>OY997596.1:46885326-48143051 GCA_963921825.1 Erodium maritimum | reverse complement strand
TCTCTCTTTATGCTTTTAATGAACTTACGCTAACTATTTTTGTATATCATATATATTTACGATACTGAGTTAATATATTCGTAATTAAAAAAGCTTTTTGCGCTTCGAAGATCTATTCTAATAAAAAAAATAAACGTTATTTTAAATGTAAATATTACGACAAGCATAATAGCTACCATTATATGCAAAACTTACGACCGATAGTTCCATACAACTTTACGTGTACTGATTACAATGGGATGTTTTTTTTTTCTCTGAAATCAACATGGTGTTAATACAAGGGAACTAAGATAAATAATTAGGATAAAGTAAGAGAATAAGTTTGCATTAATGGGTAGAACTGTAGCAATAGTTTCAAGCTTGTTACAAGAATACATTCAATTTAGTGCAGAGCTGTAACGAATAGAGAGACATGCACCAACAAGAATCCACAACGTTCAGTCACCTTGATTCAACGAGCTATGTATATGGTCCTTGCACATATGTAGGTTACATGCATTAAATATTACACATTACTTCAACGAGCTATGTATATGGTCCTCGCCATATGTAGGTTTCATGCATTAAATATTACACATTACTTCCATCGCTGTTCACAAATCTACCAAGGCCAAAAAAGACTTTCACCGTCATGCGTGAAATGATTATTTTTACGAAACGTGTTATTCTACCTGTTAAAAATTAACACCGTCTTCCAAACAAAAATATAAAATGTACAACTCCAACTATTGGATGTAACACATCATTCCTAGTTAAACCTAAATATAGCAAGCTTAACATTCATCTTCCTCTATTCTCCATGAAGATCTATTCTAACAAATCATCCAGAACATATTAATCCAATAACTCTATAACTAGTAACCAAAATATAACAATCGTATTTCAACCGACCAGAAAATAGTAGAAAAACCCAACGTAGTAAAACAACCCCAAAAACAATTGATAAATAAAAACAAACCACAAAACAATATCATTAAGTTGTAACATACGCAAAAGCTAATTAAACAGAGTAGCCTGATAAGGTTATAAACCAGAATGGAGCGCCTCTCCTTCTCCAACTTCTGCTCGCTGCTACTATCGAGCTATGACTCCTATTGTAAGATCATAGCCCGATCAGGCACGCAACCCGCTCACCGTGTCAAGGTGCGCAAGGCCAAGGTACCTGCCAGGCCGCAGCAGAAAGAAGGATCTGTCGCCGCTCCGACCACCAAGTGCGATGGTGAAGCTCCGGGAAAATCGAAAGCCAGGAAGAAGGTTGACAAGTTGTCTGGCTCCGGTGAGCCTCCCCATCAGACACAAAGGGTTCTCGTCAGGCGATCCCTGCGGTTTTGCAACCATCGTCGTCGATGGTCGGCAAAGAATCTCTGCACAAAACAGAGATCTTTGTCTATAATTTACCGCCCGAAAGCTCCGAGACCTGGTTAAGGAATTTTTTTGGCTCTTATGGGGAGATTTTAAGCTGCACTGTTATACGTCGTTCAAACAGAGGAGGTCGCATCTTTGGTTTCGCCACTTTCTCGTCGGAACAGGAAGCTTCTGTAGTCATTGAGACATTCAATGGTTATCGAGTAAACGGTTTTTCTCTGCTAGTGGCTCTCGCCAGGCCAAAAACCAGTCGCGTTGTTAAACGGATCCAAAAACAGAGCACGTTTGAGGTGCCTTCGATGGTCGAGAAACCGGCAGTTGGTGTGCCTTCGATTGCAGGCGTCTCCGGTGACTTTGCCCGGTGAAGCTTCTCCACCAGCCTTTCCCGGTGAAGCTTCTCCACCAACGTTTTCGAATCATGCAGATTTGGATGAGATTTGCAAATCTCATTCAAAGACCTTTCCATCTTTGGAGCCGCATATCAGGGGGGAATTGATTTCAATTTCGGAAACTCCAGATTTGGTTGATTCAGTCGCTGATTCCGTTACGGTCCGTGCATCGCGCGTAGAAGACGAAGCAATTAAAGGGTCTGCTGGGCTTTTGTTTCTACCTTGTGGGCCAGCTCTTACTGCTACTGGATCAACCTCTGGGCCTGTGCTGAGCCTTGATGCGAATCAAGCCTCAACATCTCATTCTGCTGCTGGGTCAGACCCGTTAAGCCCGGTAAGTGGCTTGAGTGCCTTCGGGCCAAGCCCTGCGCGAAAAGGACTCACACATGCAAATTTTGTCCGCCCTCTAGTATCGTGTTCTGACTTGGTGAAGAACGTTCTCCCCAAGTCGGACTCTCGGGTTTCTCCGTCTCCCACCTTTAATCCGCTGTCTAGTTTCGATCAAGACTTTCCAGTATGGTCGCCAGAAACAATACAAAAGGTTAAAGGGAAAAGAAAGAAAAAACATTTTCAGCCTTTTCATGTGACGACTCGTTCACTCTGTATGAGTGACACTCAGAAGCTCGAGGCTCAGCGTAAAAATGAGGCTTGGAGACACTTTGTCAACACAGGGACTTTGCTGTAGATAGAGTCAAAGGACGATGTTCCTTCTACCGTTTAGTATCTCTTTGTTTTTGGCTATTGTCCTCTTTCTTTGTTTTGTTTTTTTTTTTCATTTTTTTAAGGAAGATTCTCTTACCGTTTTGTGGTAGAGTCTCTTTTGCAGGTTGTTTTGGGATAGCTCTTTTGCGGTCCCCACTCTTTTCCCCATCTTGGGGTAAAAAGATTATTAATAAAACCATCATCTATCAAAAAAAAAGTTGTAACATACCATACCAAAATGGTGTCAATACCTTATTGGGTAAGAGTACAAATCGCAAAATTATTAAGACCGAGCGACGCTAATACAGGATGGTGGTCAAAATATCCCAATCCCAACCAGGCTTGGAGTATAACCCATGACACAACTATTACCAATAGTAGCAGGGCCACCATTAAGCTTGCGAAACTGGTGGTTTACTAGGTCGTACCAAAACAAGGTTCTCTGCCCCGCAACGAATAAGATTCTGGTTTTACATGCAGAAAAACATATGGGAATCAGAAGGAGGCATTTCTGGACATCATAAGGCAGTGGTACCATAGCTCTTGGGATGGATAGAGACAATATTTTTGTCTACCGCCACGAATAGGCCTTACTAGAATTAGAGTCACATTCTATGTCGATCATCCAAACTTCATGGGTATCATTCTTTAATCCTAGAACCACCAAACACAAACGCCCATAAAAAACAACCATATTTGGGTAGTACTTGACCTCACCAAAATCAGGAGTTTCCACCACGTGAAACTCTTGTGTAGCAAGAACAAAACATATAACATGACTTATCTCCCTTGCTCGGGTTATTTTCCTTTGGAGGCACCAATATTGTACACCATCAACACATTTCATATCCCAAAATCGCGAACGTGAATATAGGCGCCTATCTTTCCATTCATAACGACACCACATGTCATTGTTAATGTCATAAATCATAAGCTCAAAGGTTCGCTCGAAGCCCAATGTTGGTTTGATTTCGGTGATGAGCTTATAACAATGATGAGCCCGATCATACCCAAATCCACAAAAGACAACTTTAACATCACCGGCGGGGTTTAGAGGTACAATAAGATGTTTCCTTGTGGCTGGATTGGACACAGCCATCTTGTAAGTAAAGCTTTGTTGATGAACAAGCAGACCCTGACACGAAGCAACTACGTAGGCGTCCCTATGTTGAAATGGGTTGTGGATTGGCCTAAGATTAATGGTTTCATCTTCCATAAAGTCCAAATCGATCAAGTATTGGTGGTACGGCAGAATCGGGTATGCAGAATCCACCGCTTGCCCAATCAATAGAAATTGTCGGCGGTCTAGTGAGGCGGTGCGTTTCGACTGAAGGCGGTGGAAATAAGGGTCGGTGTGAGTTAAGGAGTACCATGCTTTGGAGACGCATGCGAAGCGCATGAGGTCCTTGACCGGCACGAAGCTAATGATCTCGATCATAAGCTCCTCGGTAATTATCGCAGATTTTACTCTTCCTCGTTTTTTGTTTTCCATATCAGTCGGCTAGGTGTCTCAATTTTGGAAAAAACAAAAAACAAAATCAGTCGGCTATGTATCTCAATATTCGCCCAATCGATACAATCTAATAAACGAAACAACAGTTCCGAACTCGTAGAAAAAAAGGCATCATCCGAACCGGCTAAAGAGCGAAACAAAAGTTACCTCTGATCAGGAAGACTAGTGATGGCGACCTAGTAGTCCAGTCTCGTAGGGTGGTTCCGAATCTGCTTCAACTAGTAGTCCAGTCTTGTATATCTATCGCGAATAAACAAAGCCTAATTTTGGATTAGGCCAAACTTGGGCCTACTAAACCAAATTTATTAACAGCGAATGAATCTTGTAGATTGTATCGTGTAGTTAGAGATGGACTAGTCCATGCCCGTATTAATACAAACCATTGAATAAGGATATAGGAAAATTTCATTTTACCACCCTGTCAAACATTTAACTTCAGTTTACTACCTTGGCATAATTTTTTTTCACTTTCATACCCTAACCAAACATTTAACTTCACTTTCATACCCAGCTGTCTATTTTGGACAGAATCCGTTAGTCTTCTGCCCTCATGTGCGAAAATATTTTTCATAATCCCTAAACTATCCCTGTTGACTTTAAAGCCATTTGAACTATAGTTAACATATCTGAAACATCATCACTGACGGTCTGAAGAGGTCGACGGCGCGAAGGTCAGGAAGAACTCGAACTGGTTGTTGAAGCTTGGGTGGAGAAACAAATCGAGCTTCGGTGTGAAGTTTGTAGCGAATCGAGGGTTGGGTCGTGTTGATGAAGAGGTCGAACGCGAAGCAAAAATGGTTCTGCAACTATGGAGTTGAAGCACCTGTACGAAGCTCAACCACGAAGTTGAATCAAGGAAGAAGGTTCGTAGGGTGTGGGAATTTCAGGGTAAGTCATGTATTTATTTAGGGTTTATGTTTGTAGAAATTTTGGGGAATTTGAGCTGAATTTAGGGTTTGTGGTTTTGATAGACTGATGCAAAATGCGATTTCTTTCGTTGGATTGATGGACCCAAAATCGAATCTGGGACAAAATCAGCTGGAAACTCAGAGGAATTCAAAGAAGTAGAAGAAAGAGTTGCAAGGATGGAGGATGAGAATTGTTTGTTGCTTCAGCAAATGAAATTTTTTGGGGATAAAGTTGCAAGGATGGAAGATGAGTTGTCTAATGTGTTTGAACAACAAAAAATTGGTGAAGAAAGGATGCTTAAACTACTATGTGATTTGGATGCTGAAAAAGCCAAAGCAAAAAAGATGATGATGATAGTTGTTGTAGGATTTGTTTTGAGTTTTTGTATAAGTAGGTTACTATGAAAGTTTGTAAGTGTTGAATTTGGTGGAAGAAATGAAAAATGTTTGATGTTAATATGTGTCCTTGGAGGTTTTGTGTCATTTGTAGTGTTGATATCCATTTTTGAAAAAAAACATGAGGCAAATTGGCATGGGTGCTAAACTGAAAAAACCAATTGTTAAAATTTGGGCATGAACCAGGTGCAATTTAGGCTCAATAACATGAGGCAAATGTGCATGGGTGCTAAACTGAAAAAAAACATTTGTTGAAATTTGGGCATGAACCAGGTGCAATTTAGGCTCAATAACATGAGGCAAATGTGCATGGGTGCTAAACTGAAAAAAAACATTTGTTGAAATTTGGGCATGAAGCAGGTGCAATTTAGGTTCAATAACATGAGGCAACCTGTATTTGGGTGCGAAACTGAAAAAAATAATTGGTGAAATTTGTCCATGAACCCAGTGCAATTTAGGTTCAATAACATGAGGCAACCTGTATTTCCAACAATCAACTTGGGTATGAAACTGAAAAACAGTAAAGCATATGTTGGTCCATCCAACTTTACAAAAGCATAACAAAAGTAGATTCCTTGTCCCCATCAGTGGTGGCCACAATGCCTTTACACATTAAATGACCATTTACCTAACACAAAAGTCCAAAAAATTTCCAGCCATCCATGTGCACAAGTTGCAAAGCAACTATACAAAAATATCCACTACTCCAAACTGTGTCAAGGCAAGCTACAAAATGAAACCCTATCTAGCAATTAAGGATGGCTGCTTGTAGTAGGTGGAGGTGTGAATCCAGAAGATGGAGCTGCTGGTTGACTTGAAGATGGTTGGGTCCTTCTTCTTCCCCTTCCCCTTGCTGCTCCTGATGTTGCTCTCTCTCTTCCTCTACCTCGACCTCTAAAAAGAGGGACATAAAACCTTGCTTCAGCCGTGAGTGAAGATCCAGATCCAGCCGGATTAAGAGAAACAAAAGGAGTATGCGAAAGATTGAAAGAGGTTAGTATTCAAATAAGAATTCATCATATTGAGAGGTTAAATTTTCAGTTTAATACCTGTTTGTTCTTGCGCATATCATTCAGCTCCGCTTGAGCTACACCGACTCCATCACCTCTGACTTTCGCCCACTTACTCAGCTTCTCTACCGCTGTCAGCCTTTTGGCCTCTATTTCTTCTGGGGTGCACTGGTTTCTCTTCCTTTTTTGTATTTTTTCAGCCAATTGTTTCTTTCTCTTCCTCATCAGATCTACCATTTCCTCGGGTGAGGCATAGTGCCCAGATTTCTGCCCAGTCCTTTGTTTCCGCTGACTTGTGCTCTCCCCAAAGTCTTTGGCTGAGCAACTTCTCTTGTTATGGCCTGCCTTACCACACTGTCCACAGGTTGAAACCTTCCTCTTCCCCTTTGCAATTTCTACCTCGGCTTGTGACTTCCTTCTCCTAGTCCTAGGTCTACTCGGTGGTATGTGCACATTAGGAGGGCCAATTAAAGGGTATTTGGAGCTTCTAGGTCAGTCTTCCATACTAGGGATGGGTTTCATAAAGTCACAGTAGATATTCTTGTAAGTTTGAACATGGTAAAACCTATGCACATAATCTTCGGGGTTAATCCTAAGATTAGCAAAGGCAGATATGGCATGCCTACATGGTATCCCAGTTAACTGCCATTCCAAACAAGAACAGGATTTTTCATTTATGTCCACAGTACGAGTTCTAGTACCCTCTGTGATCTCAAAAACACCACCTCCACAATTTTCTGCCCTACACTTTGCACTCTTAATTTTGCTGACCTCTAAAAGTTGTTGGATGTTAGGACAGATAGTTCCGGTAAAGGCATCAAACTTATGGTATCTCTTGTAGAATAGTCTTGTTAATTTAACCCTAAGATACTCACAAAGCTCATATATAGGCTTATCCCTACCCTTTAGGATCCACTTGTTGAAACACTTACTCATGTTATTAACCTGGGTGTCTGACCTAGCCCTATTCGAAAAGTAAGCCTTGCACCAACCTTTTGGGTCAAGCGCCCGGAGCCAATTGTACGCATCCACATTAAGTTTCTTGATCTCCTCCATCCGCTCTTGAAAGTGTTCGACAATGGTGGACCTTGAGCACCCGTACATGAGAGAAGTCAAATCTGGACACTTGAACTTCAAGTACCAGTTCTCGTAGATATGCCTCATGCAGAATCGATGTTCAGCATGAGGCAGCCACTCCTTGAACAGCTGCACCAGACCCTACACATCAAACTACACTCACATTAGGTACTAAACTGAAATAGCAAACAATAACTGAGTTTGGGTATGAAACTGAAAATAGCAAACAACTAATGAGTTTGGGTATGAAACTGAAAATAGCAAACAATTAATGAGTTTGGGTATGAAACTGAAAGTAGCACACTACATAAGTTCAGGTTTAAAACTGAAAGTTCACACAATAAATAAGTTTAGGTATTGAACTCAAAAAACAGTTAAGTGAAACTAGTTAGGAGTGTTACCTTTTGGCGATCTGAGATGAACACCCACTCCCTCAACTCCGTGACCCCAAAGTCATCAAAGAGCTCTTCAAGGAACCACCTCCAAGAAGTTTTATTCTCTTGCTCCACGACAACGAATGCCAATGGGAACATTCCTCCATTAGCATCGAATCCCACAACTGCTAAGAGTTGGCCACCGAATCTTCCCTTCAAATGGCATCCATCCAAGCCCACAAATGGCCTACATCCAGCGATGAACCCCTCCTTTTGGATCTTGTACCTGATGCACATCCTCAAGAACCTTGGTTTTTTTTTTTCCGGATCGGGAGGGTATACTTCATACTCGACCATCAGTTTTGCCTTGGTGTTCGGGTTCGTACGCCGAAGCATGGCACAATATTTGAACAATCTCTCATATTGAGCTGCCACATCCCCAGCGAATAACTCCTTGGCCTTCCAGATTGTACGATACAATTGAATGTCTACCACCTCCGTCTGAAACTCATGCCATATCAGACTCCTTAGCTGGCTTATTTCCATGTTCGGTGCATCTCGTATCTCCCTGGCAAACCTATGTGCTAGGTAAGGCACATGGACTGATCTGTTCTTCATCTTTCGTTGGCAATGTGGTCTATGTGGATCCCATCTACGTATTTTCAGAATATCTGATCCTCTGTACGAACCTGCCCAGCACCAGAAATTGCACAACTGATCTTCACATTGAGTTGCCATCTTGTGGGGTTCATTCCGGGCGAACTTGAACTCAAACCCTACTTTCGCTGCATGGCCCATAAACAGTAGCCTAAATGTGTCTGCATCCCTAAACAGCGTCCCCATCCCCATGCTGATTTCTGTCCTAATGTCATCCAACTCTCAAATCCGTCTTCCGTCAACCATGTTCGCTACATTGACTTCACCCATGTCCCCACCTACGCCTTCCATTATCTCATCATCAGATGAGTCTTTAACTGGAATGTCCTCAACAACATGTGGTCGGCAGTCATCCATATCATCATAGTCTATATCCCCCTCCTTTCCAACGATCCTTTCCCCATCGTTGTCAAAGGCCATGTCCCTCAACCAATCGGGAAGTCACTTTCCTTCAAACATTCAGCATGCTCCATGTCATACTGAGGTGATTGTTCTGCACCTACACAAATAATTAGGAATTACATACCAATAATGCATCTTACTTTTCAGTTTAATACCTAATTGAGTTTAGGTATGAAACTGAAAAAACTGTAAAGTAAGCTGAAAAAACAGTAAAATAACCTGAAAAAACAGTTTCATACCACAATCAAAGCCCTCATCGAAATGGTCCTTCCCCTTCCGCTGGCGTGCTTGCTTCAGCCTCTCCTCCTCAGATTCTTTTTCAGCCACATCCTCATGATCAGTTTGTGGTTGACCTTCATCAACTTCTACTTCCATGTCAGCTGGTCCTTCTTGAAACACATTGTCCACATACTCTTCTGATGCCACATCATCCGTTTCCATGTGATCTCCCATCACATTCTCGTCATTGTCTTCTGCTGCCACATGATCAGTTTCCATGTGATCTGATCCACCTTTACCTACATGTAGACATACATACTAAGTCTTGCTAAACCTAACAAAATGAGTGACAAAAATGCATGTAACAGTTTCATACCTTGTGGCACTTCAAATCCGTCTTCTTCCTTTTGTTGGTGGATGTCATCATCACCAACACTTGATTCATCTGATGGGGTATCAGCTACAACAAAAATAATTACAATTGTAAGTGGCAGTTTCAACACATACACTGAAAACATTAGAACAAACTGCTACATACCTTTCTCATCAATATCACTTTCAATGATTTGAACAAACCTCTTGCCATCCAAAGGTGACTCCTTGTCCAATTCATACCCAACTTCGAATAGATCCAACAACTCTTCTAATGTGAAATATTTTGTCTCATCATCAAAGAATTTGCATTTTTGCCTCTCCACCTTCTCCCACATGTACTCCCCAATTAGCCCCATTTTCTTAGCCTCTCTGCCTCCTATTATCTTACCAGAACGATGCACCATATGCAATGGTGGTCTCCCATCAACAATGTAAAGAGGGATGGACTCCTCTTTACAATTCTGCAACTTCATCATCCTAGCTACACACTCATCCCTCCTAATCTCTACCAGTTTACCCTTTTTCCTATAGTGGAGGGTGTTTGTTGGATCGGTGTACAACTGATGCACCATGAACATCAGTTTGAAGTAGCTCACCTCTCGCACACTAATTACAAACGATTTGACAGCACCCCCTTCGTACTGGTTCTTAGGGCCTACGAATTCCCCCCCCCCCCTTTGAAGATTTGGAAGCAAACCCTAGCTTCTTTGTCAGACAAAAATTTTGAACCAATTACTGGTTTTCCACGACTCCGTTTCTGCAAACACTCAGGTAAAGGGAACAAAATCAAGCTAAGCTTTTGAAAAACCCAAACCCTAACCTACGATTTTCAACAGAAAAGTTAACAAAACCACGACAGGACTTTTTTCCAGCAAATACTCAGTAAAGGGAAGAAACTCACGCTTCGATTACAAAACCCCAAACCCTAATCTACGATTTTCAACACAAAACTAACAAGATGAGAGGAATCACTTACTCTACCCATCGGAAACACGTTGGCTCCACGCTGAAGTTCTTCTTCTCCGATGACAATCGTCGGTTCTGCCTCGTTCTCCTCTTCTTCTCCGCTGGTGACCGCTCGTCTTCTCTCTCCCTCTCTCGCGCGCGTTTGAGCTTCTGGTGACTGACTGTATTCAATATAGAGTCACGTGTATGAAAGTCAAAGGGTAAGTAAAGAGGGCGAGGGCATTTTGGTCTTTGTATAGAGAAGACTAACAGATTCTGCCCAAAATAGACGGCTGTGTATGAAAGTGAAGTTAAATGTTTGGTTAGGGTATGAAAGTGAAAAAAATTTATGCCAGGGTAGTAAACTAAAGTTAAATGTTTGACATGGTAGTAAAATGAAATTTTCCCTAAGGATATATATATATATATATATATATATATGGGAACAATCAAGTACAAACCTTATTTCAGGTCAGAACGTAGAACTAATCTGGGCCATTGATTACTCAGATCGAATGGCCATCGAAATTCAGGGTGGTGGTGATTGATTATGAAATCAATTACAAGATATACATTAATTAAAAAGATATTAAAAGATATGCATTAAATCTGGGCCATTAATTCTACGATCCAATGGCCCAGATTGATAGTTCTACGTTCTGACGAAAGATACAAGTTTGTACCTAATTATTATCCTATATATATATATATATATATATATGGAAATCAGATTTTTAGTCGGAAAGACTTCTTTTTAATTATACTAAGAAAACAAAAACTCTCTCTTGATATTGAGAATCCCTCCCTAGCCCTAGCTGTTTACGTCGTTATAGTGCTCTCTATCGCGCTACACCGACTATCGTACCGCCACCTGGCGATGCTGGTTTCGTCAGTCTTATCGCTCCCGTGCTCATACGTCCCATCCGGTCGTCTCCCTCGCACACCGCGCTTGGTGTGGGGGATAAGACTCGTCGACGGGGAAGACTGTTGTCACTCCTACCTTCTACTTCCCTATCTCTCGTCCCTGCCCAGGGTGCTCCTCCCGAATTCTCGTCGGACTCGGTTCCAGCCTCCATCCGCTATCCCTCGCAAATCTCGATACCACGGAGAGGATGGACGGTTTGGCGTGCGTTTGTTTCTCGCCCAAACAACTTCAACCCTAGATCACTGGTCTCTCGCCCTTACCATGACCTTGCTCTGGTCCCCTTCCCGGGCGGCGTGAGTTCTAGGGTTGCACATCACATGCGGACCACGTCTCGGTCTCCCTTGGTCACGCCTCGACCTCCCTTGGTCACACCCTCACACATGGGGTGGTTCTGGACGCGTTTTCGGTCATCTCCACGATCACCAGGTGTCGAGTTGGACTCAACACTATTTCCTTTCCGCCTCTGGTTCGGTGACAAGGACGGTGGTGACCTCCTCCATGGTTACTCTCCGTCGTGGCTATGTTAGGAGGCAAGGTGGGGAGCTAATACTCCTCGGTAACGCGGCCTCCCGATCCAGGCCTGGTCACGGCTACTCCCGTCCTCCCTCATTTCTTGCGGTGAAGGCTGCGGCAGGTTCTGGTAGGCAGGTTCCTCATATTGGCAGGCAGCAAGATCCTATACGGGGGGGGGACCACTAAGCTAACCCAGGACCTATATCCACAGAGGCATCTTCTGGCGTACCAGAAAGGTTTGCTGCGGCATACTCCGGTGATCGGACCTCGTCCTTGCTTAGGAAGGAGGGAGAGTCACCCAACCTTACTGGCTCGGGTGTCTTCTAGGGCCCACGGGGTTGATGGCCTAGCACAGGAGACGAGAGTGGGGGGAGGGGCCTCGTTCCCAATGACCATGGATCTGATACCTAAGGCTAGATTTTCTCGAGGGATGAAATTCAGCGTAATCATGGACCTGATACCTAATCTGGGTTTACGATATCCCAACTGGGACATCGCCTATTCGCGCACAATAGGCCTCCTAGGTGGTCGGAAACAAGCCCCCTTGTTTTGTACACGGGAAGATTCGGCAGGGCACGAACAGTGATCAGCTCTCTGTTGGTTCGATTGTTGCGGTTCCGGTGCCCAATCTCAGTGGGTTTGGAGTTGGAGGACGCATGAACCCGGGAGCGCGCACTTTTGAAGTTCCATCGCCCGTAGCTAGCAGGGCTGGATATGGGGTGTATCTGGCATCTGGAGTACTGAAGAGGGCAGTGACTGGAGACACTCAGGCGGGAAAGCACCCCGCCAGGAGGAATGATACACCAGTTGAGCATCAGGGAATGGCCCTGAGAGGGTCCCTAGACGATGTTTTGCCTCCCACCACCCCCACTGTTGAGGTCACTGATCTCCGGTACCCCCACCCCCTGCTCTGTTTCCCGGCCAATATGGTATCCAAATACCGTCAGTGACAGGTATAGTAGCAAAAGGATTGGTGAACTTCAGTTCCGTACTGTCCTTTTTAGTGGTAAGGGAGCTTGTTCCCTAACGCACACCAATGTAATAAGTCTTTCAAATTAATAAAATTTGCAACTTTCGTTCAAAAAAAAAAGTATAGACACCACGCGATTCGTAATATTTACTGTACGGATTGATATGTTACAGCTTATGACATCGTGTATATAATATTTTGTTTTGCATGTAGTGAGGAGGGGTATAATGGAAAGACAAAAGATAAAATCAACGGTGTGAATGACAATTTTGTAATATGTATCATATTTTGTAATCAGCAGTACAATTTTGTTTTGATTTAATTTTTGTTATCTTAAATATACCAAAGATATTTTGGTATTTTAACATCCATGCTTTTACGAATTTACCTAACCTACATCCCCTTATTGTTCATTTCAGTCTTCTCTCTAAAAGACATATATCGTGCCGTGGGAGTTAAGCCACGCCTACATCGCCTTCGGAGTTCAAGTCGTATTTGGTCTCCAGTAGTCGTCCTTCGCCGTCCTATCCCAAGTCGTCGCCGCCATGAAGGAAGGACGATGGCGGTTGTATCATAGACTGTTAGAATATAATTATAATTGGGCTTTCAACTATTAGCTTGAGCTTTTAGTTGAGTTGGTCTTCTAATATGGTATCAGAGCCAGGTTACCTCACGGACTCGGGTTCAATCCCCACTCTCTACAAAAAAAATATTAATTTCTTTCTAAATTTGCCTAAAATTGGCTGCCCTTATCTCTCTTCTCAATGAGCTTATCTCATATTCTAAATAATTTACCTATAAGCCCATAAACGAGCTTGTCCGTGAGGGCGCGTGTTAGAATATAACTATAACTGGGCTTTCAACTATTTGCTTGAGCTTTTAGTTGAGTTGGTCTTCTAATAATGACGACGAGTTTAGACATCCGTCGCATCATCGCATGCCGCCATGACCACCCCCTCGCGGTCGACTTCTCCGGTGAAAACAACCGGAGGTGTGGTTACAAGTTTGTTATCATTTTGTGGCTAAAGAGTTGAATGGCATGGCTTACAGTTCAAAATAACACGATCCAATTACATGACATGTTTAGTTTA
The DNA here is from genome assembly GCA_963921825.1 of Erodium maritimum. NCBI lineage: Eukaryota > Viridiplantae > Streptophyta > Magnoliopsida > Geraniales > Geraniaceae > Erodium > Erodium maritimum. The sequence continues at coordinate 48,129,220 of OY997596.1, read as the reverse complement.
GATACTGTAATTATGCTTATGTGAGAATGGAATCGATGAAATTGTAGCTACTGTAACTATTCTTCTGTGAGTTTTATCTTCTTTTCTCTGAAAATCGTTTGGCGCATACGTATTGATGGGGTGCAAAATTGATACGTACTGATCGACCAATACCTATTGATCAGGTGTAAAATTATGGCCATGGATTTCTGACCATGTTTCTGCTGGTCAACGTGGCCAACTTTGGGTTAGATTTTTTTTTTTGAATAAATGTGACTTTCATTCCTTTAAAAAAGTCGGTACATGTTTGTAAACCCTACCAGGACAAACATAATAACTCTGTAACTATAGTAACGTGTAGGACGTTGTGTTGAGATGTCATAGAGACGACCTAAAACTGACAACCAAAGATAATGAACTAGAACAGTATTGAAATAAACACCCAAATCTAATAACGAGAAACTGAAAGACAATAAAACTAAAAACCACTGACGATCACTGCTCAAGTGGGGTCTGAATACCGCTGGGTCTCCCGAGGGCGACGCTCTACTTCGTTAATAAACCTCAGAGACTCCTTCTTGTCGATCACTGCCTTGTGATCGGCAGTGGAGAAGGGCTGACAGGGAACCCTCAGAGACTCCTTTCTGTCCTTGAGGCATGCCTGGTGACTCATGCATGTCGGCGTGGCTGTTTCCCAACCCTCGCCCAAACTGTAGCTCGTTGGCCACCTCATTCTTCTACTGCCGGTTGCACCAACACTTGAACTCCGCCATACCTCCAAGCGATGGGCAGTGGAACTTCAACATGATGAGGTCCAAAAATTTCCCGACCTCTACCCCTGAGCCCTCTGCTATAGGATCCCGGGGTCATAGCCATCGAGTCCGGCAAGGGCCGATCCCATACTGGATGCCCCAGGATATGTTTGTGTACAAAACACCCCGTGGGGTCTAATGTACGCAACAGAATGGGTCCCAGGTTAGGTAACGGATCCATGGATACACCGTCACCCAACCCGCGACCCAACCCGATCATAGGTAAAGGAACCAAGGACAGTGGGGATCGTTCGTCCCCCAGGCCCATCCACGTCGCGCCGCCATCCACACCACTGCCGTGTCCGCGAACCATCTCATGTCGCCCTAGCCGAGGCCCCCGTAAGCCCTCACAAGCCAGCGAGCAGCCCCCGTACCACCAGGGTCTTAGCAGCGGAGCAAACTGACGGTCCCAATCAGGATTTTAATACGCCAAGGGCTCCACCAGAAGAGGTTGATGGCGTCGCTCCCCGAACAGCCCAGAGCACCGCCCATTACGGTCATTGGTAGAAAAGGCAACCCTCACCGGAGACCGAGAGCCCTCCTTCATGACGAAGGCCCGACTAGTTCGATACGCTGTGGTGGTCGAAGAGACCTAGCCCATCGACCTAGTCGGAGCATCGTACCACCAACTCAGGGCCCCCTGATCACCCCAAGGGAGAATCCGAGAAGGAGGGCCAACCGGATGCCCGCTCCTTCCGTTCAACAGCATCGAACCCAGAGCAAGGTCATGAGTCGAACTAGCCGGAGGGCTTGGCAGCGGAAATCGATGGAAAACGTCGATGTTGGACAAAGGAGCCTACGATCGCCCACTTGCAAATCCTCGACGTGGTAAAAAGGGCGACCTAGTCGGCCGTCCCTACGTGTACATCAGCCCCCCGATTCGTCCGACGCCGCTTCAACATAGACGGAGAGGGAGAGGGGGAGGAAGAGGGCGACGGGTACAACGGTGCACGTCGACGATTCGGCACAGGTGGAGAGTGAGAGGGGGATGATGAGGACGACGAGATAAGGATCAGGCTAGGAGGCTTATGGCTCCAATCCCCCGACACAGGCTCTGAAGAGCCATGCATGCGAACCAGGTAGGACGGGACAGGACGAGGCGACGCCGACAGGGTGTCATGACCGGATGCGGCGGAATTAAGGCTTAGCTCAATGGCTAGAGAATAGGTCTCGACAGCAGCGAGTAGTTTTCATATATAAACCAACTTCAGGTTAGATTTAATTTCAAAAGCATTGGATTCCTAGTGTGGACTGTGGTGAGGATGTGATTTTTTTTTATGGGTTAATGTAAGGGTAATTTTCACCTCAATACCAAAGCTATTAATTTTTTTCACCTCAATACCCTAACTATTTTTAGTGGCACCTTAATACCCTAGAATGTTTTTTTTTCACCTCAATACCCTAACTATTTTTTGTGGCACCTCACTACCCTATAATGCATTTTTGTACCACCTCACTACCCTAGAATGCATTTTTTTGTGACACCTCACTACCCTAGAATGCATTTTTGTGACATTAAAAACTGATTTTTAAAAGAAATTTTGAAAACCAATGGCATGCTTTTAAAAATTTGATTGTTAGTGAGTGGTATTATAGACTTTTTAAGTGTTTTCATCCAAAAATGGATGACAAATTGACGACGGGTATCAAAGTGAAAAAAATGCATTCTAGGGTATTGAAGTGCCACTAAAAATAGTTAGGGTATTGAGGTGAAAAAAATTAATAGTTAGGGTATTGAGGTGAAAATTACCCTTAATTTAATCTCATTATTCTAATAATTCTTAATTTTCATCTTACAACTTTAACTATTTTTTGTAGTAACTCACTATATAAGAATATCTTAGAATGTAATTTTTTTCATTTTCATACCTGTCAACTTTTAATCCTTTTTTGGATAGAAAATGGTCATGTGTCTGCCACATGACCTCAATTTTTTTTTAAATGACAACACTACCTTTATCCATATCTCCTTTTAACTTTTCTTCTTTTTAACCTTACAACTATATATCTCTAACCCTTCTCAATTCACTAATAATCACGTCCCTCTTTGTAAATCCCATCTTCTTCTCCACATATTTATTCTAAAGGGAAAACTCCAGAAAATGACTATTATTTGACTTTATAGTACAAGTCATAACTATTGATTTTCTTGGCATCCAAAGTACACAGTCCGACAATAATTATCAAAAACCATAATTTTTTAAACAAAAACACGAAAAATTCCAGAATATTATATTCAAAACACGAAATATTCTGTCCAAAAACACAGAATATTCCGTGTTTTTGCACAGAAAATGGTTTTTGATAATTATTTTATCCGACCGTGTACTTTGAACGACAAGAAAGTCAATAGTCATAACTTGGAATATAAAGTCAAATAATAGTCATTTCCTAGAGTTTACCCTATTCTAAATCATGTGCAGCTATTTGGAACTAGCTCCCAAATCAGCCAAAAAAATCTGTTAGTCTTCTCTCACTTGACCCGATGCCTTATAGTCCTCGGTGAGGTTTACATTGAGCTATGTAGTCTTCTCTCTCTCAACCCAACGCCTTATAGTCCTTGGTGAGGTTTACATTGAGCTATGGAAGGTCTTCCGAGCCACGACCTAACTCAAGTGAGGTTCACACATGTGTTTGAGCCGGAGGAGGTATTGGAGATGGAGGTGAATCTGGAGCGGGTGGTGAAATAGAATATGTGTAAGAATACGATGGCAGCGAAGCTTTGGAAGGTGGCAGAATTGGGGGTGTAGTTTTGGGTTAGATTCCAACGGTTTAGTCTTTGGCTCTGGTTGTTAGTTTGTTGTGGAAATGTGTTCTTATCTTGTTAGTTGTCCTTAATGGTCTGCCCTTGTGGGTTCTTGTGATGACCACCAAATTGCAGTTCTATATGGTAGTTTAGTGTCAAGGATACAGAGTGATCCTTGGTGAATTAATTGGAAAAGGAATGCTTTTTTGTGATTTAGATGATGAACACAAATACATAGCGAGATAGCCAAGGAGGCCCTTTTACTCTAAGCTATTACTAACTATTCCAATACTAGAAACCCTAGCATAGCTAACGATTTTTAGTGTCAAGGTAAGCCAGTTGTAAGGAGAGGACTCGAGGGCCTTCTGTCGTGCGATTCCGTAGGAGCAAGATGAAGAAGGATAGGGCCAACGAACATTTCTTCTCCAGCCAATTTGAGACAGCCACGTGTCAGCTTTAGGTTTTATTTCAACGACTTAAAACATAAATGAAACGGTGCGTATCGATCTTCTTCTTCCCTCAGATAGCTTGGGACACAAGCAATCATGAAAATGTCGCTCCCTTAGGACATGCTTGTCCTCAAGCCTGTAGCTTGGCGATCCAATCAGGGAATTCAGCCCGGATCAACGAGGCGTCCTCCCACTTTGCATCGTTAGTGGTGGAACGCGCCCATTGATTCATGTACTGAACTACTGGCATGTTGTTGCGCTTGATGATCATGTGTTGGAGAATGGCCTAGGGATGAAGCTTCAGGCAACCATCACTGGTAGTAGGAGGCAAGGAAAGACGCAACTGGTTCTTGTGGCCAACCTGCCTTTTCAGAAGAGAAACATGAAAAACAGGGTGTCTCTTAGAGCCCTCTGGCAATCTCAATGCCTAAGCCACCCACCCTTTTTTCTCTATTATCTGAAAAGGTCTATAATACCGAGTAGAGATCTTCAAGTTTTTGCGGAGGTTCACCAAATTCTACTGCAATTTGAGATAGACCCAATCACCTACATCAAAAGATCTCTCAGACCGTTTCCAATTGGAGATGTTCTTTTCCAATTTTCTATGCATTTGTCTCTCTTTCTCTTTAAAGATGTTTAATAACCCTAATTTTGTTTTAATGTCCTAACCTAATCTATATGTCTCTGGGTAATCTACTATGTTTGTTACAAAACCTTAATTTTGTTTTAATGTGCTAACTTAATCTATATGTCTATGGGTAATCTACTATGTTTGTTACAGAACCCTAATTTTGTTTTAATGTACTAACCTAATCTATATGTCTCTAGATAATCGACCACATTCTTTTTCTGTTTTTAAATGATATGTATGCATAAAGTTCCATTTTTTATGATTTTTCGTTATATCATGATCTGTATGCATAAAGTTTTCATTTTTATGTCTTTGTATCTCTCTCTCTTTTACTCTGTTCTTCTTATCTTCTTTAAAGATGTATATGTTTGTTACAGAACTCGTGCTATTAATCCCACATGATATATATCTAAGATTTCTTGTAATTAGTGTTTGATCCCCCTGTTATGTGCTAATATTTCAAGATGTTTTATTTTTTACTCAATTGAAATGAAGTGTATAATTGTGTACTCTATTCGTTTATTGTTGGATTTGGAGTGTCTCATGCTTAGTTTGAATATGAAACAGTGATGGAACAATGTCCGGCTTGCTCTGCCACCCCTGGCATACATTGCCCTGGTGTAGGGCCAACTTAAGCTTTAAGCGAATTAAGCAATCACTTAAGGCCGCCGATTATAAAAGGCTCCGTAAAATAAATAAGAAGTCATTTAAGGCATCGGGTGAAAAAGACCCCCATAAAATTAAAGATCTGTTATTATTTGATCAAACTTAGTCAAGCGAAAATATTAGACTTCTAATCTTGAAATTAAAATTTTAATACTAGTTAGGCCTAATTTTGATCTCTATTCAAATTTGTTTTTCATAAAAGCATTTTTCATCCAAATGGAAGACAATTTTTCTTGATGGTTGAACATTCTAACAACTCTATGGGCGTTTATTTCGCAGTGAAAAACTATCGTTAACGAAACAAAACATGCAAATTCCATTTATCAATAATCGGTGAATTAAAAATAGGGATAAAAAATGGAACACATTATAGTACTTGTTTAAGGAATAACAATCAATTTATCAACTTCATTACGAAAATGCTCAAACAAAAATTAATCCAGAAAAGTAAGTTGTCAAAATTGGAAAAACAATATAATATTGGATATAGATGTCTGATCAGAGCAAAAAGAATGCAAAACAAACATATGAGAAATCCATTGAATGTTTGATTTGATATCTCATGCTAACTTAATATTTTATAAACCAATTTCTAAGACAGTCAAATAATGAAACTATGCATTTAAAGATGAATATTAAAGAATATAAATATTCTCTTATTAAAAAGGAAACAAGACCTGTATTTATTAATCATCGGTGCTAGAATGTCTGATTTTTTGTACAATATGTTTGGTAAAAAAAATTCATTTATCGAAAAATAATCCATGGAGTTCATGGACTAAAAGCATGAGTCCCATTGTGTTTGACAATATTGAAAATCAGGATTAATAATATATACTATAAATTGTCTGGAAAAGATTTTAAGTTAGGAAATTTCTAGAAGTTTATGATAATAGCTAGTCATACACGACGTCACATATAAGCTAGCATAATTTGGTGTAACTGTCTAGAATTATCTTGAACCTGTCATATTTTAACTTAACATGAATGTTTTGTGTTTATAGATAAATGTGAATCCTTAAACTTTTAGATTTTTGTATAGAATTTTAGACGATACATCTTATCCATGGAGGTTGTCTTGTTAGAATTTAATCTTCATCATTCATTTTAGATTTTGAGTGTTATAAGTAGATGTTCAACCTAGTTCGTTCAATATCATCTAGCATAACTTTTCCATACGAACATGTTTAATTATTATTTTTTATTATAGTCTTTCATAAAGAAAAAAAGACATCAATCAATTCTCGCTTTAGGCCCCCAATAATCATTGGTCCGACCCTGCCCTGGTGAGGCTTGCGTCAAGAGGCAGGCGATACCTTTAAAGGCAGCCTGGAATGTCATATCTCCGTTTTATGAATATCATGGTTTAAAGTCCATTCTTACCAGGGTTGCTCGAGCTGCATAAGTGCATGGCCTGACTGAAGCTGCTACTCTCTCCCGATGTGTTCATTGCTTGGTCCACATGAATCAGGCATTTAACCAAAACCCTGAAGAGGGTCCACTACCAGGCCTCCAGGGTCCACTACCAGGCCTCCAGGGTCCACTGCCAGGCCTCCAGGGTCCACTGCCAGGCCTCTGCCTCCTCCCCTGCGTAGTTGGGAAATTTGTCCAGGTTGTTTAGCGAGTGGCGGAGTGTGCGATGATACCTGCATTTTGAGAGTAATAATACCGTCTCGCACTATGTTCAGTGACATCATTAGTTGTTTTGACCATCTAACTGTCATCAGAATTCTCACACGGGCTGTTGAATATGCAACTTCTAGAAACCAGAGAGATTGTGCTACCAAGGTCCGCTAAATCCATTATGACTGTAGCACATGCTTTACTGGCTAACCCCATAGATGTGCCATTTGTTCTTGAAGAACCTCCCTCGGAGGAGGTGCCGCTTGAACTGCCTGGTCCCGTGGACGAGTTGCTGCTTGGACAACCTGATCCCATAGAAGTGGAAGAGTTCCCGCTACTTGAATTGCTGCCTCAACATGTTGAAGATGATGCTGAACTACCTCAACATGTTGATCTTGTTGATGTTGTTGTAGTAGATGCAATGATTCTGCCTCAACATGTTGATCTTATTGATGCTGCTGTAGTAGAGGCAATGCTTCTTCTTGCTCATGCTCTTGTTGAGCACTATGGCTGGCCCCTTTGTCTAAAGAGGGTGCGAACTACAAGGTATCAAAGAGGCGTTGGTGCTTATGCTCATGTTGGCATTGCTGTTCATGGAGGTGTTGCTGCTCAAGGAGCGGAAGCGGCTCAACAAGGAAGAGGAGATCAGTGAAGCTCTGTTACAGTTAGACCCATTTGCATCAAAGAGAGATGAGAGAGAATCAAACCAACAAAATTTCATTTTTTTTTTCATTTCTAGAACTTTGTTCCTCGCATGTGGTCAGTCTAATTAGAAGTTCTTATAGCTTAAAGCATACCGTTACAGTAGTTCTTTGATACGATCGATGACTTTGTTGCTACAAAGTTCCTCTTGAACTAAAAGTCACTGGGACACCTGTAGACAACCATTTATCTGAGTATCATCCTTGTATTGGTCTTTGATATTCATGGTTGCTACATTTGACAGAAAGAGAATCTTCAAAATAACTGAATTTTATGGTTAGATCATTGCATGTCTATTTGTATTTGGTACAATTTAAGCTAACAATCTTAGTGTATATTGTAGACAGAAAATCTTAAGTTGAATGATCTATGCATTGAACCAACTTACATTCTTGGAGATGTGTTCTTTTCTCCAAACCAAACCAAAGTGGGTTTTGTTCTCTTTTCTCCATTGGGAATATTGGGACGCCCTGGTTTCACTCACACGGACGTCTGACACTTGAACAGGACAATTTCGTCGAATCTGTCCCAAGTCAGCCTTTTCTGATACCGTCTGCGACGGCCCGAGAAGTCTAGTCTTGGAGCGCCCGAGATGAGAACAAGCTCGGATCCCAACTGCGACGCCCCGCGAGTTCTCCTTGATAAGCGCGACTCGGCTCTCGTCTCGCCCCTCTCGGCTCGCCCGGCTCTCGGAACGATCGGTTCCAAGTTAGCCGTCTTGAATAGATTCACTGCGGAACCATACATGATCGGACCAAGGGAATTTTGTCGACACTCAAACTAAACCCAAGCCACCAATATATTGAACACACGAACAACGTATTGAGCTTGAAATAACTTTGGTATAAATATCGAAAGGGGTATTACAATTACTACGGTTACAAAGCCTAGGAAACTAAATGTGTACAAGGGTGGATGAATTCTCAACTACCTTAGCTACCTATTTATACTAACTACCAAGAGACCAATCAATCAATGATGCTTGGTATACTTCACACCTAAGAGCTCCCAACTTCTTGAAGAAGTATCTTTGTATGCATGCCATGTGTTCTTGGATAATTGAGAGCTCCCCACATCATGCTTCTTACATACACAATCTTTGCTTCATGGGTGAGCCAAAGGTGAGGCCGTGTACTCCTTGTGCTAGGATAATGATGAACTGTGTCCTCCATGTGTTGGGAATGTTGAGGCCGTGTGGTTCCATGTGCTTGGCATGTGGTTGGCTTGTGTTTAACAACTCATAGCTTGGATTTCCTTATGTGGGACACAAGTTGACACCTTGCCACATAAGTAACACAACGTGGTTCCCAATAATTATGTGTACGACATGCATGGCCTTGGATGGCCACGGGAACGGGTTGTGTCGTAACGGACACGACGGGCAAAACTAGCACGCAACGTCGTGCTTCCATCAACCGTGAAGCTCGTCGCCTCGAGCCTCCACAAAAACCGCACGTTATACCGGTTCGCTGGTTGAACAACCATATTGCCGCATCGGGCGAACACCCAAAACAAGCACGTCGAAATGTGCCTCGGATGAAAGACGCGCATTCTCGTGCGCCAAAACCTTATGAACCGGTCGGGGCGTGACACTATGCACCCAAGGGCTTGATTACTTGATAGTTTTAGGGCATTTTGGTTTCATGGAATCTCTATGATCACTTTGTGCTGCTTTTGATTTACTTATATTGTGCTCATGAACTATTTTGGGGGTCTTGATGTTCTTGCTTCTCATAATGTTGTTTATTTGTTACTTTACCGAATATGTGGTTAACCAACAATGAGAGAGTTATGTGTAAGCATCCATAATTTCGGATTGATGAAACTGCACTACTTACATTGAACCAACTTGCATTCGAGGAGATGTGCTTTTATGTTTCAAAACCAAATCAATAGTTGTTGCATCTTCTTCTTTTGTGATTTAACTGATCCTTACCTTGAATCATGATCATATAGGCCATCAGTGATGCGAGTTTCTCCTCTTGTTTTTCTTCAGATTAATGGATACTAGTGACCAAATAGTCCTTGATAAAAGTAAGGAAAATGGTTGGTTAAATGAGACTAACCTCCAAACTACAACAAGATTAGATGGTAAGGAGGGAAACAATGTGACTGTTTCTGAGGTCTGACAATCTAATCGGTAAAGGGGGTTAGTTTAAAGGTTACTGGTTCGTAAATGATGTTTCTTTTTGTAGGAATCAAGAGCTTAAGGGACAAATAAGACACCCAACTCCAGGAGAGGTCAAGCAAAGGCAATAAGCCCCATGAACGCCAATAGTCCAAGGAAACCACCATCTCCATCTAAGTCTGCTTCAGTGGTAAACTTGTTCTGACCTCTACGTTTCTTATTCAGATGTATTGCTAACATAGAAGAACATGCCATATGGCTCTCATGTTACTATGTATTTGCTTTGGACAGCAATCAGAAAAGTCTTACCACATATCATCATCAACTCCATCCATGAATGGCATTAGGTAAGTTCTTAACTGAAATACCGGACGTTGTTAGGTTGACTTCTGTTTTTTTTTTGTCTTATTTCTTTGTTAATTCTAGGGAGAAAACAGAACATGGGATGTCGTTGGAACAAGAACAGTCAACTCAACCACCTGTTGGTTCTATGTATGTTCTTAAACTGCATGTTTATGTGCCTTTCCTTAAATTATTTCATCTTGTCTTAAGCCTTTGGGGTTTTTTCCTTAAATGCTTCTTAGAAGCTCTGATACCAAACCCCTAAGATCAGGAAGCTTACCCTCCTCCGGCTTCAGTTTCAAATCCCACGAGAGAGCCCATAAAAGAAAAGAGGTTAGTTAGTTAGGTAGCTAAGGGCTTATTCACTGTGTCAGCTCCAAATGTTGCACTCATCTATGTATGTCTTCTTGGTTTGGAAGTACAACTCAGAGGTTAAGGAGAAGAATCGTGCCAAGGAAGCGGAGAAATCTGTTATACAAGAGAAATCCAAGGTGGTGCTCTACTAATGACTTTTGATTTGCATTAACATGTCTGTCATTAACACTAAAATGAAGTTTATAGGAGGATAAAGAAGAGGAGATTAAGATGTTCAGGAACAACTTAGTATTTAAAGCAAACCCCCTGCCAAGCTTTTATAACGAGCCTCCCCCAAAGTTGGAGTTGAAGAAGGTAATGTTCACAGTTTGCACATCCAATTGCTACACACCAGTTACTCTACATGCTTGCTTCTCTGTAGACTCTGCCAACAAGAGCCAAATCTGTGGTTTGAGCTGCAGAAGTAATCCCTGAAACAAGAACAGTGTAAGAGATGTTTGGCACAAGCGTATATTTGAACCAAATCAATGTGATTTTGGTTTATTCTTTCATTGCTATTTATTGAGGTACAGCGACTAAACAAGAAGCAAATCGAAAATGATTCCTAATTACAAGGGCTGTTGCAACTGAACTAAGACTGAGTCTATTGACTCTGTTATTAAAAACGTCAAGATTAGAAACAGAACAACATTTCTCCCCCCTAATCTTGGTGTGTCTTAAGGAGATTGGTGACTCCCAGTAACTCTCGCATTTGAGCAAACTTGATTCTCCCCAGTGCCTTGGTTAGAATATCAGCACGTTGTGCTTCAGATGGTATGTGACAAACTTCAATCGATCCTTCCTCAACACAGTCTCTAATGAAATGATACCTTGTGTCGATGTGCTTGCTTCGATCATGATGAACTGGGTTTTTACACAAAGAGATGGCAGATTTGTTGTCGATAAAGATGGTGAACTTCTCCGGGTCCTTCCCTTGCAATGCTGCGAGTAATCGAACTAGCCACAGGCCTTGGCACGCTGCAGAAGTTGCTGCGATAAATTCCGCCTCGCATGAAGAAAGAGCGACGATCCGTTGTTTCCTAGAGAACCAAGTGATTGGTTTGTCCCCGAGGAAAAACACAGCTCCGGACGTACTCTTCCTGTCATCTTCGTCACCAGCGAGATCACTATCGCCATAACCAGTCACCGTTGTTGATTTGCAGCCTTTCTTGTACCTCAGACCAAAATTAATGGTCCCATTCACATAACGCAAAATTCTCTTTACTGCTGCATGATGATGGAGTCTTGGATCTTCCATGTATCTGCTAACCAAACCTACAGAGAAGGACAAGTCTGGCCGAGTGTGGAGCAAATACCTCAAGCTTCCAATTTGGCTTCTAAATTTGGTTATATCTCCACAAGATTCAGTCCCTTCTTTTGCAAGCTTTTCGTTCTGTGCAAGTGGAGTGGTGCAGGGATTGCAACCTTTTAAGCCTGCGACTTCAATGAGCTTTGTGGCATATGCTGTCTGGCTCAAGGTGATCTCAGTATCACTTTGGTTTACCTCGATTCCGAGGTAGTAATGGAGTAGGCCCAAGTCGCTCATACTAAAAATTTCATGCATCTCACACTTAAACTTTACAATAGAACTGACCTCATTGCCGGTGATAAACAGGTCGTCGACGTAGACTCCAACCAAAAGTGTCGACTCATTTTCTTTCCTCATATAGACCGCATGTTCCAGTGGACATCGGTTGAACCCAATTGCAAGGAGGCTTCGATCCAGCTTTTGATTCCACGCCCTTGGAGCCTGCTTTAAACCATACAACGCTTTCTTCAAACAGAGGACATGGTCCGGTTTGTCAGGGTTGACGAAGCCAGGAGGTTGAGTGACATACACCTCCTCTGACAACTCTCCATTTAAGAACGCGGATCGGACGTCCATGTGGTGAATCTCCCAGCTATTTTCAGCTGCGAGAGCAATTAGAGCCTGAATTGTCTCCATTCTTGCTACTGGAGCGAAGACTTCATCATAATCCACCCCTTGTTGCTGGGCGTATCCCTTTGCTACCAGCCTGGCCTTATATTTTTGCACCTCTCCGTCTGAATTTCTTTTGATCTTGAAGACCCATTTGAGACCTATTGGCTTGTGTCCTCGAGGAAGATGAGAGTACACCCAGGTTTTGTTGTCTGAGATGGACTTCAACTCTTCCTCCATAGCTTTCTTCCAGTTTTCGTCTCTCAGGGCTTCAAACGGGTTCGTGGGCTCTTCTGTCATCAGCAGGCAATCGGCCTCCACTCGTTCTGTTTGTTCATATAGGTCCACCAGAGTCCTAACTCGAAGAGGTGTGGTTAGGGGAGACTCCTCGTCGGTTTGGACTATGTCCGGACCCGGGGAACGCGTTTCACCAGGAGATGTATACTCCTCTGTTTGAGGCTCTGTAACTGTTTGAGGCTCTGTAGCTTCGCTGGCTGGAGCTTGTGTTTCTATTTCATCTGTATCATCATCAAAGCTCCGATTAATATGAAAATAACTAACGTCATTATGAGTTACCTCTTCCTTCTCCTCCCAATCCCATTCTTCTTGTTCATTGAACACCGCATCTCGACTCACAACGAGTCTCTTAGTAACGGGATTAAAGAACCGATAAGCTTTCGAGCCATTCTCGTACCCGATAAACACCATTTTTACGCTTCTATCTGCAAGTTTCTTTTGGTGTGCTTTGGTGACCTTGACAAAAGCTGTGCAACCAAAGACTCTGAGATGACTTACGTTGGGTTTCCTCTTGTGCCAAGCTTCATATGGCGTCACTCCCTCCAAACTTCGAGTGGCCGTTCGGTTTAGGAGATAAGCCGCAGTAGATATAGCTTCTCCCCAAAACCGTCCTGGCACATGCTTGCTTTTCAGGATGCTTCTCGCCATACCCACCAAGGTTTGGTTGCGTCGCTCGGCCACTCCGTTTTGTTGCGGAGTGTCAGGTGCGGTCATGAACTTCTTCACTCCCTCTTCATCGCAATAGAGTTTGAATTCGTCTGACATGAACTCGCCCCCTCTGTCAGTCCTTAAACCTTTCAGTTTTGCCTCCACTTCGATCTCGCCTCGCTTCTTAAGCTTTTTGAAAGCCATGAAAGCCATATCTTTTCTGGAGAGTAAAACAACCCACATATATCTAGTGAAATCGTCTACCATCAAGAAAAAGTACCTGTTACCAGCTGGTGTTTCGGGTTCAATTGGACCACAAAGGTCGGCGTGAACCAGCTCCAACGGTTTTGAAGCTCGATAGGAGGTGGCCTTTGGGAATGGAAGTCGTCTCTGCTTTCCGGTCAGGCATGCTTCACACAGGGTCTCGAGGCTATCAATATTTGGTAGTCCGATTACCATGCCCTTTTGTACCATCATCTTAAGCGTATGGGAACTTGTGTGTCCATACCTTGCATGCCACAACCACTTCGGCTGATCGTACTTTGTGAGCAAACACATTGGCACAGCTTGCTTCAACTTGAGGATGTACATCCGGTTCCAGCTCCTTTTTACCTTTGCTAGGAGTCGCTGGTTTTGATCAAATACGCTCAGCCATCCGTCATGAATGTCGACTCTGCAGCCATTTTCGTCCATCTGCCCCAAGCTGATTATGTTGCTCCTTAGTTTGGGGATGAAGTAAACATCTGACAGTATTTTCTGATCACCAGTGGTTCCTTCAATTAGGATAGAGCCTCGGCCTTTGATGGAGACAATGGACCCATCTCCAAATTTGATCGAGCCAGTAACGTCCTTCTCCATGCTCACAAAGACCTTTTCATTTCCGGTCATGTGATTGCTTGCTCCTGTATCAAGATACCACGAATCGCAACCCATTAGATCCTTTTGATTTAAATTGGGAATTACCTTGTCCTCATTTAGCAAGACCATCTCCCTTTTAGGCTTCCCTTTCTTGACGCAACACGTCTCCAACATGAGCAGGGCCGGCTCGTCATCAATTTCTTCAGCATAGTGTCCAAACTCTGTTTTCGACTTTGGGCAATGGTATTGAAAATGCCCAAGGTCTCCACATCCATAGCATCTGAATTTGGACTTGTCTCCAAATCTGGGTGAGCTTGAACGCCCACTCCCACGGCCTCGACCCCTTCCTCTCACAAAGCTTCGTTGTGAGCTTTCACCATCTCTTCTCTTTTGCAGGCTCTCCCACTGAGCCTCGGTCAGCAGCAAGTTCTCTCCATCCTTGCTTTTCTTACGTCCCTTCATGGACGTCTCATGAGCTTTTAATCTCCCGATGGCCTCAACCAAAGTCATCTCTTTCATGTCCCCCCATTGTTGGATTGTGCTTACAATGGGTAGGAAGTGATCGGTGACGGACCTGAGAAATTTTTCAACAACTACGGGCTCTGGCATTTCTTCGCCTAGAGCTCGTATTTCATTAACAATAGAGGTCAGTTTCAGCAAATAGCTACTGACACTCCCATTTTCAGCCATGGACAAATCATCAAGGTTCCTTTTCAAAGAGAAAATGTTTGCGGATTTTACCCGGTCTACTCCAACATGCATGAGTTTCAGTGCCTCCCAAGCACCCTTTGCTGTCCTCTTCTGTGATATTGCCATAAACACAGCATCGGGAATGGACTGCATGATCACCGCAAGTGCTCCTTGATCCTTCTCGAATCCCACGGCTTCTTCTCCTTCTATGGCTGACCATACATTCAGCGCCTTCATCACAGGTCCCTGGATCGAAACCAGGCTCTGATACCACAATGTGGTTTGAGCTGCAGAAGTAATCCAACAGTGTAAGAGATGTTTGGCACAAGCGTATATTTGAACCAAATCAATGTGATTTTGGTTTATTCTTTC
This sequence comes from Erodium maritimum, assembly GCA_963921825.1. Taxonomy (NCBI): domain Eukaryota; kingdom Viridiplantae; phylum Streptophyta; class Magnoliopsida; order Geraniales; family Geraniaceae; genus Erodium; species Erodium maritimum. Next base: position 48,114,005 of record OY997596.1, on the reverse strand, counting down.
ATTGCTATTTATTGAGGTACAGCGACTAAACAAGAAGCAAATCGAAAATGATTCCTAATTACAAGGGCTGTTGCAACTGAACTAAGACTGAGTCTATTGACTCTGTTATTAAAAACGCCAAGATTAGAAACAGAACAACAAAATCTCCCAAGTTTGGGCGCTCAAACATGTCACACTGCATTGCTGACGCTCAAAGTCATAAAACCCGTTCTCCTCAACTTAGGACTCGCGGGCTTTCTCTCCCAGAACTTCCCTCCAAGACTACTTCACTGACGAGCGCAACAGAAGGGCATCAGCAAGCTGCTCTGCCTAAACCAAACCATACTGACTCAATCTAAACACAACCTTTTCACTTGTTGATAGTTTTCAAGTTATGTAGTTTAGGTCTCTGCATTTCCTATAATTGATGTTGTTAAGATCCCAACAACATTTCTGTAATGCATATTATTACTAGCATTGTACTGTCATTAAAGTGTTCATTCTAAGTCCCTTCTCATTTTGCCTTTGTAGCATCATGGATGACACTGTTCTACATTTTTTATGAAACATTTCAGGGAATTAAGGTAACAGCATCGTCGTGGCCATTGTATAGAAAACGTAACCCTTAATCAAGGATGTTAAATCAATGAACATGTATCACATCGAGTTTTACAATTAAGAGGTTAGTTTTATTAACTGTATCAATATGCATGCATCAATTTGATTAGCTATCTAACCGTCAACTTGAATTCAGACATGTTCCACTTTTGAAGTAGGGTTAATTACCTTTTGTATCGTTTTTGAATTAATAACACACCTTTAGTATATTTTATGAATTGATCACAAATTATTTAACACCTTTAGTACTGGTAACAGAACATTTATATGTCCTATGAATTGATCATAGATTATCAAAATGACAAAAAACTGACCTAAGTTTAATATTTTATATCAAATTTTATATATACTACTATTTCAATTTGTAATATTGGGTCTTAAGGGATAACTTTTTTAAGCACAAAAGTGGTAGTTTTATTGAAAAATGCTCTTAACAAACGAAAACAAACTAAACCATAATGGAGACAAGAATAAATGGTGCGATGTAGTTTCGGACAAGCCCGAAACGCTGACTCTATAACTATCATGCCCAGTATTCCAAGTAACTGCTCAGGGGGATGGTCCCTATTTTCTCGGGGATGCGCACATAAAACTCTCACTACTTTTCATGGCTCGACTCGAGCTAACATGTGTTAAATAAAAACACGCTGACCCCTCGTTGGAGACCTTTGGGAAAGGTGAGGATGATGTCAGGTTTCCAAGGTGGTCCCTACGAAAGGAGGAGATTGAGGATTGAACGAAGCCAAATCTCGGTGGGATGGGGTCTGTCTCCTTTGTAACACCATGTGGACCCCTGACAGCCTTATTGGGCATGGAGATGCTACTTTGCAGACCTTACCTTCTTCCCCACGGGGCCTGCCCCCACTATCAACATAGGGAGGTTGATCAACGCCTCCCCCATTGGTCTGTGTAGTGTGCACCAAAAGTCGCGCACGGGGGGAAGGCCATGTTGTGGCGTGGAAACCTGGAACTAGCCCTCGGCTCGACTCGGGAGAGGGTCCGAGGCCCAGATCCAGCTTGAGGCCCCCCGTCACGTCCAAAAGAAGTCAGGGATTGCTCGTGCAGATAGTCGCGACAGTGGGCGTGCATCACCTATGCTGGGCGGATGTCCACATGGATACGAACCTTGATGTGAAGTTCTCGGTCTCAAAGGTCCCGTAGGTACCTGATCGAATCCGGGGCGACATCGATGATCGACCCGTCGTGTAGCCCTAACAACGATAGGACCGCCACTGCCATTGGTCGGCTGGTGAAGCACTGCGAACGCGAGGGTCCTCCTCGTCATGACAGTGACCTTGCTCCTCTCAAGTGTTATCCCACCCGTACCCTACAAGGAGGTTGGACCTAAGGGACGTCGGTGATCCAGGCTGTCTAGGACCTGCTGTGTTGGGGGAAGGAGGGTTGATTCTTTGACCAAGGCCTAGAGACCTTGTGCCACAGTGAAAACGACAAACATGATATCTGAGATGCCCCTCTGAACCTGCCCATCCCGATTCGGGCAATTCTTTCGATCCAAGTCTCTAGGGTCGCCTCTCCGTCCTCGAAGTCCGGGGGAGTGTCGTCAGGACGATAGGCAGGAGATCCCGTGACGCGTGGTCAGTGTCCGACCTGGTCTCCGAATTAGTTCGATGGATCAAAGGAGGGAAGGAGACTCCCCCATGGTGGACGTCCAACGTATACCACCACATCTGTCAAGAGGTGGCGGAAAGGTCACCAAGCAAGGGAGAGGCGCGTCAAAGGAGATGTTGGTGCTGTCACGATAAGGTGGATGAAACGGGCAGACAAAAATGATTTCGGAGAACCCAAGCAAGAAGGAAAAATATTTAAAGGATAAATCTTGTTAATTTCTTTTTATGTTTTCAGTGCACACTAGAGGTTAACAATTAAATTATTTAAATTTAAAGAGTAGAAGGTGATAATTTGAGTTTGACCAGTACTGTACACCTGAAAAACTCCGAATGTATGGACTTGTGTTGAATCCGATGTGGCGAGATCTGATAGGAACAAAACCCAGCCAGCAAGCATCAACGTCAGCACTAAACCCAAACTATATATTATAAGTAAATAAAACAACAGTCCAAAAGCGCGCTTCGCGATCTCAGTGAGTGAACACAAAAAAGCTCGAGTCGATGGAGAGGAGCGCTGCAACGGCGTCGTATGGACAGAGCCGGGAAGAAAGAGGAGCCGGAGGCAAGCTCCGGCGGCCGGCGGCGCGCAAGCCACCGTCCACCCCGTACGCCCGGCCGCCTTCCGGTCACCGCCGCTGGCTCTCCAAGCTTGTGGACCCCGCCTACCGCCTCATCGCCACCCGAATCCTCCCCTCTTTCTTCTCCAAATCAGCTCCCTCCCCCGCCGCTCTTCCGCCTCCCTCTGTTGAAGATCACGGTGAGTTTACTTGCCCAATTAGGGTTTTGATTTGGTTAATTTGTGTTTTAGTGGTCGTTTCTGTTCAATACTTATTGGAATTAATGTTAGGGTTTTGTAATTGGGGGTTGTGGGTTTTGCAATGAAATGTAGCAGGTTTTGAACTCCTTTCTTCAGTAAAAGTTAGTGGTATTGGATCGAATTCACCTACTTTAGATTCATGTGTCTGGAAAATGTGTTTGGGGGTGATAAATGGGTTGTATCAAACTTTTTTCCAGTGAGCTATGCGCTACTACGAGGTATTGTATACCTATCCTCATAATTGGGTGAAAAAGAAGGAACTTGAAATGGAATTGGAGTGGTGTTTAGTTAAGAATTGTATAGCTCGTCGTAGTTTCACTAGAGCTGTGTAATGGTGCATCATCTGCTTATAAATATATACGGGCCTATTATTTATGATCCCGTGTTTCAAGTTTGAGTCCCTGTTTTGCTTATTTAATGCAAGTGCATTTCGATTTGAAATTTTCTTATTCATCTTTTAACTTTATCTAAACTATTCTGAAACAGACAAATGGAGTGCGGAAGGGGAACAAGATGCTAGTAGTGATGATAACGAATGCACTCTAATTGTAAGGTTTTCTAGATTTCATGTTTTTCTATTTTATTTTCATTGCTGTCGTTCATTCATCCCATATGATTGTGTATACTAAAGTGCTGTAATTCCCTATTTTGCATCTTTTTTCTGTTTATTGAAGTACTTGACCGTTTTGCAAAACTAAGTCGATAAGTAATGTTATGTGTTTGGAATTGGTACTGTTTGAAATTTATACACCATTTTGTATGCAGAGCATAATTATGCAGATGTATAGGTGCTTCCCTATACCTTATAAGTATATAGCTGCCCTTAGGTCTTGCTTAGCTGCAAAAATATCATTTTATACTTGCTCCTTCGTCCTAACGCACACTTTATTTATTCTTTATTTTATGTTTAGATGATTATCACTTCATTTTTCTCGCTTGGCATGCCAGTAAATGCTTTTATTTTCTTTCCTCACTATCCATCTTTTTGTTTGTTATGGTAACAATGGTTTGATTATTCATTTCATCTTCTACTTGTTTTAAATACCTGGATACATCTACAGCAAGGGATTCCTGTCATTGATTGCTTGGATTGCCATTCTCTTCCACATATGTTTTTATCTGAGTTCTGCACCATGGAAAATAAAATAATTATTTAATGCCGATCACTGTTGGGATTCATTTCTTGCAGCATGGGACATCCAGAACACCCGAAGCAGCTGGTCCAAGTGGAGCAGGAGATGGAATCGATAGCGGCTTTGATTCTGTTCAGAATAAAGAAGATAAGAAAAATGACTTGTCTGGTGATAGATTTTCTGAAATTGAGCAGCTGGTGAAAGGGAAAACTTTTTCCAGGTAAGTATCGATATTTATGTTTACATTAGATAACACTCTGATTAGCAGACCCCAATATTGCTAGTTAAATTGGTTTGGTTGTTGTATAACACTGATACTGGTTGGGGCTGCCATGCCTACCAACTTCCCACTTGATGTCATTCAAACAGTTTCAAATCAATCATTTCTAAAAGTACACAATATGCATTTAAGAAAACCATCTTTTCTTATTTGTACCATGCAGAGATGAGATAGATTGCCTGATGAAGATAATACATTCAAGAACTGTTGATCTTCCTGATGGGGAACAAGGAAAGAAATATACGAGCAATACTGCAGGAAGCCAAGCTGAGAGGCCTGTGGTAGCCATTGAAATGCCAAGTAAGGCAACTGAAGAAAAGCGGGAAGATTTGAACAGAGCTGTATGGGCAACCTCAACCCCTCTGCCCCTGGCCCATTCCACTGTAAGTAGTAGAGTTAACTCTCTTCCATTGAATTACCTTTTAGATCAAATTACATCATATGTGGGTATATGTTTGCTCCGTAGTGCACATAAGTTCTTAGTTAGTGTATTACATTGTGCATTTACTGGAATAAATTCCTTGAAAAACATTCTCAGAATCTTTGTATGTAGAATTAAGTGTACAACGATAGAATTTCTCTGCAACATCCAGAGTTATGAGTTCAAAGGAAAAAAACAGGTGACAGTATCAGAGCAGATATTGTATGTGACCCACTTCTATCTTCTGCTGTTTGCCCATTCCAATATGGTGTGGGGATTATACTGTTCTGACTTCAGTTGTCGTCATATAATCTGATAATTGTGTAACATTTTTCAGATGCGAGATAAAGTTGGGGCTTCACCAGTTGATATTGCAAGAGCATATATGGGATTAAGAACTTCGGAAACAGATATTGCTTCTAAGAGTACAACATCTAAAGATGAAAGGCCATTATTATATAGTGATGATTTTTTATCAAAACCATATGCTGCCTCTCCCGCACCAAAATCATCCATATGCTGGCCCGGTGCTACAGTACAAGATCAGCATGCACTTTCAACCCCACAAAGTCAGAGAAGAATTGGGTTGCATAACTTCCCTCGAACGCCTTATTCAAGAACAATCTTTTCAAAGTCCAAGTCCAAGGTATGTGGATTAAATATTTTCAATTTTCATACTCTATTTCTTTCATTGTACTATGCAGCTAATTGAATGTTTGTTTTGTTGTTCTTTCATGTTTTAAGCAAACTCCATTGCATGATGGTAATAAATGCCTGAACATTTCATCAAGTCCTTTTCAGTACTCGCGATCTCCTATATTTGGGCAGGTACGTATGCATTGTTTTTTGTTGCACTGTCAATCTTCTAAGCTATATTCTTTGATATTGGTGTAACTCATTTCCAGTGAGATGCTCTTCTATTCTGTACTCTAAAATGATTGGAAAAACTATATTGCTGGAATATATATACATGTTCTCTTCAAGTTTTTAACTTTTTATATGTGTCAGGCATCATGTTGTAGTAACTCCAGATATATGGACATCATACCTAGCAGTTGATAATACTTGATTAAAACCTTCTCCATGTGTTTGTGCCATTAATCACTATTATTACTACCTGAAAAGTTTATTAGATTGCTTAACTTATTGTTTGAATACCCAGGCAAAGTCAAGAAGTGAAACAATCAATGATGGTTATGGTTCAGTGGGTCCAATCCGTAGGATACGGCATAAGGTTGTAGAAAAACCTCCAGCGGGATCATATCTTCGAACTCCTTTAAGTAGGCCTCCCCGGGTGGGAAATACTGTTACTTCTGAAGGCTTCCTGCCTGGTGTCAAAAAAGTTTTAGAACCTGGAGAAACAAGTGGTGCTAAACAGATTGAGTTCTTAGACAACAAGCCTCACAGCCTTGAAGTGGGTGTTCCGGCCGCTCCTCGGCATACTAGTCAGCTTGCCAGAATAATATCAGAGCACATTGATAGAAACCCTGTCACTCCGAATGACAAGTCTGCAGAGTTAAAGCGTGCCACTGCATGGAAGAAACCCCAAACTTCTGATGACAATGTAATCAAACCAAAAGATCATAGTCCCATACCATCTTTTGGAGGCATTGAGTTCCATAAGAATATAAATCAAATTCACCAGAAGAACTCTGATCAACAGAAAGCAAATGGAGGGAACTATTTTTCGAGGGCTCCCCCTCGGGAGAGTGGTGATGAAGCTAATGATGGTGTAAACAATATTAGTTCAACGTCTGACAAAATAGTTGAAGGACACTGCAATAATTCCGGACCTTCACTAGTTTCCCAAGTTCAGTGCACGCAAGAGGTATGTTATTTATTTTCAGGTCACTGTTGTTTTATGAGCAAAAATGTTAAATGGTTGCAATAATGTTGGCTCTCCTAGTCCTTGGTGATTCAGCTACTTAGGATGATGGACTTGTACATGAAAGGTGTGTTATGCTAAATTGCTAACCAAGTTAATGACAGGATGCTTCAAAGATGATCCCTGATGCTGCTGGCAAGTCTCAAACTCAGTCTCCTGGGAGAAAACCAAATTTGGCACATATTTCAATTGAAAAGTCACAACCAAAATGGGGATCATCATCCAATCAGAGTGCTGGGTTTACTTTTTCTATGAGTGCAGCTTCTGGATCCAGTCAGAGTGCCGGGTTTACTTTTCCTGTGAGTGCAGCTTCTGGGGCATCCTCTGAGCCACCAACACCTACCATCGTGCCAGCAATCCCAGGCAGTGGTGTGACCCCACCAAAAGAGGGACTCATCACAGATCCTTCGTTCGAGTTTGGGTCAAAGAGGGCTAGTACTCGCCTTGTCTTCTCCTTCCCTTCTACAAGCAGCGCTGCTGTCCCAGATGCTGCTACTGATCTCAAGTTCAACTTTGGATCAGATAAGAAGAGGGTGTCTTTTGCTTCAATAAAGAAAGATGGGATGTGCTACTGAGTTGAGTATCAAATACTGAGGGAGTTCTTTTTTCTGGCCCCTATTCATAAATACTTGGCAAAAATGTAACTCATCAAGGATTGTGGTTGGAGATTATTTTGTGGATTTTATACCCTATTGGTATGTGTCTTGATTTAGCTGTGATTGCAGTGTTTTGGTATGAAAGTTGTCTCAGGTGAAGTAAAACCAATTTTGCAAAATGTGAGACCAAATCAGATTAGAAATTCAATTTGGTTTCTTTGCTGTTCTTGTCCATTTGGTATTAAGTATGAAGAAAAAGAAGCATGATAAAGGTTGAATAGTGTAAGGTGAGTTGTGAACATTCTAACTCTGTCATGATTGATTTTAAAATGTGTATCAACTCTGTCTGTAATCTCACAAAAAGTTAATAACCAGGATTAGCACATCTTTCATGGGTTAGGGTTAGGTATGGATATTCTGGAGCGAGGCCAAGCCAAACCAGAAGGATCAAATTGCAATAAAATCATGGACCCATATGTGCAGAAAAACAATAAGACCAAGCCAATTCCAGTCATGAGTGTGCGGAAGAGAAAAAAAAAAGGGTGAATGAAGTAGACATTTCAGATTCTGGAGTCAGAGCCACTGCTTCATCAACCTATCACCCTCAAAATTCAAGTTTTTTTTTTATCGGCAAAGCATATTGAAAGTTTTATAAACCTTCTTTCGAGATGAAAGAGGAAAAAAAGTTTAGTTAAAAACCAACAAAAAAGAACTCCAAGACGCTCAAAGACGTCTTATAAGGGAACAAGTGAAGCGAACGCTGACATGTCGCTCAACCTCATGAAATCTAAGGATGGGTACACAGACCCTGAAGCCTCACACCGGGGAAGACCATCAAACACAATGAACGGGTACGCAGACTCAGAAGCTATGAGTGGGTACGCAGACCCTGAAGCTAAGGAAGCAAAACTGACAGTGAAGGTCTAAGAAACCAAATTTTACAACCATGAAACGCAACGTAAGAAAAAGGGAAAGGTCCTAACACCCGAATTTTTCAACCATAAAGCGCTTAAACAAGGAAAAGGTCTTCAACCCTGATATGTCAACCATTAAGCACAAGAGATATTGATATAAACTCAACGAACAACCTAAGCAAGTATAACACCCTGTCTCATTAGTATCATCAACCAGTCACACAGACTAGAAGACGAGCACTAACACATCGATGACCAACACCGCAAGCGATAAAGACAGTCCCGATGAGTAGTTACCACCAGAACACATAAACCCCTAAAGTGACTCTGTAAGAAAACAACTGAAAGGCACAAAGGCCTAAACCCTCACCGACGGCCAACACCTTAAAACGGCGAGACCTAGCCACAAAAGTGGAAGGAAGCATAAGCATATCAAACAGAAATCGAAAAAGGGGCAATGCGGGGACACAAAACTTAAGCTGGAGAGGGAAATACTAGTATAGGTACCACGATGAACCGCTAGACCCACGACGATCAACACCCGGGAGGATGAAGAAGCGCGTCCCACGACCAGATCATTAGCGAAACATCAGGCAAGCAAACGAACCACCAAAAGCAGGAAGAACAGCTCCGCAACGATCCTCACCCGGGAGGAAGAAGAAGCGCGTTCCACGACCGGAACTAAAAATCTCCAATGATCCAAAAGACGGTCCACCGTCAAGTCCGTGAGGGACGGATCAGACATTGGAGCTCGAACTCAGCCCTCCAAAAGCTAAATCAGACTACACCGAGAAGGGGCAAAGAGGAGGACTGATATTTCTACAGAGTACGAGCTCAAACTTCTGAGTAAACCGCAACAAGTCAAATCTCCCAGAAATCCAAAGCTGAAGCTCGAGCTGAGCGTTCCGAAACCAAGAACGGTTACTTCTCACCGGTGGAAACCAAACGAGAATCCAAGGGGGAAGGCCTGTAATGATACCGAGCCCGAACCAGCCCAAACCTGAACAGAACTGACGCCACAACTAGCAGAGAAGCGCAACATCAAACTAAGGCCCCACTTGATCGAATCATAACGACACCAGCGAGGACCCAAAACCCGTCAAAAGCCCAGGATGACCACACCACAAGATACGGACTTCCAGAGCTAAACCACAGACTCGACCCGCTGCCAAAACCACGAACCAAGAGAAAAAGAAAACGAAAGAAAAATAACCGTAGAAACGGGTCTGCTGAAAAAGCCCGACCCGGATCCGACTCGAACTGGCCAAACCGGCCCAGAAAGCTACCTGGACCGGTCAGACCCGCTCCAAGATCCAGACTCGGCCCCACCAACGTCCGGCCCACAGCCGTACCCGGCCACACCAGCACCCGACCCACATCCCGATCCGACCCACAACAAACCCTACCTGGTCCAAAGCTCAAGTTGACAAGTGAAATTGAGAATGTCTTGACATCTTTATTATCTAATCATGTTTTCAAGTATGAAGTAAAAGGAGAAAAGAATTGAGAATTTCCTCTTAGATTAAGAATTATGAAAATCAATTTTAGTCATCCATTTAATTGTTGACACATGAGATGCGTAACTAGCATATGTTAGACTTTATAAATAAAACACAACACATTTTGTTAAGTGGTTGGCGTATATTTGGTAAAAACGTCCTAGAGACAACATAAGTGTTATCACATAGGCGCAAAAGGTTATCAACTAGGAACACTGCTTTTATCAACTACATTCAAAACATTTATCAATTCGGAACACTAATTTTATCAATTGTATTAAACAAAAACATTTATCAACTGAAAATGTTTATTAACTGGAATCATTTATCACCACACATCTTACCTGAATGCAATAATTTTATCAACTCCAAACACTACTTTTTCAAATCTATTCAAAACTTTCATCGTATGTGATAAATTTAGTGTAATACGGTGATAATTGTTTCACATATGTTTTGAGTACAAGTGATAAACTTAGTGTTCTGAGTTGATAAATATTTTGTATTTAGGTGATAATCGTAGTATATTAATGGTGATAAGTTATGATGAACAATTGATAAAAACGTACAACAGAGCATAAAGATTCAGAATTCGAAGAACACATAGAATCATAGATTGATGTGTTTCATAACTAAATATGGATCAATCAATATCAAAAACGAGTTTATTAACAACGATTTAAGAAAAAAATGCATTAAATCACGATAACCAATTGATAAAACCCTAAAACATAGCATGGAGATTCAAAATTTGAATAACACAGACTTGATTTTTAATATTGGAGTCGAATCTACATTGATTGAAAGAAGGAGTAAACAATAATCTACATCTTTTTTAGCTTGATCACTTGAGAAAATCATATATTTTGCTTAAAATAAATGTACGGTTCGAAGGTGGAAAACAAAGCAGATTTGGTATTTGATTCTAGTGTGAGTTACAGTCCTGCCCCTACTTGCATGAGTGAGAATGAGAAGCGTGGTGTTCAGCTATGTTTTTGGGTGATGATGTGGCATTATGTCGGGTGTTGGATCTTAAATGTGGATGACAGAGAATGATTCTCATGATTCTCAAGTTAAGAGTGATTCTCAATAAATTTCACATCTTTAGCAACATATCAAAAAATCTACATATGAAGACTATATAAGTGAAATAGCGCCTGAGCTTTTATTATGTGACAACTCAAACGAAAGAATCTTAAGTTAAAAACTAAATTTTTTAAGGAGGTGAACGAATTGAAAAACAAGTTTCAAAGTTGAGTAATTTGAAAAGTATTATCCATTTTGTCTTAATCGGAAAAATATGTCTATCTTTGACGAGCTATCGAAAATATCCTTATTCAAACTTATTTTTACTATTTAACCATCTGATTCCCCCCACCCCTCTCAGTCTCTCACACATACATACACCAATACTTCACAATTTCCCTCTATGCTTACGGTTTAGTTGAACCATGTTTCAAACGAACAATATCGCGTAAATAATCGTCAAACAATATCGAACACCCTTCCACAATAGTGTCCGATATCAAGAATTATCAGGCACTATCGGAACATCTGGTAATGTTCAAATGTATTCTGATAGTGTCTGTTAGTGTTTGAGTATATTACTCTAGTGTTTGAGGATATTCCGGTAGTGTCCAAGTATATTTTGGTAGTGTCCAACATTTTTCGACTTGATATAAACACATGTAAACACAATTTTGTGAACTTCAAACAAACACTAGGTATAAATACAAGTATTGTATTTTATTTCAACAAAAACAAAGGATTATGCTGGTGTAAAACTTTGTATCGTCAACATCTAAAAGATAGACTTTAAAACAAAACAAATAAACTCTAATACAAGGCTACACAAAATCTTTAAAATACATTCCTTAATGTAGGTGTTTTACAGAAAACAAGGATGAATATATGTGTATCATAGATGTCCGGAGCGACTGCAAGGTCATAGTGGATATGATCAGACGAGGTGGGGGGCTGCTCTCTCCTCTGGGAACAATCGTCACAGATTGTCATTCCCTTTTATCTACACTCGAGTGCGTGCAACTCAAATTTGTAAAACGGACAGCGAACAAAGCAGCTCATTGGCTTGCCAGAGCGGCTTGTTCAAACCCTGTCTGGAATTGGCAAGGGTGTCATGTCCCCGAGCCTCTTCAACACATCATCATTGCCGATATTTAAATAAAATGTCATATTTTCTATTTAAAAAAATGTGTATCATAGATATTCCCGTGTTTTGGAGATATCTCATAAGTCATATGTGATAAGTTAGAAATATTGAGGCGTGATCTTTCATTTGAAGCCAAATCTTCTACAAGACGTAATCCAATAAGACTCATTCTTTCAGGGCTTCCGTATAATAACTTTCACGTGTTCCAAAACTATTTCACGCAGTTATGGATAAGACTTTACCGGAAAATGATTCATGTTAAGGGATTCGTGTTGAGTACAAGGTTCTAAAAAAATTTAGGCGCTAGTCTGGAGAGTAGGGTTTTTTGGGGATCAATCGGGGACTAAACGGGAATAAATCGGGGATTAATCGGGTCGGCCAACAAGGAAATGGCGCCCAGCCAGGATCTGGTTAGGACTTTTAGAACACTGGTTGTGTATCAACTAATGATGTAGCTTTCAGATCTAGGAAATCCAAGTCAAGGGACGAGAAATGTAACTCAATCCGACATAAGGCCCTAGGTTAGGGTTTGTGAGTGAAAATGCATGGTATAAATAAAAGGAAGCATGTCTAGTTTAACGAGCGGTCTTCTGCTCGAACATATTAAAATTTGAACTGTCGTCAATACAATGATAACGAGTACCAATTGATGGATTTTAATGTGTCATTATTTAACTTCATTAGGAAATTTAGCATTGGATTTGATCTTGTCCGAAATATTATCTTGATCTTCTTTAACGTGAAACCCTAAACAGTCACGCATATTAATGACGCTTAAAGCTAGCCCGACGTGAACTCGCAGTCATTTCCTTTATGTGAGAATTAACTATTTACCCTTCACAATCAAGTACACATCGTTAAATGAACATAACAAAAAAGATTAGGTAAAGAGCCTACACCATTAGCTGACACACAAACACTAAACCTTTTGGACAAATCCTTTAAACCTAAGTGGATCATGGCTGATGAGTGCTCATTTGTACATATTAATAGATTACACCCACTTTTATCCCTCGGACTTTGACGATTTTTTTGTCGTTAATACAACCTCTATAGGCTATCCCTGGTGAGGCATCGTCAGTCAACATCGCTCAGCCAGACGCCCCTTTGGATAACGACGTGGCCATGAAATTGGAGAATGAGGAGAACTTAAACACGGGTTATAGAGGATCCATCTTGACCAGGATGACCTAGAAGAAAGTCAATGATAAAAAAAGTCTAGGTTTCCAATCCGTTGAAATGAAGAAACTGCGATGTTGATTGTGAGATTGAGAATTCTGAGATCATCCAGAACATCGAGGCAATCATTCATGGTTACGTACCGATGATCGCCATCAAGTTTGATTCGGTTTCAGATGACGATAAACACATACTATTTTATTAGCTCAGCTTAAGTAAATTACTTAGTGCCTATTGATTGTAGGCCTCTTTCTTCTCGAATGGACATACATAGAAGTAAAAAGACGTTTTAAATAATGGAAGCACGAGATCAAGAAATTGTGTGACAAATGGGTCGAGAACCACAAGATCAAAGAGAACCAATATTCAATTATTCATATCATGTAAGAGTTCTTCCACCGCCTAGACGAGTTTAGCCAGCTTCTCGGACACTTCACATCACCCAAATTTAAGTTATTACTCATACGTATGCATTTGATATTTGTATACATTTGTTTGTTTTTTTTGCTAATTACTTATTTTGAAAATTGTAGAGAGACAAAGTGCAAAGACATTTCGTTGGAAGAACATGCTCACACACCACTTGAGAAGTAAGTCACTCGACAACCGAAAGCGCGAGATTAGAAGTAAGGATAAGTCTTGCCTGGCTCTACGCGTCCTAGATTACACTAATTCGTATGATTTGCACGAGGACAAGAACGAGTACAATATGGAATACATGATATGTTTTCAAGTCTTATATCTTTTTATTTGAATTTTAGTAACCACTTTCTTTTCAATATTCATTGTTTCTCGGGTAACGTCTAAACAGGAATTGTTAGTTGTGTTGAGCGAGAAACCTCTCACGCAAAAACCCTCAGATTGCGTGGACTCGTCCCCCAAATGAACTACTAATCGTGTTGAGTTGTCTGTGATCCAAGAAGCGGCATGACCCTTGAGGGGACGATTCCAACTAAGATTTTAGAGGAAGGTCAAGCTCTCAATGGCAAGGGAAACGGGTTGTCAGAGTACTCGAACAATGGATTCATTTGAGGAGAAGCAAGAGATGAACCTTCGCCTTATTGAGCAACAGAAAAAGATGGGTGCCATGCAACAAGGGTCGGAGGACAGAATTTCACAACAGGCGATCGAACAAACCGCCCAATTAAAAGAATTCATATAAGTGATGGGTCGCGGTCAACGATAAACGTAGAACATTCATTTTAATATTTGAATACTTTGTTACACTTTTAATGTTCCGTTGGACAATTTGTATAACATTTGGATAATTTGTTTTAATTTAAGATTTTTTGTATTTGTGTGTTATGAATTAGACTGTTGAAAATGTCTAAATAAAAGCATTGCACGTTTGGTTGCACAATGTGCAAATATATATTTTTAATTTGTTATACCACTTGGTTGATAAAGTATGGATGCCATTTCCCAAGTCATTTCGTGGCCGATGAACACTAACGTCGGCCATGTACTTGGGGCGAAAAATATAATGAATAATTAATTTCGTCGACCAAGAGGCTTTCAAAAGTGGTGTATCGAGAGTGATGGTCAAATGGTGTTGGATGTTTTGAGTGAGTCCGAGAGGTAGAGGAAGATCAAGCGCGAAAGCAAGACGGTTCAGACAAAGAAAATGAAAAGGGTTGAAAGTGGAAGAAGAAAATCAAAAGGCTAAAAAAACTAAAAATTATTTGAATGAATGTAGTTTTTTAAATGGAACAATCATTAATCATTAATACTCTTGCCAAATACAAAAATAACAGGATAGTTTCCTTATAGGCGAGATTTTAATCCGAGACCCCCATCAAGGATAGGTGTATCAGCGTCCTAGGCTGCAAATCCAACTCCTATTGGGTACATTAGGAGTGATATAACACAAGCAGTAGGTAAGTACAATAAAACAAGACCACGGATCTAAATACCTATATGGGTGGTTGTCTTGGCCTGTTGGTAGAGGAGATACGTTGCCTCAAGGAACATGACCTGGCCAGATGGCCCCACACCCGGGTTGAGAGGGTAGTTCCAAGACCCTCTCACCCTTGTAAACGCTAATCATGACTCCCGACGAGGCTGTTTAGCAGCCTTCTTGAAAATCTGAGGATGAGGGATGGTAGTTGTCTTTGGCATCCGGGTAGACATCCATCAGCTCGAACACTCCTTTTTTTATTATGTCTTATAAGTCTACGACTCACTTGGCCTTATCCTTTGCAAGCTCTTTAACATTCTTGGATCGAAGGGAGCCCTGCATATGAGGTTTTGCTGATGGTTCTCTCTTCTTATTCTGCATCAGCGGTCAGATTAACCCCTTATTGAGGCGACTCATCCTTAAGTCGGGGTAGTTGTGGTAAACTTAGGGGTTGTGATGGAGTTGGTGGCGGGGTATAAACGTCTCAAGCGATACCACCGAGTTGAGGTCTACCTCCAAGGTTGCCAAAACTTTTGGCCGGCCTAAGTTAGGCAAGACTGTAGGTCGAACAAGTATCGGGGACGGGTTAAGTACTACCGATCCCTTCCCGACACCTTCTCGTCCTCCCAGGTCCAACGGCAGGGCACGCTTACTTATCTGCAAAATAAGCAAGACTGTAGGTCGAATTTCCTTTGATCTCTAGTTTGGGGAATCTGATCCTTGAGGTATGACCAGTGCTGGATTATGGACTTTCAGCCGGGAGAATTCCGGGTATGCAACCGTGGCAGGTGGGTCCGAGGTGGCAACCATCCCTCTTGAGACCTTGAGGGTCGGGACCTGGAGTCGGTGGTGGCGCGGCTTCCTAGTAGGATCGAAAGTAGCCATCAGACCGGATACCCACTGGGCTTAGAGTGCATCAGAAAATCTTATTGCATGTCATTCTACCCCCCGGTAAAACTGCCATGTAATCCCTATTTAAGTGACCCAATCGGCCACACCGGTAACAAAAATCCAGTAGCTTTTCATATTGAAGTCGAAGGTAATGAGATTCGTGAAACCCTCAAACCGAATTCGGAGGTGTCGCCGGAGAGGCTTGGTGGCGTCCAACTCCACCCAGAATCACAGGAAGGTATCTCATCCCCGCCGTTGAATTTGAGCTCCGATTTCAACTTCCTTACCCATCTTGGAGATAATGAGGTCTCTAACGGGATTTTCGAGCCTCGTCCAGAATATTAAAGACTCTCACGACCATGCAAACATGACGGAAAACCAAGGTTTTCGGCTGGGTTCTTGGTGCCAACGGCGTGAGGATTAAGACTGTTCCATGAAAGGACCATGGATCCCTGACCAGAATGTCGTCCAGAGAGTCTTGGGACAAGAAGAAAAATGACATAATAGGTCTATGAGGGGCTAGATGAGCAGACTCCGAACGTTCCAAGTACAACTATTACTCCACAAAAGGGCTCTAGGCCTAACCCGTTATCGACAAGGGGACGACCGACGAGTGTAAACAAGTATCTGGCATCGTCAATGATTGGAACCGTGTTGACCGGGACCTCGACGATGACATCATCCTCATCCAAGTACTTATTCAGTGCTTCCTTGGGGACCTTAATGAGCTTGGTTTGGAGGTCCTCAAGTGACCCCGGAGGGCAGTTGACGGTCGCTGAAGTTGTATTTGATTTTGTGATAAGCGGTTCGATGAGGGATATATGAGACAGATGAAGAGGAGGTAGAGGGTGGAGGAGACGGGAGTAGAGTTGGTGGTGGGGGAGGAGAGCTCAGCTCGTCATCGCCGAGGGAGTAGGGAGGAGAGGAACTCCATCATCACTTACCTCAGAAAGAGAAAAGGGAGTACGTGAGAGCGGAAAACTCCATCGTCACTTTCTAAACTTGATTTTTTTTTTCTATTTTATCGTCCAAAAGAGGAAATTTTAAAATTCAAGTTGGTAGATAAATGTTTCTAGTACATGGTGGAATCCATGCCTTACAACAATCACAAGTGAAGGGCGCTTTTGTCATTACGCCGCCGGAAGCTACCACGGCTTCGTCCGTGCAAGCTACCGGTGGTCGTTCCTCCCGTTTCTCTCCCTTCCTTCACCCGCTCTTTCTTTTCTCCCTCCCTAAACCTCTCTCACTGGCCCGCTCTCTTTGTCAAGCTGAGCTACTCGCCGGCCTGCGTCAAATCCAGCCAGCACAGCGCCTTCCGTCTCCATCTCTGGCGGATCTACAACTCACGGAGCCAGATCTGGCCACAAGCGCGGTGTGCCTCCCTCCGTCGTCGCCTTTTGTCGGATCCTCCTGCTTGCGACGACAGATCCGGTCAATTCCACGGCGTCCCCCACTGTTGTTGCTCTCTGTCGGCCCCTCTGCTTGCCGCCGATCCTCTCAGCCGGAAACTTGATGGGGTGGGCTCGAGGTTGCGGGTTCTCGCCCTAATCCGCTTCCTCGTCACCGGACCACCGCCTTCCGCCGCCACCTCCTCGCTGCTGGACAGTCCTTCCATGTTTCGCCGGCACTGCTCGTCCCATGCTTCGCCGGCCAGTGGTGAGGTCCACTGGATCCGATGTCTTCGGCCACAGATCAAAGACCCCCCTTCGACGTCTGTTGGCCAGGTTGTCAGATCGCTGAGATCTACCGGCTGAATCTCTCCGGCCACTGTGGTGGCTTCCCTACTGCTCCCTGGATTCGAATCCCCCCTCCCTCGCATCGGGAAGACCCACTGCAGTGGCCCCCGTGCTTACTCTCGTTTGGTAGTCCCAACGATGTCCAACAGCTTATCTCCAGCAAGGTTGCAGCGGTTTTTTGTTGTTTTTAGTGTTAATCTGTAGCTTCTAACGTCAAGGTTGACCTAAACAACTCTGGACAACGCTCTCTATCATGTTACTTTCTACGACAGACATACAAATCAGTTCCCATCGTCCGCTGAAGCGCCGCAGTCCGAGCTATGCTCTTGCTTTTATAGTGCTCACCCGGCCAGTCCCGTGCAATCGCCCCTAGCGTATCGGATCTGTAATGCCAGCGTCGTCCATCCCCCCACTCGCTTCGACCCTAGCCTCGACCATCGGAGTCCGACCATAAGTTGTTTCAGATTCGATATTGTTGTTATTTTGTTAAATAGCTTTATATTGCTGTTTTATTTTCCTCTAAGTTCCGTCTATCGGAACATCGTCGTCAAAGACTTGTCTTTGACTAACGGGTCTCCGTTAGTTGTGGTTGCTATCTTTGGTGACATGGTCGGTTGGGTCTTTCCATCGACGGTTCTATTCGCGTCGTTGATAAGAAAGACCGACCTGATCGTTGGTTATCTATGCGATGTATCGCTTTGTGTCGAGATTTATCATCTCACTGGTCGGTTTTCGGGTTCTCGAAAACGATCAGTAGATGCAACGCTTGTTTCATATGGTTTGTAAGGTTTATTATGATTAATGAATCTTTATTTTTTTTTAAAGAATTCATATGTAGAATGCAACAAGGTTAACTTTTTCTGGAGAAGAGTGTAAATAGAGATCTGATACAGACGATATATATATAGGGAGACAATCACGTGCGAACCTCCCTTACGGTGCGAACCTGCGAACCTCAAATCTGGTTTGCGGAAATAGCGAACATGGTTTGCGAAAATAAGCTACCCAGTTTGCGGAAAAAAAAAGTTTGAAAAAACAGCATTTTTATGTTGAGAAAATATATGGTTTGCGAAAATAGTGTATCTGTTTTGCGGAAATAGCGAATATGGTTTGCGGAAATAAGCATCCCAGTTTGCGGAAAAGAAGTTTGAAAAAAAAGCATTTTATCTTGAGAAAAATATGGTTTGCGAAAACACCGCAAACCGAGACCACTATTTCCGTAAACCAGATACACTGCACAAGCAGATTCGCACGTTCGCACCGTAAGTCATGGTTTGCACTTGATTGCACCCATATATATATATATATAGAGGGAGAGAGAGAGAGAGAATCATGAGTGAAGGCTGCAAGGAAATCAGAGTATAGAACAAATGAAGCAAAACCCGAAAAAGTGTAGATATTGGACTCTCAGCCTTAGTGACTGAATAAATCCATCAGCAGGTTGAAAATGGTGGTCCTGCAACTTCTTTATCACTCCAAGCTTGGACACGCTAACTCTTTTCTTAGATATTTACTTTTGAATCAGCTCAGGGACCACTTTCCCTTCAATAATTCTTCTCAACAAACTTGAAATATGATCATCACCATACTTGGAACCGACATGATGAGATCATTCTCTTCCTCAACAAATAAAATAAAATATACGAGTGCTTTAATTCGTCTACTTAGCTAAAACCCTCGTGCATGTACGTTGCTTCTCTGGTCGACAACCAAATATAATTAAGGATCCGATGCCAAAATGTCCGGAAGAAAAAACGGGAGCATATATATAAGCACGTTACTAGGTGGATCACAATTCAGAACAAAAAATCTACCATATTGGATCGACATGTTCGACTTTTTCTTTTTTTTTTGTAGGGCTCAGGTCAGAGGTGTTGTTGGGCGGTCACATGGAGGTTCACATATATCGTAATTTGGGAAGCAGTATCAACCAGACAAAGTCTAGAAGCAACGGACATGGGTACTGAAGATCACGGGACGTAAATAAGGAAGAATGTCCCGCTCCTCGATCTTACTCCTCCTTTTCCTGGAGACCTCCTCGCCTACTTGGTATCATCCTCACCTCCCCTCAAAGGTTTCCACTGAGGAACCAACGTGTTTTTTAAACAACACAGGTCCACTCGAGTTGAGCCAGAAAAAAATGATAGAAGAAGTTAACGAAAAACTACATAAAGGAACCAAATCTCATACTGTATGTCCACATGATCCTTGAACTTTAGTGGTGGATGTACAATCACATGAGAATAAGAATACACCTCCTATATTGTTACATAGATTAGCCGAGAATTAATTCTAGATTATTGGTATGTGTTTCGGACATGTCCAAAACTATGTCTCGAACATATTATTTTATTATTTTTTATTATATATTATCAAATTTTATATTATACTATATAAAAAATATTAATAATATCGAACATTAAATATAATAAAAACATAAATATTCTATTAAACTAAAAGTATCATACAATTCTTAAAATAATATCAATAAATATGACTATCAACTAGCATAATCTTATGGTTTCACTTGGTTTGTAGAAGGTTAGAAACTGTTTATTTAACTACAAATCCGACCCGGCGCATGACCGACCCGCTCAATTAATCGGCCAGACAGTAATTAATCGGTCGAATCGGGGACTAATCGGTCATATTCCTTCCAAACGGCCTAGAGCGTCCTAGGAGGATAAATCGGATCGGCAGAGCCCACTTCAACGCCTAGGCAGGGCCTAGGCAGGGCCTAGGCGCCTCCATATGGGGATTTTTACAACATTGGGTTTTAGTAGTGACTAGTATTTTATGCCCTTCTGACGTTGGTTTACATTTTAACATTTCTTCTTTTGTGTCTGTAATTCTGAAGCTTTCTTCAACACTTCCCTACACATAAGAGGAGATGAACTTGATTTATGTAGCCCACAAGAAAGTTAAGGCACATCAGAACTCAAATCGATAAGGATACCTTGATCTGATACCATGTAAAACAGGTTGAATATATCATATCGAACTTCAAAACTTAAATGTCACATAGGAAAAATGGGAGACCGTAAAACATTCTGTATCATTCATCCAAACATGATAAATCAGAACACAAATCTACTATTTTCTCGTGTATATTTTACAAGATGGTCTTGTTATTGAGTTGGTTCACTCGCATCACATAAGTTCATGAGCAAGACAATCCCTATTTTCAAATGAATCACATGAAAATTACATAAAATTGAAGTCCTTAATTAACATCTCACACATATACAAACAAATACTGATATTGAGAAATCATATGATCTCGCACCAAGCTGACCACTTCTTTATTGAATCATCAAATACGATATCTCTGCAATTTTGTATGGATGAATATAAAGTTAGAAGCTCACAATTATCAACAATATTAAGATTTATTAACTATAAATATTTAATATGTTTATCAGCTAATAGAGTACTTACATTAAAGCATCCATCCATGATGCCTAATTAGGGCCAAAATGGATATGAGGGAAATGTGCCCACTGCAAAAGTATTAAACAATCATTGTGAAACCAGACCTTGCATGTACTCATTAATCAATTGTCAGAATATAATTATAATTGGCTCTTCAACAATCAGTTTGAGCTTTTAACTGAGTTGGTCCTCTAATATGAAATTAGAACCTCACGGACCTAGGTTCAAACCTCATTCTCAACAAAAACAATTAATTTCTTCTTCATTATCAAATTTGTCCTAAATGGGTCAGGCCTTATATCTCCTCTTCTATATAATTCACCTCCAAACCCGTAAACGAACTTGTCCGTGAGGACAGTGTTGAAATATAACTATCATATTGCAACATTGAATTTAAAAACACCTCATTGAATTGTGTGTATTATATTAGCGTAGTTTGATACATTTCAAAAGTGTAAGATTGCAAAACTTGATAGCATTCGTTATTTAAAGTTCAAGATTGCAACATAACATGTATGTGATCAATTTTTGGACGTATGATACGAAATTGAAGGTTGCAACATCAAATTACCCCCAAAACAAATTTTTATGATTTAAAAACTGAAAATATATCTAATGGATGTAGTGAAAAGTGGAGCACAAGTTAAGAGAGAAGAGAGATACATTTTTGGCAGCAGTACTAAAAGCTTCCCTGTGGGAGATATCTGGATTGCTGGCCTTGATCCTCTGTATCTCCTCCCTATACACATACATATGTCATGGCTGAATAATATTTAATGCTTATATATATATATATATATATATAACTTAAGCAGAAAATTGTGAAGAAGAAGAAGTAGTTAATAAATACTTGATAAACTGATTATAAGCCGAAGGAACTCGCTGCCTCTTGTCAGGAGCTGAAAAGGGCGACATATAATAAATATGGTAATTAAAAGGATGCATATATATAAATATAAAAGGACTGTTTGCTTACGGCGGTTGAGAAGCCTGTTGGTATTGGTATTGGTATGAGATGGAGTTAGCATGAGTGTGTTGACGTTGTTGGTGGTGTATCGGGAACAAGACCCCAACTCGATCCTATAATCTTGCGAGTTTAATGGTGCCTAAGAAAAACAACAATTTTAATTATGTATATATCCTGAAAAGAAGCAAACCCTAGCTATAATACCTGAAGATGATCTTCTTGAATTAGGGTATTCCGGTTCTTGTTTTAGAATTGGTCTTATTAATAAATTTTCGAGTTTATCAACAAAAAAATACCTGAAGATGGTGATGATGACGATGACGATGATTGTAGAGAGAAGGATGAGGAGGAGGAGGGATGGTGAAGTGGGAAGAGGCGAGAGAGTGATGAAAAGGAGCAGCAGCGGCCATGTTGACGGACCATACATTTGTGCAGTGCCCGCACCGTACCGTCACCATCTCAAACAAGCTACTGCATGGAACACTCACCTATATACAAATACATACCAAACTAATTAAACAACAAATTAACCAAACCCTAGCTCTCTTTTTCTCTCTCTTTCTTTCTCTCTCTATATATATGCACACACACATGATTTGCTTCCATATGAGATTTGTCAGAAATATATATAATTGGAAATGGAGGGGAAAAGTAGCTAGGATATATATATATATATATATATATGTAGGCAAGAGTTGTCTTGATCAAAAGCTTGTTTTGATGTTAACAAAGGGCATGGTGTAAGAAAAGAAAAGACATTAGAGGTAGAGTGGTTCAGGTATGTATGCATGACTTTAATTTGACCACTGCCATATCAAGAAAAGAAGAAGGAGAAGGAGAAGAAAAGTCTGCGTCGATGGAGACTTGTTAACTGAGCAAATCAATAAAACAACAAATTAAAGCAGATATATAAATTATGAATTAAACCAGAGTGACAGTAGATAGAGCATGCTCATAATCAATCATATATATATACACATGAAATATAATTAACAGATATGTATATATACCGCAAGAACAATATTGCATAAGTTGCAAGGGATGTAGCGGAGCTGTTCTTGCGCCGCCGTCGACATTGGAACAAGATGAACAAACTGATTATAGAAAGAGAGATAGAGGGGAATCAAATTGCAATTGCAAGTCCTGTATATTATTGGAGGAGATGTAGAGAGGTTACCTCTTCTTTTATACTGAATATTATTCACACTCATCTCCTAGCTACCTCTCCTTGCTATCCTTTCCCCATTTGCCTTTTTGCACTACATCCACCTATCTCTATCTTTCTCTCTGCCTCTCACTACTGTATACATGCTTTCCATTTCTTTTTTAGAGTAAGAAGTAGCTTCATTAACATTAATCATAGAGAAATAATAATCCAATAACCTTTGACAGTAAACCGGTAAACAAGAAATTCAATTAAAACAGGAATTAAAACCAAAGCTATAATAGAAATAGAATTCAAAAGGTGTTGACCGGCAAGAACTGCTCAAAGTAGGGGCTTAAACGCTGTTTGATCCCTATTCTTCAAAGACTCGTTTTGTCAAATAAACTACCGAACTTGAACTCGAACAGTTGATTGAGAGTGATGGTTCGTCCAGAAACTCTTTTGTTACCCTAACTGGTACCTAAATACTCTTTACCTTTTGTTACCCTAACTGGTACCTACATACTCTTTTTCAAAATTGATCAAACTGCCCTTTTAACTTCAAAGTATGATATGTGCATAGATTAACCCTAATCATTTCCCACTTTTTCTTCTTCTTTGTCGTCTCATTTCCTATGAAGCATCAAAGATTCGTAAAGAGATGTAGCACCAGAAAATTAGCTCCGATGGTGGATTACGAGACCCATAGGACTAATAATCTAAATACAAAGAAGCCTATAAATAGGCATATGTCATATATATGAATCGGACGTGACCAAATGAGTGAAAAGGCTGGTTTATGCCTAGCAATTCTCTAAGTCTGGTTACGTGTGTATAACTTTCTATATACTACTGTTTTTTGGTATGAATTTTACAACAATAAGTAGTTAATAAAAATAGGGGTTAATTACATTTTTTTTGAATGAAGGGTGCAATATTATTGATTCAAAGGATTACATTAGTGTGCATGGAGGAACAAGTTCCTCGACCACAAGAAGAAAGTCAGATTAGTTGAACAACGGTTCTCTAAACCTTTTAGTATCATAACCGACGTAAGCGGTATTGTGATGTCTCATAGGCCACGACAGAAAACGGAGAGGAGGAATGGGAGACAGGAGATTCTGAGGGACCTCAACGGTAATAATGAAGGGGGGAGGCAGCACATCGTCTAGGGACCCCTCCCAAGACCAGTCCCTAGAGCACTGGATTCATGTCGTCATTGAAACTGCAAACACCAGCTCAATTAGGCAGATCCATAATCGAGAGAGGGGTCGAGGAAGGAGCGGTGGTGGAGGCCAGGGTGGAGGCAGTTTCAGGGACGACGGTGACGCCTTCAGAGGCGACGACGGCGGCGGAGGCCAGGGAGAACGACGCGCCGGTGGCTTCAGCAGCGACGGGGGCTGATCGGGAGAGATAACCCGATACCTCGGAGGCCCAGGTGAAGGCGCAACCCTAGGCAACGCGCCGCCCGAAACAGGAACCAGAACAAGGTCGCGGTGATCCCGGGAACTTGAGGATTTAGGGTTCGGAGGGAGAGGGACATGACCGTTGCTTGGGGTGAAAGTAACACATGGCCGAGAACGCCATGGCGGCAGAGAAGAGAGACCGAAACTACGCCGGGAGAGGTGGAGACAGCGTCGAGGTGAGACGCGACGGAAAAGGGCTGAAAACTTAGGTTTATCCTTCATTGGAGGCGCAAACCCTAACAGAGCTAAATTTCAGTTTTGTTGGGGTTAATTACATTTAGTTACACCTGATCATATCTAATTATAAATTGTCATCATAACTTATAAAATTACAAATCAGAGAATTAAATATAACCGAGTGTAATTTTTTCTAAAAAGAAGTTATCCCTACGGCAGAGAGAGGTACAGAAGAAAAAAAAAATTGCTGCCGATTAAGAAGATACATGGTGCACTGTGGAGCCTCTGTGTCCACGTCCATGTTTAACAAAGTCAATAGGAATAATACATTTAACGCACTCCAGAAATAATATATATGGGGATGGGGTACCCCATGTTCATGGGTATCATGCCCCTATTGGGGACCAATTGATTCTCGAGTAAAAGTCATACGAAAGATGAAAATACATATCAAAAGGAGGAAGTAGACGCCCTATTTTGAACTTTTTTGGGGGAGAGATTATTAATAATTAATAAACTTGACGAATAGAACAACATAAACGTTATATCTATCGATCGATCGTTTTTAGACATTCGAGGGACGACTAGAGAGATGATATCTCTCAAAAAGAGCGATGCATCGCCTAGACATCCAAGTATCAGGTGTTCTTTTGTATCAACGATCCGAAAAGATCCGCCGATAGAGAGACCCAACCACTAACGCTACCAAAAATAGAAATTACGCTTACTAGAGAACATCCGGTCAAATATGGGTCTTTCACGGAGAGAATCGGGTAAGGGGAAACTTCTAGAAAAACAAATCAAAAAGACAAAAAAAACATACCAACAACAGCAAAACTGGAAAAATCGCGGTCGGTCTCCGATGGTTGGGGTTGAGATCAGAGCGAGGAGGGAGGTGGACGACGTCGATGGTGCGGATCTGATCCGCTTGGGGCGAAGGCACGAGACTGGTCGACTGAGCACGGTAAAGCAGGAGCACATTGGCTTGGACTAGGGAGCTCCGATGACAAGTGGGAGTAGATCTGGCCGTGTTTCCGGAGGAGGAACACAGTAAAGAGGCTCGGTCAGAGTATTTCTCTGGTCTTTGTCGTTGGGTGAGAATGGCAGAGGAAGAACGGGCAGTCGCTCGTGGTCGTCGTCAAGACTTAGGTTCGGAGCTGGCGATGGAAATGACGGCGGAGCACGAGAGGACGAAGAGGCCGGAGGAGGAATGCGGTAGAGAACGGAGGCGATCTAACCCGTTTGAGGTTAGATCTATATGTGTACGGCGAGAGGAGGTCCATAGCGGCGGTGGGACACCGACAAGGGGCGGAGGAATACGAGCGGGGACAGGTGGACGCATGCATATCTGGTCGAAGGGAGACGGATTTGGCTAGTAAAGGGCGACAGAGGAGGGAGTACGACGACCAACAGTTATGGAGAACGGAGGAACGAGGGTATAAGTGGCTGGAGCTCGGTTGAAGGTTGTCGGATTTGATCCGAAACCATGCCAAAAAGAAGAGCTCGGGCGGCGCGGAGACGACACAGACTTGACAACCAGGTTTGGGGGAGGAGGAAGAGAAATAGATGGTACAGGCAGTCGACAGCTCTGGTAGCCGCCGTCGACGAACGGAGGAACTTGGACAAAAATGGTTGGAGTACGACCGAAAGTCATCGGATCTGGTCCGAAATCATCCCTATGAGAGAAGCTCGGGAGGCGCGAAGGCAACACGGACTTGACATCAAGGGAAGGGGAGGATGAGAAAGAGAAGGATATAAAGAAGGCTACTAACAACTTGATGGTTGTCGCGACGTTTGTTATTACGTGCTAAGTAATTCTTAGTTAGAAAAAAATTGTGTATCAATATATTTTGAACTCCAAATATTAATAGTCGGTAATTCATCATTTTTTTCAAATAAGGAGTTTCACACGAATAATCCCAACACAAAAAACTTCTCAAGCTGGTAATGAATTTTGAGTCCAAAAATAATATATTTGTATCGATGATTCTAATATAATTTTTAATTTTTTTTAGTGAAAGACATGTGCATATTATAGATTATAAAAATCGCTCAATCCAAAGTGGACATATGGTCCTAATATAATGGGATCCAAACAAAATATAAAAATGCTCAAATTATCGAATCGCTCCTCTAAACTGCTCGAAAGGGGATACTACAGTAGCGCCCAAAAAACCGATACAGCGGTTTCAAAATGGGAACTAATTTAGATCCGACCCATTTTCGGGTTAGCATCGAGGTGGACTATGTACTCCTCTGGGTTGCCATCGTGCGTCGTCCTTCCTGAAAGGATAGAGTAGGGCTCCAAAACTTGAGATTATTGGCCTTCAAGATAGTAGGAATGTACCGTACCGGGACATGGTGAGACCACTACCAACTTGCGTCTAGTGGGGCGGTGTTGTTGGTTGACCCCCCACTAGACCAAAAATTACTCATTAGGTGAGGCGAGGGTGTTTATAGCCCCCCATCGCTAAATGAGATTCCCCCACGGAGCGTGTAGAGTCTTCTGACTCTAGGTCATGCTCTTCCCGCACTGGTCTCTTCCGTCCTGCTGATAGGATGTGACTAAGTTCCAAGCGGCCTCCAGATACTCTGCCTGAGTTTGGGTCCGTTATGTACCAGGCCCTCTGTTGAAATTCCCCAATAAAAGGTCCTCCTTAGAATGGTCCCCCAATCAGGCCCAATGGGTCCATCGGACAGAGACCCTTTCTTTTCCTCTGCAACTCATCCTGGGTTGGCCCAGTGTTCTCTTTAGGCCTCATCTCCGAGTTACAAACCCTAGTAGATTTCCTCGTGTCTCGGTGACACCACATTGGAGTCGTGGCCAATTCCATTGGAACCTCACTGGAATCCTCCATGGCACTACCTCCTCGTCCACGAGACGGTGGCACTCCTCCTTCTAGGGATCATCTCTATGCACTTGGTTCGGACGGACTTTAGGAGCTTTCCCCTGTGACCACCAGGAGATCCATGTCTCCCTCCTCCCCCGACAAGCCCCGACCCCGGTTAAAATTTTGGAACTCTTTAAGTTCCCCCAACCGGAAGAGGTGTTCCGGCGAAGGGGAAACAGTAGCACAAGCCTGAGAGGGTGTCAAGGATGAGGGAGGTTTCTGCTGTCGTCAGTGTCGAGGATGTGGTCCGACCGCCAGGGTCCTCCGCACAATCCCTCGCGGTTTGTCCAGGATCACGCCTTGATGTTGTCGAGCTCCTCTCGCCCGTGGGTTCGTGGAGACGCCACGTTCCACCGTCGTAGAGGTGGAGAACACTAGATCCATTCCCACAGTCGCTGCAACCACATCGGGGAACGAAGACGAAGATCGCGGGGAGATCATTGCACATGGGGACGAGAGCCGAGACACAGGAGGAGAACCACCAACCGTCCTAATCTCTGACCCACCACTTGCTGTCACATGGTCGTTGATGTTTTAGTTCATCACCGTCGCCGCCATGTGAGGGATTGCTTCTAAAAACTCTGAGATCTAGAGAAAAAGGTTCAGCACTTTCATATTAACTTTACTCTATGAATCTTTTCTCATATTATTTTGAACTTAATGTCAGCATATGTTAATTAGTATCATATTTATTCTTATCCATTGATGTTTCTAAGTAGAAGACATGTTACATCTTTCATCTATCATAATTATATGGTCATACAAATTTATATTTATTCACTTTTACCCACGAATATTTTCAAACAGAAACTATGTTATATCATTTATCTATTACAATTTTCTATGATCCATCATCAACTTGAAATTAAAAACCCTTACACATCTATCTAGAAACCTCTTTAGAAACCCCTTCCTCTCCTCTTGCTTAACCTAGATTGGGTGTGGATGGCGACGATTTTAGTGGCTTTGGCCACGGGAATTGACGCCGGTATCGTTCTCTTTACTTTCTCTCTCTTCCTTGCCCTTTTCTCTTTTCCCTCAGTTCTAGATTTCTTTTTCTTGTCTCTCATTGTTCCTCTTTTTCCTTCGCCGCGGCCTGGTTCTAAACCTCACTCTTGTCCTCCGGTGTTGTCTTCGTCGTGTTTTGACTCATACACCTTTTCTATTCTTGGTCGGTGGAGAATCAGAGAAGGAAGAGTCAAACTCTCCGTCTGGATCGTCTTGGGTGTTGGCCCAAACAAGTTATCTGATGATAACTGAGCAGTGTGTGGTGGAGATTGGCCGGATCCATGGAGCGGTTGTTGGGGCCTGGTTTTTGCATCTTTTCGTCGGTTCTTCCACTCGTTTTGTCAGCCTTTGTCGCATCTTTCCGGGGACGACTTGGGATCTGGTGGATCTGACTCCCCTCAGGGAGTGTTGTTTCGGTGCTGAGTAGGGTGTGAAGGCATCGTTGGGTGCGGGCGTTGTTCTCCTCCTTGGTAATATTTGTTTTCCTTCTTTCCCGGCTTGCAGAACTTCTGTTTCCCGACCTTTGTGGTTGGGTTTTGCAGTCAAGCCGGTGATGGCTGTCGTGGTTGGGCACTTTTGCCTTTGTTCGAAGTTTTACAGGTGTAGGGTTGTGGGTGCTTCTGATCGAAGGTACGGTGGATAGTTGGTGACTATCAAGGAAGAGGCTTTGGTGGCGGCGAGTCCTTTAGGGTTGTTTATGTTTAGGGTTTACTTTTTTCGTCGTTTTCTGTTTGGGTTGGGCTTTGGGCCCTTTTGTTGGGTCTTTGTTGTGGGATTGGTTTTTGGGTAACCCGACCCTGGTGTTATTTTTTGTTTTGTTGTTCACTTGTTTCCCCTTGTTGGGAACTCTTGATGCGTATTGCCAGATTTGGGTTGTTTAGACCTTGTTCACCCATTGTTAGGTTGTATTTGTTGGTTTGCGGTGCCTTTGTTGACATGCTATGTTCTATATTTAAGGTAATCCTTGTCCTTCGTTTTTTATTTGAAAATTTAGGATTCATAAAAAAAGATGCTGGTAAAAAAAAACTTGTTATTATAACTAAATAAAGAAGCCCATGTATGTATATGTATCTCGGGTTTGGACCACAAAAACTTTGTGGGTGCATATCATACCTAAGTACCATATTTGTTTGTCCTCCACCAAAAATATCCGACCTCTCACCGTCCATACTCAAATAACAATGTATTTTTTTGAAATCTTTAGTTATAATTCATTTGAATTTTCATATATGACTTATACTTTAATACGACATCAGATCACATAATAACCGTCTTCAACCTCACTCTTTGTTAAAGGAAATAATTATGTGTGTGTATATCATATATGCATGGTGGTAGCAAAACCATGTGCCTAGTTAGTTTGTATAGCTGATCGGTCAGTTCCTTGAAGAATATTGTCCGAAAACCATGTGCACAGTTTGTTCTTTGTTTGAGGTGTGAATTATTCTCCTCATTTGTGTGCTTTTATACTGAGCCAAGTCCACTGGGCTATGGATTGCCAATTCAAAAAGCCCACTTTTGAGGCCCAAAATTCGCATTTTCAGACACGGCCACGTGTCCTCCGGACAGGACACCTCACACGAGGAAGTGCTAAATCCGAAACCGAAACCTGCAAACAAAAACGTAAACGTCGTTTCGGCGAAGCAAATGTATGTGAATTCGTGGGCTATCCAGTTTCCACCTTCACCATCATTTCCATTTCTCCACTGCTTCTTCTTCTTCTTGAGCGCATTTGAGGCTCAATTCGATCACTAGCAGATTCAGCCAAGCATTAAAAGACAAAAAAAAAGTAATTTTGGCCCATGTTCTTGTTGCATGCTGTAGTTTCTTTGTTTGGAAAATGAATGTATACATTTTTCCATAAGGGGATGGTGGATGTTAGTGGACATCTGCTTCTTTTTTATTGTTCTTCTATCTCTTCCTGCATACTTTACTTTCCGTTTTTTAGCAAAAGTTATGAGGAAGCAAGGTCTTAGTATTATTTTCTTTTAGTTTGGATTTGGCCTCGATTATCTAGTTTCAATTATTTGTTGTTAAGTTTACTGCTCTTGAAGTAGAATGTACATCATTATTTTCTTATCGAGAAGAAAGAAATGCATCAATAGAAAGGAATGGAAACTCCAAGTCACCAAAACACAGTCCAACAGATAGGAAAATGAGGAAAAGCAATACAATGGAAGGTCAACCCCGACTCCCTGAGGTGAAGAGACCCCTCGAGGCGGGCTAGTGAGCAGTACTACAAGAGACCGAAAGGATGAATCCTCTTGCTATCAAATAAAGGAAGGTGGATCATCAATGATGATGAAGGAGGGCAGCAGCTACAGGAGACTCTAGCCAAAAGCGGATATGTCGAATAAACTGAGAGGAGGGTCGTGAAGGGACTGGTAAGACAGCCCAGTACCATTCCGACTCACTCGAGCGTGGAGCATTCGCCTCCAACTTCCACCATTACTTGAGAAGAACGCTCATGTTGACTGTTGATAAACTGTGCACCCCGAGGCCCCCTGAAACCAAAAATTTCCTCTGGTACCTCTCCAACAATCAGATCAATTAGGGGCTCTGAACATGTAAAAAATAGGAAGGCTTGCTGGAGTGGTCCTAATGAGGGTGTTTGATGATATAAGATGATGCTTTTTGCAGTTTGTGCCCACAAAAGGAGGGACCCCTAAGAAGAAGAAAATATGAAATCATATTCACTGCCCCTACAGGGGAAGATTTCAGTAACAGAAGACAGTTGGAGCAATACCTTAAAGCACACCCTGGTAGTCCAGCAGTGGCTGAGTTTGATTGGGGCACTGGCGAAACCCCAAGGAGATCATCTAGGATAAAGTGAGAAAGCAAAGGTAAATCCTCCACTGCAATCGAGTCTCCAAAGAAGCGTGGCAGGAAATCATCAATTTCAAACAAGGAGACAAAATCTGAAAAAACAGAAGCTAATCCAGAAGGTGAGAGAGATAATGCAGAAGCTGAAAAAGGTGACAAGGATGATGCAGAGCATGAAAAGATTGAGCAACCACTGGTTGAGGCAGAGAAAGACAACTTGCCTGTGGAAGGAGAAGTCACTGAGAACGGCAGCCATGGCTGCGAAGCTGTGGGGGTCAATCCTTGAGTTTATTCAACTTCATGGGTGTCTCTTTCATCTCCTATAAACCCTTACAGATGTGTGGTGACTGTAGTCTTAGTATTCTGACTATTGTCAATGAAGCTGTGTAATTGTTCATCTCATACAATCATAGATTAGGTATTCCCAAGTGACCTCTGTAAGAAAGAGTTTTTAGTACTAGCCATTGTGATACTATTACATGTAATATAACTATAATAATCATCAATGTTGTGTTTCACTTAGGTTATTGATCTGACTTCCTCAGTTGCTTTGCTAATTTTCTATTCTTTTGAGTCAGTCTGATGTATTGCCAAATGAAAGAAATAACCAATTTCTTTGAATCATGAAGCCATTTCATATCATTATGAAGTTTTAGAACCGTGGACTGTACAACACAAGTGGACAACCTGATCATTTATTTATGGTCAGTACGGATTACAAATGTATATAGCAGCATAATGTTTTTAGTTATTGCTGATAATAACAAAAACTCAACCAATGAAACACAGCTCATATACAAGCAAAAGAGCCTCTTGATTCCTAATTGCAAATCAACTAGGACGCTACTGAGAGAGAAATAATGAAACTGTGGTGATCACACTCAGAAAAGGAATTGGAAGAACTCAAGACAGTCCTTCAAAGGCCCTTAAGCTGTCCACCCAGTCCCGTCAAGGCCGTCCATTTCTCTAAGGAGCTGGCAGATGCAACAAAAGCAGTTTTGGAGGATTCAACATCCTTCTGTGAAACTGCAAAGTGAAAACAGAACAAATGGTAAACCAAAAACAATGCATGTCTACACCAAAACTATCAACTTTGGCTGGTTTAGAAATAGAGTAACCCTACCTGACAAGATCAGTGAAGCTATTGAGGAATTAAATGCATCCACCTCGGCTTTCTCTTGAGGGCCATAGCTCAGCTGTGGAGAAGGTACCAAAAACAATCAGCAATTACATAAATTGGCTGCTTAGGATATTAAGAAACTTGGTTTCACTGATTCCCCCCCTTTTTTTATTTTCCTAAAACTTGCAAGGAGAATGAAATTTTGTCACAATGTAAAGAACAACGAAGGAATTCAGTGTTCATAGTTTTCTTCAATGGGATTATTGTTAGGAGTGATGCTGACACTACTTCCGCTTAACAGATAAGTGACTATAAGTACAAATATCGAGATGACCTTGGTGAAAGCTTCATTGGCCTTCTGGACCCAGTCTGCGTCCGTGCCTTGTCCAAGAACCAAACTAGCTTTAGGCAAATCATTGTTCTCAATAGCTTGACCAACTGTGCTTAGCTTGTAAACAAGATCTTGTAGATATCCTGCAATAGTTCATTCCATCTTAACATGTTTACAACAACACATCAGGTCCAGCACAAAAAAGCAGAAGCTAAACTGCACTAGAAAATATGACTAAGGCTTAAAATTTAACATGTATAAACTAAGATTTCATATTCAAAGTTTTTGATACCTAAATGAAACTTGTAACCTTTGGTACAGATATGGCAAAGAATGCAAAACAACAGGGAGCATCTAACAATACTCAAGCCACTTCCTCTGGATTCAATTTCTTATGGCCATTGCACTGTTGTACCTCAACATTGGTACACACACAACTGCAATAATCACTTTCTGGATTGTTATCTGAATTGGGTACCTTAAAAATCATACATTTTTTAATCTTTCACAAAGAAAACAGTATCAGAATCCTGGTTCTATTGAAATTACACTAATAAATTCAAGTAACAACAGAGAATGGGACAAAACCTCTTTCTTTGTTAGATGTGTTGATAATGCCTTGCCTTTCAAGCCTCTTCTTTCTGTCCTCCTTCACCTTCTCTAAGAGCTCCACGTCATCGTCTGCTTCCAGAATCGCCGCATTGGCTTCTGAGAAGCTTCGACCAGTCCACAACAAGGCAAATCCAGAGACGAGGGAAATAGAAAAGCTTCTCTTGCTCAGTGCAGGAGAGGGCAGTGAAGATTCACTGCCTGCCTTGCAAAGGGTCAAGAGCTTCCTCTCATTACTGCCTCTTTTAGGGCAAATCAAAGTGGGCGATGATGAGGAAGAAGAAGATGGTGAAGAGGGAAGATTTGGATGAAGGAGAGTCTTGGTTGTAGAGAGAAAAACTGCCATTTTTCTTTTCTTTTCTTGTTTGGAAAATCAGAGGCCTTGGCATTTTGGAACTTTCAGGGGATAAGGTTTGTTCACATTGTGCTCTTGTCCAGTCACAGTTGGGGCAATGCTCAAGGGCATTATGGTCATACACATAGTCCATGACCCATGGATCCTCCAAGACTTCTTCATTCCCCCAAATCAAATCATTACTTAACTGATGAGTAACCACTCTCATTTTCTATGGAGATCCAAAAAAAAATGAGAAGAAATTGATTAACTTTAACTTGGATGAAAAGTGGGTGCTAATGGGTTTCCTTTGGGCACTACAACTGCATACATGAAACCAAACTCATCCAATAAAAAGATGAAACTTAACATAGATTGTTTGTAATGGTGGCCTTTTAAGATTCCTTTAAGAGTGTGAACCATAGTGGTTGGTGTGACCAAAAGCCATCTCCACCCTAAAAGACTTCCCTTTCTCCCTCCAAGAAAAAAAATCAAAACTTAGGAATGATTTTAAGAACTTTCGATGCTATATGCATGTTTTACAAAAAAAAAATGTGTGTTATGTGCTTTTTTTTTTGTAAATGGCATTCTCTTATTTTTTCCGTTTATAAAATTCGTTATCAGGCTTTCTCCAATAACTTTGGAATTGTTGTCGTCTCCGAGATCTTTTTGGTCGACCTGACGTGGAGTTGTGGTGCTTTTTCCCTGACCGGCGTTGACTTGGTCGTTCTCTTGGTTTCGAGTTTCCTCTCCGGTGTTGTTTTCATCAGATCTGTAATATTTGGTGGATGTTAGACGACCCTCGTCTCTCCTTTGGTTGCCTGACCACCGATGGCCGTTAGGTTCTTGGTGCTGGTCATCAACGAGGACATTTACATAGTCGTGGGTTTTCTCCGTTCCACCGCGCATGGCGCCGCCCCAATTGTCTCTGCGCCATCCCCATGTCAAATCTCAGTTCACTAGCTTCCCCCTTCTCCTCGAATCTTCTGTGTTCTCCCTTTTCAATCCTGCTTGCAGTGGTGCAACATAGTGATTCGAGACTCGTCGTCGGTGTTGGATAATACGAGTTGGTTTTGGCCTTTAGGCTATGGTTGAGAGTTTTTTGGGTTCGGGGTTTTGACAGTTGCAATATTGGTTGGATCTGGCTTACGCTCTATCGTGATGGTCCTCTTTGGCTAGTCCGGTGAGCTCTAGTGCTCGGGTGGGTCTCACGGTGATTGTGATTGTTTTCTATGCTTAATGATAGTTGAATCTAGATATTCTAGACCTGTGTTGTTTTTATATGCTTAATGTTAGTTGAATCTAGGTATTTAGACCTGTGTTTTGTTCTGATTTGTTTGAATTTTCAAGAGTTGTGATCTCGTTTGGTTTGAAGTTTAGACTTGTTCAATTAGTTGGTGTAATGTGTTTAGACCGTAATTAGTTTGTTTTTTTATATTTGTAAGAACGTTTTCCGTGTTGTATTTTTCAATCTCTAAAGAATGAGTTTCAATATATTTGTTTTATCTATCTAAAAATATCATTGACTTCAACTTTTTTTAAATGATAACTTTGCCTATTGCATTATATGGCCACAATTATTTACGTAAAAATGTATACATCATGGTTAATTTTTGTAAGTTTTGTAGTTTAAATTTCATAAATCAAATATTTATTGTACGTCCATGGCTTCATAATTTCATTTTCTGTTTTACCTGTTATGTGGGAAAGAAGGAACCAAAGACGTCTTCCAACACCAGATTGATAGACATCTCGGATACTCTAGATGCATTTTTCATAATCTCCGTGAATGACGCCCTTATTGTATGTCTTACTAGACAATGTTAAGTTGTAAGGACGAGTTCATACTTATTAATATCATGAACCAGTTCGTCATAAGATATCACTATTTTATCCTCTGACGTTTCCTTTAATAGTCGCTTCTCAATTTGTTCCATGCTTTATCGCTTCCTTGTTACCTTTCTCTTGTTGCGCTTGCCATGAGAACCATGTGTTTGTACAGTTTGACGTTGTCAAAACTTTCACAAGAAGACTTTACCCAAAACCATATAGATTTTTAAAAACATTATATTCGATTTTTTTTTTGAAATGTTACATCTCATTAATCATTTCTATAACCCATAAACAACATCTTGGGAAAATATCTTACAACCCAGATTTAGTCCGAAAACCCCCGTTTATCATAGGTGCTTTTGCGCCTTAGGCTATATGACATACTTCTAATACAACCAACATAAGTAATACAAAAACAAAAGATTAGCTCGATTATGCATGACCAAGGTTCTAAATACTCATATGGGTGGTTTTCTTAGCTTGCGAGGTGATGACCCGAGTCACCCTAAGGAACGTGACCTCTCCAGATACGGTCATACGTAGATTCAGAGGATAGTTCCAAAATCCTCCAACCCTCCTACCGTCTATCATGGTTCCCCGACGAGGTTGTTTTGCAGCCTTCGTCGATTGTCTTGAGGAGAGGGAGAAATGCATGTACTTTGCATCATGTTCAACATCCATGAGTTCAAAAACTCTCTTCTTGACTTTGTCCTTAATAGAAAGTACTCGCTGAGCTTTCTCTCGAGCATGGTCTTTCATATTTTTTGGCCCTTCGTGGGCCATTGTTGACTGCTTTCTGTTTTTGATCTTCTTTCTTGGTCTTCATAAACCTTCTTGAAACCTCCTTCTTCTGCTCGGTACATTTTAAGATCTCGTACTAGAGAGTAACCACAAGTTGTGAACCCTTATAGGGTGTCTCACACTGTAGCGCGACCCCATCCACTTGTTTGGCCTCAGTACTTGGGGTATGTAAAGTCCCCATCTAGCCCAAGTTAGGAAAAATTGTAGGTTGGATGGTTATCGGGGTTCGGTTAGATACTATAGATCCCTTCCCAATCTCCATCCGTCCCTCTAGAGCCAATGTAGGGACACACCTACCACAAATGTCTTTAGGCAAAACTGTAGGCTGAACTTCATTAGCAACATGTGACATGTCTTCTTCCTCCCTTTGATTACCCCTTCCCACAAACATAGTTTGTGGCTGAGGGCTCCCGACTAACTTTAGTGCCCCTACATGCATGAAAACAGAATTAGGAAACCCGAGGTCCCATTAGAGACATTGGAGCAGGAGGTGGTACAGCTTCCCAATCTGATCGAAAGTAGCCATCCGTTCGGATGATTGGTGGAGCACGGAAGGAGTTCCCATATCTGATTGCAAATAGATCAACCCCCGGAAGGACTGCCATGAAATCTCGATTAATATGGCCAAGTCGGCCGCACCAGAAACAAAAGTCTGGCTACTTCTCATGCGCAAGTCGGGCTATAAACGACGTTGTTAGTCCCTCAAAATGAAGCTTGGGGTGTCTCTAGAGAGGACGAATAGCATCAATTTCCACTCGGAGACACAAGAAGATGTCACATCCTCTAGTCTTCGTCGGGTTGTCTATTTTTCCCATTTTCACTTCCTTTCCCAGTTTAGAGACAATAATTAAATACCCTTATTTGAGAATTCCTAGACTCAGTCGGGATATCATATGTTCTTATTGACATGTGGAAATACCTGAAGATCAATGATTCCAGTAGAATGCGTGGTGGGAGCAGCGTAAAGAGCAACACAGTACCATAAAAGGATCATGGCTCCCTGGCCCTAATCCCATCCAACGCCGCTTTGGAAGGGAAGAAGTTAGAGACAATCTTGTTCGTGAGGGGTTGAACTGTAAGTCCATGGACGTCCCATGTATCGGATATTAAACCACAAAGGGTTCTTGGTCTTACCGTATGTCGACAAGAAGATGGCCCGCAAGGGCAAACCGGTAACGAGCATCGTCCATGGCCAAAACATCACTGGCAAGGACGTCAAAAATATCATCATCATCATCAAAATCACCAGCTTGCTCCTCCTTGATGGTTACACCGGTGAGTTGTTCTTGAATATCCTCAACCGAGCTCGTAGAGGAGCTCTCAACTAAGGGAAGATGAGTGGTGGGAGCAGAGGCATGGAGCCAGAGGTCTGGTCTTTTTCCCAAGAGAAGCCCCAAATCATGTTGCTTTGGAGTCCCAAGAATGCGAGTAGCTGTGGATGATTTGAGGGAAGAGGAGGTCGTGGGGAAAGTAGAGGGTTACGGGAGAAGTGGCGATAGTTGAGGTGTAGGTGGAGTTGGAGCTTGAGGATTCAGGGTCAGAGAAGCCATGAACGATGGAGGTGAGTTATGTGGATGGAGAGGGTGAAGACGATGAAGTTAAGGGAGATAAAATGGACTCCAATGAGCCATGACAAACAGAGAGGGGGAATGGGAAAAGGTTAGGCGCCATCTGCACCGCCTCGGAAGAAGAGAGATGAGTGTGAGAGACGTAAGATAGAAAACATTTGAGGGGAGAAGCTCTAGAACATATGAAAATTTTACATGATATTCGAATTATACCAAGTCTTCATAATTTATTTTATAAAATTTGATGGTTGTATATCACAAAGCGTTGGTTTTAGTAAAATAAAATTTAAAAATTAATTGATTTGATCTGATTATGAATGGAGCCTTATACATCGCCCACAATCGCTAATGGCTAGGTTCTTAAAAGTCTGGTACTTTTCGAAAACGAACTTTCGGCCTATCGAGATCGGAGTCAATTTAAGTTTTACATGGGCTAGTATTTTCTCAACACAGGCACTAATACGTAATGGTCTCCGAGTGGCCATCAGGAATGGACGAGATACGTAAATATTGGGGATATCGTGGCAGATGGGGACGATTCCCGTTATTCAATGCCATTCGACACCCCCTAGAAGGAGCTTCTGTCGATGGTCTCATGGTTCTAGGCCCTCGATGCTGGGATGTCGATCTCATTAACCAACTATTTTGACCAAGTTGATCGAAATAATATTCTACGAATCCCCCTCTCAGACACAAGATCGAGAGATGAATGGTACTGGGCTACGGATAGGAAAGGCTTATATTCGACCAAAGGGGGTATAAGAGCACGTACAACGGGCCGGCCCTCGCCCCCGACCCGCGCGCTCGCGGTCCGCGGCCCTCGGGCCTTCCCACTGTGGGGCGGAATTTACGTGGCCCGCGGCCCTGAATCACGCGGTCCGGGCTTCAGCCCACGCCCCTCGCCCCTCGCTCGCGGGCCGGGCTCATGCCCCTCGCTCGCGCTGGCCCTCTCCCATGCCGACACCTGGCATCCATAGCCGACCGTTGTCAAACGGTCGGTAACGGCTATATTTTTTTTTTACTTAAAATTCAACAAATTAAAACCCTATAAATACCCCGACCCCAACCTCATTTTTCCACACCCATTCTCCAATATCACTCTTCCATTCCCACATTCTCCTCTCTCATTTCAAATATTCTCGTGAAAAATGTCGGGCGA
This sequence comes from Erodium maritimum, assembly GCA_963921825.1. Taxonomy (NCBI): domain Eukaryota; kingdom Viridiplantae; phylum Streptophyta; class Magnoliopsida; order Geraniales; family Geraniaceae; genus Erodium; species Erodium maritimum. Next base: position 48,074,699 of record OY997596.1, on the reverse strand, counting down.
CGCAGGGTCCCGTGTACATTCAGTTGGTGACGAAGCCGGATTTACCCCCAACGAACTAGCAAGGGATTTGCAAGACATTCTAGCGGACCCTCGTGACAACTCCGCTTTCATGCCATACTCGCAAGCGGGGTCGAGCTCAGGTAAGTGCAAACTTATTATTTATGTAATGTAATTTTTTTTAATTAATTTATTGTATTTATTTAATGTATTTATTGAACTTCTTTAATTTCTTTAGGGAAAATTCCACATCAATACCCTAAAAGTTTCATTTTTCATTTAGAGTACCCTAACAGTTTTTTGTGCCACTTCAGTACCCTAGCTCTTCATTTATTCCATTTTAGTACCCAGAGTTAACTTTCCATCTGATTTTAGATCCACAATAGGTAAAATGACCATAATACCCCTCATGAACAATCAAATTTTCAAACTCATACCATTGAATTTAATTTTTTTTACAAAATTCATTTTTTTTAATAAAATTCATAATTTAATTTTAAAAATTAATTCTTATTTTTCTAAAAATCAGTTTTTTAATAAAATTATATTTTAATTTAAAAAAGAAGTTTATTTTTCTAAAAATTCAGTTTTTGTTCAGAATTTTATTTTATTTTATAAAAATATATATTTTTTAATAAATCTTATTTTTATTTTTAAAACTCAGTTTATTTTTCTAAAAATTCAGTTTTTATTTAAATTTTATTTTTTTAAAATCATTCTTTATTTAAAAATAGTTTTATTTATAAAAAATCATTTTAAAAATTATATATTTTTTTCAGTTATCATTACTTTCTGATTTTTTTTTATTAATTTCATCATCCTTTTATTTTGGTGCCCATCTTGGTAAGCATCCCCCAATTTCACACTCTGCTCAATGGTGTTCTCTTCTTGGTTTTACATTTATTTTTCACTCTTCATAATTCCATTGCATGCTTCATCATTCAACGACAGAGTATCATGACAAATCCAAAATTCAAAATCAAAATTTTCAAAAGGCCTTAAATTACAAACCCCAAATCAAAATCAATTCCTCCACTTACAGTCTCATTATCTCTGAGTATCGTGACAATCACCCAAAAACAAGTAGAAAAATTCAGAAAAAATGAAAATCAGCCCTACAGCATCATTAATCGATTCAAATCATCAAATCAAAAGCACCTTCATGAAATCGAACCCATAGAGAAAAAAATAAATTGAAACCCAAAAAATCTCTTCCCTTTGCACGAAATATCTGCAAATCGAAACCAAAAAAAATGAAATTGAAGCCCTAAATCTCTACCCTATGTCGGCCACCTACCATGGCATAAATCGAAATCGAAAAGGAAAAAAGAAATTGAAACAAAATATGGACAAACTGGAGCTCAGATTCATCTTCAGGTTCTTCACGACCGAGTAGGCGGATGTAATGAGCTGTGACGTTGTCAAGTGAAGAGGAAGAAGAGCTACGGAGGGAGATGGTGTTTCTGCGGTTGGGGAGAGAAGAGAAGAAAGGAGGTGAGTGGAGAGATAAGCTGAGAGATGGAGAGGTATAAGGGTATTAGGGTTTTTAATAGACCAAGGATATTTTGGTCATTTTGAAAAATATTTAGGTCATGTGCCAAGCACATGGCCATTTTTCGTCCAAAATTGGACGGAAAGTTAACGGTGGGTACTAAACTGGAATAAATAAAGATTTAGGGTACTGAGGTGGCACAAAAAACTTTTAGGGTACTCTAAATGAAAAATGAAACTTTTAGGGTACTGATGTGGAATTTTCCCATTTCTTTATTGTATTTGTTTAATTAATGTATTGTAATTTTTTAATTCATTTACTGTATTAATTTATTGTTTAGGGCAATTCTGTCCCCAACAACTCCAAATGGCGCCAGGGTTTCAGATGCCACAATTTGGAATGAACCCACAAGGGTTCCAGATGCCACACTTTGGAATGAACCCACAAGGACAAGGGTTCCATATGCCACCCCAATTTTACAACTACCCCGAGCACCCACTACCCGACATAGTCGTCCCCCGACCATCCTCTGCCGGACCTTCCCAACGACGACCCCGAGCAGCACAGCCGGATGCGCGGATATTCAGCAAGGAGGAAGACATGCACCTCATAGACTGCTGGCTGAGTACTACAAAAGACGCCATCAAGGGAAACTCTCAAGCCAGAAACACATTCTAGTGCAATATTGAGAGGAAGTACAACTCGAAGGCAAGTCTCCGCAATCGCGACTGGGGATCTCTCAAGAAACGTTGGGGCAGAGGCTCCTCCCAGACAAGGAGGTTCCTCAGTTATCTGAAGTCCTCCAAGGACGAGTACGCGAGCGGCTTTAACCACGAGGACCACATGAGACGTGCGAATTCGATGCCGAGGAAGACACAATGGGTAATGTCCGCCAAGAACAAGCACGCCAACAACGACAACAGTTGGAAGAGGCTAGGGCTTATAGCTCAACCCCACCCACAAGCACAGGGGACGATTACACACCTCTCAGTGGTGAGTCCCAACAACCAGAATGGGGAGCTTCCGACCACTACGAGGGGACTGAGGTCCCTCTCAGCGACACACCCCCATCCCCTGAGGCCGCCCCAAGTCCCCTCGCCGAACGCGACCGCAAGGAAAGAAGGCAGTGAAGGCATCAAAAAAAGCAAGCGTCCTCACGGCCCAAATGACCGCCTTCGCCAAGATGGAACGTGCGCGGCAGGAGGCTGAACTAGTACGACAGGAACGCCATGCAGAAAGGACCCGCATGCTACACAAGATAACCGAAAAGTGGGAAGCAAGCATGACCTTCTACATGACTTTGTTTAATACTGATACCTCCAACTTCACCGAAGAAGATTTGGAAGACCACAAGGTAGTGAAGGCTCGAACGCGAAGAGTCTTGGATGCCCTTGAAGGTGAACTTAACGATCTTCGACGACAACAACCACCACCGGATGTCGACCCAACATGGGATGATTCTTGAGCATGTATTAAAAGGGGATCAATAAATATACAAGTTAATTTTTTTGTGTTAATTTTTTTTTGTCATTAATTATTTTTTTCACATTTGTTTATATTTTAAATAATTTAAATGTTTTCTGATAAATAATTAAATAAAACAGCAAAATATCAATTAATAACAACTCAGCATCTAGTCAGCACAAGGGCCTCAGCCCTAGGGCCTCACCCAGGGCCTCTCATTGCAAAACACCCACTATTCTGAGGCCCTAGATCCTCACTTTTGTCCAGTCAGCACAAGGGCCTCGGGGCCAAGGCCTCACCCAGGGATTTTCTACTGTACATGCTCTAAGACCCTAGCTGCTACTCGCCACCAAGCTCTCCAATAGAGGGATACAGTTACATGGACTTCACTTTGGGATATGTCGGTCCCACCGCACCTTAAGATTTTTCTATGGAGATGTCTTACGGATACACTCCAAGTGCCCACTAATTTAAATTGACGGTAGGTCCCTACCCATCTGACGTGCGTTATATGCGGATAGGCCCCAGAGATAGTGAGTCACTTGTTCAGTTCCTATGGTTTTGCAAAGACATGTTGGTCACACTTGGGGGGTGTCCAACCAAGAGGGAACGATACTCCTTTTGATACATAGTGGGAATCTACTACATTGGGAGTGACGCCAGGACGGGTGACAGATATTCTTATTGTCCTTTGGGAAATATGGAAAGCTCAGAATGATCTTCCATGGAATACATTCACGCCTACTGCTATAAAAGTGATCTCCACTACAAAAACACATCTATTGGCTTGGCGGGAGGCGAATGCTGGCCATCTATACCCACGCACACCATCCCCTAGATGGTCGTCTAGATGGGTATCCCCCCTGCAGGGACGTTGGTCGTTAATGTGGATGGTCCATCTTCCAAGACTCAAATCAATCAGCTTGGGGACTTATCACCCAATCGACGTGTGGAAAGGTGTCCTTAACTGCAAATGGGATCCTCCCTGGTACTTGGTCACCGCTTATGATTGAGGCTTACGTTATTGAGGCGGCCCTCCGAAATCTACATTGTTTGGGTACATGCCCTGTTATCATTCGCTTAACATGATCAAAGTAGGTAACCCACCAGTTTCACATGTAGGTACTATCATCCGAGATATACGTCACATGCTCCTGTAAAACGAGGGAGTAATTTTCAAGTTTGTTAAAAGAACTACTAACAAAACTGCTCATTGATTAACTAGACAAACTCGTTCTATACATGTTCTTCAATGACCGAAAAATCTTCTTGATATACTATAATGTATTATCTGTTCTGAGAATTAATAAACCGTAACTTTCGCTCGAAAAAAATAGTCCCACAATACATATACCAACTGTATTGAGAAATACAATACCGAAAAAGAATTGGAAGAACAAAAAAGCAGTAGCTTGGTGGCCAATCTTTGCATAATGCTAATACATCAACTAACCATCTCAACCATCTGTTACTATTATACATCTCAATCAATCGACGTATTAATTAACAAAGTTATAACTTTCTTCGGAGATGACAAATTCGTCGTTTAAAATTCAATATTCGTTGATTGTGACATTTTAATTTGGAACCTTGTCTTAAATTAAGCCACGATTATTCTCCTTTCCTTTATGGAATTTTATAACCATAAAGTGGATCCTACTGCCTTGGCCCATAATGTCAGCCATCCACAAACCCACATCTTCAGTTAGCTTTAAAGTTCACCATTCAACAAAAGAAATCTTCCTTCCTTTATGTGCACTAAGTCATTGTGAGATTTTCAAAACTAAAAGGTCATTATTATTCAATATTTTCATTATTTTCTACTCGTTTTATTGTGACAGAAGCTTGATATATAATTATTAAACATTTTTTATAATATTTGATCACTAGATTAATTATTATGACATCTTCTTTTATAACATATTCATGTTTATGTTGTTGTAGTTGGTGTCTTAGCAATAAAACTAATCAAGCATTATTATGTGTAGTAGTAGGTGATCTTGGCCTTTAATAGGATCTTTAATGGTCAAAAAGCATCTATTTCTTTTCTTTTTTGTGCTTTTCACTGCATTCTTAGCCAACCAGCTTAGCCCATATTTACATAAGATCATAAAACATGTACAATAGCTTTCCAAAACACAACAAAATCAAGTATGAAATTTTCAAATTTCCGAATGAAAAAAACCTCGTAGCGTAAGTATTTCCTTTTCTTTTTACTTTAGAATATACATAAAATTGATAATTAGATACGAGTCACCATGTGTATATAAATGTTTTTTTTCAAAATTTAGACAAGGAAAGCTCTCAAAACTTCTTCGCTCTCACCTCCCCCTTTCCAAACCCTAACCCGAGCTCGGTTTCGCTGTTGGTGTCAGATTTGGCCTCCTCCGGAGCCAGTGACGACGCCGACGGCCCTCACCCGCGCTTCCCTTTGTTTCCCCTCTCTCCCCCTCCACTCTGTTTCCTCCCTTTGCTCCAGCCGCGCCTCACCGACTTCGGGAGCTTTTCTCTTCTCCAGATCTACGTGTGGGAGGTGTTTCTCCACCGATCCAGGTGGGGATCGTCGTAGATCGGAGAACCACACCTCAGATCTGTCCATGACAAAGGTTTCCCGACTCCGTGTGTGTCTCCAACCCCAGTTCCTCTGATTCTCTACCACTGTTCTCGGTTTGTTGGGGTTCTGGGCCTCGTCGGAGCAATTGACTACCGGCGATGTGTTAGGTCGGGTTGGCTTGGGTTTTATAGACTCATTTGCAGAGGAGGAGTTCACACCGTCGAGAGATTGGCACTTGGATCTGGTGGCGCGGCGCAGGTTCCTACTTCAGATCTCGGGACTTCACTCCAGGTAAGACTACATCCCTTTAACTCCTCTGCCTCTCTGTATCAGAGAGGTCGGACTGGACGTTTTCTTCAGTGCTGGCCGGCGGCCTCTCAGTCCGATTTGGGGGTTTCTGTCAAGTTTTATTAAAAAGCACCAGAAGGTTTTGCTCGCACCGAATCGTGTGTTTTTTGTAGACTCGGCTCTAGTCTTAATCTTGTCTTCTATCATATCTGTTTTGTCGTCTACGATTGTCGTGTCGTCGTCCCGTGCAACCGATACGTCTCCATCATCAGGTGAGAAGACGTACCTCACACCCCTTATCATACTCCCAAAGCCTTCTTCTGGTTACGTGCGGTCGACAAGTGAGGGAGAAGCGCCTCCCCAAACCTTCATCCTCCTCTTCTACGATCACGACATCGTCATCACTGGCCTTGCCTTTACCATCACGCCCCCCTCTGATGGTCAACCAAACGTTGGTGGTCTTCTCACCAGCAGTCGTTCCACCACGCCCGACTCCATCGAAGGTGAAGAGAGGCCAGCATGTGAAGCTCCTCGACCAATACCTGTCACAGGTACCCATGGGAACAACCCAAATCCTTGAGGATCCAATCTCGGGGAATGGTGTGACCTCTATGGTTTCGGCCTCCCCAAAACCGGTGGCCCCGACGGTGGTTACCCGTGCTAGGGTTCCGGTCATCCTGTCCCTACGTCGCCCATGGGGGACCTCCAGGCAACCTTCTATTCATGCTGCATTAACGAGGAGGAAGCGGTGAAAGTCGTGGTGCCCTACACTCCGGCGGACCCTCAGGTGCTGGCGTGCCTCCAATTTGGTATAGTGGGACGTCTGGCCTCCCCTAACCCGCCCCAGAATGAGGTTTTTCTATCGATCATCACGCGTGCATGGGGTCGCTCGGCCACAGATATGGTGGTCAAAGACCTAGAACCGGGTACCTTCGTGTCTACTTCACATCCGAGGAGGCTAGGGCATGGGTTCAAACCAACGAGTCGTGGTGCTTCCACAGCCACCTGTTTTTGCTCAACGAGATAGTCGACCCAATGACTCGGGACCTTCCTCGATTGGAACACATCCAATTATGGGTGCACGCTCGGGAAATCCCTCCCCCAGTTCGGAATAGGGCTACCGGGGAAGTCATAGGGGATACTTTGGGAGAGTACGTGGATGCCCTATGTGATCAATCAGATCTGTGCTGGGGAGGTACGGTAAGGGTTCATTTTGTGTATGGACATTCACTTCCCTCTACGGCGCACCATGATCATACGGTTTTGAGAGTTCCTGGACCCGGTGAGGGTCACCTTGACCTATGAACGCCTACCAACTTCATGCTTTAACTGCGAGAGAATCAGACATATGGTCCGAGACTGCTAATGGAAGGTGCCAAGGATATTCTGGTTTGATGATTCGATCCTTGAGTTCAAGTCTGTCAAGCTAGACAAACCGTACGCCACTGATTGAGGGAAGGAAACACCACCGCCACCATCGGGGTTTGCACCATTGACCTCGGACATGATACCTAAGGTCGGTCATCTCGGGGAAAGGAACCCCTGGTAACCTTGGACACGATACCTAACCCATACCTCGGGTTTCAAGATCGGTCCAAGGTTAAACCTTACCCTCGAGGCCCCGGACAGTCTTCACAAATAGATCACCTTGGGTCTTTAAAGATGGGTCTCCTTGGGTCTATCCCATCTGGGAAGCTGTCATGCCCACCAAAGAGAGCTTCAGGCATGTTGGGCCAAAAGAGAGATATTGTGTGGGAGCCACGTGAAGATCAAGCGAGGGTTGGGAAGCAACCCCGCCACGAAGGATGATAGGATCCTATGGCTTCAAGGACCCATTCTGGGAGGAGTCCTTGGTTAGAGCCACACCTCCCGATCAAACTGTCAGGTTCAAGTTCGGTTGCTCACACTATGACAAAAAGAGTTCTTGGAAAGCAAGGATCAAGCAACATTTAGTCACTACTTTGAGCGGTTCTTGACAGTTTGAACCTTTAGGATTTTATTTTTGTTCTATTTTTTTTTTCAATTCTTGTTGTAGTTCTGTTTACTATTTACCAAAATCGTTTCCTATAGGACTAGTTATTTTGTCTAAGAGTTATTACATCATTGACCCTCTAAGGACTATGGCCGATATAACGACTCTATTTACATGTTAATACAACTATATCTTATTCTAAAAAAAGCATTAGAAGTAATAATAAAGCTATAGTTATAATGGAGAAGAAATCAAATTGAAACTCACCCTTAATTTAAAAACTGAGAGAACCCATCCAAACCATCAATTCCATAATTGGATGGACGAGATGCAATTGAATTGTTTACTGCAAAAACACATCACTTTTTGTCTGATAAGTGGTAGAGACATTTTAGTAAAACTATCCTATTACATTTTTTACCAATTCACTAATTTAATCATTCTCGCTTCGTTTGAACTCCGATTGGTTTCAAACTTGAGCCAATATTTTTTTTCAAGGGATTTCTATCAAGATCAGTGATGAATATATTTTGAAGCATGAAAATAAATTGGGGCTGATTTAAAAAAATTATATTTGGTTAATTTTTATCAACACTTTACACTGGTTTTATCAAGGGTTAATTGTCAAAAACTATATTAAAGTTTTGTCCACAAACGGATGCATGCATAAAGTTTTGTCCGTGCTTTGTGGGTGCACTGAAGTTTTGTCCACCGACTTTTTAGAAAAATGTATTGCCCACACAACTATAGAATGTACTATGCATTGCCCACACAACTATATAATGCATTACGAATTGCCCACACAATTTTAGAATACATTATGCATTTCCCACAAATCTATTGAGTCCGCGAAGAACTGCCCAGACCATTCATTTTGAACATCTCTGTTACGTTTTTCTAAAAAAGTCGGTGGATAAAACTTCAGCGCACCCACAAAGCGTGGACAGAACTTTATGCATGCATCCGTTTGTGGACAAAACTTTAATGTAGTTTTGGACAATTAACCATTTTATCAACACTGAACACTAGTTTTATCACCTAATTGTCCAAAATTGGACATATTTTTATAACCTCATCACATGTTTTTTTATGAACACTGAACATTAGTTTTATCAACATTAAACTCTAGTTTATGACCCTTATTATCAAAATTGAACATGATTTTTATCACCTCAGTACATGTTTTTTTTATCAACATTTAGCACTGAATTGATCACCCCAATATAAAATATTTATTAGTGAAAATTTATCAATACTCAATATTATTTTTATCACCCTGATTTAACTTTTTATTTTTGTGCTTCAAAATATATTCAATATGCTACTTGATAGATAACCCTTGGAAAAAGAAAAATATTAGCGCAAGTTTGAAGCTAATCAGAGTTCAAACATGGAATGATTAAATTAGTGAATTGGTCAAGAAAAAAATGGACACTTGTCTGTATGGCACCATGTTATTACAATTATACCCTTGCTTGTGTGAGAAAGGATGAAAGTGGCATGTATTTTGGATGATATTGAGGTGATGATGTGACATCATGATGAATGTTGGATCTTAGACATTTGTGGCTATGATGAGTTCTCACAGTTTTTATGATAAGAGGGATTTTTAGTAGATTTGTCCCCAGTTATAATGTATTAAAAATATCATAAAAATAAATTCATGTAACAAAAATTTAATATTGAAATTTATCATCCATACATATAAAAGTTAGGTGATTGTCCATGAAGCCAATGTCTTTTTCCTCCTTTTGCTCGGTGTTGATCTCGTCATATGCGAAGTATTGTGAAATCGTTAGCCATGTGAAGAAGGATGCAAAGAGTAATGTTTTGGAGGAGCTCCTCGTCGATCCAAACAGAGACCAAGACGACATGTTCAGACGGAGAAGGTGGACCTTGATGTTGCGGTGAAGAACAAAGCTTCAGACCATTCTTGGTTAAAGGATGCTGCAAACCAGACCTCTACAGAAAGGTCTGTTGGGTACGGGACTATGCCTGTTCGCAGTTCCAAACAGAGGCATAGACGTTCTTCATAGCCGGAGAAGAAGGGTTTGTTGGTCGAGGATTCTGATCAGCATGTGGAGACGGTTGTCGCAAAATAGGCCTTCTAGTGAGGTCCCCTGAGACTATATTGCCATCGTCCATTGCAAGTATTCTGTTGCCCAGGTTTCGGAGATAAACTTTAGAGGACGAACTATTTGTATGTAATCTAACCTATGGCACCACGAAGACTTGGTTGAGATACATATTTGGCCCCTTTGGCGATGTTGTTTCTTCAATTGTACTTAGCCGACCAAACAGTAAGGCACAATTGTATGGATTTATGTGTTTTCGATCGAAGGAGGCGGCGGCTCAAGTGATTGAAAGTATGAATGGACTAAAGGTGAATGGTCATCATCTGTTCGTAGCTCTTGCCAAGAGTCGAAAAAGTACCCGGATGCTGAAACTGAAAAACAAAACACGTTTGTAGTTAAAGAGGGTGAGTTGGTTTGTGAGTTTAAGGGCATCATTACCTCGTCTTTGGGTTGTGATTCTCTTGCTTTTATTTCCTCTGGCAATGAGGCTGTGAATGGGATTTTATTGGAGTCGGTTGTTGAGGAACATAGCATCGATTAGCCTTGTTGTGGTTCAGCAAAGCACAGTGGTAAGATGGTTACTTGTCCCTCGGAGTTGCCTGTTCAGTTGTCAGAGTCATCCTCCGACGAAGTGAACGATGTTTCTTCCGGCGATTAGAGGAGATCCTTGGCCGATATTTCAGATTTAAATTTTGAACCGACTCTCAATTTAGATTCGTTTGTTGTGGGTCGTGATCTTTCAAAAGATCTTTCTACAAATTGTATTGATTATCTTGTCGTGATTATCGTTTCAAATCGTGCGGAGATTGCTGAGATTTCGGATGTGGGTCGAGCGGAAAGTGTTAGTTTGGAAGGGTTGCTTGCGAGTCAAGCAACCCATATCCATGAAGACCCGACCGTAGAAGCTCCGACCCATGATGATCCGAACCGGGTCCAAATTCAGGTGGGTCATAAGGAGTTGGCGGATGGTCCAATTATTTGTGCGACTCAGTCGTCGGACTAACAACAAATCAATCCCTAGAAGGGTGCTCTCCTTAAACCTCGTCATAAGGGTCGTCGTCCAAAGAAGCAATCAGTTTCTTTGTATAGCCCCATTCATCTTCACTTTAACAGGTCAAAGGTTCAGTCTAGTGTTGCAGCTTCGGCTCTCAGACCCGACGCGTGGACTAAAATTCGTGTGTTGGCAGCCAAGAAGAAAGTTGGCTAGTACTCATCTTGATTTGTCATTTTAGGAAAAGGCTTGGTCCTTTTAGCTCCCCTTATTGAAGCTCCCTTGTAATCGTTGAACCGGTCTGTGACCTCTTAGGCCATTTTTTTGTTTGGAAAATGCCTTTTTCCTAATAAATTTTTTCGAGCTTATAAAAAGAACTAGGTGATTGAGTAATTATTTGTATAATGCATCACCTCTAATATTATTATTTTTCGAAACGACATAATAGTATTATGTTAAATAATCTATTAAAATACTACAAAGCACGTCAACTAATGGTCAAGGAATCCAAATTAAAAGTGTAAAGATCGAAAGTAAAAACCTAAAACGTAATATGTAAATAAAAGATTGTCAACGAGAATTTCACGAAGCACTCGATTCTTATCCATTATCGGAAGAGTGACATCCACTCAGGGGATAGACAAGGTGTACACTGTTGAGCAGGGACTTGGCTCGTCTTTCTTCACTAAAACGGCGAAGCTCGACTGGTTGTACTTTTTATCTCAACTACCAACGACTATTGTTGTCATTCGGATAGACGTGAAGGCCTTATATATGAATATCTTTTTGGCAGTCGTCTGACTCGAGGAGAGGGACGATACATGATGAAGTCGGGTCCATCAAGATGAGGATGGTTGAAGAGTATCTCCCCAACCATCCTCCCCTATGCTCCTCATTCCGACAGGCAAGAGTGTTTCTCGCCTTATTCTGACTGCCCTTGGATGGAGAGGCTTTCTTAGGAGTTTTTGGTTCCAGTTCGAGCTGTTTTTCTGCAGGTATAAAACTAGTACCTTTCCCTGGATGCACCGTCTTTATTTTTCATACCACTTGTAAATTTCTCTCGTCTATCGTGTGGGTGGATACTGGACGACACAGATTCTTTTCTTTTGACCCTCCACACAATCCTTCGGAGGATCCGAACAAATCCTGATTACATGATGGATGTTATCTTGGACCAAGTGAGGCTGAATCACTCTGATTCTCGGGGATATAATGCTAAGAGCATGTATACCGTGTACAGTTTCGATTCTCAATTTAATAAATAGTGAATTGCGAGTTGCGAGCCGCACCATGTGGCGTCGGTTTTGTGGCGTTTTGATTCACTAAATAGTGAATCGGAATCGAACAAAACCGACGTTATATTGTGCTACTCACGATTCCGATTCACTATTTTGTAAATTTAAGTCGCGAACTGCCTCTATAAATATCCTTCCTTTTGACGTGTTGAATACTATATTGTTATTTTTTTGAGTAAATATAGACTTTTATTTAAATGTCGTCAATAATGATGTGTTGAAGAGGCTCCGGGATATGACCCACTTGCCAATTCCAGGCAAGGAAAGAACAAGCCGCCCTGACAAGCCAATGAGCTGCTTTGTTCGATGTCCGTTTTACAAAATCGAGCTGCATGCACTCGAGTCTAGCTAATAGGGAAATACAATCAGTAACGACTATCCCTAAAGGAGAAGACGATTTTCCTCCTTTCTTGATCATATCCACTATGACCTTACAATCACTTCTGACGCTGGTCTGTTGTCCTGATTGTTATAACAGTCATGTCAAAGCGTCTCTAGTAGCATATGCCCCCAACAATCCTGAATTTTATGATCCATAAAACGAGGATGATCAAACCCGTGTGAATCGTCCCATATGAAAATCAAAACTGACCATTATCTTTAGTTTAGTAAATACTTCACTCCGTTTCCAATACAATGGAAGGAAAACGCGTGGACCTGACAGAGAAGGCATTTTCTATTTCCGGAAATACCCTTGGGATCTAAGTAGCAGTACAAAAATGGAATCTACACCTTTGAATTTTTGGGTAGTGAGGAGTGACCACATTCATACCTGACCTGACCAATAAGAAAGACATTACAGTGACAGAGCAACTCTCTTCGAGTTCGATCGACCAGCAATCCATCCACACATCGAGCTCCCGCTACGATCGCCGAAGTCCTCCATCTCCTCTTCTTCAAGTCGCAATTCTCAGAGTGTTCATGGAGGAGAGAAAGAGGGTAATTTGAAATAGAATATTTAGATTCTTATGGCATGTCCGTGGCTCTTGAGGAAAGGGCAGCACTGCATTCGATTCGTCTGCGTTTTCGATCCGTCCACTGATTTGGGTTCTTCTCCGTCACCTCTCTCTCAGTGGATATGAATCCGTTTCCGTTCCTCGTCGCCTTGATCTTCTTCTCCTCCTCTTCTAAAGGTATGTCTTTTATCTTTCGATTTTTTGTTGTGAATTGGGGTTCTAGTGCTTCTTTCGCCTTAAAATTGTATGCTTTTGGATGATTGGTCTCGATTTGGTTTACTTAATGATTTGCTTTCAGGAATTGGTTTCTGGGTTTTTCTGGGGTTCTGTTCTTTGCTTGCTCTGATGTGTTTATTATGTCGCCTGCTGACTAATTTGCGTCAATTATCTATATTTGGCAAATAATTTGATCAATTTAGGTTTCATGGACAGAAGAATATTCCCATTTTAGCAAATTTTGTTTTCATGTACTGCAGTGCTTTTCATCTCATATATGCTCAATTGAAGTCAATCCCTGGATTGCTTTTTATCTGAGATTAAGTTGGAACAAAACTCATAAACTTAACATCAATTCCAACATTTTCCTGAATCTAACTTAACAAACAATATAATTGAAACTATGAGAGAGTTATGTATCCTAAAAAAAGTTAGGATGATGATGTGGTGTTTGTTTACCTCTATATTTATTAGTCTTCTTAATCTATGTGAACCACTCAACAACAAACTTGATTGTTCTTTCCATAATAATTAATTGGACATCAATCAGAATATGCTGAACTTACAGAGGATTGAAATTTTCCGAGTTTTGTAGAGTTTTCCAAACCCAGATGAAAAAAATGTGTTTTCAGTGACTATTAGTATTACTAATAGAGTGAAAGACGACACCGATAACTCCATAATCAATTCAAGTCAACTGAAGCAAATCCTGGTTCCTGCTCTACCCATCTGGTTTTGACTGTAATAAGTTACTGCTTTCCTTGTTGTTTTTCCAACTTCAACCTACCCGTATTCATTTGTATGATGATTCTTTTCTCCCCAGCACACAAAGCATTCACTGGAACCTATGGAATAAACTATGGAAGAATTGCAGATAATATTCCTCCGCCCGACCAAGTTGTTACACTCCTTAAAGCAGCAAAGATAAAGAATGTCCGGATATATGATGCTGATCAAAATGTCCTCAAGGCGTTTAGTGGAAGCGGGCTTGATATAGCAGTTATGGTTCCCAACCAGCTCCTTACAGACCTGAGTGCTAATGAGGATCATGCCATGACCTGGGTTAAACAAAATGTGCAGGCATTTCTTCCAGAGACACATGTTCGCGGGATTGCTATTGGGAATGAAGTTTTGGGAGTGGAATCATCTGAACTTTGGGGGGCTCTTTTAGGTGCAGCGAGAAATATCTATAATGCCACGAAGAAACTTGGTTTAGCTGATATTCAGATATCAACACCACATTCACAGGCTGTTTTTGATCATTCTTATCCTCCCTCTTCATGTGTATTCAGAGATAATGTTGTTCAATACATGAAGCCTCTCTTGCAGTTCTTCTCTCAAATTGGTTCTCCCTTCTGCTTAAATGCTTATCCATTCTTGGTGTATATGAGTGATCCAGAAAATATTGACATCAATTATGCTCTTTTCAAGTCCACCAAGGGTATCTACGATGAAAAAGCTGGTTTACATTACGATAACATGCTTGATGCTCAGATTGATGCAGCCTATACTGCTCTGGAGGATGCTGGATTTAAAAAGATGGAGGTCATAGTAACAGAGACTGGATGGGCATCCAACGGGGATGGTAATGAAGGTGCAGCCACTGTAGATAATGCACAAACCTATAATTATAACTTGCGCAAAAGGCTTGCAAAAAGGAAGGGAACCCCTCTCAGACCACACATGGTTGTCAAGGCGTATGTTTTTGCAATCTTTAATGAAAATTTGAAGTTTGGGCCTTCTTCTGAGAGGAACTTTGGACTCTTCAAGGCTGACGGGAGCATTTCATACGATGTTGGATACCGTGGACTCAAATCTTCATCTGCTGATTCATATCTTTTGTCTTTGAAGGTGTGTATCTCCTTACTATCTCCAATGTCATATTAAGTTCTACTCTATCAAAGATGAAAATGCAATAGCAAAGTTAATCTTGTTGTACTTTTCATCTTACTTAGGCAGTATGGCACTCTGGTATCATGGTCTACTTGAGCTTGATATAATCACACGGCTCCTTTGAGTTTAATAGGCTTTATCAGTTAGTCTTATAATGACAGAATACATAAGAATTAGAATGAGGCAAACTAGACTTATGTAATAATCAAGCAGAAAGCAGACAAAAAAAATCTAATACTAGTTTTGTGCCATGTACTTGTGATTCATTACAACTTGTGTAGTAAATCCATTCCACACCCTAGCCAAAATGACATGAGGGGCATGGATAGATTTAACATCATTGTGTTCATGTGGTCTACTAGAATTTCAAAATATAATAGCCGAGTTATAGGCAGCACGTATGCATAAGTATGCCATTATGAATGTTTTTTTTTTTCTATCTGAAGAACTGTCTTCTCATCTGGTGTCCCGTTTTCTTCTGTGCACCATGACAGGGTATGCGAAAGCAGGGGTTGTCCGGTTCCTATTTCTTGGTATTAACAGTCTCTGTTATGGCACTGCTCCTGTTGTTGAGATTTTGAAGAGTTTTGAGGGTACTGTCCTTCGATAATCTATACAGAGAACTTCAAAGTATAAAATTTTCCTATTTTATATCACTTGTCAGAGTATGAACAATATACCATTGATTTTGTACTCGCTGAAATATTTAGTGGAAATGGCTGATAATTGTTATCTATCTCATCAGTGATGTTTGTCCAGATCAACGCTGTGTGTGTTTAGCAAATGCAGATCAAACACGGCTTACTGTTAATTTAACATTAAACCCAGTATAAAGTTTTGTTTTCTGACTGCTAATTTCATCACTCCCTAGTCTGATCTATATATGAAGTCACAATCTATGAACAGGAAAGCACAGAGAGACATTGTTATAAGAATCATCAGCTTCATCATTTTATCCTTGGCAGCTTCTCGTGTTCTCTCTTGTAGACCTCAATTTCCCTACTGGAAACGCAGTTCGATCAACCCCAGTTCTAATCCGTTCAAACATGATGTGTTTAATGATACAAACAGGATGATGATGATATATCATATATGGTAACGAAATTGGATAATATCACACATATAACAAGTTAGATTATGTAAATTGAACATAATTATGTTTAGGGGAGAATATTACCCGCATTGTGACAAAATTTGAGAAATACTCGGGGATCCGTTGTAAAGATTCGGTTGAAGAGGGCTTCACGAAGAATGAAGCGGTGTTGAGCCCCCATTATAGCAGAGGAGTTCCTAACCTCATCAGGATCACATGAATGTGGTTTTCTACTTTTGCTCTTTTTTGTTGTTTGTGTTATAAGCATGACTTGTTTTTGAGTTTTGGGTTCTTCGGTTCTATCTTGGCATAGTTGATACATGTATTTTTGTGATAAAAAAACATAATTAAACCCTAAGAATAATTCCAATTATGGGTGAAAGGAGTAGACGAAGTGGGGATTAGTCGAGGCTAATCATCGTCGAGCGGGAGAACTGATGGTCAAATTAATGTGCGAGTTGACTACCGTGGAGACTTCATCCCTCGGGCAATGCATCCTGCTTCGGACGAATCATCAACAAGACAACAACTAATAATTCGAATTAATGGTAGCATGCTATAAGTCCAACTATTTCTCAAAAAGAAAATTAAATAGAAAATTTTGATAATTTGTGCTTCTAAAATAGGGTATTTATTTTGTGCTGGTATTTTTGAACTTTATCATGCATATATTAAAAGTAAATGTCCAGAAACACAGATTATAAGAGAACCATTGTGAAAAAAAAAACATAATCCTAAGGAAACACTTAGAGAAATAAATGTATAAAGTCCAAACATTGAGTGACAAACATGAAAGAAAAAACATTATCTCAACTTATAGAGTTGTAACTCACTTCTCGAAGGGCTCGAAAGGTATTGTTAGGGCGGTGCTTTGATAGCGGTAAAGGCCACCCTACAACTGTTGAGGACAGTGAGCTAGGGTGGAGCGTGCTCATTTTTTTGAAAAAAAGAGTGGTGAACTGTTGGACTAAGTAATCCCCCATTAGGTTCAGTTGATGCATCCTCTCTCGGATGATAAGTGAGGGCTCTAAAAAGGGGAGATGTTGGCTCCCATATGGAATGGGAGAATCTTACGGCCAGTGAGGCAGTGATACTCCCTGACCTCTCACTGGTCATATCAGCCCTCATTGGGCGAGGCGAGGGTTCTTACCGCCCTTCACCTAAGTTCTGGACGCTCCATTGCACTTCGTTGATCATTCTGTTTTGATCGTAGAAAATCTCGAACGGTCGTTTTCCAATCTTGGTAATGACCCTGTGATCGCCCCGTGTATCCCTGTGCATGGTCCTCTATTCTCCTTATCGGAAATGTTTGGGACAATCTACGAGGGGAAGTCAAAGACTGCAAAGGACCCCTCATATTCCAACTAACTCTATATATCCTCCCAAGGTAAGGACTGGTAACGATAAGTGTCATTTCTTGTGAGGAAGGTTTTGTATTATCTTGTGTCGAAGGGACATCGGTCCCTTCCACCACATTCCCCTTTCTCTTATGGTCAACGTGGTCTAGGTCTAAGGCTCCACATTCTCTCCAGTCACTAGAGAAATACACCTTCGCTTCAACCAACAAGGAAGTGGTAAGGTCCCCTTCGATGACCACGGCTCGTGCCTGGGATGGTCACGACCATTCTGAATGTACACTGGGGTGTTTCTGGGTTCGGTAGTGGCCCTTATTGAGGGACCTCAAAGACCTTTTCCCACCAAGAAAACAGTAGCCATATAGCCAACAGTTACAGTCAAAACAATGGTTCAGAAGGTACTTATAGGAGAATTTCAATAAAGATCGTACCTAGGATTCCGTTGAACTTAACCATAGTTGATGTTATAGTGGAAAGAGAGCATCCAAATGGACTGTGATACACATGTAATCACCCTAGCTCATACCATTTGCGTTGTCAACCACACCTAAGAAAACTTAAAGGGTTCATCCAACTCTGAACTGTACGCCCCTATACTAGGCCCCACAATAAGGTTGGTGACCTGGACCCACACAGATAAATGGGTGAACAGAATCACTTGGGGTCGTATCTACAACTGAAGATCTGCAAAAAGCACCAGAGACCTCCTAAAGGCCCACAGTTCCCCTACCAAGACCCGAGAGAGTTTCCGGAAGGTGCGGAAAAAGAACCCCATGACCTCGTCTTCCAACGGGCGAGATACGACCTCTGACAATTGCCAAAGTTCTGCCAACTAATCCACCAAGGACTACAAGTACAAGGTCTGATGGTACAACACCCTCGCTACCACTGGGTAGGTGAAGTTTAGACCGCACCCACAAACTTCCGACAGGGGTACCACTACCTCCCGAATAAAGAGATTGTCCATCCATCCACCCCGAGTGGAGGACCCTTGGCGCTACTGGCTCTCTCGATCGTACATCAGGAAAGCCCATAAAAGTCTCCCTATGGTGGTCTTGGTAGACCTTTGTCGCCGGTACCAGTTTGAGTTCCCTCTATCCCCGAAAGGATGAGCCTTTTGGCCGCCTGTGCCAAGTCCTCACCGAAACCCTCTCTAGCGTCTCATGTCCCCCTTTGGACCCTACTCGAAGTTGTTCATCGTTCAATTTCTCCATAATCCTAGCTAGAGGGAGAACACCGGCGCTCCACCGGCTATCCCTGAATCTGCTCCCCCTACCGTTGATTTGCTACTCGAGCCTTTGTGAGGCTATTGTATGTCCTCGTTCCTATCTAGAGAAACCATTATTATCATCGCTCGAGGTTATGAAGAGATTCCCTAGTTAAGGTTCGTCGCCACCATAATAGTAGTGGTTCCAAGGCACCTGAAGGCGAAAACCCACTTATGTCGTCCATCGTTGGACCGGAACACGAAGAGTCCATGTTAGGGCTTCTTTTCGTGTTATCCTTCGAGTCGAATAAGGAGGTGGAGGTGTTTCCATTTCCAATAAGACGTGCATCGTCACTACTGATGGAGAATCCATTTCCATAAAGGCTACAAATCTCAGTATTATAGAATGAGAAAAAGGAAACAAACACGCATGGTTTTTTTAATTTTATTTTTATTCTATTATAATATAAGTTCTAAAGTAAATTATATGTTATTCACATATACCAGGACAAATATACCCTTATCTACGATTTAACCATACATATATCATTTGTTTATACCATATATATTTTTGAGGTTTTTCTTCAGTTAAAGTTCAGAATTAAGTATCGGTCCCGAATCCTACTTGTCGAGATAAATGGTATTGGACCCATAATACGAGAGGCATTTACACGTGTAAGGAGTGGTGGATGGTGGCACCATACTAGGGGGAACAGTTTGGACAGGGATGTAGGATCTCGACATCCACCCTCAGATAAAGGTATTTTTATGGCGGGCTTTATTAGGCACTTTACAAGTAGCTCCCAACCTCCGGACGAAACATGTTCCAATTCCGGAGGAATGCCCTTTTTTCCAGACTAATTGTGAAACTACCTCCCACCTACTCATTTACTATCTCCTTGCAAGAGAAGTCTAGGCAAAACACCAATTACGGGTTCCTATCCTTCCACACTGATCCTTGGAAACTTGGCTGACACTTGTAATGGAAATTCCGGATCTGGACACTAAAAGCCGGATAGTGATGACAATATGGGAAATATGGAAAGCCCGAAATGGGGTTGTATGGGAGTAAACACATCAATCAGTAGAGGTTGTGGATGCCACGGTCCATAGCCACTTACATAGCTGGACAGAGGCCCAAGTTGGGGTCCCACGAGCCACAATTAAGCCACAACCAAGAATGATTGGGTGACACCCACCACCATAGACTTGGGTAACTATAAACGTCGACGGGGCCACCTTTATTGATAGGAACCAAATGGGCTGGGGATGGATTTGCAGGTCTGACCAAGGGTATGTTGTGGACGATAGAAACGACATTTTATAAGGAAATTTGGGGGCTGAGTTTGCAGAAACTATGGCCATCCTGAGTGCCCTCTAGTAGACTTGAGAACATGGTCGGTCAAAGGTGTTGGTTCTGAGTGATGCACAATATGTGGTGAGTTTAATTTTGGGGTCTACCCCTCTCTTCTCACTTGTGGGACGTCTCATTGAGGAGTGTCGTTCTATTATTCTATCTCTCAAGGATGTCAAACTCGAGTATATTGCTAGGACAACGAACATGACAACTCATTGGCTAGCTCGAAAGGATCGTTCTATGTCTGTCCAAATGTGGTCTGGTCTCATTATACTGGATGCACTTCTTTGTATTATGAGGCATTTCAAATAATAAGAATATAATTTTTGTTTTAAAAAAATAATAATCGTATTAATTAATGATGATAAATTAAATACTCAAAATTGCTTTCTTCTTTTCTTTGGGAATAATCAAATAAGATATTTATTTTGAGATATTTTTTTATTATAACTATTCATACTAAAATTAATGTTCTTTAAAGGTTAACATTTAAATAAATATATGGTAAAAATGAGTATTTAATTGAATATGTATAATTTTTACCTAAGAGCAAACTCCAACCCGATGAGTCGCAAAAACTGTATATTTAGGGTTTTCTCATCTCTTTCAATACTATATCCAGTCACCGTTGTGCGCCGCCCAAAAACCATCTGTTACCTCCTTATCAGCCATGCACACATATACTCCCATCCACCTATCACCATACTTAATCACCAAGCCATGAGACGATAAAATATGGAGGTATATGAAGGCATCCCTTGATCATCTTGAACACAAAGTCCTTGTGAGGCGGTGTTGGATATAGAAACCTTCCTACCATGTCGTATTGTCATCGGGCAATGATAGTAGGGTCTATCGGGGTGAAGAGCACGACCACCTCCATAGTCTCCTCCTCAATGATCGAGCATGCTGAGAAGTTGGTCTGCTGGTTGATCATAGAGGGCCCCTAGTCTTGAGAAGACAAAGCACCTATAGGCACAATTGGACTCACGGAAACAAGACCTTCTAGAGGCGGTGGTCCAAATGGTTGCTCACAGTGAAGGAACTGGAACCCTAAATGCCATCGAGCTCCCGAAAATAGGGCATTCCGGGGTGAGAGTGGTAGCAAGGCGAGGAAGAAGATCGGCGTACACCTTCAGTGGCCGACCACGCTTTGGCTTGGGCAGGGCTCTTAGGTCCGTCCTCGAAGAGACACCACCAACGCCAAGGATGCCATGGGTAGTTGTTCTGGAGGGGGAGGGATCGGTGGAGAAGAGAGTAGCATGGTGGTCGGAGGAGGAGGAGAGTCGGTGGGCTTCAAAACCCTAGGCTTGCGTTTCTTTTTCTCTCGGACTGATCGGACAAAACCTAAAGGTGGGCGTGGGGGCATAATGAAGCCTCTATAGAGACAGGATGTCAGTAGCGGCAACAATAGTTGACTGAGAGGGCGACACAGTCAGTGTCATAACGTGTAGTCGTTGTCGACAAAAAATTTAAGATTAGAATAAATAGACTAAAGTAATCTAGGGAGAGACACGCGAAATCGTAATGTATGAAATATTTCTTTGAAGATGATGTGATTAATTATTACCCATGTTTTTTTATGGATTTACGAATCTAGAAAACATTAGGACGAAATGACTAACCATATCATGATCCAACTTTATCTTTAATCAAATGCATTAATAGTACAATAAAATAATAATAATAATAATAATAATAATAATAATAATAATAATAATAATAATAATAATAATAATAATAATAATAATAATGAAATCCACATGAGACATCTTATGCGAAATTAATGATAGAAAAAAGAATAATAAAAGTTGCTGGTAGAAAATTCAAAAGCCATGTCCGTAGGGGGCCATCGTGAGACTCTTCACACTTGCTAATTGCCACGATGATTCCAAGTCTTCGGACTTTTCTCCGGAAAACAATTATTTACTCCTTGATTTAATTCCTCTCTTCGTTTGTACAATCGTTTAGGTTTAGCTCATCGACATCGTCATTCACATGGACAGAAGAGCAACATTGACCGGTCCACGCTATTACATGTCAACTCAGGTATTTGTCTCACGCGGCAATCTCGAAGTCCAGTTTCTCGGCAGCCTCTCACCTCATTCCCACCGTCGGATCTGTACACGTGTTCCCCATCCCACGAATCTCGTAGTGTCGGATCGTCTATAAATAGAAAGTACCTCCGGTCGTGTACTTGTATCTCACACACTCTCGACACTTAGAAAAAACAGAGCAAAAACAGGGGCGACCCAAGAACACAATGGCGGCAAGGTTGAGCATGGCTGTTGTATTAGCCATAGCTGTGGCTGCTCTGTTCCAGGGCACCGCCGAAGCAGCTACTTATGTCGTCGGCGACGCCATGGGATGGACCGTTCCGGCCAATGACGATGCTTACGAGAACTGGGCTTTCGGCAAGAACTTCACTGTCGGCGACGTTCTCGGTATTTCAAATGAAATTAAAAAATTCATTTTTTTTGCTATGAACATTGAATTGAACGTTTTTTTTTGTCTTCAGTGTTCAATTTCACAACTGGAGCACACGATGTGGCTCAAGTGTCGGAGCAGGGTGAGGACGATTGCAGCGGAGCCAACCCCATCAGGCAGGCGACTACCGGTCCGGCGAGCATGACTCTTACCACCGCCGGGAAGAACTACTACATCTGCACCGTCGTCGGCCACTGCAACGCCGGCCAGAAACTCGATATCAACGTTCTCGAAGGCGCTCGCACCGCACCGCCTCCACCGAGGACACCGTCACCGACACCCACACCCACACCGACCACACCCACAACCACCCCTGCTCCGGCAGCGCCGAGGAAGCCGGTGACATACGTGGTCGGCGACGCCATGGGATGGGTCGTGCCTCCCGGCAGCAGCGACGACACCTATGAGGCCTGGGCCTTCGGCAAGAACTTCTACGTCGGCGATGTTCTCGGTAAGAACAAATAAAAAACCGATCTTTTTAAGGAATTTGGTGTTGATTTGTGGGAGTGAACCAATTTTTGTTCTTTTTTGAAATTACAGTGTTCAATTTCACAACTGGGTCGCACGATGTCGCTCAAGTGACGGAGCAAGCCGCCGACGACTGCAACGGCGCCAATCCCATCAGGAGGGCCACCACCGGCCCGGCCAACATGACTCTGACCACCGCCGGGATGAACTACTTCATCTGCACCTTCGGAGGCCACTGCAACGCCGGCCAGGAGCTCCAAATCAACGTTCTTGCCGCGCCCCTTACCCCGGCGACACCGCCGCCGGCAATGTCCCCTGCACCCACACCAACAGCGGCCACTCCTTCGCCTACACTTGCACCAGCACCTACTTCCACTCCCTCCTCCACCGCCACTCCTCCCGCCACCGGTCCATCCGCGACATCCCCGTCAGGAAGTGCCGGAGGCTCCACCACACCTGCCTCCAGCTCTGCGGCGTCTGTGGGTGTCGCCGGAGTCTTCACCACCTTGTTGACTGTCGTGGTTGCTCTCATGCATTAGAAGATTAGTTACTACTCGATGACTTATTTACTGTGAAGTTTTGATTTGCAGATTGAGTTTTTGGATTGGTTAGCAGCTACGATAAATAAATCATTTTTCTTTTTTCTTTTTCCTCTTTATTGTATTTGTTGTGTAATTTGATATATTCATTGGTCATGAATTATACTGTTCAATAATAGTTTGATTACCTTTTCTTTATGTCACCTTCCTCTCTTTCATAGTTGGTTAGACTCATTAATTGTTTTAAAACGACTTTTCTAAGATTCGGTCACGTAATTTCAAATAAATAAAAAAGCATGATCTAAAACATTAACACGTTTTTTCCAAAATTCGAACTACGTGTCTTGGAGATGAGAAATCCACCACAATGTAAAATTAGAGTTCTTAATGCGATCATTATGGACAATTAAACATACCTTGGGTTTGAGACGAAAAATCCAACGTCGTACACGGTTGGAACTGACTTCAACTAAGAAGGGGACAAATGCCATCACAGTTGTGAAAAGGTTCTAAACTGGATATGTTCCCGCCAAATTAAAATATAACTCAAGCTTTCAAGGTAATATCATATACAGGTGTAATTCCATTTCATTAGTTTAAATTTTTTATATTTTATTTAAAATATCTTAATTTTAGTGTTATTGTAATACTCTAAACTTTCAATAATAATTTTAGGCGGCGCAACTATGCTCACGGGATTGGCCATGGCCCTTGCCATGGCCATGGCTTTCATGGTGTTTGTTCACCATACCAAACAATGGTATGGACAACTACTACCTCTCTACGGCGCAGCGCCTCCCTCTGTTAGGATTTGTGTGTTTTGCGATTTTGCTTCGAGTTCCATGGCGGCTTCGTGCGATGCGAACGACGGCGAGCAAGACGGCGAGGAGGGGGTTCATTGGGGACCCTGCTTGCCGGATTCGGACAGTCAGGGACTGGGGTTTGAGGCCGGTTCTGAGTTTCTGGAGGAGTTGTTGCCGGCGTCTGCGTCGGTGGGGGCGAAGGTCCTCGGGGCCATGACGGGGACGGGACCGGGGTCGGCGTCGCCGGTGGTGGTGATCACGGGGGAAGACGACCCCGAGCTGTCGGAAGGAACCTGGACGGACAGGTCGGGGGCGACGCAGGCGTGGTGCTTCTCGGCCGTGGAGGAGGCGGGCTGGGTTCCTGGTGGTCGGGTTCAGTCGGGATCGGCATGTCTTCACTGCACGCCGGCGAAGGGGTCCCGACCAAGGAGAGTAGGGAGCGGGCTGGCGCGGGGCGTGGCTGCTCGTGGCGGTGGCAGTGGGGGTCATGCTCCTTTATCACTGGCGTCGAGGGGGGAGGAGCAAACACCAGCAGCGGCGGGGGGCTTCAAGCACCCTCGCCTCCAGGAATGAGTCCTGGGAAGGCCAGGGAGGGTTTGGTCAACTGTACCTTCTCCCTGGTGTATAGGTGGCATCGGTACCACCAACAGCTGATATGTTACTGCCCTACCACTTCGGAGTCAGCATTCCCGCGTTCAGGAGCCCTACCATTATCAAGCAAGGGAGGACGACGCACGCTGACATACCGGGGGAGTAATTGGTCCACCGTTGTTTACTTATCCTCTGGTCTGCTCGATCAGTTTCTTTTGGTTGGGGTATACTGTATCGGTATCTCCGGATGCTACCGCAATCCCAAATCCCCGACCGCAATTATGCTACAGAGCACATTTACTCTTTATGCACTTGTCTTTCCAATTCTAGTTTGGTTTATGTACGGTGACTTCCCTTTGTGGGGTCCCCGAGTTACTTTATATTAATGAATATCTCCATTTCCTTTCAAAAAAAAAACTTTCAATAATTTATTCATAGTACCTTAAATCTTTTTTGTGTCACTTTAGTACCCTAAACTTTTATTAATTTCATTTTAGTACCCACCGTTAATCTTTCATCTGATTTTCTATCCAAAACAAGTAAAATGACCATAATACTCTTCATTAACTACCAAATTTAAAGTAAATTTTTTTGGGGGGAAGGAAAATCTTATAATATATAATAGCAAAGTTAACTATTGACATGGCAACTGACGTGGCGTTCGATTCTTACTAAAAATCTCACTTCTTGGCTCTAAGAGCATCCACATCTCTAGCATTATCTTAGCATCACTTAAGGAGAGAAAAACAAGTGTCACGTGGAAAAGAGATAATACTTTTTAGTGATGATTAATTTTTTGTTTACAATGGAGAAATGCTAAGGTAAAATTAAAATTAAAATTTTATTTTATTACTATTTTATTGAATTACTTAATTTATTTTTATTTTGCAAATAAAATGTAATGTAATAAAATAAATATGTAATTTATTTCAAAATATCGACTGCACATGAAATTGAGCTATAAAAAATATATATTTGGAATTTAAAAAATGTGTCAAAAATATATATTATGAAAATATAAAATTTGAAAACCTATTATATTTTTAATCTTCGAAATAAAAAATTAATTACTCTTGAAACTAAAAAATAATATTATATTTTACAAATCTCAAAAAATGATTTGATAATTGATGGTTTGAAAATATGGTTGCATTACACTTCAAAAGGAATTTATTTTTAATTTTCTTTGAATTAAATCAGTTTTTCCCTAATTTTTTAGTGGATCAAAACTCAAAACCAATTAATGTTTGTCAGATTTCAATTAATTCCAAAATTTTAAAAAAAAAAAGACATTAATGCTAATACACGACTGATTGTAAAATTTAAAATAAAAGGAAAGACATTGATATCCAACCGCTTGGATAAAGTTGAATAAAAAATAAAAAAAAAAGTAATGGATAGCGCTACCGGCACATATGGCGTTGGCAGGCCGAGACCGTTACCCAACCATTGGGTTCTGCAGCCCAGACGTTGGTGTGGCATTGGATTAGCGTGGGATTAACATCTCACGGTTGTGGATGCTCTAAGTTTGTTCGGACTCGGCTCCCTCTTCCTTTTTCAGTTTGGCGTTCGTCTGTTACGAGTCTTAAACTCTTCCTGCTGTTATCCTTCTATCAATGTGCAAACACTTTTGATTATTAGTTTGCTATCTTTTGTGAAAATGTGAAGAATTTGTACATAGGAATGTCATTTGTTCTTGATCGGGAAGATAAGAAAATAGATAACTATGTATTTGTCATAAAATGGTAAATCTGCTTATTATGAACTTTGTTTGCATTCATTGGCAGGAATGGGCTCACAAGCAGTACATGGCAAAACATCAACAAGGACCTTCCCAACAATGTAGAACCTTCTACTATTTTAGGATGCAGAATATAAGGTTTGTTAATCATTATTGAGGGACTTGATTGTGAATGTAAGTCACTTCTCTGTAGTCAGACAATTTAACATGTATTAAACCCCTTTGTCTTGATTTTCATATAAATCCCAACTTATAGTATCATGAGCTTAATTTGTTATCGTGTTTTGGTTTCAGTGACATATTTTATTGGGGGCTTTAGCACAATTTCTTGGGTAGATGTCAAATATTTTAAAGTCTACTACCTGATAAAATCGTAGTTGATGAAGGCAAGCAAAATCTGAAGGTGATTTTTTTAGTTCCTATGAAAAGGGGAATTATACTATTTTGTCGAGTGTGATCCTTATATAATTATACTATTATTCGTGACAATGTTTTTTTTTTTAAATTTGATAATTGATGGTTTGAAAATATGGTTGCATTACACTTCAAAAAGAATTTATTTTTAATTTTCTTTTAATTAAATCAGTTTTTCCCTAATTTTTTAGTGGGTCAAAACTCAAAATCAATTAATGTTTGTCAGATTTCAATTAATTCCGAAATTAAAAAAAAATACATTAATGCTAATACACGACTGATTGTAAAATTTAAAATAAAAGGAAAGACATTGATATCCAACCGCTTGGATAAAGTTGAATAAAAAATAAAATAAAAAGTAATGGATAGCGCTACCGGCACATATGGCGTTGGCGGGCCTAGACCGTTACCCAACCATTGGGTTTTGCAGCCCAGACGTTGGTGTGACATTGGATTAGCGTGGGATTAACATCTCACGGTTGTGGATGCTGTAAGTTTGTTCGGACTCGGCTCCCTCTTCCTTTTTCAGTTTGGCGTTCGTCTGTTACGAATCTTAAACTCTTCCTGTTATTATCCTTCTATCAATGTGCAATTAAACCGTCCTCAATGGTGATGATCCCTCTAAGCCCTCTTAATTAGGTCCTAGGTTTCAATTACTTTCAATGCTCGGTCGTTTCGTTTTTCCCTTCTCTCAATTCATATCTGATTCGTTTATGGTATATTAGGGCCGATTCTGGTTGCGATTGTCATAAGTAGAAGCCAATAGGAATGAGTTCAACTCCGATAGAGAGTTTCACCCGAGTACTGTTCATGGATCGATGGATTGGATCAAAGATTTTGAAATTGACATGGGAATGGACGAGCCACGAAGGCGGATGAAGAAGAGGAAGAGTTTCGGGTCGTCCGGTTCTTTATAAGAGTTCGGCTCCGGCCATCTCTGATTTCCTCTCCGTAACTTCTTACCTAGCTTCTAGATTTCTATGATTTTGATTTTGGAATGGTATATGGTGCGTGATTTGTGAGTCTCCGATGCTATGCAGATGTGATTTTTGTTCAAGTCTCTGGTCTTTCCGTTGCACACGCCATTCATTGGGTAATTTAGTTTCATGTTTTGACAGTTTTGAGCCAAATTTAGGTGTCCAAGCATTGATAGGTTTTGATGTTTTCTACTTATATTGGGAATTGGACTACGTACTTAGAGAATGGGAAGAACCAGACTTGAATTCTGCATACAGTTTGCATTCAGGTGTTCAACCAGATTGCACCAGTTTTGTGATTTTAATTCTGCATTTGCATTCATCTACTGCTTTTTATTTATTTATTATACTTGTCCTTTTTATACAAACTTATATTAATTGCGATTTTAATTTTTACTTATGTTAACAATTTCTGTTAATTGATTAATAGTATAACCAAAAATGGTAGTGGTTGTTCAATATTTTGATGCAAGATTTCTCTCAGTGAGTCAAAGAAGGACAAAACTATAGAGGCTATCCCTCTTTTTGTGAAGATTGGTGACCCGAAGCTTGCTCATGGAAGTCTATCCTCAACTAACACTTCACAATTGAGTTGACTGAAATGTAAGTCTATTCTACGGTAACCAAATTGAATTGAAGAGCTTTGTTACAAAATGGCGAGCCTTCTTGCATATGCAGATGATCGATGCTTTAAGTGTATGCCACTTGTATGCATGAGTGTTAGCAATGCTTGCTATTCATCTCCGATTGAATTAAAACCGAGTTTTTTTCACACTATCTTGCAATTTGTAGTAGTTAATGATTAGATTGTGATTATGTTTCTCGATTTTTGCAATTTGTAGTATTTATTGATTAGACTATAATTATGCTTACTAACAAATAATAACCTTTGCTGATTGTTAAGAACTAGGCGGTTTACATATTTGTTTTGACACATAATGGAATATCAATACTTTTATTTCAAGTGTTTGATCTGGATAAAATATGGGCGGTTTTCATCATCAGTGTTAAAATAAGTTGTCCCATGAGTCATGACAGAAGAGCAGTAGTAAATTATGTCGCCATAGTCAGTATAGTCGTATGGTTACTACAAACTTGAGGGTGCCTTAAGTTTTATGAGTTTATCCAATAGTGTCGACAACAACTTAAAGTAGTACTATTGTAATATGATTGTTGAACGTACATTCAGTTATCGATTTTATCTTTACCGTCAATAAATATGGCCCAAAATAACTAATTGGCATGTTGTGATTGTTAGACCGTGGTACAAAAAATTAAAATGTACTACATTTTAAACTCTCCGATATTTTATTTCACTTACTTTCATGTATTGTTTTTAGGTTCGATTTTGCTCAATTATTTGAGCCTGGATTGACCTATAGAAAAACGTATAATTTATCTAATAATATACCGCGCATAGCGCGGTGCTCACACCTAGTATAGATAGACAGAAAAAGTTTTCAGATAAGAAAACAAGTCAAGGGATATACTCTCGATACAATACAGAGCATGTTAATGAAGACACCTCAAAACAATAAGGCCTTAAAGCTAGATATAACAAACATTAAGCAAACAAGGTGCAATCTAAAGAAGGATACACATCAGCACAGAGGCAAACAGACCAGAGTATCCCACCAAAGGACCTCAAAACAACCTAAACAACAAGGGCCGAAACAGAAACACTAGAAAGTCTTGAGAACCCAGATTTATCCGCCTTAAAGTCCATAGCAGGGGCGAGAAAAGTAGGCCAGAAGAGTGAACCTAATGAAGCCAACGACACAAATACTACCAACCAGAACAACATCCCCGCAAGAGCAAGGTCAAACCTCGGAATTCCCAAAACTTTCTAAGGTCACCTGGACCCTGACACGCCGAGGCCAGCACCAAATAAACGGTAAAGTTTTAACCCCCCATTCCACCGTAGACAGATTTTAACAAGGGAAACGAAGCCAAACCCTCGACGTCGGCCAGCACCGGCAACATTGAGCCTTCGCCACAAATGTGGCCGGAGGAGAGCAAATCAGTCTAAACGAGGAGCAGAGGGAGGGGAAACACGAGGAAGAGGACAAAACTGAAGGAGAACAATATACGCACCGAAATCCGATGCAGCGTCGACCGGAAATAGTGAACCTGAACCCGATCCATGACAATCTTCAACTGAGACGAGGAAGAAAGACATCCAACTACTGAAACAAGTCCAAATCTCCGAGATCTCAGAGGTAGCAAACATCGCAGTAGTGTTGGATTTAAAATAGAACATTTTGAAGAATAAATTAAGACTTATATCTAATGTTGCTATGATATCTAAACTATAAGCATATAAAGAGGAGAGCTCCCTTTCTCGTAGCGAAGAAACCCTACGACCCGTTTTATTCTGAAACCGTCGTCGTGGCTCCGGCCGTGGGGGCTGCCGGTGGCTCTCTTCTCACCTCCCCTTCCCTCTCCCTTACCCTCCTCCGACCACTACCAGCCCTTGCTTATCGTCATCGCCTTCTGCTTGTGACCACCTTCTTCTGCCCTCAGCTTTTTGCCCACATCCCGCCCCTCCTTCTCGCCGGCCGTCCTCCGCCTGTGGTTACCCTTCTCCCCCCGGACCCGTAGTCGCTCCTCGACGCCATCACTCGCCGCCTCCCTCCGCCGTGACCCTACGTCGTCCTCCGCCTGTGCACACCCAGCTCCGCCCTCTTCTCTCCGCCCTATCCCGTCCCCGATCTCGGCTTGGTGTTCAAAGGCCCTACCTCCACCTCGCCGGTCAAATCTGCCGGCACAGTCCAGAGCTTAGGGATTCGGGGACCCACACGAACTCTAGGGTTTCTCTTGAACCTTTGGGTTGTTTCATGGTTCCTCTCTCTCGATGGGTTTGGAATCCGGGAGGAGGGGCGTTAGGTTGGGGTATGTCTCCACATTTGCTTGGTCGTCCCGGGAGGAGGAAGGAAGCAGATTGCCCCGTTGGAGCATTTCGAGAACCCAAGGTGCGTTTAGGTTTTTTCTATTTTAGTTTGGTTTGGTTAGTTCTGATTGTATGTTGGATTATTTACTTTCTGTTTCGTACTTTTGAAATGTCGGTAAGGGGATTTCTTGAGTTAACGTCTACGACCACACGCGGACTATTTCTACGTATCCATGAGCGCCGGGTGGACTACGTTCGACTTGGACAAATATCTGAAATCTTGAACAGTTACGTCCTACTCTGTATGATTTACGTTTCTCAATAATACAATACACCAATTATTCGTTTCAAGAAAAACTATAAACATATAAGTAATTAGGTAAAGAGGTGAACTAAGGGAGGGTTGAGGATAGACAACGTGGTGACTGGTTCAACCAAAATGTTGGAGTGTTGACGAGTGAAGATAAGGTCTCAAAAGTGGTGTAATTAAAACGTATAAAAAGGCATTTGAATCTGGATTCCCGTCTCAGTTGTCTTTCAAAAATAGAAAATAGTTAATTAGCATACATAAGGATGAATTAGTGTGTAGTGATGAATGAAGAGGAAAGAGAAAGACAAGACAGCGCACCGACAGATCGGGAGAGCAGTTGGTAGACGGCTTGGACACGGCGTTGCAATTGCAAATTTATAACGCCACTCCTCGTTGCCTCTTCCTTCCTTGACTTTTTTGCGCCGTCTCACCATTTTCTACATGCAAAATTGGCCATACGGATGTGACTTTCAACTCGGTTTCTATTTTCTCTCCCTTGCAATTGGACGGTGATAGTTGTTTTTTAGATTAAGAAAATTTATTCAGAAAATATATATAAATTGTCATAGGAGAATCCGGAATTGGACCAACGATTATAACGATAGTCTTGAAATCGTTTAACTGGTAAGATCAACGATGTTGACCAGTTCTAGTACACATCGACTTAGAGGACTTAGCGATTCATTAGTTCTTTCTTAACGACATGACGAAGAGGATGAATGAGTGTGTTGGTGTAATGTGTTGAATGCTTTTTTGTAATCCGTTGAAAATGTACTTCGAAAGCGGAGGGAGAAAAAGTCGAGAAATTAAATAATTCGATTCACGTTTTTATTACCAAATTCAATTACATAGTTTTGTTGTCAATAATGTAGAGTTTGAAAACTCAACAACGGTCTATAAATTTGTCTTTTGATTAGCACAGTTTTAGACTCATATTTAATCGAATCGGTCTATTTTCATTGTACAGATCAAAACAGATTTGACCCTCCACTAGATAAAATTCAATTCAATCGGGTCGGGAGTCTATTTTCACTGTGAATGCTCTTATGTACGATCTTCAATCACGTTGAAGCTTAGACATAACAGTCTTTGTGGCTTGACTTTTTAAACAAACAGTGGGAAGGACTTTGCTTATACTCATGAATCATGATTCTTCTTACTGCAATGCAATTGCAAATTTCAGAAGAGCTCAAGAAAAGGAGTCACCAACATAATCTGAGCTTACAAAGGAAAGATTGTCCCTTTTGAATGGCTCATGAAGTGGCCAATTCTCCAACCTCCACTTGATGACATAGAGAGCAATGGGTAAACTCTTGTCTTGACCCTTTTTTGCCTATCCTTCTCAACTTTCAATCCCCACTTTGCAATGGAACTTTTGCTTTGAAAGGACTTAACAGACCCACCAGCACCACAACAATGGCTGTGTTAACAGTCTGAAAACATTGCTCTCCATTTTGGTCCCTCAGCTTCAATGCCAATGACTTGTATCTCACATGGTGCACCATTCTCACACAAGCACCAAGTAAAATGGCCAAATTAAACATGTTTGGTATTGGTGACAGTTTCAACATGATAGAGATTTTATTTCAGCATTAAACTTCAATTTTACACATGTTTTTATGTTCTGTGATCACCAAGCCCATCTCAATGAACAAATATAACAAAACTGACATGCTCTAATTTATATAAGCATGATACTATGGTAGCCGGTAAGACCACAAAATGTATATTGATAACTAATTTACAAACAAAAAAAATCATAGTAAAAGATGATAGTGTGGGTTAATTTAATTGTTAATCGGAAGAATTGCACCAATATTTTGGATTTGCAATTAATTCTAAGTTTTGTGGAATGTAATGAGTAATCCTAATATTTTGGAGAAACCGTAGAGCCTTCTCTAATTTTTCCGGTCTCTAGTGTTGCCGCTCTGCTTCATTATTGTCGTACCCGCTCTTAACACCAACCTGTTGTTCTCTATTTCCCCACAACCAGTGGCTCTTTGTCATCACTGTCGTACCTGCTCTTAGCACCAACCTCTCGCTCTCGACTGCCCCGCAACCAATGACTCTTCCTAAGGAGGTCCTAATCATGCTGGCACGCCCTCCCACGAGGTTATTGTATGCCCTAAATGTACACCTCGGGCTACAAAAACCAAAAGATCAACTTTTCCTCGGCAACCCTTCTCATGAGCCCTTCTCGTACTTTGCCTATCGTATTGATGTCTTCTCCCGGTTTGCCTGTATTTCAAGTCATGACATCGTTGTCGCCTTTGGTTCCACTTGTCGACTAGAATGATGCTCGCATGCCTGTTAAGCGGCGAGCTCGCGTTTTCTCTTCACTCGTTCTCTCCTCATGATCTTGCATGGCTTCCCTGTCTTCAGGCAAAATTCCACCACCACCATCCCCACTATTCCTCGATGACCTTCTGGACAGTCTATCTGCATGCTCCCTGGTCCTGGACAAGGAAGCTATTATCGAGATCTCGTATACGCCGATAGATTAGTCTTCATCAGTATGTCATCTCTACTGGATGATTGGCCATCTTCTCTCCATCCAGTCCTATAACCGGAAGATTATATTGCGGGTCATCACGAAGGAGTGGGGTCCCTCCGCCGAGGGTCTGATGGTCAAAGATTTGGCTCCTGATGTATACGCCTTCTACTTAGCTTCGCATAAGGCTAAGGACTAGGTGTGTGTGGATGAACCATGATGCTTTGAACGTGGACCATTCATCCTTACCGACCTCCCGATGCACGGGGTGTCATTACCTCGAGTGGATCGTATTTAGCTATGGGCCTAGACTCGGGGTCTCCCGCCGACGATCATGACCGAGGCGATGGGTACTACTGTGAGCAACACCCTAGAAGGGTGTGTGAAAGTATACTATGAGGTCTCAACTGGAAAGGAAAAGTACGAGTTCGCTTCTGGATCAATCTTGATGAACCCTTCAAGCTCTCAGGTTTCGAGAATTACCTGACCCTATTCGACCAGCTTGAAGTATGAGCGTGTTCCCTTGTTCTGCTTCAATTATGGTCATCTAGGACATGTAGTTTATGAGTGCATTACATTCACGCCCGACATAATCAAGTTCGATCTTTCTTTTGCAACCAATGGGAACTCAAAGATATGAAACACTTCACCACGGGCTAGAAGCCTAAGCCAAGTCGTTCTTCACATGTGGTTCCCTAGGGATATGCACCGCTGCAACCCACAACCCTTGCTCCGCCTTTGATAACATACGTCTTGCCTAAAACTTCAGTATATTTATGGATCCACATGTTTACCTAGCATCCTCACCCTTGGGAGGGAAAAAAAGAGAGTTTGGTTCAATAATAACAAACGTCCTACCTAACCCACAATTAAACGAGATATGTAACACCTGGCTTTTGGCTCCCCCACAATTTTGAGGTACATGCAACACTAGGGGGTGGGACAACCTTTGGAGATGATAGCCCACGAGAAGGCCAAGGAAGGGATGACTACCATCCCACCACCAGTTATTAACTGAAGAAGATCTCGACCAAGAAGAGAGCACTACACCTCACCACTATAGTTATTGTTGAGGAGTCACACGAGCATCAGGCAAGGTTTGATTCGCCAGGATAAATGAATTGTTCATAGGGATACTGATGGTTGGGGAGGAACAACATCATGGCCCTTATCTGATTTCTTCCACCGATTACTTTGATCCCTGATCAAGTCGTGCACTTTCTACATAAATATCAAGGTCCTTGTCTAAAGACCAATCAGTAGCTCGACACTCATATTTGTATCAAGTCGAGCCAAGATGATTTATTTTGTTTTTCTAGTTTTTTTTTCTTGGCGTTTAGTCTCAATTGTCAAAACCGAATATGTATCGATTACAATTATAGAATTAATACAATGAATGGTTTAACAATGATCCATGCTCTTACGCTGGTCATTTTTTTAGAATAAGAAATAGTTTCATTAATAGTAAAACAGAGTCATTACACTGGCCATTAACCTTGGAGGAATAATGGCCCAATAACCATTGACAACAAACTGGTCCAAAAAGAAACGGTTATAGCGATCAGAACTAAAGCAAGAAATATAAATAAGACAGAAACTGAACCAAAACTAGAACATAAATAAAATACAAAATGTGTCAACTGCCAAGAACCGCTCAAAGTATGACCTAAACGCTGCTTAATCCCTGTTCACCAAAGACTCGTTTTGTAAAATGAGCTACCGAACTTGAACTTGACATAGTGGCTGGGAGTGGCGGCTCGTCTCAGAGACTCCTCCCGGTGTAGGTCCCTTGAGCCCAAGATTCCTTTCATCTCTTGGGGTGGGGCTATTTTTCAGCCCTCGCTTGACCCTATAACGACTCTCTCACTATATCCCTTTTCTGACCCTTCGACCCTTGTAACTTTCTGGATAGGACAAACCTAGAAAAACTTATCTCTAAACACTCAAGAAGGGCTATCCCTCGTGATGCTGGTCCTTCCTATCTGTGCTTCTAGTTAAAATTAATAAACAAGTACCTTTAGCTTACAAAAAAAAAATAACATTTTGGATTTGCACCTTCATAACTAATTCTAAGATTAATTTGAAGTTAAAAATGTGACAAAGAAAAAAAGCTTGAACATCACTCTATTTGACGCTGAAAGCAAAGCACACCGGATTTCGCGCGAATATCAACTTCCCTTTGACAACCACCTCGCCGCCGTGATACCGAGTTGGCTCAGCGATCTGACTCACCGCCGGCCATGTTCGTCCTCCGAGTCCAATCAGTTGACGCCAATCACCCTCTCTTCCCTGAATCCGCCTTCTTCTCCGCTTCAAACCCTAATCCAGATCCTAAGTTCAGTGAGCGCAGAGGCATCGTACACCTCTTCCGCAGCGTTTCCCACACCTCTCTCCCGAAACCTAGCTCCCGTTCCACCCTCCTCTTCGTCGTCGCCGTCCCTAATTACCTCTCCGACGATGACTTCATCCGGTTCTGCGGTTCCCACATCGACAACATCTCCGACCTCCTCTTCATCAGGTACCCTCTATCACCCGCTCCCAATTCTTTCTTTTTCCTCCATTTCCGTAAAAATTGCAACTAAATGCGAGTTGTTGGGTCAAACCGTTCTTTTCTGGTTGGTTGAGTTTAGGAATGATGGGATGGAAGAACGTTATTGTGTGTTGATCAAGCTTGTTAATCAATCAACAGCCGATGGGTTTTACAGCAAATTTAATGGGATGCGTTTTTCGCCTGGAGAGGTTGAAGTTAATTGATGAAACCCAATATGATTGCTTGCATAATTAACTTATTATAGACTAAATTTCTTGTCTTGTTTTGGCTGAATTTTGTAGGCTCAAGTGTGTCACATCTTGTTTTTGCTTGATGTGGAGTACACTGAATCAGCAGAAATAGCTAGTGAACCACCTGTGGGTTTTACCGAGTTGCCTACATGCCCAGTTTGCCTAGGTCAGTGTAGTGCTGTTCGTTTATTTTGTTCTTGAGTATTGAGTTAGAAGTCTAATCTCTGTGCTGCCAATTTGCCTTGTCTTTTGTTTGTACTGATGGAACTACCGTGAAACTCAATCGTGTCACATTGTTTTGACTTGTTGTTTGGATGTTAGAGCGATTGGACCCAGATACTAGCGGAATTCTGAGTACAATTTGTGACCATTCATTTCAGTGTTCGTGTGTTTCAAAATGGACTTATTTGTCATGCCAGGTGAGCTTTGGTTCCTTCTAAAAGCTTTTGTGTTGTGCTTACCTCATGGATAAGGGATTCTTCTTTTCTGAGGGGGTTTAATGCTGATTGAATGGTTTTCATATTGTTGATGCTTATCATTCTTATCGTCCTAAAGATTTTAATGATTTAAATTCATTGACGCCAATAGGTGAAACCTTGTTTGTGTGTATATTTGGTGGTTATAGATAATTATGTATGTATATCTAGATGTCCAAATCAGTTCTGTGAACTATGCTACTAATATGTTCATGAGTTGAGAACCTGTATATAGATGCTAGTGTGTGGAATCAATATTAGGGTTAATTGCTAAAACCTACATTATGTATTGTCCACGTCCCTAATTCAAACGGAATATTCCAAATTTTGTAAGTAAACGACCGTGGTCGAAAGATAGTGTAATTTAAAAGCGTAGGCAATACATAATGTAGTTTTTAGCAATTAACCCTTCACATTATATGGGAAATTCATCGTTTAAGGAATTGGTTAAGAGACAAGTATATTGATCGGAGTTTCTTATTTTCTTTTATATTATCAGGTATGTCGGTTTTGTCAACAGCAGGATGAGAAACCAACCTGTTATGTTTGTGGAACATTGGAGAATCTTTGGGTCTGTATGATGTGTGGTTTTGTTGGATGTGGAAGGTAATGCATTGGTAGTGCTTCATCTTCTATTCTAG
Source organism: Erodium maritimum (assembly GCA_963921825.1). Classification (NCBI taxonomy): domain Eukaryota; kingdom Viridiplantae; phylum Streptophyta; class Magnoliopsida; order Geraniales; family Geraniaceae; genus Erodium; species Erodium maritimum. The sequence goes on along the minus strand of OY997596.1, from coordinate 48,036,885 downwards.
GATCTCATGCGTGAAACATCTAACAGAAAATGTTGCCATTTATTTTTCATTTGATTACCTTGTTCTTGCTTATAGCTCATTCCTTCCTTTTATCAGATACAAAGAAGGGCATGCTAAAGGGCATTGGATAGACACACAACATTGTTATTCTCTTGACCTAAGAACACAGCAAATTTGGGATTATGTTGGTGACAATTATGTTCACCGGTTGAACCAGTCAAAAGCTGATGGGAAGTTGGCAGAGATGAATTCTAGCTGTATATCACATGAAGGAGACTGTGGTGCTTGTGGGTGTAGTGAAGATTCTGGAATTAGCAGCGCCCTTTATAGTAGCAAAGTCGAAGCAGTATGTTTATTTTATAAAACCTTTCATTTAAACTTCAAATATGTGTAGTAAATTCTCTCTATCTGGAAATGTGCTTGAGAAGTTGAATTTCTGATCATTTATAAGAAAGAATTATACCCTTAGTTGTTCTGATGTCCGACCTCAATGTTTGTATGTCAAACTGTCCATATTCTTGATTTCCTCTTTAGCAAATTAATTGCCATTGTCATTATCTCTATCCATGTAAGCTGATTTATATCTACATATTGATAAACAGATTGTCGATGAGTACAACCGTCTTCTTGCTACTCAGCTGGAGACTCAAAGGCAGGTATGCCATCCCCAAACATTTTGTCACGCCCTTACCCATATATTCCTTTTCTCCTTCTTGGTAGTGGAGTATGTTTGGCAGATGTAGATACTTTTCTCAGGCTGTGGTTATCACATCATATTTCATTAATGTGGAATTTTATTAAATGATTCTCTCATTTCTTTTCAGTATTATGAATCTCTGCTTTCAGAGGCCAGAAACAAAAGAGAAAGTGCCATCTCAGAGGCAGTGGAAAATGCTGTGAATTCTAAGATGCTGGAAATTCAGACTGAATTGGAAAAATGTAGTGATGAAAAGAAGACTGTTGCTGAGGTAAGTTGAACACAATCCTACTTCTGGCCTTGAATGCCGTATTGTTAAATTGGCATTTATTAGCTTGCTCATAAGACTCCTTTCTTTGTTGTCAGATCAATCAAAATCTTATCAAGAATCAGGAACTCTTGCGGAAAAAAGTCAAAGAAATTGAAGAGAGGTATATCTTATGAATGGCCAATTTGTATGTTGTTGCTTTAGACGGACAACTTCTTTTATTGATTTTTGAAGTAGGCATCGCATATGCTTTCCTCGTGTTTCTTCCCTCCATCCAAAGTTACAAGTATTTGGGAAATATTTTGTATGCTTGTTTTTCAAATTGATGCTCTGTTCAGATTCTAGGTGAGATGGGCAGGGTATTATGTATTAGGATTTGAATGTTCTTCATGGATTAACAAATGATATCTTGTTCTTTAGGGAAAGTTCTTCTCTAGGGCTGAGTGATGAGAAGCTACGCGATTTGGAAGAACAGGTATTGTAATTACATATCAGACTCTTGTCATTACTAGTTCAAGGAAAGGTTTGAAAATTAATTTTAGCTGCTGCATGGATGGTTGTAGATGAGAGATCTCAGTGTGTACATTGAAGCTCAGAAAACACTTGATAAGATGGGAAACCTAGACGACATCAAAGGAGGGACTGTCTTGCCGGTACCTTTGAAGCAATCATCCCCAGCTAGCAACAGAAGGAAAACTAAGCCTGGACGGAAGCGAAACTAGATTCAATTCCCCAATACTTGTCCAAACCATAGCATCTGATGTAGGTTCCCAACTCATATTACATATGTAATGACGTGCAGTGAAGTGGGTCCATCTCACACCTATAGTTCACAGCCTTGAGTCTAAGAAACCTACTGAATATTACAACTTGATTTACATATAATCAGAATTGATGCCTTGATGGTGAATGCAGTTTTTGCTACTTGTTATTTTATGGACACAAGTAAATGCATTATTTGACCGTTTCAATTGCGAATAAGTTCGAAGTGTAATCTTCAAGTCTCGTGTCAACCTGGCTGGATAGAGCAAAAACAGAACTTGTAAAACTTTGTTCTCACAGCTGGAAAGAAATGAAATTAATCATATCTCTGATACCCTCTTACAAAAGAAGAAAAACGAAACAGCCAGCTAACGATTGGCTGCAGAGTGTTCTTTTCAGGTAGTGAATGATCTCTCCACTTTTTGTTCTGTGGAGCTCATTATATCAATTTGCTTAGCTCAAACATTTATCAATGATGTCTCTCACTATCATCATAAAGTATCCTAAGACTACTTACTGTACCTACATTCCGCGGCTTCCCTCAAAAACCATATAATCACGAGATCAGGAAGCGGGATCATATCATATGGAGGAAATGAATATAAGAAGGGAATTATCATCTTTGAGGTTGTTCAGAAGCAGGAGTTGTGCTAGGTCCATTTTCAGTTGGAGGGGCCATGCCCCACATCCCTTCTGCCTCTAAGGGCTCAAGTACATGCACTCCTCCGTCCGTCAGTCCTAAAGCAAACTGGTTGGTTTCTGATGGATGTGCCGCTATCACCAAAGGATACACCCTCAAGCTGTATAACAGAACGTATTAGCAAAATGAACATTTTTTCTACTTTCCTCATTAAGTTAATCTTAGTGTGCACCTTGGATTAGGAGGTAGATACGCGGTAGGATTTATTCTACATCTCAGTCTGAGTGTTGAAGCTGTTAGAACGCCAACACTGCCATCTTCAAAGCTTACATATATTGACTGGCTGTCGCAGGAATATGTAGCATGCGTGATAGGCCCGCTAGCTTCTCGAGGTACAAACTACAAAATAGAAAAACGTAAGTCCATCTTTAGAATGTCAGTAATATTGACAAGAACCTAGCTCAATGGCTAAGGCTTGGAACAACCAGGTTCCAAACGACCGGTTTGATGTGTGACTGTGAGTTGTCATCCATCATTATTCTCACAAAGAGAACATAAGTAACCTACGGGTACAAGCTCTCTAAATGATATAAGATGCCTGCTTTGCTTATATGACACTAGTAATAAAATCAATATTAATACACTTCCTTGCGAGTATGCCTTGATTTAACTTCCTGAAATTGCAAAAGATAGAAGAATGTAGAAGATCCATTCACCTGTTTAAGGCATTCTAATTTAGGCGCTTCATATATTGCTATCTGTGTTTCGTGTATTGCCAGCAAATGTATCTGGTCTAGGTGAAACTCAACACGGGTATCCGCAAGAGGAGCTGCAGATCGTCCAGCTGGAATCTGCAGGAACTTGCTAGTTTGCTTTTCCCATCCATCGGTGTTCCATACACAAAGCTGTATAAATGTAGTAAATAACCAAATTCACAAAAAAGTGACTGAACTAGTCATACAGTACCGTAGATGTGGCAGCTTCTCTAGGACCATAGAAGTACATATGTTTCTAGATGACAAGCCTAATCAAGCTGTGTTTGGTTCACAGTTTCCAATCGTAATTCTCTTTTAAACCAAAAACGGGGATGACTAGGCTGGTCGCAGAAGTAGGATGGTGAGAGAGGGGTTTGAGATCATTCGTTCTAAACTTCATTTTAGCCGTGGGTTTGAAAAGAAAGAAACCAGATGCATTTCAAAGTTTTTCTGTTCCTATTTTCTCAACTATTGATGAATGAAATGAATCTCTTGTAAATAGATTAAAAAATTGCCAAGTCAACCCCATACTAGATATCTCTGTTCTCGGGAAATCTGCCCTGGCCTACAGTATGTTACTTTTTCAGCTTGCTAAACAGCTATCTATGAAAACACATGGGTTGTACATGTATCTTACTTGGGAATCAGCTCCTGAAGATACAAGCACATTGAGAGCACGAGAAAAGGCCAGACCAGTTATTCTTTTCTGATGACCTTTTAGCTTGGTTTTGACCTGCAGCAATTGGAAAATGCAAACAGTTAACAATCTAAATTTCCAATTGAACATGCACTGCAACTAACAAAAATTGAGATTCAATTGAAGCAAATTAACACCTCATCAACTCGAACATTATAGATTTGAATAGACGAGTCGTCCATCCCAATGGCAATGATATTATTGTCTTGAGGATGAAACGCTAGAAACGTGGCAGCTGGTGGTGGGGGCATGAAGGTAGTCATGGTCTGCAAATGGAGAAAGTAGAAAATATGTTCAAAAATATTGTAATGAGAAACAAAGAGAAAAGCACATCAAGAACTTATGCCCACTGAAAAAGTGTACTACTGCAATTTCAACACAGTGATATTTTGATAAGTTTACCTCTGATAACACTGCAGTTAACATGAAGTTTCACATTTTCCAAATTTGTCACCTCTATGATTCATTATGAATTACTACAACAATGAAGCTTCAGGCTAGCGAATACTACTTTTGAAGTGAGCTAGGTATACAATTTTAAATCACAAAAGTTCCCTAAAGTAAAGAAAGAAAAGAGTGGAAAAGGGCATCTACCTTAAAAGTCATCATGTTGAATAGGGAAATTTTACCCCCTGAAGCTGACATAACATATGAGTCATTCTTTGAAAGAGCAAAGCAAGGAACGGCATCTTCTGGATTTGTATCCCTAGTATCATTGGTCATCAGTATTCCACTTGAAGGTTGCCATAACTGTGGTACTACACTAGCTGTGGCCTACAAGAGCCAAAATTTTGTCAATAGAAACAAGCATAGATTAGTTGTGCAATCTCGAGTAAAAAAAATAATATTAATATACCTTTGTAGTTCGCTCACTTCTCTGCCATTTCCAAAGCTTGTGTACAGCATTAGATGATAATCCTAATATGGCAAGTCCAGAATTTGTATAGATTAACCTAGACACCTGAATTATTTTTCAACATGTGAGCAGAACTCTTCAAAGCAGCACACACAGGACAATCAGAACCCATTTACAGCCAGTGTCCATTAACGATCATGTCCATGCACTACAAATTTAGAAGAATACTCTACGTGCATAAGGAATTTTACCACCCATTCTCCATATGTGTATGACGTCTAGCAGGAACGAGCTAGAAAGTAAAAAAACAAAGACATATTGTGGGGGGATTTGCATAGTTATAAATGCCGACAATTATGTTACTAATTGTACAACTAAAAGGGTCAACCTTACACTTAAAATTTACTCGATGACTTTATACTTCAGCACTCCCCCCACATACGAGACGATTTTTATATGTGGGCCACAGTATGCAACATATCTATATATGAACCGGAGACCACGGGGCAAGGCGACAAATGAGCCACTAGACCAAATGCCCACAAGCCCAAATTAATTAGACATTAATACCATCTGGAATATTAATATTGAAGTACATATACCAGGTTGAACTCCAGAACTAAAAAGTCAACTAATTATTGGGTTTGTCATTTCCACTTTTCCCTGTTTTTAATGTATGTGAGGCTTTATACTTCAACACCAATAAATGAAAATTGTACCCCAGAGTATGGCAGGGGTTCATAATGCTTAAAAAGTTTCTTTGGTCCTTGGGCATAAAGTTCTCCCACCTCTAGGTCACAAGGCAACAACATTCACCATTGTGTCAAAGCTCACCCTCTTAAAATAAGTTTCTGCTATTATAAAAATAGGATAATTGTCCAAAACTACCCTAAAGTTTCGTCCACACACTTCTGTCAGAAAAACGGCCGGAATATTCCGTTTCTGTTATGCATGTGACCCATGTGCCTGTTAAGGGTAAAGTGAAATTGCCATTTTACCCTTAACATCTGAACCCTTTGACTTTTGCAAGGGAAAATACCATTTTACCCTTTTAAATAATAAACAAATAAAATAAAATAATTTCTAATTAATTTTTAAAATCTATTTTAAATCAAATATTAATTTTAAAAATATAGAAATTTAAAAAATCAATTTCTAATTTTATAAAATATGTTATAATTCAGATTTTACTTTTAACCTTAAAATACAGAAAATAATAAAAATTAATTAAATAGTATATTTTGACATAATTAATTTATTTTGAAATAATTAATTAGAAAAAAATTAAAAAAATTATTTTAAAATAATTAATTAAATAATTTTATTTATTTATTTATTTTGAAAAAATCAAAATATTTTAAATAAAAAATTATTTTGAAATAATTAATTAAATAATTTAAATAAATAAATTTATTTATTTTGAAAAAAATAATATTGAGAAATAAAAAAATTTGAATTAATTAAAACATTAATGAGTTATTAAGGATTTAATGAAGGGGTATAATCATCTTTCAATTTATCTACTTAAAATTCAATTCAAACATAGAAGGGTAAAATAGTCATTTCAGATTCTTCTGTCAAGTTTTCCTGACATAAGTGTGTGGACGAAACTTTAGGGTAGCCACAGAGCGTGGACGAAATTTTAAGGTAGTTCTGGACAATTATCCCTATAAAAATTATGCCTACAATCATGAAACTACTAGGAAATTGTTTCCTTCTATCTACTTCAAGCAATCATACTTTAAGCCAATGTTCTGGAGCCAAGCATTTATTTTTTGTAACTGGGTAATATTGAATAGCAGGAAATTTCTTCAATATCCAAAAACACACTTAAAATAGGGATCAAAGTTGATTTGAGTTGCTTCTAAAAGGCTTACGCAAGTGAACCCATACCCTCATTGCAGTTAAATTGTCAGGGAGTCTGAGGGAGCGGCATTGCGATGGTTCGTTAATTTCTGTCAGTTTCCAGATCCTAGATTTATCCATTGGCTCCTCAGCAATTCTGGGTTTTACGTCAGCTAAACTTCGGTTATCATTGTTCTACAAAACTCACAAAAGGAAAACGTAAGCACATCAATTAAATGTATAGACATCATGAATTATAATATTTTATTATATGGCATATAAGATTTCAAAAATCTTGGATGATTCCAGCTCACCGTGCTAACCATGGCCGCTACCGGAGCAGCTCGTTCTCCAATGCTGGTTCCAACAGTCGTATTTGCAGATCCGAATGCACCAGGAGGAGAAGCCTGCTCACACATCATGCATTCAGGAAACATATTATTTTCCACAAAATGAAAAATCTAAAAGGTTTTACCTTCACGACAGCCGCAGATGCAGCCCTAGAAGCATCAAATGTGCGGTTCTCCATGGTTCCTAGCAGCCTAACCCCATCTGCGCTTGCTAGAATTTTAACACCATTGTCATTTGTAGAGACTGCTAAGAGTACTCCTCCCTTGCTAAATCGTATACAAGGAGAAGCCTGGAGGATTTTGAAAAGGACAACTAATTACTAGTACAAAAAAGTCATTGTAAATTATGACAGAGTAGCATTCTTCCAATAATTACCGGTAATTCACCCTCTGCATCGACACTAGTCAACAAGTTAGGATTGTCCATATCCCAGAATTTAATCATAAACTCATCACCAGCAGCCAAGAACCTATTTTTAGTGGTATCAAATTGAACAACCCCTGCAGATCTCTTTCCCAGTCCGTGATATGCACGCTTGACAGCTCCTTCACTTTCATTCCACTCCACTAAGAATGATTCTCCATCTTTATTTGTCCCACATGAGAATAACCTATGAGTTGACCACAAATCATGAACAAATAATTAAGTTCAAGAAAAGCAAAAGATACAAATAATCAACATCCCGCCCCTAGTAGAATTTCAGAATGAGGCAAAATATTCAAATGCCAACCTTGTTCCATCAGCACTGTATGCCATGGTGGTTGATGAATGCCCTGGCGCATCATAGTCAACCCTTGAACCCATGTTATCATACAACCATGCCTTTATTTTCCCATCAGTAGCAGTTGAGAAGATAAACTGAGGGGGGAAAAGAAGGGAAAAGATTAAATCTTGCAGATGATAATGTACAAAGTGTAGTTAAATACTACAGTGGAAGAGAAAGTCGTCTCCAAGGGGATAAGCCCAATAGTCCGAACATATGACTTCAATGGTGGAGATCTCGAGTCAAAACCTATTGGGCGGGGAGTTCGAAGTGATGATAGGTTAGTCCAACATAAAACATAGAACTGAGCAGCTGCATTCTGAAATCAGGATGCCCATTTTCTGTATTATTTGTTCTCTAGAAGAACCATTAAAGAACGAGATAAAATAACCAAAATGTTTTATTTGGCAGGCTACAATGTAATAAAATGATCTGATTATATTATTATTTAGAAGAATCATTTTTGTTGTTGTTGTAAAATGACTTGCCAAAGAGTGTTGTAGTGACTTTAAACCAGGCAATCACACAATATTCAGACATTGTAATAAAATGATCTGATTGTTACCTGAATATTTTCTTTGTGATGTGGGCATACAGAATATATAGCTGCTTCATGGCCCTCAAATGTATACTGCTTAGACCCTGTACTTGCATCCCAGACCTGTAGAATATTTAGCTTTATGATATTTAACCCACAAATTTCCACGAAAATGACATGAACTTTATTGCAAAGCCAACCTTAATGAGCTTATCCTCCCCACAAGTGACCACACAAAGTTGCTTGTTTGGATACGAGAAAGCAAGATCATTTACACTTCCGACATGAGCATCGATCTGAAAAAAAATGTACAGCAAATTATATAGAATTTAAAGGTTCGCTCTACAAAATGCTTCTGTTGAATCAAATGACTACTAAAGAAAACTCAATGACTTCAAAGACTTGATTGATAGCACAAACCTCTAGGTGATTCCGTAGGTCATCCCCACCATGGTAGGAGTAAATGTGCACAATATGCTTCGAGTATGCAACACCTGAAGTAGGAATAAGAATATCCATAACAAAATAGGTCATCCCTATATTTAAGGAGTTTCTTTCTAGTGCATAGTAGCTAATTCTCAGCTATGTAATTGAATATATGTTTGTAACTATGTAATTAAATAGTATGCTGTATCAGCAAAATCCTTCAAACACCAACATAAGTTGGGCCAATTGGTGAAGAGCCTACTTCTACTTAAGTGAAGTCGAGTTCAAAACTTGTACATTCGTGATAAAAAAAAATACTCCAAACATACCAAAATGAGTTCCATCAGGACTCCACATCACACGATTTACTGAAGCTGTATAATCATTGGACAGACTTTCCTTTAAGATAAACAGAAAGAAAAAAACAAACAATCACTTCTCAAAGGCTACTGGAGGAAGCATTAAGAATTTATTCAGTAATTACAAGAAAAAGAATCGTCTAGAATGATAAACAAACCTGAAGAGCCATTGAACATGTACCGAGAACCCACACCTTGAAATTTTTTGCAGCAATCTTCTCACGATTGCCTACCTCCCACACCATGATATCACCTGAGTTTGTTCCAACTGAAAATAATAACAATTAAGAATATGAAGAAAAAGAATAAAATGAACATATTAAGTCCAGCATCCGGAAGATGAACTTTGAGAGAGAGCCAAGCAAAATATAATTTATTCTTTAAGCCGGAGAAGGGCTAACCAAGAAGAAGAGTTTGCTGCACTGGATGAAAATCCATACTCTTGACAGCAGAACCCTGGTTTAAAGTCATTACAACACTCTTTGGCAAGTCATCAGAAGAGTAGGAACTCTGACCATGGTTCTGGTTAGGGTATGCAACAGGCAGAATATTGACAGGCAAATTATTAGCCTGTTAAAGAATCAGGTAAACACATAGCCAATTAGGTAAAATTACATGATTAATACATTCAAATACACAGATCATCACAAGTTTTTCACACAAAATAAATCAATTATTTTAAATCATAACAAAATGAAATGGGAACTAGTGCAGTACTTCATCAGATAACCCAAAAGGTCTTGATCTTTTCAGTATATGTTCTGAATCAGCTGTTTGATAGTCCATAGCTGGGTTAATAGTAGGAGGAGTCCTAGGACGCTTTAGGATGGCTGATATCAAGGTCAACAAAAAAAAAAGAGGGTAAGAACAATTTAGAACAGAAGATGTAAAACAGAATGAGAACATCCTCACATCTACAACATTTTCAAAAAGATATATTTGAATCAAGAGTACATTAGGGATCAACCTTCCCGGATTGCATCTGGCACTGTCTATATTTCTTATCTTCACAAGTAATATCATAACTTGATTTATTAGTACTTATGTTGTAATATTCAAATTGGCATCCACATCAAGTACGTCAAGTTACACTTAACCTTAGTAAATCAGATTACAGAACAGCTGGCAGAAAAAGGCTACAATGACTACCTGCACTGTTTGGTACTGCCAAACCTAAAGGCCCAGCAGATGCTGAAGGGTGAGGCATGGGAGATGGACTGGCCATCCATCCAGCTAGAGATGTTGAGAGAGCTGCAGGGGTGGGCTGAAATGGCTAAAACATGAATACAGAAAGTCAAACCTCTAGATAGGGAAATATATAAATAAATAAAAAAGCACCTTAACGCCCATTTAATGTATCGGTTCCATTATACTCTTTTCACTTACACCGTGAGCACCTAATGAGGGGAAACCCCCTGGCTTTGTAACTGCACCCATCAGTGGATTGGTAACAGGGGATGGAGCCCGAGCACCATTTGGTTGGCCACAAGAATGGTCAACAAACAAGGTTTTTATGTCAGGGTTGGGTTTTGGATTCTTACAAAGCTGATGCTGCCAATTTAAACTGCAATCAAATGCCAAGAATGTTGGTAAAACCAAACTATAAGGAAAGCTAAAATGTATAATTGGGAACTCAACACAAGAGAAATGCAATAATTCAAGACCTCTGATTAATTAGTGTCCTCAGTCTTGAGTTCTTCAGGGTGGGGAATTGTAGCTTATCACGAAACAGGGGATTGGCCTCTATCAGCTTTTTCAGTTCAGTTAGCATGATACCCCTTGCAGATTTGGTATCACCATACTTTGATAGCTGTTCATTGTCTCTGCAAATCAAAAAGTCCCCATCAGAACCCACTAAGGATACATATATAGAATGTGAAATAAGCTTTAGCACATACACAACTTTATAATAGCAATCAATTCATACCTAAAGTTCTCCAATGTCAACAAATGTGTGATTTCCTTAAAAAGATCTTCATTGAAAGCTGAAAACACTTTCAAGTCCTTCACTAAAATCTCCACTGCTTTGGCACGATCTCGCCTACAGAAAAACCAACAAATGGCCTTCATGATTGAAATGATGACAACGAAAACTAATTATCATTTTAAGTTTCTATATCTATTTCTGCACTTACTTGTCCAATGCTTCAAGGTATTTCTGCTTCCTAATTTCGAAAAAGATCTTCATAGAGTATCTATTGTCGTCAACCTTGGTGAACCCAGATAAATACTTCTCCACTTCCTCCCACTCCCCATTTGTCACCATGTCCTCAAAATGCCTCGTATTGAAGAAAAAACCAGACTCCTGCTCTAATCTATCAAACCATAAATAAATTCAATTATTGACTCAATTGTTTAGCAATTAATTGAACACAACAACCCCAATGTAGAAACTTGCCTAAATTCTGGAGAATAAATAATAACATTAAGAAAATTACAGAAAACTAAGCATACTTGTGAACAGTCTCTTTGAATTTCTCTTCATCCAGAAACTGAAGTATCAGAAAGACCAGCTCTCTGCTCAGCGAAGACATGGCTGGCTCTAATTGTCTCCGTGTTTACAACAACTACACAAATTGACCTCGAAGATCTGAATCCCAAAAGATCAAACACTGAATCAACAGCAATAAGTATAACAATCACGAAATTCCATCAAAATCTCAAACACCAGCACAAAAATTGCAAAATCATCGAGAAATGAATTACAGGACAGAGAATAAATTCGTACCTCTGACCAGAGAGAGCTGGTATTGGAAATGGCAGATCAAAGAAGATAAGTGAATATTTCAGAGCTTTCTCTCTCTAAGCTTTCACTTTCTCTCTCTAGAGAACCATCTTTCTCTCTCGCTTCTGATCCTATTTATACAGAGAAGGAGAGGGTTAGGGATTTGGAGATTTAAACCCAACAAAATTAAGGTATCAGACAAAATAAATCGCGTGCTACGAGAACGAGATGAGATTTAGATTTGATATGATGATAGGTGGGTGGGTGATAAGTTGATTTCTCTTATCACTGATAACTTGTTATAGTTTGATAAGCTTCTGCTTATTCAGCGCTATTAATAAGCCCGGGATATATAATATGCATTTATTTCTCGTCTGGATTTGCGGGTTATCAGTAAATGTAGTTATTTTTTTTGAAACGAGAGCACCCTAATTTATTAATCATGACAAAAATTATAAACGTAATTTAGGTACTGACCCTGAGTTTCGATATTTATCCGAAACTCCGGAAGGATTTTGACACACTTGACTTGTATTGGAGGTTGCTTTTGTATAGCTGACTCTAGAGACCACAAATAAACAGAAAAAATGAACATAGTGTCCTAAAAAGTCTGCGATGTCATTTCTTCTGAACCACACAAATTTTGTAGCGAGGCATTATGATATTGCTAACTCTTCGGCTTGAGTCGCGGGAATGTTTAATTGTGGTGCGGAGGACGGAGCATGCGCTCGGTGCTCCGGATGTGACTTCACCGATACTTTACGCAGAAACAGATTGATCATCATCGGGTCAACCCAAAATGAGTCGTCCAGTCTCGAGGTGACCGACTTTGGTTGTCGTGGATACAGATCTCGACTAACATCCCTCCTCCCGGGTCCCAAATCCAGCGGGCCTCCAAAACCGCTCCGGTCGCGGCCGCGTGGTTGCTCAGTTTTGGTTGATCTTGTCTTGGAGCTACTTGTGGCCGATGCACATTCGGCCAGATCGGTGAGATCATCGGGATCGCCGGATCCGACATGTGAGCCGGTGGGGGGGAGGTTCCTATCCAGCAAACTGGTGGAGGAGGGTTGGGGCGATGATCGGTAGAGGAGGACGTCGAGGTGTGGCCGGCGTGAAGCTCCTGCGTGGGATCGAGACCAGTTGCAGAGGGGTATACGTGTGACGGAGGCGACGCCGCTTGCAGGAGCGTGGCCCAGGAGATCGGTTCCATGAACGAATCGATTCGGCGTGAGGTTCCTACACGAGAACAAAGCCGGTTGCAGGGGGTGGAGCCATGGCGGAGACGAACGGCTGGTGGCCGCGAGAAGCAAACCGTGGCCGGAGACATATGCGGCGGTTACTAACCCGAAGGTTAAAAAAACTAGGGTTCGAGAGCGTTTTCTTCAAAAATAGTAGACTTTTATTATTATAATTAGTAAACGTAGTTACAGTTCAATTATCATTCAGTATTTTCTGAAAGCACAATTGTATCGTTTATTTTCAATTTATTGCCTCTAATGTATGTAAAGTTATTGTCAAGAACTATAATAAAGTTTTATCCACGCACAAAAATATACAAAAAGTTTTGTACACATTTTGTGGGTGTATTGATATTTTTTCCACGTTTTGTGGGTGTACTGAAGTTTTATTCACGCTTTGTGGGTACATTATATATTGCCCACAAATAGTGGTTGCGCCAGAGAGAAACCTAATTCTCTCTGCGCGCAACCCCTCCCCACCCTCCTCCATGGCAGCTCCCTGCTTCCACCGTCGAAGTCCCGGCTTCCAAGCTCTCCACTACCTCTAGGTGAAGTTCCTTCTACCCTACTTAGGGTTCGCCGTCGCCGTCATCGCCGTCCATTGCCGCACACCAGCTGTTGTGGCCGTCATCGCCGTCCATCGCAGTCGTCGTCATCGCCTTCCATCGCCGCTGCCGTCCATCGCCGTCGTCGTCATCGCCGTCACCGCCGTCTCTCAGCCACTGTGGCCCTCCTGCCATTCTCCGGGTTACGGGCTCCATGCGTTGTCCTCCATCTGCAGCGGCCTCCCGCCCCAGAGCCACCTAACGCCGGCATGGGTCTGTTCCCTCAATGGATCTGGGATCCGGGAGGAAGGACGATAAGTCGGGGTCTATCTCCACGGCACCCGAAGTCGGGACCCTCGATCTCGAACAAACCATTGCGGGTCGAATCGTTGATCTCGTCTTCCGCACTACTTCGAAAGATCCGGGCGAATCAAGACGAAGAATTGACGATACCAGATCGCTCCAATGGCACGGGGCCTAGAAGAACTGGCATCGCATATTTGGTAGTTTGCTCTTTCGATCGTGTGCTATTTTTTATCCTGTTTTAGGTCGAATAAATTGTTGGTTAGACATTCTGTTGCTTATGTTGATTAGGACTTTTCATTTCAAGTCTCGCTGTTTTGAGACGTTGGTAAGGAGTTGTCTTGAGTTTGTGCCCACGATTTCAAGTGGGCTATTATTATGGGTCCATGAGCGCCGGGCTTGCTACGGTCGGCCCGGACATACAACTGGAACCCGGGGCGGTCACGCCTCATCCTGTTTGATTACCTATTGGTATTAATGAAAGTCTCCGGTTACCCGTTTCAAAAAAATATATATTGCCCACAAATTAATTGACGGGAAGCACTGCCAGACCATTATTCTGAACATCCCTGATACGTTTAAACTAAAAAAAGTCGTGGACAAAAATTCAGTGTACCTATAAAAACAAAACTTTATTATAGTTTTTGACAATTAACCCTTATATCAAATATATAAATAAAAAATTATTGATCAGGTAGTTTCGGTCAAGAAGACAATATTCGGGGATGCACCGTCCTCGGCCTATATATTCTCAAAAAACAAAAAAAAAAGATAAAATTTTTGCTCCAAATAAAAGGAGATCAGAGTTTTGGTCGGTTTAATCAAAAACCCCAGATTCAATTTATGTGTGTATTACTATTAGAGCGGGTTTTATGGGTGTAGTTTTGTCATCACAAACTACAAGCGCAGGCATAATCACGAGCTAAACGACAAGCAATCGGCGTAATACTCGTAGCATACAACTCCACGTAGGCTACTTGTGGAAATATTCTACGACGATGACTTGTCACGCCTGCTTGGCTTAAGAGACCCAATGATTAGTCGTCGGTCCAATGGCATAGTGACACATGGCCCCAATTCAAACCCATAACCCTAAATTATCCTATAAAAACAACTATTTCAAGCAATTGAATCACATTCTCAGCAATATCTTCTCAAACATTTTGAGTTGAGGAAGAATATGGAACGAGCATTTGGAGTTTTACAGGCTCGTTTTCATATCATTACTCGTTGGAACTGAATGTGGGGTAGGAATTCACTTGCAGTGATCATGACTACTTGCATTATCCTCCACAACATGATCATTGAGGAAGAATGACGTCCATGCCCATCGATCCATTTGAGGGTGTGGGTCCATCGACCGCAACGACACACCGAGGCCCACCTCTAGTAGTGAACATCAAGGGTATCATGGAAAATCAAGCAAGGCTCCATGACAGTTGTTGATCGCATAAAGAAAGGACCTGCTACTCATTCTACTGAGTTATCAAAGAGGGAACATTCTTTATTTTTAACCAACATCCCCAACTCCACTACCGTTGAGGAGCTTTGAGCTCTTTGTGCTCCTTTCGGAATCGATTCTGTTGTCGATGTTGGTTCTAAGCTCGCTTCTAAAGGTCATCAGTACGCCTTTATGTATTTCAAGAAGTCTGATGACCTTGGATCACACTGTCATGACATTGAATGGCTCGCAATTTGAGGATCGGGAGCTCAGGGTGGAACTGGGCAAAAAAATCTTGGTTGGTGATGTGGCTGCAGGGAAGACAGTTAGGGTACTAGGCTCGGTAAGGGCTCATTCGCACCCTACGCCTCCGAAGGACTCCGCACCTGCCCATCTTTAACCGGATTTGTGTACCCTTTTGTTGACCCCTCGCTTTGAGAAGATTCCTTTACATGATCGGCATAGTTAACATCTCTATCTCAGTCTGCGTCGTTGACACTAGCCTTCGGTTGGTAGGGTTTCTAGGGGTTGATCTTCTTGACATAGGTTCACGCGCTTTTCTTATGTCGTGTGAGAATCAGGTTGTTTGGACGGCCCTCTCTAATGACGATTGGAAGGTGTTGCATCCCTGTTTCTTCTCTTTCTTCCACGACATAAAACGTGTTTTGCTTGGGGTTGGCTACACTAGTTTGGCATCATCGACGTTCATGTCGTGTGCTGGAATCAGGACTCAATGTTTGAGGTAACCGAGAAGCTCGGTGTGCAGGTTTCCATCAATCCTTCCTCTTTGTATGCATCCCAGTCATCAAGAGCCTTGGCTCTTATCCATTGAAATTCTGGTCAGGTGTGTTTGCAAGATGTCGTCTGAAATGTTAAGTCATTAAATTGTCATATATGATGTTATGACAAGTGGATAGACATCTTGCGTTAGAAAAGTATGGAGAAATAAACAATAAGAACAAGAAATAAAGACACGGAGGTTAGTTACCCAGTTTGGTGCATCATCACCTACGTCCGGGGGCAAACTTTTCCAGTGGAAAGGTTTCACTATCACGTAATAAACAAGATACACGGTTACAGATCATCCAGATCACCCTATGCTAATATTACAAGTGCAACCCTATCTCAGGGTCACCCCCTGAATCCAAGAGCCACTCTTGATTCCACTCTTCGAGCTCCTACAGTCTTGATTTGTTCTTTGTCTTGTTCTTCAAGGTTGATCATGAATCTCCAATCACGCAACCACATCATCATCACTCTTCAGTTACGAACCGTGTTTGAGGACTATTAACGCTGATCTTTTCTTAACACATTCAGCCTCCCAACACGCTAGTCTAACACTCTTGGGAGCTCTGAAGGTTAAAGCAAAGATCAACGCACGTTGGTCAATAGGCCAACAATGGCGTCGACGGCGTCTTATGATAATGTCGACCAACAGCTGCTAATATAATATCTGTTGACCTTCTATAGCTGCTCCAACTTGTAAAACGGAGCTCCTAGGGTTTACTTCAGCCTTGGAGTCACGATCAAGTAATATCTCCAAATTTCCTTATCTTGAGAAATTCCTAAAGCAAACAGATTTCTTTAGATATATCAATCTTAAACGAATATGATGTTTGGAATAGAAGTATATCCAAATTAGGAAGCATAAGACACTTATCTTTAAATTTGGAAACGCGCGATACTTATCTTGAATTTCTGACACGTGGGCGCTCGAGATGTCATTGACATTCAGACTAACATCTCAGATCAGGCAGGGATCAATCGGAGCTCTGAATATCTTCATGAGTTAAATAGCTCTTTTGGCTTGTAAGCGTGTCTCCTTAGATTTCCTTAATCCTTGAAGTCGTGATCTTGATGAATCTCTTTGTTTTCTTACGCTAGTATCTTTCTTAAATTGAATAGATCACTATCACAGAGTATCTTCGGGTTTAGGAAACAAATCTTCAAGTTTCCTTGTTCAGCTAAACTTCACAAAAAGTAATCCATGAGGATCTTGTCAATATCTTTTGATTATAGGAAGGTAAATCATTTCGTTTCCTTATACACATAGAACTCTAATAGTGAGTATCTACATGAAAAGGAAATATATCTCACCGGATAAAGATGGACGTGGAATTGATATACTTGATAAATTCTTCGCGCGTGTACAGTCGCAACATCCATGTGTGGGATGTCACAGCTGGTAGGCGGGTGATTTCCAATCGAAGACCGGGAGCCTGTGTTGATGTGCTCCTCGGCCAACTCACGTGGATTTCCCTTCCTTACTTCCCTACACCAATATGGTTGAGGTGAGGGCCAGATCTCTTCTTAGGAGGAGTAGCTTGACGGTTCCTATTGTTGATTCAAACCCCAATACCCTTCGTCTGCTCGTCTTGGAGGACGCTAACGTCATCTTCTTACTAACCAGGTTACCCCTCCACCTGTTGCTCCAGTTGTGGATAGGGGAGTCTTTGGGTCCTCTCGGAAATAAGTCAGATAGGTGGGCTGATATGGCTTCGGATGCTGGTGGATCTGACACTGGCTTTATTGTATATCTTTATGAAGATCTGGATCGGGCACTCGTCCCTCTCTCTGATCGGTCTCCTCCGTCGCCTCGGGTCGACTTTGATAATTCCACCCCTCACCCCGATGCTTTTTCAGGGTTTTTATCGTCGTTGATCGATGAGCGCACTGAGGAGAGTAGTACCCATACTATGGCTAGATTTGCGGAGCGTTTGATAGTCCACTACAGAGGATCGGCTAAGGAAGTCTTCAGAAAGATTGAAGCGGCGTTGAGCCCTCACTATAGTAGTGGGGCTCCTAGCCCCATCGAGGACACTTGATTGTGATTGTGATTCTCTAATCCTGTTGTTTTTGCTTGTTATGCTTTTAGCTCTACTCGCTTTTGAGTTTTTTGGTATCTTTGCTTTGTATTTTTTGCTCCGTTTATAATTTTTTTGATAAAAAAACAATTTTTTTATAAGATCTCATAAGTATCATAAATTAACAATACAAAAATAAAAAGGAGAAAACACAAATATCATCTCAAACATGAGAATTATGAGAACTCATTCAAATAATTTATTTAACAAATAAATGCATGAGATATAAAATTGGTAGATATTGACTTGTTGACTTTATAAATAAAACACAATATAGTTGAATAAGTGACATAGTTTTTTGGTAAAACCGGAGCAATATTTTTTCTTGACAAATTCACTAATTTGCTCATTCTCGCTTTGTTTGAACTCTGATTAGCTTCGTTCTTGTGCCATTACTTTTTTTCATGGGTTATCAATCGAGACCGGTGTTGATTATATTTCGAAGCACAAAAAATTGACAATCAAACGAAGCGATTTAAGTAATCACAACTACAATGGGCAAAATTGGAAATATAAGTTTAATTACCACTTAATAAAAGCTCATATCGTACAAGTTTAACATTTAAGGAACTGGACGAATAGGGTTATTCTTCATATTACCCCATCCAAGTAAATGACATGAAACTTGACGACACTTGATCGTAAATAACTGCATGTGTAGTTTGTCAACACTCAACGAGTATCATTTGTCTATTTTAATGGTGAAATTAGGAATATAAATTTAAATACCTCTTAATAAAAGTTCAGACTGTACAAGTTTGAAATTTAAAAAACTAAGAGCATCTACAACGGAAGGGCTTGGGTTAAGGGGTTGGGTAAGGGGCTCGTATGCTGACTGTGCAAAATAGTGGTTCCCATCCCTTGAATTTAACTGTGTTCCACAATGGTGAGAACTAGGTAGGGGCCTGGGTTGGGGCTTGGGTTGTGAGTGGATGCCGACTGTATATGTTGTTGAAATAAAACAGTAAATGTTGTATAAAATTAAAATAAATTTGACAAAATTAATTAATTATAAAATAAATAAATTATAAATAATATTAACACAAGTTATTAAAAATGAACTTCAACTTTTATTCATCCTCTTAATAATAAAACCCCCAAAAAATATAAGTTGAAACATACAATCCAACTTACACATCATTCTTGTTGAAGCTTGGCTATTTGAACTTCAAGGTCTTCCATTCGATCCCACAATCAGGACATCATTAATCTATGTCGGGTCGACCGCTCCTCGGTTAAGTTGGAGATGCCCTTCTCCTACATTGCATTGTATTGGTTGAAGAGTTGTTGTCATTGCTTGGAGAACTCCATATGTTGTGTTGCCTTGTCAAGCTTTAGTCGGCCTGTTTCTAAAGATACTCGTTCACGTTTGGCCTTTGCTCGTTCCATGTCCGCCAAGGCACTCATTTGCTCTTGGAGGCTCTTCCCCTTCCTCTTCGTATGCTTCTTGTCCAACTATATCTCTTCTACACGCTGAGGTGTAAGGGGGTCTTTGATGATGACCTCCCTCGGTCGGATTGAAGGATACCCATTTTGGTTGGGACTCACCATCAAGAGGCGTGTAATCTTCATCGGTACTTGTGGGTGGGGTTGAGTTGTAAGCCCCAGCCTCATCCAACCGTTGTCGCCGTACATGAGCAGCCGTGCCTTCCTCGGTGTCGAACTTTTCCTCGTTCTCAAGGAGGGAAACCAAATGATCGAGGTTGAATTTTTTCGGGTCGCCCGACTTCCTTTCCTCATCCGGTAGGTCTCTCCATATCTGCTTCGCCTCGGCCATGTAGTCTTGATAGATCTTTCCGCTCCGCACGTCGGCCTTCGAGGCCTTCAGAATACTGAGGAACCTCCATGTCCGCGCTCCAAGGCCGTTCCAATGGTTCTTGATGGCCTTCCACTCGAAATGCGGGAAATCGAGTACCTCGTTGTACCGCTTCGCAATTGTGCACCAGAATGTCATACCTAGTTGGGAGTTGCCCTTAATTGGGTCTTTTGATGTTTGGAGCCAAACCTGTATGAGGTGCTTCTCGCCTCGACGATCCATTTTCTCCTAATTTGTGTCACCCTTGTTGGTCGTTGTTGGGAAGGGCCGATAGTGGACGACTACGACGACATACGAGTGTCGCTGTTCCCACCGACGCGTTGTTGTCATGGTGGATAATCAGGGTATCCATAGTAGTTGGTGCCTTTGTTGAATTGCTCTGCACCAACGTTGAATTGCTCTGGACCAGGGTTGAACTGAGGTGGAACGTGGTAGCTTTGACCTAGAACGGGGTAGCTTTGACCTGGAAAGGGGTTGAATTGAGGTGGAAAGGGGTAGCTTTGACTTGGAAAGGGGTTTAATTGACTTGTGTTGAATTTCAGTTTCCAACATTCACATCATTGCTACTTCAAATAAATTAAAATAATGAAACAAAAAAAAAGTCGAGAGTTTGAAAGTATCTGAGTTGGAACCAGGTTGCATAAACGGGTTGAAAGGTCTAGGGTTCGCGGAGTTCTCACTAGGTTGCGTCAACAAGTCCCGGAAGTTTCTTACGTCCCCGGAAGTGAATTGGAAATCTTTCGACCTACGTTGTTCGTCCTTCGGTGAAAGAGAACGCTGAGTTTCGTCATCGAACATTTTCGATCAGATTTTGAGAGAGAGGAAGTTGAGAATGGGAGTGTGAAAGTGGAGAAAAATTTGAGAGAATTTGAAAAATGGTTGGTGGTTTGAGAATGGAATTGAGGCTTTAATTAATAAAAAAATTGTTACCGTTTTGGATTTTTTTTGTCTCAATAAGGCCACGTGTCGTGCCTCATTGGCTAGCGTGCAACCAGTGACCCACGAACCATCGAACCGTACTACCGATTCGCGAGTCGCGGGCTGCGACCCTGACCCGCGATTTAGCAGTTCGTGATCGTAGAAAACGCGCTCCACAGCGCACAACCCATAACTACGAACCGTTAAATCGCGAGTCACCGATCGCATATCGTGTCTCGATTCTTCTGGTTATACATGCTCTAAACAAATAGGGTACTCTCCAAATTACCCCATCCAATTCAATGACACGAGACTCGACGACACGTGGTTGTAAATAACTGCGAGTACAATTTGTCTACATACAACGAGTATCATTTGTCCACATATACTGAGTTAGGGGGGAGGAAAGAGACGGGTGGTGTTTCCAGTAGAGCATTTCTTTTAGTCGTTATTATTTTATTTATATTATCTATATTCATTTATTAGAATTTAGAACACATATACGTGTCAGAGACGTCCATTTAATGGATAAAGTAAAAAAAGAAAAGGCTGAGATATTAGTTTATCGTTCTCCATATTATCGTGTATCGTATCGCGCCATTTCAGCCTCACGTCAATTCATTGTGACGCGAGACATTTTAAACGGTCCCAATCAGTTCGTTCTGTAATTATCTACAGAGGGCCAGATTGCATGCAGTGGCCACCACGTTTATCACGGTGCACCTCTTTCTACCACCTCCGTTTTTTTAGGAAAAAACAGGAAGCATCAATTTTGTATATAAGTCAGAGTGACATACATACAATCTGTTGAAAGCGCACAAGAAAACGATAAATATTACAGACTCCTGACTAGCTAGTCTATAGTATTACAAACTCCCAACCAAAACCAAAACGCAAACACAGGCGCCCCAGAACGTGCAAACAACGTGCACATCAAAAGTACAACAACGTGCATACCAAACTGTGCCACATAAAGGGCACACCAAACCATGCCACATAACGGGCACGCCAAAGTGCAAATAAAGCACAGAAAGTGCAACAAGTGATCACCAAAAGTGCAACTAGTGCACACAGACGCTGCAACAAGTACAATTATTTGACCCGAAAAGGCCACAACCAAACCCAAAACTTAACAATAAAGAACAAAATAGAAACGTAATCATGTGTCCTTTGGATCCAACCATGTCGATCATCTCGGTAGTCCTCCATCTGACTTTGAGCACCGACATCAAAAGAACAACACCGAGAGCACCTCATCAACGACTAACAAGTCGGTAAATCAGCTGAAGTCTATATCGAAGCTGGATCCTAAGGTTAGTGATAAAGCCTTATTGTCTGGTCATGCAGTATTGAATTCTTTGAGTAGCAAGGTTGTGGGTGCTTCTTCTCATCGTAAACTTTTTAAGAAAAAAAAGTATGTGGACGAAGAAGAGTGGGAAGAGTGTAACGGTTTGGAAGGCACTGTGGGGGTGCCTTAGCTCTTGTCTCGTGAAGTATGATTGTCCTCTCATGAGAGGACTGAACACCTTTCAGAAATTTCATAGTCTGTAAACGTGTACGCCCCTTCGAGCATTAGAACCAGAAAATTGTTGTGGACTAATCTGATCCAAGTCGTGGACACCCCGCCAGAATTATTGGTTATTGGTGGTGATTTTAATGCTTGGTGGCAGATAATTGGAGGGATGGAGTGTGGTTTATTGAGTTACGAAGAAGGTTATGGGACTGGGAGAGGACTGAGAGAAATAGTCTGTTATCTCTTATTTCTAATGTTTGGGTTTCGGTGGATCTGTTGGATCGCATTATTTGGAAGGCTAGACCGGATGGTTTCTCAGTGTCTCGTTTTTATTCTATCTTATCGGGTGATTTGGACATGCCTAAGGTCCCGTGGGCATCTATTCTCTAGGTAAAGGGTATTCCACCAAAACATACTATTTTCATGTGGCTTGCGGCTCAATCAGCTTTACCAACTTCTGTTTTTCTGGAAGCGCGAGGGGTGAATATCACCTTGAATGATATGTACTGTCGGTTTTGCAAAAGAGGTATGGAGGTTGTGGAGCATTTATTTTTTCATAGTGATCTGTCTTGGTTCATTTGGTGTAAGGTTTATAACTAGTGGGGGTTGCATGGGTATCTCCTAATTCAGTGGTTGCGTCCAACTTAGCTTGGAAGGGCTTTGGCCGAATCGGCTAGTGGCGTTTTCGGGTTCGGGTGGAGTATTTAGCTTGTTGACATTTGTGGATTCTCCGAAATTCTGTGGTTTTCAATTCGGTTATGGAGTCAGTAGATACAGTCTTCGGGAAAATTCAAAGTCACTCGTTTAGTGTTTTATGGAATTCAAATTCTAGCCGGAGAGATCGTTCTTATTGTGATTGGCAAGTGGATCCTTCTAGCTGTTTGCTGCACAAGAAGGATAGGTTAATGTTGGGTGGTTAATCGTTTTTTTTTGTTAAGGGTATGCCCTTGTTTCTCCATCGGAGATTTTGTAATAGTTGTTTTTTGGCTTTCTCCACTTTGGAGATCGACCTTTCAATAAAATTTTCCGCGCTTATAAAAAAAATGTAGTCCCACACATAGCACTTCAAATCTTCTCGCACAACGCCCCTTCCACACTCAGATTAAAAATCTGAGGCAGCCTCAACAGACTCTCTGGCCTAATCTGCGAAATACGACGCAACGAAGAGATTGAAGAAGTCAAAACTGGAAGAGGAGAAAAAGGCATGTGATGCATGAACGAGAACAGAGTAGCCATGACCAACGAAATAGAACCCCCGAGAGAAGATGAAGAAAGCGAAAAAGATAACCTTCGCCGGCAACAACCGGGACTAAACCATAGCCGTCACCGACGAGACAAAGATCGAAAAAGAGAAAAGGAGTTGCTAGAATTTTTTCGTTAGAGGGAGGGGAGAGGGGCTGCAGCTTCGGAGGAGGTGTTTGGGAGTGGAGAAAAATACCATCTACCGGTTTAATTGTGATTGGAACTTGGAGTTGCTGTTAGTTTTTTTCTTTTTAAATATTTTTTGAGCTCCGAATTATAAGTACTATTTCGTCAATTTGATTACCATATATATCATTTTCTTATTATTTTTTTTAATGAAAATTCTAAGGTATATGCATTCAAGGAAGCCACGTAGATTAAAAACAATAGAAACCGACATCATTGAACACGAGACAATAATTTAACTACTCATTGTGGGCCTAATAGGCCGCGGCATGACCCCGAAGTGGTCTCGATAAGTCATGTGAGCCCAATATAACGTCAAAATTGAAAGGATCTTGTCACGTACCTATATTTACATAAGGGTAAATTACAAATGCATACCCTTAAGTATGCCCGTTTAACCCATGCATACCCTTAAGTTTGAACTTAACCGATGCATACCCTAACGTTTCATTTATTAACAGAAAACCCCTTCCGTCAGTTGTTTCCGTCTGTTTACTGTTCATTTTTTGAAAAATACCCAAAATACCCCTAATATATATCTGATTTTATTTTAATAATAAATCTGATTTCAATTTATTATAAAACACGAAATATATCTGATTTTTTTTAAAAAAAATTCTATCTTATCACTATCCTTATCCCTAACCTTCATTCCCACTTTTTCAGATCCATTTTTTCTTTGTCTCTTCTCTCATTCAGATCCCTCTCCTTCATTATTCACAAACAAATACAACCCACCCCATTTTGACCTAACATCTGCCGCCTCTATCTTCTTCCCTTCCCTTCAACCCTGGTTTTCTTCAGCTTCCATGGTTTGCTTTTCTTTTGCCCTGGTCAGATCTGCTTTTTTGTGGCCTTTCCGGCACGGATATTGGCGGAACACTCTCAGATCTGCTCATTTTGGACCTTTGCACGCCTCGCCGGTGCTGTGGGGGGTAGATCTGGTGGCTCCTGGGCTCAGACTCCGTCGTCTCTGTCTCGAATCCGAGTCACCGGTGGCGATCCTCTCCGGTACGGTATGCGTTTTCAGATCGTGGTTGACCGGTGGTGATTTATTTCCGACAAACCCTTCTTGTCGACGAGCCTCTATCTGGGTTTTTTTTGAACTAATGGCTCACGTGTTCTTCATTTAATGTTGGTCATATCTCCAGATGAAGAACGGATGAAGAACAAAGCAGATTTATTTTTTAAATAAATAAAAACATAATAATGGTTCAAAAATAAAATAAAACAATTATTAATATAAAAAAATGAAAATTAATAGATATCAAATAAAAAGTATAATGGATTTTTTAAATTAAAATGTAATTTTCTAAAATTTAAATCCTATTTTTATAAAAATAAAATTGATTTTATATTTAATTTAGAAGAAAGAATTAAATAAAAAGAATTAAAAATAAAAATAAAATAGATTATATAAAATAAATTTATATTAAAACTTGAAATTAAAAAAAATTAATCTGAATATTGTAAATAAAGATTTGGAATTCAAAAAAGAAAATTAAAAAATATATAAACAAAAGAAAAGATTATAGAAAGGAAAAAAGAATGAAAAACTGAATTATGGCAGGTTGTGTAATATACAAGGGTAGTTGAGGGTATTTTAGTCTTTTTACACTTCGCTGTTACAGTCTGACTGACGGAAGGGGTTTTCTGTTAATAAATGAAACGTTAGGGTATGCATCGGTTAAGTTCAAATTTAAGGGTATGCATCAGTTAAACGGGCATACTTAAGGGTATGCATTTGTAATTTACCCTTTACATAAAGTAATGGTATTTTATTGGACAAACATTTTTCTCTTATAATTCAATTTTTTTAAATTAGGTATTTCTTTTAGTGTAAATTCATCGCTTGTATTAAATCATCACATCACAGGTCAAAATATGACAAAGTTTAGAAGGTATCTTCGCTATCTGTCAGTCAACAGTACTCCAAATACAAGCATTACGAGTTAGACAATAAGCTGTCTTATTAGCTTCTCTACGAATAAAGTGAAGGTTGAACCCCGACAATAATGATAGCTTCGCTCTACATTCCATCACAAAAAGACCTATTGGTGAAATAAACCCATCCGACCTCGTAACAGCCTGAACCACACTTAGACAGTCAGTCTCCACCTCTCCCATTTGCTATCCTTCCTCATAAATCCAGGATAACGTTTCGTTCAGAGTTATTAACTGTATTTATTTGTTACCCATTGAAAATTCATATAACATGTAGAATATTTATAACTAATAGACTTTTTTAGCGAAATGTACGGATTTTATTAATTTTCAGAAAGGATGCTACATTGAAGTGTGTCAAGGAGAACTCCTGGCCACTGAAGAACAGGCACAGAACAAGCCTCCCTAGTTAGCTAGTAAGCAGCTTTGTTCGCAGTTCTTTTAACAAATTCGACAGTTACTCTCTCGTTTTGAAGGAGCATTTGACGGATATCTCGGATGATACTACCCACCGGTGATGTTGGCTAGGGGTGGGC
The DNA here is from genome assembly GCA_963921825.1 of Erodium maritimum. Taxonomy (NCBI): domain Eukaryota; kingdom Viridiplantae; phylum Streptophyta; class Magnoliopsida; order Geraniales; family Geraniaceae; genus Erodium; species Erodium maritimum. The sequence continues at coordinate 48,010,657 of OY997596.1, read as the reverse complement.
ACGACCGGGTAACCAGCACCGGAGCCCCTTCCCCCCACCGGAACCGGGACTTCTGGTGGTCGAGTTTACACCACCGGAATCGAGACCGGACACCAACGGTAAGGCTATTCTCCGGCCGGCGTTTATAACCGCGGGTGCCGGTTTTTCACCGCTGACACCGGGCCCATTGGGCTTATAGCTGGGCCTTCGAAAACAACCAAAATTTTGTCCATTAACATTTTTGTCCTCGTTTTTATTTTGAAAGTCGTACTTCAGGCCATCGAATTTTGTCCACAATATCAAACAGATCTAATTAAAATTACTGTAAATACTAACATGCACCAAATGAAAACGCATACTGAATATCTCTCTTATATATACAACCCATATAGGGACGGTCAAAATCGACTATGTGAAGAAAATATGTAAAAGAGAAGGGGGAAATAGTGTTTGCTTTGAGTATGTATAGAAGGAGAAGGAGAGAAGTTTGATTATACAACATGTTGCAAGAGATGAACAAAGAAATAAAGAGGATAGAGAGATAAGAGGAAGCTTGGAGAGATTGAAAGAAAGAGACTGCTTTCGGCAGAGAATAGTGTGTAGTGTGTATATATAGTGAATATAAGGCTAGGGTTTAGAATAAATGGGATAAATGGGTATACCGTATACACATGGACTAACACATGGGCTAAAATAAAATGAATTTAAAAGTAACGGACTCAGCCCAAACTTCCATTTAATTTACCAGCCCAAAAGGATACATCAGCAAGCAGAATTGTATCGGCCGGGGGGTGAAACCGCCGGTTCAAGGGTCTGAAAACCGGACCCCACCGGAAACTTTGCCGGTTTTTCATTTTCTACACCGTTTCTGGCGCCGGTGACTCCGGTTCCGGTGATTCCGGTGGCAGTGACGGGCGGTTTCGGTTAAATCGGTTAAGTTTGCACACCCCTAATGTTGGCAGCTCACCCATCTTTATCATGTTAAGAAGGACATGAGCATCTGATCGAATAACAATCAGACCTTCTCTCAAAGATGGTGTATTTCTGAGAGTCGTTCCCAGAGCGTAAGCACCGATCATAATCGATGACCGGATACCTGGAAGAATCTCATTCACAGTTAAGTGCAGCATCCCACCAGTCGATCGAGTGATAATTCCCCATGCCGATTACTTTGAGTCTTGAAAAATAGCACCATCCACATTAATGACTGTCATTCGTGCAGGGGGTGTCCATCTAGACGACCATTTAGGGAAGGTGTATGGGGTTTTAATAAACCCCGTGCTCGCTTCTCGCCATGCTTGTAAGCTAGTCTTGGCTGCTGAGATCACCCTAATAGCAACAAGTGTGACTTCTCCCCATATAAGGGCATTCTGTGCCTTCCATGTTTCCCAAAGGACATTAAGAATTTCTGCCACCCGTCCCGGTGACATGCCCAGTGTGATAGATTCTCACCATGTAGGAAACGGAGGTATTATTCCCACCTAGTTGGACGCCCCAAAATGTGACCAGCGGGTTCTCGCAAAGCCACATGAGAGAAATAAATTACTCACTATTTTTTGGGCTTGACCACAGATAGCACACAGAATAGAGAGGCAGGTACATACTGGCGATTCAAATTGGATCCCACTTGTAGGGTATTTGTGAGGCATCTCCATAAGAATATTTTTAGGCGTGGTGAGACCAGGATGGTCCATAGTGAGGCCCATACAACTACGTCCCTCTGTTTTAGGCATGGTGAGACCAGAATCCTCTCTATTGACGACGATTACTATCTAGGATGTTATACCCTTCTTTAGTCGAATAGAAGCCTTTTTTGTCAATGACCCAATACCACTCATCTTCCGGTCTTGTGTCTGAAAGGGGATATGCATAATACTATCATGATCGACAGTGTCAAATAATCGACGAATAAGGCTGACATCCCAACATCAGGAGCGTGGAACCATGAGACCAGCAACAGGAGACCCTTCTAGAACCATCGAAGAAGATTGGATTTTTGGTACCGCACCAATCAACCACGGTGTCCCCAAGATCATTGTATCACATCCATCCTCAATGGCTATTCGGAGGCCACTACGAATTAGCGCTTGTGTTGAGAAAAAACTAGCCCGTGTGAAGCTCGGATTTAATCAAATCTGCGCATGCAGGAAATTCGAGTTCGGGAAATACCGGGCTTTCAGAATCCTAGCCACTAGTGACTGTGGACGATGAATAATGCCCCATGCCTCTTTCCTAAAGAGTGATGTGTTAACATCCTGCAGATTCCGGAAGGCCATCCTCACACATTCCTTAGGCATACATAATCTATCCCAACCTTGCCAAATAATTGGCTGAGCCGATTGACCGCCCCATCAGAACTAGGCTAGCGCGACATGGATACGATCCACAATACGACGGGGAACCCGAAAGACCGACATGACATAGACATGTAATGAGGTCAGGACCGAACGGGTCATGACCTGTCTTCCTGGTGGTGAGAGGAGCTTTCCGTACCATGACCTGATTTTTGCAAGAATCCGATCACCTAGATATGCCATGGCCGTATTTCGATTCTGTCTGATCATGTTAGGAACTCTAAGGTACATAGATGTAGCCGATGTTTCAGCAATAGAGAGGATTATGCAGCAATCTTGCCATATAGTGTCTGAAGTGTTTGTGCTGAAGAATACGAAGGATTTATTCAAGTTCAGGACCTGTTCCGATAATTGGTCAAAAACACCCAATATGTCCCGGACATGTTGTGCTTCTCTCGTGGTGGCCCTGCAGAATATGTAACAATCATCAGTAAAAAAACATATGGGATACCTTAGGGGACCACATAGCAACTTGAAAACCGTGAATATTCCTAGCTCCCCGTGCTTTTCTGAGTAAATGTGATAGGCCCTCTAAACAAAATAGAAATAGGTAAGGGGATAAGGGATCCCACTGACGAATGCCTCGTGTGAGGGTGAACCGAGGTGTTTCCCGACCCCCAAAGGATACTGAATACTACACTGTTCGCATACAGTAGGCTATAAGTTCAATCCATTCCGCCAAGAATCCAAGCCTATGCATGATGGTCAGAACATAATTCCACTCGATCCTATCATAAGCCTTACTCATGTCCAGTTTCAGTGCCATATAACCCATAACGCCTTGTCTCTTTCATCGCTGATAATGGATAATTTCAAAAGATATCAAGTCATTGTCTTGGATACACCTACCAGGGATAAACGCCTCATGCGATTCAAAGATCACATCTTGTAAAAGGGGTCGAAGTCTATTAGCCATGACTTTCGAAAGGATTCAGAATATAACATTGCACAATGCAATAGGTCGCAGATCAGTAATCACATCTGGGTCTGGTTTCTTGGGGATAAGAACAACAAAGGTATCATTGAGCTCCGGGTCAAAATTCCTTGATGCTATTACAGGAGCGGAACGAGAGGGGATTAGGGTGTTCCATGGAACACCTTAACATATGAAAGTGTAGTGGAGTGGTTAGAGATTTTTGTATGTCCATTGAACAACCAGAGTTCGATTCTCTTTTGGAACACACCATATTTATGGCTTTTTAATGATTTTGGGCTGGGCTTTTATGTCTGATAAAAAAAAACTGAACCCATGATACTTACTGTTAATTACTCTTTTTATCCTTCCTCGCTCGCTCACCGATTTCCATGTAACCACTAATTAAGTAAGAATAGAAAAATCATTTTTGATATTCAATGTGGTTAGGCTTGAACAAAAAAATTAACCAAATAATGAAGTATGTGGCGTGGTTCTTTTCAAGTTAACACATATGTTTCTAAAAAAAAGTTAACACATATATGAAAAGTAAAGCATATAATTAATGTTTTTAAGACATATCTAGAATTAAACGGAATGATACTTTCTTCTGTGTATTAAAGAAAAACACACCGACTACGATGAGACAGGAGATCAAGGAGGTGCTGGAGATGAACGAGGTGGTTTATCCGGAACTGTATTTGGATTTGCCTTCGACGCTTACTCGGAGTAAGTATATTTCCTTTTTGGGCCTGAAAGATCGTATTGTGACTAGATTGAGAAACTGGAATGAGTTATTGCTAATGGAGGAAAGTAGGTATTATTGAAAGTAGTTATACAAGCCTTTCCGGCATACACTATGGGTGTGTATAAGCTCCCTGACCGTTTAATTCAGGAAATAGAAGTTCAGATGAATAGCTTCTGGTGGAGTCATCACACAAGATCGGGAAGAGGAATAAAATGGAAATGCTGGGAATAAATTGTGCAAGCATAAGCTGCAGGGGGTTTGTTTTAAGCATTTAAAAGATTTCAATTTAGCTATGTTAGCTAAATAGGTTTAGAGCCTCCTGACCAGTTAGGTAGTCTAGTTGCAAGAGTACTGAAAGCGAAATACTACCCGGATTGGAGAGGAGGAGATTTGGAGGACTGCCACATGCTTGGTAAAGGACTGACAACAGGCTAAGTCGAAATAGGATAAAGTGGCCCCGGGTAGAGGATGCCGAGAAGGTGGGGGATGTAAGTGGGGGAGGGGCGGAGATGGAAACGACCGGGAAGGGAGCTGGTAAAGATTAGTGTTGATGGGGCGATGTTGGGTTCGTCAGGAGGAGGAGGGGGGATGGTGTGCAGGGAGAGCTCGGGTTGGGCCATAGGTGCTCGGTGCACTGTTATATCAGGGAAGCAGAATCCTGAGTTGATTGAGATCATATGCATTAATGAAGCGTTGTCTTGGATCAATGAGGAGGGATGACACGCCAGTTCTATTGAATCTGACTGCTTGAGTGTTGTTCACGCCATTAATGGAGATGACATTTTTATATCCTCAATGAGATTGGTTATAATGGAGTGCAGAGCAAAACCGAAGGTGTTGGAGAGGTTCAAACTAAACTTTGTTTGTAGAGAGGCAACTACAGTAGCACATTGTTTAGCTTGAAATACAGGCGATTGGTGTATTGTTGATTGGCAATTCTCAGAGTTTCCATTGGAACTTTAAGAATGTTTAGCCAAAAATATTAATTAATGATACATCACAATTTCCAAAAAAAGAGGAAAAGATTGATGGGCTGTGAGGTGACAAGTAAAATGTCACATGTGGCCACCACAATTAGCATGTCACCACTAATTGCATGTTAGGGGATTATGTGGCAATGTCTCATGAGCTTTTTATTCCTATAAATAGAGGTGTCAACCCCTTGTATTAGTGGTTCCAACACAATCCAACACTTCTTGTAAATGCTCTCAATGAATATAATCCTTTCTCTACTCTCCAATTTCTAAGCGTTATTTCTTGTCTTGCTTGGTGACCAACTCGTAAACACCAACCTTCGTATTATTCTTGGGCCATTGGTGTCTTGGCGTTGGTTCCGATCAAACTTGATTTCTACAACAGGGTTCGTGTTTTGGATGTATTTAAATTATAATTGTAGTATATATTTTTCAATCTCATGAATAGAAATTTATAAAATAAAAAGATTATATAAAAAATCGGTGGCTCAGCCTAAAAAATCGTACAAAAATCGATGGATACCCCTAAAAAAAATTTCTGGTTCCGCCCCTGCGCTATTACCCATTTAATAAAGCGGATGACCTCCTCTAATACCAGAGGCCAATAATATTGATAAAATTTCGGGTTAAGTCCATCCGAGCCCGAGTACTTGTTAGATCACATCTAAAATATCGTCGTCCAAATTTCGTAAGCAGTTCCCGAAGCCAATAACAATTGGTTCTGTGAGGTCGTTATCCGAGAGGGGATATCAATTGGGAACTGATTTATGTTCAGGTGACTAGTATAAAAAAGATGTATGAAATAATCAATAATCAACTCTCGCATCCCTGTTTCCCAAGTGACCACCTGCCCCACCGTGTTTTTAAGTGCCACCAACGGATTAATCATGCGTCTATAGGAAGCGATCAGCTGGAAAAACTTTGTATTTTTATCCACCTTCCGCCAGCAAGTGATGTTTAACTCTCTGGCGCCAAAAGGCCTCCTGGGTACATAAAGCCTTTTCATATTGAATCTGGATGGCTTTCCTCCGATGAATCCCAGCCCGGTCGACCCGACTATTAAGCTCTGCGATGCGTCCTTAATACCATGTAATGTGGTTCACTTTCTTATTAAAATGGACCCGACCCCATTTATCCAGTGATAATCCCACCTTGTGAATGGCCTCTTTGATCGACTCAAGAGGTGATTTATCCCACTCCTCTTGCACCACTCTCCCACATTCCGAGTCTCGGGTCCACTGAGATTGAAATCTGAACTTTAAAGGACCACGATGACCCACCTTTCGTGCTAAAGATTATATGATGGGTCAATGATCGGAGGTAGTAGTGTCTGTATTACAAAAATCCAGTTCCGAAAATGAGTAGTAATAAGAGCTAGACATCAATGCCATGTCCATCAAGATTGGATGCGGCGAGTATGGTTTCATCCCTAGAACCATGTAAATTGATGGCTTAACATCAGAATGTCAATGAGATCCAGCTCCTCAATAACTTGACAAAAATCATCCACCAAATTCTAGGGATACGTGCCTCCACCCGTTGTCTCCTCCTGATCCGAAATTACATTAAAAACTTCTATGATAATCCTTTGAGATCGGCCTGGTTGATGTAATTGACGCAATAGATCCCAAGTCTTATGTCGACGATCCCGTCGTGCTTCTCCATAGATGCTTGTAAGACGGACATCATCATATCCTGGAGCCGATAATTCCACGTCGATGTAGTCCCCGTCAAATGCTCTCAATGTCATGTCTATGCCAGTTACCCAAAATAAGGCCAGGCCCCTTTGGGTATCAGAAGTCGGGACGCAGATTTGACCGTGAAATCCCAACGATCGAGCCAGGAGTATACAAACATGTGTAGCTAAGAGGGTCTCCGATAGAAATAGCACATAGGGCCGGTGATCCCATGAAATATGGAGGAGATGTTGTTTGTGCAGTTGGGATCACATCCCTTGACAATTCCATGCCAAAATCCGGAAATCAGGCTTTTCCGGGATGGGGTTCGGATTAGGGATTGTCCCCGAGCTAGGATCCATTCAGCCTTGGCACTGAGGAATTGGAGTCGGCTGGGATAAATTGTGTGGAGGTGGAATCATTGAGGCGTGAGATTGAGATGACAGTGATTGTGGGTTAACTAGAAGACGATGGATTGGGGTTCAGAGGCGTGGCCAGCGGTGCTCCCGGGGAGGGAAGAACCGAGAGTGGACTTGGGGAAGAGTGGGAACGACTTCATTGAGACGAGGTAGAACGACCGGACCTAGGCCGAGGAGGATCGACCGTCTGTACTAGCGACGTAGAAACCCTAGCAGACATCACAAACTCGTATTTGTAACTAATTAATTAAATCGTGTAAATGATGTGTGAAAAAAACTTAATGACATTTTATCAAACAGTTTTAAACTTTGTGTGATTAAATATAGGTAAACAATACTTTAAAGTAACTAAAATTAATTTTCCCAAAATTCAAAAGTATTTTTTTTAAAGTAAAATATTATTATATAGTAGAAATGCCTAAAGATATCGGCCTCAGGAGGGCCACAAAGTAAATAACCACAGTCCACGTGAGAAAGATTTGCTAATAAGTAGCTTACAATAAAAAAAACATAAAAAAACATAGCAGAAATAAAAATTCTTGTCCGTATAGGATGGAGAAAGACGACCATTGTACTAAAAAATTGCCTCCATGGAGATTATGCGATAGCGGATATGACCATTGGTGTAACTGTTGGGGACAAGAAATATGGGTCGGACCGACCCTCTTCCATAGAAAGAAGATGGCGTTATAGGACTTTGTTCTCCCTACTAGAACTAAAGGACGTTGTCATCCCTCGGATGGGTAAAGAGGGTTCTATGAACGCATAAATGCTAACCCCCAATAAGGTAAAAGAGAGACACGTCAGTACTTGATGACCTTATCTACATGATAGTTTGTGAGGACGAAGTACCTACGAACTCCTCACCGGCTCCTGTGTTGTTCATTGGACGGTGCATGGGTGTTTTCCATCGTGTTATGCATACTTTACTGCTTCTCGTTGCTCATTGGTGAGATTTTTTTACCATCACGCGTTATGCGTAGTTTACTACCTTTAAATTTGAAATGCCTCAATTCAATATTCATAACTTTTTTAAATGTCGGTTTTTTTATAATAATGTAGTTTTGTTAATCGTGAAAATCAAATAACAGAAAATATTGGGATGCTAAAATGGAAAAGGGCAAGACAAAGATCTAACCCGTAGGTATCGAACAGTAACTCTATTAAAAAGTTCCCAGTTATACCAGGGAGAGTAGTTGGGAGCCGACCCATACTTGTGATTGTGAACGAGAACTCATTGAGGATGATCATTTCTTGTCTCGACCTGAAAATGCACGTGGTAAAATATCGGGGGCATTTGAGGGGGTAGCGAGCATCCAAGGAGAACACCAGGAAATGAGGTAACCATGTTGTCGGATTTGCACCGACCTTGGCGGGGCAAGGTGTACGTCCCCACACACACCCTGTTGCTCGTCCTTCGAATCAGTGAACTTGACGAGGCTGCGTAGCAGATCTCGCCTAGTTGTTGTGGCCAACAAGAGCTCATGTTCGTGCTTCACGACAGCTCAGCACTGTCCTCAAAATTCCACCCATTATTGCCGACACTCCGGGTGGCGGCGGTGATGACTCTGGTGGCAGAAGAGGCGGGAACGACAGCGACTCTTACAACAAAGGAGAATGTGGCGATGGCGGCGTTAGGGGCAGAGGAGGTGGTGGTGGTGTTAGGCCGTGAGTGATGGTGGGGGAGGCCCACAACGGTGCAGGAGGAGAGGGTGTTGATTGTGTTGGAGGCGGCTTTGAGGACGGCGACGACGTTGGCGGCGGTGACTTTGAGGATGACAACGTTTGGGGACATGGACGTTGAAGACGAAGGCGGAAGCGGCGCAGGAGACAGATGCGGCACATGGGGTGGAGGAGAGGCCCGGAGCACCTTCCTCCTCGGGCGCGACAGTTTAACAAAACCCGTGAACCCTTGCCCGTTTTCCGCCGCCTACGACGGTGGCCTCGTGGCTTCGACCACGAGGTCACGGGCTTTTCTCGCCCTCAAGCCCCTTCCCCCACTCCCTCCCTTTCCGAGCCCCCTCTCCTCCTTCCTCCTCCGCTTCTTTCGTTGACAACCACTCCTCTCTCGCGGCGGCTTTTCTCAGATCTGGTCGTGGTACTTCTTTCCTAACCTTCTCAGGCCCGGATCGTTGCAGATCGGAGCTCGTCGACGTGATTTTGGTGGTCGGCTTCATCTTCTCGGCTCCCCCGTTCCGACCGGCAGGCTGAACTGTGATTTTTCTCTCCTTAATCGGTCGTGGGACGCATTTCACCGTCGATTTCGACCTGATTCGCCGCGCTTTTGGAGGTTTCTCTCCGCAGTGGAGGTTGCCGGCTCGCTACGTTTGGATCCGCTGTAGATCTGGCCCGAGGGGGTCAGATCTACTTCTGCTCTTCCTTGGTTGCACTAGCCCCGTTCCTCGCCGCTCGCAGGACCGTCTTCTCTGGGTTGCGATTCACTCGTGTTCCGGAGTTCTGATCGAAAAGGCCTGCATCTTTGCTCGGTGCCCGGAAGAAATTTTGAGGCCTCCTTTTCATTGTTGCTCGGGGTTGGCCGGGACGGTGAGGAGGCCTTGGTCCTTGCTCTGTGTTCGGGACTTCGTGATGATCATGTTGAAGGTTTGCTCTTCTCCCTCTTCCTGTTGGGCTTTTCTCTTCCCTCCTAACCATTCTATTCTCTCTGTTTGACTTCGCCTCCTCTCGACTTCTTCTCGACCTTGGTGTTGGTCGATCTCGCCGGTCTTGGTGTTGGCCGCCGGCGAGCCTTTTAGGGCTTATCTAGCTCTGCTTCGAAGTCTTCAGTTTGTTTTAGTTTTGGGATTTGGGTTTGCTCTGCCGATGCGGTCCTGGCCGCCGGCACTCACGAGCATGGAGGAGGTCTGTCCCTTCAGGTTCTAGATTTGAGCCTCTCTGTTAGTTTGGGTTGGTTTGGGTTTACTGCGAAGCTTGGAACTTGGCTCTCTCAACTTCACTTGACTCAACTTGTGGGGAGGGCCGGATGTGTATTGCTCTCTTGAGGTCGATGCAGTTGTCTACTATCTGACATTACAACAATCTTTGACGAAGAAACTGCTTAATCTTCTGCTCAGTGGCTCCTCAACAACTTCATGCTGCAATTCTCCATCTTCTGAAGCAATTGGCTCGACCAAACCTCAAAACTGAGTTACTCACTGTTGTTGCCTAGTTGGCATTTCACTATACTACACTTTTGTCTGTCTACTCTACTGAGCTCTTGTTTGCAGTTTATTACTCTGTTGTTGTCTTTGGACTTATTTTGCTCTTGTTGTTTCGGTTGTTTTCTCTTTGGTGTGTTACAATCTGTAGTGAGATTGTATTTTTTGTAACCTTTTCTTCCTCAGAAAGAGGTTTTTAATATATGCTTTCGCCGATCAAAAAAAAAACAAAAACAAAACCCGTCGGTAAGGTTGGGGGCATAATCCCGATTGTTTTGGACAAGGGTCCGTGTGGGGACAATGGATGGATGGGGAGCCATGGTAGTTGCAGAAAAAAGGGATAAAGCCATGACTACTGCACGGTAGGAGGAGGATGCGGGGATGTGAGGGGGAGAGTAGTTGAGGAACCCTAAAAGCCCGATCTGGGAGAATTTTTAAAATGTTAGTTAATTAAGTTGTGTAGACTCGGTTATTAAAAGAAAATGAGATGTTGGAATCATGTATTTCGTGCTCTGTTGCTCTATACAGCTAGACAGATGACGCAACAAGTGAAAAATATAGTGGTAAAATAACACACTTAATGACATTTAAAACTTTAGGGTGACGTTTGAAACTTTAGGGTGGTACTTTAACACTTCAAAATTCAACGTTCCAAATCTTATACACGACTGGGTAGTAAAACGTATTTTCTTTCCCCATACATGTAACCTGTGTTTGAAGTTAAATTGATTTGATTATCTAATATATCAGGAATTACAGAAAAATGGAAAATTAGTGTGGTTTGAGCATATATATGCATATAGGAGGTGATAAATAGTGGTAAAGGGAAGCAGTGTTCTACAAAATCTCATCTTCTAGTTGAGCATTTAGCAAATCACTCTCAAGAGGCAAAGACGGTGGAGTTCCTGGAGGGATGCTAGCAGCGCCGTTCTCACCTGCACATATGCACAAAGCCTCGGCCTCCCTGAGGGTCACATCGAGGTTGATTTGACCACTCAGCTCATTGATGAACTTCAGCAGTGTGTCAAAGTCCATACGCTCCCCCATGATCTTACTACGGTACTTCTTCAAGATTGCAACGCAAACGTAGAGGTGCAGATGCTCAGACGGGTAATGTGTCCACAATACCTCCCACAAGCGCAATGTGTTCTCATATTCAAATTCCCTGAACGAAGGAAAATGGCATATATAAGCACAGGTTTAGACAATAAAAAATGAGAACATAATTGGTCAATATGAAGATGCAGTACCAAACATATTACCTTTTAAATTGTATAAGAATCCAGCGAAAGCAAAAGAAGTAATTCAAGCAATCGTTCTGGTTAAAATAGTTGTGCAGCGGGGTATCCAACAACTCCACGAGCTGCCACAATAGCAATACAAGTTTATTATTCTGTGAGGTGTCAGAATTAACCAGAAAGGTAACCGGTGAACAGCAAAAGGCACCATCAAGTTTAGTGAAATAAATTATTGAAATTTACAGGTAGCCATGCAAATTCAATTAGAAGAAAAAAGTTGAAAAGTGAGTGTAGGCCTGTTACAGTCAAACACATACAAAGGAACAAATTTAGTCCACACGCTATGAGTGGCTTACGTGTTTATCACTCGATTTTGGACTTCTATAATGTTCACCTCATTCAAGTTGATAAGTTGAAACATTTTTTAGATCCTTGGTAAACTATAAAATTCCATATTGAGTCAGAATATAATGTTTTAAATCCAATCCTATCACGTAGACAAAATAGTAGCCTGGTGAACCTTTTAAGACTGCTAAAATAAATATAAATAAAAAGGGTCTTTTGCAGTATTTTGTTAGTAATGCCAAATTCCAAGAGTTAAGCGACAAAAATATTAATTGGTCAATGATCTATCTATAATCTATGCAATAAAAAAAACACCAACATAACCATATTAACATGCCAAAAGGGTTAAAATTGCATCCCAAGCTTTACAATACAGTTAATCTTTTGAACAGTTTGAATTGAGTCAAGTGAATATTTGATCCTGATAAAAATAATATTGTGGCAAGATTACAAAGTCAAATTTATGTGAATTATTAGACTGTCTTGATTAAAGAAACAGAAGTAAATGTACACGAAACATGTATTTGATGTAAGTATATCAACTTGGCACATACTTGGTAAGTATCTAATGGATTTAAAGCCAAATATAGACACACATAATTGGGAAATCTCCAAAACACAAACTAATATCTGATACTGCTAGGTTCAAAAATCAGAGAGAGAGAGACCTTGGTTAATGCAAAAAGTTGAGAGTGCATCCCACTCTGATCACGGTTGAAGTTTGGTCCAAGTCGTTCCAGCAGTGCAACAAAACACCAAAATGATTCTGATTCATCTCTCATTACATAAACTATTGGGGACAAAAAATCGCTCATACCCTACAGCCAGAAAAAAACAAGTCCATGTCACATAGGCAAAAAATGACATCAAACTGTATACAAATCAGAGCGAGAAAATGAAATTATATCTATATGCACCATATAAAGAAGCAACTTTTACAGAGACAAACCAATAGCACTAAACAGCAACATGACCGAGCAATAACAAAACACTGGTACCAAGCACATGATGTAAAAAATATCATAGAAAATAGAACATTGAATAATGTTATAGCTGCATCAATGTGACAAAATCCCGCATAAAATATTATCATGAGAATAGAGCCTTTATATGGCTCAGTGGAAAAAGGTTGCAGATAGCTCCCACTGAGCTGGCTCTATTCTAACTGAAGGAAAGTAACTAAAATACTCCAATTATACTTAAAAAGTTGAACACGTATACTAGTTGCAGCAAATCACCCCCTTGATTGTTTCCTTAGACACTATATGTAATAGGTATGGGGGAGAATTGGAGAGGAGGAACACAAGCTGAATAAGTACAAAGGAAAGAGCTACTTTCCTTCATTAAGGTGACAAGAAGAAGAGAAAAATGAGGTAGGTAAACTTTCTATAGGTTCTCATTCCAAACAATACTCTTAAATTGAAGAGAGTTGAGCAACCACGTCCCTTTGAACTGACTTATTCACCCTCCACGAAACTTGTAGGGATAGATATAATGCTAAAAATGATATAACATGTTTTCTCCTTCTCACCAACTTCTTCATCCTCACTACAAAAAAAAAAGTCTCAGTAGTCCTTTTCAACTATCTCCCAACAGTTTCTATTCATTTACAGTTGCATCATACTTCCACAATTCTAATACTTCCACAGGCTTTGAAATATGCTCTTTATTGAGACAGACAGTGCAGCCTTTGAATAAATTAGTTCATTTAAATGCTTGTCAAGGTTGGATATGAAGTCAACATTTCCACATAATCAACATCAACCAATATGAGAAAAGGCATGCAACTAAAAGTATTCAACAAAAACTGAAGTGATAATTACCTGGCAGTAACCGAGATCAAAATTGTAAAATGAGTAGGTCAGCAGGATATCATGCAAAATATCAACATTTGGATTGTCATCACCATCGTAGAATGAGAGCGATCTATCAGTCCTCACCTTAAGAGAAAATGAAAAGGACAAGCATAAGCATTAAAGGATCTTGCTGTTACAAAGGTATAAAATCAAACTTGTAATAAGAGTTCAACATTATTCTAATAAATTTATTCGCACCACATCTTTGTCAACAAGGCCTTTCCGCTCCCTGAATTTTGTAAATCTTTTTGCCTGTTCTCGGGAGATACTCTGCACGACAAAATAGGCATAAATTATGTCTCGTGCACAAATCTACCAAGTATACAGAAGTATGTGGTAATGGCTGATATAAAGAAACTTAAATTTGAACTTAGGTATCATATACTTAAGCAGTATAACTCTTTCAGATAGACTTTCCATACTTCTAGAAAGGAAAAAGAGCATTGTAACCCTGGGTATGAAATATAGTTCAATAGAAGAAACAAGTGGGCAAAAACTCACTCAGCCCTAAACTACAAAGTTGTGTCCTTTCATGAAGGAACAATGGAGTGAAACAAATCTTTAAGTGCAAGGATAAATCCATGAATCTTCCCCTTGAGTGCAACCAATCCAAAAGCAAAAATCTAGAAGACAAGCAATATAATACAAGTAATGCTTCAGCTCTTCACTATGAAGCATAAGATGAGACTAAGTATCAAAAGTGAGAAAATGAACAGACAATGAAGTCATACTGAAGACATATTTATGGTAAAGTAGGTGTTAGAAGAGAACATCGTAGAGTCAATACTGCATGAACAATGACTAGATTCTAACTAAAGAAAATGAAGTAACTCTTTGAATGACAACTAGCTCTCTAACAAATGCCATAAGCAAATATGAAGTGGAAACTACTCAACTGACTGCAAATATATATATATATATATATATATATATATATATATATATATATCTTAATGATGAAAGCAGCTGCAAGCTAATACTGAGACAAGGATTCAATTCCCAGCAGCGGTATCTCTCACGCCTTATTTCTCTCCAACTTCGTTCTACATAAGGATGGTCTTGAGACCAAATCTTGATACATTTGATACGCTTAAATAATTGCTGGTCAAAATAAACAGGCACTAAGACTTATGGCAAACCTTCCACTGGAGTTTTATAGCCTCATACTCTGACTTTTTGATGGCCTTAGTGTATTCCCTCTCTGCATATGTTGATTCATATGGATAACATCCCAATAAGAATGGCCAAACCTAAAGTCACAAAATCAAGCCCGTTAATAAGGCAAATCACTTTAAATATAAGGAGAATTCACTCAGCAACCAACTTGCAGCCATGATAAAAATTTAGAGGAAATCATTATATATATTTGATTTGCACTTCCATTGCATCTCTTAATACCCTGTAATTACATAATACAAAATACAGACCTCCTTTCGTAAATCATGATCGACCCCTCCATAAAATATTCTCCTTCTTAAATCCTCTGGATCCACAACTCTCCCTTCATAATCCAAGAAAATGGCCCACTGCAATTAGAACTCAAATTTAGAGGGAGAATAACGGAATACAACCACATGCAGAAGCATTTATCAGATCGGGTTATGGAAGATTAAATAATTATCATTGAATGACAAACCCACATCAATAGCTACTATATGAATCTACATTACCAGGTGTTTGCAATAGCAACATTTCAAGGAACCCATCACCAAAAAAATATGTGGCGTATCACCTACCTCTTCAGTTCCCAAAGGTGGTTGTCGTGGTTTTCCCCACACTAGACTCGTCTTCTCGAACTGTCACAAGAAAAGGATATAATAATAAAAACATAATAATAGCATCCAGACATGAGGTTCTAAAGATACAAGTTCTGTTTATCCATATTTCATTCACAGCAAAATTCACCATATTAAATCCTAAGAAACCCGACCTAATTCATGTGTGATCAACAGCCTGAATAACCAGTATTTCAGTACAACTTTAGCATGTGCCATGCTATATTAGGTTACTAAAAGGGTTCTATGGTTCTGCTACCAAGATGCTAAGCACACTAGATACTTTATAATTAGAATACGATTTTTAGAAGACTGCATATCAAACGTATTGAACCGATCTCTAAATTTCACATTAATGGCTTTGTAGCCCTGAAATTTACCTATCTGGTACAGAATTAAAATCAGTCTATCAAGGGTCATAGAGCTGACTACTATACCTATAATGATAACCAACACACAAAGTGCAAGCACATAAATATTGACCTAACATGGTATGGTCATAGCTACAAAACAAAACCCTTTAGTTACTAGCACTGCCAGCCTCTTATACTGTACTTGTCACAGTTAGCAAGTAGCATAGGATTTAAATTGTTGCCTAAACTCAGATATAAGTCTTCTTTCTGGAGTGGAGGTTAGGTACGAAATTCTATAAAGCTGAGGAAAAGCATTCAAGTTAAAACAGCTGCTACTTAACAATCTTGACATTCCCAGCCAAGGAAACATGAAATGATGATGTAAATTGAAAGAACCAGTACCACAAGAGCATCAAGCACGGGATCACACTCAGAGAGGAACAATCAAGTAAAACCAATGTTTAGTGTGAAAACTGAAAACCATTTGGTCCATTGGATTCAATTTTTAACGGCTGATATGTTTCCATACTTACGTTTCCAAAGGAAAATCAAGTATGGAAACATCTCAGCCGTTACAAATTGTAATCCAATGGACACGAATGGTTTTCAGTTTCATATCATAGTTTCCAAATGTTAGCTTCCACTGGAGTGTAAGCTGATGTTAAAATCCATTGCATAACAGCTAGCCTATATCTGTTATCACTCCAGCTAATGCATGATGAATCAACAACAATGTGCGGGACACTGATCCTTTGTGCAGGTCAGCAAAACTGCTACTATGAAAGAAGGTTGAATTTCACAGAAACACGACCCACTCCCCAGATCCTAACATAATATAATAAGATAACGATTGTACCTTACAAGAAACATATGAGACTTCGACATCTCAATACTTCAAGTGGGGGAAATACTTCAAGAGGAGGAAGAAACCAAGAGATATGAATAGATCATAATCTCCTTCAATACCTACTTACAATTGATAAGCTCAAAAGTTGCCACAGTTGTGGCAGCTTCATCACAATCATTTTCTTTCCTACATTAAAATCTCCGTTTAAAGAGGATAGAGGTCCACATTGGACAGTCCAGCAATAGAAGTTTTGATTTCTTTTTAACTAGAACAGTACAAGTATGTTAGTAAATCAAGAGGGTATTATTCTGATTTTGAACCATAGTTCTTTGGCACAAAATGTGTGTTATTATCACAAAATTTTCACAAATACTTCGGTAACGAAGATAAGCACATCTGGATCATTACATTCCACTTTTCATTTCCATGATCCAATAATTGTGACTAATTGCATCACCGTAGTTTAAAAGGCTTGAATATGCATATAATTTTTTAATGTGGTATAAGCAGGCGAAAAGTTCTAGCCATGGAGGTTCTCAGTAGTTATCAGCAACATAAGAGAATTGATTATCTAGAATACATGAGATTTGTTTGAGCTTGCATATCACGAATTTTTACCATCTAGAATTAATATTGACAATTAAAACCAGGAATGTTAAACCAGTATTTTGTTTGATGTCGCAAAAACTGAGAAAAAGGCATAAGAATACCTCTAGGGGATCGGGAGTTACAGAAACTTTATCTTCATCACTTGATGCCTCCACAAAAAAGTCAAAGGGAGAGAAGTCACGAGTTCTCATCTCAGTATCACTAAAACCATTTCTAGGACTTTCACGGAAGAGTTGGGAAGTTGTCTCTCGAGCAAATCTGGTAACTAGAGAAAATTTCTCTAACACTTGAATGGAGAGATCTCGAGTGGGATCATTAACCTTTTGCCTTGGCATCCCACTGTATTGTGAAATACTGGAACTTTCATCTTGGATGCCACCATCAGTCCTTTCCCAGTTTCCATTTAAAGACTGGTCAACAGGAAGGGACACAGATCGGTCGTGGGATAATGAGAGAGCCCTAGGCAGCTCCAAAGAAGACAACGTTTTCTGTAGAAAGCAATGGAACCATTTAATAATAGAAAGAAATAACATTTTCCATTCGTCAAGGTCTATCGTGTAAATTAACATGTACCTGGAGGGGATTTTGAAAATCATTGACAACAAATACATTTGAATCATCTGCTGACCTGCAAATATGCTAACAGATATGAAACTAGCTACAAATAAGGAAACATATGTCCCAATTGGATTTTATGCCTCTCTTTTCACTCTATTCTTCTTATGAGTAAGGCCGCGTGACTAGAAATAGCAAACGAAATACACGTGCAAAAATTTTCTTGATGCTCGAAACTCTTACATTTTTACCCATTTTAGTTTCAACATTCTGATCTATAAGAATTTTTTTTAGCACACATGATGAAAAGAAAAACTAGTCAACAGTTTTAACGGTAAAAGCACAAATAAAAAGCATCATGCTTAAGCAATAACCAACCTCACAATAAAAACATGTAGCTTGATTGTAGAAAGGAACTCACGAACTCCACCATTGTAGAAGTAAAGAGGAGGAAATGCAAGCCCTGCCAAACATATATCATCAACCCAATGAACAGAGACATGTAAACAGGACCAAGTACCATGCCATCCTAATTGATGGAGCTTAAACCGTATTCAGAAATGTCAGTTCTACCTGATGACAGAACAACAATGATGTACTGCCACCCAAATGCTGGAGTGTGCCGGCGAATGGACCTCACCTCCGTAAAAGGCACTTCCCTTATGGTGTAAAGATTCCTATCTACATTAAAAAAAACATAGTAACAATTCAGTAACTACCCAAAACAAGTAAGCATTTACACTATGGGTGGAAGAATTGAAAGACTAGAGCTTACCTTTCTCAGAAAGACTTGCATTTGAATTTTGCCCTTTGTATGGAATCCATGTCTACATTCGTTAGATCAAACAAAAAAAAAAACTTCAAGAAATTAAATTTTACAAACAATTGGAAAGCAAATTAAAAGTCTTACAAGAAACTAATGCAAACAGAAAATTAACACGACAATTACCATAAACAGAGAATCCCCTTGCTTAATTAACTTCAATCTTCCGCTAATCCTCTCGGACGCAGACTGGGAGGGGTGGATTGTGACATTATCTTTTACGAAAACCAGTTCGGCTCCTTCCACCTCGCTCGCCCGGCTAATATTACTATCGCTCCTAATGATGCTCGCGGACCCCTAAATCAAAAGCAACGATGAACAAGGCCCAAAACCTAATCAATTACAATCACACAGAGCAACGGAGCGAAAATGGAAATGAAATTGAAGCTTGCGATTATCTGATTGCATGAAATTGGATCGAAATTGAAAACCGGGTGGAGATTTATGGCTATAGAAGGATTGCTCACTTGTTGCTGAGACGCAGCGTAGTCGGCGTCGTCGGACAAATCGTGCAGCTCGGTTTCCTGCATCGCCATGGCCTGTGATGCTGCAGAAAGAGAGTGAATGGGACGAAGAGATGATCAGATTTTCCTCCGGACGGAGAAGATGGAAATGGCGGGGATGGAGGATGAGGACGAGAAGAAGTGGCTCGCGCGTGTGGGGTCTTCCCGGTACAGTCCGCCAAGGTGCGTTTGGTTGTAGTCAAAGTTAGATTAGGTAGACACATGGGGACCAAATAATGTAATCATTGTTAGGCTTTATGTTTACGTTAAAGCACCCGTAATGAGATTTAATTCGAATCTAATGTCGTCTCGAAAACTAGGGTTGTGTAAATATCAGGTTGTCACTGAAAACCGATCGTCATTGGCCGTCTCTATCACCGGAATCACTTGAATCACCCGAATCACTGTCACTGTCGACGATTACGGTTCCAAAAATATCAACTCGACAACATTTTAGGTGGGTGTGGTTTTTTATCTTCCAAACCGGTAAAAAATCGATCGACTTTAGGTGTGTATATAAAAATGTTTATATTTTGTTTTACTAATTTGATGGTTATATTATTACAAGTGGTTTAAAATAAATTAAATGTTAACACTAGTTTTAGATTAATAGCCTAACAGAGGTAAAATGTAGGAGAATAGTTTACTTTTATTCATAAATTTTCCTATACAAAAGAGTACAGTAAGTTGGTTGTTGAAGTTAAATTGTAGAATAACGAAAGTAATATGCTCTAATGCTTTGTTGTTCATGTGAGGTAAACAATATTCATTCTTTATTATGCTAATGTATTTATTTCGAGATAGTTAAGATTTGTAGCAAAGATGCTTGCCGTTTTTGGTTTTAAGAGAAGGTAATTGGGTTTTATTGTCTTGATGTGATCAATAATATCATGAAATTGATGTTTTTTTTTCTATGTTGAGCTTTAATTGAAGGCCCAAAAGAAAACACAATGGGTTGGTTAAAAACCGTAACCGGTCGGCTCCATGACGGGTGGTTTTTAGGGTTGCTCGTTGAAACCCGGTGCTGTGACGGTTATTGATTTCGAATAATCGGTCCTCCCGATTTAGGTTACGGATAATAGAATTATTGTCGGGCCCCGGTCGATGCCCACCCCTATCGAAAACTGCAATCGTTTTATTTGGGTCTGATAGAAAGAGTAACTCCAACGCTTGTGGAGAAGTCGGCGATAAGGCGTTGGCGGAAAGAAAACGTCGACGGAGAGTTGGCGGGAAGCTGACGGTTCAATGTTGACAGGAAGTGCTGACGTTGACGCTCATCGCTGGCGTTTGGAGTCGTTGGAGTCTCGATGACAGCGCCGACCATTGGCTCTCTCCCTGCTAACGTCACGTGACAACGACAGATCACTTTTCTCTTCTTTTTTTCCCTTCTCCCTTATTTAAACAACAAACCTCCTTTCATTTTCACACACCAACAAAATACTACTATATTCTTTCTCTACACTTGTTTTTTTTTCACAATGGAGTGCAATTGGGGTGAGCTCCTTATCGAGTTAGGAAAAGACGATTTCGTCGTCGCGAAAACCCAAGAGCAATTCTTCCCGAACCAAAACTTCGGACCAACAAGTCAAGAAAGTGTCATGTATACCGAAGATGTCGTCGTGGTGTCGACCCCCCGTGCTACTGGAGGGGCGATAGGACGGAAAGTTACACCGAGCCAGGAGAAATAAAAAAGGTCACACGAAGACTTTGGAGCGTCGAGGAGGATGAACGTGTTGTTCGTGCTTGGATGGCGAATTCCTATGATTAAATTCACAGGAATGGAAAGACGAACGTGAAGTATTATGGGCATCGAGATACAATGTAAGAACCGCCACCGGTCGATCCCGGTCGAACCGGAAGTTTTCGGCGAAAGTTGACTTTTTACCGGAAAAGTCAACTGATGACTCCAGGAGTCATTCGGGACCTTTCTGGGGCCCAAAAAGCTTAGACGTAGTTACGGTTAGCTTAGTTGGGCCGTTTCCTTTCCGTTGACTGTAATATTGTGGAAAGTCAACCCGGAGTCTTTTCGGTCAAACCGCGGTCCGTTTAAGAACTAATCCGTTAATTTAATTGTGTTGGAATTATTTAAGCTTGGAGTGGTCCCCACATGGATATGTGTCCATGCTTGCTTGGAAGGGAAGAAATGAGGACAATTTGACCTTTGTGCCCTTATTGGTTGCACTTGAGAAGAGGTATGACCAAGGGGTAGTTTGGGGATCATTTCTTGAGGGTTTAAGACACCAAATTAGTCCATTTTCAGCACATTTCCCAAGACAGTCGTTTTTACCAAGAGAGAGAGAGAGAGAGTGTGTGTCTTCCATGAAAGCTTGAGGAAGAAGAAAGGGAAAAAGAAGAGACTTTTGCTTGCCTACACACCAAAGCTTCATAAAAAACACTTTTTCTTCATCTACACTTCACTACCAAGGTATCTATCTAATCTATTTTCGTTTTGGGTTGATTTGGATTAATGGGTTTGGGAGAAAAATGCTAGAAATGATGAAGTTGAAGGTTAATTGATGTTAGTAGATGGATTGGTGGATAGAAGTGAAGTTGTTGGTGAGAAATCATTGTTTTGAGTAGCTTTGATGAAACCCATTGAGGAGATTGAAGTATTGGAGGTGAATGAATCTGTTTTGGAGGTTTTTGAACTCATCAATGGAGGTTTTGAGGTGAGATTCGCAGAAAACGAGTTGGGGAAGAAGAGTTCTTGTCCGACACGGAACGGAGTACGGCGAGGGCCATGTTCCGGCACGGAACGCCGCCCGGAACGGGCCAGGTTCCGGCACGGCACGCCGCACGGACCGTGTCTGGTTCCGGGCCTGTACGCCGCGCAGACCGTGTCTGGTTCCGGGCCGGTTTGTGGTGCGGTTTGGGTCGGGTACCAGGCCGGGTCGGATTCCGGGTTAGTGGGCCTTCTTAATTGGGCCTCGTTTCGGCCCAGTTCTCGTTTAGCCTGTGTTGGACTTTCGGGCTTAATTCAGTTATTTCTCGTTCTTATCTCAACTGAATTAGTTGTGACTCGAGTATTTAATTATGATCCAAGGCTTCGGATCCGAGATCGACGGAGGAGGAGACCCGAGGACATCGTGAAGTGGAGGAGGAAGCGAGCCAGGACGTCAGCAGCTAGGAGTTGATCGTTGATTATTTTCTAAGGTCGGGAAAAGTACTAAACTCCACTCTTAACTTAAAGAATTCTAATAGTATGCCTATAGGATAATAATAACAGGAAAGGTCCTAGTTTGCATATAGGATGTGATTCACTAGAATAGCCGCTTTCAATTATATTAATAACCGGACGAGTCTAGTATGCATATAGGGTGTGATTCACTAGTTTAATCGCTTTCATTACTTTGGGAAATTGTTGTGCTGGTAGAATGGCCATGTCGAGCCTTAGGGTTGCCTGTTGAATGTATTTCTTGATAATTGTTCGTCCCTATTATCGATGCAAGCTTCGTCTTTAAGTTAATATAAGAATCATAATTAACTAGATGAGTTGTGATGATTATAATGTGAATAGTTGATCCGTGCTATGATTGATTGAATGAATGCTTGAATGTGATGTGGTTGTGCCTCGAGTTATGATCGGGTGAGTGATAGACCGATGGTTTATGGTTGGTAAGTTATGCCGGTAAGCGTGATCGATGGTATGGGTTCTATGTGGCGTGTTGTGATAAGATTGTCGTGTTTGTTAAACCGTGGTTGAATTATGAATTTATGTGGGATGTTATTCTCTTGATGTGTGTTTCATCATGATTTGTGTTCCGGTATGGTACCTACACCGAGGGGAATGCTGGTGTGGGGTAGTACCTAGGCCGACGGGTTGTATTTGTACCCCGATGCGAATTCCGGGAAGACCGATGCGAATTCTGGTGTTTATATTATTTACCCCGACGCGAATTCCGGGAAGACCGATGCGAATTCCGGTATTTGTGTTACGATATTGGTATTATTTGTTCACTCCGATGCTACGTGTTCCGGAGAGACTTGTTTCACCCCGATGATATGTGTCCATTCGGGATGTTTCCGGGAGGATGTCTTGTTTTACCCCGATGATCCGGGTTCCTTTGGAGACGTTTCCGGGAGTCCCGATGTATGCGCCCCATTGTGACCGAGGGGCATTCCGGTACGATGTGTTGGTTTGTGTGTGGACCAGAGTCCATGATTCTGATTATCTATGTGTTGTACTCGTTGTTCTTTCAGTTACCTCGGTTGGTGTTTATCTATATTTTGGTACCGTATGTCTCCTTAGTTGTCCCTTTTAGTGATTAAACCATTTCCGTTAATATCCCTTGAGTTACTGTTTTATCAAGCACTGTAATTCTTGTTGATCTCTTATTTGGTGTCTTTTGGATAATTGTACTAATCAGAACTTTGTTTTTGAAAGTGGGTGTCCATTTACTTTACTACTTTTTCCTACTGAGCGTAAGCTCACCCCTCCTTCATGTTTATTGTTTGTACAAAGTTCCTTGGTGAGTAGTATCTAGAGGTGGTCTTAGAGATTGCTTCGGGACTCGGGAGTTCCTGGAGGATCCGGGTGGCTTATTGTAGTTGGACGTACTTTCCATTGTTGTATCGAACCACTTTTCTTACTTGTTGGACTGAGCATTTGACTCATCTCTTTTATCGTAATTGTTATTTGGAATTTATAGATTTGGAGTTGATTCTCAATTATTTTAACTTTTATTATTATTTTATTACTATTCCTAGTTCACGTCTCGAGTCCGGTCAAAACCGGATTTGGGGCGTGACAAAGAAGTCGTTGACATGCGTGGACTAGATGATCTATTGCAGACCGAGAAGCAGTGTAAGGACCATTGGGCACAAGTGAACCATAAATTTACGAAGTTCCAATGGTACTACGAACGGATTGAGAAGGATCATAGGAGCGGCCAGTCCGATGAAGAAGTTATGGCGTTGGCCGAAGAAATGTATTTGAAGAATGAAGGGTACCCCTTTGTATGGAAGAATTAGGAAAGGCTCATTAGAAAGGAGCATAAATGGACGTCCAAGCACTTTGTTGTAGACATTGATAAGGTTGAACAAGAAGGAACATCGGCGTCGATGTTCGAACCATCTAGCGAATCGAGCAAGCGCACTCGTGAAGACACACCTAGGGAAGACAGTGAGCACACCACAAGAATGAGCCAAAATTCGGGGCCAGTCTATGGGTCAGAAGGCTGTCAAAGCTGTAAGGCTCAAAGGGAAAGAGAAACAATCGGATAAATAGGAGCTTGTCGCGGGTGTCGCTGAGGCCCAACAATACATATGCAAAGCAATTGAATTGAAGCTGCAACTCATGGCCTCGAAGTAGTAGTACTTCGATCGGTGGTTGAAAGAGGAGTCCAAGGACAAGTCGAACATGACCCTCTTGAGCTTGAGGCCCATTATGCGACCCTTGCGATGTTGTGCCATATGATGCAACAGTGACGCTCCGGTGTTCCTCCTTGTGGTTTATCAATCCCGTTCCTCAATGTTCGTATTTATTTTTCAATTAATGAATTGTAGTCCTTTTATTTTCGTTCAATGAATCAATTTAAATTAATTTTCAGTTTCTTTTTATTTGGGCATTATTTTTTCCCATCGCATTTTATCGGTTTGGATGTCGTTGAATATCCATTATTTAATTATGTGGTTGAATTACACTTTGAATTTCATTTAAATTTGATCTTCATTCCACATTCCTTGATTTGCATGACATAATTGCATTACATATGGAAAATGTCCAAATTGCCCTTAGGAGGGCCGACAGTTTAGTGGCTATAAATACCACCGCCTCCATCGACTATCCTCACCACTTCATACTCCAACTCCTCTCTTCCTCCAAAAAGGTCTCAAAACTTTTCCCCTCCACATAACCACTCATGACCGACAACTCAAGAGTCTTCCAATGGCCACACGAAGAAGAGATGTTGTTGGTCCTTGAGTGGCTTTATCACTCCCAATCGGGTTTAAACATCTGTTACTGGCCGGATGTCTACGCTAACTACGTCCAGAACGCCCCAACATCATCCCCGATGCGGTCCATGAAGTAGAGCAAGGACCACTGGCAAATGATCTCGGACAAGGTACTTCGTTTCAATGTAATAAATCGTGAAAAATTGCATGCACGCCTGTCGGGATAAACCGATGACCAAGTTAGAGCCTTGGCTGCGGATGAGTATATGAACCGGCATCGCCAACCTTTTACTAAGTTCACGGTATGCAATCTACTCAAAGAAAACCGAAGTGGCTACAATACGTTCACAATATATATATCATTGTTATGTTATATCTTAGTTTCTGCTTCGCTGATAATAAGTTGTGGTGACTGTATGTTTAGTTTAAGCTTTGATAATTTTAACGTGTAATATCTATCGTGTAATATGTGTCGTGTAATATTTATGTGTGTTTTTTTTAACAAAAGTTATATGTTTAATATTATTCTATTCCAACAGTCAACAACCAACAGTCAGCAGAAAAAATAGCATTAAAGGTTGCTAACTGTTAGTGTTGACTGTTGGTTGAGAATTTGCTAAAATATTAATTTTTTAATCCAACAGGCAGCACCAACATGATAGCATTAGAGATGCTCTTAGATGGATTGTCGAGTCTATAAATCCTTATATCAGACTATTATGTATATTAGGAGGATCAGAGTTTCGGGTCCAAGACGTGAAGAGCTAGGTCGGCATCCATCGGTCGGACAGGCCTTCAAGTACGACGTTTGGATCCAAAGGACAACCTCCCGAGGAACCCGGAGAACATATGTCAAAAGGTCATTACCTTTGTGTTCGCCTAGAGAAAGTGTCCTGAGCGAGAGGAATGGGAAGCGGAATCAGAAGGATACACACGATCAGAATGAGATTCACATGCAAAGGCGGGGGGCTATAAGCACCCTCGCCTCGCCAAATGAATATGAAGTATTCCAGTGGGGGGTTGACTAATATCACCGCCCAACTAGACGTAAGGTGGCAGAAATTCCACCAAGAACTGGTATGGTACTTCCTTACCTTCTCGGAGGCCAGCAATCCCGCGTTTTGGAGCCCTACTTTTATCATTCTAGGGAGGAGGATGCACACTGACAACCTGAGGGAGTATTCAGTCCGTCACAATATTTTTTTGGAATGGGTCCGCTCTACCCTAACTTCCAATTCGGATTCACTGTATCGGTGGCGACAGACGCTACCACTGTATCCCCTTCCAATCATCTCAGTGAAGCGGTTCGGTGCCTTGAGCTCTTTTATTTTGTGTTGAGATCCATTATCGTTACGACCATCTTTTCAGTACTTTCAATTTAGTGGATGGTAGTTTATCCGTCTGTCATCATTTTTTATCTATAATATTCACTCGTTTCCCTATAAAAGAAGACCATAGCACTCAATGTCGATTCGCCACATGACGTGACCAGTATTTATTTCAATAGATTCTTACACATGAGACCCACGACGACGACGACGATAACTTTTTTAGACGTCTAATATTTTTGTTTTATTAAGTTTGATCAAACAATAACAAATCTTAACGGTTGATTAACTCAGTTACAACCTGAGATGAACTCGTATACCACAACACAGCCTAAAACAGCATGCGCGACCTACTATCCACTAATCACTCGACACACAATTCACAAATGACCCTTATCATTCATCCCACTAACGATGTGGGGGCCCAGCCCGGCCCAACCTACAACTCAACATTTCATGCTCCCATTTTAATAAATAATTTATTATTCAGTGCACTTTACAGTTCCAACTTCCAATTACCCATTTTCAATCAAAGTGCCAACCCAACTGAGTCACACCATCTTTTAGTTGCATTGCATGTTATTTCAACCTATACATACAATGGACAATGACATAAACCTACTCAAACAAATCAACAAACATTGACCCAACAAAAATATATGAGGAAAATAGTTTTGCATTACTTATTATGTTCTGATTACATTCATCAATTGATTTAATTCAATGGATCGAACCCAAACATTTATTTACATTCACCAATAAGGGTTGATTCTCGAGGGATTCATATTGATTTTGTCCCCCAAAAGAGGTTTATTTCCGGAAGTGAATAAGGAAATAGAATCATGCAGAGGCATGGGGTCCCGATTTTAAGTGGGCCCTCACTCCCTCACACTCCGACACGTGTCCCATACCCACGCATGCTTTTACTCTGCCACTCAAATATTCATATTCCCCTCTCTCTCCAAGCACTACTCCTCTCTGCTTCGATTCCCTGAACCTTCTCCGATTCTCTCAGCCAAAAAGATTTGATTTTTCCGATAGACCCAAGTCGCTTTTGCCCCGGCCATGTCCCCCATGAAAGACGAGAGCAAGCTGCTGCTTCCGGTGGCGTCGGATCCTCCGAAGAGCGGCGGCGGCGGCCAGCTGCAGAAGGGGGCGCCGCCGCCGGTGAGCAAGAGAGGAGTTTACGCCGCGGCCTCTTACATGACCTGTGCAGGTTTGTTTCTTTCCTCGCATTGAACTGACCCTTTTGCTCATTTCGCGTGTTATCGCTTATTTTGCATATTTTGGGTCTAAAATAGAAATTAACGCTTCATGTTTCATTAAGATGTTGAGCATGTACTGTTTTGGCTGGTTTGAAATGCAATTATTGTGTTGTATGTGGACTGGTGACTCCTCTGGGGTGTAGTGCTTGACTGGTTTGTGTTGTTTGATGTGAGTGACATGTATGAATGCCTAACATTTTGTTACATTATTGAGGGTTAGTCTCAACTCTCAAGGCAATGATGAAGTTGCATACTTGTGACATGGAAGTCAGAAACTCTATGCATACACAAGTGACCCTATAAAGGTGGAAGTCTCCCTGGCCGCTCTTTTACGAGATTAGTGGATGGTTGTCCTATTTGGGGATATGGTTATGTTAAGCCATTTTATATTGATCATGTGCAAAATGATGTCATTGTATATTGACAAGGGATGCTAGTTGGTTAGCATGATAAGGTGTTCTAAACCCAATAAGGCTGCGCGTAGGCCACTGTTTAGGCATCATGCATCTCTAAAGCTAACTAAGTGGTATCCTCATCAGCCATCCCTCGTTTGATGTTTGACTTTATACTATAAACTTAATTCCAGGCTAAGGATTGAACTTTCACTATTTTGAATCTCTCACATGCTAATAGGCGTCGTTCTCCAGATGAGATGGAAAACGCTATTAGTTCATGATATGTACTACTATGCCCAAAGAGTTGTCTCTCAGATATGAATTTGTGCTCTGCATTGTTTCTAGTTGTTACCGTCCATTGGTTATTTGTTTCTTTCCTCGCATTGAACTGACCCTTTTGCTCATTTCGCGTGTTATCGCTTATTTTGCATATTTTGGGTCTAAAATAGAAATTAACGCTTCATGTTTCATTAAGATGTTGAGCATGTACTGTTTTGGCTGGTTTGAAATGCAATTATTGTGTTGTATGTGGACTGGTGACTCCTCTGGGGTGTAGTGCTTGACTGGTTTGTGTTGTTTGATGTGAGTGACATGTATGAATGCCTAACATTTTGTTACATTATTGAGGGTTAGTCTCAACTCTCAAGGCAATGATGAAGTTGCATACTTGTGACATGGAAGTCAGAAACTCTATGCATACACAAGTGACCCTATAAAGGTGGAAGTCTCCCTGGCCGCTCTTTTACGAGATTAGTGGATGGTTGTCCTATTTGGGGATATGGTTATGTTAAGCCATTTTATATTGATCATGTGCAAAATGATGTCATTGTATATTGACAAGGGATGCTAGTTGGTTAGCATGATAAGGTGTTCTAAACCCAATAAGGCTGCGCGTAGGCCACTGTTTAGGCATCATGCATCTCTAAAGCTAACTAAGTGGTATCCTCATCAGCCATCCCTCGTTTGATGTTTGACTTTATACTATAAACTTAATTCCAGGCTAAGGATTGAACTTTCACTATTTTGAATCTCTCACATGCTAATAGGCGTCGTTCTCCAGATGAGATGGAAAACGCTATTAGTTCATGATATGTACTACTATGCCCAAAGAGTTGTCTCTCAGATATGAATTTGTGCTCTGCATTGTTTCTAGTTGTTACCGTCCATTGGTTATTTGGCTTTTCTTAAAGAGATTATGACCATGTTTCAGATGAGAGTTTTCTATTCTAGCTAAAATGGTTTGACCTCATCTTCCATTTGGCAGTGCTTCTGGTTCTGTTCAACAAAGCAGCCCTTTCTTCTTACAGTTTCCCATATGCAAATGTTATTACTCTTTTCCAGGTAAACAATTTGTTTCATTGCTTTCAACCAACTAAGAAAATACTTATAAATATTCAGTAATCGTACAACCATTGTATTGTTGTTTCTTGAGTGCTTTGTTTCAGATTTGTTGAAACATATATTTTGTATGTTGTTTGTTTCAGATGCTCAGTTCTTGCTTATTTCTCTATGCAATGAAGCGGTTGAGGACTATCTCTTTCGCAGATGGTGAACCACAGAGCTTTAGTAGTAACCCAGCAACCCTTGTACCTATGAGGACATTGGTTCGGACCCTTCCTCTTGCATTGTCCTATTTGCTATACATGGTATGTATGTATGCAACATAATTAAAATTTTAATTTTTTACTTGAAGATGTAATTAGCCTTATCTATTCAATGGCCGTGTATTTCTTTCCTGTGAAAGCTGGTCACAATGGAGTCTGTGCGTGGCATAAATGTCCCCATGTACACAACACTCCGGCGAACAACTGTAGCTTTCACGATGATTGTAGAGTATTTTTTAACAGGGCAGAAACATTCACGTGCAGTTGTTGGCAGGTATGTAACTTCTTTCAAGACCATCAACAAAAACAAATTATAAAGTGTATTGTTTGTTTATGCTTATAAAAAGAAAGTGTATTGTTTGTTCTTTAATGGATAGGAGGGGAACTCAATAAATTCTGTTTCATTATTATTATGTAAATCTTAGTGTTGCTAATGTCATTCCTGATGGGACATATCCAAGGATTCATCAGTGTGGGGATAATTATACTTGGCGCAATTATTGCTGGAGCTCGGGACTTGTCATTTGACTTGTACAGCTATGTGATTGTTTTCATAGCAAACATCTGTACTGCAGTGTATCTTGCTTCTATAGCTCGTATTGGTAATATTTTCATTCTTGGAAATCTTTTCATGGCTCTCTTGTACGGGTGAGATTTGGTGATTGCTATCAATTTTTATGCTATATTTCTCAATGTTTCCAGGTAAATCCAGTGGCCTCAACATCTTTGGCCTCATGTGGTGCAATGGTAAGATTGGTTGCCCCAAGCAAAACTCTTCCTCGTCACTTTATATGGAAATTTAATTGTTCAATTCAACTCAGTGCCTAAAACTACAGTATCTTCTTTTGAATATTTGTAGGAATAACATGTTTACCAGTTTTGTTGTTCTGGACTTTAATGAGAGGCGACCTTAAGGAAGCGATGAATTTCCCTTATTTGTTCTCCCATGGCTTTCAGGTGCTTTCTCTACTAGAGAGTGTTATCTGTATATATAACATAATGTGGTGTATATATAACATACTACTGTCATTGCATTTTCTAGAAATACGATTCTTTTTGCTTGGGAATGAAATTCTCATTTGTTGATGCTTGGATCAAAATGAACTCATTTACATCCTCTTTTTCTTGAAAAGTTGAAGTCATAATCACGTTCTGCTTGGAAAATTACATGAAACCCACTAAAAAATCACTCCAATCGGGGATACAAGGACAAAATTACAGACTTTTCTTTGTTTTTGTCTAATTTGAATTAGAAAAACACAATTATTCTATCCTCATACAAAAACGTAAGATAGTTGCATCTGAATGTTTTGCAGGCCGTGATGTTTCTTTCCTGTATTATGGCTTTCTTGATAAACTATAGTGTATTTTTGAATACGACACTCAACTCAGCCCTCACTCAGACAATTTGTGGCAATTTAAAGGTATGTAATACAAGTTCATTTTTTTCATTCCCTCCAATGACCTCTAAAGACTATCTGGCGGCAACATTTCCAAATAATTAACACCCAACTCTTTTAGCCATTATTAGTTTACTACTTCATCCTCACACACTCGTTGACTTGTGATTTAATCTGTCCTTGTAGGATCTTTTTACCATAGGACTTGGTTGGGTGCTATTTGGAGGGCTTCCATTTGACTTGGTAAGCTTAATCTCATATCATCTTAACTTGACTATTTGAATCTCGCTTATTTTCTCATGTTTGCTTTCAGTTGAATGTTATGGGCCAATCTCTTGGGTTCCTCGGGTCATGCTCGTACGCGTACTGTAAACTCCAAGGTATTTAAGTGCTATCAAGCTGCTGGGTAAGGCCTTGCTGCAGGAGGAAACTACCGTAATGGTGGCTGACTGTTGCTGCCGCTGATCAGCTGCTAAATTTTGGTGGAAGGGTAAACGAACCATTTACATAGGGCATGTAGAAAGAAACATTCTATATTATATAAAACTTGTTTGCTTGGAAGACAAGTTATAGATTTAATAAGTGTGCTATAACTTCGAAAGCAACACTGAATATGTGTATAAACCCTAGGTGCACTTTCCAATGTGTTTCTTCTCTGCCTTTTAATTTATATGATTTAAACATAATGTCTTGGAGCTATAATCTCAGTGTCGAGCAATCCTCACATGCAGATGCATGGATTAATGTTGATTGGGCTTTTATAGTCTTTCCGAGTGTATTACTGCATGCCTTATAGGGCGATTTAATCTAATATAATCCATACTTTTCAGAAGAAGAAAAAAAGCATAATGCCCCCGAGGAAAGCAAAAAACTGAAAAAACACCAAGCCAAAACTGACCTGTTACTCGATCAAGCGCTTGAATAGTTGATTCAATGTTTAGGTTCAAGACAAAAGGGACAGAAAATGCATCAATTCTTCTTCTCCCACCAGCACACCACCAATTGTCATGCCCCCAATACAAAGCAAATCCAAAAGATGTCCCTTATACTCAAGACAAAAGGGATAGACGGATATAGCAAACAAAAAGGAATTGATTGATATCTCTATTGAAATTTGAAAGTGATACGAACACTCTTTATTTTACAGAAGCTTGGTTCCTCTCTCCTTGTCTATACGATCATGATGCCTTCATGGGTTTATGGTCTTTTGATAAAACAAGGCACACATATAACATATTTATAGACGAAGAGATAATTGAAATTTTACGGACTAATAAATATTTACATGAACCTTAAATCATGAGAATCATAATAATCACAAAATAGATTAAATCAAAGGGTTGAGTTGATACCTCTATTAATCATAATAAAGAAGACCTTTCATCTTGTAAAGGACTGCTTGTACGTAGTGACAAACTGAATATCAATTCGTCTTCATGTCGACAACGATTTTCATGGGTTCTGAAACTATGAAAGCCGACGAAGCTCCTCCCTCCACTTTCATCTCCTAGCGTCGCCATGTCTGACCAATTTTTCTTCTTCACTCTCGAGCCGTTTCTCTCCAGATCTACTTTTTTTTCCCAGATTGTACCGTCGCGTCCCTCCAAACCGTTGAACGCGCTTGGCCTCCCGTCTTCTCCGGTCTTTAGAGGTTTGCGGGGGTACTTTTTGTCTCAGATCTGACTTCTCCTCTTCTGTTCTCGGCTCTTCCGGGCCTCGTCGGACCAGTGACGAGGGGTTATGGCCTCCTCAGGTCTCGAAGTGGAGGAGTTTGGTACTCGGGACGGGCTGGCTTTCTGCGGTGCGGCTCAGATATCGGCTCTCTCGTCGTCTTGCTACTCGGTAAGGTTAAGGTTAAACTCTTCTCTCTTCTTCAAGTTACTCCCCCCGGCCCAGATCTTCGTGCATCGCACTTGCGGTGACCTCTCCCTTTGGGTCGTCGGACTGGTGTTGAGCACCGGCGAGGTCTCGATGAGACCTGAGAGCTAGATCTGGTTTATTTCCCTCTTCTCCTGAACCCTGTGTACTCACCCCTTTCTCTCTTACTTTTTACCCTTTCTCCTTTTCCTCATCCTCGATTGGGTGATGAGGCCCAACACTCGGGGTTGACCAGTGTTGGGTGTTTGCCTAACGGCGTGTGGGAGAATTGGGGTTAGAGGTTCGAAGATTGGGTATTGGATGCTCAGGGTCATGAGAAGTTGTCCTGGACACCCATTTTGGGTTCTGGGTATTGGGGTGGTGTATTTTGCGAAGGGAGTTGGGAACTGTCGATCTCTTGGGGCAGGGTGTTGATTGAAGTGTTTTGGGTGGACATCTCTCTTCTGTGTTTGGTGGAGCTTTTGGGGGCGATTGAGTCTGTTTTCTGCCTCTCCTCGCACTTGTGGTTGTTCGTTGGGTTTTGGTCGTTGATTGTCGGCTGGTTTCGGTGCTCGGTGGGGGCGGATCTTTCTCGGTTGCTACTTTGGAGTGGCTGGAGCGGGGCTCGAGGATTAGGGAGGTTTCTGTTTAGGTCTTGTTTGGTTGGGCTTTGTTTTTGTTTAGTTGAAGTTGGGCTTTAAGCCTTTGTTTGGTTGTTGTTTGTTTGGTTGTTGTACTGTTCTGGCCCGTTTGTTTAGGCCTCTGTTTGTACTCATGCTTATTGTTTGTAGTACTAGGTTGAAGAACTTGTTGTTGTTTCCTCACCATGTTGGGTGATTGTTATGAGACAGTGCTAGTAGCATGTACTCTTGTTTGTAAGACCTGAGGGTTATGCCCTTATCCTTCTGCTACACTTTGTAGCAGTCGGATTTTATAAAACAAAAAATTGCTGATAAAAAAAACCGTTTGTCACGCCGCTAAAGCTTCGCTGGCGAGTGGCCTCTAATATCCAAGCCCGTCCGTTTCTGCCTTCTTTCTCTTTAGATTTACTCTCCTCTTTAAAACTAGCGGTCAGTCCCAACCTCGTGTCTCATCATCGAAACTTCTCCCTTACAGTCCAAGCCAACATGTGCACCATTGGAAAAGGTTTATTGCCATATGTGCGTGTTTGTGATCTTTGCTTCTCTCGAGCATAGTGTTATTAGCCTCTTTGTCTGCTTTCTAGCCACTAGTGTTCCGTTGATTGCTCCTTAACGATAGTGTGTTCTCTCCTCCAACGCCACCTGCCATTTTTTCTACCGCCCCTCTCTACGGGTTCTTTGGACTGTCACGCAAATCTGAACCAAGAGGTTGTTTGGTCTCTCCATTCTTTGTTGGTGTTGACCGTCAATGTTTCTCCCCTGCGGTGGTTGTAAGTGTTTGGGTGGTGCTGGTTTCCAAGATCTCTCCCCGGTCTCTGTTGTTGGGTTTTAGTGTTGGCCACCAGCAGGCTGTGAGTGTTCTCTTATGGCATCTGTGCGGACAAGGTGAGACGATGTTCCGAGGTTTGCTAGCCTCGTTCCATTGTGTTGCTTTTGCGTTGTTGGTGGTCTTGTCGCCGACATGTAAATGTGACATCTCGCAAAATGACGTTACTTAGTTCTGACTTTTGTTAGGCCATTGGATAATTGTTCTTTTGTCATGCTTTTTATTTTATTTTATTTTCTTTGTATTTTTAATTTCCATCTTCGAATGTATGTCATCCATTTTAGGGGTGTCCAAAATTGGCCCGGAACCCAATTCACCCGGTCAACCCGGCTCACCCGGCCCTAGTGGGTTTGTCCCCATGGGTTACGGGGACGGGCCCGGGTTCAAAAATACCAAACCCGGAGTGAGCGGTCCGGGTTGCGGATGCGTCACATGCTTTTCTACATAACCCGGACCACCCGAATATGGTACAAGTTCAATGCCTAAAGCTACACTCTTACAATTTTAATCACTTTTACATATAAAGATGAAGATTGATTGTTTGAGATTTTGAAGATAATTACCAATTTTGTAATAGAACATGTCATAGTTTTGTGTTGAGTTGAATTCATCTTTTGTAATCATAATCTGTTTTGAGTCAACTTGAACTCCCTGTTTGACGTTTTTAATCCTTGAACATTTGATAAAATTTTAATAGGGTAGAGAGTTTTTTCATAATTAAGAAGTGATCAAATTGAGAGCTTCTAAGCACTCTTTGATGGTTTTTTTAAGGGTCTTTGGATAATTAGAAAATATTTGAAAGTATACGTGCTACTACTTATGGTTAATGTGATCAATTGTAAACAAATTCGGATGGGTAGGTCCAACCCGGTGAACCGGCCCATAATTTGGACGGGCGGGTTCAAAGGTGTCTTTTTGGGCCTGGGACCGGGAACGGGTTAAATTCTTAGAACCCGATCACTACGGGTCGGTTCAAAAAATTAGCCACGGGACGGGGACCCTGCCCATGGACACCCCTAATCCATTTATGAATATATTTTTTTCTGATAAAAAAGACAAACTTGTGGGTTAGAGAGTTTAGTCTCTCTATTCTGGGTTTTGGTTTTCTTGGCGAGATAGCCTCTTTGTCCTCTCCATTTATGACATGCATGGATTGATTAGAGATTTTGGAGGGATATTGAGGTTGGGAGGCAGCTGCCATTAGAGTGGATGGGAGCACGACATCAAGGCTTCTTCAGTGAGGGAGACCTTAAACCAACGGCTCGAGGATGAGAGGACTTCGAGCAGGCTCGATGGGGGTGGGGGGGAGAGATATCGTCGGAGGATTCATCGAGTACTTGGCCTAGGAGGCACAACCTGCCTTTTTTGGTAGGACCTCGTTGCGAACCGGGCATGGTTTTTCAGTAGGGACCCATGGTGGTCATCTTGGGGTGTCGTCCCTGAGTGGTATTGATACTCGGGTGAGCGAGTCTGAAGAACAGAGGGTACAGAGGATTTTCCAGTAAGATGGGTAACCTTTCTATCCGGGAGGTCGTGGTACCACCGATGAAGATTTGCGGGTAAGGGCTAAACTTTGCCTATGCGGTGGCAATGAGGGTTATGACCAACTGAACGTTCTTCTGGCGGTCGCTTGTCGACTGGCTAACCGAGTTGTGAAGGATGCCAGGTGTAGTAGCCCCCACTCCACTGTTAGAAGACGGAGTCATGGAATTCTTCTTCCGCATAGCTCGAGAATGAGCTAAGGTCTTGGCTTTTTGCCTGTCAGTAGTATTGTTTGGTGATCTGAGGCTACACATGCATCTTGAAGACATACTGTTTACCCACTTCTTGATATGAGTCCAAGTCACCAACCTCCCGGTGGGAGCTTGGAATAGGGGCGTCTGCTTTAGGATCATAGGCATTCTAGGTACCAGCTTGGCGGTAAATGGCGACGATGATTGTATGAGCTAGGGAGATTTCATGCGGATCTGGGTTTATCTCGATGCTCGACTTTCCATGCATATGTCATATGAGTACAATCTCTCTCGTATTTGTCATATGAGTATATGTCGGATCATTTTTTTGACTGCAATTGCATACGTCACATAGAGGATCTTTTACCTGTGAGTACGAGAGTTAGAGGGCTCTCAATGAGGGCCACAACTGAACCTAGGGTCTCCCGGGTGCAACCTCGAACTAGTTGCGACCTCCCGGTTACGAGTCGAGGTCAGTGAGGGGGATTGTTTTGCACTTTAATATAAGGGGATTCGTTTTGTCCCCCAAGATTGAAATGAATACCCGACAACCTCTCCATCTCGGTTCAGTGGATCGTAAGGAAAAGGTAGGACATCTCAAAGTAGGTCGTTTCCCATTAGGAGAAAGAGCAACTCTCCATTTCCTTTCTCAGGGAGAGGGCAACTCCTACTACCAACCCTCAGCTTCGGATGGTAGGTGGAGGTTGCGGAAATGGGAGGGGTCCTATGCATCCTCCGTCCTCGTCCCAAGGACTATCCCTTACTTTTCCAACCAGAAGGGTTGAGGATAGCCCCCTGGGTATCTAGGCTTAGCTATTAAATCTATACCAAGTCCAAGAAAGCGACCAATTGACGACTTTTTTGGTGTAAATTCTGAGGGATCGACGAAATCCGTTGTTGCATACAAAACAAATGCATGGGCGGAAAGAACCCTCGCCTCACCCAATGATGGTCGATGAAGGTTCACAGGTATCACCGCCTCACAGGTTGTAATAAGGTGGAAGAGGTTCCACCAAGTATCGGTATAGGATCCCCCTACCTTCTCGGGAGCCAACATCTCCGCATTTTTGGAGCCCTCGTCTATCATATGAGGGAGGACGACACTAGTTGGAACCAAGAGGGAGTACTTAGTCCACCGTGGTGCCAATTTTATTCCGATAATAGGAACACTTAACCTAACTTATAGTCATCAACAATTGTATCAGTGGTCTCGACCGCTATCATAATATCACCCTGGCGACAACTATGGAGTGGCTCAGTAAATAAATATCCTTTTTTATTTTCTTGTCAGTCTCACGTTGTTCGGACTTTTTACATATTTTATTGTTTGTGTTTTGGTTGAATTATTTTTTCTCAGGTTGACCATTTGGTGGTTGGTGTTTTCATGCGTTTTATTAATTATATGCATGTTCAACGTTAAAAATATATATTTAAATATAGTTATGTAAGACATTTTTTTTTCATATTTGAAGTGATATGAGGTATGCCAAAGAAATGGTATTGAGATTAGGTTTGTAAGGGATAATCAATCATTCTTTTTTCTCTAGAGTTTTTTTCTTGGAAAGTATGTGTCTGGACTTTAATTTATGATTATAATATGCAAAAATTACTTTCCAAATAAATTATTTTCTTTTCGGTGGCTTAAAGAAGTTTTGGTAAATCACTTAAAGCAACATGTCATCTATTGTGAAAACTGGTTCGGTGTCGATTTTTACAACGCCAGTTTGATTTTAAGAAATCAAGCGACTTAAGGAGATTTGAAAAAATTAGGTCAGTATCGCAAAAAACTGTCCAATCGAATCATATAGACGCTAATTTTTACAATATTGATATGATCTTTATGTTTTTATCTTAAATCTTTATTATTAGTCATTTATATGTTTATTCTTCTTATGATTATGAGAATAATATGTATTATTAACATATATATTTATATTATATTAAATATGTAAAAAAATTATATTCGTAAAACTAATAATCATAAGTGATAAATACAATATTTATCTCTTGAACTTTTGTATGATATAGCTCATCTTTCGATAATATTTATATAATATATTTATTATAAATTATATATAAAAAAATCATAACATTTTTTTTTGTAACATATGACTACTATTAATTATTTTTTGACTGATGTATATGAATCTAATTTTCATATAAAAAAAAAAGAAACCCTATGATGTCGTTGCTCTCTTCGACCTCGTTATGTCTGTCACCTCCACTAGTACAACAACCCTCTTTACCCGTTTTATTGTCCCCACCGACCCGCACGGCTCCTTGATACAATGAATATTGTCCAGTCATGGCCCGTCCAGTGCAACGGGGTCTATGGTTTCGCCAATCAGACGCCGCCCTTCTCTCAGGCCAGATCCGCTGCCACCCCTTCTCTTGCGAGCCGATCATGGCAACAGAGGACCCCCTACCTCCAACCTTGATGATTGGACCCCGTGCAATGAGATCGACCCGTCGGTATCACAACTTAGAGGAAGCAAGACCGATCCTCCACTAGGTGCCCACTACTGCACTTATGACGACTCCATCGATCCTCCTCTCCCCAAGGGGAGAGGGCTCCGATGGGACAGACATGAGGCTCGCCAAGCAGTCTCGTTGGTTTTCATGAGAGCATTAGAGCACCACAGGTGTCCCAGAGGAGCTACACCTCAGCCCTTAAGGGACGAATACTACCTGATCCCCAGCCTCCTCCTTCCCTTGGTATACTCCTTGAACGACTATCAATACAACACATGCATGTTCAAGTCGAGATGGGGGAAGTTTTCTGGAATTACTACGCCAACCACTGAGAGAATAGGGAACCACCCCCTAATACCCACAAAACTACGATTAAAAGTAGTAATCTTATTGCATGGTCAGCGTCTCGGATCTTATTTGTCAAATCTGAGACTCTGTCTAGCCCTTTCTTGGATTTTCAATATAGTATTTTCATTTCGTGTATATTTACTTTTGAATTATACAAAGTCTATCAATGAAATCTACTACTATGCTCAAAAGAAAAATTATGACTGATGTTTAACGGTTGTCACCACCTTATTAACACTTGAACGTTTTTTTTACTGCTCAGTGAATTGGATCAGTAGGATAATCATTTATTGAAAATGATTAATGGGTGGTGAGGCCCATTCATATATTTTGAGCCCAAACCTACCGGACATGTACAACGTTGGGTTACACGCTAAAAACCCAAGCCTTTGTTGACTCAGATTATTATCGAAGCAGATCCATTAGACCATCCACAGTGGGGTTTGTTGCACGTCAAATTGGCCCCCAAAGCCCAAAATCAACGTCTAATCCGATTTGTTGCGTCGAATCGGCGTCTAAGAGGGAGGAAAGAGAAAAGACCGTCTAGAGATTCATCGACTACCAATTCAGTTTTAATGTCACGATTCTCCAATGAAAAATCGCCATGTAGCTCCATAATTTCCTTAGTATCTATTTAAGAATTTCCTTAATAAATTATACTATGTTATTTAATATTTTCTTAATAATATTTTGTAATTTAACATAATATTAATTTATGATTCCTAATTTCATATTTATAATTCAATATTAGGAAATTTCACATTTATTAATTTAATAATAAAATTACTTAATTACTAATACAATAATTTTGGATTTATTAATTTGATATTAAAATTTAAGATCTTAAGTAAATATTACCAAATTATGATTATAATAATTTAATATGCTTTGGTCGGTGGTGTGTTTTGTTGGCTCTCAGGTTTTGTTGTTTACGGGTTTGCATTGTACTTTCCTTAGCTCGTTTCCGGAAATAATAATACACTTCCATCGTCTTTCGTTGTTTTTCATTGTTTTTAAATTAAAAAATTTCTTTCAATTGGACCAGGAATATGTAGTAAATCTAGTACCCGAAACCGAATAAAAGATTCACCCCGGAAATCAATTTCATTCAGAGAAATAAACCGATGCGATTCGATTTCTAGCGAACACCAATCTCCTGATTTCCAACCCCCGATCTCAAGACACAGTCGATAAAATTGCGAACGTCTAATAAGCAAAAATTACCGAACAATAATTAAAGTGTATAAATAAATAGAAAACTCAATTTTACGTGGTTTGGCAATGTGCTTACATCCACGGGACAACAACGAGCTCTTTATATTACCCAAGAAGTAATCCGAGAACTTACAAAAGTAATTTCCTATTTCGTAATACAAGATATGACAATCTATAAGAGAATAAACTCAATCTCTTATTATCAATAAAAGAAACCCTCTATGAAATCATCTTTGATGGCTTATCTTAGTTGCTCATTCTCTAACAAGAATCTTCACGCAAAACTAATCTCTTATCTTGATAGCATAATCACCCTACTAAAGAGTAGAACAAAATTGCCCAATACCTCTTTGTCTTCACCTAGATTTAGCCAAGAGAATCCTCCAATCAAGCCAAGAATAAATGATGTTCTACTTATGCCCAATCAGATTTAAAGTTCAATTGAGTCTTAAGCCTAATATACTTAAGACGTATATTAAGAACAAATTAGGGTTAAGAGATGTGGATTCATCTTTTTCTCTTGAAGCCTCCTTTTTCTCTTTTCTCTAAAAAATATAAGATTGAAGAATCGTTCTTCATCTCATAGTCATCTCAAAGATTGAAAGCATCAAATCATTACTCGGTGTGGATACACTAGAGGTTTCGTATTTTCGGAGATATATCAGTTTTGTTCTACATATCAAGTAAGTAGCCTTTAATTTTATCATTGATTCAAATGCAATAAGTTGTTTTAGGATCAGATATTACGTTCTGCTGCGAACATGTGATGTTTATCGATCCTTCACTTCTATGTGCAAAGGACTAGCCAAGAACAAATGATATAGTTAGGGGTGGGCAAAAATATCCGCCCCGCCGGATTCCGACCGAAACCGACCGTAAATACCATCGTAAAAACCGGAATCGGTGGATTCCGGTCGTTTTCCGGCGTGAAATTCATTAACCGGTCACCTTGTGGTCGGAGTCCGGTTCAGAAATTACAAAACCGCGGTTTCTAAAAACCGACCGGAAATAAGCGTCATTTACCAAACATATATTCATATATCACCTAAGGCCCATTTTTGTTTTCGAAGCCCAACATATTCAGCCCACTGCTTAAAGTTAGTCCATTAACCATCAATCTATCCTTAACCCTAATCCTATATAAACCACATATACGCTCAGTCGCAACCACATCTACCTCTCCACATCTCACCTTCTTCCAAATCAACTCTCCCTTTTATTATTCTCTCTCCCGAAACTCTTTAGTCCCATTTAACCAATTCTCTTCGAAAGCAAGTTTATCTCCTTCTTCCAATCTCCAGTCCAAGTTGAAATCATCAATCAATAAAAAATTTGACATCATCACGAGTAAGTAAAAAGATTGTAGATTTTTAAGCCAAAAAAGCCCATAACAGAGCTCAATCACGAAGGTGGTGGTCGGTCCAAACCGCAAAACCGACCTGAAACCATGGAGGTCGGATAATTCCAAATTTTCCAGTTCCGGTTACCCTGGAGGTCCCAGAATTATGAACCCGCAACTCAGCGGTGTGGGGTCAAAGTTGGGTTCATGGTTGGTTTAACCGACCATGCCCACCCCTAGATATAGTTGTCTCATTGACTCACGCCACCCAAAAGAAAGAAGATGGAGAAGCCACCAAGATTGATCTCGTTCTCCTAAAAGATCCTACCGCCCCTTCTAA
Source organism: Erodium maritimum (assembly GCA_963921825.1). Classification (NCBI taxonomy): domain Eukaryota; kingdom Viridiplantae; phylum Streptophyta; class Magnoliopsida; order Geraniales; family Geraniaceae; genus Erodium; species Erodium maritimum. The sequence continues at coordinate 47,968,877 of OY997596.1, read as the reverse complement.
AAAACAAGATGCACTATTGTTACCTTTTGAAAACAACATAACCTAGATAGGCAAAAATAGGCTTTAAGTAATGGATAGGATTAAGTCATGGGACATGGCCACCTGGGCTTGAGGTCATGGGCTTTGGAGCTCAAAAAAATACAGAATAGACCGAATCGGTATAATCTTAGTGTGACAGAAATTGAATGAAATCTACAAATCGAATCAAATATACGTTAATTTTCTAAAAAAAACAATCAAGATTAGTCAGTTTAGTCCAATCTCACTGTGGATGGTCTAACATATTCCGTCTCAGAGCATTCACAACGCTGGGCGGGGAGCTGCTGGCGGTGAGCTCGCTGGCGGTGAGGACTGGTGGGGAGCTCACCACCTCTTCTCAATGCCGATGGTGTGTAAAATTGTGAAGAAAAAAACACTTATCATCAACTCTTTACCACCTAGTATTGTAGGGTAGAGACACTAAGCTGACGATAAAACTCAAAAATTATATTTTAATCATCCCACCAACACCTCTCGGCACTCTAAATGTTCTAATAAATCAACAAAATAAAACTCCGTTTCCGCAGCTTCCAAGAACGAAGAGCTAGAGTGGCACTCCGTTTCTTCCGTCTCCGTGCATATATTAGTCGACGTGTCGCGTCGTCACTCGCCAGTCATCTTCAACTGTTCCGTTCCGTCACTCTCACACATTATCCTGGCCAAATGCAAGGAGGAGCTCCAAAACTATCGAGCACCTCCTCTTCTTCTCCGTCGTCTTCCTCACTTCAAAACCCTAATTCATTATCGACCGTGTTGGAGTTGAATTTGATCGGTTAACTAGCTCCGATTCTCGATCGAATTGGACCGATCGCTGCACGAGCGCGGAGGCCAGAGAAGCCGGAGGAGGAGGGAAGCCGAAACATGTTCGCCATAGCGTGCGGGAAGAGATCTTTCTTCGAAGACAAACACCCCGTCTCCAAAAGGATCTGTTTCGCTTCCTCCTCCGTTCGGTTCTCGCCGACCAGAGCCGCCGCTTCTGCTCTGCCCCCTTCCCACCTGATTGAACACCTGACCGTTGTATTCCCTGGCATGGACAAACAGGTGTTCGTCAATGTTCTACACTCACTGTTGCATTTGTGTGTGTTGAATTTTTATTGCTGTTCCAGGATTGTAGCTGCTTCGAATGTTATGGTTGAGTTTTGCTACTAATTATTTCTGCAACATGTGTCTTTCATCCAACTCCTGACATACTGTATCTATTTGCCTATAATGTGATCATAGCTTCTTGAAAAAGCACTTGAGGAGTGTGGCAATGATTTGGATTCAGCTATTAGAAGTTTGAATGAGCTTCGTTTGGGTTTGGCTGATCAGAATTTGGGCTATGTGGCAAGGAATTCTGATGTACCACTGCAGCAAGATGCTCAACTTCAATCACAAGGTATTTAGATCCTTCAAAACAGACATTTTTGGATCTTGGGAATAAACCGTTAGCAGAGAATACAATATACCAATATAAGTCTCGTTAAGTGGTGGAAGAAGCTTGCTTTTATATAAGCAAGGTCTTACATCTTAGCAAATCCTCTGGTGTTTATTTAGTTGGCAGGCATATTCTTCCTGAGTCCGGATATTCTCTCTAACTCCAACCATTTACGTTTCAATGATGAAGTAAATTTTCATGCTTGCTGGTTGGTCTTAATAACCCCTGTCATCAATTCAGTTCTATATTTTTTTTGTACTCTCAAGTTTTTCATGTGTTTGGGAATGTCTCTAAACACATTTTCCAGCCAGACTCTTAACTTCCAATGTGTTTGTCGATCAAACATGTTACTGATAAGAGTTCCATTAGGTCTCCTTACAACCTGTAAACCTTGGCATATCATTTGCATCCATTTACTTACTTGTATCCCAGACTTCTGCTATGTGAAATTGGTAAAAGTTCCATTAGCAGAGTTTGGAGATATCACATGCATTGCTGCGTAAAATTGGACATTCAAATGATCAATAAAACTGAATTTAGTTGCATTTCTATGATTCTTGGCATATCGTTAAATCGTTTGCCTCCATTTACTTATTCCCAGATTTCTGCTGCCATCAGATGATGTATGGCACACTTAACTTGTTTCCTAGTCATTCATTTTTAAGTTTTTTGAATCTTGTAATACTAGTTACATTATGCAACAGCGAATTGATGGTTGGGAATACTTTTTGGTTGCAGGTATAGTAGCGAATAATGCAGAGGTTCCATCTGCTGTGGATCCTTCAGCTCCAAAAAACCATCCTGTAGATGGTGCAGACTGGGTGGAGCTTTTTGTCAGAGAAATGACGAGTGCTTCTGACATGGATGATGCCAAAGTCCGTGCTTCAAAAGCTCTCGAGGCTTTGGAGAAGTCTATCCTTGCACATGCCCGTGCAGAAGCAGCCCAGAGCTTTCACCAGGTTGTTGATTATTTTCCATTCCATTGTGCTTCTCACTAACATGATTGGGAATTTGCGGCTATTATCAATTTTACTTCTTTTCTACACATCCTATTGGGAAAAGGTTGCAAGGATTTAGATGTCTCAATCGCTGGTTCATTTTAGAAAGATTTTTCTATATTCATGGTATATGTCATTGTAGGAGAACATGATGCTGAAGGAACAAATGGAAGCACTGATGCAGGAAAATACAGTTCTCAAGCGAGCAGTGGCCATACAATATGAGCGTCAAAAGGAGAATGATGGTAGAAGCCAAGAGCTGCAGCATCTGAAGCAACTTGTCGTACAATACCAAGACCAGTTGAGAACACTGGAGGTTGTGCTAATGAACTTTAAGCTTCATATCTATCTCCTTGTTGTAGCATATTGAAGTAGATTTCTTACTCGATGCTGTCTGCTTTGCTATTTCCCAACATGTTTCCTTAAACTTCTGCATCTATTTATCCTTCGCTACCTGTATTAGGATTAGGTTTTGGGTTCGATCTACGCCTGTTTTTCATTATTACAATAATCAAACTGTTTATTCAATATTGTTGCTTAAATTTTCCTGGTATCTGATGATATGTGATGTTTTTCATTGTACCAGGTGAACAACTATGCCCTGACGATGCACCTGAAGCAAGCTCAACAAAGCAACTCCATTCCCGGGCATTTCAACCCTGATGTATTTTAATCAACATTTAACATACTCAACTCAGTCTTAAATGTCAGTCCTACAAAAAAGCATAAGCGGAAGCATTGAACTGCTATTCCATTGAGTTATAGAGCTATGTAGGGATGCTCTTTTCTTTCATAAAAAAAAAAGAGTAAGGTCCATTCAGAAGTTATTTTAATACATTGTCAAGTAGCTCAGTATATGTATTATAATATATTGTATACATTCTATTCCTGATATATAAAGTATGTTTATCGCAAACCATGCTCTTGGTAGCATAGATTCCTATGTTATAGATGACAAAAGGAATGTCACCAGCATTATCCGGGTGAGGCGTTGCTGACATCTGCTTGATGTAGCAGATTTCAATTCCTTATTGCAATTAGGTATGTGGTGCTGTATGGAGATAGGGAGGGATTGAAAGGGCTTTGTAAAGTTGAATGGTTGTTGAAAGTTGAGAAGTATTTGTTCATTTCTCATCCATTTATTCCCATCTTAAGGTCGATGCTGAAAGCCTAAACATTGTCTATTTTCCTTGCAGTATCCGATTCTAAGGGATGTGGGTGAAGTGGCAAGTGACCTCAGGTTGATTCCAATTCTCATTTTTGCGGTTATTGTTGATCAAAAGAAGAAGCGAACATGTCTTGTATTGAAGTTTTGAACAGCTGTGAATACAAGACACAAACCATGCTTGAGTTTTTGTATCGAAGTTGTGAACTAATTCATTTTCTGATTAGATTCCAGAACTTGGAAACCTTAAAAGAAACAAGCATGTCTTGTAGTGTCAATTCATTGGCAATGAAATATGTACAGAGCTAGCTGGGATCAGAAGACACAAACGTCTTGAAAAAAGAAAGAACAAAATAGAACTATCAATTGTCTCTAACTACTGATAATTTCTTAAAGAATGCAGGTGAAGCAGAAGGAGTGTCAGATTGAGTGAAGTTGAGGCTTCATGAAGATGATGCCGAAGCAAAGGAACCAGAGGCACCAGCACTCATCATCTTCTTAAACTCGTCAAAATTAACCATCCCATCACCATCCATATCAACCTTTTTGATCATCTCTCTGCAAGCCTCCATCTTCGTCCCTTGGTTCAGCCCCATGGAAGCCAGCACCAACCCTAGCTCCTCCACCGAAATCAACCCATCTTTGTCCCCATCGAAGACATCAAAAGCCTCCTTCAAACCCACCTCTCCATCACCCACCACAGACTCAAACAACTTGCAGAACTCACCCAGCTCAATCAGCCCGTCTCCGTTGGCGTCGAGCCTCGCCACCGTCTCCTCAATCTCCTCCTCGGACATGAAGATCTTGATGCTCTTGAGCGACTGCCTCAGCTCCTCCTTGGTTATGAACCCGTCGCCGTCCCTGTCGAAGGTAGAGAACACCCTCTTGAGCTCTGCTTCATCACCGCGAACCTTGGAGACCTTTGCTTCAGTACTCACCACATCCTTGGGCGAGGGACTGTTGGGTTTAGGAGAGACCCTTTTGGCGGTGAAGGACTTGAGGCAAGATTGGAGCTTTTTGGTGGGGAAGTAGAGGAACATGTTAACAAGAGCAACCATAAATACAAGTGTCACGAGCACTGTAGAGAGTTCCATGACAAGTTTGGAGGAGGAAGAGACGCAGCAATTTAGGTCTTTGGAGAGAAGACTTGTGAGTTGTGACTTTTGCAAGAGAGGTTTGCTACTTTGTTGAAGAAGAGTAAGACGCGTTGTTTATGTTGACCCACAAAACCGCGTGAAATGGCTCCAAAGAAATGCTTTTGGTATAATTCTTAACTTTCATGATGTGACCAACCAACTTTTGTATTATTAACTTCCTGATACACGTTAGCGTTACTTGTTTGTATAAATCAAGTATATATAGCATGTGTGTGTTTTCAGGTCAACACTAATGTACACTGTTTAGAACGTGTTTTACTTTTTAATGGAGATTTACAAGTATATAGTTCACTCCCTTTTGATTTTTTTTTTAACATCAGGTAACTACTTTTATATTTCTTAATTTGTTTAGATGTTGTACATTTACTGAAATATAGTTTTCTATTCAGTAATGTGAGGATGCAACGATTCCGTTGTTTTCAGCCACAACCAGTTACTCTAAAGTAAACACAGCTATAGGACCAGTTCTGCACGAAGATGAGTATCAAGATATGAGGAGTGAGATCTAACTCAAATATCAAATGCCCTTAAAAATGGTTTATTGAGTAGCCCAAGCATCTTTGTTCTAGGTTGTAAATCTCAACACTAATAAAGCTTTATAATTATGATGGTATATTGGCCCAGTCTAGAAGCAAAATCCTATTTGTTTGGAGCATCTATCTTGGATAGTCATTTGTTTTGGCTAGCTTTTATTTGAAAAATTATATCCGATACATGATCCAAATAATTTAAAAAATATCAAAATTGTTCTTTAAATCATTCTCAAATCTTTTGAACTTAGTCCATTGAATCAAACAAAAAAATTTAGGAGGAAGAATTTGGGAATGATTTGAGGGGCAATTTCGACATTTTTCAGAATTCTTTAGGTCACGTGTCAGGCATGTGACACTTTTCTATCTAAAAATGAACGGAAAGTTAACTATGAATACTAAATTGGAGACAAACAATATGATTTTTGTTTTTTTGGGGTTTGTAACAATATGATTTTTGTGGGCTTTCAAAAATGAGGAATGGAAAATTGAAAATGTCTTTCTTCTTCTTCTTTGTTTAGGTTTTGTAAGTATATGGTTGTTGATTTGGTTGTGCGGATATGAGAAGTACACGAATGTGTATGTTGCGAAACTTTTGTTTTGGCCTTTCAAGTTGGTCGATGGTGAGCGTGGAACCAGCGCTTCCTTGAAACATCATACTCATTATCAAATACCATCATCATATTTGACATTGTCTAAAAGCCTTTCTTATTTGGCCACTTTAGTGACTAACATGTTATAAAACGATAGGCAATAAAACGAAATAGAGATCAAAACCAAAAAACGGAGAACACAACGATATAACGTGGAAAACCCCTCCAAACAACGGAGAGGAAAAAACCACGGGCGCCAACCAGCAAAACTTCACTATAGGGAGAATGTTTACACAACGCCGGGGATTTACACTGATTCAACTTATCCCTCATGGCAGCTTACAGGTGGTATTTATAGGAGTGGTGTAGAGATACTTCATACAAAATAGGGAAATAAAAATCTCTACACAATTAAGACCCAATTTGGGAAACAGGACATAAATTCTCTAAATTGATTACTTGTTAATCAAGCCAAGACAATTCCCTAAATTTGGTTGCTTGGTAACCAAGCCACAAACTAGCTTGAATTTGGATCAACTTTTAACAAACTCCGCCTTGAGACAAATTCCTCCTTGTAGCATAAAGCGGTAGACATCTTCCTGAACAAACAAAGAAAAATACTTTCGGCGCTAAACAACCACTAGGGCTAAACAGTTATACCAACTAAGCTTGAGCAAAACTCAAACTTAGCAACAGGAACTGACTTCATCATATCACCAGGACTATCATAATCATGCTCCACCTGTTCAACACAACTCAAAGCATAATGAACAACGTTACATTGTTCAATTAAACGAGGGTGAGGACCTTTGTTTCTCCTCGGTCTATCAACAGCAATAGAGTTATTTGTTTGCTGCAAAACAGGTGGTGTAAGCTGAAGATCATTATTTTCAGCAACCTCATTTACTCTTTCGTCCAGGTGCTCCACCTGCACGCTTATCCTCTGTTGCTCATCATCAGAAAAATTAGCCACATCAAGAACATCAGAGGCATCCACAGAGGAACTATCATTGAACATGACAGCCTCATTAAAAACAACATTTCGGCTCAGCAAAATTCTTTTAGTTTCAGGATTCCATAACTTATATGCCTTTACTCCTGAACCATAACCAAGAAACACACATTTGACAGCTCTAGGCTCTAGTTTTCCATTATCAACGCGTGCATAAGCAGTGCAACCAAAAACTCTCAATAATGAATAATCAGCAGGTGAACCAGACCATACCTCAATAGGAGTTTTCTTATCAAGTGGAATGCTTGTAGATCTGTTTATTAAGTAGCAGGCGGTGGAGGCTGCTTCAGCCCAAAAACGTCTGCTCATACGAGCATTAGAAAGCATACACCGAGCCTTAGAGATGATGGTTCGGTTCATGCGCTCAGCCACACCATTCTGTTGGGGCGTGGACGGGATGGTATGGTGCCTTACAATGCCTTCGTTGCTACAATAGTTGTCAAAATCATTTAAACAAAACTCCATGCCATTGTCAGTACGAAGCACTTTTACCTTCTTCTCGGTTTGCTTCTCTACCATAACTCTCCACTTCTTAAAAGTATCAAACACATCAGATTTATGTTTTAGAAAATAAGGCCACACTTTTCTAGAGTAATCATCAATAATAGTAAGCATGTAATTTGCACCAACAAGAGAAGTTTTACGGGAAGGACCCCAAACATCAACATGCACATAATCTAATATCTCTTTAGTGGTATGAACGGAAGCATTGAATTTAACTCTCTTAAGCTTACCAAAAATGCAGTGCTCACAAAACTCCAACTTACTCATATTGCAGCCATCAAGTAAATCTCTCTTGATCAACTCTGTCATGTCTTGTTCACTCATATGTCCAAGGTGCTTGTGCCACAAATTAGTTTTACTAGGTTCATCAGAAATAACAGCATCAGTAACAGAACCATTTAAAGTGCTACCTCTAAGAACATATAATCTTGCAGAGTTCATATCACCTATCATGTGAACAAGAGAGTCTTTTGATACCTTTAGAACTTTCTGTGAACCGGAGTACTTGTACCCTTCATCGTCAAGAGTGCTGAGAGAGATGAGGTTTCTCGCCATGGTTGGTACGTGTCTCACATCTGTCAATGTGCGTATCATGCCGTCATGCATCTTGAACTTAACGGAGCCTATGCCCATAATCTCACGTGGGTTGTCATCTCCCATACGCACCACATCTCCATTCTGCAAAGACTTATAAGAACTGAACCAGTCTTTGTTACAGCAGATATGAAATGAACAGGCAGTATCAAGAATCCATTCATCATAAGCAGAAACACAGCCAGCAAACACAACTAGGCAATCACTATCAGAATTATCGTTTGAAACAACGGAGGCCTTACCATCACCATCAGAACTGTTTTTCGGTTTGCACGTACCATTTCTTTTCTCCTTATTCTGAAGCTTATAACAATCTTCAATGGTGTGATTTGTTTTCTTACAATACTTGTAGAACTTGTCGCCTCCTTTGGACTTAGAACGACCTCTCCCGTTATTGCTCTTATTTTTGTTTCCATAGTTGTTGTTCCTCTGCTCGGTCCTCCCACGTACCTGCAGAGCTTCTCCCTTGGAGGATGATGATCCTTCTCCCTGTACCATAAGTTTCATCTTTTCCCTCTGTTGAAGGGACTCATAAACTTCCGCAAGAGTTAGTTCATCGCGGCTCAATAATATGGTATCTCGGAAATTTGCAAAAGAACTAGGCAATGAACATAAGAGTAGTAGACCTAGATCTTCATCATCATACTTTACCTCCATGGACTGCAAATCAGAAACGATCTCCTTAAAGACCGCTAGGTGATCGAGTAGAGAACCACCATCTTGCAGCTTGTGCGTGAACAACTTCATCTTCACGTGCAACTTACTGGTCAGATCTTTGGACATGCAGATCGATTCCAGTTTGAGCCAAAGCGCTGCTGCAGTTTTCTCTAGCAGTACTTCCTGCAAAATATTATTTGATAGATGAAGATGAATCAGAGATAAAGCTTTACGATCCTTACGCTTCTCCTCATCGGTCCACGTCTTCGGATCCTTCTTGTTGAATCCATCTAGCGCATCATCAAGGTCAGGATGAGCTAGAACGGCCCGCATCTTTACTTGCCATAGAGAAAATCGTGTGGTGTAGTCCAGCAACGGTAGATCGAATTTCAATGATGCCATATCGTCAGAAAACCTAGATTGAACAACCAGGCTCTGATACCACTTGTTATAAAACGATAGGCAATAAAACGAAATAGAGATCAAAACCAAAAAACGGAGAACACAACGATATAACGTGGAAAACCCCTCCAAACAACGGAGAGGAAAAAACCACGGGCGCCAACCAGCAAAACTTCACTATAGGGAGAATGTTTACACAACGCCGGAGATTTACACTGATTCAACTTATCCCTCATGGCAGCTTACAGGTGGTATTTATAGGAGTGATGTAGAGATACTTCATACAAAATAGGGAAATAAAAATCTCTACACAATTAAGACCCAATTTGGGAAACATGATTTAAATTCTCTAAATTGATTACTTGCTAATCAAGCCAAGACAATTCCCTAAATTTGGTTGCTTGGTAACCAAGCCACAAACTAGCTTGAATTTGGATCAACTTTTAACATAACAAATAATCCGTAATATAGACACTTAAATGAGTAATTGAATCATCCATTTTTCTTTGGGTCTAGACGGTATCTCTTTATTTTTCGTCATATTGACCACAAATCTGATCCCTATTTGCATTTTAGTGGCTTGGTCCGGTATGGGAAATTTTGGGAAAGAGTAACATGTCTTATTTGTGAATTTCTAATGATCGTCGTCTTCTGCATGCTGGATATTCTATTATTCTATGTTTTTTTTCGAAAGTGTGCTAATCCCTCTGTTGTGCGGAGCTGAGTATCTTCTATTCGGTGGGATCAAAAATTTTCCTCTGCAGGGGCCTTGTGTAGTAAACCCCCTACGGGCGGCCGTCCGTCGTAAAGTAGTCCCCGCGAAGCTTTAAGGAATAAGGGTAGTCTTGTGTGTAAGCATAGCATTTCTGGTCGAACTCGTCCAACCCAACAGAAGCAAACCCGACAAACACATCTTTTTCCTTTTGAGAGGATTATAATTTGGCCACTTTGGTGGCTAACAAATTAATCATAATTAGATATCAAATGAACAATAACAATCAACATTAATTCGGTTCATGAAACTCAGAGAGGAAGGACATAGAGTTCTTATCTTCACTCAATTTCTGCATATGCTTGACTTGCTGAAAGATTATTGTTCTTATAATGTATTTTTTGTTCCACACATTTTTTTCTAGGATGATTAATTGATCGACTATTTTTATAAGTGGTGTTTTTATTGGATCATTTATCTTGATTGATTTTCAGGAATGGTTGTACAAAAGGATAGATAGAAAGTTGGTTGAGCAGAGATAAATACGAATTGATCGATTAAATATACAACTACAACATCATAATATGACATGTAAGTCCTCACACCAAGCACCGCACATCGCGAAAAAAGATGAGGCGAAGAGTTCAGTGAGGAGGAAGAAGCTAGGGGCTGAGTGGGAAAACGATGGAGCTCCACAAATTATTACTTCAACCTATTACTGCAATACAAATCAAATTTATGCCCTCAACCTAATCAACGTCTCGAATCCCATTTATAACAACATCCAAATTACATCTTCAACACACAAGTATCGTACATCCTCTCTCACACCATACACCGCGCATCGCACGGTGCCCCTTGTCTAATGTTATTAATACAGAGCCGAGTGGAGAAACTAAGTGGCGAAACCTATTACAACATTAAGCTGCTAAATCCTATTACTACTCCATAGCTCAATCTCAATAACATGAACCCTCTTGTCTTGGTCGGGCATGCGATCCAACTTCAGTCTCACCAACCCATTTGAAGCATCAAATCCAAAATCAACCTCTTCCGAGTCAACGGTGCACTTCATCGGCTTAGCCGAAGAGAACGCCCCAAACTTGCCTACCCCTTTTACTTCCATTCTCACTCTTCCCACCGATTCCGTGCCCTCCATCACTTTATAACTCAGCCCTTCAATGGCCCCACCGGCATTGTACATGTCGATGAGCCCCAACGGCGCAAAGCTGAATCCAGGTGCCAGATCCTTTATGGGCGTGACGGTAAATACGTCGTGCTCAAGGACCCTGAAGGACACCGGCAACACGGCATTGTAAGGTAGAGTGAGAAGCTCAGAAGTCCGGTGGCTGTAGACGGCGCAATCGCCTTGCCAGTTCGGGTCTGTGGCGGCTTCGGAGATGAGGTGCACGTCACTTCCCCTGACGTACCCTGTTATGGCCTCTATTTTGGTTTCGTGGAATGTGTTTTTCTTCTCTCCACTGTTCCATGCAGCTCCTTGGCAGTTGTATACTCCTAACACTCCAGTGTACTTGTTCATGTTCCATATCTTCAACAAACTGACCCCGTCTCGGGCCGGGTCGGAAAACAAACAATCTTGGGTCGGGCGGCCGGGCAAGCGGGCACGGAGCACCGACCCGTCCGGGAGGACGAGCTTCCTAAGCAGCTCGAAGTTGTGCTTACCGGGTGCATCACTGTTTACCAAAGTTAACATAGTTAGAGTTACCCAGTAGATCAAAATGGAGGCCTAGGAATCATTACCTAACATAAACGGGTCCTCCGCTGATGGCCCTCGCGGACGCGTGGTACTCAGCCGCCGGATGGAAGGAATGAAACATGTCCCAATCAGGCTGCATGAACTCTCCGAGGAACACACTGTTGTATGCTACGGCCGCAATGTGGATCGTGTGCGACGCCGGATCACGCGGGTAGAAATCGTCTGATGCTCTCACCACAGCCGTCTGTTTCGAGCTGTTCCCACAACTCAGTATTAGTACCGTGATATAATTACAAATGAAACAAAAATCATAAATATATATACCAGTACAGCGCGTCAGTATTGTGGCTCATGCAAGCGATGCACCCATTGTCCGGGAAATTCTTGGAGACGGAGGCGTCCAGGGCTTGATGGTAGAGCCTAGTAAGCTCCACCCTGCCGCCGAGACCTCCTCCGAGAGTCTCCAATATGCATTGAACGTCCACCTTGACGCCGTCAATGCCGGCGGCGGCTAAGTAACTATGTAGCTCGTTGTAGAACTTGTACACGTGTTTGGGGTCCACGAGGCCCAATCCCTGCACCGCCATTGCGTCGCTCTTCCACGTGGGCTCGTTCTCCACCACTCCTCTCGACACATTCGGGTACTTGATCAACGACCCGTAATGATCCATCTCCTTGACTCCCGGACGGACCCCACCCCAGTACCCTGTGATGGCGTGCCACACGTACACGTACTTGAGCCCGTGCTTTGTCTTCGCTACGTCCACGATGCTTTTGATCCCAGCCGTTGGATCTTCTTTCTTCTGGAACTTTGAGTTCTCTTTGATCCCGGTCAGCCTCGGAACCGGCTTCTGATCGGTTTCTTCTTTTTGTGGGTCCTCGCCGACGGACTGCCAACCGTCGTCTATGATCACGAACTTCGGAGGGGTACCGCCGGCGGCGAGGGATTGGAGGCCAGCCTCGACTCCCTCTTGGGTTACGTCCTGGTAAAACGCGTCCCACGTGCACCACCCGAAGTAGTCCACGATTCCGGGGAGCTTCTTCTCGTGCCGCTGCCGGAACGTCTTGAGATGAAACTTGACGGTTCTGATCGCCTGCGTGATGGTCGCGAATGGGTCGGTGCCGGAATGGATGAAGACGGAGTGGGTGAGCGAGGACGTCTTGGTGGCGTAGTCGCCGCTCTCGAGGCAGAGGTGGAGCTCGTCGTCAGGGGTTCCTTGGAGGGAAGCGCGGAATGGGCCTTCGATGAGGGGGAGGAATACGGTGTAGACGACCTGATCGGCGTCGTTGGTGTGGAGGAGTAAGAATTGGGTCTCTAGTGGGATGTGGCTGCCGCGATCTCCCATCTTCTGGGCCATCCACCAAAGCTTGAACCTGAAGCAGGCCATGAACCTGACGTCGCGGAGAGTGCCGATCGGAACGACTTGTCTACTTTTCTCACTGTCGAAGACTGCTCCGAGGAAGATCCCGTCGACGGAGGAGGAAGTGGCGATGACATTGTCGGGGACTCCGGTTAGAATCGTCCGATCCCTTACGATCAGCTTCTTCTCGGCTATTCGGACCGCCTGTTTGATTGTCATCCCTTCTGAACCTCTTTTGCCTTAAAATATGTAGCAAGGGAGCTATATTTATAGGCCACAATCGGGAACTTTCGTGATTTTCCCTTTCTTGTTCGTCTTTTTCGGTAGAAAAATACTCAACTAAATCTCCTCTCTCTATGGATACAAAGGCCACGTCATATCCACCATCATATAAGAAGAACCGTGTCGTCGCAGAAAATTTCTAGGATACGCCAAATAAAAAGCGCTAATCATTTTCCAACTAAAGACCGCCACGTGTGAACTTTATGAATATATAATTCTACTTGTATTAGTTGGCTAGGATTGTAGGCTCATATGAATGGTGGGTGTGATATAATTAAGGTATCCATGTGCTGACTTGTCTCCACGTAGGTACTTTTTGGCGTGTCTTGTTTCTCTTATCTTATCTAAACCGCCAAGTAAGATCACTACGCGCGACATCAAACGGTATGAGACACGCGTAGCTTGTGGTGGTCAAGTTGCTTTGTCATCTCTACTGACCTGGATGCAATGACAGTCAACTTTCTCTTCTCAGCAACAACTCCATTATAGCTTCTCAATCATGCAATTCTTGACTGTCCTGTGATTCCTCGTTCCCTTGCGAAAAATCGACACTGGTATAAGTTCTGATGCCGGGACCATGTCCACTACAATCCCTTGATCTTCCTTGTTGTGCTCGTCTCACTTCCTTTTGATGCTCAGTTAGTTCTAATCGTTTCCTCTTCAAACAAGGCGAGACCTTGTCACTTTGATCGCCCTGGAACACCTCTACTCTTTTCGAGCTTCTGTTCAGGACTGAGGTTACCCTGCAACTCTGTGGAGGAAGAGAACTGTCCCTGGAACTACATTTGAGGAGGAATGGTGTGTGTCTCTTGCACAGTGTTATTCTTCCGTTCCTTGATAACCTGTCCAGGACAACTAGCAAGCTCTTAGGATAATCTAACTTGGTTTCTTCCCCATAAGTTTGATTCCAAAACGAGATGCTGGGCTCTGAGATGGCGGGATTTTGATGGTTAAGAGCTTTCTCCAGGAGAGGTGCTTGGAGAGTTAGGAATGCAGAATCGAAGATTATTGGGGGATTGCTCCTCCGAAAACATTGAAGGGTCTCGGCCCATAATAGTTGAAATTGGTGGTTAATGCTTTCATCCTCCACTTGAGTACTCGTTAGCCACTCAACAAGTGAACACGATATTTCCTGCAAGAGCATAAAACAAGTTCAAAATTTTTTATAGTTGAATTGAATAAAGATTGCAGCTCTCCTCCCATTCTTGCAGGCAACCTTAACCTCTATCTTGTACAGAGAGTGTATAAAGAAGTGATGAGACCTTCAATTTAATCTCTTTGAGCTCAGACAATACAGAAGTCGATTCGTGATTACTAGTAACTTCAATTAGAAGTGCTATAGTTATCAGGGAGAGTGAGTCAGTTCTTATGTACTTTGCTTATATCGTTACACAAAAAGCCATATACTTAACAAACTTCTGCTTATAGGTCTTAAAATGGTTCAATATTTGTAAGTTGTAGGCATAGGAGAATAGAGGAGAATATTACAGACCTTAAAAAATAGGATTATATCTTGCTTGAAGTGCAGAGAACTGGCGAAGTGTGACAATGCAGAAAACACCCTGTGATATTCACACAAAATGATACATATGAATCAGATAACAGCTGGAGTCAGTACGCATGACAATGCAAGAAATAAGATCCACTGTGATTACCTAGAGGACAGATCAGTTGGTGGTGGTAGATTCGTGCCGAGCTTTGTCGAGACCAGCTTCATGTATCTGTATAATAGAAAACACAATATAAGCAAGAGCAGTTCGGTTTCATAGATTTCCCTTCAGTAGTATCAAATATCTTCCATATTACTAAATAGCAAAACAAGCGTATTTGAGATATTTGAAAATATAACTCATTTGTCATCTTTCACATCATCATTGGTATTCCACATCAAATACATGTAATCAGATTTTATAAGAATGACAACACTCTATTGTTGTGTCAAAAGCACCACCACATGCGGATAGTGGAATTGAGACCACTGTGAAACTAGTTTTGATGATATTATTTCCACAAGCATTTTTCAACCATAGTCAGAAATGAAAATTTAAAGCACAATAAACTTGTGTTTAAAGAAGCAGTACTTGCACTGACCTGGAAGCAAATCCCAAACTGTTCTTTATATCACTGGATGTACCGTACCCAGCATCACTTTGCCTTCCGTTTTCACCTGAATTCAGGGTCTGCTCTAAAACACAAATCAGAACATTCCCCGATAGAGATAGGATGTCAACACCCAAATCCTTACAGCCTACATCAAGTTCACTCCTACACTCAAGCAAGTTGTCGATGCACCCATTTAACATTGAAGACACATTCTCATGGAAAGAGTTCATAGCGCAGCAGTTACACTGCCTAGCAAGTGAAACATAAAGTGACTTCCACACTTCAACAACTTGTTCAAGATCCAGCCCTCCCTGTGACGCAGGAGATTCTTTTAAGGGGTAACTATTTCTTGTCAGGGACAATTCATTCAGGGGAGAAGAGTATACAACAAATGGGTAGGATAAGAAGCGGGCTAACAACAAATAACCCGTGTTGTCAGACTCATTTAGCAGTGAAAAGTCCTTTGCAGTGTCTATGCAGTCATTTAGACATTTTGCTATCACCATCCATATCTTTAGGTAACTGAGCCCCACATGTTTATACAATAAGCTGATAACTGCATGGACACTTTCCAGGGGATCATATGACGAAAATAAGAGGTTAAAATATTTGTGCATTCCCAGTAGAATGAGCTCCATTTTGGGTGTACTAAGAGTTGATTGAGCCACCACAGAGACATAGCATACGATTAAATAAACCACTGGAGAAACCATATCCATATGTGCGAAGTAGGTAACACCTAAAAGTTTCGCATGTCTAGCATTGTTAACAGTAGGTGCGCAATCAATATATTTAAGGTCGACAGCTACCTTGTAAATTGGAGATCCCAGCATAGAAGGTTCTAACTCTTCAGTGATAGCCTCTGTAAACTGGAGAGAAATAGGATGCAAGTCATTATGATCACTGTCTTCTGAAGTTACAGTTTCACACATCCTCTTTGTGAACCTTAATATTGTGTTCAAACACCAGATAATATTGTTGTAACTAGTGGTTGAGCTTTTTAACTCCAATTGAACTCCTATCAGAACCAATCTAAATATCCTGAGGGCGGCATCATATGTGGCACTCCTACTCTCATCTGTGACTATTGCCAGTGGTACTTGGTTGATGAGCATATAAATCACCTTCAAATGAAAATCCAACTGACGGAGGTCCCATGGCAACCATTTGATAGGATAATGCTTTAACATGCATTTTCCAGATATAGGTGATCCAACCATAGAAGCTTTGTTTGAAGAATTAGTTATTATGTGGCTATTTTGGATGCAGTTCCCTTCTCTACATTTTGCAAACATGAAGTCATCAAGTAGATCTATGCACAGATGCCATAGCCCGATATTCAAAGCATCTGGTCCTATTTGAAAAACTGCTTCCAAGATGGGCTCCAACACCACTTCTAAAACTCTGGGACAATTGACAGTTGTATCAAGTTTATGCAGCAGATAACACCATGTGTTGAAGCAAGATGAGTGAACGGATATATCACATTTACTGGACATGATTCCTATTAAGGGTGTCATAATGAGCTTTAAATTTTTCACAAATCCACTTGCTAGGGGATCATTGTGATTCCCTTTAGGCATTCCTGCTTGTTGAATACTATTTCCCACTGGCACTGCTGCGCTTCTCTTGCAAGCAAGTACAGGGTGAACTAGAGCATCAATAAGACCTTCCCAGGCAACCTGCAAGGTCAAGGCAAGGAACTAATTCATTTCAAAAACATACTACATCTGTTATTGGTAACACAAACTAGCAGCCCTGATACGACAAAAACTTGGGCAACCTAGGCTTGTCCCTTCAAAGAATAAATCCATACATTGACATAACTTATGAGAAATCAGGCAATTTCTGGATATGTGAGTTGCTAGATGGTCTGAATGAACTGGTCCAGAAACTAAGCAGTGTAGAAAGTCAGGCCTCTCCAAGCTCTACACTTCCACTCAGTGATTTATATCAAATTTGATTCAGAAGAATCACGGAATAAATTTATAAATTATAATGAAATAGACCAATTACAAACTTCAGATTAGGATTAAGGAACTCAAAATCAAGTTGGATTTAATTTGAATGTACCCAAAAGAAAGCCTAGTTAGTCTTAGGAAGAACGACAAAACTAAACATAGTGACCTATATAAATAAAGATGCCTAAAGTATTTATTACCAATGAAGCGATCTGGACTTGTGGATCATGATCTGTAAATGTCTGCTCAAGAATTTTCAGCATGTCATTAACCAGATGCCGGTTTTTCATAGCATGAGATCCAAGTAAGCGGATAAACCATCCCCATGCTTGCACAGTTTGAACCTTCCTGCCAAGGACTAGTAGTTCCTTCATCCCAGTGAGCAATTTTTGCTTCATATCCACTCTGAGAATCTGTTCAAAAACAATATTAGTGTATTTACACTTGTAGCAACCTTCATAAAGATACAGATAGCTCAAGGTTCTACTACAGTAGGAGATAGAATAGCCTACAACAAATATAGTCTTTAACTAACATAAAATGTAATGGCTATTTTTACCTTCATAATAGCACTATAAGTATACAATGGTAAATCCATATAGAATTTTAACAATTTAAAGGAATATTCTACTAGAACTGGTTCTGTTTTAGATCATCTAAGCTTCAATTTAGGCAAAAAAAATGTTTGTTTAAATGATCCATTAACAGTCCTATTCTGTTAATGTTTATTTTATATTTATTCCCTTCATTATTCGTAAAAATGATAAAACACAAAATTGCATGTGAGACAATCCCCATATGATGTCCTTAGATATCCATTTAACTGATACTAATACTGACAGAGGCACGTAAGCAATGGACAACTATTTAATTCTATATTACCCAAGCCTTCATCCATGATCATAATGAGTAAACAGATGTTGCTACACCTGAATCTTGGTTTGGGTCATAGAGGAATTATGTGGGTAAAGTGCTTGTCCTAAGAAAGAACCTTGCACTTGGCACAGTAGAGTGTATAACTGTCAGTTCTTTAAATACAAGTCCTACCTTTAAAAATAAAAGACAAAAAGGTAAACCTATAAAGACATGCAGAACAATAGAAATCCTAAAAGTACCTCGGAGAGAATCGGAGGAGGAGGAAATACTGCAGACTTAATCTTTAACAGACATCTATCTGACATCTCTTTCTCCCTTTTCTCCATGCTAAGTAGTCTTCTATATATAGGAGGGACCCATATATTTGATGATTCTCTCATTCTCTCACCAATTTGAGATGCTAGTTTCATTGCAGCCTGCAGAAGTAGCATAAAAAGAGTTAATAGGGACATGAGGTAGTCATGTGCATTGTAACATCACTGGAAGCATCGGACAAGCTTTAGAATTAAAAATGGGGTTAATTACTTTTAGTACCCCTTATGTATTGGTAACACTCCTTTAGTACCCTTATGTATTGGTAACGCAGTGGACAAAATTTTGGTCAAGTTTACGCCATTTTGATGATCTGTGACCAATTCATAAGGGGTATTAAATGTTCTGGTACAATACATAAGGGGTATTAAATGATCTGTGACCAATTTATAAGGGGTATAAAATGTGTGTTACCAAAATGTAAGGACTTAATTGAACATTATAAAACTTTGGGGTACTAAAGGTACGTTACCAATTCAAAAGGATTACAAAAGGTAATTAACCCTACAAAATGTGACCCAATTGACAAATTACCATGCTTGAAGATAAACATGTAAACACAAATGTGATGCTATCTACCAAAGTAACCACAATGCACAGTACACCAGCACCAGGGAATCAAGAAAGTCCTGCAACTGTGTTTCTGTGCATTTAGTAGAAAATGTCTACTTATGTCAAGATAAGCTGTTGCCAAAACAAGCTCCAGTGACAAAAAAAACGTATCGATACTCAACGGCATGTGTAATCATGTCAAAAAATACTAGTATGAGACTTTTCACGGGCTTCGGAAGTTAAAGGAACTCCAGTTGCCTGCATTCTAGTAAGATAAGCGAAAATCCAATACCAGTGGGTCGGGTCAGAGAGCATACCTGCATGGCCTCAAATGTTGTTGATAAAGATCCATTGGGATTGTCAAGGGCATGCACAACTGCTCTCAATAGAGAATGGAAATGAGCAGCAAGATATGATGCATTCAGTTGTTGAATCGACACGCACCAAACTCCCAAATTACAAATTGACTACACAGATCAAAAAGTTGAACCCAGTAAAACATTTATGTAATCAAACTGCATTACACTAAAAAGAACATGAAAGAAAATCATCAAAATGCCTACCTTTATCTTGGTAGTTATAATTAGTTTAGCTAGAGACTCAAAAACCAAGCAAGCATCATCAACTGCAGCACCCCCCATAGACAAAAATCAAAATAAATAACCTTCATTGCTCCTAAATAACAATGTAAAGTAGTAGAATTACAAGTACCTTGTACTGTGCCAACGAGTACTGGATGGTAGATCATGAAGCCTAAACACTTCAAAGCCTGGGCGGCACTGGAATTTCATTTACAACAAAATCAACATTTTTTAACGAAAGAATGTGCTAAAACAGATTAGTAGACATTTCATCGAACTTACATTTCTTCATCTTCATCGGCAATGTCAGCGGCAACGTTCGAGAGCAGCTTCTGTGTATTGGCGGCTAAAATTCGAATTGAAGAGTAGTCT
This sequence comes from Erodium maritimum, assembly GCA_963921825.1. Classification (NCBI taxonomy): domain Eukaryota; kingdom Viridiplantae; phylum Streptophyta; class Magnoliopsida; order Geraniales; family Geraniaceae; genus Erodium; species Erodium maritimum. The sequence continues at coordinate 47,948,980 of OY997596.1, read as the reverse complement.
TCGGTCGATTGTTCCTGAAGGTGTAGCAGCGTTGAGTAACCCAGAGATTTGCTTGAATTCGTGGTTGAAGATATGAGGGTTTTGGTTTCTTCGAGCTGGTCGGAGAAAATCTGAGACATTGTTAGAGATGATTAGCGGTTTAGGGAGATTGATAGATGCAGTGTGGTTTTGGTAACGAAACCCTAAATCCTTTATGGGTAGCAATTTTCGCGCCATAAATGGGCACGAACTGGGCTTGGCGCTGGCGGGTTGTGACGAGGACTAAATACGGACCGTTTGGTTAGACATATATCCTGTTAAGTCCTGGTTATAGGAAAAATGTTTTTTTTTTAATAGGCAACTTTTTCATTAACAAAACCTCTTTTGAGGTAAAAGAGGAAGAACACGGACCAACAAGGGCACAAAAGGGCGATTCTCTAAGATGATCATATGTCATTTATAAGGGATATCAACTACAACAAAAGACCAATAAAGGAAAGAAAACAACACCAATACAAGATGCAGAAAACAAGAGCCGCCAATCAGGGCAGACCACAAGAAAAACCACCAAGAACCGTCAACAAGGGCTAACCACAAGAAAAGCCACCAATTGCAACAAGAAAGTCCAGACCAAAACCCCTAAAGGATCGGGCATGGCAGCAGCCACCAACCAAGAATTGGCCACCAAGAGGAGCAGACACTCAAGAAACACTGCAAACCTAATCATAGTTGTACCTAACTCCCTGTACCATTAGTAACACTCAATCCTAGCGAGAAAGAGAGTACTAAAAACGCCGGTGGCTAGGACCACGATCGACAGATGCAGTATCAATGAAAAATCACTGAGACACACCACACCCAACAAATAAAGCGAAAGGCTTCAGACCTGCACTTTTTTATAAACGGAAAACGAGGTTAGATGCGTTACAAAAGGACCACCAATATTAGGATCAACATATATCCGGGTTTTTTGTAGGTGATTTACCGTTTTTAGACCCGTAGAAAGAGTCTAATTTTTATTTTAGACAGATACGGAAAAAAATTCGTTTTACCCTCCAAACAAAATAAAACCAAACAACTAAATTAAGCAAACAACTTATCTGAAACCCAAAATCATAAACAAGAAATGCAAAAAAAAACATAAAATAGTGAAATAGACAATACAACGGAACACTAAAACTAGGAGTCTATGATGTCAATTCTCCTTAAACTCGTAATTTTCGTAGGGGAGCGTCCTTGTACTGTCGATTTGTATTCATATGTCAGGGTAACCTGACCTTGGGTGTCGTGGAAACATACCTCGCCTTGTCGTTCCACCCTTCGGATCCAAACCCATTGACTGGATTGCTGTAAGGCCTTCTTTAAACGGCTAATCTGGGTGTTCAGTTGATAAACCTTTAGCTATTGTCGATTTTTATCCAGACCCACGCCTCGACAATTCCAAACCAAGAAGTTGACCATTGAAACCTCCAAAAACCAGTGGACAAACAATACAGTGGACTCATCCCCAGTTGACCCCCTCACTAAAAAAGTTGGCTCCGCTATTGTGGGAGGTATCCCTAGTCGATGCTTTCCCTCTCACCACTATTGTTGAAGTCCCTGCCCAGTTTTCGGAGCAGGAATTCCAGTAACCCCTTCTCATCCCCCGCATTTCTTCCTTGCCTATATGGCGTCCCAACACCGTCTTTGACGATTCTAGTGATACAAGGATCAATGATTGTATGGGAGATACAATGATCAGGATGTTTAGTCTTGCGTATTGGGAACCTTTCTCTCTAGAAAGCTCCTCTGCCTCTCACTAAAAACCATAACATTTTCCATTGTTGTCGGTGTCTTTGCTGGTCTCCCATGGAGCTAGTGAGGACGCTGGTGGTCCTCTCTTCTTCTCCTTCCCCTCCTTCTTTTCTTCTCCTTGGTTGACTTTTCCCCACTCTAGTTAGCTTTGAATTGATCTACTTCGCCAAGAACAACTTCGTCGGGATCTGTCTTTTCATCGATCGCCTCACCTCTGTGGGTCGTTAGTTTCACAGTGATGACCACTAACGAGGGTTCTTTCCGAGACTAGATCTGGCGGTCGTCTACCATAGCTCTCGGTGAACATCTCCTCTACCACTGTTCCCCTGGTTATATCCGTTGAAAAACTAGTCGGATCAGTTCCTCCCCTCCGCTCCATCATGCAGGGCTCCCGTCTCTATCGCCCGAGTCTCCTTACAGGTTAGATCTATTGTCCTTTCGTATCCCCCTCCTCCTAGATTTCATCTGTTCTCTTACTCGGGTCTCGCATGCGGTGGTGCATCGTGTGACTCGGGGCTCGTTCACTAGTGTTGGCCGTGACGGGTTTGTTATGATCGTTGTGCCTGGTTTTGGAGTTCTAGTGGTATTGGGTCTAAGGGGTAGTGATTTGGGGCTAGATCAGGTGGCCCTCAATCATCCTCTGACGGCTCTGAAGCGTTTTGTATTGTTAGGCTTGTGCTTCTTGGCTTGTCCTATACATAGGCTTGTTGTAACTGATCTATTGTAGATCGATAATAGAGATGGAGTTGTTTCCGGCGCAACCGAACTTGTCGCTCCAAATCTATTGTAGATCGAAAACTAAATACCTTTCAATCTATATTTCAAATAACAAATCTCCATTTTGTGTGAACATGCATAACTAACTACAAAGAAACAAAAAGCCCTAGAAACCAGGTTGGTGTTGCTTTTTCCTGTTTTTGTTTGTTTGTATCTATTGTTGGATTTCCTTAAGGGTTGTGTTTCTTACCCCGGGACAAACACTATTTTATTTATGCGTTTCTTTCTTCTCGGATGAATAAAAAGTAAAAGGTGTTCACATCCTACGGGTTTGACCATGTTTTCGGAATTATCGTATGCGTGAATGTTTGGAACCTTATAGCCAAAATTGACAATGACAAATTTATAGTTGTAGCATATTTTTTTTTTCACCGCTTAAAAGGAAAAACCGCGCTCTGTATACCCTTTCTAGGGTTCTACATTGACCCCTATAGGGGTGAGTTCTCGTCGCCGTCAGCATCACCAACACACCCCTCCGGTTCTCATCTCCGCCGTCGACATGCAACCTGATTGCCCATGGATCCCCTATACCATGTTGCGACCATTCGGCCCACCTCAGCGCCGCCTTCTCGACAAACGGGACATGGTTTGGCAGCCGCTGCGGTCTCTCTCCCGCCGCCATATTCTGCAGCATCGACCCCTCTCTATTCCGCTGCACGGCCAGCCTTGGGACCTTCTTCCGGTGCCACCATGGCACATCTATGAACCTTATCGGAGGCACGATCATCCGACCTACCCAATGACCCCGATCATCACTACTAGGGCTGATTGGTATAACCAACCGGAACTGCTTGGGGACATCGGCCTAGTGGACGGGCAGTTGATCCCTAGTTCGCAGGGCCGCCGTTATTCTCCATCCAAGCCCCCCACGGCCGTTGGGACCTCATTAGGGCTTCGGTACCACCAACGCCTCTGACGAAGCGACAATCTCTGAGGCCTCCGAGGTCAAGGACTGTGACCATAATCACTCCGGTGGATGACACCACAATACCAGAAAACCCTCATGTCGGGCTTGATCAAGACCAGGAACGAGAACCCCGTACCTCAGATCGAGGCGAGGGGGCGGAGGCGCGACCACATGGGAAACTGATACGCAACCCGACAGTCTTTATGGCTCCAACTCGTCGTTACAACCAAGACCACCTGCCGGTGTACCTCAGAGGCTTGTTGAAGTGCAACCCGATAATTGGCCCCCCGACCCAAAAAAAAAAGAACTGGAATGGAGGGAACTAGGTCGGGAATGCAGGTCTCACCCCCACCAAACCCTAACGGGGGATGAATAATGCGCCTTCTAGGATGGCTGGGGAGTCAATGGAACCGGCGGAGAACACCTTGCAGCCAATTGCGGACGGGGTACGTGAAGAGGTCAGTAGTCTGGAAGAGAGTCCCAAGGAGGTCTGGATGGAGCATGATGGGAAGCTGCAGATAGAAGGTCCGGACCCTCCACGGGAAGAATGATAGGACCCGACGGGGGTGGGACGGCCTGCTCGGGGCCTATACCCAAATACCCGAGACCATCAGTGTTGAGCAGTCTCGGGAAAGTCGCACTCAAAGCACTAGTTCGTTTCCTGCTAGTTATGTTGTTTATATTTTTCATAGTTCGATTAGGTATTTGGTTATATTGAAATGTCGGTAAGAGGAACTTTTGAGTTTCAGATCTGCTAGCAAAAGCGGATTTTTTTTACGGATCCATGAGCGCCTGGTGGACTACGGTCGACCGGGACAAATATCTGGAATCCTAGACGGTTATGACCTAACCTGTTAGGGTTATCAGTAATACAATTACCCCATATACTCGTTCAAAAAAAGTTGTAGCACATTGACACTAGTACCCTTTTGGGAAATTTTTTTGAATTATAAATCCCACTACAATCAATCTACATACTACCGCTCGCTCGTTCTGTTTCCGAGGTGAATAGGATCCTAATTCTTCTCTTCTTCGTTTCTTCTTCTTCTTCATCATGTGTTAGGGTTCGCGGTTTCTGATATCATCATATTTTTTTCTTCTTATTGTCGATAGTTATCCGGTGCGATTTGGTGACACACTACCTCTAATTCGCTCTGTTTTCTCGGAGGTAAATTGGATCCTAATTCTTCTTCTTCTTCTTCATGTGCTGGGTTCGTGATTTCTGATATCAATTCAAGATCATATTTTTTGTCGATAGATGTTATCTGGTGCGATTTGGTGATGTGGGTATGGTTACTAACACTGGGTATGGTTACTTCTTTGTTGTTCTTCGTATGTTGGGTTCTTGGCGATTTCTGATTTAGATTTGGGTTATGATAATAAAGATCAAAATTTTATTTTTGTGTTGATAGTGGGTTCTCTGCCGTGAGTAGTTTGGGATTTCAGTCGAGAAGTAGGGTTACTTGTTTGTATTTGATTTGATGATTTGGGTTGATTTGGTGTTCACAAGTTTTTTTCTTTGTAATAGGCAATGGCTCATGTGACATGTGATGTTTGTAAGAAGAGGGGTGATGTGTGCTCAAAAAAGTGTCTGTTCTCTATTGCTCAAGTTCCTGGTCGGGTATACGACGACTTGAGGAGGCTCTTCAGCCATAAGGGCATGAAGGCACTATTTCAGAGGCTTGTACAGAAATGCATTACTCAGAAGAAGAGTCAGGTGAAGAAGCTTCAGAGTTGCGTGGAGTCTCTTCTGTGCGTTCTGAAGGCTTTTGACCAGGATCCGCAATGGGGGTCGGGGCCGACCAAAAAGATGAAGGGGAAGGGGAAGGTCGAAGTGGAGGAGGAAGAAGAAGAACCGGCTTGTGAGGTGTGTGGCAAGAGGGGGGATGAGTGCTCAATAACGTGTCCGTTCTGGATCGCTAATGTTTCTGGTCTGGATTACGGCAACCTGAGGAGGCTCTACAACTATAAGGGGATGAAGATACTATTTGAGAGGGTTGCACTGAAAGCCTCTGATCAGAAGAAGAGTGTGGATGAGAGCATTCAGAGCTGCGTGCAGTCGCTTCTGTGTGCTCCAGGGCCGTCTCAAGCTTTAAGCGAGTTAAGCAACCGCTTAAGGCCTCAGATCCAACAAACCTCATACAATTAAATAATCAGTTGTTTAAGGCCTGGATCGAAAAACGCTTCCCCAAAAAGTTAAGGATTAGTTACTATTTGAACATATCTAACCAAACGAAAAATATTGGACTTCTAATTTAGAAATTAAACTTTATCACTAGTTGTGCCAATTTTGATCTCGATTCAAATGTGTTTTCTAGAAGAAGAAAAAAATAATTCTCATCCAAAAGGAAGATAATTTTTCTTGTTTTTTGAACGTTCTAACAACTCTATAGATCTTTATTTAGCAATGAAAACTATCGTTAATGAAACAAAACATGCAAGTTCAATTTATTAGTGATTAGTGAACTAAAAATAGAGATGAAACAAAAGAATGGAACAAAACCAAAGAAAAGAAGTGTGAATATTTATGTACACATACTATAATATGTTTTTGAGGAATAACAAGCAATGTATCAACTTCACTACGAAAAAATTCTTAAACTAAAATAATATGATAAAGTACATTGTCAAGGGAAACCCTTCCAAAATTATCACAATAAAAAAGATGTTATGAAAGTTTCATTTCATGATTAATCAAGATAATAAGTAGAGTTGATCATATACACCTATCATATGAAGTTGTATTGTCTAGACTCTAAGAAAATGAGTCATTAATTGGAGATAGAGATGAAGATGCTTCCCAATCGTTGACATGAAGATGCTTAATGGAGAGTAAAGACCAGAGGCCATGAACATGAATGATGATTTATTTATGGTTCCTTAGTCCAAAATCAAAGGATCACTAAACATGAGTTTGTTTATAAGCATCTTTAATCTTTATAGAACAACAACAATTAAATGAAGTTGGACATATATCCTAAGGTAACCAGGAGAATGTGTTGGCTTGTCCTATTTTGTTTTTGCCGGTTAAACGGTGGGTTTCAATACCGAATAGTTCTTAAAAATTATAATTGACCTATTGTTTTGCATCGTTATTCTAATTTCTGGCGGGTTTCTTATTTTTGGTTATATTTGAACGATCATTGTTAAAACCCATATTTAGTATTTTAAAGTTATTTTAATTGTGGAAATTTCTAGAAGATAATGACAATAACTATTCATACATGACGTCACATATATTATAATGTAGTGCAATTTTTTAGAATTATCCTGAACTTATCACATCTAAACATGACATGAATATATCTTATTTGAGGATAAATGTGAATCCTTAAATATTCGGATTTTTATATATAATTCTAGACGGTAAATTTTGTCCATTGAGAGTGTCTTGTTAGAAACTAATATACATCATACATTTTAGATTTTCTAGTGTTATATATAGACGTTGAAGCTCACTTGCCCAATATCATCAAGTATAATATTTTTATGCGAAAATATTTACTTTTTTTTCCTATTATATTATTTCATAAGAAAAAAAGTTATTGATCAAATTATCGCTTTATGCCCCAAAAATCATTGGGTCGCCCCTGGTGTACTCTGAATGATTTCGACAAGGATCCAGAATGGGGCCTGACCAAAGAGATGAGGAAGCTCGTGGAGGAGGAGGAGGAAGAAGAAGAAGAAGAAGAAGAAGAAGAAAGAAGAAGAAGAAGAAGAAGAAGAAGAAGAAGAAGAAGAAGAAGAAGAAGAAGAAGAAGAAGAAGAAGAAGAAGAAGAAGAAGAAGAAGAAGAAGGTCCAAAGCTGAAGCTGCCTTCTGAAACTGCACCTGAGTATGTGGAGGAACGTGATCCTGAGGTCATCGCTGCAGCTCACATTCTGGTTGCAATGAAGAGATCTACACGGTTTTGAAGGGTATTGACCAGTTTTGAAGAGGATTGTAAATGTGATTTCTATGAGACACAATGTTGTCATTTCAAGTTTTTACCAGTTTTGAATAGTATTGTAAATGTGACTTCTCTGAGACATGTTGTCATTTCAAGCACAATATTGTTTTACTTTTTCTGACAAGAGTTAAAAATGATGAAACTCTTACTTCTTTCCGATTGCAAAGATCCTTACTTACTTTATAATCTAATCTATGCATATTATAAACAGTTGTGTCCGCTGAAGATAGAACCAAAATGTTACTAGAAACCGTTGTGTCCGCTGAAGATAGGACTATCTATGATGGGATTAGATCGTTTGTGTACATGGCACCAATATTAGGTTTCGTTTGGACTTGTATTGGAAGTTGAATAAATTAAATTATGATATCTGCTTTGTTTTGTTTTATTTATGTTTCAAATTTTATAACTATGTAATTTTTCGTTTGGAATAATTAATTAAAATTAGAAGGTGTTTTTCATCTTCAATGATGGATCAAATAAAGGGCTATTTAGACATATTGATTTTAAAGGTTTTTGCCCCCATAAAAAAACTTGAAAATGTGTTAGTTCGTGTATGTATGTATTTTTTTTTGTTGAAATGGGCTTAGGTTTCGGCCCAAAATAAGGGCCTAAGTGGAAGCCCACCAACCTTGTCCGGTTCGATTATAATTGGGTCCGGCCGTAATCTAGCGATAAAAAGCTCGATTACATGGGATGCGTATCATCCATCTTCATCCAAGACATTGACGAATGCTGTCAAACAGCCTCGTCGAACGCCATGATGGGTGGTATGAGGGTGAGCGAGCCTTGGAACAACCCTCTCAACCCGGTTTGGGGCCATCCGGCATGGGCTAATTCCTTGGGGTGACACTTCTCGACATCCAACAAGTCAAGACAATCACTTTACGAGGTATTTAGATCCATGGTCTTGTTTATATGAGTTTATCTACTGTGTCGGTTGAATCCTATTTTGGATGATAGGACTATTGTGTGTAGCACAGAACGTTTGGACACCTATTTTCTATGAGGCACCTGACTATAATCTCGATTATAAAGAAATTATCCTATTATTTTATATTGCGGAATGCTTGGCAACTAATGCATTAGAACCTTCTAAAAAAGAGACCTTTGGTGGATGTAATATTTTCGATTACCATTCAAAAATATTCAACTTCATAGGGTCTAAACTCATTTTTCATTTTGTTTAGGCATTCTTTTCTTTAAGTCAAGAGATTGAAGCACACGCGAGTACCACATGGAGCACCGATTGTTCCATGGACCGTCCTGCTCCTTTGTAATCCCTTTATTCCTCTATGTAGGGTTGTCCAAAATTGACCCAGTCCAACCCGCCCCCAGTGGGTTTGCCCCCATGGGTTACAAGGACGGGTCCGAGTTCAAAAATACCAAACTTGGAGTGAATGGTCCGGGTAGCGGATTCGTGACATGGTTTTCTACATAACCCGGACCACCCGGATATGGTACAAGTCCAAGGCCTAAGGCCACACTCTTACAATTGTAATTACTTTTGCATACGAAGATGAAGATTGATTGCTTGAGATTTTGAAGATGATTACCAATTTTGTAATACAACATGTCGTAGTTTTGTGTTGAACTCATTTTTTGTAATTGTAATATGTTTTGGGTCAACTTGAACTCCCTATTTGACGTTTGTAATCCTTGAACCTTTGATGAAGTTTAAAAAATGTATGAAGTTTTTCCATCATTAAGAAGTGGCCAAATTGAGAGCTTCTAAGCACTCTTTAATGACTTTTTGGATAATGAATTTTTTTTTTGAAAGTATATGTACTACTACTTACGGTTAATGTTATCAATTGTTATCAAATTCGGATGTGTTGGTCCAACCCGAAGAACCGGCCCATAATCCGGACGGGCGGGTTCAAAGGTCCTTTTTTGGGCCCAGAGCCGGGAGTGGATTAAATTTTTTGAACCCGGTCACTCCGGGTCGGTTCAAAAATTTGACCACGGGGCCGGGGCCCGGCCCATGGACACCCCTACCTCTATGCTCTCTCAGGCTCCAGTAACCAAACGCAAAACCTCTATCTCTATGGATATTGCACCGGAGCTTCTGCGATAAAATCGCCGACAACCCGTAGTCTATCCTTGAGTATGGAGATCAAATGGCAGGTGCCAACACCGACTAAAACCCCTATCAAAGGTGGCCAATGTGGTCAACAAACAAGCACCACTGGTCCGGTTACCCAGCAGTGAACACCCATTATTGTTTTGAACAAATATGGTTTAGTTTAGTAAATTTTCGTGGGCCTTTTGTTATAAAAGCTCCCAACCCGATGGAGCGCCAAAAGGCTTGAAAGAAAACAGAGAGGACCGAGTTTCGACGCACTCGTCCGGATAGCCCAAATCTACTCCACATCATATCCATATATCATCATCTTCTATGAGCTTTTAAGGTTTAAGTGTCCACAGTTGCAGAGACCTCCTTGGGAGGATTTATCCAAAAGACCTTCTACCAATATCGATTTTGAAGGGTAGCCTCCGTCTTTTGCCAATTTTGACTTTCCCTTCGTTTGACTGCGTTTGACCTAAAAACGAGGAAAGGACTACAATACCCCTCGGGTTTGACCCTTCACTTCCCTCCACTCATCCCCCTCTTGCTCACTCACGTCATTCAAACCACCACACACAATCAAACTTCTCTCCTCCCTCGCGCTATCTCTCTCTCTGCAAATCCGAACAACCGTCAACGACGCCGACTCTTTCTCCTTCGCGTCTACGTTCCACAGCAACGACTTCCAACCCAGGTACGATTTAATGCAAACCTTAGGGGAGTAGAAATCGTCGGTGCTGGGTTGCCCAATCGACGGCGTTTGGTGAGGCAAACGCCGTGGTTTTGGGGCCTTTGCCGGGGAAGGATAAGTCCCCCGCACGGAGTAGACATAGGCTCGCACGACTGGTGTTGACCCTTGGAGAGAAAGGTAAGGGTTTTGCTGTGGACCAGAAGCCCGCGCGGCGAGTTGGGACTCCCGCACAAGGGTCCGCATGCTGGAAACGACGACGTTTTCAGGACCATGGCGACCCGCGCGGGGGGTGAGGATTGGTAGCCACGCGGAGGGTTTATCTCCCGCACGGGGGATTAGAAACGACGACGTTTTGGGTTGTCGAGAACACGCGGTTCACTCGCACGGTGTGGGAAGGTGTGTAACCCGCGCGGCGAGGTAAACCTCCCGCACGGGGCCCCTGAAATGATAGTGTTTTGGTCCCTTGAGTAGTGCATGTGGCGAACTCGCGCGGGGCCTAAGAAACGACGGCGTTTTGGGCTCTGGAGAACAAACGGGTAACCCGCACGGGGTGGAACTTGTGTATTCACGCGACGAGGTTAAATACCCGCACGGGGCCTAAGGAACGACGTCGTTTTTGGCTCTCGATAACACGCGGTGGACTTGCGCGGAGCCTAAGAAACGACGGCGTTTTGGGCTCTCGAGAACGCGCGGGAAACGACGACGTTTTGGACTATCGAGGACACGTGGCTCACTCGCGCGGTGTGGCCGCGCGACGATGTTGTCATCCCACACAGGACCTTATGCTCGGAGTAGGGCGCCTCTGTACAACTGTGCGGCTAGGTATGCTTGCCGCGCGGCGAGTAACACTGTTTGTTTATGTTGATATTTGCATTTCTGTATATAATTTCATGTAATGATTAATTGTAGTATTACATGTACAGACAATGTCAGCTAGTACCTCTCGTTCTGTTTCAAGTGCAACTCCCTCGGAACCACCTCAGGTGTATCCACGATTGGAAACTGAACTAACAGAAGCTCAGTTCTTCGAATGTCGGATCAGTCAGAGATGCTACTATAGATTGCTGGAAACAAAGGTGAAAGACTTGAAAGGTGACAAGTCCACAATTGAACTGCTGAAAGATGGCCCATTTGGGATGTTCACTAAGTTCCAGAAAAAGTTGATGCACGCTGTAAGAACCGCCCTCGATCGACACCGGTCGAACCGGTGAAATTTGGGAAGAGTTGACTTTCCGCCGAAAAGTCAACCGATGACTCCAGTAGTCATTCGGGACCTTTTCGGGACCCAAAAAGCTTAGTTGTCGTTACGGTTAGCTTAGTTGGGTCGTTTCCTTTCAAATGAGTACTTTTGCGAAAAAGTCAAATCCGGGTCAAACGTGGTCAAATTAGGGGTTTTATCGAATTTAATTAAATGGGCTGAAAGAATTATGGGTAGAGGTGGACCCCACATGGACACGTGTCCATGATGTCTTGGAGGAGGAGAAAAGGGTGGAGAAAGACCCAATTGCCCTCATTTTGGGGCCTAAAGAGAGAAAGGGGTTAAAAGGCAAATAGGGCATTTCTAATATAGGTCAAATGCCATCTAGGAGCATTTTTCAGCTCATTTTTACACCCTTGTCCGAATTTCATAGAGAGAGAGAGAGACACTTCTCGACATCCAACAAGTCAAGACAAACACTTTACGGGGCATCCGGCATAAGGGACTCCAAGCCATGTTGCTGGACGTTCCGCTCGTGCTCGATGGCCTGCAAGCTAGCGGTCAGTGCTTGGTTGTCTTGAGGATGGCCTCCCCCTAGGCCCTTCATCTTCTTAGCCTTCGCAGCAGTTCAACTCATAGGCCGGCGCCCGCGAACTGGTCCATACCGTCTTCCATCGGCATCTTTAACAACGGCCACTAGCATGTCATTCCGAGACATTGGGTCGCTAACGCCGGGAGTTCTAGGTGTGCGCCGAGTCTTACACTACTACTGATCAACAGTTTCCAGACGGATTGGATTTGTTACCTAGGTCATCGTATCCGTCGTTCAGGATCTTGACTGACAGATCTATCTGTCGGCCAAGTCCCGTCGGTGAAGACTTTAGGAAACGGATGCACGCATCCGTCGGGAAGGTGTTAATCTTACCCGTTGGGCTTTCTTTTGGGCTTTCAATTAAAGCCTAAAATATATTTTAAAAAACATCAATTTCTGAAACAACTAGAATAATAAAACTAATTTACAACAAAAACACAATCGAATTATTACTAATAATTTTCTATTAAGCTACTACATAATTTTTTTTTTAAAACATTCTTTAATTGTCTCTAAAAACAAAAACATTCAAGTTAAATACATGTCACAAATAATAAATAAAGGATTAAAATGTATTTTTATTCAAATAAAAAGATTTAAATTTCAAGTTCATTATAATCAAATAAACTTTGAACTTTAAAATCAAATAAATTCATTAATACTAGTATCAAAATTTAATTTATTTTAATTTGAACAACCAACTTAATATATGATTGTCTATAGAAAAATTTATGATTAAAAGTAAACTAATATCCTACATTTTACCTTTGTTATACTGTTAAACTAATATTAGTGTCAACATTTAAATTAAACCTCTTTTAATACTCTATAACCATCAAATTAGTAAAACAAAACATAAACATTTTTATATACACACCTAAAGCCGGTCGGTCGGTTTTTTACCGATTTGGAAGATAAAAACCGTACCCACCCAAAATGTTACCGGGTTGGTATTTTCTTAACCGTAATCGTCGCCGATGACACCGGTTCGGGTGATTCCGGTGATGGGGACGGTCGGTGACGGTCGGATATTTGCCCAGCCCTACTAATGTCCAACCACGTCGTCCATGGATGAGGACTCTTTGTACTATGATGAGGACCCGAAGGGAAGGTACTCTACCAAGGCGGGATACCCATGGGGAGACACTCCCCCGGGGGCCATTCCGACATGGGTCATAGTTTGGAAAATACAAGTCCAACCAAAGATATGTATCTTCCTCTAGCGTCTCCTTACGGGTTCGCTACAGGTGGCGACCAATTTATGTCGACGTTCCATCCCGATATCCCCCATGTGTCCCTTCGTTTGCGCCTAGGTTGAGACGATGGATAATCTCATCCTTCATTTCCCGTTCACCCAAGATTGTTGGAGGAAATTTGGAGCCATGTCTATGATCCAGCTAGAGACCGACATTATCACTTGGTAAGAGCAGTGGGTTCAAACTCAGCCATTGGGGCGGATCACTAAGATAATCATTTGGTTGTTGGAGTTGTGGAAGGAAAGAAATGTCTGGATTTGGAAGGAGGTCTATCCCCCTTTACAGACCTTTATCTTAAGGCACAAAGCCACCTTCGGGTGTGGATGGAAGCACTAGCACAACCCCTTAGGGCCTAGCGAAAAACACACACTCTAGGAGATGCAACGCGGACGCTTCCCCCACCGGGATACATTGTCATTAACGTCGAATGGTCGATCTCCCAGGAACAAGACAAATCAAGGTAGGGCCTTATCTACAGATCCGATTATGGGGCTTTCTAGAGGCAGGTCCAGAGGACCTTGGACACCTATTTCCATTGAGGCCTACACGATTGCTACGATGTTTGTGCTAGCATGAGACTGAAAGTAAGAACGGATCGTCATCCATAGCGACACTTTGGGCATCCTAGGGCTCATAAGGTCCTCTACACTTCCATTCTCCCTAATGGGGAATACCATCAACGATATCAAATTCCTACTTTCTATAATCAAGGATACAAAACTCATGTTCGTGAAAAGATCAGCGAACGAAGACTCCCATTGGCTTGTTAGGAAAGCTTGTTCTAAGCCTATTCTTGTAGGGTATGGGAGTCCGCTCCCACCCGCCCTCACGGCCTTAGAATAATTTAAGGGTTCCTATGTACTCGACGGAATCGAATTCCGACTTCCGAGTCAATTAATTAACGTTTAAAGTTTCTAAACCCGATAATTACAACTTTCCAATTTAATTCCAAATTTCGATTCGGTTGTGGATAAATGGTCCGGGGAACGTTCTAAACCACCCGAAAACAAAACCCGAGCACCTGATCACGTGGGCCCCACCCAGCCCAACTTGGCCGTGGATCCTAGGGTTTAAGTGGGCCCGGCCCACCATGGTGGTGGCCGGCCCTAGCTCCGGCCAGCCACCTCACATGGTGGCCGGCCACCCTATAAGGTGGCCAGAGCTCCTCCCGAGCTCCCGGTCACCGGAAAATGTGCTCCTTCACCTCCAAACGTCTCCAAAACGTCTCCAACACTCCCCACACCTCATTTCAACCCTAAACTACTCAACTTAACCAAACCCTAACATTCCAAACTTAACAAAACGGGAATCGGTTCGGTGCTTACCAAAGAGGAGGACGAGGTGAGCTTGAATCTCTTTACTTTGAGACGATCCAAGGGTGGAGATGACGTGAATAGTAGACCAAACCTAGCTCCTCTCTTTCTCTCTTCTCCTTCTCTCTCTAAACCCTATTTTTTTTCTCTTTCTAAAAGGCGTGGCCGAAACCCCCCTTGTAGTCTCCTCTTATTTTCCCCCCAAAACTAACACCACCACTTGTTGGACAAGTGGCAAGGTGGGTCCTACACCTTTTGGAAAATATCTACTACATATTTTCCAATCAGATTCGTGAAAATCGTACGTTTCGGACCCCGAACGGGCACTTTTTCCAAGAAATTTCGAAACTTGACGGGCTACAAGGAAACGGATCAACTAAGACCGCTGCGACGACGGCTAAGCTTTTTGGATCCAAAACGGTCCTTGAATGGACCAAAACGTCGCTCGGTTGACTTTTCCAGCGAAAAGTCAACTTTTCCCAAATTGATCAGAAAGTTGCCCTAAGTCCCCCGGAACTCACTTTGGTCGATATCGGGGTCAACTTAAGTCCGGTATGACCCTCGGGGTCAATTTAGGTTCAATTGAGTGTCTGTCTTAAAATTTTTAAATTTTCCTGTTTTTCGCAGGTTTGACTAGCGTTGACCGGAAGTGGTTATTACAATAATGAAGCAGTGTTTTAATACCATGGTTTCCATTGGTGTTACAAAAACACATGATGCTTTTAGCTTCAGACACAAGTTACCATTACATAGACTTAGATTAACTACATAACCATCAACTTCAGCACATACACATACAAGACGGAAAGTAATCATACAGACGGTTTACGAAATAGACTAGTAGTAGTACTACCTTAAGATGAA
Source organism: Erodium maritimum (assembly GCA_963921825.1). Classification (NCBI taxonomy): domain Eukaryota; kingdom Viridiplantae; phylum Streptophyta; class Magnoliopsida; order Geraniales; family Geraniaceae; genus Erodium; species Erodium maritimum. Next base: position 47,933,593 of record OY997596.1, on the reverse strand, counting down.
ACAATGTCCTTTTGATCTCCATTTTCTTCGACATCTGGTTCTTGTTCTTCGAATTGAGGGGGGGGGGGGGTGGAGGAGGTTCTTTGGAAGGTTGGTCTTTTGGTTTCCCTTTTGGTTGGCCTTTTGGTTGCTCTAGCTTGCTCTGAACTTCATCATCAGATGGATGGTCTTGATCGGCCAGGACATAGCCATCAGTTGAAGGTTGGTATTTTTCTTGAAGTTCATCTGGATATGGGTATCGGCAATCGGACAATAGTTCTTGGGGATGGGGGATGCATGAGGTTCTTTAGAAGGTTGGCCTTTTGGCTGCTCTAGCTTGCTTTGAACTTCATCATCAGATGGCTGGTCTTGATCGTCCGGGACATAGCCATCAGTTAGAGGTTGGTATTTTGCTTGAAGTTCATCTGGATATGGGTATTGGCAATCGGACAATATTTCTTGGGGATGCACATATGGTGGTGTTGGAGGAGGATGACTATAAGATAGTGTTTTGTTCCATTGACATGTATGCTCGTAAGATGACTGTGGTCCTCTTCCCTCCCATTCTAGGAACCTCCTTTCTTCCTCCTCATCTGAAACTGATTTTTTTCACCATCCCTTTGTGTGGTCCTAATAGGGGAAGCACATGGTGTTTTATAGGCTAAAGTGGAAGGAACACACAAAACAATGGAACAAATACCTTTAAGCATTCGTAGACATCACATGTGAACAGTACAAGCCATCAAATACAACCTTTAAGCATGCACAAGACCTTACACAAAGCTCCCGAATCTGTTAAGGGAGGGAGAACCATATTCCCATAGGGTTTCTCAAAAATGCTACAGTTAACCACATAATTGTGTGGCACCATATACAACACAAGTTGCCCAATAGTCCAAAAGTAAATGGCCATTATGGCCTTACACCAACCAAAAAATATCTATTCAAAATGACCCCCAACCTAAACCTAAATCTTAAAGCTGAGAATTGTTGCATTGCTTCATTTTATCAGTTTTGTTCAAAGGTTGGCTGGAAGCCCTTCTTCCTGCATCTTCTCATGAACTCTGTTTTACCAATCCGATGTCATGCCCCAAATTCAGTAGGGCCGAACCCGGAACGCGAACGTTTAAGACAATAAAACATTTTCAAACCTTTTTAAATAAATCACTTTAAAACCGCCATTTGTTCATCAAAAATAATTATTTACAACTCAAAAGTACGTCCCAACAAGCGGACAAAATACAAAGTGTACGTCACTAGACTTAAAAGAAAACCCGGACTCCGCTCCTAGCTCTTCAAGCTTCGAGGGCTCACCTAATCCATCCCACGACCAGTACCTGTAGGAAAAGCAGCTAGGGGTGAGCGTTCGCTCACCACCACAGATAACAGACTGACTACGACATACTTAGCAGACAATGCCGGTAACACCAACAACAACCCAAAGGACGGGGACTACTATCCCCAAACTCAAGTAACCCGACTGACACACGACCATTACTTCCCGCAACCGACTCAACACTCGGACACATGACGTAGACCCCACACAACGATTACGACTTCCTCCAAAGACACGAAAGACAACCACGCAACACGCAAGATCACAAAGGATCGCATACCAAACAAGATCGCAAAGGATCGCACTCCAGCAACTCAGTCCCCACGCACTTTGTCGATCCCTATCAGGCCAGGCGGTCGACCTGTCGTACAACTCAGTCCCCACGCAACTTTGCCGATCCTTGTCGGGCCAGGCGGTCGACCTGTCGTACTTTTCCCGACATAAAGTCGGATCAGGCTGTCGACCTGTCACCCCCACGCACGCGCGGCCAGGACCCCTTTCCTCATGGGCGGGCCCCTTACCCCGTCTGAACATGCAGACGCGTGCGATCACAGGACCCCCGTTATTATGAAGCGGACCCCCAACCTCAGGTAACCACAATCACAATCACAAACAAAGTTCAACAAACAGCAACAACACCGGTTCAACACTCCACATGCACTCATGGCCACCCAAGACACCAACGGTAAAACACGGGTTCAACAACCCCATGGGCACTCATGGCCACCCAAGACATACCAACAGTAACTCACGGGCTCAACAACCCCACGGACACTCATGGCCTCCCAAGACACACCAACAGTAACTCACGGGCTCAACAACCCCACGGGCACTCATGGCCACCCAAGACACCAACAATAAAACACGGGTCAACAACCCCACGGGCACTCACGGCCACCCATGACACACCAACAGTAAAGTACGGGCTCTCATGGCCACCCAAGACACAAACAGTAAAGTACGGGCTCTCATGGCCACCCAAGACACAACAGTAAAGTACGAGCTCTCATGGCCACCCAAGACACAAACAGTAAAGTACGGGCTCTCATGGCCACCCAAGACACGAACTAAACAATCAACCTCCGGGCATAACTAAATGCCTCCAGTGATTCTAATATCGAAAGTTCACTGCTCCTACGACACTAGTAAGTATCACATGCATTTCTATTGTTCGATACGTTCCCGTATCATACGACACCACCCGGTGTCGCCTACCTTTCTAATATTCGATAAAGTTACTTAACCCACGACACCCAAGTGTCACATGCATTTCTACTGTTAACTTTCCCTAGTCAGGGCCGAGATCCGGCTACTTTTCCCTACCTCGTAACGCTTTCCCAAAATTCCACAACCAAGCTCCGGCGTGCTCGCGATCACTCGTCTAACTTTCCCTTTCCGCGGTCCTCGGTACGATCTAACAAGATCACAATTAAGCACTTTTTAAGTTTGCAAACAAAGCTGAATTTTAATGAATTTGACGCCCAAATGTAAACCCTGATAATGTCGATCACTCCTAAACTTCCCAATTACTCGACATTGTCGATAATGGGCTCGGAAAAGCCCGATTCGCCCGACATGGCGAATCTGACCGGGTTTTGAAAACGCCCTTCCGGGGCACCGAAAATTCCCGTTTTCGTTTCTACGATCTTAGAATAATTCAAGGGTTCCAATGCAATCGACGGAATCAAATTCCGTCTTCCGAGCAATTTAATTCGCGTTCAAAGTTTCTAAACCCGAAATTCCAACTTTCACAATTTAATTCCAAAATTCGTTCCGGGTGTGAGTTAACGACTTGAGGTTCGTCCTAAACCACCCGAACACGGAAAACCCGAGGCCCGAAAACGTGGGCCCTACACGGCCACAACGAAAAACATTTCTTTTCGCCCCAAAACGTTCCTAACGAACCCCAAACCTCAACCCAACCTTAATCAAACCATTTAAACTCAAACCCTAAAATTAAAACGTTCCAAAATGAAAATCGGTTAGGTTCTCACCATAGGGAATGGCGACGTGAGCTCGATTCTTCAACCGTTGAGACGATCCGTCGGTCGGATTGTCGGGAAATCACAAAACTCCAACACTTTCCTTCTCTTTTTCCCTTTTCTCCTTCTCTTTCTTCTCTCCACTTTCTCTCTCTACTTCTATCCCTTTTTTGGTGTTATGGCCGAACACTTCCAACCATTCCCTTCTTATTTTGTTTTAAAAATCAAATCCATCCTTTAATTACAAAACTACCACCCATGTCTCATCTTTTGTTTTGTTCAAAAACCTAACACCACCACATATTTGACATGTGGCAAGTGGGTCCCACACCTTTTGGAAAATATCTTCTAGATATTTTTCAATCAGATTCGCGAAATTCGGCTGTCTCGGGCCCCGAACAGGCACTTTTCCCAAGAAATTACGAAACTTCATGGGCTACAAGGAAACGGCTCAACTAAGACCGCTGCGACGACGGCTAAGCTTTTTGGATCCAAAACGGACCTCGAATGGACCAAAACGTCGCTCGGTTGACTTTTCCAGCAAAAAGTCAACTTTTCCCAAATTGGTCAGAACGTTGCCCTGAGTCCCCCGGAACTCACTTTGGTCGATATGGGGGTCAACTTAAGTCCGGTATGACCCTCGGGGTCAATTTTAGGTTCAATTAAATGTCTGTCTTAAAATTTTTAAATTTTCCTGTTTTTCGCAGATTTGATTGGCGTTGACCGGAAGTGGTTCTTACACAGAACCAGCCCCTGCTTGATGCCTTGTTGCTTGAAGCCATTTCTCAAATCCTGTTGCAGCATACAAAACAGTGAAGGAGGTAAACATGAATCTGATGCACATCTCCTCTTGTAATTTCATATATTTTTCCTAATTCCTATCATACAGTTTTCATAATTCCTAGCATATAGTTTTCATAATTCCTAGCATATAGTTTTCATAATTCCTATCATATATTGTTCCTAATTCCTAGAATATCTACCTCCAACATTCCTAGCATACATTCAACGCTGAACATAATTAATGAGAAGTACTACACTTACCTTTGAGTTTTTCCATGCTTCCTCTCCAACATAGTTATATGTTGCAGCCCATGTATCATTCGCCTTTGCGATGCTTGTGATTGTGGGTTTTGCATAGCTTGTCTCCATGGAGACGAACATTACCTTCTTGGTTGTTTTCTAAGTTCTAGGGTTGGTGAGTTTTGGAGGTGGCTGCTTGGTTATTTTTAGAGTTGGCCTCAGGGCCATTTGCTTGCCGTTGTCATATTTTGTTGACTTCTTCTTTGGGGTACGCTTCTTCCGGATGACCTTCGCAGTAGGCACCGACTCAATAGAATTGTGCATTTTGGAGTTGGCTGTGGCAGTTCCATTCATCTGGCCTTGAAGCTTTTCTTGCCATGCCTTAATTTTTTCCTTTTTACCCGGGCTAGGCCTTTAGAATTCGTCCCCAAGAAGTTCCAGAAATTGGTGAACTTCTTCCACAATCTTCTCATGTTGATTAGTAACTTCCTTCAACTCTACATGCAATATGTGACTTGGTTCAACAACTTCACTTGTATGCTCTCCATGGTCACCATCTCCTCCAAGCTCTACATGGTCACCATCTCCTCCAAGCTTTCCATTGTCACATCAACTCCAACCTCTCCATGCTGATCCTCTCCTCCAATGTCTCTATGGGTCACATCGAAATCAACATCGAAATCATCATCTCTTCCAAGGTTCACATCGAAATCCCCATATTCTCCAAGGTTCACATCAAAATCATTGTCTCTCCCAACTTCATCAGTATTCCCCTACTGCTCTCATCATTACCATTGTTTCCCATCATGCTTCCAACATTTGCAACTTCGTCATCATTCTCATCTTCACCTCCACCTCCAGCCTCATCATCACGTTGCTTCTTTTTATTATCCTGGTTAAAGCCCTTGCCTTCTCCAACCTAGCGCGACTAGCTGCCTGTTTCCTATCCAACAGTTCTACAAGTTCAGCATCACTCTTAGATCCTACACGGTGTCCAGCCTTCTCTGTGGCTCCTTCTCCTTTCATGTCCTTCTTCGTAGGTGTCGGGTTGGACCCATAGTCTTTCGTGGTGCAACTACGGATGTTATGTCCCACATTTCTACATCTACTGCACGTAGTATAAGACCTTTCCTTGTTTGCGTACACTTTCTGGTCTGACATTGGCTTGAATTTGGTTGCTCCATACAACCCTTCATCCTTAATTTCCTTGGCCTTCCAGGTTGCTTACGGACATGGGGAGGTAGTATACGAGCCTCTAGAGCCATAGTCTTGCACATGTCTATCCCAACCAGAGGGTAAATCTGGCCCTCGTATGTCCTACGAAAGGAAGGTGCCAAATAGTACGAGTTCACATGTTGATTTACCTCATTGTTTGCCTTCAGCAATGCTGCACATTCATGCAAGCATGGAATGTCTGTCAACTACCAGTCTAGACATCTATATAAGTGTGCTCGTAGATGTTAACTCCGTAGGTGTCTTTGAACATCTCAACCTCAAATAACACAAACCCACTCTGTATAACTTTTCACTTATTGGTCTTCGCTATTACCACATCGAGCATGTCTTTGATCCTAGGGCATATAAGCGCATCATCACTTCTGATCAACTTCCCCTTTTCGTTGAACCATTCCATCAATTTCGTGCGGTAGAACTCTAAAAAAATAGAATTGGAAGATCCATCCCCTTCCCTATCCAAGCGTTAAAGGACTCGCATATATTGTTCGTTTGTGCTCCACATTTGGCCCTTGTGTTGAAGTAGGCTTTATACCAGTTATGTATTGGCCTTTCGAGCAACCACGCATACGCTTTGTCGTTCATACCTCTAAGCTCCTCCATACAATTGTCCAACAATTCCCCCGTGGTGGCTCTAGAGCATTTCCAGAACTGTAATTTCAGCTCGTGAGACTTGAACAACTTGAACCAATATTCATACGGATTTAGTGTCTCTGTTCAACTGACGGATGATGGCTAAACACATCAATCAACCCTTGACAGATAAACAATTGAAAGTATATGAATGAAAGTGTTAGAATAACATATAATGAGCAGTATTGATTGTCCAAACCTTATAAGTTTTCCTTAATAACCAATTTCCAAAGCTATATAATTGTCCAAACCTTATAAGTTATCCCAACACAACTAATTTCCAAAGCTATATAATTTTCCAAATCTTATATGTTTTCCTATCACAACTAATTTTCAAAGCTATCTAATTGTCCAAAACCTTATAAGTTTTCCTAACACAACTAATTTCTAAATCTATATAATTTTCCAAATCTTATTTGTTTTCATATCACAACTAATTTCTAAAGCTATCTAATTTTCAATATCTTATACGTTGTCCTAAAAGATGCGAATATTGCAAAGAAAGATCGGTAATGAAATTCAAAAACAGATATGAAGTTCTTTACAAACCTTTTGCTTGTTTGACATAAAGACCCATCTCATCACTTCGCCACTCCTAAAATCCTCGAAAAACTAATCCATGAACCACATTCATGTTGCTATGGTTTCTTGCTCAACCACTGCTAGTGCGAGTAGGAACATACCATTGTTGGCGTCCCTTGCCACAACTGCTAAAACTACGCCACCATGATACGCTTTCATGTGACATCCGTCAAGGCCTAAAAAAGGGCGACGTTCTCGTTCGAACCCTTTTTTCTGTGCTCCATATTTAATGTAAAGGTGCTTGAACCTATGTCCACCATCTTCAGCAATTAGTATAGTGAACTTTGAATTCGGGTTGCTACTAAGCACCAATTTCCTATACTTTTTCAGCATGACATATTGAAGCCCGTCATCTTCATTATGGATGTGTTTAACAACGCGTACTATCTGATATGCCTTGCCAACCTCCACATCGATCCCTAAGTCAGCGAGAATGTCCTGCACAACTCAATAATATCAACATTCTTTTTACTTGTGATGACTTCATAATACATGCATATTAGTGAAATTAATGCTAATGTCAACCTCAAACAAAATAACCAGATATGTAATTTTACCATATTAACAATGAACTGCATTATACATATTTTTTACCTGTATGCCAGGGACCGTTCAGTAATATTTTGTCCCCATTTCTCAGTTTGACATGTATGATCTGGTCGGAAAGTTTTAATAGCATAAATTTTGGTCTTCTTCACAAACCCACACCATATGTAAAATGTACACCCTGGCTTGTCACAAAGAACCCCGATCCCGTCAAGATGCTGATTCCTAGTAAACGTGTAAGTGAAGCAGTTCTCCGCCGCGTAATTCCTGTAGGACAACCCGGTACCACGCAACACTGATAAACCTATCACCCGATCGCAGTTCAATACCTTTCAACGAACTCCTCGTATCCCACATCCTTGCATCAAGCATATCTTCTTCCATCTTATCTTCACAAGCCAGATCATCATCTATTTTTGCATCAACATTATCCTCTACTGCATTAACAGATTTCGTTGATACTCTTTTAGCAGCTGATGACGCATCCTCCTCAACTGATCCTCCTCTTCTAATGGTGCTTCATAATCTGAGTCAAACGATGACCCACCAGAGCCTTCTACTACTCCACCAGATCCTTCTACTTCTGCACCAACTCCTTCTACTTCTACACCAGCTACAAAATCCCCACCTTGATAACCTAGATCTTCTGCTACAACATCATCTCCATCGTCGTTGTTTAATTTCTCATCTATCATCTACTCATCGAACATCTCTACCTGAGCTAGAAGCTCATCATCCGATTGTTCACCAATTAAAGTTTGACTTGGTTTTCTCTTCTTTCCAATCTATCAATTACACACAAGAAAACCATCATATACAGACACCATCAAAATTGTAGCCATTACACAATAACAGTTGCTAACAATGCACCACCCTATCCCGCTCATCAACATATGTAATCAGGTCAACATTTCTCACAAACACTTAAGCCAACAATAAAAATCTATAATTTTATCCCTTTGTGATGACCCCAGTTTTTTGGCATTGAAACCTGATGTGAACGTAAAATACATGTATTTGAGATTATTTTAACCCATATTCTTGATCTTTTCAGCCTCGGGATGGTGTAGTTTGATGAGTATTTCTCTTGTTTTGTGCAGGTGATCGATCTCCAAAGGAATCGGGAAAGTCATGACGAAAACAGAGCAAAAATGACTTGATTTTCAGAGGCACACGCCGAGCGCACGACATGCGGCTAACATGCACCACACACGCCGGGCGCACGGCGTGCGGCCAGCATGCAAGGTGCACGCTGGACGCACGCCGTGCAGATTGGACAGAGAGGGACGGAAATTCGGCTTTTGGCTCAACGCACGGCGTGTGTCCTGCGTGCATAGTGCACGCCCAGCGCATGGCGTGCGTGCGACGTGCACTGGCCCGATTCTGTCAGTTTTTAAGTGTAATTTTCCTATTTTAACCATAGTTTTGAGGGGGTATAAATAGGAATTAGGTCAGAATTATTGGGTATCACGAAATTGGCAGAGAAAAACACACTTGGAGAGAGCTTTAGGAGGGAGATTGAAGATCAAACAATAGACCACGAACTCATTTACGAAGGTTTTTCATAGTTTGGATTCAACTTTGATACTTGTATTACTTTTATAGTTCAATATGATTATCATTGTGTTCATCATCTCTTTGTGTTCATATTTCATTGCCATGAACTAAACTCTCATGATCTAGGGCTAGGGTACCGATGTGATGAATTGATTTAACTTATTTCGGTTATGCATTTGTTAAACTAGTATTAGGATACCGTTTATCTAATTCCGTTCTTAATGCTTTGTTGCCTTGATCACGTGATAATTGATTCAATCGTATTAACCAACAATTGAGAAATGAGGTTAATAGGAGGAAAAAAGAATTAGATAACTCGGGTTTTAATCTAAGCCAGAATATGGTTAGACTGACACGAGTGCAATAACTATAGGAGTAAAACCCGAAAGTTAGAGGAATTCATAGATTGTAATGCTACATACCGCTTTACACCTAGATTAGAGATAATTAGGTGGACTGAGTATGTTAGGGTCCTAATACGATCGAGAGATGGTTAGGACTATACTTAGAGAATTCCCGTTGCCCTTAGAATAATATTAGTTGCAAATGTGTATCGGAACCCGTTAAGTTATTCATCACATTCGGACCCCGTCAATGTCCTAGATCGCCTTTAATCTCTGTTATCCACTCCACTTGTGATTTTATGCTCTATTCTCGGATCACTTATATTACCTATTATTTGCATGAATTTATTATTTTCCAAAACAAAACCAAACACCGTTATAGGAATAGCTTGACCATCAAATTAATTAACTAAAGTGCTTGTCTAATTGCTCCATTGGGTACGATATCTCGGACTAAACCCCGAATACTACTTGACGACCGCTACGCTAGCCGTGCCATTCTGAGAGTTAATTCTCGGAGTGTCAAAACCCTTTCTCAGTTCAACCCAAATCCTTTGTCAGTTCAACCCTATCCATTTGTCAGTTCAACCAAATTTGTTAGATCAAGTAACTGCAAACCTCATATGGAAACCCAACAACGCAACCCTGATATCAGTTATCAACTCTAAAACCCCCATTTTCATTTTCAACTGACATAGAAACCTTTTTTCAGCTCAACCAAACCATATATCTAGTAAATGCATACCTCATATGGAAACCTATCAACCATACATCTCGCAAATCAGTTCTACAACATCATCTAGGGGTGGGCATCGACCAAGGCCCGACAATATTTCCATTATTCCTAACCCAAACCGGAAGGACCGGTTACATGAAATCCATAATCGTCACCACACCGGGTTCCAACAAGAAACTTAAAAACCGACCGTCACGAAGTCGGCCGGTTACGGTTTTTAACCGGTCCATTGCGCTTTCTTTTGGGACTTCAATTAAAGCCCAAAAAAGAAAAAAACATCAATTTTATGATATTATCTTTCACATCAAGACAATAAAACCCGATTATCATCTCTTAAAACCAAAACGACAAGCATCTTTGCTACAAATCTTAATCATCTTGAAATAAATACATTAGCATAATAACGAACGAATATTGTTTACCTCACATGAACAACAAAGCATTAGAGTATATTACTTTCATTATTCTACAATTGAACTTGAACAACCAACTTACTACATGATTGTTTATAGGAAAATTTATGAATAAAAGTAAACTAACCTCCTATATTTTATCTATGCTAGGCTATTAATCTAATACTAATGTCAACATTTAATTATTTAAAACATCTTGTCATACTATAACCATCAAATTAATAAAACAAAACATAAACATTTTTATACACACACCTAAAATCGGTCGGTCGGTTTTTACCGGTTTAAAAGATAAAAAACCGTACCCACCCAAAATGTTGTCGGGTTGGTATTTTTAAAACCGTAACCGTCACCGGTGACACCGGTTCGGGTGATTCCGGTGATGGGGACGGCCGGTGACGGTTGGTTTTCGGTGACGGTCGGATATTTGCCCAACCCTAACATCATCTATAAAACCCCCATTTTGATTTTCAGCTAATTGAGAACCCTTTTGTCACTTTAGCCCCAAACCCTAACTCGGGTTAACACACATCTCTAATGCAAACCTCCATTGTACAAACTCATTCATAACTAAAAAGAACTCCCATTTCATACACTTACGAACTTGGGGGAACTCCTACCCACAAACCCTGATATTTTTAATAAATAAATCAAGGGTTATTTACGATAAGGTACCCTTATGTTTCGTCCACGAACGATAAGGTACCCTAATGAATTTTGTGTCCGATAAGGTACCCTAATGATTCGTCCACGAACGATTTGGTTTAAAATTGGCATATTCCGTTAAAAACTAACGGAATATTCCTCTAACTTAGACATTTTCAGTTAAGTGGGGTGTGAAATGACGAATTTACCCTTTCTTATTTTAAGCTTATAAATTTGATAGACAAAATTACCATTATACCCTTAATTATATAATACAATAAAAATATAATAAATAAATAAATTTAAAAAATTTAAATTAAAAAATTAAATTATTTAAAAAAATAAAAAAATACAAAAAATATTTAAAAATACAAAAAATTAAAAAATCATTTTTATTTTATAAAAAAAAAATTAATTTTAGGGTAAATTCCACCTCAATACCCTAACTATCGTTTTATTTCACCTCAATACCCTAACTATTTTTCGTGGCACCTCAATACCCTAGAATGACATTTTCCGTCACTTTGGTACCTGCCGTTAGTTTCACTCAATTTTTCATCCATTTTTCCATCCAAATACCTAAAAAGTCCAAAATACCCCTCACTACCATACAAATTTTCAACTCCCCTTTTATAATCGTAATTCGTTTTGGGTTGCGTTCAACTCTCTTTTGTAATCCATGAACGTTCGATGAACCGACTATAATTCGGGTGAATCTTATCAATTTTTAAGAAATTTGGAAATTATATGGTGTTAGTGTTACTGTCAATGTATTAATCTTGTCAACTTTTAAGAATTTCGGGTGGATCGGTCCAACCCGGTGAACCGGCCATAATTCAAACAGGTGGATTCATAATTCCCCTTTTGGGCCTGGGGCCGGGAATGGGTTAGTTTTTTTGGACCCGGTCACTCCGGGCCGGTTCAAAAAATTAGCCACGGGGCGGGGACTCGGCCCATGGACACCCCTAGGTATTGGGCGGAGGCCCCGAGGCCACGAGCGACCTCTGCATGCGAGCGGATCTGGTCGGAGTTGACCATTTCCGACTCAGTGCGGCGAGGAGGAGGCAGATCCGTCATCGGTGAAGCGAAAATGAACACGGTGAAGATGAGGGAGATTCGGTGGAGGCGATGGCAACCCAGTCACAGCCGGTCGGAGACAGGCCACGAACACGGCGGGCAAGCTTGGCTGGGCACCGCTGGTTAGGGAGAAGCCTGTTGTGATTGAGAGGCAGGGGAGAGGCTGGCGGCAGAAGGTCGGAGAGAGTGGGTGAGGGCGGCGTCGGCTAGAACCCAGTTAGGTTTCGAAAGGAACCTCTGAGAGGTTTTTTTGGAAAGTTTTTTTTGGACTTTTTGTCCACATTACATTCATTTCAACAAACCACATATTTGTACAATGTTTTTTAATCGATAAATTCCATTATAATTTATATTAAGAAGTCGAATAACCGTTATTTCTTAGAATTTCCCTGCATCGTACTAATATGTAAGAATAAAAGAGAAGAAAGACCATAGTTAAGCACTTGTTTAAACTTCTTACAAAATGGAAGAAATTAACTTAGGAGAAAACTAATATCTATCTATCCGTATCTTGTTGGCTCTCGCCCAAAACTCAGACCCAAAACTCTCAAAAGCAAAAAGAGGGGACACATCTGACCGCGAACTCTCTCTGACTCACTGTTCGCACTCTCTTCCCCAATTCTTCCCAAACCCTTAGGGTTTTCTTTCTATGAATTCTCAGCTCCCACTGCACTGCCTGATTTGATCTCTCTCACTACCTAGGGTTATTTTTCCTTCTTTCCTTACATTGCCTGACCTGCTCTCGCACCGATCGGTTCGATCTGGAAATGGACTCTCGAGATTCACCATCAACTGCTGCCGCTGCGGTTCGGGAGGGCTCCTCCGCCGCTGAAGACGACGGAGTTCTCCCCGCCACTGCCGCCCTCGCCAAGGAGGCTGCCTTGCTCTTCCAATCTCGCAAGTTCGCCGAATGTGTCGATGTCCTGAATCAGCTGTCGCAGAAGAAACCAGGAGATCCCAAGGTAGTGTTTTTATCAATCCATCTGTTTGGACGTATGTATGCATCTGGATGTCTGTTTGTGGCCTTGGTGGAGTTAATCTGGTAGCGGCTCGCACTGCAAGATTTGAATTCGCTGAGAGTTATTTATTTTCGTATCAGGTGTTATCGCTTATTGATTTTGGTGATGTGTGATATAGTTTTTGAATGGAAGGAATGAAGAATATTTATGTGATTTGGATGCCAAGTTTGAGTTTGTATGTTTTTGGCTATTTGGATATAGATTTGGTGGATGACATTTAACTTAACATGTGCTCTACATGTCAATGGATTTGAATTTGGAGTGGATGAGACAGGCCTTTCTTCCACTTCAGTAGTCTTTCTCTTCTTCTTTTTCCTTTTCAATTTCATAGCTGCATTTACATTGTGTCTAAGTTCATCTGCTTTAGAATTGTAATTGGACGAGAGTGGTTATTCTATGGAGTTAGCAAATCTCTTACAATTTTGACAAGCATCAAGAAAGAGAGTAAGCACTATAGTTATGTAGGATAAATTACAATTTTCCATTGGAATGACTTATAGGTTTCTGCTACCCAGTACTATGGCTATTAAAGTTGGCATGAAGGCTAAGGTTCATAAGATGCGATCTGAGCAGTTGAGAATAAGACAGAAAAGCAGTCAGCCAGTCACTGAGTTGTAGCACTGCAGTAAACTTCCTTATTTGATTTGATAAATGGGCTGAAACCTGGTATCTAAAGAATGGAAGAGTTGGGTTATGGAAAAAAGGCAAGGTTCAGTTTCGACTCTTCACTTGCTGGTTATACTTAGAAAAAAGTTGGGAAGAATTTAGTCTGGATGAGATATCGGTGGAAGCCTGAAAGGGAGTTGTGGATTAGTATATAAGTCATGGAAAATGATCCATATGTTAGTAGTTGAGTTAAGATACCTCTTTGATAGTATATAGTCGTGAAGATAATTTTGAATAAATAAGTGGTTCTTTGGGGCTATACTGTAGTGGTTCTTTGGGGCTATACTGTAGTGGTTCTTTGAGGTTATACTATCCTAGTATGTTGGTTGAAAAGGAGAACACCTTTTAACTGCACATATGATTAATTGTATGTTCTATTGCACACTATCCATTCTCTTTGTATCAGCTTATTTATATTGTAGACTGAGGTAGTCTGTTCTTTGTTGACCAGACCAAGTATTAGCACCCACTTATTGCTCTTTTTTTTAACATTGTGTGCATGGTAATTTATTAATCATTTAACTGCTTTCATTGAAATGGGAGCTTGCACATCCATCAGCTAGTGTAGTGATTTTTAATGGGTATTGCCCTAGCTGTAGATAATTGTGCTTCATGCTAATGAATGAATGATAATTTCTCACCAATGACAAAAGTTATGTTTGGATGTTTTAGAATAATAATTACCTTGTAGCTTGTTTTAGCTTATTGTCATTCATTATTCATCCTCTAGGAGAGTCATAGTGGCCAACTTGTTTGTGTTATGCTAGTGGTTGAAGACTTGACATGGTGCAGTTACAAAAAAAAAGAAAAAAAAAAGAACATAGTTTGTTTTCGTTTGGATGCTCTACTATTAATTTTCTGATTGATTTCTTTGCCTTTAGTAAACTAAGTTGCTATTATCTCGCTTTCAACTATTACTTATTTCAAGATTTATGGTATACAATCAATGGAAAAAAGTACGATGGGCTCCTTTTATTTCTTATGTGGCAAAAGTGGTACCAATTTATTTGAACTTTTTTTTTAATTTCATGGACACATGTTTCAGGTTCTTCATAACGTTGCAATTGCAGAGTCCTTTCGTGACGATGACTCAGATCCGAAGAAGTTAATTGAAGTATTAAACATTGTCAAGGTAGGCCCTTTTTTTCTAATTCCTAACATATTTCACTTACAGATAAATTTCATTTTGTGATGAATAATATCATGTGGTTTTAAGTTTTTTATATGCCGTCTCTATGTTCTCTTGTATGAAGTTTTCAAATGATTTCAAGCTTATTCATAGTTACTGTTTGTACTATTATCGAGTGTTAAATTATAGTTTGCATTAGACTGGGGGATGCACAGTTTAAGGCATGTACTTGTGTGTTCAGTATTGTTATCTGTCTGATGGTCCTGATTTCCTCATATCTATTAGGTCTTCACCTTTCCTTACTTCTTTCCCTTCATGTTATCCTTATCCTGTACTATTACAGTTCCTTCCTCATTATACATTTTTGTTACCATATCCTATTCTCTTGTTATTCATTAATAGTTAGGTCGGCCATATGATACATGTCAAATATTGTATTGGGCTATTAAGCTTAGTTGGGCTTTACATTGTATTGGGTCAACCATTATTACTGGGTCAACTAGTGCATGGGCTTTTTATCTATTTAGTTTGGGGCTTTATTGTAATAGGTCTTAAGTTAGCCCAATACAATATTTGGCATGTATCATTACCCTCTCCTTCAAACGATTCTTGTCCTAAAAAATTGTTTGAAGGAGACACCTAAGCTTCAAGCAACAAAAAGAAAAAGGGCTTGGACTATTTAAGATCTATTACAATATAACCCCAAATTAAATAGATAAACACCCAAGCACTAGTTGACCCAATAGTAATGGTTGAACCAATGCAATGTGAAGCCCAACTAAATTTAATAGCCGAATACAACATTTGGCATGTATCACCATAATTTATGTAAGCCATTTAACTTGAACATATGCTACTGAATTATACATCACATAATCATGTTTGGGAGGCATGTTGAAGGGATCGTAGATGTTTTATGGGTTCTCTATATCCTATTGCAGAGCAGGCTGTTTGTTCTTTTCTGTTTTATCGTGCAGCATGCTATTCTATGTATAGCTGGACTGGTGTTTGATTTCTGGTTTTTAGTTCTTGCTTTGCTTCCTTGCTCGTGTGGAGGCTTGGGGTTCTTTTCTGATGTAATCCTTGCTTTTTTTCGGACTTCTTGTTTGGGCCTTGTTTCCCTTCCCGGGCCACTACCATATGAAATTGTTACATTGTTGTTAACCTTATTCAGTGCTGTCTTGGCTATTTAAATCTCCATGCAATGGAACCTGATCAAATTATGGGGAGAACTGCATTCTACCATTGTTTTTTTTATACATTTTTTATACCCTTGTTTTATGCGTTAAATTTGATTGCATTTGTTATGGTACATTTGTCAGTAAGGCATAGGTTTTTACATGCTTCTTTTGTTGTCATTGCCCAGAAGAGAAGTGAAGATCTCGCTCATGCATCCGATGAACAAGTTGAGACTGGTATTAATTCTGGAAATAAAGTTGTTATTGGATCCAAAGGAAGTGGTACATCTGTACACCAATTTTCTGCTTCAAATTATGGCAGACTTGTTTATACAGATGAATACGACACATCTGTGGCTACATTAAACATTGTATGCTCGCTTCTCTCATCATAGTTAGTTTACCAGACTGCTCTCATTTATTTTGTCTGTTCAAAGAGTACTTGATGTTTAAGCGATATTGCCTCAATTGACATACTTATAATACATTTGTTTTGTTCAGGCTGTTATTTGGTTTTATCTCCATGAATATGCAAAGGCGTTGTCAGTACTAGAACCACTATATCAAAATATCGCACCCATTGATGAGGTATTATAAAACATTTATTATCATAAAATGGAATTTGTGATGCTGTATTAACCGGTTTTCTACGAATTTGTATGTAGACAACAGCTTTTCATATTCGTCTTCTATTGCTGGATGTTGTGCTAGCCTGCTGTGATGCATCAAAATCAGCTGTAAGTTTAAAATGTTTCTGCTTACTATTTTTTTACTTACATGTTGACGTCCTTCACTTCTATTTGCACTCTTCACATGTGGGTACCTATTTTGCCTTGCATTTCCTGCATTCGTCTCCTTTCCTGCTTCCACTCACTGAAACCTTTATCCTACCTATATGTCCAAAATAAATTATTAAAGAAGACAATTCGAAATAACGACAGTTTTCTCAAAAGCTTGAATTGTTGTGAAAATGTTTAGAAGAATTCATAGATTCTATACTGCAATTAACTGGATGTGTACGACCTTCATTGTCAGGAATTGTTTGTAACAGAGGCTCATAAAATTTGATTGGTCTCAGTTACCCCAACTGTGGAAAATGTTAGGCAATGTAATCTCTGTTTTAGAGTTTCATGCTCCATAAATGTTACAAGTAAATGATCTCTTAGAAACCATAAGAACAATAATGAAGCTATTTCCATAAACAATGTTGCGATACATGAATCATTTATCAAAGCTCTTAGAAACCATTACGACAGCCTAGCTATTCAGTTTGTGTTTGCCTCCTCTGCTCCTAATTCTATCGTCTTTTTCACCCAAGCTCTATCATGTCTTTTTGTTTGGTAAGGCCATAAGGTGTTCTAAGGGAGTCTGAACAGCACAGATGAAACCTTTAAGTTACACCAACCCACTATAATCCCTGGTTATGCTAGCAGACACTTACCCTCTTGGCTAGGTTATACAATCAGTGGCCACTAAAGGTAATTAACCCTTAATACTTTAAGCTCATCCTTGTTTAGTTTCTCATCAATATTTCTCTCATTTTTTAAAGAGGTGACTAATTTATCCATATTGTACATGTCAAACTACCTTAAACTGTTTTCTCTCATCTTCTTTTCAATTGAGGCCATCCCTACTCTTCCTCCGACTTATCATTCCTAATCTTATCTGTCTTAGTGTTGCTAGAAATCCACTTAAGCATCCTCTTATTTGTTGGCACCATCTTATGGATTTGCATCATTTTTAGAGCCATGCCCAACATTTAATGCGATACGACATAGCCAATGGTATAGATAACCTATAAAATTTCCTTCCAAATTTGGAGGAACCCTGAAGGTCTCTTCCATTTCAACCACTCTGCACCAATCTCATTAGTAACATTGTCTGCCATCTCTCTTTTTTGAACTATAAATTCAAGTTATATAAGATAATAAACTTTTGTAATTTCCTTATCTTCTAGAATAATTGTACCGTTACTGACTTTCTTACTCTTGCTAAATTTACACTGCATATAGTTGGTTTTAGTTCTACTTAAAACCCTTTTGATCCCAATGCTTCTCTTCGCCTATCCAATTTCGCACGGACTTGTAATCCACTCTTATCAACTAAGACTATCGTCTACAGACTGCAAACAATGAACACCAAGGGAGATCTCTCATGAAGCATTTTGAGCTTTAATTAGCCCTGATACTTCAAACAGACGTAGCATCAGCTTCATTTGTTTACATCTATTATGAGGATAACGAGTTGAATTTTTTTCATGCATCACAATTTTTACACTTTTTTTTTTCTTAAACATTTTGGTTTGAACTACAAAGATGGTTTTTTCTTTGTATGATGTCTACTGAGGTATTGTCTGGTAAACCGTGAAAAAAAACTGTCAATAGTTCTGTTATTTATTGGGGATGATAAGATCTTGATTTATGTTCGGAGGGAGATGAGTGGGTGGGGGTAGGGTGGTGTCAAAGTTAAGATTCCTCGGATACATGGATGAACTGCTACATATATTCTTGGCTCTACTTGAATGATGATTCAAGGGAATTCTTAGAATATTCGTTCTCTTTTGTAATTTTTGATCATATGTCATATAGTTTCCTGTGCTGTATTATATATAAATAGCTTGGTTTGGAACTCAGATTTGGACACCAAGTATTTGGCACCTATGCTTGATAAATTATTTCCTCAAAAAAAAAAAATGCTTGATAAATTATGTGGTAGATCACCATTGTCATAGTATTTATCTTACTTCGAATCCAAATTCTAAACTTGAGTATTTTTTATAAGCATTTCATGTAATTTCATGCTTTCAGGTTTGCTCTCCTTTACCATATGGGTTTTGTATTATTTATGAATTGATACCAAGATGGCTTTGGTTGTGATTCAGGATGTATTTTGCTACCTCGACAAAGCTTTTGGTGTTGGTAACACGGCCAGTCAGATTGACAATGGAGCCACTACACATCAACAATCTACAAACCTAGTTCCCAAAGCAAACTCTGTTCTTGGAGGCTCATCGGTCACTGATGCCGCTTCTAATTTGGATTCACCAGCTAGTGTAAATTCAGAGAATCCTCTGTCAAGAACATTATCTGATGAAACACTTGAGTATGAAACCATGTTATCGACTCTTGACAATGGTGGACAGAACATAGCAAGGCCGGCCAATATTTCTTCGTCAAATAATCTTGTAAGGGCCACCATTGATAGGTCTGTCGGTACTGGCGATCTGAGGCTCAAGCTCCAACTGTACAAAATTCGGTATCTGCTGCTTACCAAAAATCTCAAACTTGCAAAGCGTGAAGTTAAGCAGGCCATAAATATTGCTAGAGGACAAGACTCGTCTATGGCTCTGCTTCTGAAGTCCCAGCTTGAGTATGCTCGTGGGAACCACAAGAAGGCGATCAAGCTTTTGATGGCATCAAGTAACCGGACAGAGGCAGGATTTCTAAGCATGTTCAACAACAATCTTGGGTGCATTTACTATCAACTTGGGAAGCATCATACATCAAGTGTATTCTTCTCAAAGGCATTGAGTAATTGCTCATCTCTACGGAAAGAAAAACCGTCAAAGCTCTCAACTTTCTCGCAAGACAAGTCTCTCTTTATAATGTATAATTGTGGTATTCAGTACTTGGCTTGTGGGAGACCATTACTTGCTGCCCGTTGTTTCCAAAAGGCCAGTTTGGTTTTCTACAGCAGGCCTCTATTGTGGCTCAGACTTACCGAATGTTGTTTGATGGCCTTAGAGAAGGGGCTTTTAGAAGTCGACGGGGTTTCATCTGACAGATCAGAAATTAGACTTCAAGTTATTGGTAAGGGGAAATGGAGGCAACTTGTAGTCGAAGATGGTTCTTCAAGAAGTGGTAATGTTAGATCTGTTGACTGCAGTGATTCATTTAGCGGGAGTGATGGGCAGCCCAAACTCTCAATTTCTTTTGCACGACAGTGTCTTCTTAATGCCTTACACTTGCTGAATGGTTCAGAGTTGAATGGCCTCAAGTCTGGTTTACCTTCAGTTCCCTCCACGGATGAGAATGAACAACTGTCTTCCAAGAACTCAAATCACAAGAACATATCTGGTATCGATAAGACAGCTGTTATGTCGGTGGCTCTAGGACTGGTCAATGCAAATGGGGATGCAAAAGAACAAAAAGGAGGAACAAGTCAAGAGAGCATTCAAAGCTCTCTCTCCCTCTATGAAGATGTTCAGAGAAGAGAAAATCAGATGCTAAGACAAGTTGTTCTTGCCAGCCTGGCATATGTAGAATTGGAACTTGAAAACCCCCTGAAAGCACTTTCAACAGCAAGATCTCTCTTGAAACTACCAGAGTGTTCCCGAATATGCATTTTTCTAGGTCATGTGTATGCAGCAGAGGCACTCTGTTTGCTGAACCGGCCAAAAGAAGCCGCTGAACATTTGTCTATATATTTGTCTGGAGCAAATAATCTGGAATTACCATACAACCTGGAGGACTATGGACAATGGCTGGTGAAGACTGTTGACTGTGAGGAGCAAAATGGAGGTTCAGGAGCAAAGGTCTCTACCCCTGAAGATTCACATGGCATTATGTCCCTCAAGCCAGAAGAGGCATGTGGAACTCTCTATGCAAATTTTGCAACCATGTATGCAATGCAAGGTGAATTTGAGCGAGCGCACCAGTTTGTGACTCGAGCATTGTCCATAATACCTAACAGTCGAGAAGCCACCATGACTGCTGTTTATGTCGATCTCATGGTTGGGAAGTCACAAGATGCTCTGGCCAAGTTAAAACAGTTTGGTCACATTAGGTTCCTTCCTGCTGGCTTGATGTTGAACAAATCTTCTTCGTGATAATTGTACCTCAGGCGGTGTTTTGATTTGTTGTGTCTAGCCCACTTCTCCGGCGGTTAGCGGGTAGATCAGGAAATCCTCGAGGAGGATTTGTAACATATATAGTCCCAATTCAGAGAATAAGTTTCATGTTTCCCCCCTCTTTTTCTTTGATTTTTAGAACTAGGTTGATTGATGATGGGCGGTTTTGGCTTAGAGTGTTTTGTTTAGTGCGGAGCCTGACACCCAGATCTGTGATGTAGTTCTGATTCAGATTATTGCGTTCTAGTGGCTAATCAGGTTGGTATTCAGGAATAGAAGTCATGCTCTTCAATTTTACTCAATTGAATCAAAAAGTCATTTCGTTGCCTGGGCATGTCCAGCTTGTAGTGTATCATTTTATTGTTGTTGTGACCCTCAGGCTCAGGTTATCTGAAATGCATACTTGTTCTTGCAGTTGATGTACATTCCTTATTTTTCTCACCTGTTCAAATTGTGTATTTCATGCACCTGTCCTTTGCTGTAGATTATCCTTTGAGCCATTACACCTCATCCTACCTAATCCTTCTCGAGGTAAGCAAGGCCTTACGTTGTGGTAAAGTCATGTCAACCAAATATTAAAACAATTGTATCTCCAAAAATAGAGACAAATTTTAGATATATACATCCCCTAAGAAAAAGACTGGCCAATGGTCTTACCCTACGTTCTCATGACAGGATTTGGAAGATGTACGATGGTGAAGAGAAGAGCAGTGGAGCAAAATGGTGGTACCCATATACCCAATATTATCGAGTCGTGTCTTGAATGCTACATTTGTCGGAAACAGAAGAATACAGGAACAAAATACTTAACTCTTCATCACATGTCTATGAACTGTATTTACACACTACTTTTGGCTGTGTGATGCTTCAGTTTTTGTTTTCAGGCCACAACCCACTGGAGTATGGAAAACAAAGTGTATTGTCTGTGGTTGATAAAAAGCATTTAGTATAGGTTAGATACTACTTATTACTTTAACATGTTTTTGGTTTGTTTAAGCTACTGTTTTCATTTTTGGAGTGGATCAGTCAATCTAAGTACATATTTCAAAAAAAAGCTTTTTTTGTTTGTTGACGAGTCTGAGAGACTAAGAAATAGGTTTACGCATTTTGTTCCCTTTTTTTCTTTTCACCCCACCGCTCTATCCACACCAGCCTTTCTTGCCTCTCCACACCAACCACCCTTACTACTGTTATGACCCCTCCCACCAACAATCATATGAAGTCCTCCCTTCAAAACTTGACGTTCGAAGCCCGTGTCCATCCTGCGACAGTTTCATCCACGGCAGATCGAGCCACGATGGTGAGCACATGCACCTCTCTCCAAGGGACTCCTCTATCAGCATCCCTGGTCGGAAAAGTCTCGACCGAAGATCCCTCGAGCCCTCTTCTCCACCTGATGGCTAGTCCGACAGGGACCATAACCTCTCCTCCTCGATCTTTCCTCGCCAGAGACAGTCGAGCATGACCTCAAATGCAACTCCAACATGCATCTCCGACAGGGACCAGCTCTGTTTCGTCGGTACTATTAGTTTTGACCACTACCAGACCACGTCTCCTTGGGACGCCGCCTTCATCGATCATACCAACAAATTCGGGAGATATTCTCCGGCACCGTGCACCACCACTAGTCGAGGAAGATCTAGATGGTGAGGACGACATCGTCGTTGTCCCGATTGAAGCCATTTCGACAGCGACAGACGATCGTTACCGTCACTCTTTGGTCGACCAGATCGTGGGAGACGCCAACTGGAACGTCAATACTCTCTACGGTCTCATGATTCAGAACTGAAAGGTCCGAGGATTAGTAGTGGAATGCTTTACAAAGGAGGTCGTGGCCTTTCATTTTCCGTCTAGCTCGTCCATGAAGGAAATTCGTCATCGGATTATCGTATCCAAGGGAGCACAAGACAAGCAATTCAAACCGCTAATTCCCTATAACCCTAGATTATCTTTTTCTTTGATTCTAATCTCTTCTTATTTACCTGAATACTTGTTCACCTTTTAATTACTTATTTACATTACATGTTTTCAAAACAAAAACCATATTTTTACCGAAACAGCTTAATAGCAACTTCAAATAGGAATTGCTTATCTTGTGCTCCCTTGGGTACGATAACTCGGAACTTAAATTCCATAAATACTACTTGACGACCGGTACGCATGCCGTGTCCTTTTTTGTGTTAAAACCGCAGCGCGTCAAGTTAATGGCGCTGTTGCCGGGGAGTAATGGCTCCCTTGGGAATTAGCGGTTTGAAAAAGAATCGACTAAAAAGGTATATACAAACAAATGAAACAGTCGTAACACAAACTATATAGAAAAATGTTGCCATAATTACTCCCCGACAACGACGTCATTAACTTGAAGCCTTGCGGTTTTAACACAGAAAAGGACACATCAAGCGTACTGGTCGTCAAATAGTATTTTTGGAATTTAAGTTCCGAGCTATCGTACCCAAAGGAGCACAAGACAAGTAATTCCTATTTGAAGTTGTTATTAAGCTGTTTTGGTAAAAATATGGTTTTGTTTTAAAAGATCAAGCAAATATAAACAAGTAATTAAAAGGTGAACCAGTATTCAGGTAAAGCAGAAGAGATTAGAATCAAAGAAAAAGATAATCCAAAGTATAGGTTCATAGAGATCATTCCCACATATTGAATAACGATAATTATTGTGAAGTTGACTATTATAGAGGCAATAAATTATCTCTCAAACTAGTCCTAACTTCTCCCGTTGTTTCGGGCCCTAATTGAATCTAACCACCTAGTTCTCCCGAATCAAGATGTAGGAAGACCCAAAGCACTACGTTCTTTAATAATTTCTAACTTTCGGTACGAATCCTATGGTTATTGCAATTGTGTTAACCTAGCTATCCCTAGTCTAGATTTAAACCCAATTCGTATAAGATTTTTGACCAATTGCAATCCACCTCTCCCGAGTGTCAGATTACAATTCCCACCTTCTATCAAGCCTACCCGGGAGATAGAGTATTAAGTTCAAATCAAATACAAACCCTAACCTAGATTCAACATTCACAACATTATGCATTCAATACATGACAATTCAAACCGCTAATTCCCCATAATCCTAGATTATGGAGTTTAGCTACTCATGGAGGAAGAAGAAGAAGATGATGAGAAACAACCATAAACAAGCATCATGTTGAAGAGTTGTAGAAATAAATACCAATGTGGCTTACAATGGATGAATCGAAGCTCTAAAATCTAATCTTACACTCTCTTCTCACAAATTTCTTGCTCAAATTGGTCCTCCTTCTTTAAGCTGAAAAAATCTCCACTCTCAATCTTGTAGTTCTCTAAGATTTGTCACAATTAAGAGATCTCCTCGACACTCTTTTTCATGTGTAGAATATTCCATTACTTTTAACTCTATAACTAAGCTGTAATAAGCTCACTTGGGTCAACCTGATTGTAAAAAGCTATTGACGGTCTCACATTTTTTTGAAGTAACAGGTTTAAGTCTCGGTAGATACACTTTCTTGGGACCATGTGTGGGTAGTAGCTTAGAGCAAGCTAGAATAGGATTTCCCTATAATTTCTAGGGGTGCAACCGGACCGAATACCCTGTCCGGAGGTCATTTAATTACCCTATCCGGATCATCCGGATCCAAAAATTCCATGTCTAGAACTTATACGGATTTTGGGGCTTCCAGATTGAACCGGTTCTGGATTTTACCCAGATCTTAATAGGCTCACATTTTGAGCCCAAAATGTCCATTTAAGCCCATTTCCTCCGTTAAAAAAAATAAAAATAATAAAAAACACTAAAAAATTCTTGTACCCATTCAGGTGAAAAAACCCCATCAAACTAGGATCATTGAGTGATCTCAATGATCCATACTTAATGGTGAAAAAACACCCTCTAAATCTACTTCATATAAATAATAATCGAATGTATTTTACAACCATCAAGACAATATTATAAAAATTTACAATCATAAAAGTTACCAACCTACAGTAAAACTAGATTCAGATTATAAAAGTCATACTAAATTTTAATAGTAATTAATTTTTGGTATCGTAGATTTAAATATTAATAAATATTAAATTCTGTTAGGCTGGATATTATCTGCTATACGTCGGATCTAGAATCCTTAGAAACATGAACAACAATTTAAGAAGGAAAACACGTCTTAACAACCCGACCCCTAGAAATCAAAGGTTTGTTCAAGGCATCCTTCCAAGGGCTACCCTGATCCCCGCTACCCGATATCGAATCTAGCACAACGTCAAAAGCTACCAACCCCACCACTTGACCTCCAAGTCCACTACACGGATCCAAAAGGGGTAAACTAGAGTCATTCAAAACCTAATATCCAACAACCAAACCCTTCCATGCTATCAAAATCAAAGCTAGACTCTCCCCATGGACATCCTGCAACCGGGATTCAGAGCCTGAGCCCAACAAAAAGTCTTGGCCCACCAAATCAACATGAGCCACGGTCTGGTGACCCTAACTTGGGACTTGGGCCTCAAAACTCGGCCCATTGAAAACAAAATCGGTTGCACTTGAACAGGCCCATACATGCCTAGAAGACCTGAGCTCCCAACCACGTGGGCCTCATTTCCCTCGGCCCATTGAACGTCACAACCCGGCCCGATACCCGCCTCTACTATAGTGTCATCTTCTCAAAACTCCTCCTCCTGAGAATCAGCTACAAAATCATCTCCTACCAAATCCGCTTGGGATTTTCCAGAAACATTATCATCTAAAACCAGCTGACTCAAAAATGAGGGAATTCGAAATTTAAAAGTTCGATTTTCAGGGAAGCACAAACAGGCGAAAGAGTTGTCAGCGATAACCGGAGCCGACGCTGGAAAAACACACTCAACGATCTGAACGACATCAGAATCAAGCTGAGTGGAACGATTTCCAACCAAAAACTGCCTCGTAGACTCGAAACGAGCTTGAATGAGCTCCTTCCTTGTCGGATTCTAAAAATCTGTCTTAGACGTAAATTTAAAAGTTCATTCAGAGTGTTTTAGACTTTTCCATAATAGGGGTCTCACTGTTAGAGAAAATTAATTCATGATAATGACAGGTAAGAGAAAATTGTATATACTAGAAGATTATAAGATAATGGATAAATTAAAATGGAGACCAATAATTTCTTCTTAGGTCTTATACAAAATAATACTCGTTGTGACTAACTACTTGAACCAATGTCTCTTCATCTTCTAAACGCTCTATGTTCAATTGATATATGTGCTTAATGTTTTCGTTTTTATGTTTTGACACATAAGCTTGATAGTTGTATTCGTCTCACCTGTCGCTCCTCTTCTTCGCTCTTGAATAAGTATGAGCTTGATTAAAAAAAACTACTTGAACCAATGAACCCAAATTGATTAGCATCGGTTGTTTAAAAGAATACGAAGTAAAGTGAAATAATAAGATTGAAAAGTGTAAGGTCTATTTAATCAACTATTTTTGCGTGCTCTTTCTTATTCTAGGGATACCTTCTCTATGACCCTCACCACGCCTTGCGCCTCCCACCTTAGCCACTCACTTTCCACCAACGATAACCCTATTTACTGTTCCCAGCCCTTCTCACCTATCGATCGGTATGCCATCTACGCTAATTGAAGGCATGTAGAGTTTCGAGGCCCTTCGGGAAATGCCACCCGAGACCTTTCTCGGTCTTCATCAAGCCCCTCCGACCCCAAAAGGCCTTTTCCATCGTCACTTCTACCACTGCTTGCCTTCAACCATCCATACCTCCCTACGGTCACCTTTGATATCGGCCAACCGATTTCGGTCGACACAAAATATCTACTGTGCCCCCTCCATCGGCCACCCTATCTCCAATGAAGGGCCTTAGGGCACTACAAGAGGGCTTCAATGCTCTCTCTAGGGAGGCAGAGGGGAACTGCATTATTGAGATGCCGACAACCCTAATGGAAGAGCTGCATGTAGCCTACACGACGTTCGGCCTCGCCGTAAGCACTTCACCTCACGACCATAAAACTGAATGGTGATGGAGGACTTGATGATTAAGGTTTGGGACCATAATGGGATGGTTATCAAGGACATTCGATGGGAAATATCGAGCTTCCATTTCATATCCCAAGTAGAAAATGACCAGGTCCGACGAAGGGTGACCGTTCAACCAAGCCCCTCTCATCCTTGAAGACATCGTTTCGTAGGTAAATGCATTGACCCTCCCGTTTTCTCAAATCCAATTATGGGCCTAGGTTTTGGATCTTTCACCAAAAGGTTTGACAGCCACCAAGGGGCTCACGGTCGATGAATCCTTGTGTGGATTTACGACGATGAAAGTTGACGAATGGGCTTGTCTTTGGGAGGATCCATCCGGATCAGGTGCTGGAAAGATCTCGCCTGCCCCCTTCGCCGGACCATTTACCTCTGAATACCCGGTTAGTAGTACCCTATCCGGGATCATCTACAATATGAGCAATTATCGACTTTCTGTTCCGTCTGTGGATGTATTGGACATGTTGATGTTGACTTCCCTTGGGGGGAGAGGATAGAAAAATAGGAAGGTTTCCGTTTTGACCTTTCATTGATGGTCAAGGAGGATCCCATCCTTAGAAGAGGTATCCACCAAGATTGGCCAGACCCCATCCGTCCCCGAAACCTACCATCTAGTCCACAATGATTAGAGTTCCCTCCGAGGTTTGATCCATTTCGACAACGCCCCTTGAACATGAAAAAAGATCTCTTGACTAAGGTACTAACGTGCCCGTGGAGTAGGAGAAATACGAGACCCTTCTGTACCAGCCATTCTGGGGAAGATGGTTGCACAGCCGGGCTCGGACCGGGTAACACATGATCTCCTGACTAACCCGGGCCAGGAAGGGACTGACCCAACCCCAACCCCTGAGGCATTCTATTTCTCATTAAGGAAATTCCAAGCCTCCCAAGGCACATAGATGATGAAGCGAGACAAGTTCAAGCCCCACTCCTCATCCCAAGCTCTGACCCTACTCTCTACGCAACAAAAGAAGCGGACATTGGACACTCTCCCACTGCTTGCGAAGGTGGAATATACCACCGAGGACATCGCAAAGTCTGCGAAGCAGCCTTACCAGGTACAATGATCCTGTATATATACATTTTTCCAAAAGAATAAGGAATTATAGAAAACCAAATAACGTGGGAGGAAACGGAGATGACGGAACCACCCAAATCCATGATTACAAACTGATTATAATTGCAATTCCAATCGGCAACATCAAGTTCAAAAACTGTAAATGAAGACAAGGTTGTTGTTAAGGTGAAAATTAGAAAAG
The DNA here is from genome assembly GCA_963921825.1 of Erodium maritimum. Lineage (NCBI taxonomy): Eukaryota > Viridiplantae > Streptophyta > Magnoliopsida > Geraniales > Geraniaceae > Erodium > Erodium maritimum. Next base: position 47,905,397 of record OY997596.1, on the reverse strand, counting down.
TCCCAGATACTTCTGAAGCTACGTTAGAGTCGATAAGTATGAGGAGTCAACATTTCAAAGGAGTGCTCCACTTGCTGAAGAAGAAATACAATGGATGCTAGTTGTTGGTGAGATTGATATATGTATTACAACAAGTGTTGCTTGGTGCATTAAGAGACTAAAAGCGCAAATGGGTACCTCTATTTTGTTAAATATAGAATCAGAACTCGATAATGGTCTAACTACTTCTATCTCATGATTTTTCAGCGAAGAAGTAAAAGAAGTAAGTCTGTACGCCAAGAAACGATATTTTTTTTTGTCAAAAAACATCTTGTACCTTTCTTTCCATGAATAAATCACTATCATAGGTCAATTATTTGGTGATGGCCATGTGGCCTTCAACCTATAATAATCCTTATGTAACCTAGAATTACAACTCGGTGCCCCTTGTTGATTGCTATGTGTTGGCTCCAACTCGGTGGTGCTGTCTTCCGGTGCTTACCTTTTCAGGTGAGATTACTTGTTCGCCTTTTTCCTTGCTTATGGGTTGTTGTTCCCCACATCTCCCTTTATTATCTTTACTTGGTACTTAGAGGTTTCCTTACTCTTCGTGGATGAGGGATCGTCGGTTTTAAGTGTTGATCGCTGGCGAGTAGTTAAGAAAATTGTGCCTATTGGTTGAGTACCCACATATTCGATTTAGGGTATATTGTGTGATGGTGGATTTTGTCCTCCGGATCTGTCTTCGTCATTTGCAGTGTTGGTTGTCGATTTGTTAATGATCGTCTACTCTCTATGTGAAAGCTTAATGGTCCTAATGAGACATGGTGTTCTACATACTCAGGCAGTGATTATGGTGTAATAAGTATTGCTTGGACTTCATGGTTGGAATATCCAGGTTATAGACCTTATCTATTTTGGGCTTAACGGTTGAAAAATCTAGGTTTTTAGACCTCCTACTTTGTGTGCTTCATGGTAGTCAAATTCGGGTTTTAGACCTTTTTTTTCTGTTTACTAGTATTGTACTTCATAGTTGTAAAATCTAGTTTTTAGACTATTCTTAGAGGTTCCTTACCTAGGATTGCTCTTTCTTTGTTTGAGGTGCCTCTGTGGCACGCTATTTGTTTGTACAAGTATTCTAGTTTGCTTCTTGGTAGAAAAATCTAGGTTGTTAGACCTTTGTTCACCCTTTTTCGGGTCTGGTTTAAGGTGCCCTTATTGGCATGCTCGTGCTATGTACTACGGGTTTCTCCCCCGTGTCCTTTGTTTTCGAGCCGAAAACATTAGATTATTATTATATATTTTCTTTTAAAAAAACCTGGAATTACATGTATTCATTGCATATATTCAGGTTACTCAACATGAAAAAAAAAGATAATGCGATATAAAATTGTTTAAATTCTAATACGATTTTTTTCTTTCTTAAAAGTTGTAAAAAACATAGAAATCCAATTTTAAAATTTAGAGACATATTAAAATATATATGATATTAAAATATATATGATATTTGAGATTTTTTTTCTCATGTGATAAATCAATCATAGGGTTTTAATGTAGTCATGCATTCATAAGTCTGCACAATCACTAGTCAATCAACCATCAACAAAATGTACTAGTGAGTCTGAGAATAATATACAATGTTGAGGATTAACGATGATCCGATTCTGAAGCTCTCCTCTCTCTTTAGCGAAACTCTCTTAAACCTTAACCTTTTAATTTTGTCGCCCCCGACGACGGCTCCGACCACCACTGTCCCCATTGGTACTATCTTCCCGTCTCTTCTCTCTAGTGTTCTAGTTCATTCGTTCTCCTCGTTGCCTCCCTCGTCACATATATATAGATATAACTTTAGATCTGGCTTTCTCAGCCGTGGTCCGGTGTGGATCTAGAGTCGTTTCTCCTGCCACATTTAGGTTCGTTTTCTGGGTCTGGTACGTGGTTGGGTGGGGTCTCGCCTGCGGTGGTTTTCTCCGGTGGTGCGTATGCCCGGTTTTTGTGGTGGCTTCTCTCGGTGTAAGTGGTTGTTCGGTCCACGACCAGTTCCCTTCTCCATCCTCGAACCTGATGGTGCAACGTGATGCGACCGTCCGAGGCAGAGCTCTTTGAGGTGATGTCTCTTAGTCGTTGGTCCCTTTCCCTATTTGTTTTTGTTGTGTCTCTCTTCCCCTAGCGTTGATTCCTCTTAGATATTCCCGTCCACTATGATGGTTGGCCTCTGTCGAGCTGTTTGGGTCTTTAGACCTTTATTTGAATCTAAGGGGGTTCTATGGGTTAGGTTTTTCCGTGGCGTTTTCGGCCACCAAACTTGTCTTTTTTGTTTTGCGGTATTGGCCGCTGGCGTGTTGGTGGTCACTCATCTCTCCGCCGCAAGAACTTAGGGGCATGAATGAGACATGAGTTTCTCTAAAAGTTCAAGTAGGGATTTGGGTGTTGTTCGTGTTTTCTTTGAGCTAAATGATTGGAAAATCTGGGTTGTGGACGTTTCTTTATTGTTTGTTTCAAGGTAGTAAATTTTGAGATTAAGACTTTGATTTCTAGTTTGTTCTTATGATCGAGAAATATTTGGTTGTCTAGTTTTTACTCTTTGTTGGGCTGTCCTATGTAATTGTATTGGTTTGATCCTTCTAAAATCTTCGAGAGAATTCATCTCTTATTCTTGTGTTTTTTTGAAAGCCTTGGATTAATTAACTTTCAGTCACCGATTAAAAAACCCTACAATATTGAGATATAACTCGTGTCAAACAAAAATTGAGATATAACTACAAGCATCCCTTCTTGCTTTCTTGTCCGAAAAGACTAACACATTACACATACATGAAACGATCTCATAAAAACAAATGGCGTACAATATATGTAGTACATAGCCAAACATCATTAACGATATCTATCATTAAGAATGGGAATAGAATAGATTAATATTGGTACTAGCATTACAAAGGAAAGAAATTAAGACGTGAATCCACTGAAGTCGATTTTCATCAAATCTTCCAATCTGCTGACCTGCAAAACCCACAAAAACCATTTCACGATCAGTCGGTTTTAAAAAAGGCAATGCAGATAGAAATGATGGGGAAAATAATATACAATACTTAACTGGAATGAACATTAATAATGAATGAAGTGTTGATGGTGGTCTCTAAAGAGAACAAGTGTAACCAGGAGGAGGTGTCTTGCCACAAGTGGCTAGCAATTGGAGAGCAATTGGCACATAGATGTTAAGGTTGAGAAGCTTGAGCTTCAAAGTTGTGCACAAACACACGGCTGCTTCTACCTCCACCAGCCCCGCCAATATAGGACAACACTTGTTCACCGCAGGGTCCCCCACTCCCACGTGCACCAGCCCACCTAGGAGGTCCACGCATGCACCCAGCTTCAACATGTCTATCGGGCATGTGGCCGGTGCTGGCGTCGGAGAAGGTTTGACTGGCGGTGGGCATGGCTTGGTCACCGGTGGCTTAACCACTGGCGGGAGCACACCTGGAGGGAGGACACCCGGTGGTAGTGTGACAGGTGGGAGCACACCTGGAGGAAGGACACCCGGTGGTAATGTCACTGGAGGGAGCACACCTGGTGGTAGTGTCACCGGAGGGAGGACACCTGGTGGTAGTGTCACCGGAGGGAGCACACCTGGTGGTAGTGTCACCGGAGGGAGGACACCTGGTGGTAGTGTCACCGGAGGCTTCACGATTGGGGGGAGCACACCTGGTGGCAGTGTAACTGGCGGGAGCACACCTGGGGGTAATTTGACGGGACCATGATTGGGATGGTGGTGGTGACCATGATGGCAAGAACGACAGGCAAGGACGGATTTAGTAAGAAAGGAGATGAAGAGGACGCAAACGAAGAGGAGAGCTGAGACCTTGCGGGAGGACTCCATGTCTCTTCGGGTAGCTGTGGAGAGAATGTAGGTGAGTTATAGCATATATATATACACAGAGAGGATATATCTATATTCTATACGAATAGTGAAGAAGCAATGGGTAACATGTAACAGTATGAAAGAAAATAGAATGGGGACAGTACATGGATGATCACGTGAACATATAGCAAAGCTTTGCTACTTGTCACCACTCCTTACCTTACACCCAAGCACTTATCTCTACTATTCCTCTTTCTCATTGCTTCCTTCCTATTATCTTAACCTTTTTTTTATTACTATTTCCAAGTGATTTTCCTTCATTGCAAATCCTAGTTTTCGAGGTATTAATTACTACTAATTCATGCATAATTAACATCATTGTATAGATCAACACAAATATATATAGTATGAGCTTGGCGAATGAAGATATGTGAAAGGAGACGATGAGTTGGAAAAACAGGTTTAGTGTGTGTGAGTGAGGCTGTATTGTTTTGTTATGTTGTGTGAGTCCGTGATTCTGATGTGATCTGTCTCTAACTTTCCACATGCATCTCTTTTTATATATCTCCCAATTCATCCTAAACAACAATACCACTTTCTTTCGGTACCACTTACATTTTATCAGTGTTGCGGCTATATCTACTGTTACTGTTACTCCTCCTCCTATAGTTATGAAGTCTCGAGACATTTTAAGCAGTAAAATATGAGTAAAAAGGACAGGATGGAGCTGGCTTGAGTATGAATATATTAATGACATGTTTTGTCTTGGGTGATGTCTCCATGGAATGACAGTTGGTGGAGGCTCCATCGCCACCCTATCTGCTGTATATCCTTCCCTTTTGCAGTAATAAAAACTAACGGCTCGGTTCTACGGCTTATCTCATCTCATATGGTCATGCCTCTGCCTCCTCCATACACCACCTACATTTTATCCACATGCATTTCTTTTGCAACCACTAGTCATTTCAATGTGCTAGCTAGATCATATAAAAGCTCTAATACTAAAATTTTACAAATAACTATTATTATATATATAAAGAAACAATCAGGTGCGAACTATTCTGATATATAATTTGAGAAAACAACACCCAATATAAGGAAAAAATAGTTTATACATCATTCTAAATTGGGTGCCTTGCCTCTTGCAGGCTCTGGCTTTCATTTCCCGGTATTGGATCAAGGGTAGACAATCCAGGTCCATAAACAACACCTGCTCTTTGTGTCCAAGTGTTGTTTGACAAGTTTGTGTATAAGATCCAACTACATGTTCTTGAGATAGACTTTTCGCTCCTTGAGATGGACCAATCTTGGTTCAGTGATCTGCAAGGAAACCTAATGATGATATTTGACAAAACATAAACCCCATTGATGCTTTACCAACTAAAATTGATAAAGCAAATAGAAGCCCAAACCATCGAAATGACAAGAGCCCTCCCTCTCTGTTACCTCCCAGCTCTTAACAGTAAAGCTTGAGCGTGAAGCTCTGCGTTTGTATTTTTTTATCAGAAAAACGCTTACTAAACGGGTGCTCTAACCGACTAGGCTATGAAAGCAGCTTACTCTGCGTTTGTACTTGATAGCTCTTCATAATTTATAATGCAATACAAGTTTGTGTAAGGCACTAAAAGAGACCAAGTTTGATTATTCTAAAATCGTATGGGCATATGAGATCATTGGAATTCCTAAAAAACACATATCTTTAAACCAAACAAATAACATCGTATGGTAAAGCCCTAATAAATCCACAAGCATTGAAGAAGAGTTACTTTTGGAAATTGGAATCACCTTAAGCATGCAGTTTCGAGTTTAACAATCAAACGTGAAAAAAAACCTACGACAAAACAACCCGTATGGCAAATTATTATGAGCAAAAACTAGTAGAAGAAAACGACTCGTTCCAATAATGAGGTATCAAAATAACACCGAGGAGATTACAAATGGTTTCTGTACGGAAAAGGAACAAGATGAAAAAGACAGTCAAAATGAATAAAACTGAAACACCCTGCTTAAGTAAGCATCATCAACATACAAGCAGGTTCAAAGAATTTGCGTAGTCTAAGAACAACATTATTAGAGACTTTCGTGAACATAAATAATCAATCGATATCCAAAACCCTTCCTCTAGTCTAAGTATTAGAAAAAGAATCGCATTCTAGCTTACTACTGCACATGCACAACCTATGATACACATCTTCCATGCCGCTTAGTCTTCCCAGAAAATATTTATCCTTTGCCCAAATCAGTTACATGAGGCCTGTATATGGATTGTAGGCTTGAACATGCATACCTGGGCCATAGGGGTGGACATTGGCCCCGTTCCCAAAAGGATTGCCAAAAGGATTTGAAGGCAGTTGTTGCTGGCCCGGTATAGTCATTTGTGGCTGCTGTTGCATCATGAAAGCCTGCTGCTGGTTGGCCATTGCCGCCATCTGAACTGAATGAGGCGCGGCCATTGCATTTGAGGCATAGAAAGGGTCATAAGTTGGTTGTTGCATTGTGGGACCAGCCATTGGGCCTTGCTCCCATGGGTTGTAGCTCACATTCTGGCTGCTTATTCTGATAGCATCGTCATATAAACTGTCTAGTGTAAGCTTGTCTAGGCCTCCCCCCTTAGATAATCACAAGTTCGGGAGATTTAGTGAGAGAGCACTAAATTAAAGTATGGCTTGATATTTTAGGGAGGTATGGGAAATTACCAGTTTGCTAGCTGCCATGGCAGACTCATTTGAGCTTGGAGCAGTGACTAGAGCCAATTCCCATCCTGTAGCTCCATTTTCTAGATTAGAGGCAGTAAAAGCTGGATGTTCAGCTACAGCCACCACCAGATATATATATATATATATAAGAAAACATTCCCCACAACTATAAGCCTACTTCTAACATCATTTGGGTGTTTTCAGTTTCATGTACTCTTGTAAATTTTGTCATATTGCTACTCCAGACATATCATGCAGAAGTGAAAACCTTCACCAATTTCAACATGAACTAACTATCTACAACCTAACATAAATTTTCAAATCTTTTTTATGTTCTAAACCGTAAAGAACTTGATCTGAAATACCAGTAGCCGAAGTACAAAACACTTACCAACGGGAACTATAGCCAAGGCCAGAGCATTCTTTTCATCCAAAGCTGAAGCTGGAATGGGATCATTCAAACCCTAATATCCAAAAAAAACATGATACATCCTAAGTAAACTAGCAAGGATTTAGATGAATTGTAAAATGCCCCCCAAAAGGAAAACAGAACATGCAAAGTAACAAAAAAAAGTTCTGAGAAATACCAACAAATCAGGCTGCTCAACAAGAGGTGCTTCCACCTTGACTGGCTCTGGTTTTGGGGGTGGTGATGGTGGGAGTTCCTCCTGCACTTCTGGGGACTTCTTGGGCTCCACAACCGAGATATCTTTGGGGGAAGCAATTTTGTTGTTAACCTGTTTGAATGGATCAATTAATTAATGGCTCGGAAAGAATAGAATGAATGACATTCAAAACATTATAAGAAGAAATCTTTCATTTGAAAGGTTTATAGATATCTCCAGAATAAATGGCACTTAAAGAAAAGGTAGACAAAATATCATAGATGCATATTTAATGGTGCAATATAATAGCCTTACACTCTATACATATATTAAACTTCAAATTAACCCAAATGGTTAGATTTCAATACCTGATCCTTGCGAACTGTTGACCCACGCGGAGCTTCTTTCACATACTCCTCCATGGCTTGTAGAAATGACAATGGAGGCTTCATTACCAACACAAACATTGCTTAGTACAGAGACAATAGTAAATAAAAGGTCTATTGAAAAAAAAACATCAGTTCCAAAAGGCAGCATAAATGAGAAATCAAACCTGATCAATCTTTATAAACCTTTCTCCACGTCCAGTATTAAGACTTCTGCATACTTCATAAAACTCTGCAAGTCTTTCTGCCTGAAAGTACAGTGCATAAGTATGTTTTTATGGAGTTTGAACACCTCTTTAGCTACTGCATATTGTCAACGTGGCATGTAGAATAGTCCCTAAAAATGTTACCTGCTGCCCTGCTCTTCTGTATATCTCCAAAGCCTTGAGAGCATCATTGCGCTCCATCTCAAAGAACTGATATACGTAAGGTTATTAAATATAAATTATTACAGAACAGGCGAGCTTAATTAAATGTCAATATTACATCCCACCTTGTCAACCAAGTTCACTGTACCATCACTTATGGCTTGATAGATTTTTACGCTTTCAGAAGCAACCTGTGAAATGATAGGAGAGGATTAGGCTTCATCATTAGTAAATTAATCAGCCAGTATCTTACTTGAGCAATAACTGAACAAATCACATACCATTGAAATCGCCAACTGAATCACAAAATTATGAACTGATGCACCTTGTGGCTGCACAAAATTGCAAAAATATTCCTCATTACATGAACCAGAAGGCCTTTTCATAACTTGATATTTTTGGAACCCCTCAGTTACATTAGACAAAAACAGCATCACCATTACTTATTTGAGCATTCAAAAATTACCTCACAACCCAGAACACGGAAAAGAAGCTGCTGCAGGGCAGGTAACTGCTCAAGCAGTTCAGCAGTGTCCAGCCCTTTGGTTTTCTGTACAAAAACTTCTGACTGTGAATATTCTGAGAAATTAAAAGTTAAATAAAAGTGAAGTGCTAGTAGACATACACACTGTGTATGCATGTGTATGATATTGAAAAGGTAACCTACTTACAGCATGATCCAACTCAATATCATACTTCATGACGCGAAAGCATTCCAGTCTCTCCTCCAAAAATAATGCATAAGTGCGGACGAAGGCCGAATAGTCCCATGCTAAAGCACCATATCACAATATATCCATTAACAGAGAATTGGATATTCAAGAGATAGATGGTTACAGTGAGGCAAAAAAATGTACCGTTTGGACTAGAATCATCTTTAAAATGAGACATGTTAAGTATGTGGCTTCTACTTCTGCCATGGTTGATCAGTTCCTCATGAATTGTATGGTCAACCTCCCTCATAGCACGATGAATAACTATCAAAGTCTTCAATGCAACCTAAACATTAAATGTAAACAAACCAAATATTAGAGTACTGAGGTGGAAGGACATCTGCAGCGAACACTGACCAATGACGTCAACTATAGCTGTAAAATGCATTAAAGACATATTTAGCAGAATCACAGGCAGTCAGATGTAGCAAATCAAATTAAGGTTTGCTTTCTCATTATAATTTTCAACCTGGATCTACAAGATACATAGAATAAGTGAGGATAATGGATGATGCAGCATACCGCCCAATTATGTGTCTTTGACAATCGCCGGGAAAGAGCATGGATACAGTATGCAACATCGGCACGAGGTCTGGTAGCAGAAATAGCAGCAAAAACAGCTACAAGAATAGAAGAGTTAACCAACAGACATAATATCAACAGATGTACCAACTGTTTGTCATACACACCTTTGATGTGCCTTTCCTTAGCTGGGCGCTCAACATGGTTTGTGGCCTTAACTATATTTATATCCAATTGCTGCAAAATTGGTACTCAAACCAGGAAAATCAGAAACATGAAAGACTTAAGCAACCATAAAGACAACTATGTTGGACGAACCAGACCTTGTAATCGCTATTGACTTTAGCCAATGAAACAGTAGTAGTATCCTTGATTGCTCCAAGCGCTTTCCGCAAGCTATTCTGTGTACCTCCAGACATTGTTTCTCCTGATCTCAGCTAATCACCAAATCCTACATTATACACAACAATTCACCCGCCATTAATTCCAGCAATGAGCAATCCAATCCCACCCACCACAATCAACATTTTGAAACCAGATACCCACAACACATCAAATTCTAATCAGACCACCACCACCACCAACAACCATATAACTTGAGTCAACCTTGCATCAATTCAGATCCAACTAGAAATTAATTCATAATCATCCATAGTCCACACCCAGATTTCAACTGTCCCCACAAAATTCAAAAACCAAAAATCAGTCAAGCTGCTCCGAATCCGCAGAGTACAATTCTAAATCCTGCCACTGTAGCAGTAAATCCTCCGGTCAAAAAAGGAAACGGACAGGCAGCATGATAGCAAACGCAACGACATCAACGATTGGAGACACAAAAGCAGTACAAAACCGAAGAAGGAAGCGAATCAAGCAAAATTACAGAAATCGATTGCGAATCCAGAAGGGGAGAGAGCAAAGTCAATGGACACACGAGAAAATCGAAGGAAGAAGAGCGTTACCTGGAGCTGGAGGTCGATGAGAGAGAGAAAGTCGGTGGAGTGTGGTCTGAGCAAAGGAAAAGTCGAACAAAATAGAGTTCGGTATTGTTGGATCGTCATCGTCGGCGTCCTCAAGACTTTTATATTTCTTTTTATATTTAAATATATTCCGCTTATTGTCTGTCAGAATAAATACAACAACCTCTAGTCTCGCTGGGCCCCTCCGATCCGATCCTCTCTGCCTTCCCCTTTCCCTGCACTTGCCTCTCATTTCGCCAACTCACCCTCTTTAACATTCCAGATTTTTTTTTTTTGTAATAGATCTATTTTAATTCATTGCTATAATTTGTGATATAATCTTCTCTTAACCACTATGAATTTAAAACACAAGTTCTAAGGGAAACAGTATCATTGAGAGAGACATTGGCTTAATTACCACTTAATCACAACTATTATTATACTATGCTGTATCGATCATAAATGTGGTTAAAATGCATCTACAACAAAGAACTCCAATCAATCATAAACATACAAGATTTGATTTTCCTCTTTAGTTGTAATTAAAAAAAATCAAGAATATATATATTAAAATATAATTGAATCGATTTAATTATAAATATATTGAAACGTAAAATCTCACTCAAATATATAGTTTTATTTTAAAATTGAGTAAGATATATTTTTGTTTCAAAATAATTATTTAATTATAGTTTAACAGAATAATCATAATTTCTACACGTTTATCGTATCAACAAACATTACAAGTTCTGGTGTGAGTTTTGACTTTCCAACTTGTGTGCCTGGACAAGAATAAAATACGGGAGATGATGAAAATTGAAAATTATGATATGGATAGCGGGTCATTGTTGTTTGTTGACGGTTTAGGGGTACAGTTGGTAATAAGACATGGATCCAGGGGCATATATGTACTGACATCACCTACTCACCGACAAGGCAAGCCGCCAATACGCCACGTAGACAATGTTGAACATTAAGCTATTGCCAGCTCCGATCCTACTAATAAATATCATGTGATTGAGTCACTCTTACAAGTCACTTTATTAATGGTAATAATTGATTTTTAGTATATAATTTAGAGCCTACTTAATTAATTGATAATTTATTACGCTAGCTTTCGAATCTCCAGTCCTAGCCAACCAGAACGCGTATACTATTACGTGTCTGCATGGTGTTGCCAACGTGGCAATGGCTCCCAGCTAGAGCTGACGACTGGGACCCACCTTGGGGAAAATCATATTTAAACATTATTGATTAATACGGTGCAATGGGCATCAACAATATTTATTTATCGGAATTGGCATTGAGCTCCATATGGGCCTTAAGGACCCATTTTGCCCTTCTTTTTCCAATTTTCATATTGCAGATGGGCTTCTTGGGCTCAGAGCTTTCATATTCTCCCTACGCCGTCAACATTAATTGACAGGGCCCGTAGCCCACGTGTGTAGATTGGTTAGTTTGCACAACCCATTGAACCATCATTATGGCACCGCTCCTCTACTCAACCATATAACCTGTTAATAGGGATGGAAAAACGCCCCATTCTCCACGGGGATCCCCGTCCCCGCCCCGCGCGGGATGGATTTGGGGCGGGGATTATTTAAACGGACGGGATATGGGGAATTAAATGAGGATTTTGACGGGGACAGGGCAAGCAGTCCCCGTCCCGCGGGGAACTCCGCCCCGCTCCCCGCACTATTAGTTTTAAAATAATTTTTTAATAATATACACATAACACATGACTGGCACATAAGACAACACCACACGGTCCAAAGTTCAACGTGCTGATTCTATTTATATCATTATGAAGTCAAGTTGGGAACTTTAAGTTATGTTATAAGATATTTTGTTAAGACACTTTTTTATTATGAGTAAACTACTATGAGACATAGATGTCATCATCGTGATGTTTATTTTATATGTATGTTGTTTTAAATTATGGGTTGACTATGCATGTTATTTAAAATTGTGGATTGAGAGTTGTCATTTAAAATGTGCATTTTTCGGGTAATGAGGATGGGGTAGGAACGGAGTAGGGAATAAAATCCCCCGTGGGGCGAGAATGGGACGGAGAATAAAATCCCCGTTCCCCGCCCCATCCCCGCGGGACGGGGTCAACGCGGGGATGGGGCGGGGATGGGGAGAGTAGCGGGAACGCGGGACGGGGACGGGGACTGGGGTCCCCGCCCCATCCCCGCCCCATTGCCATCCCTACCTGTTAACATCATCGGAGGTAAATGGGGCTCTAAACTTCGAATCCATTACTATTTTGACATTTATCTTCTTTTTATATTAGAAAAAAATTATGTATTAAAAAAGCCGTGTATGTTTCAGGATGGAAACCCTAAACCACTAAATCAATAATAAAGTTTAACAAAGAATCAGAAGGTCCAAAATAATCGAACAACAGTCATACCAAGGTGAATCTGTAGTAAATCTAGTACCCCCGAAAACGGAATACGAGACTCACCCAGAAAATCAATCGGATCCGTGGAAAAGAACTAACGCGACTCAATCCACACGGACACCGACAACCTTGATTTTCCTACCCCCGATCCTAGGACATAGTCGATAAATACTAAAAATGTCTGATAAGAGAAAATTACCGGAACAAATAATAAAGTTGCAGAAAGTAAAACAGAGAACCCAAGCAATTTTACGTGGTTCGGAAATGTGCCTACATCCACGGGACAACGACGAGCTCCTTGTATTATCCGAGAAATAATCCGAGAATTACAATCCTAATTCCCTACTTCTCAATACAAATTACAACCCGAGGCTAATTCATGTCTTGCTGTAAATATGAGATCCATCCCATAACTCCAATATCAATTTTCTATCGGAGACATATCCACACATCAACAGAGCATTATTGGATTCATATAGCACCAAACAAATAAAAGGAGAAATAAACCTTATTTTCCCTTCTCTGTCATGCCACTCATGCCACCATGCCCTTGCTTCTCCATGTGAATATAAAGAGCATTTAATGCTCTTGTTACATCAACCAAATGAAAACAAGAGGAAGTACAGACCTTTGGTGATGTATCACACGGTTTTGTTCAAAATCATTCACACCCTTTCCTTTTCTTTTGACATCCAACCACACAAGAAGAATTAAGAAGTAAGAACCTCCAAGAGTTTGATTTCCGCCGCACAGACCACAACCACCAAGAATTGATTCTTGATATTCCTTGCAGTCAAACCACAATCAAGATTAGATCTCATTTGTGGTTAGTCCTCTCCCTCTTGTCTCTGCTCAATGAAGCCGCCAGCCCCCTCGTCTCGTCTCCCCTAATCATTGTGCCCTACTGTTCCCCTTGTAGCATCATATGAGAAGAGAATATGGGCTTAAGTGATTTGTTGAGAGGGCTTTTAGTTATGGGTCAAAAACAGGCCCATTTGGAGCCAATATACTACAGAATCAACCCACCAAAAACTCTAAATATTAAACTACTCAACAACAAGTATTCGTAGGACTCGACAACAAGAAGAAAAGACTGGGCAAAAGATCAAGATCTGAGAGGAGGGTAAAATAAGATGGAAGAAAAAGAGGGAGGAATTAAGGAGACTGAGAAAGAGAGGAAATTGGTGATACCGTTCATAAATTAGAATTCAAAGAGCGTCCTTCCTCCTTAAGCAACGTAAGCGCCCCGAATTGGGTTCTACACATAATGATAATCGGGCCAGCGATCGGAGTATCCTGAAATATCATCGCATTCCGAGTCATCCAAAAAAAACATAAACCCCAAAAAATGGATGTGACCAAAGAAGGTAAGAGGTGTCCTTCGTATTTCTACCACACATTGGACATGTCCAATGACCTACCGGGATCGAAAAACCTCTTGCCACCAAGAAAGATGTAGAGGGGATGACCTTCCAAACTACAAAATCCCATAATAATGATTCAATATGTCAGTGCCAGAGAATGTATCAAAGGCTCTCAAAGTCAAGAAACCATTAGAATCCAGAAACCAAGCCAATCTGTTTGGGCGGGACAACTCGAGACGAACATCCAAAAGAAAGGTGCAGAGTCCCTCAAAGGAAATGAGCTCTCTATCTGGAAGGTGACACCGAAAAGTAAAGTTCCAACCAATGTCCGGCTTAAAATGGATATTCGGTTGTCCTTACTCAACCACCAATCTAAAAAGGCGAGGAGACATAGTCGTCATAGGAACATCCGTGATGTAGAAATCCTACAAAAAAACGGATGAAGAAGTCATACCCTAACACCTACCGAACCTTGGTTGGGCCAAAAGTCTCTAGGAAACGAGGATCTTATATGCCGAAGAACAAAAGAAGTAGAGCGATGATCGAGCAGAAGACAAGAGAAATTTCACCTGAACTCGACCCAACCATGACAAATACACAACACCCTCCGCCAAAAGAAAGTTCGATTTGTGTCAAACCACCACTTCAAGAGCAAGCCCTTTTTGACCGCCACTAAGTTGTGGACACCAAGACCCCTTGAGAACTTATGATGACGCACTCTATCCAAACTGAATTTGGCCAAACATACCTCGACCGACGAGAAGGCCCAAAGGAGACTTTGCAGGATCATATCCATAAGAAGAAAAACCTGTTTTGGAACTGAAAAAATGACATATAAAAGATCCGCATGCTGGCTAAAGTAGACCAAATTAACGTGAGGAGACACTCGAAAGAGAAAAGATGAGCTTGACACCCCAAGCTTTTGGTTAGTTCCAATCTAAAAACCCAAGTAAGCAATATAGAGGTGACCCAAGTCGCGGTCCAAGGCTAAGGAAAGAGTAAAGCTAGAGGAGGAATCAATACCAAAGGCTAGAAGAATCTACTTGTTAAATTCGGTTCTAAACCCAAATATCAACTTGAAAAAATACAACAATAAGTGAACATGATAAAGATGTAGTGGATTTGCCTCCAAGAAAAGAAAAGTGTCATTTACAAGCTGAATGTGAGAGGTGCAGATGTTAGCTCTAACCCAAAATCCATTGTTTAAGCTCATAATAATATCACGTTAAATAATTTGTGTTTGGTGTGGGTCCTCTGCAAGAATGAGGATTAAAGGGGGGGGGGGGGTGGAGCAACCTTGACGAAGACCTTGAAGAATGGGAAATTAAGTATCCGGGGATCCATTGATCATAACAGAAGAGTGACCCTCAAGGAAAGTAAAAGTACACATATCCTCACAATCTCATAACACATATCAATCATCACTCGTTTAAGATACAACCAATCGACTTTGTCAAAATCTTTCTTGAAATCAAGATTGACCAAGGTCGCACCCCTCTTTCGACGATGAACGTCGTCCAAGGCCTTGTTCGCCACCATCATTCTATCCACTAACTAACAACCCTCAATGCAAGACGAATGAGTATCATTGATGAGATTGTCAATACGGAAGTGAATGAAAATGATAGGGTTTTGGTTATAACCTTGTACGTGGTTATGGTAAGGCTAGTAGGACGAAACTCAAAGAACTGCCTAGGGAATGCAACCTTAATAAGGACAATGAAAATCGACTTCAGGCCTTTTTCAGGAAAGCTAGTGGTGAAAAAAGTGGATAAAGATCACAAAGTTGTCCTTGAGATAACGTGCCAAGAGATCCTAAAAATAGGAGATGTCCCGTCCCATCTTAGGGATTTATCCTCGTCGCAAGAAGAGATAGCGTGAAGAATAAAGGGTACTCCAAATGATTCACATCCAAAGAGAAAAAAGTCGATAAGCGGAGATGAGGGAGCTTGAATCTATCTCTTCCATCAAAATGGAACCTATATACAAAATAAGAAGTGACAAATGCTTTGACTGCGTCGGTATCTAAGTGCTCGACTTTGTCAACTAAAACTGTTGTAATATGATTCTTGATCACTCTACCTTTCGATACCTTATGAAAAAGGATGTGTTCAGTGGCGGGTCTAGCTTTTTCAATGAGGGGGTATCAGTTTTTTTTTAATAATAATTAGCATTTTTTTTAACGAGGGGCACCGACTTTTTTATATATATATAAGAATAGTATAAAATAACATTAAAAATATGTATTTAGTATAAAAAGATAATTATTATTACTTATTAAAAACATGACGTCAAAGGTTTATATTTTGAAAATGTTAAAAAACATATTTTTTTAAATACAATAAAAAAATATATTTCTCAACACATACAACATTTATTGGCCTCTTACTCTATTTTTTCTTCTCATAAAATAACATGGAAATCGATTTTCTATTGAAATAACTAACCATAACTATAGTATTGTGTACATAATTAAATTCAAATTTATAATAACCTTAATCCTTAAAAAATAACTAAACTCAAAATTCAAATTAATAACAGTCTTTAATTTTAAACAATAACTTCAATTAAAATTTTCCACAAATTAAGAAACTTATATAATAGAAAAAAAAGTAAATATGAATATAATAAAAAAATTAGAAATGTGATTGAGAAGTTAGAAAAAATATAAAAATATATAGACCTTTATCGATGAAAATGGAAAGAAATTAAATTAAATATCATATATTTTGTTGAATTTGAGAGGGACACTGACAATAAAAAAAAGAATTATAAGGAAAGAAACATAATTATATAAGGTAATAATACTTAAAAAAAAAAAAATAGAGGGGGCACGTGCCCACCTTGAATCCTTCATAGATACGCCTATGGATTGGTTACGATCTCCCTCTAAGGCCTATTAGACACTGAAATTTTGCCTCCACAAGACGACACGTTGGCCTACTTTAGCATGCAACAGATGTCACATGAGGTCTTATCACGGAGCTCATCCTCAGTGAGAGGCCGAGAGTCGGCCAACATATCAAAATTCGCCGCTTTGAACATAAGGTCGACAAAAGTGTCTAAATAACCCAAAACTATGATTTTTCAACTACGAAGATCATGCCGAAGATGCTTGAACTTCGATCGCATAACAAAATAAGGTTCAACCAAAAATCGCTTAAGACACCTAGCAGTGTTCAAAAAAGACAGGAAACACTCATGATCTACCCACAAAAAAGTAAAAAGGGCGAGGACTTCAATCTGTCTTAGAGGAAGTCAACAAGATAAGAGACTATTCTAAAAAAATCTGTGTGAGCCATTTTGAATGAGATTTGAAAATAAGTCAAGCAGCTATGTAGAATAGAGGAACCACTCGATGTGACTACAGCGAGATTGAGGTCCGTACTAAGAGTATTTCATGTTCGAAAGAGGTAAAATACTGTGTCCGCGATGTGTTGCGCGAAAAGGCGATTTGCCTGTCTTCCGTGTGTCGGTAAAACATTGTGTCCGCGATGTGTTGCGCGAAGAGGCGATTTCCCTACCTTCCGTGTGTCGGTAAAACGCTGTGTTACGCGATGTGTTACGCGAAGAGATGTGTTCCGCGATGAGGTCGACCGCCTCTCCTGACTGTGTGTTAGGGGAAAGTTGCGTACGGCTACGCCAGGCCGAGCAGGTTGCTCCCGAGACCGTGCATTGGTTACGAGTTGTGTGTTTGAGAATGCCTTAGTTTTGAATGAGTATTGTTGTGTTGTGGCTATGGTGTTTTCCTTGTTATGAGTTGTGAGTGATCGCGAATGACTTGATTTTGATTGTTTGATGCTGAGTTTTTGTGTGTGGTCTCCGTGTAAGTTTAAGCGTCGTCTTGTGGTTATCCGTGAGTTGATCGTGAAGGGGTCCTGGACGAGGATTTTCGGGGTAGTTTATGGTCGAGTAAAGTGAATGTTGTTTGATTTGGGTTACAGTTACTCGTTGTCGCTTTCTCCCTTTAATTGTTAAAAGTTAATTTGGAAATGTATTTGGGTGTTTACGTGGATTGTTACCTGCGGTGTGTGCCTTGGTTTAGTGGATGGTGTTGAGTTAACGTTGGTACGGTTGGATTTACGAGTGTCAGGTTAAAAAGGGGTTTTTGTCTTTAATTGTTTTAAGTGTCGCGTCGTTGCATCAACCCTTAAAAGCAACTTTATTTGTGGGATAACATTTCTGGGAAATCTGTTTTGAGGTAGCTTTCTTGGTTTTCCCTATTGAGCGTCAAGCTCACCCCTTACCGTGTTTTCTACAGGTTTTACCTTTGACTTGGAGTAGAGGACATCGCGGAGCATGGGGCTAGCGAGAGTCCGGGATTATCTTTATTTTGTGTTCGTAGAGACGTACCTTTATACTTGGATTATTGTATTTGACTGAGTTGTGACTCAGGGTTTTGAACTTCCGTTGTTTTATATTATTTCATCTTATTCAGATATTACTTATCTCTTTTTACTGTTTTATTTAAATTCGCTAAGTCACGTCTCGGGTCCGGTCAATACCGGATTTGGGGCGTGACACGTCTTACATAACTTGGACAACTCCTAGTAAGTCATTTGCTGGAGTCGTGCTATAACCGAACCTTGGAGACGAATTCGAGAACAGACTATTAATTATAAGGGTAACAGATATTGACTTCATACCACGATCGTCAGACTCTAGGAAATAGGATCCACATATAAGAGTGTGTCAGAAAATAGAGGAGACATAAAGAGTCCTTTGGTACTCCTCACTATAGGGAAAAAATGTTGTCACTCAAATCAGGTGAAGAACATGAAGTACATCTATAATAGCTAACTCGGGGATAATGAGGGGAGAAGGCGAACTCAGTGGAGAGAAAATAGGCACGCTCTCTATTCGTGCCTTCTTGACGACTACTTGAGCAAAGGTATTGCCCCAACTAAGAAATTCTCTCTACTCTCAAATATTATCTCCATGGTGTGCATAATGGCTAGAACTTTAATCATCCGGTATGGAGTAAAAGATAGTGTTGGATATCAATCAAAGAGTTAACTGACCCCGCAATATCAACTTTAGAGTCTTTGTTCTAACACAAGATAGCTAAGTATAAGCATCCACCCAAAAAATTTGAAATCCTGATAATATCTATCGGAATAGATCGACAAAGAAAAAAACCAAGGCCGCGGAGTAGTCCAGTTATTGAACGACACAATGTCCCAAACATACGTGTCCCTGTAGAAAATAAGAATGGTTTTGGAACCCAAGTCAAAGATTTTCAAACCCACAATATGGGCAACCTGGAGACTTATATCTACATCAATAATCGGGGAATCAATGTTGGAGACAACCACAACAAAGAGCTCAAATTGCTACAACTAATCAAGGCACACAGGTCCCCTATAAATCAATTTGTTCCCATCCAAACGAGTAGTATCCCGCATAACATAATCAACATATCTTGTACTCTTCCTTTATCATAGAAACGAGCGAGCAAAGGTATAAGGAAAAGAGGTGGGGGAGAATCAGTGACATGCAACTCAAAAAAAGAAGCAAGAAGCTTTCTTTTACTAACAGAGTGAACCAATCAGGGATCCCCAAGTAAGATAGTAGGAGGAACAGTACCAAGTAGGATAAGAATAACAATGTATCTCTTACCAACCTCAAGAAAAAAAAAATTAGGGAAAATTTCAGTATAATACCCTGCCAAACATTTAATTTCAGTATAATACCCATGCAATTTTTTTTTGCACTTTCATACGTAAACCAAACATTTAATTTCACTTTGGTACCCAATCGTTAACTTTCTGTTAGTTTGGATGGAAAATGTTAAAAAGACCATAATACCCCTAACTATTACTCAAATTTTCAAACTCATGTCATTGAACTCAAAACTTAAAAATAAGTGAAATGACAATAATACCCTCCATTGTTAGAGTATTAAAATGAAAATTTCACTATTTTTAAAATAAAATCAGTTTTTTTTATAAATGCAGTTTTTATTTATGAATTATTTTTATTTTCAAAAATTCATATTTTAATTTAAAAAATACATAAAAAAATCATGTTTTTCTTCTAAAATTCAGTTTTTATTTAAAAACTAATTTTTTATTTTTATTTAAAAATCAAATTTTATTTTTATTAATTCAGCTTTATTTTTTTGCAATTCAATTTTATTTTTTAAATTCAGTAAAAGTCATATTTTCAATTCATTTTTAATGCTTTTATTTTTAATTCATTTTTTTTCCTTCAAATCCAATTTTTTTCATCATCTGGGCTCGGGTTCTTCGCCAGAACGCCAACCGGAGATTGTTTTCTCGATGGAACCATGAAGGTCGCGTTGTTGTGGATTGAAACCAACCCACAAATCAACCAAATCAGTACTCGTAGAAGCTTTTCAGCCAAACACAGATCTGGAAAAATTGAAAAAAATATATAAGAGAACCATCTCTCCGTCGTCACTATCTTCCCCAAACCCTCCCTCTCCCCGCCGTGCCCTACCTCCAAATGCTCGGCCTTAACTCTCATTCCAGTCCCCCAAATCCTAAACCGCTGTAATTGTTCTTCCTCAAATCGGGAATCCCAGAAACGAATCACCCAAATGAGGTTGGGGTTGGAGCCGTGGCTGTGGTGAGCATATCCGGCGAGTTCTCGGGCGCTGCGAGCAGATCTGGCTACCTCCCTCTTCTCGCTGGAGATTTTGAGCACGGCTGCGGCGTTCTGGAGATCTGACCACCACGTCTCTTTCCGACCAAATCATGAAGTATTGAGAGGGAGGAGTGAGAAGATATGGTAGAGACGTCGGCGCTGCAGAAGTGAATCGTGGGTGGTTTGGATTTGTAATAGAGATGAAGATAAGGTTTAGATAGTAATAGGCACGAAGGTTAGGTTTTAGATTGACCAATAACCATTAAAAATAATGACCGCTTTCCGCATATCATCAGAGTGGAGAAAATAAGCCAACAAGCGAACATTTATGAGTTGTTGGTACTGACTTCATTGAGCACGAACAAAATTAACCAGCAAGCGAACATATTGGCTTTAGTAGAGAACGCACGAACTACTCTTCAACTCATTTGCTATGTGGAGGGAGACAAGGAAGATGACTGTAATGTCATCATCTTTTTTAAACAATTGGATAAAGAAATTATGAACATTTTGTCTAAATATCAATGGTGTTGCAATCTTTGGGATAAAAATATCGTATTCCGTATTTGTTTGTACGCTCTTCTTACTCGTGTGTAACACTTTGATTGAAGTACACTAGTTAACGTTGTCTCTTTTCGATCAAACATAACTATTGGTGCAAGTTAAAACAAAAGCATACGAATGCAACCGAATTTGGAAGTCACTTGCAAAAATTGTTTAACACATTGTAAGTTCTTGCCATTACCCCCAAGTCTATATGATCTACTTAAGTCCGTGTTTGTTTTCTCCGCTCATTTATAACTCTTTGAAGTACACGGTAGGTTTGTGAAATTAATGACTTGCTAATCCTTCTCTTTTCCATCAAATTTATTGGCAAAAAGAAGTATAACAAGTATGTATAACTTACAATACCTTCATTAATCAACAATTTGGTGACTTGGTACAATAACTTACACAAATAGGGCTAAGTACCACTACGCGGTGTCTACTCCTATTTCTCTGAAGAAGACACACCACCAACCACCAATAAAGGAATACTTTACCATTTTGCCCTTGCCCAATAAAAAAAGAATCACACAACCCTGTCGCAGCCCATGGCGTTGCGGTAGTCCAAGAAGATGAGGGCAGCAGCATAATGAGCCATAGCACCCAAAATGACAAAGACGTGGAAAATCTGGTGGCTGTGGCCGACGAGGTCGAAGCAGCCGGGCCTCCACCGCTCGGGGACCCGGGTGACATAGAAGAGGGTGCCCGTGAGGTAGGAGAGGGCCATGACAGCCTCGTAGGCGAGAGTGACATAGCGCTTGGGATTGTCCCAGTTGAGGGCGGCGGCGTGGACGGCCGGGATGATCCCGAAGAGGCCCATGGAGACGAAGAGGAGGGCGCGGAAAGAGCGGAACTTGTTGGAGGAGAGGGTCGGGGAGAGGAGGGCGGCGATGGTGAAGAGGCCCATGGCCGTGATGCCCCCGAGGTAGACGAATTGCCAGATTGGGTCGCACTGGAAGATGTAGTAGATGGGAGGGAAAAATGAGGTGATGATCATCGACGCGATGCCCACGTAGTCGATGCGGAGGAGCAGGATGTTCAGGGGCTGCGAGTGGCAGCAGAACAGGTGGCACACGCTGCTCGACAGCAGGCAGAACATGGACCCGCCCAGGAACACGTAGAACGGCCACCTGCTCGCCGAAGCTTCCATTCCGTACATGTCCGCCGCCGGAAGCTTCAAGTCCGTGTAGTTTCTGGCTCTCTGAACATAACAAAATCAACGAGTTTATTTAGTGTCTGAAACAAATGTTGTATTAAAGGACCAATTCAGCTAAAAACTAATTCATTTTAAAGAAAATTTGATAAATTAAAAGGTGGGGATTGAACCCGGGTTCGTGAAGTAATAAGTTCTAAAACTGATTGTTGAAAGCCGTGCTTGTTCTTAGGACATGAGATGTGGTGACTAACCATGAACAAGTCCGTGGAGATGTGAGAAACTCCTTTTGTAGTTGCAATTACTTGAAATGAGCTGTAACATTAAATTCATAAACAAATATTAGATAACAGATTAGATATCCAAACATTGATTTCAAATTAAGTTTGCAGCAGCATCATCAACATGTTGATTAGTTTAAATTATTAAGAAGAATAATAATACATCGGAAGAAATAAAAACCTGAAGGCAGAAAAGGAAAGGAGATCGGAATTGAGCAGAGTGAGTCCGAGGAAGAAAAGAAAGCCGAGAAGATGGCTGAAATGATGAATTGGGGGTGGATCAGAATAATAAGAAATTGAAGGATTGAATTGAAAAAAGGAAGAGGGGAGCGTACGTCCAAACGTTGAGGGTTTCGTTGTGCCAGCGGAAGAGGCTGAGGAGAGCTTCGTTGAGAGGCCAATTGGCGCGGTAGTGGGCCAGTATGAACTCATTGTCCTTCATGTACTCCGGCAGTTCCTTGAACGACAACAGCTTCTGTCGTTCGGTCTTCCTCGTCTTCTTCTCCGAAGGAATGTTTGTAACCGTAACAGTGTTACCGGAATGGATCCCTTTTCTGAGACTCATGGTTTTGAATTTAGATCGGAAAATGATGAATTTGAATGTGAGAAAGTAACGAAGGATATATATTATATAGAGAGGAGAAGATGGTGGTTGTGGAGTTGAGTTTTGGGGATCTCTCTTCTCATCTCATCTCACGGTTTAGCCAGTTACAGTTGGGGTTAGGTCATCAATAATTTAATGTTCCGCACGTCCTCTATGCCCACTTATCCGCCGGCTCCCTTTCGATCCTAACCCCCATTTTATTCTATTTTTCAACTTCAGCTAATATATTTGATTCTCTTATTATTTTTTGAGAAAAACAATCCCAACAGAAAAATATAATACGATTATTGAATGTGACTTTATTTTAATCCAAAATAATAACTTATTGCATGTTAGAGGTGAAATCGGCTACAAACCACTTTTAACCTAAAAACTAGAGAACCAATCCTAACCACACACACTTAACATCCAACATACACCATGATGCCACATCATCACCCCAATTTCACCAAAACCCACGCCACTTTCATCCTTTCTCACACAAGCAAGGGCATAATTGTAAAAGCATGGTGTCATGTGGACAAGTGTCCATTTTTTTTCTTCACTAATTTAATATTTTTCGATTCGTTTGAACTCCGATTAGCTTCAAACTTGCGCCAATATTTTTATTTTTTCAAGCGCTTTAAATCAAGATCAATCATGAATATATTTTGAAGCACGAAAATAAAAAGGTATATCGGAGTGATAAAAATAATGTTGAGTGTTGATAAATCTTCACTAATAAATGTTTTATATCGGAGGTATCAAACTAGTGCTATATGTTGATAAAAACATGTATTGAGGTGATAAAAATCATGTTCAATTTTGATAATAAGTGTGACAAACTAGAGTTTAGCGTTGATAAAAAAAAACATGCGATAGGGTGATAAAAACACATGTAATTTAATGATAACATAGTGTTTAGTATTGATGAAACTGGTGTTCATAAAAAGCACGTGATGAGATGATAAAAATCATGATCAATTTTGGAGAATGGGGTGATAAAACCAGTGTAGAGTGTTGATAAAACCAGTGTAAAGTGTTGATAAAAACAGAGCAAAGTGTTGATAAAAATTAGCCAGATATAATTTCTTTAAAAACCAGCCCCGAAATAATAATAAAAATCCGTGCTTCAAAAAAAACATGTGATGGGGGTGATAAAACACACGTAATTGAATGATAAACCTAGTGTTTAGTGTTGATAAAACTAGTGTTCATAAAGAGCACGCGATGAGGTGATAAAATCATGATCAGTTTTGGAAAATGAGGTGATAAAACCAGTGTAAAGTGTTGATAAAACCAGTGTAAAAGTGTTGATAAATCCATAGCAAAGTGTTGATAAAAATAACCCAGATTTTTTTAAAAGAAATCAACACCGAAATAATTTTTTTTCGTGCTTCAAAATATATTCATGACTGATCTTGATTTAAAGCCCTTAAAAAAACAAAACTAATGGCGCAAGTTTGAAGCCAGTCGGAGTTCAAACGAAGCGGGAAAAATTAAATTAGTGAATTGATTAAAAAAATATGATAGTTTTACTAAAAAGCTCTTACCACTTACTAAAAAATGCTGTTTTTTTTTTGCAGTCAACAAGTCAACTACTCAATTGCATCTCATTCATCCATTCTTAAAATGGATGGCTTAGATTGGTTCTCTAGTTTTTAGGTTAAGACATGGTTTGTATTTGATTTCTCCTCTTGCATGTTACATAACACTTATTCCTTTATTTTTAAAAGATAACCAGCTTAATTCTCTCTGCGCGCAGCCCCCCCCCCCCTCCCCCCCTTCTCCTCCATTGCAGTCATCATTGAAGCCTTTTTTCCCACCAATGAAGCCCTCTGCTTCCACCATTGAAGCCCATGCTCTCTTCCAACCTTCGGGTTTCAGATCTACCGTCGCCGTTCATTTGATCGGAGTCGGTTTTATTTTTTCTTGTCTTTTTTTGCAGACGGACTACCTCCGCAGGTCGCCGCCTATCGTTCAATCCGTGCCACAGCCTCTCCCTTGCCTCGCGCTACCGATCATGCGTCGCCGGACCGGTCCCGCCCTCGAGCCAGTAGCCACCGTGGACCCCTACCGCTCTCCGGAATACGGGATCCACGCACCGTCTTCCATCTGCAACGGCCTCCCGCCCTAGAGTCACCCCTCGCCGGCATGGGTCCGCTCCCTCGTTGGATCTGGGATCCGGGATGAGGGACGGTAGGCTGGGGCCTATTTCACCGGCACCCGAATTCGGGACTCTCAACCCCGAACAAGCTTTCGCAGTAGGGAGGTCTCGGGGAATCTGCACTAAAAGTTAATTCTCTAATAGGCTTCACTGTTTTAGATCGAATAATCTTTTCGTTCAATAAGTTTAGGACTTTGGTTTATTATTTTTTTGTAATGTTGGATCGAGGAACTCTTGAGTTCGGATCTGCGAGACAAAGCAGACTATATGTATGGAATCATGTGCGCCCGACGGGCTACGACCGGTAGGGACAAAATGCTGGTATCCGAAACTGTTATGTCCCTCCTTGTAAGCATGAATTGAAATCGTAATACAACTACCTCTTTCCCGTTTCACAAAAAAAAAGATAACTAACTTTTACGCAAAAACTCTCTCTGTCGAGATCCACTGTCCGAGAAACCCTAGCCTCTATGGCCTCCTTTGCTCCAGACACTGTCGCCGCCGACATGTCTCATCACCGCTTTCTCAGGTGTAGTCCTCAGTACTTGTACCGCCGCCTCGCCCCTCCTCGGACGTGGTGTCCCCCCGCACGATAAGGAGACGTAGAAAGCCACTCCAACCTGCCAAGGCATTTTCTGCTCTCGCTCTCATTCATCTTCCATCCTCTCCGGCGCGGCGGAGAGTACCTTCTCCCTTGGTCAAGCAACCCATGTGATTAAACCCCGTCGAGGTCGGACGAGTAAACCCCTAGGTCTTGCGTCTTCTACAAGAAAGCCTAGGGCTCCGCTTCTCCAACCTACAACTACTCTGGTGGCCGTAGCGATTAGGGTTCACCCCTCTCCACCAAGGGTAAAATCGGCTAGGGCTCCAGTCCCTGAGGCTCCACCTGGCTTCGCTCTTGCGTCTTATGCAAGCAAGCCTGAGGCGCCGCTCCTCCAACCTGCAACTGATCTGGTGGACGTGACGGCTAGGGTTCACCCCTCTCCACCAGGGGTAGGATCGGCTAGGATTCCGGCCCCTGAGGTTCCACCTGGTTTTGCTCCCCGAGTTGTACATGCTCATGTTGCGGCAGACTCAACTAACACAGAACCGGTCCAGGTTCCCTCCTCTCCACGCTATCGAG
Source organism: Erodium maritimum (assembly GCA_963921825.1). Lineage (NCBI taxonomy): Eukaryota > Viridiplantae > Streptophyta > Magnoliopsida > Geraniales > Geraniaceae > Erodium > Erodium maritimum. The sequence goes on along the minus strand of OY997596.1, from coordinate 47,879,080 downwards.
ATCCTATCCGAGTGAAGGCTCCGATGGAGGAAACGGGATGGACGGTACTACGAGATCTCTGTGGGGGAAGGCTTACCCCAAACTTCGACTGTATCCCCATTGTCCCTGCTGCTCTGTATTTGCCTTCGGGAGTGGTTCGGCGTCGACGAGTCTTCAAATCTAGGGACACCGGTTCCACCTCGGAGCCTCCAATAGTAGGGCCACTTCTGAAGGTTAACCTCAAAAACCTTCAGGACGGCTTCTCGGCCTACTCGCTGGAAAATGAAGAGGAGGTGGAGGTCGTGATGTCGAGTGCATCGTTGAGCCCCTCCTTGTTGGCTCGCCAAAAATTTGCTATGATGGTCAAATTGTGGGCGTCCAAACCACCTGCTTTGGGTCATCACTAGGGCATGTGGGAAGGTCGCGGAGGGCCTGGTCATCAAGGACATCGGATCAGGGGTGTTCAGTTTTTACTTCGAGTCAGAACAGGCGCGCACGTGAGTCTGTAGAAACGAACCTTGGTGATTTGACGAACGTCCTCTCCTCCTCGGGGACTTGGACCCGATGGCTAAGGAGCCTCCGGCTTTGGATCGGCTTCAACTTTGGGCCCATGCTCACGGTCTTCCACCCTTGGTGCGAACCAAGACAACGGGGGAGACAATCGGCTTGGTGTTGGGGCTGAGCGTCGAGGTTCCGTGTGAAAAGCGGTATACATGCTGGGGATGAACCGTTCGGATTTGGTTCTGGAACCTGATGGAGCGTCCCTTACGTTTCCATCTCCTGCTCCGCTTTTGGGAATTTCCCGACCCAATTCGGGTATCTCTCACATACTCTAAGTTACCTGAATTCTTTTGTAACTGTGGGATGATTGGACTTGGCCTCAAGGAGTATCCCTAGGAAGTGGTGGGAACACCGCGGTTCAACTCTTCCATGCTGGAGTATCAACGGGATCGGAACAACAAGGTATACGCGACGGATTGGAAACCAGTGTCCTCGACTACCGCACCTAAGAAACCATTATATCGGCCAGGGGCAGATTTACTAGGGGCCCGGGGGGGGGGGGGGCACGTGCCCCCCTCAAATTTGAAAAAAATTAATATGTTTAGTATTTTTTGTTAATTTTCTTTATTAATATTCTGTTTTGCACCCAAGTGCCTCCCTGAGCTTTGGGAAAAAAATATTATGAACTAATTGAGTTCTATTTTCATTTCTAATAATCTATTTTTATCATAACTTTTTGAATTTTTATTGTATTTTCTTATATTTTTGAATTTTGAATATTTTTTGTATTCACTTTTAACTTTTGTAACTGTTTTATATTTTATAATATTTAAGTTTCTTAATTTATGTAATATAAGCCCTTGTTTTAAAATTAAATACTATTAATAATTTGAATTTAGTTATTATTTAATATTTCAGATTACTATAAATTTGGATTGAGTAATCTAAAAATTATTATAATCATAGATGGATATTTCAAAAGAAAATTTGACTCCACAATTTTTTATATGAAGATAAAGAAATCGAATAAGAGGTCAAAAAATATCATATACGACGGTTTTTTTTTATTGTATTGACAATAAAAGTGTTTTACAACATTTTCAAAATATAAAATTCCAAAGTCATGTTTTGAAACAAGTATTAATTATTATTTTTATACGATATTAAAAAAATTAATGTTATTTTTATTGCTCTTACGTAAATTATTATTATAAAAAAATCGGTGCCCCCCTCGGTGGAAAGGCTAGATTCGCCACTGGTATCGGGGAAGCGGCCAGATAGTATCCTCGACTAATGCACCTACCAACACGATTCCTTTGGGAACCACTCAAACCCGCTCGGTGGATCCGGGCTGGAAAAATCTAGTGGTCGGCCGGATCTCTGGCTGTCGAAAGCCTGACACCTCACCCTGCCTTGGCACACAGGTATTGGGGTAGTGAAACGAGGTTCTACTGGTTAACCCCAGGAGGACCAAGAGCGGGTGGGGAAGCATTCCCGTATGGAGGAATGAAAGGAATCCAGTGCTCTAGGGACTGTCCCTTCGAGGGGTCCCTGGTTAGAGTGTTGCCTCCCGAAGAAGTGGATGATAGCAGGTTTGTTCATACTCTACTGTGCATGCATCGTTTAGACAAGACCTCGAGCAGTCGTTGTCAACTTCGTTTAAATTTAACTTTATTATGTAGCCTCTGTGGCATCTCATTCAATACCGCCATAGACGGGTATAGTATGAAAAGAACTACAACACCATTGTGGTCAGAGATTTATTCCTGATGCACTCGGATGTATTTGAATTTAAATTAATGAATTGCACCTTTCGCTCAAAAAAAATTCCTTTACTGTTTAATGAGAAATGATCATTTCTATAATAAGAGCCAGATCAAGCTTACATGTAAAAATACTTAAAGAGAGTCACATTATTGTCTGGATAAGTTGAGCATTTTGATCCAAAAGAAATAAATGGTTTTGTAATTTTCAGTTTTGAATAGGTTAAGAATTTAATCTTGAATGCTAATTAAGGCCCCAAAATCATCAACCATGATTCGACTCGAGTTAAGTTTGGTGCTAATAATACATCTTGGTCCTTTCAGGAAGACTCGTGGGATCTCAGAAGAGTGTGCCAATTGCTTAAGGGAGTGCTCGTGGTGCGGTGGAGGAGAAGGACTGATCGGGGCCTATCTCTGAAGGGACGCAACATTCTTCCTCACAAATGTACCACGGTCATACTACTAGTGACTCATTGGAGCTAACGAGGTTACTTAGTAAACCTCTTCTGATCCCCATAGGACACGTCCTTCTCCACTGGTAAGGTCCAATGTTTTTTTTTCTCACGATGGCCTTTCCATTTCCACAACTTTTGCTTCTCGGGAATTTAGGTTTGTACTTTCATTTCTTGCCTTCCCAGACTTTGAAGCATTTTTTGAACTCTTGCTGAAAACCCAAACCTTTTGGGGTACATGAAGAGGTCCTCATAGGCATCCAACATTGGGCCTGAGCCCTCTGACCCAAGTTAGTCAGGAGGTTGTGTATCTCGGCCTAGGGGCTGGCCACTATCAAATTCTACTATAACCTATGATGTGCTTCACACCCTAACCATGTGTTGGGGTCTTAGTCAAGAGGTTGTGGGGAAATGTGTCTTGGTCGGTACATCTAGTAGTGGTCCGTTGATGTCAGTCTGTGGTCCTCCCAAGTTCATCCATAGGTGGTGGCCCAAGGTGTTGATCTCCTCTGCTATGAAGGACATGTCAAAACTCAAAGGCACGAGCCTTCCTCCGGGCGTGCCACCAGACACTCATGGGTTGCGTGACCCAAACGACCACACACAAAATAGAAAAGGGACAACCTCTTATATTGCAAGCGCACCTTGATTGGAAGCAGGTATTACTGGATCTTAATGCAGCTGGACCAACGGAGTGCTTGGCCGCAGTAAATATAAAAATAGAACCGGATGGTTGCTCCCCAATAGAAGTCCCAGTTGTCAATATCCATCAAGATGCATCCGCCTAGTACCGTCCCGATGGTCATGACATCCAACGGGAGATTGAATGCCCACACCATCTATTGAGGTAGATCCGTCAAGAGAAACGAAGACCTTTTAAATCCCCACTGCTCACCCGCCTGGATGCGGTACTTCTCCTCATGTGATGTTGAGTAGATTCCCATGACTCTATGGCCTAGTTCTTGATCACCAAGTCATCTGAGTGCTAGTGTTATGTCACAAGGTCGATTGAACAACTGAGCGTTAAGGATATGCCTTGTGAAACTAAAACAACAACATGCCTAACTCACGTCTGTGGGCTCAAGCGGGACCTCGATGATCTAGTACTCATCTGCGACTAGGTTGATGGTACCCAGCCTCGTTTGGAGAGCAGAGAGAGGTCAACGATTCCAAACGGAAGGGCCATCAGGAGATAATGTGAGGGGATGAAGGGTGGGATATGACAGGGTGTGTGAGAGGGCGAAGGTTGATTCAAGTCTTGTATATGCCTAGACTGTCGGCATGGATTTATCGCCAGATGGGAGGGGCGTAAGGGCATAGCCGAAGGTATCTAGGGAAGATGCGACTTGGTTATGGTAGTCGAGGAGGGGTGGGGGGGGGGGGGGGGGGGGAAGATGCGACTTGGTTATGGTAGTCGAGGAGGGGTTGAAGGTCTGCTAGGGCCATCAGTAGGTACGATGACCCTAGCAGACCTTCAAATACTAACATGATCTGATCTCCTTCAACCCGCTTTTCTGCCTATGGCCGAGTAATAAACTATATCTATCACGGTGGAACTCTTTGATCGCCTCGTCTAAGCTCACCATGAATTGCGTATATAGACCAAAGTTTGTCAATGTGGGAGATGTGGAGATCACATAACTCCCGTGTATGGAGATCGGTTCAGGGGGGGGGGGGGGGTAAGAAAGACGAACCTAACCTATGCACTTTTTAACTTATACATGACAAACCTAACCTATGCATTTTTTAACAACGTTAAGTTTTGCATATGTTTCTGTTGGAGTGTATGTCTTCCAGTTCGTGACGTATACCTTATCCCTCCTCACCTCCTGATAATGCAGCAGGGACTTGTCAAAACCATGGATGCCCGACATCTCGCGACCACATGCTAGTGGGTTATGACCTATACACCCACAATTCCCACAAAAAGTTGGGAGTTTTGTATAGGTGAGGGTACAAGTGATCGGGTCCTTAAACTCCGGAATATGGAGACACAGATGGCGACATAGAGGACGGTCCAGTGAATGCCAGTAACGCACTTGAACCGTCCCACCCAGCATTACCCATACGCATCACAGAAGACATCCATCGTGGCTCACAAAGTCGCCCCAATCATCTCCCCAGTTTTCTTGGTACTGACGCAAGGTGGGAGGCCATGCACGTGAACCTAGAGTTGAAGGCAATCCAAGGCCGGGAGGTCCTGAATGAACGGGTCGATCTCTGCTAGCACCAACGGATGCCCCTCAAAACACCAAGGTTCATGCAGGCGAACCCAAACCCGATCCTCGCGCCGCGCAAAATAGAAACCAAAAGCATCAGGTGTGAAGTCTTTGATCACCATACCTACTGTCGAAGCGCCCCATGCCTCCGTGAGGATCCGAAATAGTGTATCTTTGCGAGGTTGGCGATCAATGAGGAGGCGGCCAATCATCCCAAATTTTTGTCGGGATAGAGCGATCGGGTCAATACTGCATCGGTGATGGTGATTTCCAAGGGTTCCTCATAACCCTTGGAGTCAGGGTCAGCCGACTCAGGTAGACGGGGTGGTGGCCGAAGGGGCGGAGGAGGGGGCTGTTAGTCTTAGTGCCCGTAGTTCAATCCTAAATGTCCAAATGTATATATCATCGTTAGCAATAAAATTAAAGCGGCTTTATATTACTTATGTGTTGGAGTAATATATCAATGTGTGCTCTGATCTATGCCCACCATGCGAATAGAACCATAGATCGAGATAGATCACACTCGATGGGTCCCTAGTCAACAAAGCTTCACTAGAAGCGACTAGTATGAAAGATGGCTCTTTATGGCTTACGTTCTGTTAGTCATTGGAATGAGATTCCGGAGTCTGATCATAGATATCATGTGGGACATGATATTGGACGACCCGCCCTGAATATGTGCCATAGATTAAGTCATGAACATATTCAGTGTTGTAGCTTGTCATGTATCCTTAGACCAAGGAGTCTTTGTGATCGCTATGTAGTCAACAACTGAGTTTGACCTGAGCCTAACGTTGTCCGTAACAGGGCTTCCATAACGGCCAGGATTGGCTTGGGGACGGGCTACATGAGTGACACGAAAGACGGCTAAGGGATTTATCCCTCATACTAAGGTATGGGAAAGATATCGGTTCTCGGCCACTTGATCGAGAGTGACTGGAAGAATAGCATGGCCATGCACATGATACTGGGTATCATATCTTCAGTCATCTCACATATCAAGGAACGGTGATTGAGAATAATAAGGATGACGGCTCTATGCCTTATCTCAATCAGGATATCGGAGATAAAAGGATAATGACAGGGACGACGGAAAGGTTAGAATCGACAGGGTCGATTCGTTATGTAGTGTCAGGCAATACTAAAGTCTCGTTAGTTGCCACTTAAATAGGATCAAGTAAAATTGGATTTTACGTTGATCTATTGACATGCATAAACCTAAGGGTCACACCGGAGGATGAAACTCATTGACACATTTATGGAGAATGGCCAAAAGGGAGTTGTCTCGGGACATGACCAAAACTGGGTTTTGGGTCATGTGCCCGTAAGTGAATAGGACTTCACAGATCGAGACAAGGCTTGGAGTCTTGGGATTGATCGCGTCGGATAATGTTGGACATTTCCGGTATGGAAGGCATGGAGGCGATGAGCGAATCACGGGACCTCGTTGGAAATGGCCACGGGCCATGTTCCAAGAGGCCCATGCAACCAAGGCCCATGGAACTAATTAATCAAGTCTTGATTAATTAGTACTAAGTAAGCAAGACAAGGATTAAGGTGTTGGTGATTCACCACCTAACCCAATCTTGTCTTGCCATACTTTGTCCTATTTACACCTTACTTGACACCATACTTGTCCCATGCCTTTAGTTGGACAAGTATGGGTTTTGTTATGTTTAAGTCATCTTTTTTCAACATAACAAACACAAGACAAGAATAGGAAACACATTTTCTCTCCCTCTTCCATGGCCATTTCGGGTTTGGCTAGTTTCCACCTCCATGTTTGTGTTCTTGAGTCCTCAAAGAGAAGAACTACGTGGCTTTGATTCCCATGTGGATACGTAGGCGTCTTGGAGACTCAAGCCAATCATTCGTTAACCGGTGTTCTTGTTTTGGTAAGAACTAGTGCTGAATTTTTCTCTTGTTAATCCATTCTTTGTTAGTTGTTTCATGGTTTTAATTGTCTCTTGGTTTTCATTGATTTTCCGCTGCGAGTTGGTTCATCTCCAACCCTACCTCGAGACCCAACAGTGGTATCAGAGCCGTGCTACCTTCGGGATTCACAAGACGGTGTTCAAAGTTTCGGTTTTGCTTGAAAGTTTCGTTTTTGGCATGTTGTTTTGCTAAATTGTTTGATAACATGTTTTAAATTATTGTTTATGGATTTAATGCATGTAAAATGAATTTTTGAAAATTATTTCAAATCTGGAAATTTTGAAATTTTTTTGATTTTTCGGGTCTTGGGAGCGGGACTCTCGGGGAGCCGAAACCGGGACCGAACGGGGCTCCGTTGGACGGAGCTAGGCCAAGCATGACCATTGGATGGTTAATATGCCAAGGCTAAACCGTTTTGTTAGTTGTGACGAGTTTGGAACCGTCATGATGAACTCGAAGATCAAATGTTCAAAAGTTTCATTTTTGAACGGTTTCGATAAACCGAGCATCAAAAAATTTCGAAACTTGGCTATTAATTAAAACCGGAAAATCACATGATGTTTGATAACATTCTTGTTTGATAACACGATGTGTGATGTGATGTTGGCATGGTGTACATAATAGCCCCGAGCTCAATTTAATTATTTATCGCTTATCACGGCCTGCGAGCCGTTAGAGTTAACGTGTAATTATTCTTTCAAGGTGTGGTCGTCGAACCACTTGTTTGTAATATTTATTTATTCTCGACCTGCGAGTTGTGTATTAAATTGTAATATTTTACTCAAGACGAAGAAAGGGCGAAAAGGTCATTTGGTGGCTTTTCGGGTGTTGGCATCGGCTTGGAGTCGGTGGAGCTCAAGAAGCTAGTGGGAGTTAGTTTAGGGGGCTATTATGTGCACATTTATCGCTTTATGCTTGGTTTAGTTTATGCATGATTAATTCTATGTGTTTTAGAATTGCATGCTTAACTTTATTTACCGAGCATATCACCTCACATGCAAAGATAAAATTGGAATTTTAATCCTTGTGTGTGAACCCTTAGAACCGTCATTGCATTGGATGTAGTTGGCGGGTTCAAAGGAAGAATTACATTGGATGTAATTTGAGGCATCATTGCATTTGGAATGTAGTTGATGTGCTCATCGCATCTAGGATGTGCCAAAGTTTTGAACACAACTGGACAAGTAAAAGCGGGTCATGTCCGATACCTCCCAATCATCAACACCTTACTACCTCCCCGTCCTATGGTTGTCGTGCGCATTAGCGGAGCATCCATGGGGAAGCGGGGTAGTAGGTTTGGACGACATATGTGGGTGTCGTGCGCATTAGCGGAGCACCTACATAGTGACGAGCCATAGTTGAAAATTGGTGGACCCGACTACGATTCTCGGCCTGAGGTTGAGCTAGGGTAACAGATAGGGTAAGTCGTGTACATAAGTACATACCCTAGCCAAGAGTCACATTGGATGTGATTGGATGGAGTCCTACCTACATAGCTCGATTAAGTGGTGAGCATTAGTTCAGCTTAATCAAGTGAATCAAGGATCTTGGTTTCAGATTCTAAAGGTTTAGAATTGATTGTTGGTGTTTAAGCTTGATCTTCATAAAATTTATTCAGTTTACTGATTGAATTTTATCTGTTGTAGATCAAATGTCAAATTCAGCGAACATTAATAGTTTGTCATTAAAAACCATTCTTGACAGGGTCAAGCTAAATGGGACAAACTATTTGGACTGGTACAGAATTTTGAGGATAGTCCTCAAGTCTGAACGCAAAGAATATGTCCTTGACAAGACTGTCTCTAAGACCATATCAGAGTTACATGAAGTGTCATCAACTGCTGAGAAGAATATCTCAGGGATCTGGGATCCAAGGATATTCTGATGGTCAACAAGGGAATTGGAAGTGGCAAGGGCTGGGCCCATGCGCACTTGGCATGAAAGATGAGACACCTGAGAATGTCCGCTTCTACTGCCAACAGCCTGGTCATTGGAACCGGGATTACAGGAAGTTCACGGCTGATCTGAAGAAGGGCAGTGGGACTGCGCCTTCATCAAATAGCCTGGATGATCTGAAGAAGGGCAGTAGGACTGCGCCTTCATCAGGAAACCTGGATGATCTAAGGAAGGGCGGTGGGATCGTGCCTTCATTCGGTATTAACTCTATAGAGCTACATCTCTCTACTTCCAAAGATTCATGGGTATTAGATACCATGACTGAATCTCACACATGCACTAATATATGGTGGCTGAAAGTAGGAGAGATTTGGAAAGCACGAAATGGACCTCAGAGTTGTGGCAACTACTGTAGGATCCATGAGTCTTGCTTTGCCAAGAGGCCTTGTCTTAGTATTGTATAATGTATATTGCATACCTACTTTTAGTAGGAATATTATATCTGTATCCGTGTTTGACAAGGAAGGATATAATGTTAATATTGGAAATGGAGTTTTCAATGTTCTATGCAATGATATGTTTTATACCAGTACTGACATGGTTGGAGGATTGTACATATTAGATATGGGTAACAATGCCTCAAGTTCTATATATTCCGTTAATACCAAGAGGTCTAAATCCAACGATTTAAACCTAACTCTGTTATGGTACTGTCATTTGGGTCGCATAAACAAGAAGCGCCTATCAGCACTTCAGAAGTGCGGGCTTTCAGATTCATTCGAATTCCATTCGATCGATAGGTGCAAGGTTTGTTTGATGGGCAAAATGACTAAAGTGCCCTTTATCGATCGCGATGAAAGGGCGGGTGAATTATTGGGGCTGATACACTCGAATGTGTGTAGACCAATAAGTTCACTTGCCAGGAGGGGTTTTAGCTACTTTATCACATTTACTGATGATTACAGTAAATATGGTTATGTCTATTCGGTGAGACATAAGTCTGAAGCTTTTGATAAATTCAAAGAGTTTAAGACTATAGTAGAAAACCAGCTCGACAAAGGTATTAAGGCACTTCGATTGGATCGAGGTGGAAAATACTTGACCACAGAGTTATTAGATCATCTAAAAGAGAATGGGATCCTTTTGGAATGGACTCCTCCTAGGTCACTGTAGTTGAAAGGTGTAGCCAAACGGAGAAATCGGACATTGTTAGACAATGGTCTGTTCCATGATTAGTTGGACTGATCTCCCAATCTCTTTTAGGGGTTTTGCTCTAGAGACGACCGCATTCATAGTGAATCGGGCTTCGACGAATGGTGTGGAAGGGACACCATTTTAAAAATGGTACGGGATGATGCCCGCTTTGTCCTTCCTAAAGATTTGTGGTTGCGAGGCTTATGTGAAACATTTGGTTTCGACTAAGCTCGAACCAAGATCTGAGATATGCACCTTCGTGTGGTATCCCAAAGCAACAAGGGGATACTATTTCTACAATCCCAGTGAGAACATGGTGTTCGTCGCTTGGGGTGGGGTCTTTATGGAAAAGAAGTTTTGTTTCCAAAGACGTCATTGGGAGGACTGTGCATCTCGAAGAAATTCAGGATGGTACAGATCTGTCTAAACCAATTGGCAACCCAGTAGAAAGGAGCCAGAGATTGTCGTAGAGTAAGAACCAATTCCTGTTACAATTCCGGAAGGTCCAAGGCGATTTGAAAGGATCAATCTTCCACCTCCAAGATATGGTATCCGGAGGTGACAATGAAGTCATGGTGGATCATGATGATCCAGCCACCTTTCAGGAAGTCGTGGATGGGCCCAACTCCGAGTTATGGCTGGGAGCCATGAGGGAGGAAATGCAATCCATGTCGGACAACCGAGTCTGGGAACCGGTTGATCCCATCAATGGTGTGAGGACCATAGGATGTAAATGGATCTTCAAGGTGAAGATGGACATGGACGGAAACCCTCTGACCTACAAAGCTCAACTGGTGGCGAAAGGTTATAGGCAGATCCAATGGATTGACTATGAGGAAACCTTCTCCTTAGTGGCTATGGTCAAAATCGATCCAAATTCTTCTTGACATAACTGCGTATCATAATTACGAGATATGGCAAGTGGATGTCAAAACCGCTTTCCTAAATGGAAATTTGACTGAGTACGTTTGTATGTCTCGGCCTAAAGGTTTTGACGATCCGAAGAATAAAGGAAAGATTTTTAAGTTGTTGAAATCCATTTATGGATTGAAACGAACTTCTCGGAGTTGGATCCTTCGTTTTGATGAAGCTGTAATTGGATTTGGCTTAATCAAGAACGAGGATGAATCTTGCGTTTATAAGAAGGCTAGTGGGAGCAATATTACCTTTCTGGTTCTCATTGAAAACGACATCCCAACCTTGCACGAGACTAAAGCTTGGTTGAGGAAGTGTTTTTCAATAAAGGACTTAGGCGATGCTTCTCATATCTTAAGGATTAAGATATGTAGAGATCGCACCAAGAGGGTCTTGGATTTAAGTCAGGGAACCTATGTGAACAAGGCATTGAGTAGGTTCTTAATGCTCGATTCAAAGAAAGGACTCTTACCCACTAGTCATGGCATTCATCTCAGCAAGACTCAGTGTCCTAAGACACCTGATGAGCTGAAAAGGATGATGAGAATCCTATGCGCCTGGGGGCAGGATCGATCATATATGCCATGACATGTATGAGACCAGACGTCTCGTAAGCCTTATGTTGTACCAGTAGACATCATTCTAACCCGGGGGAAAGATGATGCTGAACTAGTCGTCGAAGGATGAGTAGACGCTAGTTTTCCAAGACAAATCCAGATGACTTTAGAAGTCAATCAGGATATGTGTTTACGCTGAATGACAGAGCTTTAGCTGGGAAAGCGTAAAGCAAGATACCATTGCCGAATCTACGACAGAGGCCAAGTACATGGATGCTGCAAAGGCATCTAAGGAGGCTATGTGGATTTGGAAATTCATGGCAGGGCTGGGTGTAATTAAAAACCCATCCAGTCCGGTGAATCCATTTTGCGACAACACAAGGGCCATTGCGCAAGCTAAAAGCCTAGATCGCATAACAAATCCAAACATGTACTGCGGCGTATCCACCTCATCAGATAAATACTGAACTGAGGTGAAGTGAAGATAATCGATATTGCAACAGATGATAACATAGCCAACCCGTTGACTAAGGCAGTGTCACTGCCTGAACATGTTAGACATGTAAAGTCGATGGGGACATATTGGAGTTTAGATTGGAACTAGGGCAAGTGGGAGATTGTTAGTCTTAGTGCCCGTAGTTCAATCCTAAATGTCCAAATGTATATATCATCGTTAGCAATAAAATTAAAGCGGCTTTATATTACTTATGTGTTGGAGTAATATATCGATGTGTGCTCTGATCTATGCCCACCATGCGAATAGAACCATAGATCGAGATAGATCACACTCGATGGGTCCCTAGTCAACAAAGCTTCACTAGAAGCGACTAGTATGAAAGATGGCTCTTTATGGCTTACGTTCTGTTAGTCATTGGAATGAGATTCCGGAGTCTGATCATAGATATCATGTGGGACATGATATTGGACGACCCGCCCTGAATATGTGCCATAGATTAAGTCATGAACATATTCAGTGTTGTAGCTTGTCATGTATCCTTAGACCAAGGAGTCTTTGTGATCGCTATGTAGTCAACAACTGAGTTTGACCTGAGCCTAACGTTGTCCGTAACAGGGCTTCCATAACGGCCAGGATTGGCTTGGGGACGGGCTACATGAGTGACACGAAAGACGGCTAAGGGATTTATCCCTCATACTAAGGTATGGGAAAGATATCGGTTCTCGGCCACTTGATCGAGAGTGACTGGAAGAATAGCATGGCCATGCACATGATACTGGGTATCATATCTTCAGTCATCTCACATATCAAGGAACGGTGATTGAGAATAATAAGGATGACGGCTCTATGCCTTATCTCAATCAGGATATCGGAGATAAAAGGATAATGACAGGGACGACGGAAAGGTTAGAATCGACAGGGTCGATTCGTTATGTAGTGTCAGGCAATACTAAAGTCTCGTTAGTTGCCACTTAAATAGGATCAAGTAAAATTGGATTTTACGTTGATCTATTGACATGCATAAACCTAAGGGTCACACCGGAGGATGAAACTCATTGACACATTTATGGAGAATGGCCAAAAGGGAGTTGTCTCGGGACATGACCAAAACTGGGTTTTGGGTCATGTGCCCGTAAGTGAATAGGACTTCACAGATCGAGACAAGGCTTGGAGTCTTGGGATTGATCGCGTCGGATAATGTTGGACATTTCCGGTATGGAAGGCATGGAGGCGATGAGCGAATCACGGGACCTCGTTGGAAATGGCCACGGGCCATGTTCCAAGAGGCCCATGCAACCAAGGCCCATGGAACTAATTAATCAAGTCTTGATTAATTAGTACTAAGTAAGCAAGACAAGGATTAAGGTGTTGGTGATTCACCACCTAACCCAATCTTGTCTTGCCATACTTTGTCCTATTTACACCTTACTTGACACCATACTTGTCCCATGCCTTTAGTTGGACAAGTATGGGTTTTGTTATGTTTAAGTCATCTTTTTTCAACATAACAAACACAAGACAAGAATAGGAAACACATTTTCTCTCCCTCTTCCATGGCCATTTCGGGTTTGGCTAGTTTCCACCTCCATGTTTGTGTTCTTGAGTCCTCAAAGAGAAGAACTACGTGGCTTTGATTCCCATGTGGATACGTAGGCGTCTTGGAGACTCAAGCCAATCATTCGTTAACCGGTGTTCTTGTTTTGGTAAGAACTAGTGCTGAATTTTTCTCTTGTTAATCCATTCTTTGTTAGTTGTTTCATGGTTTTAATTGTCTCTTGGTTTTCATTGATTTTCCGCTGCGAGTTGGTTCATCTCCAACCCTACCTCGAGACCCAACAGGGGCATGATCCCATCTCGCGCTGCAGGTGTCGGGAGTAAGAACTCCTTCTGGTGAAGCAGAAATCGGGGCACTGGGATTGTAGGGATGACAGGTATGCGATCCATATTCGGAAGGGTGGCAATCCTAACCATCAATGACCAGGTTGCATCTCCGGCCAATATCTGATGTCCCACGGGAACCCCATCCGGAGATAGAATGACTAAGGGAGGCATCGGTCACCTGTTTGGGAGGTCGACTTCGTCGAGTCTTCGACATCGATTGGGTCGGAGATTGTGCACCGGGGTCATAAGCCACCTTCGCCATAGATGGTGGGGGTACCAAAGATGTCGGCGGGGCCTACGATAGAGCCTGTGATGGAAGAGGAGAAGTCACCAGTTGGTGTTGTGGCTTCTTCTTCCGCCTTGCTTTTAAAGGCTTCACCAGAGCATGCGAAGGGCATGGAGGAGGGACATCTGACATCACCTTGGAGGTCCGCCCAGGCGATGAGGTGATGCAGGCGGTTGGTGTGACAAGTGCTGGGGATAGGTCTGCTTTAGGGGCAGACATCGGCAGCATCACCACCATGACAGGAGGATCTTCCTTGAGGATTGGGTCGACACGTTGCTCAAAGTAAACATCGATTCGGGAGTATATGCTTAGGATTAGGTTTAGATTGCTTTGGACGGGAAGAGAGAACTTTTTTACAAATATATTTGATTGATTTTGGAGTAGTATTTATAGTTACACTTAATTAATATATACAATCAAACTTTATTTGGATTAATTTAATGTAACGTGCTTTCAAATTACATCAATATCTGACCGTACCGGACACTTAAAAAGCTCTAAACTAATTGGGTCTTCTATTAATGGTGGTTGCTTGATAAGGTTTTTTCTTTTTCAGTTTTACAATGGTACCCTCGTACTTCTATGCTTTCATTTTTTGCGGTAAAAGAGTAAACAAATCCTTAAATGCCAACCTAATTTACCTCGAGTTTATGTCGTGTGGATTAACATATATGGTACTGTATATGTCGACATTTACTCTTACAAGTAAACAATGAGAAAAGCTAAAGGAGAAATGATGATAAAATATGTCACCACAATGAATTAAATCAGTGCAATCTCTCAACTAACAAAATTAAACAATAAAATAGACATAATATAATGCATGAAAATACGATGATGAATTGATGGATTGCGATGTAATTATTTAAGAGTCATGAGAATTAGGTACGATCGTCCCAAGCTTGATTTTCAAGGGGGATGATCATGAGTGTTGTAGCCATGTCATCAGGGCGCTGTAGTTTTGGTGGTGTAGTTCTGTTGTAAATGGATGGGATCACGGTTTAGGTGGGCACCTGACTCCCAAAATCGCATCGATGTCCGGATCGCTTTGTCGAGTGAACCAGACTTGCGGATTACGGGTATTTGTGGCGAGCCAAATCACAGGATGCGGATCCAGACGTGGGATGTATTGTGACAAGGCAGCTGGCCGGGGAGCCCGTCCTAAATGTTTGAAGGATCATTAGAGACTTCAATGGTATCCTCTGCCCAACGAAGACTCGGAGCGGACAACCTTATTTGACCCAATTGAGTACAAACTTTCAAAACAAGGCCCCTTGTTTTTGTTGCTACATTTGTATTGGCTGTCTTTTGTGTCAAGACAGATGTTAATAAAGATGTTAGTCACCATCCTTTGTGCAACCGATGCGAAGCTGATTAAAGATGTCAACACCGAATGTCAAAGACATGACAGGGAACAACAGTGCACGCGTGTGGGATTTATCAAGTGCCTGGAATCTATTGAGTGCATCTAGAATCGTAACCATGCCTATCCAGTTGAAGGATTTTATTCCTAATTTGAAGATACTCCCTTAAAGGACATCTCCTTTAATATAAAAACTCTCCAAGATAAGGAAACTAAAATATTTACCCTGATCGTGAGTCTAGAGGTGGAGAAACCCTAGGATCCACGATACAAGGGTAATAAGAGCTATAAATATCGATTCATTCATTCAAGCTCGGATTGAATATTTTGTAGAGCTAAAAGAGTATATTGTGAGCAAGATTCATAGGTGCAAGTCTGTGGAGGACATTTCGTTTTTTTTATAAGCTTGGAGGACAGTTCGTGATCCTTAGTTTATGAATTGAGATTCTTAAGCATATTGCAGGAAATTGAAATGAAGTAAACTAGAGGAGAACGTTATATGCTCATACTTGGATCGATGATTGATCAGGTAATAGAGCTAAATGATGACCTTTAAAGAGTCACAACAAATACTGAAAAACAGGAACAATCCGAGACTGTAGGAGCTCAAAGAGTGGAACTGCGATGAGATCTCAGGTTCAGGGGGAGTCCTTGTATTAGGTTTATCGCTTGTAATAATAACATAGGATTGATCAGGAGGATCTGAGAACTTGCATGCTAATTGTTTACATTATAGTGAAAACCTTTCCATTGGCAGAGTGCCGCCAAACATAGGTATGTTATACCGAATTGGGTAACCCAACCTGCGTTTCTTCGTGCTTGTATATGTGTTGATTAGTTGCCATTATTTTTCTATAATCATGCAAGATGTTTGTAAACAAGTCATAACATCTTTAGTGACATGTTTCCATCACATGTAATCAGAATTTCAATTGTAGTTGGTTCAGGGGGGAGGATCCAGTGACGCGTTTTGGAGACGGAGTTGGGTAGGGCTTAGGGGCAGATTCAAGGGGGTTAAGGGTATGTCATGGCATAAATTGAAAGGAATTAAACCAAATTCCTATCTCCGAAGAACGATAAAAAAATTGACGTTTGAGTTTATATCGTTTCACTCCTAATATAGGAGCTACGTCTAGTTGTCGCCTGTAAAGTTTTTTACTATAATCTCCAATAGATTACACACTATGGTATTTCTCTCTTCTACCTCTCACACACAATATTGTGTTGTTCTAATTTGTGCTACACTACAATTGGTGCTTTACAATGAAGGATTTTGCTCATATATATAGTACTCTAGCCAAGAGATCACTTCGATCTTGGATAACAACAATGAGATTCTATCTCTATCCTTATCCTGAATCCTCTTTATCCATATCTTGGATAGTTCTTATCCTCATCTTGGATTCTCCTTATCCCTATCTTGAATACTTTTTATCCTTATCCTTCCACACACAGGAGAACACATAAAACCCTAGAACTTTAAGGTGGGCACACGTGGCCCATTAGGCTTCACAACCCAACGAAACTTCCCCGAGTAAGTTACATATAGTTGTAGAGTTTTCAAATATCTTTGCTTTGATATTGTATGGGCTTTAATCGGAGTTCGTACGAAGAAGTTATGGTCATATGAATTAGTAGGTATACCAATATTTTTATTCAACCTAAAACTTAATACTTTTTTTAACAAAATATATTGCTTCTCTTAACAAGA
Organism: Erodium maritimum; assembly: GCA_963921825.1. NCBI lineage: Eukaryota > Viridiplantae > Streptophyta > Magnoliopsida > Geraniales > Geraniaceae > Erodium > Erodium maritimum. The sequence goes on along the minus strand of OY997596.1, from coordinate 47,861,971 downwards.
ATTCATGGATCCGTCACCGATAAGAGAATGTAATTACGCTTGAACTAGAGTTAAATATTTGTGTTTATATTATAATCTAAAATATTAGTATATTTCATCATGAAGTATTCATATTTTTATTATTGTTGAGTTTTCCTTAGATTTTACAATTATAGAATGACAATACTGTCTTTTGTAAGTTTATTTTTATGCACTGTTTTTTGCAAGTCTATTTTTTAATCTTTGCACCGTCTTTTGAAACTACAAGTATATTTTTTAATGCTTTATTTGGTGACAAAATTTTATTATGGATTCTATCTTTGTTATTCTTCATTACAACTTTAGAGTTGTGAATTGTGAATATTGAACTAAAAAGGAAAATACAAGTCTTGGTTTATAAGTTCTATAAAAGCATACGTCCTGACAAACAGCGTATTCCCGATTGTTTGTTCCATACACTCCCATATACGTTGTATGGTTGACTGTATATTTTTCCTAGTACCCATGTAAACCAAACAACGTACGTCTGATTGTTCGGCTTGCACGATGTGTATGGGTTAATTTATTATTTTTTCTAGCCAAAATTCCTTCATGAAATTTGTATATATCTGAATTCCATTCGATTTGACGAGGAGATTCCAAAGGAGGCTGGTGGTGTGGACACAACTGAGGATCGCCGACGACGGAACAGAGCTCGGTTTGTGTTGAGCGACACTGAGATTTACATACGAAATCTAGCTTATCCACTCTCCGAAGAATCGTTCAGGGGTATATTTCTACCTTTTGGTGAGATAGAGTCTTTGTCACTGCTTAAGAGACCAAACAAGAAGGGATGTTTTTTTGGTTTCGTGCGTTTTACGTCGAATTTTGCAGCTTCTCAGGAAATTGCAACGCTGAATGATTTTAAGATGAATGGTCATGTGCTATTCGTGGCTTTTTCGCGGCGGTTTGTGCGATCTCCGGCGATTGAGACAACCGACCTCGTAAAATAGAGCACATGCTCTGTTTTACGTCTTGATCCGGAAGCTCCTTCTGGTGAACTACCTCGGGCATCTGGTGACGGGCATGAGCGTCCTTGTGAGTCCAGGTCCAGAACCACGCCGGCGGTCACTCTTCCTCAGGTCGTCGACAACTTGCAACGATCAACTCCAATCGTCTCCGGTTCTAACGCTGATCCCCTGATTCAAGGCATTTCGAATTCGAAAGAGATTCCCAGTTTGAATGGGTTTCCTTTTTCGAATCAATCCTCTACTGTTCCGGGAGCATCAGTACCGAAATTCCCGGCGTCACAGGCTTCGTCTCCGACCGGGTCTCTGTTACAAGATCGTGTGCAAATTTGTGGGCTTGGAGAGCATGATTTGGGCTTGACTTTTCAGGGTGGGCTTGATCCAGGTAGAAAAGGCTTGGCTACTGATCAGAGCAGATTGGGTTTGTATATGGAAGAAAATGGGCCTGTTTTGGGTGAGTTAAGCCCAACCAAAAAGGCTCTTTCGTTGGCCCGTGAGGATCCAAGTTTGGCTACCATTTCTACTCGTATTGGGAATGCTTTAGGCCCGTCAGATGTAAGACCGGACCTAGTGGAAATCGATGCCCCTTCTAGGGCTGGTGAACCGTTTCTGGAAGTCAGGTTGCAAGGAAGTCCTTGGAAGGAAGCTTTGGAAAAACCGGCCGAGCCAAAGAAGTGTGGACGTCCAAAGAAGGGTCACTCGAAAGCGATTTTCCCACCAACCGTGGTCTATCAGACAAGAGCCAGGACTTCTGCTGAAAGAGGGGATAAAATGGGACATTTTAATGTGGACGTTGCCAAAAAGGTAGTTCGGGAAAGTGGAGCTACAGTTCAAGAATTGGCCATAAACCTGTTGATCTTTGTGCTTTGGCCACCGAGGGAAGGAAGAACAAGGAATCTATGGAACCGACTTCAGAACTTTCTTTATCCCCCGTTCTGGTTACTAACCGGTTTTTTTGTTTGAATCCGGACAGGAAATAGGTTAGTTGTTTTCTCTTGTTTTATGTTTGTTTTTGTACTTCGCTCTTTGGAGCTAGTATGGTCTGAAGAAAGGATATTTTTTGATCCTTTCTTGCTTTGTTCTATAGCCTTATAGAACATTTGCTTAATAAAATCTTTAGCCTATCAAAAAAAAAAAGATTTTACGGGTCAAAATCGGAGCTCTTATGAGAAAGTTATATCATTCAAAAAACCAATCAAACTCTATGACTTCTTAAACTGGCTTTGATTTTTTTTATATTTAATTATTATTAGTGGCATACCTTAAAATAAATTTTTAGATCCACCCCTGGTAGGGCCCTTTTTGTCGGGAGGTTTTCTCCAATTTTCCCCCATGCTTGACATTAAATGTTGGGTATTCCACGTTCGATCATATGCCTCTATTCCTAAATAAGGAGGTCAAAGGACCACCTCTAAACTCGCCATAGTTTCGTTCTAACAATAACAAGGCGAAGGCCCACAATGATATCTTCTGGTTCAACAAGAATGTGCTGCTGAGGAGGCCATGCGTATCAACGATCGAGTCAACATGATGGGTGGGGCTTTCTACCAATGGGGAAAAGATGTGTATCAGGAAAATGAGACAAAAATTCACTAGTGTCAAAGGTAATTATCCATATTGAATGGACGATGGGGGGTCCGGATCCACGAAAGAGAGGCCATCCAAAAAAATATGGGCATCTCTTTAATACTCAAGAGGCTTTTTGGCAATGGAGGGCGAAGCAGTATTAGTTGCAGGACGAGGACTGTAATAACAAGTTATTTCATGAGGCGACTTCTCGGTGTCATCATAAAAACATGGCTAGGTGTTTGAGGATGATCGTGATATCGAGGTAAATTAGGATATGGGGATGAGAGGATTGATCACTAATTACTTTCAAGACATTTTCTCTACCTTGATCACGATTCCAATGCCTTTTCCATTTCGGTTTCCACGTGGTATATCGGATCGATAAAATGCGAGTCTTATGGACATGGCAGAGGAACGGGATGTGCGGGTAGAGGTGTTTCAGCCCCAAATAAGTCGTCGAAACTGGACAGCTTAAACCTTTTTCCTACCAGAAATACTGGCTGGTCCTAGGGCCCACATCACTTATTTTATTGAGATGGCGATTGAGCTGAGGGTTTTTGCTCTGAACCTGAACGACTCGATCCTCGTTCTCATTCCAAAGAAGCCGCCCCAAAAAGATCACGGACATGCGCCATATTATGTTGTTCAACGTCATTTTTCGGATTCTGTCGAAAGTAATAATGGATAGGCTAAAACCCCGCCTCCAAGGCCTTATCTCTATGAAAAAAAGGAGCGTTTGTATTAGGTAGGTTCACCCAGGACAATATTTTCATTTCTTTCAAGGTTATCCATTTGCTCTACATGAAGACGAAGGACACTAATGGATTTATGATTATCAATATTTATACAATCATAGCTTGTTGTTGTTACATCGATATTGGCTACTTTTGAGTCAAGAAAAAGATGTCAGTTGATATCATGGTGGAACCGGACAGATCAAAACTGAAGATGTCAACACAGAATGTTAGTGACATCACAATATTGATAGTATACGCGCGGGATTATTTTAATATATCCAGAACGTGTCCACATTCATCTAGTAAAAGATATGTTTCCTATTCGTATAGATACTCTTTGTTAGAGAGATCTACTTGCGTTAGGAAACAACTGGATTTACTTTCCAATATCATAAGATACACATGCAGATTTGTGTGGATAAAGATTGGAAAGACTTGCTGAACAAGAAATGAAGAGATTCAACGTTGTTGAATAAGAAAACCAAAGAGATTCAGCTACAACATGACTCTGAAGTTACAAAACCCTAGAAGTCACGAAGCAAGGGTTAGAAGAGATATAAAAACAAGGATATTAATTCAAGATCGGTTCGAATATCTCGTAGAACTCAACATCCATATCGTGAGTGAGATTCGTTGGTGCAAGTCCGTGAAGGACAGTTAGTGATCCTCTGTTTATGGATTGAGGTTCCTAGGCATATTGCATGAACTCAAGATGAAGTAAACTGAAGGAGAACGTCTTATGCTCACACTTGAATAAATGTATGGTTAAGAAGTTGAGTTACATGGTGGACATTGATGAGCCACGTCGAACACGGGAGATTAAAAGGTATCCGAGCCTGTTGGTTCTCGAAGAGTGGAACTGAGAAAGGATCTCAGGTTCAGGGGGATTCTCTGAATTAGGTTTGTCATTCGTGTAATAATAGCATAGGGTTGATCTGAGAACTTGTATGCGTATTGTTTACAATATAGTGAAAACCTTTCCACTGACAAAGTGCCCCCAGATGTAGGTATGAAGTACCGAACTTGGTTAACAATTTCTGTGTCTCTATGTGTTTGATTTCTTTATGCTTATTGTATAGTTCATACTTCAAATAGTGAGATGTCAACAGACAAGTAAGAACATCAAGTTTGACATCTCATCATCATCATACAATTAAGCATTCAGTTAATATAGCCTCCAATCCACCTATTAAAGAAAATATGTCAGATTAAAAGGACTAACATTCCAAGTGACATTTTTCTTAGCATCATGCGATCAGAATTTCAATTGGTATCAGAGCTAGTCACCCAACATAAAGTGGTGAGATCCTCAGGAAAGAACAATTATGATCGTGCAAAATGGAAAGCAGGAATGCGTGCCTACTTAAAATCTCTGGATAACAGCATACGTGAGTCTGTGATTCATGTTTGAATATCTCGTCAAACCACGACTGATGAACGAAAGGTTGATGTTACTAATCATGAGGAAAATTGATCCATAATAGCCAAGGAAGCTATAAAACCGACTACCCAACCATTTAACAGAACATCACTAAGGTTCCACTTCCGTGGATGGAAAGGCTACATAAGATCACACCGCTACTTATTGCATGGATCTTCATATGTTCAATAGAGAAAAACTTCATCCTTCTCAGATTACTATGAAAGATACTCTGAGATACGAGGCAATAAAGACTGAGTATTCATCAAATGTTCATTAGTACTCTATTCGATCTCAAAATTTGTACATAAACCAAGTCGTGCTAATAGCAGAATCCTTCCTAGATCCATACTCATCTCTGCTGGTTAGCCTAGTCCAAAAAATTCAAACGAGAAGCTGAGTTATTATCTTCTAAGGAGCACTTGCAACAAAGTCTGATACATCACAATCTCTCCTCTCGAATGGAAAAAGAGTGACTGAGTGTTGACTTAATGTCTTGATACGCACATCTCAAGATAGAAAATAGACAGAGATGTCATCACAATGAGATTGACACTTTGCGAATACATATGTTTACTATCAAGATGTCATGACATCATCTCCAGCTTAGTAAATATTGTTTTGTCCAAAGAACCAAATCTCAAAGGGGGTCACAGATCGATTGGTTATTTTCACTATAAAAAGAACTCTCTTTACTTAAGAACGGACTGGAACAGCCTCTATATACCTCACTTGCAAGATGTCAATTGGAAGGCCTAATAACATCCTCCTACAATTTGCTGAGAAAGGAAACAATTTGAATCCCATCAAATCCTATAACAGTTGACGTGTACCGACGCACAATCTCCTAGCCGCATTCTGAAAAGCGAAGTCATGATTATCCCTATGTTATAGGGAGGGAAGAGAAAACGTGTGTAAATACTAAAAGAAAGGGAGGTTCGATTCGGACTATCCCCCTCTCTCTAAGACTAGGGTTAGCAAAATCTCAATTTCCTCTCGTCTTCTACAACTTCGTTCTTGTGAATCAATCTCATCTACTACTCTTACGATGGTGCTAAAGAAGGAAAATATGGTTAGGATGGTTAAGAAGTTCAAGGACCGTCGTTTATCGTTGAAAATCCAGTCGGAAGGTAGAGAAATAAAGGTTTCCTCAGATGTAGTAGCAGACAAATCCTCTTCCATGGATCTACCACCCTCAGAAGAAAAATCGGTTCAAGATCTGCCCTCTGAAGATTCTAAAGACTCGACATCTAAATCTGATGAGGAAGATAACCCTACAATCTCTACGACTGATTCAGTAAAGAATATAGCTAGTAAGGGAAATCTAGAGGAGTCTAATGTCCCCATAAACACATATGTAGATGTCACATGCTTTAGTACATCTACTTCTAATACCTTGTATGCAAAGAAAAAGAAGGTTAGAAAGGGTAAAAAGGGTGTGGATTCTAATAACAAGGACAAAATGGGAATATCCAGAGTTAAAGTAGTAGAAAAAGAATTGGAAGATCCTTACCATGTAAATGTGATCAAGGATGTCACTGATAAAGAAAAAGTAGAAGATGACAAGAGTGTTGGTCTCTTTGTGTGTGCCAGCAAAGAATTTCCTACGGGATTAAAGGGTTCTGTGAAAACCACTACTAATGCTACTTGCCCCTTAACCAAATGTGTTAAATCTGTGCACACTAAGATTAAGAAGAAACATAAGAGTGAAGGTGGAATAGCTTGTAAGATAGTTGAAGAAATTGTCAATATAGTTGGTAAAACTGAAAAATAAAAGAGTGCAAAGAAAAGGATGGTCCAGATTATCGAGCCTATGCTAAGAGGGGAATCTAAGAGACTAAAATGTCCAGTTATGAAGGAAGACTGGCCATCCCTTTAAATAGTCTGAAGAAGAAAGTCTCAGCACCAAAGAAATCCACTACATCTACTCCACATAAGCTAGTGGAGTCAATCAATACTACTGCTAATGAATTCATTCCAAGAGAAAAGGAATTTTCAGAGCATACTCCTGGTTCTGATAGTATAGGAGCAATAACTATTACTGTGAAAAGAATCCTGTCACGCCCCAAATTAAGTAGAACCGAATCCGGAATGCGAACGTTAAGACAATAAAATCATTTTTAAACCTTTTAAATAAATCGCTTTAAAACCACCATTTAGTTAATCAAAATAATAATTTACAACTCAAAAGTACGTCCCAACAAGAAGACAAAATACAAGGCGTACGTCGCTAGACTCGAAAGGAAACCCGGACTCCCGATCCTAGCTCTTCAAGCTTCGAGAGCTCACCTAGTCCGTCCCGCGACCAGTCCCTGTAGGAAAAGCAGCTAAGGGTGAGCTGTCACGCCCCGATTTCAGCGAACCGAACTCGGGACGCGAACTTTTAAAAACATGAACACTTGAAACCTGTTTTCAATAAAAGCTTTGACATTTCCATTTACTTCTCAAAATAATAGCATTTACAATACAAAAACGTCCCAACAAGTGGACAAGGTACAACATCCGTCACTAGACTCAACAAAAGTAAAGACCAGACTCCGCTCCAAGCTCCATGAACTTCAAGAGCTAACCTAGTCCGTCCGGTGATCAGTACCTGTAGGAAAAGCAGCTAGGGGTGAGCGTTCGCTCACCTCCACGGATAACAGACTGACTATGGCATAATTAGCAGAAAAAGCCAGTAACACTAAAACCAAACCCAACGCCGGGACTACAGTCCCCAACTCAAGTACTCAACTGACCCACAACCCGTCACCTTCCTCAACAGACTCGACACTCGATGATACAGTGTAAACCCAACACAACTATCGACGACCTCCTCAAGGAATCAAACGAAACGACACAACACCAAACAAGATCACAAAGGATCGCACACCAGCTGCTCAGTAACCAATCTCAATCAGGTCAGGGTTCGACCTATCGCAATTCCTCGACACGAAGTCGGATCAGGCTGTCGACCTTTCAAACTCGCAATTCCTCGACACTAAGTCGGATCAGGCTGTCGACCTTTAGAACTCGCAATTCATCGACACTAAGTCGGATCAGGCTGTCGACCTTTAGAACTCGCAATTCATCGACACTAAGTCGGATCAGGCTGTCGACCTTTAGAACTCACCACCCCAGGTAACCACAAACACAATCACAGGCAAGTTCAATCACACAGGCACTCAAGGCCACTCAAGACACCTCAACAGTCAAGACTCGGGTTCAACAACCCCAGGGCACTCACTGCCACTCAAGACACCAAATTAAATACACGGCTCTCATGGCCACCCCGACTCAACAATTAAATACGGGCTCTCAAGGCCACCCAAACTCAACAATTAAATACGGGCTCTCAAGGCCACCCAAACTCAACAATTAAATACAGGCTCTCAAGGCCACCCAAACTCAACAATTAAATAAAACGCACGACAACCTCCGGCATACTCGATGCCTCCAACGGTCCTAAAATCACTAGTTTCACAAACAACCTCCGGGCATGGTCATATGCCTCCAGTAATTCAATTATCGCTAAGTTCTCTGTTCCTACGACACTACTAAGTGTCACATGCTTTTCTCTTGAACGCTACAATCCCGTATCATGTTTTTCTAATAATTAAATAAATCTACTCAACCCACGACACCCCGGTGTCACATGCAATTCTACTATTAACTTTCCCTAATCAGGGCCGAGATCCGGCTACTTTTCCCTACCTCGTATATAGATCCAAAAGCGCTCCAACAAAACCCGAAGTGGACCTAGTCACTCGCCGAGCTTTCCCTTGCCTCGGTCCGTAGCACGATCTAAAAGAACACAAATTCAAAGTACTTTTAAACTAGTACGAATAAACCGAAAATTAATAAACTTAACGCCCAAACGTAACCCCGACAAAGCCGATCACTCCCAAACTTCCCAATTATTCGATATTGCCGAAAAAGGACCCGTAAGGGCCAGATTCGCCCGACATGGCGAATCTGCCCGGTTTTGGTTAATTGCCTTCCGGGCTCCAAAAGTCCCCGTTTTCGTTTCTACGGTCTTAGAATATTTCAAGGAACCCAACGCACTTGACGGAATTGAATTCCGACTTCTAAGTCAATTAATTAACGTTTAAAGTTTCCCAAAACCCGTTAATTACAACTTCTCCAAATTAATTCCAAATTTCGATTCGATTAGGAAAAAGTGGTCCGGGGGACGTTTTAAACCACCCGAACATTAAAACCCGAGCAACCGAGCACGTGGGCCCCACCCAAGAGGCTTGGCCGAGACCCTAGGGTTTGAGGGAGGGGCTCGGCCACCAAGTGGTGGCTGCTGCCACCTCCGGCCAGCCACCACATGGCCGGCCGGCCACCACCCACGGTGGCCGGAGCTCCTCCCGAGCCTCCGGTCACCGGAAAACGTGAAATTTCTCTCCCAAACACCTCTAAAACGTCTCCAACACCTCTCTAATCTCTACACAACCCTAAACCAAATTTTATAACCAAACCCTAGCTCTTGAAAATAATCGAAACGAGAATCGGTTCGGGTATTACCGTAGAGGAGAATGAGGGGAACGGGATTGCTCTTTGCTTTGACTCGATCCAAGGGCTCGATCACCAACCCTAGCTCAACCTTCCTTCTTCTCTCTTCTTCTCCTTCTCCTTCTCTCTCTAAAACCTCTCTTCCTCTTTCTAATTTTTAAAACAAATAACAACTAACTCCAACTCCTTTCCCTTTTACCCTATACTCGGCCAACTCACCACATCCACCCATTTTCCCTCCAAAAATTACACCACCATATACTTGACAAGTGTCAAGGTGGGTCCCATACCTTTTGGAAAATATCTAGTTGATATTTTCCAATCAGATTCGCGAAAAACGGACGTTTCGGGCCCCGAACGGGCACTTTTCCCAAAAATATTTTAAACTGGACGGGCTTCAAGGAAACGGCCCAACTAAGACCGCTACGACGACGGCTAAGCTTTTCGGGTCCAAAACGGTCCTCGAATGGACCAAAACGTCGCTCGGGTGACTTTTCCAGCGAAAAATCAATCTTTCCCAAAATGACCAGGAAGTTGCCCTGAGTCCCCCGTAACTCATTTTAGTCGATAACGGGGTCAACTTAAGTCCGGCATGACCCTCGGGGTCAATTTAAGTTAAGTTAAGTGTCTGTCTTAAAATTTTTAAATTTTCCTGTTTTTCGCAGGTTTGACTGACGTTGACCAGAAGTGGTTATTACAGTCTACCCCCCTTAAAGAAATTTCGTCCGCGAAATTTAAAACAGACGTACCTCGGGAGTCGAACAGGCCGGGATACTTCGCGCGAACCTCGTCCTCGCGTTCCCACGTCGACTCAGCTCCGTGATGTTTCCACTGCACTCGGACCAAGCGGATAATCTTGCCTCCCCGCAGAATCTGCTGCCGTGTGTCCATGATCCGAACCGGCTGCTCCTCATAGGAGACATCATCAGCCACCTCGATATCAGTCCACTCGATGACGTGGGAGGGGTCTGCGTTGTACTGCCGCAACTGGGATACGTGGAAGACGTTATGTACTCTCCCAAGCTGCGGTGGCAACGCCAGACGATAAGCCACGACTCCCACTCTGTCTAAGATTTGGAACGGGCCTATGTACCTCGGAGCCAACTTTCCCCCGCTGCGCCTGAACCGCACCAGCCCCTTCCTCGGGCTCACCTTCAGGAACACGTGATCCCCGACTGCAAACTCAAGAGGTCGACGTCGCCTGTCTGCATAACTCTTCTGCCGGCTCTGCGCGGTCCTCAACCGATCGCGGATCAATGTGACCTTCTCCGTCGTCTCTCTGACAAGATCTGGCCCCAGCAGACTCTTGTCCCCCACCTCTGCCCAGCATACTGGTGACCGACACGGCCTACCATACAACGCTTCGAACGGTGCCATCCCGATACTGGCCTGGAAGCTGTTGTTGTAGGCGAACTCGGCCAATGGCAGGTGGGTCTCCCAAGATCCCCTGAAATCCAGCACACATGCTCGCAGCATGTCCTCCAAGATCTGAATGGTACGCTCAGACTGACCGTCTGTCTGAGGATGATGTGCTGTGCTGAGTAGGACCTCTGTCCCCAGTGCCTTCTGCAGACTCGGCCAGAACCTGGACGTGAAGCGGGGATCCCTGTCAGACACTATCGACACCGGGACCCCGTGGAGGCGCACTATCTCCTGGATATACAGACTGCTCAACTTGTCGACCGGGTCTGTCATCCTCATAGCCAGAAAATGGGCCGACTTGGTCAACCGGTCGACTACCACCCACACGGCGTCGTTTCCCTTGGGCGATCTCGGTAGTCCACACACGAAATCCATCGTAATGTGCTCCCACTTCCACTGAGCAATCGGTAGTGGCTGTAACAATCCCGCGGGACGCTGATGCTCTGCCTTCACCTGCTGACAGACAAGGCATCTCGACACAAACTCTGCGACTGCTCTCCTCATGCCGCGCCACCAGTAGTGCCTCCTGAGGTCACGGTACATCTTGGTGCCCCCCGGATGCACTGCGAGACGCGAATGGTGTGCCTCTCGTAACACGGCATCTCTATAGTTAACTGGTACGAACAGCCCCCCGCGGTACCGTAGTCCCCAATCAGTACTGTCCTGCCAGCCCACCACCTCGTCACCCCTGACGACTCTCTCGCGGATCTCTGATGCTTCGACGTCCTCCCTCTGCGCCTCCAACACTTGGGCAAGCAGTGAGGGCTGAGCCACTAGGGAGCACATGGCAACACCGCCAGTAACCTCCTCTAGCTCAAGCCCGAATGTGCTCAGCTCCCCCATCATGTCCCACTCTCGGACAGATATGCTGGCGAGGCTCGGAGCCGACTTCCTACTCAAGGCGTCGGCGACAACGTTCGCCTTGCCTGGGTGGTAGTGTAGCTCGAAGTCGTACTCCTCGAGTAGTTCCATCCACCGTCGCTGACGCATGTTCAGGTCTCGCTGGGAAAATATGTACTTGAGGCTCTTGTGATCCGAGAACACCTGAAACCCCTCGCCGTACAGGTAATATCGCCAGCTCTTTAGCGCAAACACGACTGCTGCTAGCTCCAAGTCGTGGGTAGGATAGTTACGCTCGTGTATCTTCAACTGCCTGGAGCCATAAGCCACAACTCTGCCCGACTGCATCAGCACGCAACCCAGTCCCTCTCCGGATGCATCGCAGTAAACATCATAGCCAATCCCTCGCTCGGGCACCACTAACACTGGAGCTGTAGTCAGTCGAGTCTTCAATTCCGCGAACGCACGCTCACAGTCATCTGTCCACACGAACCCAACACCCTTGCGCGTTAACAGAGTCATCGGTGCGGCTAGTCGTGCAAAATCCTGGACAAATCGCCTATAGTAGCCTGCCAATCCCAGAAAGCTGCGGATCTCGAAAACACTCGTGGGCCGTGCCCACTTCGAGACCGCGTCGATCTTCGACGGATCGACCAGGATACCGTCACGGGATACGATGTGGCCGAGGAATCTCACCTCAGAGAGCCAGAACTCGCACTTCTCCCGGTTGGCATATAGCTGGTGCTCGCGCAGTAGGGTCAGAACAACCCTCAGATGTGCCTCATGCGCCGCCTCGTTCTGCGAATATATTAGGATATCGTCCACGAACACCACCACAAACTGATCCAGGTACGGCCGGAAGATGCTGTTCATCAGGTCCATGAACGCTGCTGGCGCGTTCGTCAGTCCGAATGGCATCACCAGGAACTCGTAATGCCCATAGCGTGTCCGGAATGCAGTCTTTGCGACGTCCCCCTCACGGACTCGCAACTGATAATAACCGGATCGCAGATCGATCTTCGAGAAGTGAGTCGCCCCTCTCAACTGGTCAAACAAGTCATCGATCCTCGGCATCGGGTACCGGTTCTTCACTGTAACCCGGTTCAGCTTCCGGTAATCTATACACATCCGTAGCTCTCCACTCTTCTTCTTCACGAAGAGTGCTGGTGCTCCCCACGGCGATGCACTCGGACGGATAAACCCCTTCTGCTGAAGCTCCTCCAGTTGACGCTTCAGCTCAGTCAACTCTGCCGGCGCAAACCTGTAAGGCGCCATCGATATCGCCGCCGTTCCCGGCACTAGGTCAATCCCGAACTCCACCTCACGAATCGGTGGCAGCCCGCTCAACTCCTCAGGAAAGACCTCGGGGAACTCGCATACCACTCTCGGTAACTCTCGGCTCTGCACAGCCGGTACTTCCTCCTCTGCGGACAACGCCGACAAGAGGACCCCACTCTTACTCCCCAGCACGCACGTCACCTTCGTACCGCCCACTGTCACTGTCACTCGTCGTCTGTAGCAATCGATGTTGGCTCGGTACCTCGACAACCAATCCATACCCAAAATCACATCAAAGGTAGTCATCCCCAACACGAGAAGGTCACCAGGGCAAGGACAGTCTGCGACTCTAATCTCGCAGGCACGACATACTCTAGTCAACGATGCACCACCCCCAACTGGGGTGTCCAGGCATAGGGGTGGACTCAACGGCTCTAAGCTCAACCCCAACCTCTCAGCACAACCCGACGAAATAAAAGAGTGCGATGCCCCGGTATCAAACAAGAACAAAGCCCATAAATGATACAACAAACACGTACCCTGGATGGTCTCACGGTACGTGCTAGGTCCTGGGGCTCTGGAGTCGGTGACTGCATATACTCTCCCCTGCGAGGCCTGCTGCCTCTGACCCTGCGCACTGGCTGCTGGATACCCGTGACTCTGCTGCTGTCTCGGAATTGGTGCGCTCGTAGACGGCCGTGATGATCTCGGCTGCTGACCCTGTCGAGGGCGACCTCTGGGCGACTGTACTGTCCGCGACTGCTGCGGTCGCTGCACTGATGTCTCCCCCAACTGCTCTCGGCACCATGCCATAGTGTGACCGGCCCGGCCGCATCGGTAACAGCTGATCTCATCAGCCCTTGACCCCGAGCCCTGGCCTGTCCGGCTAGTAGCTGGTACTGCCGCGGTTCCTCCCCTCGTCGGACAGTCTCGCTGTAAGTGGTCTGGCTGCCCGCAGTGATAGCATGACGGCCTCCTCTCTGAGGCGACTGGCCCCACTGATGCCACTGACCCCTGCTGTCTCGATCCACTCTGATGAGGCGGTGGTCGGAAGGATCCCGCGGTCCTCTGCCTCCGCGAGTCTCGTGAGTCTGACGGCCCTGCCCAACTGATCGGCCGAGGTCGGACCTCACGGCTCCTGACTGCATCCCTGGCGCCCTGCTCTACTGTAGCTGCGGTGTCCACGAGGTCGGTATACTTCCGTATCCTCAAGGCGAGAACCTGGTTCCGGATGCCCAGCCTCAATCCGTCCTGGAACCGCAGGCAACGGTTCGCCTCGCTCGTCACCATCTCAGGGGCGAATCTGGCCAAGGCTGTGAACCTGGCTTCGTACTCTCCTACCGTCATCCCCCCTTGCTCCAGGTCTAAGAACTGCCGATGTCGCTCCAGCCGAGCCGACTCGGGGAAGTACTGTGCCATGAATACCTCCTGGAATACGCTGTAGTCGTATCCGACCGTGTCCTTCACCCGCCCCCACCAGTGGTAGGCGCTGTCTCTCAGCTGATGGGCCGCGAAGGACACTCTCCGACGGCCATCCTCGACACCCGATGTGTCCAAGTCTCGTGTGACCTGCTCTATCCATCGCTCAGCCAGGTCGGGATTCGGCTCCCCGACAAAAACAGGTATCCCGAGCTTCAGGAAATCTAGTAGCGCTCGGGAGGTAAGATCCTCTGTCTGAGCGGCCCTCACCGGGACTGCGGCTGCCTCTGGTGCTGGCGAAGCCGACTCTCGGCTGGCGATGATCGCCACCAAACTCTGAACGGTCCTGGTAAGCTCATCCAGGGCAGTCATCACTGGAGGGTCCGCGACTGGCGGAACACTGGGGGTGCCTGCAGACGGCCCCGCATCACTCCTCCTGTCTTCTCCGACAGGAGTACCCTGTGCCTCCGCATAGTCGGCGGGCTCGACGGTCGGCACCCTCCCTGGTGCCCCTGCTGACCGTCCCCGCCGGCCTCGCGTGGGTGCCTGGCCCCGCGTTCCTGATGGTCGTCCCCGCTTACCGCGAGCCATAAACAGTATCCTCTGCACGGATACACGCAAACGTTCAGTTTGCGAACTTAAATAAAAACGACAGTACAAACGCACTAACGTCCACCCGCTTAAGCTTACACTAACGTGCTTATCACTAAAGCGCTACACCGCTCAAGCTAAACGTACTTTATATACTAGCATTAGTAAACGAGACCTCAACGAGACCGCACCGACGTGCACCAAACAAGCGACGGCAAACCAACCCACACAACACGACGACCCCCGTTCACCGGGCCAATCAAAAATCAAACATATGCCCATAGGGCCAATCAAGTTCAAGACATGCCAACAGGGCCAATAATTTTAAAACCTTCACCCTTTCATTTTAAAACTTCGTTCCTTGACATCACGTAGTTACAACCCGGTTCAGGCGTCCCCGAACCACGTTGTACCGACTTGACATCAACACCGTCACGTTCGACTACAGGAGCGCTCCTGAGTCGACCCGCGACAGTTAAAAAACAGTTCACGCAATCACACACAATCAGTATGCCAGCAACAAAATACTGTAACATACGCACAAACAAAAAGAAGACTCAAGACATGACGGGTCTACACTGACTCGACTCTCCCCCCTAAGTGACGGACAGTCCGAGGTTTGAAACCTCGAGCTCTGATACCAAGCTGTCACGCCCCGATTTCAGCGAACCGAACTCGGGACGCGAACTTTTAAAAACATGAACACTTGAAACCTGTTTTCAATAAAAGCTTTGACATTTCCATTTACTTCTCAAAATAATAGCATTTACAATACAAAAACGTCCCAACAAGTGGACAAGGTACAACATCCGTCACTAGACTCAACAAAAGTAAAGACCAGACTCCGCTCCAAGCTCCATGAACTTCAAGAGCTAACCTAGTCCGTCCGGTGATCAGTACCTGTAGGAAAAGCAGCTAGGGGTGAGCGTTCGCTCACCTCCACGGATGACAGACTGACTATGGCATAATTAGCAGAAAAAGCCAGTAACACTAAAACCAAACCCAACGCCGGGACTACAGTCCCCAACTCAAGTACTCAACTGACCCACAACCCGTCACCTTCCTCAACAGACTCGACACTCGATGATACAGTGTAAACCCAACACAACTATCGACGACCTCCTCAAGGACTCAAACGAAACGACACAACACCAAACAAGATCACAAAGGATCGCACACCAGCTGCTCAGTAACCAATCTCAATCAGGTCAGGGTTCGACCTATCGCAATTCCTCGACACGAAGTCGGATCAGGCTGTCGACCTTTCAAACTCGCAATTCCTCGACACTAAGTCGGATCAGGCTGTCGACCTTTAGAACTCGCAATTCATCGACACTAAGTCGGATCAGGCTGTCGACCTTTAGAACTCGCAATTCATCGACACTAAGTCGGATCAGGCTGTCGACCTTTAGAACTCACCACCCCAGGTAACCACAAACACAATCACAGGCAAGTTCAATCACACAGGCACTCAAGGCCACTCAAGACACCTCAACAGTCAAGACTCGGGTTCAACAACCCCAGGGCACTCACTGCCACTCAAGACACCAAATTAAATACACGGCTCTCATGGCCACCCCGACTCAACAATTAAATACGGGCTCTCAAGGCCACCCAAACTCAACAATTAAATACGGGCTCTCAAGGCCACCCAAACTCAACAATTAAATACAGGCTCTCAAGGCCACCCAAACTCAACAATTAAATAAAACGCACGACAACCTCCGGCATACTCGATGCCTCCAACGGTCCTAAAATCACTAGTTTCACAAACAACCTCCGGGCATGGTCATATGCCTCCAGTAATTCAATTATCGCTAAGTTCTCTGTTCCTACGACACTACTAAGTGTCACATGCTTTTCTCTTGAACGCTACAATCCCGTATCATGCTTTTCTAATAATTAAATAAATCTACTCAACCCACGACACCCCGGTGTCACATGCAATTCTACTATTAACTTTCCCTAATCAGGGCCGAGATCCGGCTACTTTTCCCTACCTCGTATATAGATCCAAAAGCGCTCCAACAAAACCCGAAGTGGACCTAGTCACTCGCCGAGCTTTCCCTTGCCTCGGTCCGTAGCACGATCTAAAAGAACACAAATTCAAAGTACTTTTAAACTAGTACGAATAAACCGAAAATTAATAAACTTAACGCCCAAACGTAACCCCGACAAAGCCGATCACTCCCAAACTTCCCAATTATTCGATATTGCCGAAAAAGGACCCGTAAGGGCCAGATTCGCCCGACATGGCGAATCTGCCCGGTTTTGGTTAATTGCCTTCCGGGCTCCAAAAGTCCCCGTTTTCGTTTCTACGGTCTTAGAATATTTCAAGGAACCCAACGCACTTGACGGAATTGAATTCCGACTTCTAAGTCAATTAATTAACGTTTAAAGTTTCCCAAAACCCGTTAATTACAACTTCTCCAAATTAATTCCAAATTTCGATTCGATTAGGAAAAAGTGGTCCGGGGGACGTTTTAAACCACCCGAACATTAAAACCCGAGCAACCGAGCACGTGGGCCCCACCCAAGAGGCTTGGCCGAGACCCTAGGGTTTGAGGGAGGGGCTCGGCCACCAAGTGGTGGCTGCTGCCACCTCCGGCCAGCCACCACATGGCCGGCCGGCCACCACCCACGGTGGCCGGAGCTCCTCCCGAGCCTCCGGTCACCGGAAAACGTGAAATTTCTCTCCCAAACACCTCTAAAACGTCTCCAACACCTCTCTAATCTCTACACAACCCTAAACCAAATTTTATAACCAAACCCTAGCTCTTGAAAATAATCGAAACGAGAATCGGTTCGGGTATTACCGTAGAGGAGAATGAGGGGAACGGGATTGCTCTTTGCTTTGACTCGATCCAAGGGCTCGATCACCAACCCTAGCTCAACCTTCCTTCTTCTCTCTTCTTCTCCTTCTCCTTCTCTCTCTAAAACCTCTCTTCCTCTTTCTAATTTTTAAAACAAATAACAACTAACTCCAACTCCTTTCCCTTTTACCCTATACTCGGCCAACTCACCACATCCACCCATTTTCCCTCCAAAAATTACACCACCATATACTTGACAAGTGTCAAGGTGGGTCCCATACCTTTTGGAAAATATCTAGTTGATATTTTCCAATCAGATTCGCGAAAAACGGACGTTTCGGGCCCCGAACGGGCACTTTTCCCAAAAATATTTTAAACTGGACGGGCTTCAAGGAAACGGCCCAACTAAGACCGCTACGACGACGGCTAAGCTTTTCGGGCCCAAAACGGTCCTCGAATGGACCAAAACGTCGCTCGGGTGACTTTTCCAGCGAAAAATCAATCTTTCCCAAAATGACCAGGAAGTTGCCCTGAGTCCCCCGTAACTCATTTTAGTCGATAACGGGGTCAACTTAAGTCCGGCATGACCCTCGGGGTCAATTTAAGTTAAGTTAAGTGTCTGTCTTAAAATTTTTAAATTTTCCTGTTTTTCGCAGGTTTGACTGACGTTGACCAGAAGTGGTTATTACAGTCTACCCCCCTTAAAGAAATTTCGTCCGCGAAATTTAAAACAGACGTACCTCGGGAGTCGAACAGGCCGGGATACTTCGCGCGAACCTCGTCCTCGCGTTCCCACGTCGACTCAGCTCCGTGATGTTTCCACTGCACTCGGACCAAGCGGATAATCTTGCCTCCCCGCAGAATCTGCTGCCGTGTGTCCATGATCCGAACCGGCTGCTCCTCATAGGAGACATCATCAGCCACCTCGATATCAGTCCACTCGATGACGTGGGAGGGGTCTGCGTTGTACTGCCGCAACTGGGATACGTGGAAGACGTTATGTACTCTCCCAAGCTGCGGTGGCAACGCCAGACGATAAGCCACGACTCCCACTCTGTCTAAGATTTGGAACGGGCCTATGTACCTCGGAGCCAACTTTCCCCCGCTGCGCCTGAACCGCACCAGCCCCTTCCTCGGGCTCACCTTCAGGAACACGTGATCCCCGACTGCAAACTCAAGAGGTCGACGTCGCCTGTCTGCATAACTCTTCTGCCGGCTCTGCGCGGTCCTCAACCGATCGCGGATCAATGTGACCTTCTCCGTCGTCTCTCTGACAAGATCTGGCCCCAGCAGACTCTTGTCCCCCACCTCTGCCCAGCATACTGGTGACCGACACGGCCTACCATACAACGCTTCGAACGGTGCCATCCCGATACTGGCCTGGAAGCTGTTGTTGTAGGCGAACTCGGCCAATGGCAGGTGGGTCTCCCAAGATCCCCTGAAATCCAGCACACATGCTCGCAGCATGTCCTCCAAGATCTGAATGGTACGCTCAGACTGACCGTCTGTCTGAGGATGATGTGCTGTGCTGAGTAGGACCTCTGTCCCCAGTGCCTTCTGCAGACTCGGCCAGAACCTGGACGTGAAGCGGGGATCCCTGTCAGACACTATCGACACCGGGACCCCGTGGAGGCGCACTATCTCCTGGATATACAGACTGCTCAACTTGTCGACCGGGTCTGTCATCCTCATAGCCAGAAAATGGGCCGACTTGGTCAACCGGTCGACTACCACCCACACGGCGTCGTTTCCCTTGGGCGATCTCGGTAGTCCACACACGAAATCCATCGTAATGTGCTCCCACTTCCACTGAGCAATCGGTAGTGGCTGTAACAATCCCGCGGGACGCTGATGCTCTGCCTTCACCTGCTGACAGACAAGGCATCTCGACACAAACTCTGCGACTGCTCTCCTCATGCCGCGCCACCAGTAGTGCCTCCTGAGGTCACGGTACATCTTGGTGCCCCCCGGATGCACTGCGAGACGCGAATGGTGTGCCTCTCGTAACACGGCATCTCTATAGTTAACTGGTACGAACAGCCCCCCGCGGTACCGTAGTCCCCAATCAGTACTGTCCTGCCAGCCCACCACCTCGTCACCCCTGACGACTCTCTCGCGGATCTCTGATGCTTCGACGTCCTCCCTCTGCGCCTCCAACACTTGGGCAAGCAGTGAGGGCTGAGCCACTAGGGAGCACATGGCAACACCGCCAGTAACCTCCTCTAGCTCAAGCCCGAATGTGCTCAGCTCCCCCATCATGTCCCACTCTCGGACAGATATGCTGGCGAGGCTCGGAGCCGACTTCCTACTCAAGGCGTCGGCGACAACGTTCGCCTTGCCTGGGTGGTAGTGTAGCTCGAAGTCGTACTCCTCGAGTAGTTCCATCCACCGTCGCTGACGCATGTTCAGGTCTCGCTGGGAAAATATGTACTTGAGGCTCTTGTGATCCGAGAACACCTGAAACCCCTCGCCGTACAGGTAATATCGCCAGCTCTTTAGCGCAAACACGACTGCTGCTAGCTCCAAGTCGTGGGTAGGATAGTTACGCTCGTGTATCTTCAACTGCCTGGAGCCATAAGCCACAACTCTGCCCGACTGCATCAGCACGCAACCCAGTCCCTCTCCGGATGCATCGCAGTAAACATCATAGCCAATCCCTCGCTCGGGCACCACTAACACTGGAGCTGTAGTCAGTCGAGTCTTCAATTCCGCGAACGCACGCTCACAGTCATCTGTCCACACGAACCCAACACCCTTGCGCGTTAACAGAGTCATCGGTGCGGCTAGTCGTGCAAAATCCTGGACAAATCGCCTATAGTAGCCTGCCAATCCCAGAAAGCTGCGGATCTCGAAAACACTCGTGGGCCGTGCCCACTTCGAGACCGCGTCGATCTTCGACGGATCGACCAGGATACCGTCACGGGATACGATGTGGCCGAGGAATCTCACCTCAGAGAGCCAGAACTCGCACTTCTCCCGGTTGGCATATAGCTGGTGCTCGCGCAGTAGGGTCAGAACAACCCTCAGATGTGCCTCATGCGCCGCCTCGTTCTGCGAATATATTAGGATATCGTCCACGAACACCACCACAAACTGATCCAGGTACGGCCGGAAGATGCTGTTCATCAGGTCCATGAACGCTGCTGGCGCGTTCGTCAGTCCGAATGGCATCACCAGGAACTCGTAATGCCCATAGCGTGTCCGGAATGCAGTCTTTGCGACGTCCCCCTCACGGACTCGCAACTGATAATAACCGGATCGCAGATCGATCTTCGAGAAGTGAGTCGCCCCTCTCAACTGGTCAAACAAGTCATCGATCCTCGGCATCGGGTACCGGTTCTTCACTGTAACCCGGTTCAGCTTCCGGTAATCTATACACATCCGTAGCTCTCCACTCTTCTTCTTCACGAAGAGTGCTGGTGCTCCCCACGGCGATGCACTCGGACGGATAAACCCCTTCTGCTGAAGCTCCTCCAGTTGACGCTTCAGCTCAGTCAACTCTGCCGGCGCAAACCTGTAAGGCGCCATCGATATCGCCGCCGTTCCCGGCACTAGGTCAATCCCGAACTCCACCTCACGAATCGGTGGCAGCCCGCTCAACTCCTCAGGAAAGACCTCGGGGAACTCGCATACCACTCTCGGTAACTCTCGGCTCTGCACAGCCGGTACTTCCTCCTCTGCGGACAACGCCGACAAGAGGACCCCACTCTTACTCCCCAGCACGCACGTCACCTTCGTACCGCCCACTGTCACTGTCACTCGTCGTCTGTAGCAATCGATGTTGGCTCGGTACCTCGACAACCAATCCATACCCAAAATCACATCAAAGGTAGTCATCCCCAACACGAGAAGGTCACCAGGGCAAGGACAGTCTGCGACTCTAATCTCGCAGGCACGACATACTCTAGTCAACGATGCACCACCCCCAACTGGGGTGTCCAGGCATAGGGGTGGACTCAACGGCTCTAAGCTCAACCCCAACCTCTCAGCACAACCCGACGAAATAAAAGAGTGCGATGCCCCGGTATCAAACAAGAACAAAGCCCATAAATGATACAACAAACACGTACCCTGGATGGTCTCACGGTACGTGCTAGGTCCTGGGGCTCTGGAGTCGGTGACTGCATATACTCTCCCCTGCGAGGCCTGCTGCCTCTGACCCTGCGCACTGGCTGCTGGATACCCGTGACTCTGCTGCTGTCTCGGAATTGGTGCGCTCGTAGACGGCCGTGATGATCTCGGCTGCTGACCCTGTCGAGGGCGACCTCTGGGCGACTGTACTGTCCGCGACTGCTGCGGTCGCTGCACTGATGTCTCCCCCAACTGCTCTCGGCACCATGCCATAGTGTGACCGGCCCGGCCGCATCGGTAACAGCTGATCTCATCAGCCCTTGACCCCGAGCCCTGGCCTGTCCGGCTAGTAGCTGGTACTGCCGCGGTTCCTCCCCTCGTCGGACAGTCTCGCTGTAAGTGGTCTGGCTGCCCGCAGTGATAGCATGACGGCCTCCTCTCTGAGGCGACTGGCCCCACTGATGCCACTGACCCCTGCTGTCTCGATCCACTCTGATGAGGCGGTGGTCGGAAGGATCCCGCGGTCCTCTGCCTCCGCGAGTCTCGTGAGTCTGACGGCCCTGCCCAACTGATCGGCCGAGGTCGGACCCCGAACAGGCACTTTTTCCAAGAAATTACGAAACTTCACGGGCTACAAGGAAACGGCTCAACTAAGACCGCCGTGACGACGGCTAAGCTTTTTGGATCCAAAACGAGCCTCGAATGGACCAAAACGTCGCTCGGTTGACTTTTCCAGCAAAAAGTCAACCTTTCCCAAATTGGTCAGAAAGTTGCCCTGAGTCCCCCGGAACTCACTTTGGTCGATATCGGGGTCAACTTGAGTCTGGTATGACCCTCGGGGTCAAATTTAGGTTCATTTAGGTGTATGTCCAAAAATTTAAATTTTCCTGTTTTTCGTCGATTTGACTAGCGTTGACCGGGAGAGGTTCTTACAAACCCCAACAAGGAACTCAAAGGAAAATAAATCTAGTAAAAAGGACCTTGAATTATGTTCACATATTAAAGATGTCAAATATGTCTCTAAAACAGTCAGTGAAGACCGCTTCAAAAAAAAAACTATTGGGTTGGACCGGGTCGGACCGGACCCAACCAGCAACCCGGCCAGACCAGCAACCCGGCCCGGGCAGGCCTCCATCCACGTCTGGGCCGCGCGGCCCATCTCGGCGAGGCCCGTGTGTCAGGCCCGTTGAGGGCTTCTGTATAAAAGGGTGAATTTAGGGTTTCAAACCCTAAATTCGACCCTTCTCTTTTCTCCAGCAGCCATCGACGACCTCCCTCCCTTACTCATCCTTCGTCTTCTTCGAACCTCATCCCCGACCTCCCCTTCGCCGCCGTCTTCTCCTCCGTCCGATCCACGACCACGCCGCCCCCGTCTCCTTTCCCTCTCCGTCCAATCCACAACCACGCCGCCCCCGTCTCCTTTCCCTCTCCGTCCGATCCACAACCACGCCGCCCCCGTCTCCTTTCCCTCTCCGTCCGATCCACAACCACGCCGCCCCCGTCTCATTTCCCTCTCCGTCCAGCCACCACGCCACCATCAAGCCGCCGCCTCTTCTCGGTCCCGGAATCGTCGCCCACCGTGAGATCCGCAACCGGCGATTCAGCCGAGCTCGCCGGCATCCTCACGCCCGAGCTCGTCTCGCCTCTCTCCCCCGAGCCTCCATCGCCGGCCTCACTCAGATCTGAGCCGTCGCCACTGTCCGGAATCGAAGCCGGTGCCTGTACCTCGCCTCCGAGCACCCTTCCTCCTCTCCTCCCGTGCGTAGCCCGAGCCCACCGCCATCTTCTCCGTCGCCGGCCACGCCTTCGTCCCGAGCCAGCTGCCGTGCATCGCCGCCGTGCACGGGGCCGAGGGCCGACGAGACCAGGTGTCACCGGTGCGGCCGCGTTGGGCACACTATCGGTCAGTGCTATGAGCCGTTGGGGGCAACGCCAGTGCGACAATCACAACAATCGCGCCCTCGTCAGAGCCAACGGTCGAGGTTTTCGCAGCCGTCGACGAGCGGGCCAGCTCTGAGACAGCAGCGGAGCTATGGATATTCAGACGTTGGTGCGCCGAGCCAGAGGCAGCAGGCGCCAACGGGGAGAATGTACGCGGTTACCGATTCCCGGGTCCTAGGATCCCCTACCTACCACGAGACCTATCGGGGTACGTGTTTATTGTACCTTTTTTTAGCGTTATTCTAATTTCGCGGACGAAATTCCTTTAAGGGGGGTAGATTGTGAAGACCGCTTCAAAAAAAAAAACTATTGGGTCGGACCGGGTCGGACCGGACACGACCAGCAACCCGGCCCGGGCAGGCCTCCATCCACGTCTGGGCCGCGTGGCCCATCTCGGCGAGGCCCGTGTGTCAGGCCCGTTGAGGGCTTCTGTATAAAAGGGTGAATTTAGGGTTTCAACCCCTAAATTCGACCCTTCTCTTTTCTCCAGCAGCCATCGATGACCTCCCTCCCTCCCTCCTCCTTCGTCTTCTTCGAACCTCATCCCCGACCTCCCCTTCGCCGCCGTCTTCTCCTCTGTCCGATCCACGACCACGCCGCCCCCGTCTCCTTTCCTTCTCCGTCCGATCCACAACCACGCCGCCCCCGTCTCCTTTCCCTCTCCGTCCAGCCACCACGCCACCATCAAGCCACCGCCTCTTCTCCGTCCCGGAATCGTCGCCCTCCGTGAGATCCGCAACCGGCGATTCAGCCGAGCTCGCCGGCATCCTTATGCCCGAGCTCCTCTCGCCTCTCTCCCCCGAGCCTCCAACGCCGGCCTCACTCAGATCTGAGCCGTCGCCACCGTGCCGGAATTGAAGCCGGTGCCTGTACCTCGCCTCCGAGCACCCTTCCTCCTCTCCTCCCGTGCGTAGCCCGAGCCCACCGTCGTCTTCTCCGTCGCCGGCCACGCCTTCGTCCCGAGCCAGTCGCCGGCCACGCCTTCGTCCCGAGCTAGCCGCCGTTCACCGCCCTTCCTTCCACGGTGAGCGTTTCGACGTGGTGGTTGGTCGGATTTTCTCGACCCGAGACGTTTCGTTTTTGTTGTTGTTTGTTTTGTCCCGAGCTTACTATAACTCCAGAATTGGAAAAGGAAATAAAACGAGTTTTGTTGTAAAAGTTGATTCCTTGTGATTTTAGATCTGAAATGTTTGGTCGTAGGATCAACAGAATTGGAAAAAGGAATATCAATTTAACAGTTTGATTGAAGTAAATCGCGGATTTATCAGAAAAGAACAAAAGGTAGGATTTGAGAACCAAAACGGTTTTAAGGAGAAGGGTTTTGAAAACCAAAACTGTTTTAAATAAAAAGGGGTTAAAATCAGTTTTTAGCGAAACGGGTGCCTTGGGATTCGTACACCGGGTTTTGTGTTCGGGGCTCGAGTACTCGAACTCGATTCGTCGTTACTCCCGCTTTTATCCCGCTCGAGTTAAAGGACAACTGTCGGTTTTAAACTGGATTAATCGTGACCTTTAAATTAACCTGGGAACCGCCCCTAATTATGGCTTTCGTGATCTTTAGCGTCCGGCTTCGATCGAAGTGAAGCCCGGAGGTAGCGAGCCAGAACGTCAGTAGCAAGGAAGCGTAGCGGGTGCTCTTCGGTTGAGGTAGGGAAAAGTAGCCGGATCTCGGCCCTGACTAGGGAAAGTTAACAGTAGAATTGCATGTGACACCGGGGTGTCGTGGGTTGAGTAGGTTATTGAATATTAGAAATGCATGATACGGGATTGTAGCGTTTATCAGAAAAGCATGTTACGAGAACTTAGTAATTATTGAGAGAAGCATATGACACTTAGTAGTGTCGTAGGAGCAGAGAACTTAGCGATAATTGTTTTACTGGAGGCATATGACCATGCCCGGAGGTTGATTGTGAACTTATCGATATTAGGAGTACTGGAGGCATATGACCATGCCCGGAGGTTGATTGTGAAACTGTTGATATTAGGACTGTTGGAGGCTTGGGTTAAGCCGGAGGTTGATTGTTTATTTTGGTGTTTTGGGTGGCCTTGAGAGCCCGTGTACTAAGGTTGGTGTCCTTGGCTGGCCTGACCGAGTTAGAGTCTAGGGGGGGGGGGGGGGGGGGGGGGGTTGCAAGCTTTCTTTAGCTGGCTTACGAGTTAGAGTTTCGGTAAGTTGCAAGCGTGTTTTATGGTTGGTGTCTTGGGAGGCCGTGAGAGCCCGTGTTTTATCGTTGAGTTTTGGGTGGCCTTGAGAGCCCGTGTACTAAGGTTGGTGTCCTTGGCTGGCCTGACCGAGTTAGAGTCTCGGGGGGGGGGGGGGGGGGGGTTGCAAGCTTTCTTTAGCTGGCTTACGAGTTAGAGTCTCGGTAAGTTGCAAGCGTGTTTTATGGTTGGTGTCTTGGGAGGCCGTGAGTGCCTGTGGGGCTGTTGAGTACGTGTCTTACTGTCAGCGTGTCTTGGGAGGCCGTGAGTGCCTCTGGGGCTGTTGAGTCCGAGTTTTACTGTTAGCGTCTTGGTGGCCATGAGTGCCTGTGAGTGTTGAACCTGTGTTGTTACTGGTTGTTGAACTTGCTTGTGATTGTGCTTGTGATTGTGATTGTGGTTACCTGAGGTTGGGGGCCCGCTTCATGAAACGGGGGTCCACGATCACACGCGTCTGCATGTTCAGACGGGGTAGGGGGCCCGCCCGCCAATAAAGGGATCCTGGCCGCGCGTGTGTGGTTTGGGTTTGTGAGCATACTCTGGCTGGCTTACGGGTTAGAGTCCCGGTAAGTTGCAGCATTCTTCGGCTGGCTTGCGAGTTAGAGTCTCGGTAAGTTGCAGCATTTTCCGGCTGGTTTACGGGTTAGAGTCCCGGTAAGTTGCAGCATTCTTGGGTTGGCCTGACCGGGTTAGAGTCCCGGGAGGGCGTTCTTGGCAGCTGGTTTGCGATCCTTTGTGATCTTGTTTTGGTGTGCGATCCTTTGTGATCTTAGTTGGTGTGTGATCCCTTGTGACGCTGTTTGGTGTGGCGTACTTTCTTTTGAGTCCTTGGAAGAGGTCGTCAATCGTTGTGTCAGGTCTACTTTACGTGTCAGAGTGTTGAGTCGTTCGAGGAAGGTCACCGTGGGTGTTTGTTCAGTCAGAGTACTTGGGTTGGGGATGGTGTTCCCCCGTGTTGAGTCGTTGTTGGTGTTACCTGCTTGTCTGCTAATTATGCCGTAGTCAGTCTGTTATCTGTGGTGGTGAGCGAACGCTCACCCCTAGCTGCTTTTCCAACAGGTACTGTTCGTGGGACGGACTAGGTGAGCTCTCGAAGCTTGTGGAGCTAGGAGCGGAGTCCGGGGTATGTCTTTTGAGTCTAGTGACGGATACCCTGTACTTTTGTCCACTTGTTGGGACGTGTTTTGAACTGTAATTATTACTTTGTTAAACAAATGGTACTTTTAAAGTGATTTAATGGAAAAGGTTTCAAAGTATTTTATTATTTTAAATGTTCGCGTCCCGAGTTCGGTTTACTGAAATTGGGGTGTGACACAGTCAAACATATATCTGAAGAAGAACTAAGTAGGAAGACTTCCATGACTCAGTTGATCAAGGAAAAGGAGATTGACATTGGGAAATCTGTCTTGGAGAAATAAATTACCAAGGAAACTGGTGCAACAACTGATAAAAGGAAAGGAAGTTGATACCCTAAAGAAAGATTATGTAGACTAGTATAAAAGAAGGGAATGTGTCACTTGTAGATCTATATGTCTAGAGAGGGAAGTTGTTAAAAGCTCTAAAGGCTTAGATAATGTTATCAAGGTTCTATAAGATGCTGAGTTGAAGAGAACTGTGAAAGGGATTTGCCCCTACTATTCGCAACTACTACAGAAGTTTGTTACACAACTCACTACTGGTTTTGACAAGCCTGGATTTCAGATTTTTCGCAAAGTTATTATCAGAGGACACATAGTAGATGCCAGTGAAGATGCAATCAACATCTATCTGGAAAGAAAGACAACAAAGGGAGAAACTGTCATGCATGAGTTAGATAAAGTGACCAGGGAAATTACAAGAGAATGTAGGAAGAAGTGGCTGCCTAAAGAAAAACTCACTTCCTCGGAACTCACGCCGATGTACTTCATTCTCTTCAAGATAGGTGTTGCAAACTGATTCATTTATGCCATATGTACGTCCTCCTATCCGAACTTTGGTTCTATTGTCACTGACCATTTTGCTCGACTTGTACTTTCCAGTACGACCAAGCTACCTATAGGCTATTCCTTTCTAGTTTCTGGGATGATACTTCAACAACACCCCAATATACTCAGAGATACTGATGTCCAAAGAAAGAAGCCAGCTACGTTCTACTTCAAGCATCTTGGAAATTTAGATGTCAGCAATGATATCTCTTCACCATACTCAAAGAATCCTCGTCACATCATTTCAATTGGTGCCAAGATTTAAGCAACGCTAGACATTCTGGAGGAGATTGTCTCAGACTTGAAGAAAGGTAGTAATGAAGATCATCCAGGAATTATCGAGCTGGAAGAATCTTTGTCTCAATCTGACCTTTAGTCAAGGAAAGTGTGCTCAAGTCTCTCTAATAATACTTTTGACGAACTATGTTTATATTGCCTTGGATATGTCTGAGCTTTAACTTATGTTGTACTAAACTCTCTACAACTTCCTCCGAAGACACTACATGTAAAATTTCATATCATTATCAGTGTTTGGTATATAGTTCTACTACTCTTGTCAGTTATTTATCACATATGATCTATGGAACTACTGGCATATTCTTCTGAGCTGAGAGGAATCATGAAGCAAATTGGAAAACACAAGCTATGTTGCTCCTAACAAAGACTGAAGAGCCACATGTTAGAGCAAATGCCTTGTCAATCAAATAGAAAGATTCAAGGGAATTGAATGCAGCTCAACATATAATAAGAGTACTTACAATTCAAAATCGCAAAACTCAAGAATGTGATACTATATGTCAATCCTGGAAGAAACTCAGCCTCTTTAGGATCTACGTGTTTGACTGACCAAGAGCACCAACAAGGAACATTTCATGCTTACTGCACATGAACCTTTTCCTCTCTTATAATCCAAGGAAGACAAGAGTGCTTGCTGATCTCCCCATAATTCATGGCTAATCATATGCCCATATTTCATTCAATGGATCTTTGGCGACTTGTTGTGGCAAGCAGGGGGAGAAGGCTAGATGAAGTTACTAACAAATATGAGCATGCCGACCAGATTAAAGAATATCAAGGAGCATGTTGTGTCAAATCTCCGAACTCTCAATCTGAAGAATCTATACATTTGGGCTATTGGGTGCTTGCCTCAAAAATAGCCAAAGGGGGAGATTGTTGCTACATCGATATTGGCTACTTTTGAGTCAAGACAAAGATGTTAGATGTTAGTAGAGATGTCAGTGGACATCATGGTGGAACCGGAGCAGATCAAAACTGAAGATGTCAACACAAAATGTCAGTGACATCACAATGTTGACAGTATACGCGCGAGACTTTTTAAATATATCTAGAACACCTCCACATTGATTCGGTAAAAGATATGTTTATTATTCATATAGATACTCTTTTTTTAGAGAGATCTATTTGAGTTAGGAACCAACTAGATTTACTTTCCAAGATCAGAAGATACACACACAGATTTGTGTGGGTAAATATTGGAAAGACTTGTTGAACAAGAAATAAGAGATTCAGTGTTGCTGAACAAGGAAACCAAAGAGATTCAGCTACAGCGTGACTTTGGAGTCACCAAAACCCTAGAAGCCACGAAGCAAGGGTTAGAAGAGCTATAAATACAAGGCTATCCATTCAAGCTCGGTTCGAATATCTCGTAGTACTTAACGTCCATATCAGGAGTGAGATTCACAGGTGCAAGTCCGTGAAGGACAGTTCGTGATCCTCAATTTATGGATTGAGGTTCCTTGGCATATTGCATGAACTCAAGATGAATTAAACTGAAGGAGAACGTCTTATGCTCATACTTGAACCAATGTATGGTCAAAGAGTTGAGTTACATGGTGGACATTGAAGAACCACATCAAACATAGAAGATTAAAAGGTATTTGAGTCTGTTGGTGCTCGAAGAGTGGAACTGAGATGGTATCTCAAGTTCAGGGAGAGTCTCTAAATTAGGTTTGTCACTCGTGTAATAATAGCATAGGGTAGATCTGAGAACTTGTATGTGTATTGATTCCAACATAGTGAAAACATTTCCGCTAACAAAGTGCCCCCAGGTACTGAACTGGGTTAACAATTTTGTGTCTCTGTGTGTTTGATTTCTTTATGCTTATTGTACAATTCATACTTCAAATAGTGAGATGTCAACAAACAAGTAAGAGCATCCCGTTTGACATTTCATCATCATCATACAATTAAGTGTTCATGTTAGTATAGCCTCCAATCCAACTACTAAAGAAAAGATGTTTGATTAAAGGAGTAACATTCCAAGTGACATCTTTCTTAATAGCATCACGTTATCAGAATTTCACTTATGATAGGGTCGAATGGTCCTTTCTTCTGGATGAGGATGTTCGGGTTTGGGGAGGAATGACTCCTACTTGTGGCGGCATGCTTGGTCTCGATTCGATATGTCGTCTCCTTGGGGGGGGTCGGTCTACCCCTGATTTCTCTCCAGGTAGGGATATTCGTCAAGTTAACCCGCTATCACTTTACCTCTTTATATATTGCATGGAGAGTTGACCTTGCAATTGAGACTGGTGTTCCCCTACCATACAAGCCCACTTTTAAGACTAGGACTAGAGGGAGGTTCTGGTCACACCCTATCTTATAGCCGGGTAGTTGACTACTAGTACTGGTAAAGAGACTTGAAGGGGATCTATTTATAAAAATGGATTATCATGAGCTTCGTCGTATGAGTGGGGATTGGTCGGATGTGACCAGTACATCTATTTAGAGTTCCATTTTGGGATCTCCCCATCCCGCCCACACAGGTGTTTCTATGGCGGACCTTGTAAACAACCTTCCGATGGAAATGGTCTTGTGTATCAAATTTTTCCCGATATCTCCAACCTACTCCATCTGTACCGAAAACGACCTCTCATTTGTTCTTTCATTGTCCTTTTTCCCGGAACTTCGAGAACGGAAATGCATTTATCTTTCTTTCTTCTTTTTTCTTTGGGGGTGGCGGTGGGGGTGGTGTTGGTAGGGGTTCATAGTATGTAATATTTTACATATTGTTGGTGATTGGTCCTATCCTCCCCTCATCCCCAAGACAGAATGAAACAACGATGTAGTTATGGGGGGTCGGGAAGCTAGGAATGTGTTCGTGTGGAAAAAAGATGGCTTGCCCCCATTTTTGCTACAAGAAGGGCTCATTTTGAAGCGTGGACGGAAGCCAATAACAGGCCTCAAGTTTCGGTCCCTTTGGGTCTCCAGGTCTCCCCCCGCCTTCCTCGTCGCGTGTACTACCGTTATCCGGATGGGTAGCCATCAATGTGGACGAAGTAATAGACTCTGGCCAAATGACCAGGGTGTTTATCTTTTGGGATGAGAATAGAGCTGTTCTTGAGAGCTAAAAGCAGGTACTCAGGGGCCTCTTATTCCCCTCTTTGGGGTTCAGACTACGGGATACCACTAAGTGAGTATACGGAGTGATGCACAACTCTTAGTCAACTTTATTACCAATAGGGCCACGCTCCTATTCCTGTTAGGAAATATTCTTTAAGATATTGTAGAGTCATTATGCCATGAATCGAGAATGTCTAACTCGAGTTTATTAAGAAGCCAATGAACACCGCCTCTCACTGGTCGTTAAGAATCCAATGAATGAACGCCCGTTAAGAATTATTCTTCAAGTCATTCAGCACGTTTTGAATTTGTCCATTTGTGATCAAGACTTATTGTTCTGGATATATTAACATCTGTTTTAGTCTCAGTCAATTAATCTAAACTTCCTCGTTGCCTTTCAAGGAAAAAGAACCATGATAATTGTAGTATAGTAAAACAACATATATTCGTGATATTACGACTTATATTTTGATTCTGATTGAAAAGATAATCACTAAATAAATTATTAGTTATTCACTAACGTGGAGTATATAGTTTTTTTTACTGAAAGGTGCAATTTCGTTAAATCATAGTTCAATTACATAGATGTGCGATAGGAAACATATTTCCTGACCAGTGAGGAAGAACAGTCGTAGAACATAATTGTGCACGGTTCTAGTAACACTATAACCATCATAGATGGTATTGAGACGCCACATCGGCAGGAAGGAAAGGTGGGGGTTGAAAAATGGAACTGGAAGTCCTACTCAAACACCTGAGTCTGGACTGCATCAGTTGTATTGGGAGCATGGGCGGATCTACAAAGGACCCAAGGGGGGGCACGTGCCCCCCTCAATTTTCTAAAAACTAATTTTACGGTTAAGGTTTATAAAATCTTTTTAGTTATATGTTTATTTGTGCCCCTCTTGGCTTTCCATAAAACCAAAATTCTGTGTTTTAAATTATCATCCTTATCTTTTCATTTTTTTCTAATTAGTAGTAGAATACAAGATATAATAAGTTATTGTTCAATACTTATAAAAAAAAGGTATTTGTTCAATATTTTTCAAAAAAAAAAGTAATTGTTCAATAGAGGAGAAATCAAATACAAACCATGTCTGAGGAGAAATCTAATAGAAACCCCTCTTATCCTAAAAACTGTGTGAATCAATCCTAGCCACACACCCTTTAGATCCAACATTCATCATAATGCCACCTCATCACCCCAATTCAACCAAAACTCACGCCGCTTTCTTATTTTGTCACACAAGCAAGGGCATAATTGTAATAGCATGGTGCCATGTGGACAAGTGTCCATTTTTTTGTTCAACAATTCATTAATTTAATCATTCCCGCTTCGTTTCAACTCCGATTAGCTTCATACTTGCGCCAATATTTTTCTTTTTCCAAGGGCTTTAAATCAAGATCAGTCATGAATATATTTTGAAGCACGAAATAAAAATTTATATTGGGGTGATAAAAACAATGTTTAGTGTTGATAAATCTTCACTAATAAATTTTTTATATCGGGGTATCAAACTAGTGCTAAATAGTGTTTAGTGCTGATAAAACTAATGCTTAGTGTTCATAAAAAACATGTGATGATGTGATAAAAATCATGTTCGATTTTGGAAAATGTGGTGATAAAACTAGTGTTCAGTGTTGATAAACCCAGTGTATAGTGTTGATAAACCCAGTGTATAATGTTGATAAAAATTACCCAGACTTAACTTTTTTTAAAAATCAGCCCCGAAATAAGGGTGATAACCTAGAGTTTAGTGTTGGTAAAAAAAACTTGTGATGAGATGATAAAAACACATGTAATTTAATGATAAACATAGTGTTTAGTGTTGATAAAACTAGTGCTTAGTGTTCATAAAAAACATGTGATGATGTGATAAAAATCATGTTCGATTTTGGAAAATGAGGTGATAAAACTAGTGTTCAGTGTTGATAAACCCAGTATATAGTGTTGATAAAAAGTACCCAGACTTAACTTTTTTTTTAAATCAGCCTCGAAATAAGGGTGATGACCTAGAGTTTAGTGTTGATAAAAAAAAACATGTGATGGGATGATAAAAACACATGTAATTTAATGATAAACATAGTGTTTAGTGTTGATAAAACTAGTGCTTAGTGTTCATAAAAAACATGTGATGATGTGATAAAAATCACGTTCGATTTTGGAAAATGAGGTGATAAAACTAGTGTTCAGTGTTGATAAACCCAGTGTATAGTGTTGATAAACCCAGTGTATAGTGTTGATAAAAATTACCCAGACTTAACTTTTTTTTTAAATCAGCCTCGAAATAAGGGTGATGACCTAGAGTTTAGTGTTGATAAAAAAAACATGTGATGGGATGATAAAAACACATGTAAGTTAATGATAAACATAGTGTTTAGTGTTGATAAAACTAGTGCTTAATGTTCATAAAAAACATGTGATGATATGATAAAAATCACGTTCGATTTTGGAAAATGAGGTGATAAAACTAGTGTTCAGTGTTGATAAACCCAGTGTATAGTGTTGATAAACCCAGTGTATAGTGTTGATAAAAATTACCCAGACTTAACTTTTTTTTAAATCAGCCCCGAAATAAGGGTGATAACCTAGAGTTTAGTGTTGATAAAAAAACATGTGATGGGATGATAAAAACACATGTAATTTAATGATAAACATAGTGTTTAGTGTTGATAAAACTAGTGCTTAGTGTTCATAAAAAACATGTGATGATGTGATAAAAATCATGTTCGATTTTGGAAAAAGAGGTGATAAATCCAGTGTATAGTGTTAATAAACTCAGTGTATAGTGTTGATAAAAATTACCCAGACTTAACTTTTTTTTAAAAATCAACCCCGAAAATAATTTTTTTTTTCGTGCTTCAAAATATATTCATGACTGATCTTGATAGAAAGCCCTTGAAAAAACAAAACTAATGGCGCAAGTTTGAAGCCAATCGGAGTTCAAACGAAGTGGGAAAAATTAAATTAGTGAATTGGTAAAAAAAAATGATGGTTTTACTAAAAAGCTCTTACCTCTTACTAAAAAGTGCTGTTTTTTTGCAGTTAACAAGTCAACAAATCAATTGTATCTCATCCATCCATTCTTAAAATAAATGGCTTGGATTGGTTCACACAGTTTTTACGTTAAGGAGTGGTTTCTACTTGATTTTTCCTCAACCATGTCTTAACCTAAAAACTAGAGAACCAATCTAAGTCATCCATTTTAAGAATGGATGGGTGAGATGCAATTGAGTAGTTGACTGCAAAAAAAAACACTTTTTAATAAGTGTTAAGGGCTTTTTAGTAAAACAATCATATTATTATTTTTAATCAATTTACTAATTTAATTTTTTCTACTTCGTTTGAACTCCGATTGGCTTCAAACTTGCGTCATTAGTTTTGTTTTTTAAGGGCTTTAAATCAAGATGAGTCATGAATATATTTTGAAGCACGAAAAAAAAAATTATTTCGGTGTTGATTTTCTTTAAAAAAATCTGGGTAATTTTTATCAACACTTTTACACTGGCTTTATCAACACTTTACACTGGTTTTATCACCTCATTTTCCAAAAATGATCATTATTTTATCACCTCATCGCGTGCTTTTTATGAACACTAGTTTTATCAACACTAAACATTAGGTTTATCATTCAATTACGTGTGTTTTATCACCCCTATCACATGTTTTTTTTGAAGCACGGAAAAACATTTATTTCGGGGCTGGTTTTTCAAGAAATTATATCTGACTAATTTTTATCAACACTTTGCTCTGGCTTTATCAACACTTGACACTAGTTTTATCACCTCATTGTCCAAAATTGATCATGATTTTTATCATCTCATCACGTGCTTTTTATGACCACCCGTTTTATCAACACTAAACACTATGTTTATCATTAAATTACATGTGTTTTTATCACCCCATCGCATGTTTTTTTTATCAACGCTAAACTCTAGTTTATCACACTTATTATCAAAATTGAACATGGTTTTTATCACCTCAGTACATGTTTTTATCAACATTTAGCACTAGTTTGATACCTCCGATATAAAACCTTTATTAGTAAACATTTATCAACACTCAACATTATTTTTATCACTGCGATATACCTTTTTATTTTCGTGCTTCAAAATATATTCATGATTGATCTTGATTTAAAGCCATTGAAAAAATAAAAATATTGGCGCAAGTTTGAAGCTAATCAGAGTTCAAACGAATTAGGAAATATTAAATTTGTGAATTTGTGAAGAAAAAAATTGGGCACTTGTCCACATGACACCATGCTTTTACAATTATGATCTTGCTTGTGTGAGAAAGGATTAAAGTGGCGTGAGTTTGGGAGAAATTGGGGTGATGATGTGGCATCATGGTGAATGTTGGATTTTAGGTGTGTGTGGGTAGGATTGGTTCTCTGGTTTTTAGGTTAAGAGTGGTTTGTAGCAGATTTCACCTCTTGTTCAATATTTATCAAAAAAAAAAGTAATTGCTCAATAAGATTTAACCATATATTAACATTAAATGTTCTTATTTATTATTTTTAATTGTTTAATAGGTTTCAACCGTGTATTAGGTGTATGATGGTTTTTTATTATATTTTTTGTTTTGTACTTCTAATTTTTTTTAACTTCTCTAATTAGTTTGAATTTTTTTATTCTTATTTAAGATATTGTCTAAAGTTGGAGACTACATCAATTTAAGTTTTCAGTTTCATTCTTATAAAATTTAAGTTTTTTTTCTAATTCTGTTACTTATTTTTTGAATTTTTTTCTAAAAATACTCTTCTAGTTTCTTTCAATTTCCTAATTTACCCCTCAAATATTGTTAACGTTATGTAATACCATTAAAAAAATTTGGTACCCCCCTCACTGAAAAAGCTGGCTCCGCCACTGATTGGGAGGATATGTGTGATTCAAGGTTCCCTCCCAAGAAAAGTTCATGAATCTCTGCTCACTAGTTATTGATCCTGCAAAATAGAAATCAGATAAAATAAAAAAGCCCCAATCGCTTAGCCTGATCCAAAATCGAGAGAGGCTGCCTCGGTGGAGGCCAAGGAGATGGACGTGACAGTGAAGGTTTCAAACACGGGGGAGCTTGCTTAGGAAAGATGATCTGATACAGTTTGTTCTAATGCAAGTTGAATCTGTAGTAGGTACAGAAAACGGGGGTGCATCGAATCTGTATGCTTTTCGCATGCATCGGTGGAGGCCAAGGAGGGAGGGACATCGAAAGCGGCACATGTGGTAGTTGTAGAGACGGCGGGGGTGCGCAGGTGAGATGATCCGATACAAAGAGATCAAGGGGCTCCGAGGCGACGAGATCGATAGATACCGATGTGAGCCAGACACCCACCACCAGAGTTGGAAAAGGGGGGCTGAATACGATCGGAAAATACGTCGTTGGTGGTGGGAGGGAGTCGTAGTGACAAACGACGGTTCAAAAGAGGCCCCAAGAGAAAAAACCTTAAAACTGATAAGTAGAAAAACCCTAACAAAACAGTGGGAGCCGTACAACAATTCCTTTAAAAACAATACGCAGAGTATTTTTTTTTTGGAGATAATATGAGATTTTATTTAAATATCAGCAATGATGATGTTTTGAAGAGGTTCGGAGACATGACCCCCTTGCCAATTCCAGACAGGGTTAGAACAAGCCGCCCTGGAAAGCCAATTAGCTGCTTTGTTCGTTGTCCATTTTACAAATTCGAGTTGCACGCACTCGAGTGTAGATAAAAGGGAATTACAATTTGTGACAATTGTTCCCAGAGGAGAGAGAAACCTCCCACCTCGTCTGATCATATCCACTATGACCTTGCAGTCGCTCCGAACTACGGCCTTCTGGCGAGGATATTTTTGTAGCCACGTTAGCGCTTCCCGGATCGCATAGGCTTCCACAAACCCCGGGTTCCGGGCTCCATGGAATGATGTGGACCGGGCACCCCTAAGATGGCCCCTGTCGTCTCTGCATATCCATCATGTTCCCAGTTTGTCTGCCGCCACAAACAGAGCTCAATCTGTATTTATGGCCCACGCGCCCTGAGTGGGATGTTCCCATACCTCTGCAGCATGTACCTTTGAGTGGCAGGGAGCAGCCTGTGCTTGGAACTTCCTCCTCCTGGCTTCCATCCACTCTGTCTGTAGGTGGAATGTTGTCTGGAAGATACTGGCTGCTGGTTTAACTATATTCTCCCATACCACTTTGTTCCTAGCCTTCCACACCTCCCACAAGAGACATCCTATCAGTCCCCCGCTTTTCGGGGAGTTGATGTTAAGCGTTATCTGCACCCATTTATTTATTGTCTGGGCGTCTTGGGGTATATTAAGTCCCGACTTTGCCCAACACTCCGCTGCCACTGGGCATTAAACCAGCAGGTGTAGAGCCGACTCCTCCGCCCCAGAACAGATCGGAAAAATCGCCGCCATATCCACATGTCGTCGCCTCAGATTAACTACCACCTGCAAACAACATGAACAAGTGCGCCAAAGAAAAGATTTAACCTTCGGCATCACCTCCATCTTCCAAATAGCAGACCAGATTACTGGTTGGGCTTGGAAGGTCGCCTGGTCTTGGTGGCCCATACTATATGCCGACCTCACCGTGTATTGGCCCAAGTAGTCCCCCGCCCAGTACCAGGAATCTTGTGCGACCGTCCTACTTATCGGGACCGCCATTATAGCCCTCTGATCCTCCGGGCTGAATAGAGTATCGACTGTCTCTGTGTCCCATTTCCTCTCGTTCGGTCTCATCAGATCCAACACTAGCTTCCCATCAATTCCAGGGCCCGACGACTGCACCCTTGCCACCACCCTTGTGAGCCAAGGATGGTCACAGATAGACGTATCCGTTCCTGGCCCAATTGACCTTTGAGCCCCACTTTTGACCATCTCCTGTGCAGACATAATACTTTTCCAGACGTAGCTCTGATTCTGTTTTCGGACTGCTTCTAACACCGAGGACCTCGGGTAGTACTTAGCCTTCAGTACCCGAGCCACTAAGCTGTCTTCCTCCGTTACCAGTTTCCACAACTATTTACCTAGTAGGGCTGAATTAAACTAATACAAGTTCTTGAAACCCAGCCCTCCTTCCTCCTTCGGTCGCGACATAGTTGTCCAGGACTGCCAAATAACACCTTTCCCCGCCGGTCCTTCCGACTTCCACCAGAACCGAGCAAGGGCCACATTCATCTTGTCTAGGATCCCCCTAGGTTTCCTCATAACACTCATCGTATAGGTAGGTATTGCTTGTAACACTGATTTGACCAACACCTCCTTCCCCACGCAATTTAACAACTTATCATCCCACCTCTGGATCCTCCGAAGAACCATATCTAGCACATATTGCAATCCCTGCTTCCGACTCCTTCCCATCATGTTCGGGATTCCAAAATAGGGGGATGGGGTGTCCAACTCTGGTATCCCCAGGATCTGCACTCCTTCCAACCTTCTATGCTCTGGGGTGTTATGACTAAAGAAAAGAGACGACTTAGCTTGGTTCACTACTTGTCCCAATGCCTCCTCAAACATCCGGAGGAAGTTCCTCAAACGTGTCATCTCATCCGGTGTCGCCTTGCAGTATACGTAGCAATCATCAACAAAGAATAGATGTGATAACGATGGCGCTCTGTAGCCACTCGTACTCCATGTATTTCCCCTGCACCTTCAGCTCCTTGGAGTAGTCCGGAGAAGCCTTCCATACAAAAGAGGAACAAGTAGGGAGATAGCGGATCTCCCTGCCTGATTCCCCTCTCTGGTTGGACAAACCCCGCCTGCTGTCCCCCTGCAACAATATTATACGTCACCGAGTACGTGCAGCGGCGAACGAGTGATATCCACTCCTCGCCAAAACCAAATCCACTCATTATATCCCACAAAAATCCCCACTCCACCCTATCGTAGGCCTTGCTTATATCTAGTTTCAGCGACACCCACCCCTCCTTCCCTTATCTCTTATTCTTGAGGTAGTGTAAGGTTTTGTAAGACAGGATGATATTGTCCTGTATTGATCTGCCAGGCACAAACGCCCCTTAGGATTTCTGAAATTAGCCCATCAAGTAGACCCTTTAGTCTATTTGCGTCCACCTTCGATACCACTTTGAACACCATGTTACAAAGCGCAATAGGGCGGAGGTCCTTCAACGATGTCGGACACTCTACCTTCGGAATCAGAACTAGCGTTGTCTTATTCAGATCCCTCGGTATATCCTCCCCCGCAAATATCCTTCATACCCAACGAGTCACATCTTCACCCACCGTTCCCCAATACTTCTGGTACAAGAAGGGATTGAGGTCATCCGGTCCCGACGATTTATTAGGACCCATAGAAAAAGTCGCTTCTCGCACTTCGTCCGATGTCACCTCCCCCATCAACGCTCTGTTTTGCGCCTCCGTCAATTGTTGGCGGAATCTCGGAAAATTAACCCCATCCCCCCTTGTCCTCCGAGATAGAGTTTTATAGAACTCCAAAATATGGTCCCCCAATCCCGACTCCCAGGTTAGGACATTTCCATCACCATCCCGTAACTCGGACACCTTGTTGATACTCTTCCTCTGCAACGCTGAGGCCTGGAAGAATTTCGTGTTCTGATCACTATCCATGAACCAGTGTTGTTTAGCCCGTTGCCTCCAAAACTCACCCTTCTGCTCCAAGGCCTTGACATACAGTTTCTGTAGGGCCCTGCGTCGTCGAATACTCGTTCGATCCTCTCTGCCATTCAACCACAACATATCCTTCTCAATATTGAGATCTTCCTTGCTAAGGCATTGTATACCTCTTTGCCCCAGGCCTCCAAATCAATGTCCGTCTCCCGTATCTTTGCTCCAATATCTCTGTCCCCCGGAACACCCCACCTCGCCTGAATAAAATGAACACATTCCGGGTCCTCCGCCCAGATGTTCTCTAACCGGAATTGTCTTGACCCAACTGGTTCCACACGCCTGTCTGAATCCACCAGAATAGGTAGATGGGCAGACGTCGAAATGCCCATATTGGCCAAATGGGCCTCCGACCACATTGCTCTCAGTGTCGGAGACATCAATGCTCTGTCCAACTGCACCGCCATTCTCGTCTCTGGTTCACTCCCACTGTGCCAGGTGAACCCATACCCCTGAAGCGGAAGATCCTGCACGCCCACATCCCGCATTGCACCTCGAAACCCAGCAATTAGTCGTTCCGGATAACGGCGACCACCTCGTTTCTCCTTATTTCTCATAATACCATTAAAATCCCCCATCAGGAGCCATTTCCGCGACGCCCCCGCTCTTGTTCCTAGGGATCGAATCATCTCCCGCGTCTGCCACCTTAATTCCCGATTCGCCTCTCCGTACACCCCAGTAAAACGGAAGCTATTCCCAAGCGGGTCTTTAATTTCCACATCGATGTACTTCTCTCCACTCAGATATGGCGTGACTGACACCTCTGCAGTTCACAAGAGAATCATTCCCCCTTTGTGGCCCACCGCTAGAACCTCACATCCACTAGGAAATCCCGTCTTCA
The DNA here is from genome assembly GCA_963921825.1 of Erodium maritimum. Lineage (NCBI taxonomy): Eukaryota > Viridiplantae > Streptophyta > Magnoliopsida > Geraniales > Geraniaceae > Erodium > Erodium maritimum. The sequence goes on along the minus strand of OY997596.1, from coordinate 47,821,386 downwards.
GCTTCAAGATATCCACTTCCTATTTCCTAGCCAGAGTCTCACTAAGGAAAATAACCTGCGGTTTCCGACGCCGGATCACCCCTTTCAGGAACTCCACCGTCGCCAATTTCCCCAATCCCCTACAATTTCACGACAGAAACTTCATTCGAGTACCCGCCGCTATCCCGATCGTTGGTCCCCTCGTCTCCTCCGCAACACCTGACCTCAACACACAGTCACCCCCCGTCCAACGCGACACCAAACCGCCCAACGTGAACCGATCAGAACCGGCCAACCACATCTCAACTCAGACCAAGCGTTGACCGACCTGCTCAGCACACCACCGGTTCCTCCACAGACCTCACTCTCAACGGTATCTGACACTCAGTAGTCCACCGCCCCGGATCCCATCGGTCTCACCCCCGCCGGCTTACCCGTACCACCACCAACCACACCGGAGTCTACGACACCGGACGCGGGGCAACACAACAAGGCTTCTCGCGCCGGTGACGTGAGAACTCACCACCGAATCCATCAACAACCAGAAAACAGGAGACGGAGACAGAGACTTACCTCCACCTCGTACCGGACGGAGACTCAGCACCGAACTCACTCGCCGTCACGCGCTTCGACTGGCACAACTCTCCCGAGGCTAGGGCCGGCGTTATCTGAAGAGACATATCACATCCCAAAACTTATGATATACACATTGCCTTGAACGCATCATAGTAACCCATGAAGTTGTATTGTTGAAGTAAAGGGATAACGTTGTTTCCTAACCTTTCTCAACGTTTCGTTATCACGTCCTAACCCAGACCAACGTATCGTCTCAATTCCTTACATAAAACGTTTGGTTTTTTTGCACAAAGTATAAAAAACTGTTAAAATTACCAGTTCTGTTACCTGTTTGACCACGTGAGGGTCATGTGTTGGGTCTGAAAAAATTAAATGACAAAATTGCCCTCTTCTTTTCCTCTCTCTCTCTACGCTTGTCCTCCATGAATCTATCTGCAACGGTTCTCCATGAATCTCTCTGCAACAACAACCTTAATCTTCTTTCTCTATCCAAAGCTTAACATCGCAAACATTAAAAGTATGTATGTTTATTTTCCTCTTTTCTATTCCAATTTATTGCACAATCAAACAGAACAGAGCACACCAACAAATCAAAGAGACACGAGAGTCAAAGCAGAGAGAAGAGGATTGAAACCTCATGGTCACAGTCCACAAGTTGTTGCTCGCTCAAGCTGACCAGCTCTCCGGTGGACAGGAAATGAGCTCCCTCCAAATCCCCCGTCGCGCTGAACGACCAACATGACCCACAAGATCCCTATTTCCGCACCAAAAAAATTCAATCCACAGATACCCATCTTAATTAGCATATGGGTATGTATGAATTACCTGATCTTTGACGGCAGTAAGTTGTTGCCAAGATATGAAATTCAATTATGATTGAACTAGCCAAGCCATTTTATTGTTTTATACTGATTGCATTGGTTAGGGATTTAGAATTAAAATTGTCAAGTGTTAAATTTGCATCAACGATTGCTTTATTCATGTTGGTTACATTGATGTCCAGGGGAAATGAGTGATGAATCGAGGAGCTTTTTGGAACTTAATCTACCAAAAGCTGGCAAAAAGAGTTCAGTTTAGGAGTTGAGTTTGAAGTTGTGCTGGAGATAAAAGAGATAGTCCAAGGTTGAAGAAGAGGGCATAAAAGACAATTCGTAATTAAAACTAACATCATCCATCATTTTAACGGTTTTTTATACGTTGTGCAAAAAACCAAACGTTTTATGTAAGGAATTGAGACGATACGTTGGTCTGAGTTAGGACGTGATAACGAAACGTTGAGAGAGGTTAAGAACCAACGTTTTTCCTTGAAGTAAATGACCTCACAGGCGGAGTATATAGTTTGTAGTGTGTGGCACAATTAAATACTCCCATCTGTTTTTATTGTTTTTAATTTGGGCAACAGAAGAGCATTTGCGATTGGCTTGTTGTGGCCGCTTGCCAGCGTGGTGCTAGCCAACCGCCCCTTACCAGACAGGTCATTATGGTCCAACCCACCATTTGACTTCTTTCTTTTCAATTTCATGATTAACATTCTCATTAATTACTCAACTTCAACCTAATTATTTAATAAGTTTCCTCAAACTCTAGATAGACCAATGATCTGTACAAAATCTATTATTGGCCTGGTTCGGCAACCTAAAATGTACTTCTCTCACGTTTAAAGTTTAAACCCTTGTTTTGGGGTTCATGCATGCCTAATGAACATTGCCATGTCTGTTTTCTAGGTTTCTTGTTCTGCCCAATTCATTATCTACATTAGATGATTACCAAATATTACTTATCCGAACATAGTAATATAATAGTCTCACTTACAAATTATATGTCCAACCTAACAAACTCGTCATCAAAGGCTAATATGTTTGATCAGTTGCAAGTGTTAAATTTATGGTAAAGATGAGGTATGAATTTCCACCAGAAGTTGCTTACGCACAGAGTTTTGTACGTAATCACAAATTTCATTTTCAGGGTTCTTGGAACTGTTGGAATTTGACTTAGCACCACCATTAATGGTTCTTAACCAACAAGTGTTATCCAAAATTAATGTTTCTTCATCAATGAGTCCCGTTACGGGTCACTGCAACCGAATCCAATTCCACGTGTCTTTTCACTCCAACTCGGAGACTACACTGTTATGCGTGATTAGTACTAGTAGGTTATATAAGAACGTTTTTTAGAGGTAACAAACATTGGGATAAACCCTTAGAGCATCCACATCGTGCGACTCACGCCCCCACATAGCGCAGAGTGGTTCGTAACTCGCACCACAGATGTTGTGGTGTGATTCGCGCGGATCGCGCCCGGTCAGTGGCCGCGTGACACGTGGCTATAACGGACAAAAAAAAATTGGATCGTTGCCAAACGGTTCGATTTCAACGTTTATTATTATTTTTTAAATTAAAAATAAATAAAAATTAATACAATCATTTAATTTCCTCAACCCTATAAATACCCCTTCACCTCATTCATTCAACCCACATCATTTCTCTCCAAATTCTATCTACTATTGCTCTCTAAATTTCCACATTTATTCGATTAAAAATTTCCGACGACGAGGCTCAAATGAGGGTGGAGATCAAAGCCGCACGTCGCAAGGTGGAAGCCGAACTTCGTGCTTGGGAGCGAGGACTCAGGCGGAGGACCGCCAAAATGGTTGAGAGGGCAATGCCACAAATCAACACATGGAGGCAAAGGATCGAACATGGGGAGGGTTTCCGGCGAGAGATTAACAAATGTCGTCTCGAAGGCCACGACCAATTGATGCGGGATTATTTCAACGTCAACTCAATCTACGGGCCCGAGTTGTTCCGGTGTCGATTTCATATGTCCCAACCACTATTTCAACGGGTTATGGATGAGGTTACAGCACATGACGCTTACTTCGTCCAAAAGGTGGACGCTTGAGTTTATCGACGCACCAGAAATGCACCGTCGCGATATGTATGCTAGCGTATGAGTGTTCAGCCGATTCATTGGACGAAAACCTACATATGGGGGTAAATATCATACTCAATTGTTTAAAACGTTTTTGTAAGGCCATTATTGAGGTTTACATGGAGGTGTACGAGCGGAAGCCAAATGAGGCTGACATGCAGCGATTACTCGATTCGGGAAACAGGCGAGGGTTCCCTGGTATGATTGGTAGTGGAAAAATTGCTCAGTCACATTGCAATGAGCCTTCGGTCGAGGGCACCACCACGAGAACCCAACCATTATGCTGGAAGTGGTTGCGTCCCATAATTTGTGGATATGGCATGCACTTTTCGGGATGTCTGGCTCGAACAACGACATCACAGTCCTCAATGCCGACCCCTTGTTCGACGACGCTTTCCATTACCGTGACATGACCGTGGACTACGAGATCAACGACCATCGCTACAACCAGCCATATTATTTAGTTGACGGCATTTACCCCACATAGAGTGGGTTCGTAAAGTCGATTCGCCATACTTATGGACGCAAAGAGAAATTGTTTTCCAAATGCCAAGAAAGTGCTCGGAAAGATATTGAACGTGCTTTTGGCGTCCTTCAAGCCTGGTGGCACATGATTTCAAGGCCCGCTCGTATTTGGAAGGCTGATACTTTGACTGATATGATGCATTGTTGTATCATTCTACACAACATGATTGTGGCGGATGAACGGGACTGGTATGAAGCAGGGGGGTGACGAATTGTATTTCAACCCCCCTCAGGATTTACCAAATTTGCAACCACCTCAAAGCTGGAATCCAAGAGGAGGCCCCTTGCCCTACTAAGAACGGATGCGTGCCCGAATTAGCATCACAAACGATGCGACCCACCGGAAACTCCAACAAGACCTTATGAAGCACTTATGGAGTCGGTTTGGAGCGAGTTACCAAGGGTCAGACGACGACGCGACTCCGAGTAGTTATATGAGTTAGAAAATTTGATGTACCAAAAGCATTGTAGTTTGATGTACTATTCGGAAAGTAACGAAATGTCATGTTTAATTATCCATTTTATTTAATTAATTTTATCAATTAATTGTTTTGTGTTTTAGTTAATTAATTAAATTATTATTTAATTTTATGAATTTTTATTTCAATTTCAGTGTTTAAATATGAACTAAATAAATTCAGCAATAACATAATTAAATATCTAATCAGCATCCACTCAATACTTATATCATTATATGAACCCCTGACCTCCCCACAATGTGGTGTCCTTTTAAAATCAGGTGTTCGCATCACAATTCATCCTAGTCAGCATATGATTCTAAACCCCTGACCCTGAACCCCTGATCCCACGATGTACATGCTCTTAGAACCGAGATGGTAGTTCGGGGCCACCTTATGACATCGGTGTACCGAAATTCTAGTTTACGAGACGGACTTTTATGGGGGCAAATTAGGAGTAATACAACAGCAACAATAGATTAAATCAATAAAGTAAGACCAAGGTTTTAAAATACTTGTATGAGTGGTTGTTTTGGTTTGTTGAGATCAGAAGATTCCCAGGTTAAGGGATAGAGGTCGAACAAACCCGCTCGTTTTTGGGGCTGAAGGGTTTCCACCCCTCATTGGACCCCAATTCTCGAGGGCCAGGTTCATCGTCGAGATTGTAGGGTAGACCTCGACAAAAGGGGATCCCGATGATAGTGGCGCCTAACGGTGGATAAGACTGAGGACTAAGGCGCAATGTTGGCGATGGTATGACAATAGTAGAGTTCTTCCAAATCGGACAGTCTAGAGAGAACTAAGTCGCCCAAGGTCGAGAATCCCGACTGTTTAGGGCAGGTCAGGGAGAGACGTACAACGATGAGCAGGCTCACGAGATTTTAGAGAGGTGATGGGAGTGTACCGGCCCAGGTGAAGGTGGCCACAACATCGGTCCATAGAGAGGCGACCATAATATCGCCCCACATAAAGACGACCACGACATCGACCCACGTGAAGGCGACCACGACACCGGCCCACATGAAGGCTGAAATAAACCTCCCTAGAAGTTATAGTAGTGTCGGTAGAGATGCGATGACAACAACGACAGGGTAAAAAACATCAGCACCATGGAGATCTAAGGGTCCAGACCTGGTCGGAAAACTCCATCTTTACCGAAGATGGAGGGGAGAGATGGGTAAGCTTCTCTCCAGAGTACCGAAGGGAGGGACCACTATCCAAACCGACCATAAAGGGATCTGGGAGATGTGACCACAGAGTGGTTCAATGCGTTCTAGCGAGGACAAGTCGGGGTTAGACTAACAACCTCCATAGAAGGCGGCATGTCTTGTCGGACAGGGACGAGCAGGCACAAGTCGAAATAACCCAAGAGCATAGGAGGAAGGAGGGCACCGTTGGTAGACGTCATCGGTGGTGGCGGGCCAAGAAAGGTGGACGAATGACGACGAGAAGCTTATTCAGATAGCTTCGACAGAGGAGGCCGACGAGGTTCAAACGGAGGTGTCCGAGGAGGAAGAGACATGCATGAGGATAAGTGAGGGGAGAAGCCCATCAGAAACCCCATCGCCGGAGCCCGAACGATTTCCTGTGGCGGAAACTATAGTTAAGGTGGTCCGTAGGGTGAGAGAACCAGGAACGAGGACAAGTGATGGGGGAAACCCACCGACAACCCCTATAACCGGAACCTGAACGGTTTCCAATGACGACATCTATAATTAAGATTGCCCGTATGGTTTTCATGCTAGAAAGAACTAGGATTACGAAGTTTCTTTTGTATGAAAACTTACTTATATACTCCATAAATGAAAATGAAGTAAGAGCATACTTTTTCTGTTGTATTATTTGACATATAGATCAAAAACATACTAACGGAAATGAGAAACTCAACATATAACCATCTTGAACCCCCAAAAAAAGCAGAAGGATGCCTACTGAAAGAAACCAAACCATGCATACAAAATCAGATTAAAGGACAGAAACAGAACCAAGACTACACAGCTCCTTCGGGCTGCGATTTTCTGCAGCACACCAACAGGGTTTGCAACCATTTTGAAAAGTAGCAGGGAGCATAGTCAATTCTTAAGGAGTTTTAATACAATTGGATTTTCTGCCCTACTTTTTTCTCCACAAAAGGCTCACCCTATAAGACACATAAGTTTCTTGCAGGCCAAATCCCCCAAATGATGATCGAACACACTCTCAAATACCTTCCAAACAGAGCTAAGGGATAATAGAGCACATGATTCAAAGATGCTCGGCAAAGACGAGGGAGACGCCCAAACAAAACACCATCAATTGATAATCCTGCATCAAACACGCCAAGAAACGCCATAATCTACTAAGAGATAGCTACAGTCTTAAAATTTCAAATTGCAGAGAGGACACAAACATTGCTGTATCGGAATTTGGATGCCCCTCTCCTCCAAAAAAAACATCTAGCTGGGATTGCATTGAAGCACCCAAGCCAAGAAAAGGTTGCTCGTCCTTAGAGCACTCAAAACGCACCGGCGTGTAACGTGACCCGAAAAACGCAAACAGTATCATAGCGGTTCGGCGTCGCGAGTCGTGCGTTGTGGAGCGCGTTTCCTACTGCGCTGAATCGCGGTGCGCGGCCCGCGAACCGTTATATAGTGAGCCGCACGCCGGCCAACCACCGCCCACCACGTGTCTCTTTCGGTTGAAAAAAAATCCGATCGTTGGGTAACGGTCGGTAGCGGTTATTTTTTATTTAAAAATATCATATTTTAATCTGAAACAACCCAAAATTTTATTTGTAAATACACTCCCTCTCTCATTCAAAAAACCACCAATATTCTCTCAACTTTCTCTCCCTAAAACTAAAATATCTCTCACAAATTTTGATTCAAAATGTTTGGCGACGAGTTGGAAGACAACATGCGGGCAGTCGAAGAATGAATTCGACGAAGGGTTGACAGAATGATAGAGAGAGTAATGCCAAGGATCAACCGAATGAGGGAAAGAATCGAATGTGGGGAACCTTCCCGATGAGAGATTAACAGAGGTCGTCTCGAATCCCACGACCGACTGATGCAAGATTATTTTGTCGAGCACTCCACGTATGGGCCGAAATGTTTAGGCACCGATTTCGTATGAGTCGACCACTTTTTCAATGGGTGATGGAGAGGATAGTGAAGCATGATGATTACTTCGTCCAGAAATGGGACGCGGTCGAACGGTTGGGCTTATCAACTCAGCAAAAGTGCATTGTCGCGATACGAATACTTATGTATGGGTGCTTGGCCGATTCGTTAGACAAATTACTACGAATTGGGGTTTGACTGATTGTTTTGAATTGTTTTTTTAATTGATTCGACTTATAGTTCTAGGTTTATCGTAGTGATTCATCTCTCATCGATTTTTATTCAATTCTTTATTTTGGGTTTGATTTTTCCTTCGAAATTAGTCACAACATACTCAAATTGGGTATGAGCAAAGGTGAGGCGAAGAAGAAGATCACGGTCGAGAGCATTATGCAACAATTCAAGGGACGTCATTGTCATTTTTTTTTATCAGCAATTTAAAAAAAAAACATACAATCCTTCGAAATGAAGGGGGAGGAAACGAACTGATCAATCGGCCCTCAATACAAACAAGAGCGGTTTTGCAAAGCTAAGTCTCAACCACCAACAAGGAAGGGTCTACAAAACTATACCCAGATAGACAATGAAGCAAATCATAAACCAGAGCGCTGGCAATACGCATAGCCTCTAAACATTTCCAATAAGGGGAAACACCTAATAATAGTTCTAAAAACTCAAAACAACGAGTAAGCATAATAAAAACATGTCTACACTACCTAGTAATATCCACCATTAAGCTCCAAAAAACAAAAGTCTTGAAAACATAGATTTACCCAACATAAAGAACACAAAAAATGTTCACAGAGAAGTTCCGAGATAACCAAAAATAAACCAAGCTTGAAATCAGAACCATCGTGTATCCCACCTAACACCAGCACTTACCGAACTCGTCAAGAAGTTGGGTAGCAATCGCCAGCAGCAAACACCGTACAAGGTTGGGCACACTCAGATCCAACAAGGAGACGACCTCCAAAACCCTGAACCAAGGAAGTCCCAACAGTGACTTAAAAGCCGAAACCAACTCATCCGACCAACACCGGCGACTAACCTTGAGTAACTCCGCCGCACCACCGCAAGAGGGACCGAAAAAAGGATAAAAACGAAGGCCCGAGGAGAAAGGGGAACGTGAAGAGGTAGATTTGACCTGGTGGCGTAAGGCACATGTAGCGGATTCAGTTGCGAAGGATCTGCTGAAACTAAGGACGTCGAAGCCAGATCGAGAATAGGGGAGGCCTCACTGGTGGCCAACACCACAAAACCGGTGATAGACCAACCTCGAGCCTTAGATTTGACAAGAGAGGAACCAACCGGTTACCCCGAACACGAGACCCCCACCCCACTAGATCCATGCCACAATCAGAAAAGACTCCATATCTGGTGGAGAGGCCAAACCACCGAAGGAATAGGGAGTGAGTATAAAAGAAAAGGAAGAAGGGGTTAGGTGAGGGGAGAAGCCACTGACGTCTTCATTGGCTCTAGAAGAGACCAAATCGGACGTCGACGATAGAGACAGGTTTGGTTAGCGTTTTGGTGACTTAGAGAGTGGTGAGAGCAAATCTTAGAGAGAGTTTGTAATATACAAACTACACCAATTTAGGGACGTCATTATCATACTAATATTTATTTGATCATGTATTGTGTTGACACTTGAAAGGTAGAGGCAGAATCATATTTGGAGTTCGAGGATCCAAAAGAAGCCATATGAAACTCTGTCTCGGAGTACAATGGAACCAAAAAAATGTATTGCTGAGAATTTTTGGGTTGATATTGTTATAGGGAAAGTCTTTATAGTGCAAATACAGTTTGTAACAATGGCTTGTCTATGGTTTAAGTTGGATGGTCTTAATTTAGATGGAGAAATAGATGCATGAAAAAGAGAGCAAAGAAAAGTAGTAAAATGATAAATAAATAAATAATAATAATAACAATAATAATAATAATAATAATAATTAAAAAGGAATTAAAGAAAAATATTACAGATTAAAATAAATTAAAATCTGATTTTTAATAAAAAATTTAAAACAAAATCTGTTTTTATATATATTTTAAAAATTAAATTTTAAATTATATATTTTTTAAATTAAAATATGAAATTTAAAATAATAAGTTAATTGATAAAAAGAATTTTAAAATAAAGTTTAACAATAATATTAACAAAATAATTAACATTTTAAAATTATTTAAATGGCATACGGTTGAAACTCTATAATTTAATAGTTATGGGACCATCAAAATTTATTAATTAATGGCTCCTTCTCTCTCAAAAGCTTCAGTACTTTCGTTTTCTTCCTTTTGTTCGGTACTCCTTTCTTTGTACAGAGAGTTTGTTAGCATTGAGAGGAATCAGAGCACCCCGGTGGTATCAAATAAGTCTCCAACGAAAAAACCCAGCAATCGTAATGGAGCCCGGGGAAGAACTAAGCAGAGTATTGGTAGGTCTCGTTTAAAGTCTCGGCCTCGAGATGTTCCGATGTGCAAGGATTCTGGGGTAGCGAAGAGCGTCGGCCTGGACGTCGTGCCAAACCAGGACGCTGTTACAGCACGTGTCGATGATGCCGGACCAGGCTTTGTCGAATCTGGTGGCGACTTGGCAGTGGTGCCGGCTGGCCTTGCTGCGGTTCCTGGTGAGAAACGACTTGATTCCAACACAGGTGACCCTGCAACCAAATGTGCAGATACGAAAATCTTCATATACAATATCCCCTTTGGATCCACTGATGCTTGGATTCAGAAGTTCTTTGGGAAATTTGGGGCCATAAGTCGGGCATTGCGATTAAAAGACCAAACAGGAAGGGACGATGTTTCGGCTTCGTGGATTATTTCTCGCCGGATGTTGCGCAAGAAGCAATCAAGGTTTATGATGGATTCAAGTACAAGGGGTATATTCTCTTCGTGGCCTTAACCCGGCCGGAACAAGAGCCTTTTTCCGACCAAAGGAGTTCCGGCAAAAAAACAGAGCATGCCGACCTTGAACTCTCTAGCTTCGTCAGACCTGGTTAGTAGAGGAGGTGGGTCGGAACTAGCATATTCATCCGTACAGAAGGCCAAACTGGAGGATGGGAAATTGTTGGAGCTCCTGTGCACCGGTGGCCGGAGATCGACGTTGGTGGTCGATTGGTTGGCAGAGGAAATTCGATCGCAGATTTCCCGGTTGTCTCGTGATTCTCGGCGTGATCCCGTATCTGGTACGCCATTTTTGGAAGGATCTGTTAGCAGATCGGGTAGCAGTGATTCCAGTGATCGCGTTGATCACAAAGATCCGGTCTCGCCGGAATTACGCGGGGCGCCAGTGATCTCGTGTCCGGATGGGTTGAAAGTGGATCTTGTAGGAGATCGGGTGAGTGCGGATATCTTGGTGAATCGCGTTGATCTTGGGATAATGGGATCGAGTGATCCTGTTTCCTTTGTAAACGGTAGATATTCTATCGACAATGATGCTGGTAACGTTGGCGTTGGGCTCACTTCTGATTTGGGCTTGTCTACAGGCCCAAAAGTGGATCAGGTGCTGCTGTTGGATGTAGAGCAGATTGGGCCTGGCACGGGTGGATCAACACCTTTGGTTGTCGACTCTGGTCCGGGTCTTGGGCCGAGCAAAGGTGTTGTTTCAATAACTTTACATGTGTCCCCTGAGGATAAGGGTAGTCCTTGGAAAGAGGTCCTACTCAAACCTAAACGGGAGAGTCGGCGGCCTCCCAAACACTTATCGGATTATTATATCGTTAAGTGTAAATCACGGAATCTCTCTTTGGAACGGGAAAGAGTTGTTCGACCCGTCGGCATTTGGAATCAGGTTGAGCAAAGCAGAACTGGAAAAATTGCAACTTCGTCTCATGGGACCGACGCATGGACTTCACTTCATGACTTGGCTGCTAAGAAGAAAGGTACCCTCTGACTTCGGGAGGCGAGGATTGGCAGGGTCCTATTTTCTGTTTTGCTACTTGTTTTGTTTCGTTTGTTTTGTAGGAAAAGGCTTGGCCTTTTAGCTCCCCTTTCTGGAGCTCCTTTATAAGCGTTGAACTTTCACCCTGGTTCTTCTTGAACCAGGGCATTCCGATCCTTTTGGATTCGGTCTTATCAATAAACTTTCGAGCTTATAAAAAAAATTATTAATTAATATTACTAATTTAGCATTATATCACTGAGTCGGGACCAGAAAAAATATTATCTTAAGAATTCTATTAAATAATCGAGTATTAATTTATCGATTTTCTACTATATTTGAAAATTTTGAAAGGTATGAAGGGTATTTTTGTCTTTCATTAATTTTAAAGTTCTAAAAATACAATGACATGATTTTGAAAAGTTGACTGTTAGTTAGAAGTATTATGGACTTTTTATCTATTTTGGACGAAAAAATAACAAAAGTTAACATTAGGCATCAAACTGAAAATAAATGTTTGTTAGGGTATTATGATACAAGAAAGCAGGTCAGAGTGTTAGAATAAAAATAAATATTTTATCATGTATTATATTGAAATTTTCCCACACTAAAATAATGATAATTAAAACAAACACAAAGTTTTTTTGAAACGAAACCATTTAGGCATTTTATTTGAAATGACGGAGAATATATAACAGTGCATTCAGATTAAGGAATCCGGACCACGAAAGAATAGGCACAAAACGGGCCTCCCAAGCTAAACAATAGACTGTTCCGTTCGCTGTTCTAGCTATATACTCGAGTTTGACATCCTCGAGAGTACATATGATAGAACGGCATTCAATTAGAATGCGTCCTACCAGTGAAAACAGGGGAACTACCCAGAATCAGCTGCACCACATACTGTGCATCGCTCTTGATCACGACCCTAGTGTGTCCCTGTGTCCGAGTCCACTGGAGAGCTCGGAGAATGGCCATAGCTTCAGTATATTCCAGACTTAATTTACCCCCTACTATACCATTATTTCCTTCCACAATGCAACCTCTATCATTCTTACAAATCCAACTCCATCCTATTTGCTCTATATGAGCAAAAACAACCCCACCAACATTAATAGAACACCAATCCCATGGGGGAGGTGACCAGCCCACCTCTCTTCTCGGCTTCGGTACTGGAGATCCGATTTGTATTTTTGCATGTGCTTCTGACCAACTACATAGTTGGTTGTGAACTGTGGCATCTAAGGCTTCCGCCGTCTGGATAAAATGATCCCACACGACTCCATTTTTTACTTTCCAAATTTCCCACAATGTCATAGCGATACGAGATTTTATTCCTATATTCGAACCCGCCAGGACAATCATTAACCAGGATTCAATAGTGTGATGTGGCGTGATTTGTGTTTGGATATTGTATCTTGACCAGACTTCTTTGGCGAACTTACAGTGAAGGAGTAGGTAGAATGTACTCTCTCTATCCGTATTGCAAACACGGCACACCTCCGGAATAGGGATATATTTTTTGCGGAGGTTTGCTGCTACCTGCAATGTACCTGAGATGACACGCCAAAGGAATACCTTGATCCGAGGTTGTGTATCTAGGTCCCATACTCCTGTCCAGACCGAGACTCCTCCAGAGAGTTGCCATCTTCCATTTCCCCGAGCTAACAGGCGGTAACCCTCATTACAAATGTATATACCCCTGGTATTATGGGTCCAATACCACGTGTCCTTACTACCGGCCATAGGTGGGGGAACCTGTAAACAAACACAAAGTTGATTGAAGTGAATTGATATTATTTAAAGTGGACAATAGTCCGCTTATTTTCCCTGAATATCAAGTGTATATATTTTATGTTCTGAAACTTAGATTTAATTGTGTAAAGTAGGATTTACATATCAACGTTCTGTAATCGTTGGCCTAAAACATAGACTTTAATATTACACAGCAAGACTGTGTGGAAAGAAAAAGAATGAAGCAACTAGAACAACTGCTTAATGGTCTCAAGGATTATTCTTCAGCTACAAGTATGGCAGAAAAAAAAAGGTTTGGAATATGTTATGATACTATGTATTAACGATGTCATAACATGAGCTCCAGTTCCTTGAGAAGCTGCGAAAGAATGGTATCTGTAACTTGTATTGAGAGGTCAATGACGCAGTCCAGTTGCAGGCTCATCGCTAAAAGAATTTAAGCAGACAAGGAATGTTAAACCTCAATAATCTTTTCCACTTGTTCCTAACTAGCAACGGGTGCAAATCCAGTATGCGCTCTGGCATGAAGTCGTGCCTCGTCAGTATACCCACAACTGGACATCCCTGCATTCATACCAGTCCACCATTTCAACAAAACAAAACAAGACAGCATAGATTTGAATAAATTGATCAAGGCCGGAAAAAGGTACTTACTCTGGCTAGCTTGGGTATAACAAGCATATGCCTCAAACCAACTTCTCTGAAAAGTATGAGAGCCTTTGCAAGTGACATGGTGTCTACCACCGTGTAAGGCGACGCATTAGTAAAAGGGTGCAACTCCAAGAACATTTCCATCTCTTCCTCGCTCAATTCTACATCTTCTATATCATCATCTTTGCCCGAACCCCTTTTTGCAAAATCCCCTGCTTTAAACTGCACAAGGGTTTCCACACCCATTGGCACGGGAGATGGCGAGAAAGCTCTCTTCTTGAGCAACGCAATAAGATGGGCTCGGAGGACCAAACCATACAAAACTGGACGAGTGGAGAGCGGAGGTTCATCAATTACAGGAAACCCGTTATGCCTTGTAGTCTTGAGAATGTGCACTATATCCCCAACCTTCTCAATGCCATGAAAGAGTTGGAGAGGGCCTGTGACTATATCTCCTACTGTCAGCTGCCTCATATATGGCTCAGCATGAGCTTCCAGATAAGGAAGCCCCTTTAATTTCATAAGAATGTCATAGATGTTGCCATTGAAGGCATCTGCTACAGTCTTGGAAATAAGAAGAACCAACATTATCATGGGTAGCAACAATAGGTTATTTGTCAATTCCAGGATAATCACACACAAAGAAACCGTCATCCTCATAGATCCACCGAGAAGGGAAGCAGCACCCAGCACAGCAAAGAGACCTTGGTTAAGATTCGAGTGAGGACCAATTAACTTCCCAACCAAGCGCCCATAAGATGCGCCTGTTACTATGACAGGTACGAACAGACCCACAGGAGCCACAATCCCATAGCTAAAGATACTTAGAAAATAGCAGGTGACGAAAAATATGAGAATGGACGAGTAATGGAACTCAGTCTCGGTGTTCTTGCTGAAAAGGTTCCTGATTGAATCACCATTTGTATTAAAAATGAGGCTGGCAAGATCATTGTAGTAACCAGGAGGACACTGGAATTTTTTGTAGTTGCCAGACCGGCCTATTGTAGGACACACTTCTGCTGCATCAGTTGGGCAAGGTTGGCAATGTGCAAGCCAAGGTAACCCGAATAGAAGACAGGAGGTAAAAATGGAGATCACACAAGCAAGAACAATCTTGCTAGCAATGCCCTTCCTGGAAAAACCAAACATGTCAAGGAGAATAACCTGGAAAGTATCTTCAACACAAGTGCTTTAGTTTAAATATCGCAAAAAGGAGAGCTTACTGATGAATCAAACTGTAAAGTCGAAGAACCTTTTCCAAGATAAAGTTATATAGACTTCCCAATATGCCCCCAACAAGTCCAAGGACAAGTACAGCAGGCACATCCTCGAGGTGATAAGAAACATTTTCAGAGGCAACCTCGTACATGATCAGTCCCCCTTTACCAAACAGCCCACATCTATCGCTTAAACAAACATCAATTAAAGCCCGGAGTACAATTGCAACTGTAGCCGTAGTGAAGAAACATCTCCATAACAGAGCACTCCTCCACCTACAGTAAGGACCATAAATCTTTTGTTAATTTTCAATATGGAACAACAAAATTCCACTACATCATTTATGAAGTGAGCAAAACTGAAAGAAAGATACATTGATGTCATATATGCCACTTCTATCAAAAATCACACAAGCATTATTTAAGATTATTCCGGCTGGAACTACCAAGCTTATTTTGGTGTGTATCAAATCTAACATCTAAGTTGCAATACAGGTTAAATTTTCTGTGAAGTAACCTACTAACAGTCATTGACAAATGCTTAAGTAGTTACATACCAAGAAGACATCTCTTCAAGAGCAAACAGCACTCCGCCAACTGGAGAATGGAACGAAGCAGCGATTCCAGCAGCTGATCCACATGTTACAAGATCTCGTCGGTCTCGGTCATTCTTAAAATAGCGTAGCCATTTCCAAGTCAAGCCATATTTTTTTGACCCTCCCTGGCTCAGCACTGATGCAACACACGCTCCAGTTTGCACCATGGGCCCTGCTTTCCCAACAAGAAGGGATGAAGACACCGCAGTAATGCTGCCAATAATCTGCACGCGTTGAGAAAACAAGAATTAAACTCAACATCTCTACAAAATAGCCAGCTGTATTTCTGCCAGGTAAATATCCCATTACAATTAGAGATAAATATGGTCAAAGCACGGAACTGCAGTCCAAGGTTACATAGAACCAGTGATGTCAAAAGAAGATTCCATATCAATTACAATAAAAAAAATAACATATCATGCTTTCACTGGATAACATCTGTAACTAAACATCTATGTATGCAATAACACGGGAAAAGACACTACTAGCTCATTCTTCCATATACAACTAAAAAATGACTGAAACATCTAAGTCTAACATCGGATCATTCCCGAGGTTAGCTCATAAAATGACTTCTCCACATGAATCAATAGGTCAAGAGGGTGGAGGAAGGCCGTGAAAGTCACTTGATACCTACCAATAGCACATGGACTTAAGGAGCTGGAAAAATGGTGATAACCAAACTACTGGGTTTCACTCCAATAACCAATTTAAGCAACAAGAACGCAATGGGCGACACCAAAGATCATACCCAGATTGAGATCAAGGCTGTGCCAGCACCGACCCCAGAGTAATATCCACATCAATAAGCACAACACTCATTCATATGCTGGTCAGGTCCCTATAGGGGATGTTTAATTACATCTAATGAAAGTTACCTCTTTTTCTGTCAAAAAAAAAACATCCAAGTGCCAAGACAATCAAATGCATTAGCATCTTCTAACCTTAACAATCAAAGTTCGTAACGAGAATATTCCGGGAGCATCAACGCCATTGAGGTAGGCCTTCACTTCTGGTATACCGGAACCAGCCGCCTCCGGGGCAACAAAAGCAGTGATGGTCACCGAGAACAATGTGAGCACAAAATTGGAAGCACCGAAAATGAGAAAAGCCATCCAGTACCTGCACAAACCCATCGATCCCATTCCCAGGCAATCAAAACACACAGACACAAAATCAAATCACTTGACTATACTATAGAGAACCCAATTACCGGTTGACAAGCATCATGTCGGAGGTAATGACAAACTTGACGCCGGCCAGGTTCTCGACGGCGAGATTATTGCAAAACGCAATAAGGCTGACAATCCCACCGACGAGAAAGCACAAGAGCCACTTCATGAAAATGTACTGGAAGATCTGAATCTTGCCGCGGCTCCTCCAATCCTGCTTGAACAAGTCATTCTC
This sequence comes from Erodium maritimum, assembly GCA_963921825.1. Classification (NCBI taxonomy): domain Eukaryota; kingdom Viridiplantae; phylum Streptophyta; class Magnoliopsida; order Geraniales; family Geraniaceae; genus Erodium; species Erodium maritimum. The sequence goes on along the minus strand of OY997596.1, from coordinate 47,804,310 downwards.
CGCAATCCTGAAACCCACAAAAAATAAAAAATAAAATCAGAAATCTGGGTCGACCCACGAAGCGTCTCTGTCAGTGAAGTTCAAAACGGGAAGTGGGTACTGACTCGTAGTCGAGGCTCTCAATTGGGCAGGGGTTGGCTCCGACGATGGCGACCTGGGAGGTGGAGTTAAAGGTGGATCTTCCGGAGGACAGTAAGGGGCGGCTGAGAGACTCCTCGTCGCCATTGGAGTGGTTGTGAACCGACATCGCTTCCCCTTCCCGGGACCTTCAACTTTCAATTCAACTATCGACCATGACTATTTGGGGCGGGGGAAGAAATTCAATCCAGAGTTGACGGCCGTGGTGGGCGGTGGTGATGAGACGGTGGTCGGAGGAGTGTTGGAGGTGGCGATAGAGTGGTGGCGGGTGCAAGGAAAGTTTGGTGGGAGATCGTTGCTTGTTGATTTTGGACCACGAGGTTTGTGTTTGGTTTGAATTTTGGTTGCTCCTCTCTTTTTAATACACTCAAATTTGCCAACTCCGCATAGAATTTGGACTATTGCCTGTGTCTGAAGCTCTAGGCATTTTGTGATAATACAGGGAATTATAGTCTATTTAATTACAGTTTATGAGTTCGAAAACCTTCTTCTTCTTTTTTTTTTTTTTTTTTGTAGAGAAACAAATCATCAAATCAATATCTTTATCAATTAGTTTTTTTGTAAGAATATAGATATATTAGAAGAAATTAAATAGAAACTAACCATTCATTTAAAAACCGTAAGAATTCATCTAAATTATTTATTTCATAAAGGGTAAATTACAAATACCTACCCCTAATTTGTAGCGTTTAACTGATACATATCCTAAAAAAAAAATTTAACCGATACATACTCAGATGTTTAGTTATATAACAAATAGCCCAATCCGTCAGCTAAAATGACGAAAATACCCTCAACTACACTTCATTAATTATTTAAAAAATATATTTAAAAATCACTTTTGTTATATATATATATATATATAGGTACACAATCTGTTGTAAATGGATAGTTAAATCACTTCAGTTTTATTTAAAAAATCATTGAAGGCATTTTCGTCATTTTAGCTGACAGCTTGGGCTATATGCTATATAACTAAACATCTGAGTAGATATCAGTTAAAAAAAATTAGGGTAGGTATCAGTTAAACGCTACAAGTTTGAGATAGGTATTTGTAATTTACCCTTTCATAAATGCATAGATTAGATTTGATTAAGTTTTTTTAGAATAAAACGTAGATTTCAATAAATAGAATATATTCATTACCATGATCGTTATTCTTGAAGGAGTAGTGATCCAACAACCCTCATAAACTAATCGATTCAATAAGAAGCGGTTATAGCAAGCATAACTATAGCAAGAAATATAACTAAGACATAAACTGAAACCAAAATTAGAACAGAAATAAAATCCAAAAGGTGCTAACTGACAAGAACCGCACAAAATATGGCCTAAACGTTGATTGGTCCCTGCTCTCCAAGGACTCGTTTTGTCAAATGAGCTACCGAACTTGAACCTAACAGTCTGGCTGGAGAGCCGGCTCGTCCTAGGGACTCCTCCCAGAGTAGGTCCTTGGAACTGAACCTAACCTCATCAGTAACAAGGGGGGACATACGTGATTCAGGGATTCCTCCCGAGAAAAGTCTCTAAATCCTTGGGGTAAAATCCTTGAATCACTGCTCCCTACACATAAACCTTGCAAAAAAGAACAAAGCGGATAAAATAAGCTAGAACCAAACGATCATATATCGAGGAGGAGGCATCGGTGGATGCCAAGGAGGTGGATACAACGATGACGTCTTCAGACCCGGCGGTTGCTGCTCTTGGGAAGGGATCCGAGGCGGGGAGGTTGATTGATATCGAAGAGAAACATGTGGCAACCTTCGGAGTAGTAGGGGGGTCGGAATAGAAACCGGAGACACGTCGTTGGTGGCGAGGGGGAGCCAACGGCGCGGTGACTAGAGGTTGCGTGAACGAAACCCTAGCAGACATGGAAAGAGCTTTTCCATCGACGACAAGTTGCACGACAACAACTACAAGATCGGCTTGCGACGTAGTCGTTGGTGCACGAGATCCGGTTAGAGCTTCCAAGACAAGAGCAATAGATACTCGAACTCCCGAAAGTGTCCTAAAACATGGTGGCAACATCATGAAGGATGACTAGGGTTGAGAGATCTCAAACCCTAGCAAAGACATACATCTCACATTTGTTGAAGGTAAAAACATATGATACTTTTTTAAATTCGATTAATTTTTTAACTTATTGGCTGCAAAAATACAACATCTTTTTAACAAGTGGTGTGGTCTTTTTAGTAAAACTATCATATTATCTTTTTTCACCAATTCACTAATTTAATCATTCTCGTTTCGTTTGAACTCCGATTGACTTCAAACTTACGCCAATATTTTTGTTTTTTCAAGGGATTTCTATTAAGATCAGTGATGAATATATTTTGAAGCACGAAAAAAAATTAGGGCTGATTTAAAAAAATTATATCAGAGTAATTTTTATCAATACTTTATACTGGTTTTATCAATACTAAACACTAGTTTTATCACCTCATTTTTCAAAACAGAACATGATTTTTATCACCTCATCACTTTTTTTTTATGAACACTAGTCTTATCAACACTAAAGATTATGTTTATCAATAAATTACGTGTGTTTTATCACCTCATGACATGTTTTTTTATCAACACTGAATACTAGTTTTATCAACACTATTATATAATTTATGAACCTTATTATCAAAATTGAACATGATTTTCATCAACTCATCATTTTTTATTACCTTTGTACATGTTTTTCATCAACATTTAGCACTAATTTGATCACCCCAATAAAAAAAATTATTAGTGAAGATTTATCAACGCTCGACATTATTTTTATCAGCCTCATATAAAATTTTATTTTCGTGCTTCAAATATGTTCAGTATGCTACTTGATAGATGTCACGCCCTAAATTCGGTTTTGACCGGACTCGAGACGTGAACTTAAATTGATAAATCTTAAAAGCAATTTTAAAGGAAATAAATCTTAAATAATAATCTGTAAACCATAAATCTGATAAGAAGAGTCAACAGCTCATAAAAACCAGTAAATAAGTTCAACAACAATAAACGGTACGTCTCTAGACACCTAGACAAGACTCTCGCTGGTTCCCAAGCACCGAGAATCCCTCTAGCACAAGTCACGCTCAAGACCTGAAAAACAACAAGGTAAAGGGGTGAGCTTTCGCTCAGTAGGAAAAGTAGTTAAGGTTACGAACATCAGTTCATCACCACGAGTAACCGTCCAATTAGGGCATACTAGCAAAGCATAACTAATACAACGTCCCCGGGAATTACCAACCACCAAACAGTCTCTCGAGACCATAACCACACTTAAACAATGCACACAGCCAATCATCATACAAGCAGCACACAGCAGAACAAACACATAATCCACACAACAGTTCCCAATATCACCGGCTATCACAGCATGTCCCACTTATATCGTACCGGAACACACAACATCGGTCCCGACATCTTCCCGTCACGTAGACTCGGGGTAACATCCCGACCGGCAATCCATTCAGCCGGATGCCTTCCCATCACATAGACTCGGGGCCTCATGCATACCAGACCGGCACATACCTCGGTCGTACGCATTCCCGGACCACATAGCATCGGGGTAATGATCACGCCATCCTCTTCCTCGATACCCTACACCGGCATACTCTCTCAGTGTAGGTATCATACCTGACACACCTCCTCTTGGAACACACATCAAGAGAATAACATGCATCACAATGCCATAGTTCGACCACGGTATACCAACCGAGCTAACTCACCATAACACAGCACATCGGTCTATCACTCACCCGATCATATCACAATCAAATGTTCACATCACATCACACATGGCGCACTTGCCCAATCATAGCAACACATGCTACAACGAGTATACCCTATCATGCTCTTCAATTAATCAACGACTAAATCACACATCATGCATCTCAATCAAGATCAAGTTATCACAATAAACACGCAATCCTAAGGCTCGATATGGCCATTCTACCAACACGGCAATCCCAAACTTACGGCTCCACATGGCACGTAAGCTATCCCTCATTTCACTCTTTCCTCACGTCTTAATCATGCAATTCTAACAATTAAATCAAGTAGTTGCAACTTATATGCATACTAGTAACTTTTCGTAATTAAACCGGTATTCGCTACGTTCCCTACCTCAAAAGTAATAAACTCTCAACTCCTAGCTGCTGACGACCTAGCTAGCTTCCTCCTCCACTTCACGGGATCTAAGTGCCTCTTCCTCCGTCGCGCTCGGGTCCAAGGTCTTGGATTACAAAACAAGTACTCGAATCAATACTAATTTAGTTGCATTAAGAACGAGAAACAACTAAATTAAGCCCGAAAGTCCAACATAGGCTAAGACGGGAAATGGGCCGGAATGAGGCCCAATCCGGATGGTCCACAAGCCCGGAACCCGACCCGTGCAGCACACCGACCCGGAATCCAACCTGGCCCGCGCCACAGACCGGCCCGGGACCAGACACGGTCCGTGCGGCACGCCGGCCCGGAACCATGTTGGGTCTCGAGGTAGGGTTGGAGATGAACCAACTCGCAGCGGAAAATCAATAAAAACCAAGAGACGATTAAAACCATGAAACAACTAACAAAGAATGGATTCACAAGAGAAAAATTCAGCACTAGTTCTTACCAAAACAAGAACACCGGGTAACGAATGATTGGCTTGAGTCTCCAAGACGCCTACGTATCCACATGGGAATCAAAGCCACGTAGTTCTTCTCTTTGAGGACTCAAGAACACAAAAATGGAGGTGGAAACTAGCCAAACCCGAAATGGCCATGGAAGAGGGAGAGAAAATGTGTTTCCTATTCTTGTCTTGTGTTTGTTATGTTGAAAAAAGATGACTTAAACATAACAAACCTCATACTTGTCCAACTAAAGGCATGAGACAAGTATGGTGTCAAGTAAGGTGTAAATAGGACAAAGTATGGCTAGACAAGATTGGGTTAGGTGGTGAATCACCAACACCTTAATCCTTGTCTTCCTTACTTAGTACTAATTAATCAAGACTTTATTAATTAGTTTCATGGGCCTTGGTTGCATGGGCCTTTCATGGGCCTCTTGGAACATGGCCCGTGGCCATTTCCAACGAGGTCTCGTGATTCGCTCATCGCCTCCAAGCCTTCCATACCGGAAATGTCCAACATTATCCGACGCGATCAATCCCAAGACTCCAAGCCTTGTCTTGATCCGTAAAGTCCTATTCACTTACGGGCACATGACTCAAAACCCAGTTTTGATCATGTCCCGAGACAACTCCCTTTTGGCCATTCTCCATAAATGTGTCAATGAGTTTCATTCTCCGGTGTGACCCTTAGTTTTATGCATGTCAATAGATCAACGTAAAATCCCATTTTACTTGATCCTATTTAAGTGGCAACTAACGAGACTTTAGTATTTCCTGACACTGCATAACGAATCGACCCTGTCGATTCTAACCTTTCCGTCATCCCTGTCATTATCCTTTTATCTCTGATATCCTGATTGAGATAAGGCATAGAGCCGTCATCCTTATTATTCTCAATCACCGTTCCTTGATATGTGAGATGACTGAAGATATGATACCCAGTATCATGTGCATGGCCATGCTATTCTTTCAGTCACTCTCGATCAAGCGGCCGAGAACCGATATCTTTCCCATACCTCAGTATGAGGAATAAATCCCTTAGCCGCCTTTCGTGTCACTCATGTAGCCCGTCCCCAAGCCAATCTTGGTCGTTATGGAAGCCCTGTTACGGACAAAGTTAGGCTCAGGTCAAACTCAGTTGTTGACTACATAGCGATCACAAAGACTCCTTGGTCTAAGGATACATGACAAGCTACGACACTGAATATGTTCATGACTTAATCTATGACACATATTCAGGGCGGGTCGTCCAATATCATGTCCCACATGATATCTATGATCAGACTCCGGAATCCCATTCCAATGACTAACAGAACGTAAGCCATAAAGAGTCATCTTTCATACTAGTCGCTTCTAGTGAAGCTTTGTTGACTAGGGACCCATCTAGTGTGATCTATCTCGATCTATGGTTCTATTCGCATGGTGGGCATAGATCAGAGCACACATCGATATATTACTCCAACACATAAGTAATATAAAGCCGCTTTAATTTTATTGCTAACGATGATATATACATTTGGACATTTAGGATTGAACTACGGGCACTAAGACTAACAATCTCCCACTTGCCCTAGTTCCATTCTAAACTCCAATATGTCCCCATCGACTTTACATGTCTAACATGTTCAGGCAGTGACACTGCCTTAGTCAAAAGGGTTGGCTATGTTATCATCTGTTGCAATATATTGTATCTTCACTTCACCTCACTTTAGTATTTCTCTGATGAGGTGGACACGCCGCAGTACATGTTTGGATTTGTTATGCGATCTGGGCTTTTAGCTTGCGCAATGGCCCTTGTGTTGTCGCAAAATGGATTCACCGGGCTGGATGGGTTTTTAATTACACCCAACCCTGCCGTGAATTTCCAAATCCACATAGCCTCCTTAGCTGCCTCTGCAGCATCCATGTACTTGGCCTCTGTTGTAGATTCGGCAACGGTATCTTGCTTTACGCTCTCCCAGCTAAAGCTCTGCCATTCAGCATAAACACATATCCTGACTGACTTCTAAAGTCATCTGGATTTGTCTTGGAAAACTAGCGTATACTCATCCTTCGACGACTAGTTCAGCATCATCTTTCCATCGGGTTAGACTGATGTCTACTGGTACAACATAAGGCTTCGAGACGTCCAGTCTCATACATGTCATGGCATATATGATTGATCCTGCCCCAGGCGCATAGGATTCTCATCATCCTTTTCAGCTCATCAGGTGTCTTAGGACACTAAGTCTTGCTGAGATGAATGCCATGACTAGTGGGTAAGAGTCCTTTCTTTGAATCGAGCATTAAGAACCTACTCAATGCCTTGTTCACATAGGTTCCCTGACTTAAATCCAAGACCCTCTTGGTGCGATCTCTACATATCTTAATCCTTAAGATATAAGAAGCATCGCCTAAGTCCTTTATTGAAAAACACTTCCTCAACCAAGCTTTAGTCTCGTGCAAGGTTGAGATATCGTTTTCAATGAGAACCAGAAAGGTAATTTTGCTCTCACTAGCCTTCTTATAAACGCAAGATTCATCCTCGTTCTTGATTAAGCCAAATCCAATTACAGCTTCATCAAAACGAAGGATCCAACTCCGAGAAGTTCGTTTCAATCCATAAATGGATTTCAACAACTTATAAATCTTTCCCTTATTCTTCGGATCGTCAAAACCTTTGGGCCGAGACATACAAACGTACTCAGTCAAATTTCCATTTAGGAAAGTGGTTTTGACATCCACTTGCCATATCTCGTAATTATGATACGCAGTTATGTCAAGAAGAACTTGGATCGATTTTGACCATAGCCACTAGGGAGAAGGTGTCCTCATAGTCAATCCATTGGATCTGCCTATAACCTTTCGCCACCAGTTAAGCTTTATAGGTCAGAGGATTGTCGTACATGTCCATCTTCACCTTGAAGATCCATTTGCATCCGATGATCCTCACACCATTGATGGGATCAACCGGTTCCCAGACTCGGTTGTCCGACATGGATTGCATTTCCTCCCTCATGGCTCCCAGCCATAACTCGGAGTCGGGCCCATCCACGACTTCCTGAAAGGTGGCTAGATCATCGTGATCCACCATGACTTCATTGTCACCTCCGAATACCATATCTTAGAGGTGGAAGATTGATCCTTTCAAATCGCCTTGGACCTTCCGGAATTGTAACAGGAATTGGTTCTTACTCTACGACAATCTCTGGCTCCTTTCTACTTGGTTGTCATTTGGTTTAGACAGATCTGTACCATCCTGAATTTCTTCGAGATGCACAGTCCTCCCAATGATGTCTTTGGAAACAAAACTCATTTTCCATAAAGACCCCACCCCAAGCGACGAACACCATGTTCTCAGTCGGATTGTAGAAGTAGTATCCCCTTGTTGCTTTGGGATACCACACGAAGGTTCATATCTCAGATCTTGGTTCGAGCTTAGTCGAAACCAAATGTTTCACATAAGCCTCGCAACCACAAATCTTTAGGAAGGACACAGCGGGAAACATCCCGTACCATTTTAAAATGGTGTCCCTTCCACACCCTTCGTCGAAGCCCGATTCACTATGAATGCGGTCGTCTCTAGAGCATAACCCCTGAAATAGATTGAGAGATCAGTCCAACTAATCATGGAACGGACCATTGTCTAACAATGTCCGATTTCTCCGTTTGGCTACACCTTTCAACTACAGTGTCCCAGGAGGAGTCCATTCCAAAAGGATCCCATTCTCTTTTAGATGATCTAATAACTTTGTGGTCAAGTATTTTCCACCTCGATCCAATCGAAGTGTCTTAATACCTTTGTCGAGCTGGTTTTCTACTTTAGTCTTAAAATCTTTGAATTTATCAAAAGCTTCAGACTTATGTCTCACCGAATAGACATAACCATATTTACTGTAATCATCAGTAAATGTGATAAAGTAGCTAAACCCCCTCCTGACAAGTGAACTTATTGGTCTACACACATTCGAGTGTATCAACCCAATAATTCACCCGCCCTTTCATCGCGATCGATAAAGGGCATTTTAGTCATTTTACCCATCAAACAAACCTTGCACCTATCGATCGAATGGAATTCGAATGAACCTGAAAGCCCGCACTTGTGAAGTGCTGATAGACGCTTCTTGTTTATGCGGCCCAAATGACAGTGCCATAACAGAGTTAGGTTTAAATCGTTGGATTTAGACCTCTAGGTATTAACGTAATATATAGAACTTGAGGCATTGTTACTCATATCTAATATGTACAATCCTCCAACCATGTCAGTACTGGTATAAAACATATCATTGCATAGAACATTGAAAATTCCATTTCCAATATTAACATTATATCCTTCCTTGTCAAACACGGATACAAATATAATATTCCTACTAAAAGTAGGTATGCAATATACATTACACAATACTAAGACAAGGCCACTTGGCAAAGCAAGACTCATGGATCCTACAGTACTTGCCACAACTCTGAGGTCCACTTCGTGCTTTCCAAACCTCTCCTACTTTCATCCACTATACGTTAGTGCATGTGTGAGATTCAGTCCTGGTATCTAATACCCATGAATCTTTGGAAGTAGAGAGATGTAGCTCTATAGAGTTAATACCGGATGAAGGCACGGTCCCACCGCCCTTCCTTAGATCATCCTGGTTTCCCGATGAAGGCGCAGTCCTACTTCCCTTCTTTAGATCATCCAGGCTATTTGATGAAGGCGCAGTCCCACTACCCTTCTTCAGATCAGCCGTGAACTTCCTGTAATCCCGGTTCCAATGACTAGGTTGTTGGCAGTAGAAGCATACATTCTCAGGTGTCTCATCTTTCCTGTCAAGTGTGCATGGGCCCCGCCCTTGCCACTTCAATTCCCTTGTTGACCATCAAAATATCCTTGGATCCCAGATCCCTGATATATTCTTCTCAGCAGTTATTGACACTTCATGTAACTCTGATATGGTCTTAGAGACAGCCTTGTCAAGGACATATTCTTTGCGTTCAGACTTGAGGACTATCCTCAAAATTCTGTACCAGTCCAAATAGTTTGTCCCATTTAGCTTGACCTTGTCAAGAATGGTTTTTAATGACAAACTATTAATGTTCGCTGAATTTTCCATTTGATCTACAACAGATAAAATTCAATCAGTAAACTGAATAAATTTTATGAAGATCAAGCTTAAACACCAACAATCGATTCTAAACCTTTAGAATCTGAAACCAAGATCCTTGATTCACTCGATTAAGCTGAACTAATGCTCACCACTTAATCGAGCTATGTAGGTAGGACTCCATCCAATCACATCCAATGTGACTCTTGGCTAGGGTATGTACTTATGTACACGGCTTACCCTATCTGTTACCCTAGCTCAACCTCAGGCTGAGAATCGTAGTCGGATCCACCAATTTTCAACTATGGCCCGTCACTATGTAGGTGCTCCGCTAATGCGCACGACACCCACATATGTCGTCCAAACCTACTACCCCGCTTTCCCATGGATGCTCCGCTAATGCGCACGACACCCATAGGACGGGGAGGTAGTAAGGTGTTGATAATTGGGAGGTATCGGACATGACCCGTTTTTACTTGTCCGGTTGTGTTTAAAACTTTGACACATCCTAGATGCGATGAGCACATCAACTAAATTCCAAATGCAATGATGCCTCAAATTACATCCAATGTAATTCTTCCTTCGAACCCGTCAACTACATCCAATGTAATGACGATTCTAAGGGCTCACACACAAGGATTAAAATTCCAATTTTATCTTTGCATGTGAGGTGATATGCTCGGTAAATAAAGTTAAGAATGCAATTTTAAAACACATAGAACTAATCATGCATAAACTAAACCAAGCATAAAGCGATAAATATGCACATAATAGCCCCCTAAACTAACTCCCACTAGCTTCTTGAGCTCCACCGACTCCAAGCCGATGCCAACACCCGAAAAGCCACCAAATGACCTTTTCGCCCTTTCTTCGTCTTGAGTAAAATATTACAATTTAATACACGACTCGCAGGTCGGGAATAAATAAATATTACAAACAAGTGGTTCGACGACCACACCTTGAAAGAATAATTACACGTTAACTCTAACGGCTCGCAGGCCGTGAAAAGCGATAAATAATTAAAACGAGCTCGGGGCTATAATGTGCACCATGCCAAAATCACATCACACATCGTGTTATCAAACAATCATGTTATCAAACATCATGTGATTTTCCGATTTTATTTAATAGCCAAGTTTCGAAAAAATTTGATGATCGGTTTATCGAAACCGTTCAAAAATGAAACTTATGAACATTTGATCTTCGAGTTCGTCATGATGGTTCCAAACTCGTCATAAATAACAAAACGGTTTAGTCTTAGCATATCGACCATCCAATGGTCATGCTTGGCCTAGCTCCGTCCAACGGAGCCCCGTTCGGTCCCGGTTTTGGCTCCCCGAGAGTCCCGCTCCCGAGACCCAAAAAATCAAAAAAAAAATTCAAAATTTCAAGATTTGAAATAATTTTCAAAAATTCATTTTACATGCATTAAATCCATGAACAAGAATTTAAAACATGTTATCAAACAATTTAGCAAAACAACATGCCAAAAACGAAACTTTCAAGCAAAACCGAAACTTTGAACACCGTCTTGTGAATCCCGAAGGTAGCACGGCTCTGATACCACTGTTGGGTCTCGAGGTAGGGTTGGAGATGAACCAACTCGCAGCAGAAAATCAATAAAAACCAAGAGACGATTAAAACCATGAAACAACTAACAAAGAATGGATTCACAAGAGAAAAATTCAGCACTAGTTCTTACCAAAACAAGAACACCGGGTAACGAATGATTGGCTTGAGTCTCCAAGACGCCTACGTATCCACATGGGAATCAAAGCCACGTAGTTCTTCTCTTTGAGGACTCAAGAACACAAAAATGGAGGTGGAAACTAGCCAAACCCGAAATGGCCATGGAAGAGGGAGAGAAAATGTGTTTCCTATTCTTGTCTTGTGTTTGTTATGTTGAAAAAAGATGACTTAAACATAACAAACCTCATACTTGTCCAACTAAAGGCATGAGACAAGTATGGTGTCAAGTAAGGTGTAAATAGGACAAAGTATGGCTAGACAAGATTGGGTTAGGTGGTGAATCACCAACACCTTAATCCTTGTCTTCCTTACTTAGTACTAATTAATCAAGACTTGATTAATTAGTTCCATGGGCCTTGGTTGCATGGGCCTTTCATGGGCCTCTTGGAACATGGTCTATGGCCATTTCCAACGAGGTCTCGTGATTCGCTCATCGCCTCCAAGCCTTCCATACCGGAAATGTCCAACATTATCCGACGCGATCAATCCCAAGACTCCAAGCCTTGTCTTGATCCGTAAAGTCCTATTCACTTACGGGCACATGACTCAAAACCCAGTTTTGATCATGTCCCGAGACAACTCCCTTTTGGCCATTCTCCATAAATGTGTCAATGAGTTTCATTCTCCGGTGTGACCCTTAGGTTTATGCATGTCAATAGATCAACGTAAAATCCCATTTTACTTGATCCTATTTAAGTGGCAACTAACGAGACTTTAGTATTTCCTGACACTGCATAACGAATCGACCCTGTCGATTCTAACCTTTCCGTCATCCCTGTCATTATCCTTTTATCTCCGATATCCTGATTGAGATAAGGCATAGAGCCGTCATCCTTATTATTCTCAATCACCGTTCCTTGATATGTGAGATGACTGAAGATATGATACCCAGTATCATGTGCATGACCATGCTATTCTTTCAGTCACTCTCGATCAAGCGGCCGAGAACCGATATCTTTCCCATACCTCAGTATGAGGGATAAATCCCTTAGCCGCCTTTCGTGTCACTCATGTAGCCCGTCCCCAAGCCAATCTTGGTCGTTATGGAAGCCCTGTTACGGACAAAGTTAGGCTCAGGTCAAACTCAATTGTTGACTACATAGCGATCACAAAGACTCCTTGGTCTAAGGATACATGACAAGCTACGACACTGAATATGTTCATGACTTAATCTATGACACATATTCAGGGCGGGTCGTCCAATATCATGTCCCACATGATATCTATGATCAGACTCTGGAATCCCATTCCAATGACTAACAGAACGTAAGCCATAAAGAGCCATCTTTCATACTAGTCGCTTCTAGTGAAGCTTTGTTGACTAGGGACCCATCTAGTGTGATCTATCTCGATCTATGGTTCTATTCGCATGGTGGGCATAGATCAGAGCACACATCGATATATTACTCCAACACATAAGTAATATAAAGCCGCTTTAATTTTATTGCTAACGATGATATATACATTTGGACATTTAGGATTGAACTACGGGCACTAAGACTAACACCAGGCACGGTCCGTGCTGCATACCGTGCTGGACCCTGGCCCGGTCCGTGCGGCACGCCGTGCCGGAACCTGGCCCATTCCGTGCGGGGTTCCGTGCCAGAATCTGGTCCTCCCCGTGTCCCATTCCGTGCCAGACCAGAGCAGACCCCCTTCTTCTTCCCCAACTTCGTTTTCCACGAATTTCAACATCAAAACACCATTGATGAATCCTCAAAACTCCAAAACAGACCCCAAAGCTTCAGCAAATCAATACCCACAAAGGGGTTTCATCAAAACTACTCAAAACCAAGATCATCTAACTCCTTTTCTTCTCCAAAAATCATCATCTAGCATTAAAGCTTCAAATCCCCAACTAAGTTCATCATTTCTCCTCAAAACCCATGAACTAAAATCATCAAAAACAAAAAAGGAAGAGGGATTTACCTTGAGAATGGAGAATAGATGAAGAATCAAGTGGAAATGGAAGATTTTTGGTAGAAAATGGGTTCAAGACCCCCTTTTTCCTCCTTTCTTCTTCTTCAAGCTACCAAAAACCCCTTTCTTCTTCCTCTCTCTCCCAATTTCGGCCACAAGCACAAATGAGCTAAATTGGTCTTGGTTTTTGTGCCTTTAACCTACTTTCGAAATCCCCAAAATACCCCATTACCCATATCTCTTCAAGGCAACTCAATTTAGGGACATAAGGGTCTTTTTAACTCTCTTTCTTCCCTTCCAATATTCTAAGGACAAGTGTCCAAGTGGGGACCACCTCTACCCAAATTAAATCTAGCACTTCTAATTTAATCGGATTTAGCTTATAATCGGACCGCGTTTGACCGATAAAAGGTCCGGGTTGACTTTTCCCAACATTACAGTCATCGGAAAGGAAACGGCCCAACTAAGCTAACTGTAACGACGGCTAATCTTTTTGGGCCCCGGAAAGATTCTGAATGACTCCCGGAGTCATCGGTTGACTTTTCCGGCAAAAAGTCAACTTTCGCCGAAAACCTCTGGTTTGACCGGGATCGACCGGGGCGGTTCTTACAATAGATAGCCCTTGGAAAAAAAAAATATTGACGCAAGTTTAAAGCTAATCGGAGTTCAAACGAATCGGGAATGATTAAAGTGGTGAATTGGTCAAGAAAAAAGGGACAATTGTCCACATGACACCATGCTATTACAATTATGCCATTTCTTGTGTAAGAAATAACGAAAATGACGTGTATTTTGGGTGGGCTTGGGGTGATGATGTGTCTTCGTGGTGAATGTTGGATCTTAGGTGTGTATGGCTAGGACGGGTTCTCACAGATTTTAAGATAAGAGTGGTTTCTAGTAGATTTGTCCTCATAGATGTATTACTAATAAAACGTGATGGTACTTTGAGTATATAATTCGGGGATGACTCTTAAAATCCATAATATAGTTTGACACCCTTATCATAAACAGGTGTATCCACAATCTGGATCAAAATAACTGAATTTGTATTTCATCGTAGAAATGAGAAAAACCAAGTAAACATAAAAACAAACACAATAAACTTTAAGGCATATGGTACCAGGTATTCTACGAAACACATTGGTCCCTCTTCGGGAAGTCGTAACTGTCAAGTGGGGATCTCTGGTGGTGCCGGCCGGTTTTCTTGAGTCACTGGGCCATTAGGGAATCCCCGCCCCGTGGTGGAACTTGGTTTAGATAGGGTAGAAAAAGAGGTGGGTTATGCTTTGCAAGGTTATGCCTCAGTGATGCTACTATCCGAACAAGAGACTATTCGAGCTCTCATGTTGCCACCCAAACCTATCTCTGGCATCCATATTTCATCGGAGAACAAACCCCTGATAAAACGACCACCAATAGTCGCACAAAGTCGACTATACCAGACCCAGATCCAGATACAGAGCGAATAAACACCATATTGAATGAAGAGATTAAAAGGAGAGAAATATTAAGAGATAGAATCGTTGTTAGAGGCGGCTAAGGTTTGTTTATGTGTGGGGGGGAGAGTTTTGGCAAAAGTTCTGAGAGTTGTGTTTTTTTTAATTCAAGGTAGGGTATAATCTACTAAAACAATGTAAGGATAAGTGGACGCATCTTAATGTTATAAATTGGGCCCATGTAGAGGTAACCCAAATGAATTTCCTACTGGATAGTCTGGATCCTTGGGAGGATGAGTATGTCCCAAATTCCTTTCCATATGTGGACGCATTCGGACCACGTCCTCCCATGGACATGAGTTTGGGACATGCTCACCCTCTCAAGGATCTAGACATTCTTGTAGAGAATCCATTCGAGTTGTGTCTAGGTGGCCGTTAATTTATACCAACGTTTGTGGACATTCCCCTCGAGTGCCCTACCTGCCAACTAGCCACGGAAAAAGCGAGTCATATGTTTCTCCATTGTTGGTTTTCCTAGGAGTGTTCGAAGAAGCTGGGTGGGATCATACTCCCTGTCCCGGAGGCCACTTTCTCAAACTAGTGGGCAGTAGAGCCCAAGGGAGCCTTAGGTCAAGGTCGGGCAGAGCTGGTGGTTTAGGCTTGAGATTGGAGTTCTTGGAATGAGGTGTGGATGAAAGTCGAACCTTCTAGTACTTGATTCACGACACGAGATAAGGTGTATCTTGTATTGGTTCATGGCAATGGCCTCAAGAACGGGTAATGAACTTAGAGGTCTCGCGGTCTCTATATCGGCGGAGAAGTGGTGATACTCAAGGACATGACAGTTAGTCATCAATGTGTATGGGGATGATTTTTATAACACCAATGAGGCGGGTTGGAGTTTCATAAGCTGGGATGAACACGGAAGGCTAATTGGCCTCTATAACGAGTTTCTTTGGGGAGCACGTAACCTGGAATACATTGAAGCCTTAGGTATCCTAACGAGTCTCTAGTGGACTTGAGATGAGGTTTCCTCCAAACTCATAATTCAAAGTGATACCCATGTGATCATTAATCTTCTCAAACGGGGACGCATTTCGGTTCTCCATGGGGTTGGGATATAGAGGACTTCCTTAGCATTTTTCAGTTCTCGAGGATATAAAACTCGTAAGGATAGAAATCTACCATATTCGTCCATGGTCGAGGGCTACCAACCCCTAGCTGGTTTGATCGGATCACCACCAGCTGAAATAGAATGCAACACTAACGCCGACTAACATCCGCCCACCTCATACCCCATATTACCGTCCCGAGAAAAACCTATCATGGAACTGGTTAATGGTTGATATTCTTTCAACTATAGTGTGTCGTTCGTATAATGGTTCCTCCAATTTTGATTTTGGATCAGAGCAGCGATGCCCGCAGTTAGGACTCATAGCAACGATGCCCCTAATCCCCGGAGCTCGAGACCACCATTGTACAACCAAGACGAAGGAAAGACTTCGATCGGACCAAATCTTGCCAATAGAGATCCAAAACGCGAACCTAGAATCAGCAGCGAGAGAGAACGCTGGGAATACCACTGGGAATAAAAACCCCACCTCTCTCGTTGATTGTAGCCCTGAAACAATCGAAATCGAGCCAGAATAGGCCGACATCTGATGACTTTCCAATAAATTTTTGGGTCTCGTGGTAGAGAATTAGAAGAACAAGGTTCCAGCGGAAGCAAAACAAAACCAAAAGACTATGCCAAGGAATATTACAATAGATTAGATACACAGGACGAAAAGCAAATGGATGTTTCCTTACCAATCTTGTTCAAGAACACCAAGTAGGAGAAGAAAACACCAATGAAAGGATGATTGACTCGAGTCTCCAAGACGCCTACGTATCTTCCAAGGAATCAAAGCCACGTAGTTCTTGAGATACTGAACTCAAGAACACAACAACAACAACAATGGAGCTCTAGGGGTATGGCCAAGGGGATAAGAAGAGAAGAAATGTTCCAAAATCTCTCTTTTGCATGTCGGACATGACCAAAACTGGGTTTTGGGCCGACCGGATCTTCCAAAGTCTCTCTTTTGCATGTCCGATGATGAAACTCATTAACTCGCTAATCACTTACAACCTATGACCCAAAACCCAGTTTTGGTCATGTCTTGTGTTAACTTCCCGCTTGGCCTTTCTCCATCAGCGTGTTAATGAGTTTCATCATCCAGTCTGGCCCTTAGGTTTATGCATGTCGGTAGATCAATGTAAAATCTCATTTTACTTGATCCTACATAAGTGGCAGCTAACAAGACTTTAGTATTGCCTGACACTGCATAACGAATCAACCTTTGTCGATTCTAACCTTTCTATCGTCCTTGTCATTATCCTTTTATCTCTAGATGTCCTACTTGAGATAAGGCATAAAGGCATTGTTCCTCGATATGTGAGATGATTGAATATATGATACCTAGTATCATGTGTATGACCATACTATTCTTTAAGTCACTCTCGATAGAGCGGTCGAGAACGGACATCATTCCCATACCGTAGTATGAGGAATAAATCCCTTAACTGTCTTTCGTGCCACTCATGCAGTCCGTCCCCAAGCCAATCTTGGCCTTTATGGAAACCCTGTCATAGGCAACGTTTGGTTCAGGTCAAACTCGGTTGTTTATTGTATATAAATCACAAAGATTCCTTGGTCTAAGGATACATGACAAGCCACGACACTAAATATGTTCATGACTTGATCTATGGCACATATTCAGGTCGGGTCGTCCAATATCATGTCCCACATGATATATATGATTAGACTCCGGAATCTCATTCCAATGACTAAATAGAATGTAAGTCATAAAGAGTCATCTTCCATACAAGTCGCTTCTAGTAAAGCTTTGTTGACTAATGACTCATCGAGTGTGGTCCATCTCGATTTATGGTTCTACTTTGCATGATGGGCATAGATCAGAATACACATCAATATATTACTCCAACACACAAGTAATACATAAAGTCACTTTACTTTTATTGCTAACAATAATATATACATTTGGTTGTTTACGATTGAACTATGGGCATTAAGACTAACATAAATTAATTTTAAGTAATGTCTAATGATACTGTTGGTGGAAAAATTATATGGTCGTTAATTAATTTAATGTAATATAAATTTGTAAAACATAATTCCATTGCCATAAAACCAAAATGACATATAATTGCATTAAAATAAATTCAAAGTTACATAAACCAGGACCAAGTGTATGGGAAAAAATCTGGTATTTCCAACAAAGTCTGAAATCATGAAAATGTAACCAAAAGAATGGTCTAATACCGTTTATTTTTCATAGATTCAAGTTGCTCTCTTCCATCGTCATTTGGGATTCGTCCACGGATTCAACATAGATTCAAGTTCTTCGAGCTTCTGGTTTTATGTATCTCATTTATCCAAGAGCCTCATATGTTTTATGTTTACGAGTTACGCGATTTTCCCCTGGTTTAAGGTCAAGTCTATATCAACCATTATATCTTTTCCTTTTCATTGTCCTCTTCCCTTGTGAATGTAATTCTACCGATGAGTATGGATTGGCATCAAGGTCAAAGGACCATTCAGGTTGAGACCTTTCTTGATTGCTGGATTTGAGTTTTCGGACGAGCTATATAGACCAGATGCCTTCAACCTTATCGTCTTCTTACCTTGAAACCCGAAATCCTCTGTCCATTTTGGCTCCTTCCCAACCGCTTCCCACCAATTCTTTCCGCACAACTTCATATGATCATCGATAATGTAGGCATCTATATAGCTTCTTCTGATGGAGAGTGTGTCATTCTTTGCATGCAATTTCTTTGCCTTGGCGTAGAGCTCTGTTCATCCGATCAGTGATAGTGTGGGAATCTCAATAACTATTTTAGTACGCGTGAAAGTTCTTCACCTTATGTTTTATCTTCGACCAACGATCCTTCCAAAAATTATTGATAGTCTTTACATTCCCTTAGTACAAGTCTCTGAGTTATGAAGCCAATAAGAAATCAGTCTATCATCTTCACACTTGAACCACCTTTTCCTTGGAACACTAGAATGTTGTCTTTGTTGTCTTCTCTGTGATCGTCTTGTTGGTGGTTGTCGAGTAGCATCGAAAAAATTATGATTGTGATGAGTAAGACGACGTACGACTCTGTATTGCTCCGACATGACAGCTCCTTTGTTGACTAGGTTTTAGATTTGGGAAGATCTCCACTTCCACCTCCTTGAGTAGTTGTCAATTGAGCACTTGAGTGTACTAGTCTAGGAATACTTAAAAATTATCGTCTATGAGATATTCGTTAAAGTTGAGCAACCCGGTGAACAAGTCACGACTATTGTTGTTTCTAGGCATGGTAAAGGGAGAGGTCAGTGAAAATTATAGTGATGAAGGAAATCGTGAGAGAAATGAATGGAGGTGGGTTGATTATTGAATGTGCAGTACTTATAGGTATTTTTGTGAAAAATAACTCTTTGCAAACGATTTGACCATTGCGCCTAACAATTGATTTTTTTTTTCAAATTATCGACGACGTAACAACTTCTAACTGGACGAAACTACTAGAAGTATGACCTCTTAATACCGCCTTGGGTTGACGATAGGTTTTCACATTGAAAATGACGGATGAAAGAAACTGACTATAGATGCTCTCTAGGCTTAAAATTTCTTTTATTAACATAACTGATAGGATGATGATCTGTTTTTTTCTTTATGAAGTGATAGGATGGCGGGTTTTTTTTGTTTGAACTTCTACCATGCATATATTTAATTAAAGATCGTCCGAAGGCACGAACCATAGAAGGTTCATCTAGAAAAGACGGAATCCATAAGAAACACATGCAACATAAAAAGAAAAAATTCCTAACATTGTGGGACTAATAAAGAAATGAAAACAATACTCATTTTCTGAACCACTCCATAGGTTTTTCCAGTGTGATGTTGCAATAGCGGACCAAACCACAGGTACAAACCTTGATGACGGAGAGTTAAAGCTGAGTTTTCCTGTTACCAGAATAGATCTGGCGTCTTGGTGGAGTGAACACTCCCCGAGGGTTCAACTACCGTCGTCCTTCCTCGGATGATAGATGAGGGGGTTAAAAATGCATAGATTCTGACTCCCTATATGGTAGGGGCATATATCGTGTTGATACTTGGTGGAACTTTTGCACCCTACGATAGTGAGAAGGTGGTTCTTTTGGCACTTATTTGGAGAGGTGAGGGCGTATAGCATCTTTTTTCGGTTTGACAATCACTCCCTCATAACCGACAAACTCTTTTAAGTCAGTACCCAGATAAACAAAAGGTCAAGACACCTCCCCCGTGATCTCACACTCATCTTAATCCTTAACACGTCATTAGTTACCATCCAAATTTGACCTAAGTCCACGCTACACAGTCAGGCAAAGATGGAGAACTTATTTACTTATTATTTAACGATTAAGTGGTGATAAATATGTTTATTTTAGGTAAATTTGAAAACCCAAATATAACAATAGGATCTTTATTTGGATCAATAATTAACATAAAGTCAAACTCCAATATGTATAGAGAATAGGTTTGTTTTATGAACATAAATGGTGTTTCTAGAAAAGAAGAACCAAATCTCTTTGCAAGCTAAAGAGACATTCTCGCGTGGGTATCCTTTAGGAATCGTAAAGACTGGTCGTCGTCCCTCATTTATCCTCATCGCTGCCTCTTTCTCATTCTCTTTATGGTTCCCTCTCGGATCTCAGCCACCTCTTTTAAGCGTTGTAGGGCCATGCCCAACGCTTGTCGCTTCCTTTCTCCCTTGGTTCGTCACGGCCAATGAACCTTTCTCGCTAGCGAAAGCTGTTATCCTCAATGCTTGTGGCGCTTTTGCTCGGGTTTGATCGTCCGTTTCCAACAAGGCAGACCGTCATATTCTCCGGTGATGTCTCGTCGGACCTCGTGGTGTCATCGCCAGAGCTTGCCAGACTGGTCTCGCCAAAACAGGACAAACAACCTTGAGGTCCCAACCCTCAGGTCTGGCTGAGGACAGTCGGGGCAACGGTTTCTCCCATGTGCTCTCCGGTGAGAAGCTTCTTCGACGGTGCGACTAAGCTTAGAGAGGTGTGTGGTCGCCTCCATATGGATCGATGTCTAGGCTGCCTACTGACTGTGCGATGTCGTGGTTTCCTTCATGTGAGACGGTGTAGTGGCCGCTTTTATGTGTTTCGGTGTCGTGGTCGCCTTCATGTGGATCGATGTTGTGGTCGCCTTCATGTGGGCTAGTGTTATGGTCGTCTGCATGTGGGCTAGTGTTATGGTCTAGAAACAGGTGGATCGTCTCGGCCTCTCCTCCTCGTTTTGTGACATGTCATCCAAAAAGCCAATGCAACCACCCTATAGGGTATTTAGATCCTCCATCTTGTTTAATTGAGCTAACTTACTATTGTCGTGTAACTTCTATATGTTTCAATAGAAGTCTGGTGTGTAGCCTAAGACACCGGAACAACTGTGATAAAAAAGAGTTCTGGATTATAATCTCGATTGTAAGAGAACTATTTCATCTCATATTTAGACATGCTTGAAAATGGTTAGTGGGACATAACATTTTTAAAAAAAAAACCCAATATATATAGTCGGGCAAAAGTTATAAATGACTTGGGGAAAATGCTATGTCACTTTACTCTACTATGACCAATTACACAATCATAACTTATATGTATCATATGTATTACATAGTAACAAGTTTAACAAATTAATTCCCAAAATGTATCGAAATCTGTTTTTTTTTATAAGCTAAATTTTATTAAGCAAATGTTCTATAGGAAAAATAGAACAAAGCCAGGAAAGTAGTCCTCAAAACAAGGACCTTTTCCGCAGACCAATACAGCTACAAGAGCAAAAACAGATAGCAAAAACCCAAGCAAGACAAAAAAACAAAAGAAGCCGCTCAAAACTGCCGCCTATCCTGCTTGCGTCCTACCCGGGTTCAAGCACAGAAAACGATTAGAAACCGAAATAGGGGTTATAGCTTTTCTTGAAAACGCATCAGGGGTAACCTCGTCCTCACTATCCTCGACACCCTCCTCAAGACACTGCTGGACGTCTAGAGATTGTTCAAGCAATAAAGGAGCAAGATCAAAAGCCTTTTTACCAATTTTCGTGCTAAAACTCCAATCACCCGAACTATCCTTCTTGGCAACGTCAACAGTAAAGCTTCCAGAATTGCCTCCTCTATCAGCCGAAGTTTTAGCTCTTGTCTGATAAAAAACAGTTGGAGGAATAATCACCTTTGACTGACCCTTCTTAGGGCGGCCACGTCGTTTTGGTTGAGCTATAACGTTACTGTGAATCGTAGTGATTGGCAACGGAGGTCTAAGAAGAACCTCCTTCCACGGACTATTCTGTTGATCCCCAACCGAAGCACCAACCTCCTTTTGAGTTCCAACAACCAAATCCCCAGAAGCCTCCTGTTGAACTTCATGACCGAAGCCCATTAGATTCTCCGATTGGGTCCCAACGCCTAAACCATGTACAACAGAAGGCGTTGTGTTTCGTTCTTCTGAATCAACACCGTCCGAAACTGGAACATCACCATGTTCTACACGCACAGATGATGTTACCAGAGTCGGCGCCGAAGTACACCTGATATCAGCATTCTCAGCTCGCTTGGAAGACGGTCCAGCGGAATCAACCCGAGCCTGTTCAAGCTTCGTACGAGACGAAACCTCGATATTAGACACACGAGGGTATGCCAGAGCTAAAAATAATATGTGTCCATTAATCGTGTACCCATTGAAGGTCTCCACTGCCATGGACGCAGATTCTGGTGTCGAAAACGAAACAAAACCAAAAATCTTTTTACCCATGTTCGGACGCTTCAAAACAGAGCATCCGGTAATCTCACCAAAAGCTCCAAATGTACGACGAACCCAATCCTCTGAAGTTGCAAAAGGTAAATTTCGAATGTATACTTCGTTCAGAATTACCTGTGCAGGATCGCAATCCTTGCAAGCTGGAAAGACCTGCTTCTTCCTCTTCGAGAATTTCGTCTGTGCAACTGGATCGGAAGAGACACCCATCTGTTCAAGCTCCCCACAAACCTTAGCAGCGGCCTGTTTCTTTTTCTTCTTTGCAGGCTTTCCTGACTCTACGTTCTTCAAATTTGCAATTCCAGCCACATTACGAGGAGCTCGATTAACCTTAGCTGCATCTTTGAATAAGTTCTTAACTTTATGGTTAACACCATGTTGAGGAGCCGCTTTCAAGCCTTTCCCATCCCTAGCCCTTTTACTTGACTGCTTCGAAAACTTTCGATCCTCAATCTGGCAAAAAAACTCATAGGATGATAGGAGTATGGAGCAAAAAGATGGAAAAGACAAAGCCTTTGTCACAACCCTTTTCTTCAATTGCTTCAGTACTGTCATCGAAGGTTTGTGCCCCAAAAATGCCCCCAACAGCTCTGTTACATACAGGATTGAAGCCCACACCAGAGAAACAAGTTGCGTGACCTCCGTCTGACACACCTCACCACCAAAACCCCGTCCCCACAGCACCCCAACCAAACCAAACCAGCTTACGACGACTGGTGAAAGCCAAGGACAGCCACACACACAGGACGAGTCGTCGATCTGTGAGGGAGTTCTGGCTGGCGTCGAGACGAATCAATGGCACGCCGGCAACGTTCCAAGCAGGGGCAACCAGCGGACGACGATTGGAGGCCGAGGATTGAAACGTTTCCCGCGATCAGCCACACACACAGGACGAGTCGTCCTCTGTGAAAGAGTTGGCTGGCGTCGAGAACGAAAATCAACGGACATGGCAGATCAAAACCCGGTAATGTATCGAAATCTGTTAAGTGTGACTGACTCCGTAAAATACCAGCCACATGTTTATCATTTGTTCTAAAATAACATGAGAAAACTTGATATCATAACATAAGTCTTTCGTTTATTCTCAAATCATAACCTTGACCTATCAACTTTTCTTGTCATTCACTAAACGGTAATCAAACTTGAGGACGAAAAATACAATAGGTTGCGATCAACGTTAATACATTAAATATAACGTTTGATTGGATTAGGATTAAACAATAAACGAAAAATGATGGTACGGACATTGAGTAACACCAACGACTTATATTACGTTTTTAACTTATTAAGATTAGTCATTGAATACAACATTCTGAAACTAAATCTGTTCACCCAGAAATACAATTAATTACAAATTTAAATAAATATCATATAACAGAAGCTAATTAATTGTGAGCTACTAGCATGCCCACGTGCCACCTAACAGGTTCATTGAGTCTCGGGTCAGACGGTAGTAATCGTGGTTAACATGAGGCGATTAGATTTACAGTCTCACACGTAGCTACCAATCTTTGATTCATTAATAGCTTGCTTGGGTGTTGAGCTTTATAGCG
Source organism: Erodium maritimum (assembly GCA_963921825.1). Lineage (NCBI taxonomy): Eukaryota > Viridiplantae > Streptophyta > Magnoliopsida > Geraniales > Geraniaceae > Erodium > Erodium maritimum. The sequence goes on along the minus strand of OY997596.1, from coordinate 47,779,993 downwards.
ACATGTTCAACCATTCACATGTTTATCATTGCTCCCAATGCATCAGTGAATTAGACAAACAAATCAATGCTCAGTTGCACCTTATTTTTATAGGAAAATGTTACCTTTTTGTGTAATAAAGATCAATTTCAACACTAAACATTATAAAAATTATACGACGTTAATTTATTTATTTTACCACAACTCGTTGGTAGTCTTGAATTTTCATCGTACCTCCGATTCTTAGTTTTATTTTATAGGAAAACATTATCTTAATTTTCTTGGGAAAAAAAACTGAAATGTAAGAAATAGCATGGGAAGTTGTGCCAAGTGTGAATCTCTATCCTGTTGTGGATAAAAAGGAAGTTGCATGGGCACGAAAGGACCAGAAGTTTCCGAAACAGGAAAGTTGGAAACTTCGTGTGATGCGTTAAGTCGAATGTTCCCGCAAAATCCTTAAATAGCTCTCTCAGCAATTCCCCGTTTGTGGATCATGGGCTGTCCATTTCTGGATGGTGGTGGGTCAATCCTTATTTGGGCCCTGATTGGTCAAGTGGTTCATATTGTCTGGGCCCCACTCTCTGGACCACACATTATGCTTCTACTTTCTCTTCTGAGAGCATGCACACCACCGTGCATGATTTGGCACACCAAACCGTGATCATACGGTTTGTGGGTCGCAGTTCGATCATCGTTTGTGCGATTTGATAACCAAAAAAATACGGTTCACGGGACGTGTGACTCGCGAATCGTATTTCTGGTTCGTGGGTCATTCGACCTGAGTCGTGCGTCAGCCATCCGTATTACGACACGTGGCTATCTCGGTTTTTTTAAAATACGTAAAATTATATTTAATTAAAAAGGATAAGTCCAAGGTGAAAGCATAAATAAATAACTTTACAATATAAAAAAAAAATAGGCAACATTTAAAATGGACCCAATATTTTTATCTAAAATGTAAAACTCGTCAGTGTCCGTTTTCGACGAAATTTTAGTATTTTTCGGGTCGAATCCGGCTTCCGAGAAATGAAATTAAACATATAATTAATTTAATTTATTTTTACCAAAATTTATTTTCATTTTATAAAACGTTTACTGTTTTAATAAACCATTTAATTAAATCAGCAAAATATCAATTCAGCATCCACTCACAATACGGTTTGATCATCCGTTTTGTACCAATGTAGAACACGGTTTATTTTAAGGATTGCAAACTTTAATTTTGAACAATTGACATACGGTTTGATCATCCAGTTTCACTCACTGTACATACTCTGATAACTTGTGTTTTCTATTTTCTCTTTTGGTAACATATGTTTTCTACTTTCAACCTCTTCTTAGAATAGTATATTTATACGTGATTAGTCACATATTATTGAAACAAAGTCACATGTTAGAGCACGCACAGCCCAACAACCCCAGATCGCGAACAATGACTCCAAATCGTAATTTAACGGTTCGTGGGTTGCGTGATGTGGAGCGCGTTATCCGCGAACCGCTAAATCGCGGTTCGTGGCGTGATATGGAGCGCGTTACCCGATAAACGCTAAATCACGGTTCAGGTCGCGACAAGCGACTCGCGCACCGGAACCACGGGACGCGGGTTGTGCGAGCCGAGTTGGCGCGCGAGCCAATCTCCACGCGACAGGTGGTATGGGAAGGAAAAAATCCCACTGTTTGCAATAGTCGAAAAATAACGGTAATTTTTTTAATTATTTATTAGATCCTAATTTACAACCCTATAAATACCCCCAACCCCATTCTCAAACCACCAACCATTCTACATTTTCTCCCAATATTTCTCAAATTTCACTCTCCTATTCCCAACTTTCTCTCTCTCAAAAGTCGAGCGAAAAATGTCGGACGACGAAACTCAACGTTCGCATTCATCAGATGACGAACAACGTAGGGCGGACGATTTCCAATTGTCACCCGGGGACCTAGGTAGCTTCCGCGACATGCTGACGCAACTTGGTGAGAACTCCGCTTTCTCCCATATATGCAACTGGGTTCCAATTCAGGTAGTTTCAATTTTTGTAATTTATATTTGTATTTATTTATTTATTTTTGGACTTTATTTTTGTAATTGTTTTGGTAATTAATATATGCACCCAATATGATTTTTCAACACAGGTCCAGGTCAATTCAACCCCAGTCAAAACTATCCATTTCTTGGGCAAAGTTACCCGAATCCACCGCAATTCAACCCTTTTCCAGGGCAAAGCTACCCAGATCCACCGCCTTTCAACCCAGGTCTACCTCAATTCAACCAAGTACCCAACTACTATGGGTATCACGATTATCCACCATGGCAACAACACGTTAGCGGCAACATCGGCACTCGTATGTCGTCGTAATCGTCCTCTACTAGACCTTCCCAACAACGACCAGAAAGGGTGACCCAAACTAGAAGTAGATGGTATGTCGAGGCGGAGAGGTACCTCATCAATAAATGGATCGAGACATTAAAAGACCCGATTAAGAGAAACTCCCAACAAGGTACTACATTTTGGTGCACAGTTACGAAACAGTACAACGAGGGAGGTCGTTATCTGCATTTCGAGTGGAAAACAATTAAGAACCATTGGAGCACCCTAGCGGGGCGGACCAGGAGGTTCCTCGCTCTTCTGAATATCTCGAAGGCTGATGAGCGGAGCGGATGGAACCATCATGACTACATGAAGGAGGCAAAGGAGATGTGGCGAGCCATACCGGATGAGCAAAGGACGAAGGGAAATCTGAAAATTTTCGACCTCGATCATTGGATCGCATTTCTTGAGGAAGAGGAAAAGTTCACCGCCGAGGAAGGCACAATCCAAAATGTACGGTGACAACGGTTGGATGAGGCTGGGATTTACAGTTCAACACCACCCCCAAGTACCAGTGAAGATTACACACCTCTTGGTGGTGACCCCCAACAAGAATGTGCACCTTCCGATCCAACCAAGGGAGGTCATAAAGAAAGACCCCCTTCTCATACGATCGAGGAAGTTCCTTCTTAAAGACCCCCTTCTCAAAGACCTTAGCGTGTAGAAGAGCGATCGTTGGGTAGGAAGTCTTCGAATAAGAAGGGGAAGACCCTAAGCGACCAAATACAAGCCATGACGGACATGGAAAGAGCAAAGGCTGAGGCGAAATGAATAAATATAGAAAGGGCCCGACTATATCAGGACTTCTCCATGCAATGGGACCAACACTTAAAATAATACAACAAGATGCAGGATAAGGACATCTTCAACTATTCCGAGGACCAATTGACCCGACACGCATTAAAGATGTCCCAATTGTGGGCTCGAATAGAAGATCTTGAAGCTCAAATGAAGAGGCATCAACAAAAAAACTCAGGGTCTTGAATTGTCTGCTTTAACTTGTATTTTGTTCGTGGTTGTATTATAAGGCGATGAATAAAAGTTGAAGTTTGAATGGATTTTTAATAACTTATGTTAAATTTACTTATAATTAATTTATGTCATTATTCATTATTTTTGTCAAATTTATTTCACTTTTATATATCATTTACTGTTTCATTAAAAAAATTAATAAAATCAACAAAATATCAATTCAACATCTAGTCAGTATCCACTCAAAATACAGTTCTCAATCTGGTTCTTATCACTGTGGAGCACAGTTTATTTCAGGGCCTAGAAAGTAGAAACCACTCTTTTACACAGTCAGCATACGATTTGATGATCTGGTTTGATAATACGGTTTGACCTATTGTACATGCTCTTACAACCTAAAATTCATACAAAAATCATGTTGTAATCTTCGACTCAAAAAATACTTCATGTTACAATTTTGAACAGTTTTTTGTATTAGTGTTACTAATATCATTGGGTTTTCGTCTAAAATGGTTAAATTTTCCCTGCTACCATAATAAAAATTGAAATGAACTTTATAAATCATTTAATGTTACAATATGACGCGTTTTAAAAATTCAAAATCATAATGTAATGTGTTTTAAAGTTCAAAATTGTGACATGATGTGTTTTTCTTTTGAAACGGGTGATGAGGAAATTGCAATAATTACGCAAAGCAAACATTAAAAAGATAAAGCCATAGACACTGTGTAAGTGGTTTAATTTTCATCTTAGATAAAGATATATAATTCCAACGTTCTATCCTTAACAGAAAATAAAACCAAAACAAAAAACTTAATACACATGCAAAAAATTAATACAAAATAAAAACTGCAACAAACTTAAACGAAATAAAATATGCGGTGCTTCCTTGCTCCTCTGAGAACGGCCAGGTGAGCTCGGTCCCATATCATGGGGTAGGCCACCAAACACCTACCAACCCGTCTCAATGCCAATTCATGGCTCTTAGTGGGGCTATTTTGCAGCCCTCGTCTGGAAGAAATAATCTTCCCATTCATCCTACAATTGGTGGGTCGTAGTGGTGAGTCGCGATCCGAGATGGCCTTGGATATTCTCCACCTCAATCGAGGTCGAGGGAGAGAGTTCGTCTATGAGCGCACATGCGGGGGAGGGGGGGGGGGGGGGGGGGTCTCGTAGCTACTCTCGAGAGAGCCAGATTGCTCTGGTGCACGACCTTCAAAACTGTGGCTGCAATAGCCCTAGTGTATGTACGGGGGATGGGTTATCTACGACTTATCGATGAGGACAACAAAACAATTAGGAGGATGGTCATGTCGGAGATGTTTTAATGATTTCTCAGGTCGATGTGTGAGTCATGCAAATGGTGTGTTTTGTTTAAGATTTTGGTGGAGAAAGTGGTGGACCAATTTAGTGGTCTTATTTGAGATGCTATGGGCAGTTCAAAGGTGATCTTAATGCTTCATGTTTAAGAAAATTTACTCTGAATCAAGTGTTCCAAAAATAAAATTGAGTTTGTTATTGTTGGGCAGGAAAGAAAGCGTAAAGGGCAGAGAAACAATTAAGTAAAAACGTAATAAAAACTGATTTGTCCGAAAATTAAAATATAATTATTTATATATTTTTAAAATTAAAATACGATTTTTACATATTTTTCTGAAATAAAATCTATTTTCAATATATTTTTTTATAAATAAAATCTGTTTTTTATATATATCTAAAATAAAATCAGATTTATATATATTTTAAAATAAAAAAGAATTTTATATGAATATTTGAAAAATATATGAATTAAATAAATAAGAAAGAATTAAATAAATAATTTACGAAAATAATAAAAAAAGATTTAATAAATGGTATTTTGGACAATGGCAAAATTTGAAAATTTAATGTAACATGAGGGGTATTTTGGACATTTTATGTTCATTGGATGGAAAGTTAACAACATTGGATGGAAAATCAGACGTTGGGTACTAAAGTGGAATTATCAAAGATTTAGGGTACTGAAGTGACACAAAAAAACATTTAGGGTACTAAAAACGAAATCCGAAAATTTTAAGGTACTAAAAAGGAATTATCCCTAGTTTATATACACAACACATACAATATTTGGGGTTTTCTATACTTTCATGTAGCTTAATGACGTGTCGCTACCGTCCACCACATCTTTGCCAACCTCGCACGACTTTCTGTCTCTACCACCCTTTATTATCACGTTCCTTAGCTAATCTGCCTCCTCGCCCACTCTCGAGGTCCCCTTAACCATTTACGTGCATTCCATATGGTCAGATGAGGTGACTCTTTACATCCTTACCACCAAAACTTAGCTACTGTTATCTTTTCAATAAGAAATCTCGGAATTAGGAATATACCCGTAACATAAATAAGGCGGACTAGATACTGATTTATATAGGAATTCTTCCTCACTTTATACATAAGACACTTTTCCCAACTGTGAATTCTCTTTAGTACTCTGTCAAAAATGTAACTACCCCCACATTTTTTATTTCTCCCTATCAGATAGCGTATACCAACATACTTGGAGGCCTATGAGATTTCCCTTATCCACATAATTCGATATCATGTCTGATGGTCAACTTCTAGAGCCTTAGAACTAAAATAGATGAAAAACTTGGTTTTGTTTATCACTTGACCTAAAATTTTCGCAAATAGCCTAAGAATCGAATTAAGTTTAATTGCTTCCTCAATTATATCACCTAACAAAATATATAGCAATCATATGTGAAAGACACATTTGGATTTGAACTACCGTGGTTTCATCCCATTCCCTCATGCGTTCGGGCCTTCACAGGTCGATTGGCCTAGGTTGTACTACTAAGGAAAAAATTAGGCTAATAAAAACTGAATTTTTAATGAAAATTAAGAAAGAATTCAATTATTTCTTAATAAAAATAGAAAACTAATAAAATAATTAATATAGAATTAGCTAAAATAAACGAAGAATTAATGAAAAAAAGTATTATTATTTTTTTAAAATAATCATAAAGAAATCATTAGAAATAAAACAAAAGTACTAACAATATATAAAGAAAAATGACTAATTTTTTTTTAAAAAAATTATTATTAAAAAAATAAATAATATTTATGAAATTTTTTGGAAATTTGAAGATTATTGAAGGGGAATTTTTTTATTTCACAAATTGAAGTTTTTAAGAATTAACGGTAAGTTTTGAAATTTTGAATGTTAGTCAGAGTTATTTTATATTTTTTGGTTATGAAATTGAAATTAACGATATCAATAAAAACGAGTAGGTATCACTCAAACGAAAACGAATGCTAAATATAATTGCGTGAAAAAGACATACGTGATATATAATTTATGTTATTCAGCTGATAAAAATAGTTTTCTGTAACTATGAATTTCTCTTGTCCTCCCCTTGGTACGGTTGAGATCATGTTCGATCACAATCATCACGACGAGAAGAGTCCCCACTATAGAAGTAAGTAGCGTTTAGACATCATCTTGAGCGATTGTCAACAGTACTGGATTTATGTTTCTTTACTGTTTTTTCAAAGTTGGTCGTGGTACCGGTGAATTGTCATAGAGTTTGTGGAAAAGGAACTTTCGAGGGGCCCTGTTTTTATACTGACTCTTTTTTTTATAATTAATAAAAGTAGTAACTTTTGCTAAAAATGAATCTCTTTTATCGTAATTTAAAGAGAAATATGACAGTTATTATGCAAATAGATCCTAGTTGAAGAGCTATACTAGGGTTTTCTATGCATAACCGTTAGCCTGTAATAACAACTTCTGGTCAACGTCATTCAAACCTGCGAAAAACAGGAAAATTTAAAAAATTTAAGACAGACACTTAATTTAACCTAAATTGACCCCGAGGGTCGTATCGGACTTAAGTTGACCCCGTTATCGACCAAAATGAGTTCCGAGGGACTCAGGGCAACTTTCTGATCAATTTGGGAAATGTTGACTTTTCGCCGGAAAAGTCAACCGAGCGACGTTTTGGTCCATTCGAGGACCGTTTTGGATCCAAAAAGCTTAGCCGTCGTCGCAGCGGTCTTAGTTGATCCGTTTCCTTGTGGCCCGTCAAGTTTCGTAATTTCTTGGGAAAAGTGCCCGTTCGGGGCCCGAAACGTCCGAATTTCGCGAATCTGATTGGAAAATATCAAGTAGATATTTTCCAAAAGGTGTGGGACCCACCTTGACACTTGTCCTAATTGTGGTGGTGTTAGTTTTGGGGGGAAAATGAGTGGAGAGGAAGCATGGCCGGCCACATATGGTTAAAAGAGAAAAAAAAATAGAAATTGTGTTAGTTGTTGAATTAGAAAAAGGAAGAGAGTGTTTAGAGAGAGAAGGAGAAGAAGAAGAAGAGAGAAGAGAGGAAGAGCTAGGGTTTGGAAGGAATCTAGCCCTTGGATCGTCTCAAGACAAAGAGCAATCGTCTTCCCCTCGTCTCCCTCTACGGTTTGGACTAAACCGATCGTCGTTTTGATAATTTTTGCATGTTAGGGTTTGGTTAAAAATGATGAGTTAGGGTTGTAGTGAGGTTGGGGAAATTTTTGGAGACCTTTTGGAGGTGTTTGGAGGGGAAGGATGACGTTTTCCGGTGACCGGAGGCTCGGGAGGAGCTCCGGCCACCGTGGGTGGTGGCCGGCCGGCCATGGGGTGGCTGGCCGGAGCTGGGACCAGCCACCACCATGGTGGCCGAGCCCCCCTTGAACCCTAGGGCTCACGGCCAAGTGGGTCGGGTGGGGCCCACGTGCTCGGGTGATCGGGTTTAGTGTTCGGGAGGTTTAAAACGTTCCCCGGACCAATTATCCTTAACCGAATCGAAATTTGGAATTAAATTGGAAAAGTTGTAATTAACGGGTTTTAGAAACTTTAAACGTTAATTAATTGACTCGGAAGTCGGAATTCGATTCCGTCAAGTACATTGGGTTCCTTGAACTATTCTAAGACCGTAGAAACGAAAACATGGGCTTTTGGAGTCCCGGAAGGCCTTTTTCAAAACCCGGGCAGATTCGCCATGTCGGGCGAATCGGGCCTTTACGGGTCCTTTATCGACAATGTCGAGTAATTGGGAAGTTTGGGAGTGATCGACATTATCGGGGTTACGTTTGGGCGTTAAGTTTATTAAATTTCGGTTTATTCCTACTAGTTTAAAAGTGCTTTAAAAATTGTGTTCTTTTAGATCGTGCTACAGACCGAGGCAAAGGGAAGCTCGGCGAGTGACTGGGATCACATAGAGACTTAGTGGAGAACTTTTGGAGTTATATACGAGGTAGGGAAAAGTAGCCGGATCTCGGCCCTGACTAGGGAAAGTTAACTGTAGAATTGCATGTGACACCGGGGTGTCGTGGGTTATTTAGGTTATCGAATATTAGAAAAGCATGTTACGGGAACTTAGCAATTATTGGAAAGGCATGTGACACTTAGTAGTGTCGTAGGAGCAGAGAACTTAGCGATATTAAAATTACTGGAGGCATATGACCATGCCCGGAGGTTGATTGTGAAACTAGTGATCTTAGGACTGTTGGAGGCATTGAATATGCCGGAGGTTGTTGTGTGTTATTATTGTTGAGTTTTGGGTGGCCTTGAGAGCCCGTGTTATTATTGTTGAGTGTTGGGTGGCCTTGAGAGCCCGTGTTATTATTGTTGAGTTTTGGGTGGCCTTGAGAGCCGTGTTATTATTGTTGAGTTTTGGGTGGCCTTGAGAGCCCGTGTTATTATTGTTGAGTCTTGGGTGGCCATGAGAGCCGTGTTGTTATTTTGGTGTTTTGGGTGGCCGTGAGTGCCCGTGGGGTTGTGAACCCGTACTTTACCGTTGGTGTCTTGGGTGGCCATGAGGGCCCGTAGGGTTGTTGAACTCGTGTTTTGTTGTTGGTGTCTTGGTGGCCTTGAGTACATGTGGAATTGAGACTGGTGTCGTTACTGTCTGTTGAACTTTGTTTGTGATTGTGTTTGGTTACTTGATCATGGTGGAGGTTGTGTGGTGTAGCTAGCCTCCCGACTGGGATCGAGAGAAGCGGAGAGGTAGTGGGTTAGCTCCCCGACTGGGATCGGGGGAAGGACGTGCGGGTGTGGCTAACCACCCGACTGGGATCGGGTGAAGCGGAGAGGTTGTGGGTTAGCCTCCCGACTGGGATCGGGAGAAGTTGCGCGACAGTTCGACCGCCTGGCCCGACTGGGATCGGAAAGGGCGAGAGACAGAGATGGTTACTGAGCAGCTGGTATGCGATCCTTTGTGATCATCTTTGGTGTGCGATCCTTTGTGATCTTGGGTGTTGCGTGGTTGTCTGTCGTGTCTTTGGAAGAGGTCGTCAATTGTTGTGTGGGGTCTACATCACGTGTCCGAGTGTATGAGTCGGTTGAGAAAGGTGTTGGTCGTGTGTGTGTCATTTGGTTTGTTGTTGGTGTCACCGGCTTTATCTGCTAAGTATGCCGTAGTCAGTCTGTTATCTGTGGTGGTGAGCGAACGCTCACCCCTAGCTGCTTTTCCTACAGGTACCGTTCGCAGGCTGGACTAGGTGAGCTTCTGAAGCTTGAAGAGCTTGAAGCGGGTTTCTGGGTGTTTTTGAGTCTAGTGACGTGTACCTCGTTTTTGTCCAATTGTTGGGACTTATTTTGAGATGTAAATATTATTTTGTTGAACTAAACTGGCTTTTTAAAGTGATTTAATGAAAACAGGTTTTAAGTATTGTATCTTTTTAAATGTTCGCGTCCCGAGTTCGGTTCGCTGAAATTGGGGTGTGGCAGCTTGGTATCAGAGCTCGAGGTTTCACACCTCGGACTGCACGTCAATTAGGTGGGAGAGTCGAGTCAGTAAAGTCCCGTCGTGCGTTGGGTACGCAAGTTGGAACTCGTGTGTAGACCCGTTAGGATTTGAGTCCTGTTTTGTTTTGTGCTTGTGCAGTACGGGGTTACTGGCACATTGTTTGTGTGTTGCTGCGTGAATTTTTTTTTAAACTGTCGCGACTCGACTCAGGAGCGCTCCTGCAGTTGAGCGTGACGGTGTTGATATCAAGTGGGTACAACGTAATTCGGGGACGCCTGGACAGGGTTGTGACTACCTGATGTCGAGAAATGAGACTTTTAATGGAGTGGGCGTGTTTTGGGTTTGGTTGGCCCGGTGGGCGTGTGTGACTTTGGTTGGCCCTGTGGGCGTGTTTTGGGTTTGGTTGGCCCGTTGGGCGTGTGTGACTTTGTTTGGCCCGGTGGGCGTGTATTGTTGTTGTTCGGCCGTGTTGGCTTATGTTTGAGGTCGGTCTTGAGTGATCGAATTGGTTGTTGTTGTCATTTCGTTGTGTGGTTGGGTTTGTCGTCGCGTGTTTTGGTGCGGTCTCTTTGAGTTTTCTTTTACTAATACTAATATTTAAAGTACTAATAGCGTGAGCGGTGTGACGTATCAGTATTAAGCACGCTAGAGTAAACTTGGACCGTGTGAGCGTTAGTGTATTTGAGCTTGTTGTGTTTTTATGAGTTCGCAAACTGAACGTTTGCGTGTATCCGTGCAGAGGATACTGAGTTATGGCTCGCGGTAGACGCGGACGAGCAGCGGGAACACGGGGTCGGGCGCCCACGCGAGGCCGGCGGGGACGGTCAGCGGGGACACCGGGAAGGGTGCCAACCGTTGAGCCCGCCGAGTACGCGGAGGCGTAGGGCACTCCTGTCGAAGAAGACAGGAGAAGCGACGCGGGACCGTCTACAGGCACACCCAGTGTTCCGCCCGTCGCGGACCCTCCCGTCATGACTGCCCTGGATGAGCTGACCAGGACAGTCCAGAGTTTTGTGGCGGTTATCGCCAGCAGAGAGTCGGGTTCACCAGCACCAGAGGCAGTCGCGGTCCCGGTGAGGGCCGTTCAGATAGAGGATCATACATCTCGAGCACTACTAGATTTCCTGAAGCTTGGGATACCTACATTTGTCGGGGAGCCGAACCCCGACCTAGCCGAGAGGTGGCTAGAGCAGGTCACGTGAGACCTGGATACATCGGGTGTCGAGGATGGCCGCCGCAGGGTGTCCTTCGCAGCTCACCAGCTGAGAGACAACGCCTACCATTGGTGGGGACGTGTGAAGGACACGGTCGGGCACGACTACGACATCTTCTAGGAGGTGTTCCTGGCGCAGTACTTTCCCGAGTCGGCTCGGTTGGAGCGACATCGGCAGTTTCTAGACCTAGAGCAGGGGGGGATGACAGTGGCGGGATACGAGGCCAGATTCAAGGCCTTGACAAGATTCGCGCCGGAGATGGTGATGACCCCAGAACCGTTGCCTGCGGTTCCAGGGAGGACTGAGGCCGGAGATTCGGAACCAGGTTCTCGCCTTGAGGCTGCGGAAGTATACCGATCTCGTGGACACCGCAGCGACGGTGGAGCAGGGCGTCCAGGATGCGGCCAGGACCCGTGAGGTCCGACAGCGGCCGACCAGCTTTGCAGGGTCGTCCGAGTCGCGAGACCCGAGGAGGCAGAGGACCACGGGGTTCTTCCGACCACCGACTCATCAGGGTAGAGCGAGACAGCGGGGGTCAGTGGCATCAGTTGGACCAGCCGCGTCAGAGAGGGCATCGACGTGCTTTACCTGCGGGCAGCGAGGCAACTTCCGTCGCGAGTGCCCGATGGAAGGAGGGCCTATGGAGCTGCCAGCGACCAGCCGGACCAGCCAGGGCACGGAGTCGAGAGCCGACAAGATCGGCTGTTTCCGATGCAGCCGGGTTGGGCACACCATTGCATGGTGCCGTGAGACGTCGAGGGCAACGTCAGCGCAGCGACCGCAGCAGTCGCGTACAGTGCAGTCGCCCAGGGGTCGTCCTCGTCAGAGTTAGCAGTCCAGACCGTCACAGCCTTCTACGAGCGCACCGATTCCGAGACAGCAGCAGAGTCATGGGTATTCAGCGGCCAGTGCGCCGGGTCAGAGGCAACAGGCCTCGCAGGGGAGAGTGTATGCAGTCACCGACTCCGGAGCCCCAGGACCTAGCACGTACCGCGAGACCATCCAGGGCACTTGTTTATTGTATCATTTATGGGCTTTATTCTTGTTTGATACCGGGGCGTCGCTCTCTTTTATTTCGTCGGGTTGTGCCGAGAGGTTGGGGTTGAGCTTAGAGCTGTTGAGTCCACCCCTATGACTTGACACCCTAGTTGGGGGTGGTGCATCGTTGACTAGAGTATGTCGTGCCTGCGAGATTAGAGTCGCAGACTGTCCTTGCCCTAGTGATCTTCTCGTGCTGGGAATGACGACCTTTGATGTGATCTTGGGTATGGATTGGCTGTCGAGGTACCGAGCCAATATCGATTGTTACAGACGACGAGTGACAGTGTCAGTGGGTGGTACGAAGGTGACGTGTGTTCTGGGTAGTAAGAGCGGGGTCCTCCTATCGGTGTTGTTCGCAGAGGAGGAAGTATCGGCTGTGCAGAGCCGAGAGTTACCACGAGTGGTATGCGAGTTCCCCGATGTCTTTCCTGAGGAGTTGAGTGGGTTGGCACCGATTCGTGAGGTGGAGTTCGGGATTGACCTGGTGCCAGGAACGGCGGCGATATCGATGGCGCCTTACAGGTTTGCGCCGACAGAGTTGACTGAGCTGAAGCGTCAGCTAGAGGAGCTTCAGCAGAAGGGGTTTATCCGTCCGAGTGCATCGTCGTGGGGAGCACCAGCACTCTTCGTGAAGAAGAAGAGTGGAGAACTACGGATGTGTATAGATTACCGAAAGCTGAACCGGGTTACGGTGTAGAACCGATACCCGATGTCGAGGATCGATGACTTGTTCGACCAGTTGAGAGGGGCGACCTACTTCTCGAAGATCGATCTGCGATCCGGTTATTATCAGTTGCGAGTCCGTGAGGGGGACGTCGCAAAGACTTCATTCCGGACACGCTATGGGCACTACGAGTTCCTGGTGATGCCATTCGGACTGACGAACGCACCTGCAGCGTTCATGGACCTGATGAACATCATCTTCTGGCCGTACCTAGATCAGTTTGTGGTGGTGTTCGTGGACGACATCCTGATTTATTCGCAGAATGAGGCGGCGCATAGGTCACATCTAGGGGTTGTTCTAACACTGCTACGCGAGCATCAGCTATATGCCAACCGGGAGAAGTGCGAGTTCTGGCTCTCTGAGGTGAGATTCCTCGGCCACATCATGTCCCGTGACGGTATCCTGGTCGATCCGTCGAAGATCGATGCGGTCTCGAAGTGGGCACGACCCACGAGTGTCTTCGAGATCCGCAGCTTCCTAGGGTTGGCAAGCTACTATCGGCGATTCGTACAGGACTTTGCACGACTAGCCGCACCGATGACTCTGTTGACGCGCAAGGGAGTCGGGTTTGTGTGGACAGAGGACTGTGAGCGTGCATTCGCGGAGTTGAAGACTCGACTGACTACCGCTCCAGTATTAGTGGTGCCCGAGCGAGGGATCGATTATGATGTCTACTGTGATGCGTCCGTAGAGGGACTGGGCTGCGTACTGATGCAGTTGGGCAGAGTTGTGGCTTATGGCTCCAGGCAGTTGAAGACGCACGAGCGCAACTATCCTACCCACGACTTGGAGCTAGCAGCAGTCGTGTTTGCGCTAAAGAGCTGGCGATATTATCTGAATGGCGAGAGGTTTTAGGTGTTCTCGGACCACAAGAGCCTCAAGTACATATTTTCCCAGCGAGACCTGAACATGCGTCAACGACGGTGGGTGGAGCTACTCGAGGAATACGACTTCGAGCTACACTACCATCCGGGCAAGGCGAACGTGGTCGCTGACGCCTTGAGTAGGAAGTCGACTCCGAGCCTCGCCAGCATATCAGTCCGAGAGTGGGACATGATGGGGGAGCTGAGCACGTTCGGGCTTGAGCTGGAGGAGATTACTGGCGGCGTGGCCATGTGCTCATTGGTGGCTCAGCCCTCACTGCTCGCCCAAGTGTTGGAGGCGCATACGGAGGACGTCGAAGCGTCAGAGATCCGCAGAGAGTCGTCAGGGGTGACGAGGTGGTAGGCTGGGAGATCAATATAGATTGGGGGCTACGGTACCGGGGAGGGTTGTTCGTGCCAGTTAACTGTAGAGACGACGTGTTGCGAGAGACACATCATTCGCGTCTTACAGTGCACCCGGGGAGCACCAAGATGTACCGTGACCTCAGATGGAATTTCTGGTGGCGCGGGATGCGGAGAGCTGTAGCAGAGTTTGTGTCGAGATGCCTCGTCTGTCAGCAGGTGAAGGCCGAGCATCAGCGTCCCGCGGGATTGTTACAGCCACTATCGATTGCTCAGTGGAAGTGGGAGCACATTACGATGGACTTCGTGTGTGGACTACCGAGATCGCCGAAGGGAAACGACGCCGTGTGGGTGGTAGTCGACCGGTTGACCAAGTCGGCCCATTTCCTGGCTATGAGGATGACTGACCCGGTCGACAAGTTGAGCGGCTTGTATATTCAGGAGGTAGTGCGGCTCCATGGGGTCCCGGTGTCGATAGTGTCTGACAGGGATCCCCGCTTCACGTCCAGGTTTTGGCCGAGTCTGCAGAAGGCATTGGGGACCGAGGTTCTACTCAGTACGGCACATCATCCCCAGACAGACGGGCAGTCCGAGCGCACTATTCAGATATTGGAGGACATGATGCGGGCATGTGTGCTGGATTTCAGGGGATCATGGCAGACCCACCTGCCGTTGGCCGAGTTCGCCTACAACAACAGCTTCCAGGCCAATATCGGGATGGCACCGTTCGAAGCGTTGTATGGGAGGCCGTGTCGATCGCCAGTGTGTTGGGCAGAGGTGGGGGACAAGAGCCTGTTGGGACCAGATCTTGTCAGAGAGACGGCAGAGAAGTTCGCGCTGATACGCGATCGGTTGAGGACCGCGCAGAGTCGGCAGAAGAGTTATGCCAACAGGCGACGTCGACCTCTTGAGTTCGCAGTCAGGGCTCACGTGTTCCTGAAGGTGAGCCCGAGGAAGGGGCTGGTGCGGTTCAGACGAAGCGGGGGCAAGTTGGCCCCGAGGTACATAAACCTGTTCGAGATCTTGGCCAGAGTGGGAGCAGTGGCTTATCGTCTGGCGTTGCCACCGCAGCTTGGGAGAGTCCATAACGTCTTCCACGTGTCCCAGTTGCGGCAGTATAACGCAGACCCCTCCCACGTCATTGAGTGGACATATATCGAGGTGGCTGATGATGTCTCCTATGAGGACCAGCCGGTTCGGATCATGGACACACGGGAGCAGATTCTGCGGGAGGCAAGATTATCCGCCTGGTACGAGTGTAGTGGAAACATCACGGGGCTGAGTCAACGTGGGAACGCGAGGACGAGATTCGCGCGAAGTATCCCAACCTGTTCGACTCCCGAGGTACGTATGTTTTAAATTTCGCGGACGAAATTCCTTTAAGGGGGGTAGACTGTAATAACCACTTCTGGTCAACGTCAGTCAAACCTGCGAAAAACAGGAAAATTTAAAAAATTTAAGACAGACACTTAATTTAACCTAAATTGACCCCGAGGGTCATATCGGACTTAAGTTGACCCCGTTATCGACCAAAATGAGTTCCGGGGGACTCAGGGCAACTTTCTGATCAATTTGGGAAATGTTGACTTTTCGCTGGAAAAGTCAACCGAGCGACGTTTTGGTCCATTCGAGGACCGTTTTGGATCCAAAAAGCTTAGCCGTCGTCGTAGCGGGCTTAGTTGAGCCGTTTCCTTGTGGCCCGTCAAGTTTCGTAATTTCTTGGGAAAAGTGCCCGTTCGGGGCCCGAAACGTCCGAATTTCGCGAATCTGATTGGAAAACCCACCTTGACACTTGTCCTAATTGTGGTGGTGTTAGTTTTGGGGGGAAAATGAGTGGAGAGGAAGCATGGCCGGCCACATATGGTTAAAAGAGAAAAAAAATAGAAATTGTGTTAGTTGTTGAATTAGAAAAAGGAAGAGAATGTTTAGAGAGAGAAGGAGAAGAAGAAGAGAGAAGAGAGGAAGAGCTAGGGTTTGGAAGGAATCTAGCCCTTGGATCATCTCAAGACAAAGAGCAATCGTCTTCCCCTCGTCTCCCTCTACGGTTTGGACTAAACCGATCGTCGTTTTGATAATTTTCGCATGTTAGGGTTTGGTTAAAAATGATGAGTTAGGGTTGTAGTAAGGTTGGGGAAATTGTTGGAGACGTTTTGGAGGTGTTTGGAGGGGAAGGATGACGTTTTCCGGTGACCGGAGGCTCGGGAGGAGCTCCGGCCACCGTGGGTGGTGGCCGGCCGGCCATGGGGTGGCTGGCCGGAGCTGGGACCAGCCACCACCATGGTGGCCGAGCCCCCCTTGAACCCTATGGCTCACGGCCAAGTGGGCCGGGTGGGGCCCACGTGCTCGGGTGATCGGGTTTAGTGTTCGGGAGGTTTAAAACGTTCCCCGGACCAATTATCCTTAACCGAATCGAAATTTGGAATTAAATTGGAAAAGTTGTAATTAACGGGTTTTAGAAACTTTAAACGTTAATTAATTGACTCGGAATTCGATTCCGTCAAGTACATTGGGTTCCTTGAACTATTCTAAGACCGTAGAAACGAAAACGAGGGCTTTTGGAGTCCCGGAAGGCCTTTTTCAAAACCCGGGCAGATTCGCCATGTCGGGCGAATCGGGCCTTTACGGGTCCTTTATCGACAATGTCGGGTAATTGGGAAGTCCCCGAGTGATCGACATTATCGGGGTTACGTTTGGGCGTTAAGTTTATTAAATTTCGGTTTATTCCTACTAGTTTAAAAGTGCTTTAAAAATTGTGTTCTTTTTTAGATCGTGCTACGGACCGAGGCAAAGGGAAGCTCGGCGAGTGACTGGGATCACATCGAGACTTAGTGGAGCACTTTTGGAGTTATATACGAGGTAGGGAAAAGTAGCCGGATCTCGGACCTGACTAGGGAAAGTTAACTGTAGAATTGCATGTGACATCGGGGTGTCGTGGGTTATTTAGGTTATCGAATATTAGAAAAGCATGTTACGGGAACTTAGCAATTATTGGAAAGGCATGTGACACTTAGTAGTGTCGTAGGAGCAGAGAACTTAGCGATATTAAAATTACTGGAGGCATATGACCATGCCCGGAGGTTGATTGTGAAATTAGTGATCTTAGGACTGTTGGAGGCATTGAATATGCCGGAGGTTGTTGTGTGTTATTATTGTTGATTTTTGGGTGGCCTTGAGAGCCCGTGTTATTATTGTTGAGTGTTGGGTGACCTTGAGAGCCCGTGTTATTATTGTTGAGTTTTGGGTGGCCTTGAGAGCCGTGTTATTATTGTTGAGTTTTGGGTGGCCTTGACAGCCCGTGTTATTATTGTTGAGTCTTGGGTGGTCATGAGAGCCGTGTTGTTATTTTGGTGTTTTGGGTGGCCGTGAGTGCCCGTGGGGTTGTGAACCCGTACTTTACCGTTGGTGTCTTGGGTGGCCATGAGGGCCCGTAGGGTTGTTGAACTCGTGTTTTGTTGTTGGTGTCTTGGTGGCCTTGAGTGCATGTGGAATTGAGACTGGTGTCGTTACTGTCTGTTGAACTTTGTTTGTGATTGTGTTTGGTTACTTGATCATGGTGGAGGTTGTGTGGTGTAGTTAGCCTCCCGACTGGGATCGGGAGAAGCGGAGAGGTTGTGGGCTAGCTCCCCGACTGGGATCAGGGGAAGGATGCGCGGGTGTGGCTAACCATTCGACTGGGATCGGGTGAAGCGGAGAGGTTGTGGTTTAGCCTCCCGACTGGGATCGGGAGAAGTTGCGCGACAGGTCGACCGCCTGGCCCGACTGGGATCGGAAAGGGCGAGAGACAGAGATGGTTACTGAGCAGCTGGTATGCGATCCTTTGTGATCTTGTTTGGTGTGCGATCCTTTGTGATCTTGGGTGTTGCGTGGTTGTCTGTCGTGTCTTTGGAAGAGGTCGTCAATTGTTGTGTGGGGTCTACATCACGTGTCCGAGTGTATGAGTCGGTTGAGAAAGGTCTTGGTCGTGTGTGTGTCATTTGGGTTGTTGTTGGTGTCACCGGCTTTATCTGCTAAGTATGCCGTAGTCAGTCTGTTATCTGTGGTGGTGAGCGAACGCTCACCCCTAGCTGCTTTTCCTACAGGTACCGTTCGCATGCTGGACTAGGTGAGCTTCTGAAGCTTGAAGAGCTTGAAGCGGGTTTCTGGGTGATTTTGAGTCCAGTGACGTGTACCTCGTTTTTGTCCAATTGTTGGGACTTATTTTGAGATGTAAATATTATTTTTGTTGAACTAAACTGGCTTTTTAAAGTGATTTAATGAAAACAGGTTTTAAGTATTGTATCTTTTTAAATGTTCGCGTCCCGAGTTCGGTTCGCTGAAATTGGGGCGTGACATAGCCACTGCCGTGTTGGCTCCTCCCACCACCAACAACGTGTCTCCGGTCTCTGTTCCTCCCCCCTCTCATGTCTGCTAGGATTTGATTTGCACAACCGCTAACCACCGTGTTGTTGCCTCGCCCCCTCCACCAACAACGTGTCTCCGGTCTTAATTTCGACCCCCTATCATGTCCGGTAGGGTTTTCTTTGCGCAACCACTAACCACCGCGTTGCCCCCCCCCCCGCCCTGCCACCAATAACATGTCTCCGGTCTTTGTTCTAGCCCCTCTCTCACGTCTGCTAGGGTTTGCTTTTGGAAACCGTTCACCACCACGTTGGCTCCCCCGTCACCAACAACATGTCTCCGGTCTCTATTCCGGCCCTTCTCTGCAACCCCGATGGGTGCCACATGCTTCTTCTCGACATCATCTCCATCCCCGCCTCAGATCTTCTCCTTTGAGCAGAGCTCGTCGCCTCTATAGCCGTCATTGACGTCTTTATCGGTGTACCCACCTCCTTGGCCTCTACCGATGCCTCCTTCTCGATCTCTATCCCGATTCTGGGTCAAGATGATCGGCTGGTATTGCTTTATTTTGTTCCTTTATGCAAGGTTAATGATTAGTGAGCGGAGATTCAGAGCTTTTACCCAAGGATTCATGGACTTTTTCCAAGAGAGATTCTTGAATCACATCTACCATCTTTGATATTCTCCCATTAAAAGTAGGGAGTTAAAGTTCGGCCGCCCTTCTCACGACGAAAAGAGTCCCCTTCAAAGAATCAAGTAGCGTCTAGGCACTACTTTGAGCGGTCCTCTTCAGTTTCTACACTTAATTTTTTTAAGCTAGCATGCTTCCAATTGCTTCTTCAAAAAGAGAGACTAACTCTCGAATTTATTTAAAAAATTGTAAACAAAGCTTCTCACTTCGTTTGATATCTGTTTTTGAGCCAATTCGTTTTTTTTCTAAAAGGTACGCATATATTATTGATTAAAATAAAAGAGTCATTACACAATATGGAGCCCCAAAAGGCCTATTTACAAAAAAACTCTGAGACAGATGAACCGGGACAACCGGTGTTGAAAGAGCCATAAAGGCAAGTTGAAATGAAAACTACACTATGACGAAGCCGATGACTGTTGCTCAAGGTATTGCCTAAATGTTGCATACTCTATACGGTGCGACCAAACCTGCTATCATCAACTTCAAATGGAAGTAGAACTCTTCCCACGGAGCCCTCCCAGGGCCAGTCCCTATAGCACTAAATCCCTTTCATTCATCCCTGCAGAGTTGTTTCCCCGCCCCGTCTTGGTCATCTCGGGGTTCCCCAGCGGACCCCCTTTTTACTCACCCAGCTCCTGTTCCAGCTCCATTCACAGGTCTAGCTCTAGAGTCGTAACTATATTTGTGCCCAAGCATGCTCGGGGTGTCAGGTGCCCATCTATCAGAGGGCTGGTTGGTCCAAAAAATTTTCCATCCAGGATCCACCGAGTGGGCCTGGGTGACACCCCGAGGACGTGCACCGTTAGGTGCAGTAGTCATGGATACTATTGGCCCCCTTCCTCCAGAAAAGGGCCCCTTAGGTGCAGAAGTCGTGGACACCGGTTTAAGGGACGTCTGACAGTCCCAATCTGTTGCGTAGGTCTTTTCTTGGCGATCCTTTTGGAATTCAGGATGGATGATTCGTACGGGGGGTGCCCACCACGTCTCGATTACACTCATTAATAACGTGGACTATCAAACGACAATTAAAACAAACAAAAAGACAAGTAGTTTTGTTTAAGTGAGTGAGACGAACCGAGTCGGGGAATTCCTGAAAATGAAGGAGAAGTTGACGGCGTAAAGGACGCTCCACGAGGTACTAGAACCGGACCTGCTCCATTCCTCCTCAACATGTACCCCATTTTTCATAAGGGACATCAACACATAACCCCAGTACCGAGCCAACCGTCTCTCCCGTGGTTCTGTTTCGTACCAAAGGAGGAAGACCGTGGACGTGTACCCATAATTAGAGGTGATCTAGGGCGGGGGGGGGGGGGGGGGGGGCTCCCTAGACATCGGATCCAGATCACCCAGCAGAAGTGGTCTCCCGTCAAAACACCACGGTTCATTCCCTCGAACCCATGCACGTGCCTTCTTCGTCTCGAAGTAGAAACCAAAGACACCCGATCCAATTTCCTTGATCACCAATCCCTCAGCCGCTTTCCCTAATGCATTGGTGATGATCCTGATGATGACCTCCTTCAGAGGGGGCTTAGATGCCCAAAATTTGCCCATCATGAAAAATTGTTGATGAGCCAGGACGACGGGCTCGCTGGTGCATACGACACCATCACCTTGACCTCTTCCTCCTCCTCCTCTAATGAACAAGACAAGAGGCCATCTTGAAGGTTAGTCGAGTGAGATTCTAGAGACACCGGTAGGGGTGGGCCCCCGAGGTGGAACCAACCTTCTTGGATTTGAAGACCCTACGTTGGTGGACCATACCCGGAGGAGGATTGAGCAACGCCGGAATCACAGGGATGCAATCTGGGTTGGGCACCTTGATCCCCTCATGTCACGCCCCAATTTCAGTAAACCGAACTCGGGACGCGAACATTTAAAAGCATAAAACATTTGAAACCTGTTTTGAATAAACACTTTGAAATTACCATTTAATTAAACAAAATAATATTTACAGCTCAAAATACGTCCCAACAAGTGGACAAAATACAAGGTATCCGTCACTAGACTCAAAAAGTAAAACCCGGACTCCGCTCCTAGCTCCACAAGCTTCGAGAGCTCACCTAGTCCGTCCTGTGATCAGTACCTGTAGGAAAAGCAGCTAGGGGTGAGCGTTCGCTCACCACCACGGATAACAGACTGACTACGGCATACTTAGCAGACAATGCCGGTAACACCAACAACCAACTCGACACCGGGGATCACTATCCCCAACTCAAGTACTCCGACTGACACGCACCCACTGTTACTTTCCTCAACCGACTCAACACTCGAACTCGTAATGTAGGCCCGACACAACGATTGACGACCTCCTCCAAAGACATGATAGACAACCACGCAACACCCAAGATCACAAAGGATCGCACACCAAACAAGATCACAAAGGATCGCACGCCAACCTCTCAGTAACCCCTCAGTAACCTCCCTCACGCCTTTTACCGATCACTATCAGGCTAGGCGGTCGACCTATCGCCACTTTTGCCGATCCCTGTCAGGCCAGGCGGTCGACCTGTCGCACTTTTCCCGACACAAAGTCGGATCAGGCGGTTGACCTGTCCCACCACGCACGCGCGACCAGGACCCCTTTACTGTCACAACCACAAACAAAGTGTTGTTGCTGTTATCACAACCACAACCACGCACGCGTCTGCATGTTCAGATCGCACGCGTCTGAACATGTAGACGCGTGCGATCACGGGACCCCCGTTTAATGAAGCGGGCCCCCAACCTCAGGTAACCACAATCACAACCACAAACAAAGTTCAACAAATAGCAACAACACAGGTTCAGCACTCCATAGGCACTCATGGTCACCCAAGACACCAACAGTAAAACACGGACTCAACAACCCCACAGGCACTCACGGCCTCCCAAGATACACCAACAGTAACTCACGGGCTCAACAACCCCACGGGCACTCACGGCCTCTCAAAACCACCAACAGTAACTCACGGGCTCAACAACCCCACGGGCACTCACGACCTCTCAAAATCACCAACAGTAACTCACGGGCTCAACAACCCCGCAGGCACTCACAGCCTCCCAAGACACACCAACAGTAACTCACGGGCTCAACGACCCCACAGGCACTCATGGCCTCCCAAGACACACCAACAGTAAAGACACGGGTTCAACAACCCCACGGGCACTCATGGCCACCCAAGACACCAACAGTAATACGGGCTCTCATGGCCACCCAAGACACAACAGTAACACGGGCTCTCATGGCCACCCAAGACACAACAGTAAAACACGGGCTCTCATGGCCACCCAAGACACGAAATACACAATCAACCTCCGACATAACCAATGTCTCCAACAGTCCTAATATCAACAGTTTCACAATCAACCTCCGGGCATGGTCATATGCCTCCAGTACTCCTAATATCGATAAGTTCACAATCAACCTCCGGGCATGGTCATATGCCTCCAGTAATTCTAACATCGATAAGTTCACAATCAACCTCCGGGCATGGTCATATGCCTTCAGTAATTCTAACATCGATAAGTTCTCTGCTCCTACGACACTACTAAGTGTCACATGCATTTCCAACCATCGATAACCTACTTAACCCACGACACCCCAAGTGTCACATGCATTTCTAACATTCGATAATCTCCTTAACCCACGACACCCAAGTGTCACAAGCAATTCTACTGTTAACTTTCCCTAGTCAGGGCCGAGATCCGGCTACTTTTCCCTACGTCGTGCGTGTTCTCCAAAAGCTAACCAACAAGCTCCGGCGTGATCTCAGTCACTCGCCTAGCTTTCCTTTCCCTCGGTCTGCAGCACGATCTAATAAGAACACAATTTTTAAACGCTTTTAAACTTGCAGGCATAAACTGAATTTTAATAAACCTGACGCCCAAAAGTAACCCCGACAACGTCGATCACTCCCAAACTCCCCAATTACTCGACATTGTCGATATTGGACCCGGAAAAGCCCGATTCGCCCGACATGACGAATCTGCCCAGGTTTTGAAAACGCCCTTCCAGGGCTCCGAAAATTCCCGTTTTCGTTTCTACGGTCTTAGAATAATTCAAGGGTTCCAATGCAATCAACGGAATCAATTTCCGACTTCTCAGCGATTTAATTCGCGTTTAAAGTTTCTAAGCCCGATAATTACAACTTTCGCAATTTAATTCCAAATTTCGATCCAGGTGTGGATTAACGACTTGGAGAACGTCCTAAACCACCCGAACATGAAAACCCGATACCCGGGCATGTGGGCCCCACACGGCCACAATGGAAAAATTCCCTTTTTGCCCTAAAACGTTCCTAACGAACCCCAAACCTCAACCATTCATCTTTAAACCAAATCTAACCAAAACCCAAACATATTTGAATCGTTTAAACTCAAACCCTAAAATTCGAACTTAACAAAACGAAAATCGGTTAGGTGCTCACCGTAGAGAATGACGGTGTGAACTCGATTCTTCTATCTTTGAGACGATCCAACGGTTTGATTGACGGGAAATCACTAAACTTCCAACACCTCCTTCTCTTTTCTCTCCTTCTTCTATCTCCCTTTCTCTCTCTAAAAACCAATTTTTCTCTTCTCCTTTTTGAAATGAACGTGTAAGTCATCTATTTCCCTTTTGTTTTAATTTAAAAAAATATCAAACTAACACCTAAAGTAGTCTTCCTTGTCTTGTCCCACACCTAACACCATCACTTGCTTGACAAGTGGCAAGGTGGGTCCCACACCTTTTTGAAAATATCTTCTAGATATTTTCCAATCAGATTCGCGAAATTCGGACGTTTCGGGCCCCGAACGGGCACTTTTTCCAAGAAATTACGAAAACTTGGCGGGCTACAAGGAAACGGCTCAACTAAGACCGCTGCGACGACGGCTAAGCTTTTTGGACCCAAAACGGTCCTCGAATGGACCAAAACGTCGCTCGGTTGACTTTTCCAACGAAAAGTCAACATTTCCCAAATTGATCAGAAAGTTGCCATGAGTCCCCTGGAACTCACTTTGGTCAATATCGGGGTCAACTTAAGCCCGGTATGACCCTCGGGGTCAAGTTTAGGTTCAATCAAGTGTCTGCTGAATTTTTTTAAATTTTCCTGTTTTTCGCAGATTTGACTGGCGTTGACCGGGAGTGGTTATTACACCTCACATAGGACCTCCAGGTCCGCCCTTCCTGGTTCAGTCATGAGAGCTTTTCCTCGAATAGGGTCTTTGATCAATGGGGGCGACGGAACGACGACGGCGGACGCCATAGTTAGCAAAATGTTGGTTGGGACTGGTTTTCGACGGTGTTTGGATAGTGGGGACCACCCTAGGAGGCGGCGAACTTGTCGAGTTGTCGACAAGGGCTGTTGGCGGTTTAGAATCCAAAACCCTAACTTGATTTACGAGAGAATTAAAGGATTGGGCTTTGACAAGACGACCCCGTCGTGGCTTACTCAGAGAATCAGAGGATCCTGGTGAGAAGAGCACGAGCGCCGAAGTTGGTGAAGGTGAGAGAGTCGTGGTTGAGTGGGAAAGAGGAACTGGAGTGATGGATGTATGCTTCGGCGTCCTTCTACGCCTCGATTTTATGGGGGCACCACATCTGAAGAGGGGCGAGGTGGGGGCACAAGTGCCAAAGGCTACACAGGCAGTGATAGGACAAGACCGACGATGAAAGTAACAGTCTTATCGACGACAATAACAGAAAACTCCAAAGCTAGGAGTCGTGGTTGAGAAGTGGAGGATCCTGGTGAGAAGAGCACGAGCGCAGAGGTTGGTGAAGGTGAGAGAGTCGTGGTTGAGAGGAAAAGAGGAACATAACAATGGATGCCTGTTTCGGCTTCCTTCTGCGCCTCGATTTTATGGGGGCACCATATTTGAAGCGACGCGAGGTGGGGGCACAAGTGCCAAAGACTGCACAGGCAGGCACCGATGGGAAACGACCGATGTTGAAAACAATACTCTTATTGTCGACGATAACAGAAAACTCCATAACTAAGTGTAGGATTTTCTCGAAAAAGAGGTTCTCGACACAAAAACGAGAGAGAATCACTTGAATCTTTACTCATTGAGACACTTCGTGATACTGTTTCTTTAGACAATTAAAAAAAAATGATAATTTTCACTAAAAAAGAAGAAAAATACGGCAAGTTTAATGCGAACTTACATGAAGAAATGCACAAAAAAGCGTCAAAATCGATATTTTGTCGGCTACGACGATTCAATTGGCGGACATTTTATTTGTTGCACCTGAAAAGACCCAACCAGCCGCACACAACAGCGATTTGTCCGCCCAAATCTTGATCTTAACTACGATCCGACCCACCTTAATAGCGATTAAGATCGTACCCATAATCTTAATCTTAATTGTTGTCGAAACAACCCAATTCTAGCACTGGAACACACTGTTCTCGCCCTCTCTCCTTGACTGAAAATGGGTTTCATCTTCGGCGTCGTCCTGGGTCTCGTCCTCGGTCTTGCTCTGATCGTCGCCTTCGTCAAGTCTGAAAATGCCCGATCCAAGCTCCGCTCCGAACTGGTTTGATTTTGACCTTCTTTTGACTATTCTTCAGTAATGGTGTCGATGTTGATTTTTTGTGTCGTTGTAGGCGACGACTATTGCCACTTTTGCGAGGATGACTGTGGAGGATTCGAGGAAGATCCTGCCGGCTGACTTGTACCCGTCTTGGGTTGTCTTCTCTAATCGCCAGAAAGTGAGGCTTTTCGTTTCCTCTCTGTATCTACACTGCACCTGCTGTTTCTAGGTTACGCTGATTGTGATTTTTGTTTGTTTCTTATACCCAGTTGAAGTGGCTGAATCAACACCTTACCAAGATCTGGCCCTATGTCAATGAGGTAGTTTTCTGTCCATTATGTATTGCACTTCTGGGATTTAGTTACTAAGCATAAATATCACCTGTTTTGTTGTCTGTCAAAGGAGTGAGTGACTGACCTGCTGCTGTAATTTGAATGTTGTAGGCTGCATCTGAGCTGATAAAGGCCTCTGTTGAGCCTGTTCTCGAGGAATATAGACCCATTATTCTGTCATCCCTCAAGTTTTCCAAGTTCACTCTTGGTACTGTTGCTCCACAATTTACAGGTTCGTTTGATTGGTTTTATTACCTGATGATGGTGAATTTTAATTTGTAGTTTCTGTCAGGCAATTCGGGTTATGACCTGATAGTGCTTGTTAAGACTTGCACAGGCAGGACAAGGCAATGCTTATGAGGTTTGCATTTGACTTTGGGGACATCCTCTTTGGCTGTTCAAACAGAGTCATAGAATGTCTTTACAGAACACTCAACAACCTGGAGTTTGCAATTCATCTTGATTTTTGGAAATTCTCTCATATGATGTGTTGTGAATGGATGACATCATAGCCCTTGTAATGTTAAAATTCACAAATTCATTTTCTTCTTCTTTAGGAGTTTCCATTCTGGAAGATAATGAAGATGGTGTTACCATGGAGCTAGAAATGCAATGGGATGCAAATTCAAATATAGTTCTTGCTATTAAGACTAGACTTGGTGTCGCATTACCTGTTCAGGTGATTTTCTTTGTAACACTTGCTGCTTTTGTTCATTATTACCTTGTACCTTCAATGGCCCTTAAAATCTTATATGGTATTTTATAAAGATGAAAATTCATCATATATGGAAATCAGTCTCCATCAACTGCTGCCAAGTCTGTGGTTGCCTATTCAATTGAACCATAATTTTACTATTTGTTTTATACCCATTATAAGTAAAAGAAAAACGCTGAGTAGTGCATACAAACCTTATAACCGTGTTAGCATTGGATATTGCTAAGTAGTTGCCTCTTTATATGATCACTGTAGGATTGAAAGAAATTGCTCGTTTGAATAGTTTTACTCCAACTTGTGATTGGTTTCTTGGAACCAGCTGCATCTATGACTGACATAAATTCTTTAATCGTGTGCATATGGTTTTAGTTGATGTTTAGTACTTCTTCATTTTCTCTAGGTGAAAAATATTGGATTCACAGGGGTTTTCAGATTGATCTTCAGGCCACTAGTTGACGAGTTTCCTTGCTTTGGAGCTGTATGTTTTTCTCTGAGAGAAAAGGTACGTCATACATGTCTTAATCTTTCATATACTCCTTGTAAGGAGGTGGAAAGTTTTTATGTACATGCACATAAACAGAGAGTTTATTTAAGATGGGATTTAAAGCCAGTGTACATATGATTTATTAACTGGTCCGCAACAGCTCTCTCTCTTTCCAAGCCTCCCAATCACACTAAGACAAACATATTTCACATGAAACAACAAATTTGTATATTGTTTATTGCAGAAGAAGTTAGATTTTACCCTGAAAGTTATTGGTGGCGACATATCAGCAATTCCTGGCGTGTCTGACGCTATTGAGGTTTGTTAAAATTCCATCCCTGGGTTCATCAATACTTTGTTTCACTTGATGATCTATTCACTGCTGTAACACGCTGTATGGTTTATACACTAGCAGTATGAGACTGAACTGCATACGATATCTGATGGTAGAACGTAGAATTGATGATATCAATTGCAGAGTTTGGGTTGACGTGATAAATATAAGCACTACATGGGCTAACACGCTGTATGGTTTATAATCAAGCTCTATGAAATTGAACTAAATACAATATCTTATGGTAGAACGTAGAATTGATGAGATCAATTGCAGTGTTTGGTTTAACATGATGAATATAAGCACTATATGATATCATGATAGAAAATGGTGAAACTATGTATATTTTCAGGCTGCTTGGTATACTAGCTGGATCTCCATGTAACAGCTTCAGCTTTAGGTTGGAGTAACCACCTCAATTGTTAAGAGATTGATGTTTTTTTTTTAATTTTGAGTATAAGGTCAGTTGGACAACAAATACAAAACATAATTGTGAAATTTATAATTTTAATTGCTGAGCACGTCAAACTTCAACTCCCTTTCACTCTTTGTTGAACCAACCGTCCAAGTTTTAAGCTGCAGCTCTTCTTTCATTTGTCATTCAAAATTTATGTTTGGTTAATGATGTGAAAGTGTGGCACATCTAGCTTAATTTTTGTGTGCACATTTAAGTATTCTAGTGACCATGTGTTTTTCTGTTTCTGTTGATGGTAAAGCAATTTACCTAACATTTAGTTTTTTTTAAAGATCACAATATGCACAGTATTTTTTGCAAGTACTAATATTATAATATGATTAATGACTACTAAGAATCATCAATTCATGTATAGGGAACGATACGGGATGCGATTGAAGATTCTATCACATGGCCTGTAAGGAAAGTTATCCCCATTTTGCCTGGGGATTATAGGTATGTAGTTATATGGGAAAGATGATGATTAAAAAACATCACTGTCATCATTATTGTTTGGTTAGTATTCTCGAACCATGCTAGAGTATACTGACCATTGATGTGCAGTTTGAAAAGCCTTTAACATGATCATTTTTATTTTATTTTAGTTTTTGTTATTATCAATTTATCTTTTTCCTCTTCTTTTGGTGGTGTAGTGACCTGGAGTTAAAGCCTGTTGGAACATTAGAGGTGAAACTTGTGCAAGCAAAGGGGTTGACAAATAAAGACCTCATTGGGAAATCAGATCCTTATGCTGTAGTATATGTGCGCCCATTACATGACCGCATGAAAACCAGCAAAACGATAGTGAGTTAGTTTATCATTTTCTTATGTAGTATATATACTTCTTTTGCTGTTAATATTTCATTACTTATAATAAATATTTTGTGTTCAGAACAATGACTTGAATCCTATTTGGAATGAACACTTTGAATTTGTCGTTGAAGACGCATCCACACAACACTTGGTGGTAAAGATTTATGATGATGAAGGTCTTCAAGCATCAGAGCTCCTAGGATGTGTTCACGTAAAGCTGAACCAACTTGAGCCTGGCAAAGTGAAAGATGTGTGGTTGAATCTTGTTAAAGATTTGGAAGTCCAGAGAGATACTAAAGATAGGGGGCAGGTATCTTTTTTCACCTTCTGGTTGAATTATCACTTGTAAACATGCATGAGAGATGATCTTGATTGTTTCTTTTGCCTCATACAGGTTTTCATTTTACTCATAGATAGTTCATAATATATTAAACTTTAATTGAAATCCCAATGAGCTAAAGAAGCTTCTTTATGTTTGGAAAGCCTATTATAACGTTTCAGGGCTGACATCAGCTAAAGCCTGCAGTTTATTTAGTTGTAACTTTAGCAATTCTTTCTTATACTTCTACCTAGTGTCTTCTTCTCACTCTCTACCTAAGTAGTAACAGTAGCTTGTCTTCAAAAGTTCATATTCAAATCAATATCATTGTATCGATAGAGCATGCTCCCATGTAACTCAATTCTCTTTTTTCCTAGCATATTGTCACCTTTTCTATACGGGAAATTACACTTCACTATCCTGTACTTTGGACTATTATCGATTCACACCTTGTACTTTAAATCGTATCAATTTACCCCAATGAACTTTGTTTTTGTTTCAATTTACCATAATCTAAGCTTTAATGACAAAAAAGCCCTAAAAAATAAAAATCTTAAAAAAAACTAGAAAAAAAGAGAGAAGGAAAATTCTAAAAAAATAGAAATTTTAGATCATGAAGACTTGCGTTCATCTTTTATATTTTTTACTTTTTTTTTATATAAAAAACCCCCTTTTTTATATAAAAAACCCCCCCTCAAATTTGGGTAAGTTGAAACAAAAATAAAGTTCATCGGGGTGGATTGTTACGATATGAAGCTCAAGGTAGTGAATTGATAATAGTCCAAAGTACAGGATAGTGAAGCGTAATTTTCCCTTTCTTTATTTTCAAAACTACTTGTCAAATATATAGTGCCAACTGCCATGGTCAATGCAGGAAGAACATACCCAAATATACAAATATGTATGGACCAAAGTAAAAGAACTAGCTGCAGATCTCCTCCCAAGGCTTTGTAGCCGTGTACATGAATTTCAAGTTTTTGTATTGTGTTTGTAACATAGTACAACTCAATTTTATCTCTGAAGAAATCTTGCATTCTATTCCAAAGAAATTTTCTAACTTTATGTTTGCTGCCAAGTTTAGGTGCATTTGGAGCTTTTGTACTGTCCATACGGGTTAGGGAATGGTTTTACCAATCCCTTTGCTCCCAGCTATTCATTGACATCCTTGGAGAAGGTTCTTAAAAGTGGAGCAAATGGAACAGAATCTATTGGAAATGGAGACACCACAAAGAAGAAAAGGGAAGTCATTATTAGAGGAGTACTTTCTGTTACGGTCATATCTGCTGAAGATTTGCCACAAGTAGACCTGATGGGGAAGGCTGATCCATATGTTGTACTTACCATGAAGAAATCAGATATCAGAAACAAAACCAGGGTAATGTTTTGGTCAAAATATATGAGTAATTGTGATTTATCTTATGAATCATGATTTTTATCTTCTCTCCGTTGGGAGAAAACAGTCAATGATCTAAGGCAGTGTTGCTATAGAGGGTTCATGTAGTCACCTTGAACCCAGTTTAGGAAAAAGCTTGGTCATTGATGATCTGTTGATAGGAAGAGTTCCCCTGCTCATTCAACGTCTGGCTAGCACATGTAGATATCATGTGCAAGCTATGTACGCATTTAACACTGCATTATCTTACTTTATCCTGAATGTCCTTTTTTTATCAGGTTGTGAATGACAGCTTAAACCCTGTATGGAACCAAACGTTTGACTTTGTAGTTGAGGATGGATTACATGATATGCTACTTCTTGAGATTTGGGACCATGACACATTTGGAAAGGTAAGGTCATATATAGTTCCCATTCAGTTTCCCGTTTATTGGTTATATAATCTCTGTGATTCATTCTCCAATCAGTAAGTATTTTTATATCGATCAACTACTTATGGTGTGGAGTAAATTCTAACTAATTTTCTGTCATATACTTTAAGCTGTTCCATTTCTATTACATGCAAGGGCTGGTGTTGTATTTTTTGGGATCAAGTTAAAGCATTGCGGTGTCCACAGAACCTAGATTTAGAGATGCACCTTACAAGGCGACTGTCAAAACATGTACTAATATAGGGCTTCCTTTATCATGCAGGACTATATGGGAAGGTGCATTTTGACATTGACTAGGGTCATAATGGAAGGTGAATACAGCGACATTTTCCAGCTAGATGGGGCTAAATGTGGAAAACTGAATCTGAGTCTCAAGTGGAATCCACAACCAATTTATCGAGACAACTGAGAACAATTTTTGCTTTCAGAGGCGATATGTATAAAGTATCAGCAATTACAGCAAACCCTGATTTCTGTAGCATTTTAGTGATAGCCAGACCCACACTCACATTTCATTTTGTAACATGATACTTGCTGATCTGCTTTTAAGAACTTATCTTGTAGTATTGTCCTTAAATCTTCAGAAAAATTCACAAATAATTTAGCTTTAATTTTTTCGTTCTTTTATTTCCATCTCAACTGGATACATGGTTTTTAGTTTCTTAGTTCCAAGCAACCTGGATGAAAAAGCAAGCTTATAAATTTATTTTTAAAATAGACTGCATTTTATTTCATTGCCTGATGCACTGCACACAACTACAAAACTTCTCTCAATCAGAATGTTCATATTATTGTGTTTCCCTCAATCAGCATTTGAGATCAGTAGCTGATTGAGGTAGCACTTATACAAAACTCAGCTGATAAGAAATTTAATCAGATCTTTCTTTTGGCTATTTCATACCCTTTTTTTTTGAGTAAATAGCCCATCTGCTTCAGCAACTTAAACCAGATAACCCATTTTGGCCAAGGGGCTTCAACTTTCTTAGTAACCCATGGCCTGCTCAAGCTTACTCTTTAGGTGATGCTTCCTCAGTATTCTCCTCCTCAAATTGCTTCCCCTGTGTTATAATCACCAAACATCCATCACAATAAAACCATGCAAATACTGCTTCTTGAAGTAGGTATACATTGAGTTTAGGAAGAGAGTTTCATCCAAAGAATTTCACTTTACCAACTAAGATTCAACCCCAGCACTGACCCTTTGTTTCCACTTTCATAAACCTTGAACTTTACAAAATCCAAACATGGCATTGCTATTCCAAAGTAACTCATTGGTTGGATGTATATAGCATACAAGACACAGTAGCATAATGATAACTCTACCTCTCACATGGAAAGGAACCGAATTGGCTTCAAACAAATTAAACCTTGTCACCTTCCTAAGTCCAAACTTGAAGAAATTATAGTGCTTCGGGCCATTAATTTATGCCTTCTGTACCTATCATTGTGAGTCATTTACAGCACATTGAGCTAAATGCTGTGGCAATCTTATTTTATCATTTATAGCTTATCACGTGGATCATCGTTTTATGACAGTTGATGTGTGATATTCATGAGTCAAGGGTTGTGGGAGAAGTGGTAGAGTTCATGTAATGAGCATGAGATCACCGATTCCAATCCCCACATATGCATTTATATTTGATAAAAATATAATTATGCAGTTGCTTGGTTTGACGAAAAGGAGAAAGTGTACTAACCAGTATTGATTGTGAAATATACAAGAGTCAGTTGCCACCTTTTCCCCATCTTGATTACTATGCCATTGGTAAACAGCATGTGTCTTGTTCTTTATATCCAATGTGGAGTGCCCATAACTGGACTCTCGGAATGCAGAATAGTCTGGTTGTGGGCTTCTCCACCTGCAAAGTAACAGTCAAACATGGACATGTAAAAAGGATGTGTATGATGATTATATCAGTTTTCTTCAATGAAACTAGCAGCTTACGGCCCAGCTAGGCCTTCCAGATTGCCTCCATCTCCAACAGTAATGTAAACTGGAGCTGACTTATCTGGTACCGGAAAACGATCACCGCCTGATATGTTGTAGTGTATGTTTGAGAACCGATACTGAAACAACAATGAAAATTTCATCACTCTACCTGATAAAAGACAATAATCTAGGTTCACATTTGAACATCACATTGGTGCCTTAAATTTTACATTGGGACACACATGTCCCGTCATTCTTTCAGTAGAATTGATATAATGACTGATACTTGTAAGAATCACAAGTTTATCAAGCATTTCAACAATTATACCACCCAGATGTTTTCATTTAACATTCACACTGTGTAATGCTTTATTAATATGAGAATGTTTTGTTCTGTTGCTATTTCTTTCCTCCCAAGTAGTGTTTATGTTTGAATGAAACTAACACTTCCTCAATCATGCTAAAGGCCCTCTGCCTGAACTTTGAACCTTAAATATCATTTTACCTTTTGTGCAACTCAGGAACACCAAGAAACCTATGTTGTAACAGATACTATGTTATAACATCCTGACAATACAGGACACTGGCATATTGACAAAATGGCCGTATTCAAGACTGTAAGATGATACTAAGCATTATCAGAGTGGATAGAGTACAAGGACAAAATAAACAGAGTAGAATTGGAGATAGAGAGACATACTGATCTTTCGTAAGCGTGAACATGGCCAGCAAATATCATGTCAACTCTGTAATGGACGAACCATTTTTCAAGGGTTACCCGCATACCTTCACCCTCCATAAAGTGTGCTTCATTGGTGTTATAGGTAGGGACGTGCATAAGAACAATGAGCCAAGGTGTCTTCTCCCTGTCCACCCTCTTCAATTCTTCTCTGAGCCAAGTCCACTGAGGTGTGGATTTCACTGGAAAAAAGGTTAAAAATATATGATGTAAGATAGAAGCAAAAGACAAATATCCTTTGCTCTTCTGAACTGTTTAGCATTGTTGTGAAATAGTGAAATCATATTCCAAACTGAAAACCATATGGCATATATGCACTAGTTTGTCTATGAATCTGTAATCTTTTTGTTCACTTAATTGGTTTTCAGGTTGGGAAACGGAAGGGAAATATAGTAGTTATCAATATGGAAGTCTCACCTGAATGCCGAATCAACTTGGTTCATCACACACGCATAAAGTTACAGTCTTTAATTACTTTTAGCAGGCAATCTATTTTTTAGTGACCATCACCATATATTAGCAAACCAAAAAGCTAATCCTGAAGCAAAGGCTATGGAATATAAATTTCCCGTGCTAATCTGTAAAACCAACTAAGCATGAAAGATACTTCTGAACTAAAAATGGTGCTTATTAAAACATTGTATTTCTTTGCCATATTCTAGTGTCTTTTAAACAATCACGCCCAATAAATAGTGTAAATTGCCAGATAATTGACATGATTTTCACAACTTGATGGCATAGTGCCAGCTTTCAATTGTTATATTAGTAGTGAGTAACTGCAGATTGGTCTTTGACTAGACTCTCAAACTGTTCCATTTTAGTATTTTATGAGGCGATCCATGTCAGGATTACTGAACTGAAACAAAGAGGAACAATAAGATTCATTTCTAACAAGGGTTGTTGAAGAAGTGGCAGAGACCTTATATAATAAGTATGAGGCTATTGCCTACAAAAAAAATGATTCATTTCTTTGGCATGTTAACAAAAATGTCTTGAATTGACTAGTCTTGGGTCATAATAGAAGCCGTGAAATTATTACTCATCTTTCTAGTCGTGACAGTCATATATTTACACAACATACGAAGTTAGGGAAAAGAGAAGTTACCAAATGGAGAATAGCTGGATATCACAATTATATGAGCAGATGCGCGCCTAATGGCATAAAAAAGAGGGCTTGGACTTTGCGAAGCCTTGTAAGGTGTTGGGTATCGGTGAATAAAGGATTTGAAAGGAGTGATTTCTCCCTGAAGAAAGTTAGGAAACTCAATGAGAAACGCAAAACCACCTATAATGGCATACTACTGTGTAGATAGTCAATGGGCATTCGCCTTCAGAGCATCTATAGTAATACAAAGTAGAAAAAGGCACGGGAGAATCGGAGAATTCAAACAAATTAATCAGTAATATATTTCAAATACCCTACCATGTAAGGCATATACTCTATCTCATGATTTCCTGTAGTCCAAATCCATGGCTGATATGCTACACTTGGCTCAGAGAAACGACCCCATGCATCCCATCGTATGCCAACATCGTTGTACTTGTATTGATCAGCATAGGACAGA
The DNA here is from genome assembly GCA_963921825.1 of Erodium maritimum. Lineage (NCBI taxonomy): Eukaryota > Viridiplantae > Streptophyta > Magnoliopsida > Geraniales > Geraniaceae > Erodium > Erodium maritimum. The sequence continues at coordinate 47,744,679 of OY997596.1, read as the reverse complement.
TCTCCAAGAAATAAGACAGCTTGTGCATCACTGCTCAAGTAATGCTCAAAAGTGGAAAGTGAATCAAATGTCTGGCCCAAATCACCTGTAACACATGAGGAGCCAGTTATTCAAAAAACTCATTCCATAAAGAATACTTAAGAGACATAGAAATCACAATCCTGAGAATTCTTAGAATGAGGTATCTAACAACATAGACAAGATGGAGGTGGCGGTTAACGATTCGATGAAAGAAAGTCATTATAGGTTATGTGATTACACACAAGAAAGGCCTACAAACAACATAGTCTTATGGAAGAGATAGTTAATCAAACTAAAGGCTTGACTAAAGGGCAAGAAGGTAAAAAGAATGTAGGTCAATGTAATAACAAAAGATCTCGCGATCAGAGAAGGTAACGGCCCTTCTAGAGCTTAGTGGTATAACTGAATACCCAGCCAACCACAATAGAGTTGGAATCATTTCTTCTCTGCATCTTTAGTTTTGTCAATAATCCATGAAGTTGTATACAAGGAGCTCACCAATGATTCCAAACTTGTAAGGAGTATCTGGACCAATCTTCGGAGGTGTCTGGAACCAAAATTCTCGAGACGAATCACCAGTTCCAAGCTTGTAATAGTACTTAGAGTCATACTAAAATAAGAGAAACCAATGGAACAATTAAAAACTCAAGAAGCATGGCAATACAGAATTAAGACCACACACCAACGAAGAATTTCATCGAGAGGGTTATAAACTAAAGGATTACTCAAATAGCATGTGGCATGGTATAAGATGGCATAGGTTCATAAAATGACTGCTAAATATGTTACGTGCAGACAGTTTAAAAAGATATGGAGATTTTAAAAACACAGAATTAGAAATTCATTGAGCCTTAATAGATTTATGGAGCAAGTGTAAAAATGGTACTTATTATAGTTAACCTCATAATTACCTCAAGGTTGTCAACAAGACAGTGGTGGATGTAACCAGACTTGTATTTGTAAAAAGTATAGTTTGTCATTGTCCCTTCTGCAGTAGAAGCATATTTATTATCTGATTTGCCATATTGCACTTTATTCGAACCCGGTTCATCAGGTGTCACCCATGAAATAATGACTGCCTTCCCATCGTAGTCACCTTGAGTGATATGAACCTATGATAAAAAAAATATTCAAAGATAGTGATATCATGACCCCAAATGAACCGACAATATGAGAAGTTAAATAGTCAAATATGACACTCATTTTGGGACGGAGGGAGTAATATATAAGAATTGCAGGATTCCTAAAACCAAAGGCAAAAATGGCCAATATATGACTGTTAGGCTGCAAAAAAAAAAAACGACTGTTAGGGAGAATAAGATCAATCCAGAAGACCCCAAACAAGTTAGCATTAAGACCGTGGAACTGAATGGGGACATTATTTAAAAAATTAAGCAGGTGCTGGTGGGAGAGCGAGAAAACATACAAAAGGGGTCATATATTTCCTACAGTTTTCTACCCCAGGGGTTCCTGTAGCTTAAAAAGGAGATGAAAATAAGGGACACCAACCTGTTGTGGCGCATTGTGACCCTTGGGAACTGCAAACACTTTATTGTCAAGAGGCATGTCAACAGATGGCCACTTTTTTCGAATAAAAGTACTTGTGATCCCTGCATTCCCAATTCCCAGAAAGCTCAAGAACACAAAGGAGGTAAATGCTAGCTGCAGTAACATGGGCTCCATTGTTGTTTTTCTCTGGTAAAATTGTTGATCAGTAAGCAAGGAGCAATTTGATCACCTGCACATACAGAAAGCTGTGTCACCAACTGTAGGGATAAAGTAGGTATTGCAGATGACAATAATCATTGTTTTGATAGATTCATGTCAAATGTTATAGAAGGCCAAAAGCAAAGAGCTAGAAGTAAGCCGGAAAAAAAAAGATTAAATTATGAGTGCCACACAATTAACAGTGAGAGTGAGACAAATCGTTCACTTAATCATATAAGCCTAATCAAATAAGTTAGTATTAGGGATAACGTCGATTGCTAGCCCAGTCAGAAAGGTCATTTGCACATCTAACCGTGCTCCACCTTTTGTGACAGATCCTAACACAAAGATGGTACACGTTTACAAAAAGTACCAATCCCGTGTAAAATATTTATGAAAAAGGGGGCTAGGATTTGTAAAAAAATACCACCTTTATGCTACTTTTTGTAACAAAATACCACCTTTATGTTACTTTTTGTAACAAAATACCACATTTCTGTTAGGATCTGTCACAAAAGGTGGAGCACGGTTAGGATGTGCAAATGACCTTTTTAACTGGGCTAGAAAATGACGTTTTCCCTTAATATGAAAAAACATATCAGAATTCTATCAAAAGTAAACTTTTGAATCAATATCAAAATATCATTGATTAGCAATGCTAACTCTTTGGGATGAACCCTGAATCATTTACCTAAATCTCCCGTCATTAAGGGCACTGACATGTGCAATAGAATTTTCTTTATGGCCTCACAATATACATAAAGTCTCACCCTAAACTCATATCAAATCTATTAAACACTAAGCTTTGGTAGTATATGAATTATGAATCCAAAACCCAAAAATCATGAGAAAGAAGACTGAATTCTGAGGGGTCTTCATCAAGGATCCAATTTTGTTTTATCACTTCCCAAATCTGTTGATGCAGATACAATGCACACACACAAATAAAGAAATGAAGCAGAAGAGTTCATTTGTGTTGATTTCAAGCTAAAAACAAAAACATCTGATGAACAGGTATAATTAGAAGATTCACAGCGACCAAAAAAAAGAGAACAAGAACCTTGGACTGTAAAGACAAGTTAAGTGACAATGAATGCTCAGGAACATCAACCTAACGACATTAACTGAACCGGAATCACATAAAAGCAACAGATTCAGAATAAATACAGTAATTTCTAGAGAGAGAGAGAGCACCTCGAAGAGACCATTTGGAGAAGAGAGAGTGAGGGAAAGAGGTAAGAGTGATGGGGAGATTTATAGGGAGTGTGGAGAGCACAGAGTGAGAGAAGCGTAAGATAGCAGTGGCGTAAGGTAGAGAGAGGGAAGAGGTCATGTGGCCTAATTAATCGGAATGTCTTGTTGATCGGAGATGGGAACGCCTACGTGGCAGCATGGCACTGGTGGGCCCACTTGCCTTCCCCCATTACTCAATACTTTGGCTTTATCTTCACATGAATTAACGTTTGTTTATTTCTTCTTTAAACAAATCATTTTCTTACTAAATTGGGTTGGTATAAAATTATTGTTCATAACTTACATGATAAAAGACAACTTTATTAAAAGCTGTTAATATAATGTCTTTTTTTTTTGTAATGACAACAGTGTTTTTACAACTTTGTATTTAAAAGCACAATTTTAGGACGGCAACAAGCACTCTTTTATTTTTATTCAGTAGGAAGATATGATACATCAAATTTATATGTACCTATTAAAATTAGTGGACATTAACAAGAAAACATAAAGTACGTCTTACAAAGGGATACATTCAAAATACAGTATTTCAAGTAAAAAAAAAAATCATAATCACTTCCAAAGAAAATATGTAATTCATGAGTTTAGCTCCGGAAAAAAAAACTATGGATGGTTAGCTGATTGCCTTATCAAGCTGAACCTGAGAATTAACATTTTCTCTCTAGCTGAAACCCTGGTCGTTAGGGTCTTTCCTCGCCTTCTCCCTCTACCCGCCGGCGGCACCATGGTCTCCGGCCATGGATGTCGTCGGCGGTGTCCCCTATTGCTACTCTTCCCTCTTCCCACCTCTTTTTCCTCTTTCTGACTCGTTTCTCTCGGCCAAACCCCTCTCTTTCCTCTCATACCTCTGTTTTTCGTTTCTAGTCGTGCTCTGTTCACCGGGAAAAGTCCTTCGACCTCGGAGCCGTCGTCTTGCTCGCTGGGGTGCTTGTTCCGGTCAAGTCTCTGGTTGTGGTTCCTCCGTCTGTGCTCGGGTCGTGGTGTCCGGCCGGCTCGTCTCGCGAATGGTGTTGGCCTATCGAAGCTCCGGCGTGCTGGCGTGATGTTCGTGGTCAAGCTCGGCTCTTTCTATGAAGATTAGGTGTTTCTAGGTCGGAGATTTGGGAAAAGCGTGACACTCGTGATGTCTTGTGGTGGTCGGGAGGAGCCGGGTGATGGTGGTCGAGGGTCTGGCTCGGTCGTGTCTCTTCTGCCCTGCAGTGGAGTTCTATTGTGTGGGCTTGCATATATGATTTTTGGGTAGGTTTGGCCGGAATTTTTGGTGCTGGCCACCGATAAAGCTTCCCGATCTGTCGATCTAGTTCGTTTTGGTTTTGTTGGTTGCCTCTGTTATGGTTGTGCAAGGCCTGGCTGGTGATGTGATGCTCCGGTGTCGTGCTCCGGTGGTTGCTCGTGCTCCGGTGACGGCTTGCTCATGTGGTGTGCTCCACTAGCTGCTCGTGCTTTTACTTGGCGAGGGTGTTTCGTTTCAGATTTATTGTGGGAAATGTTTCTTGGCCTGCTGGCTTTCGATTCGTTGTGAATCTTGGTTCGCCGTCGTGGATGCAGCTCGACTGTTCAAGACGGGGTTGTTTGTAAGACCCCCTTTCTTTCACTTATTTCGTTCTTGTTTAAAGCTTTCTGCTCATCCTATTACTAGATTTAGTTCGATTTTATTGTTTCCCCGTCCTTTGTTGGCGTGAGACTCGTTAGTTGTGGTGTTGGCCACCGACAGGCGGTTTGGTTCTTTGGCCTATGTTGAAATCGTCTGGATTTAGGTATTAGGGTTTAAGCGTTTCGGTAGTCTTGACCACCAGATTTTCTCTGTTGTTCTGTAGTGTTGGCTGCCAGCGTGTCGCCGTCCATCTTACTCGCTGAGTAGATGGTCTCGATGAGATAGATTGCTTTTTACTTGTTCGTCTTAAGTCTTAGATTGTGTTTGAAGGTTTTATGGGCTTTAAGTTTGTCAAATCCGGGTATCTCAGACCTTAGTTTTTCTGTTGGAGCTTCAAGTCTGTTATATCTTGGTTTTTTAGACCTTCATTGTTTTAGTTTGCTTCATGGTTGATATATCTGGGTATAGGATTGTTAGACTCATCCTTATATGTTTGCTTCATAATTGATAACTTTCGGTTGTGAACCTGTTTCCTTCTAATTGTTGGGTAGGATTGTTGTTGAGGTTCTTCCGAGAATGCTCTTTGTTTGTTCTGTTACTTGAGGGCATTGTCCTTGACCTTGCTTTTTTTTTTTCTTGTGAAAAGCTGGGTGTATAAAATCAAAAATTACTGACAATAATTGGCCAAAAACCAAACTAATGATGTACATATTATTATATAGAGATAACTTCAGCAAATAACAGTTTTGTATTTTCATTTTCACATTTTACTATTTTGATTTATTTTTCACATCCTAACTGTATAATAACTTATATTTTATATTCTACTAACGTTAATTTTTACAAATTGTGTTAAGATGTGAAAATAAGTCAGAATAGTAGAATGTGAAAATGAAAGTCAAAACTGTTATTTTCTGAAGTGATCTATACTACATGTGAAGTATATAAAAATGATATTAATCTATTATAAGTCTAAAATATATCATTATCTAATCAGGCAACGAGATTGAGACTCATACACTGGCGTGATTGAGTGATGGAGGAAACGAAGGATGGGCATATAGAAGGAAACAAAGAGTGGATGGGCATACTGGAAATTGAGGTTGCCATCTTCGGAGTCTTGTTCTGTGTCTCAGCAGGAACGACCCAGAAGGCAGTCCAGTCTGACTCCAGAGCAAAACTTAAATTAAAACGAAGCAAATACTTGAAGAACTATTATAAAACATTTCCCGTCGGCAATGCCATCTTCTGAATGGAATCCTAATTCCTAAACAAGCCATTGAAGTGCAAATCAAATATGTAGACATGGTTAAGAATCTGATAAATTCTATATTGGTTCAGTCCGAGCTTAAAGCTACAGCTGACAAGAGATTGTATTGATTTTCGATACAATAACCACCTCAATTCAATTAATAGTGGCTGTCGGCTACTCTGGATCACCTGGAACTTGGGTCTTCTCTGGAAAAATAGACTCCATCAACTAGTTTCTCGGCTCCACATTTCTATAGTATGTATCTCAGAAACATACGACAATCCACAACAAAACAGCAGCAACCTGGTAACAACTTAACAGGGTGCTCTACTTCCTCCAAACAAGCTCACTGAATTGGAACATAACCAGCATTGAGACAGCAGAAAAAGCTTACCCGGTCTGCAATGCTTCCAGTTTTGCATCTTCATTTGCCTTCCTATGCAGCAAGACCTTGAATATTGAGAACATTCCTACAAGTGCCATCTGGACATGATCAGAGCTACTTGTCTTGACGCAAATCTGACCCATTTTCCGGCTATTTAAATTGGCATTGACTGACACTTTTGTATCCCGACTCAACCTGATCTCTGATTGAAGATTTCCACCCAATACCATCTCTTTATTGAAGGATAGGACTGTCATTCCCAGGCTGGTACTATCTTGCTTCATTGGGTAGTCTGCTCCTCTTATGGTAGCTTCAATACCCCCACCATATGCTTCTTTTCCAGCACCCCCCATTCTGGCACCATTCATTACAAACTTCAGTCTCTTCCCGATGGAAACTGTATCTTCAAGCTTGGCACCAACATAATACTTGCCTTCAAAAGATGTCAAAGACACTCCACATTCAGTAGTATTGTGCTTCAGGTTTTTGAGTTTTGTGTTGCTGTGAACTGTGTAAATGATATCCTTATCAGCAGATTGAACATCTACACCGACAGAACAAGTAGGTCCTCCAGGAAGTGCGTAAACTGCTGCACACTCGGATTGGATAGTAAAATCCCGCTTTCCCTTGCTTATCTGTCCTTTAACAGAGGCAAACATATTCTTCATTTCACCAGCTGTCTCCACATTAATCCCGTCAAAGCTGACATCATGATCCCATCCTTGGGGATCAAGAACAGGTCTGCAAACCCACTGGTCACTCATAACAACCCAACGGTATCTATGCAACGGACAATATGAGTCAAAAGTTAGCGGGACTGCTGTTTCTGGGAATGAAACAGTCTCTGGAGATTCATATTGGCCTTCAGAAATATCACCATCACCCAGATTCTCCTCTGTGACATGCTTATTTTCTTTGCGCCTCCGAGAGGCTTCTTTCAGTTGTTTTTTCAGATAAAGGGTTTCCCGGTAATCCAGCTCATCAAGATAGTCTTTTTTCTGTGACTTGGTCAATTTCTCAAACTGGACATTTGATAGGATTCTGATTGGGGGTAACTGATCATACTCATCATCTTCATATAGTTCTGACAGAAAAATGTTGTCAATTTCTTCATTTGCTTCACCTGGAGTGGAGAGAGATTGATGACGTAGAAGAGATGAGAGAAGATGGGGCAGAGAGGGCTGCCGAGCATTTCCTACTGGCCCAAGTTTGATGCTGTCTTGGAAATCCAGAAGGGAATTAGCATCACCCAGAACTTTTGTACAAATACATAATAACAAGAACTGGGATCTCCAGATCTGTCCATTTGGAAGAACTCTTTCCCCCATCATATTCATCTTGCATAGAGGATCATTCTCCACCATGAGTAGGGGCATTTCAAGTTTTGCATCCAACACTGCCTGGTGAATGTGGCGTTGTACTATATCCGTGCATTGCATCACATATGAGTCATAACTGAAACCCTCATGAAAAACAGATGATGAATGAGTCATGACAAGGATTGTGTTGAACCAGATTGCATTACCAAAAACTTCAGTTACAAGCTTCAGAAGGGGAAAGTCACTATAGCCAGTGTTGATAAGATCAAGACGTTCAAAATACAATGTCATGTCCGGTGGAGACTTCCTTATGTATCTCCTCACAGAGAGCATAATCTTCCTGTTTCTTCTAAAATTACTGGCAGAGGAAGGCAAGAAACCAGGGGTGTCAATGAAGGTTATTTTGATTCCATTAAGAGTTTTTGTAACCTCTTGGATGCAATCTGTGGCAGGAGCAAATGCATCCGTTACAGTTTTCTTTTCGTCAAATATGGAATTTATAGTTGCGCTCTTACCAACACCAGTTCTCCCCAAAACAAGTATTCTTACTGAGAAATCCAATTCAGGCAGGCCAGCTCCCTCTTGCTCTGCTGCTATTCTTTTAGCTCTATCATTTCTAAGGTTAACTCTTTTCATATCAGATTCCCCAGCCCTAATCAAAGTTGCAAGGTGTAACCGATATAAAACTTTTGCCACCAGCAAGTTATTTTGTGACTCCCCAAGCCGTTGGAGGGCACGCAAGAACTTTATTTGCAGATTCTCAATCTTGTCCAACCTATCCATCTTATGATAGTGACCATGATAAGAACCTTCAACTGAATCTTGCCCCAGGGAGGAACGGGGCAGATTTTCCTGGTCACTGGAGGAAGAACGTGATACATCAGGAGATACTGGTGTCGTTACCAAACTGGTTGTGTCATAAGAACCTAGAAAAATAAGAAAACAATGAGCTCTTACAATATCATAATCAGCTTCAAACAAGATAAAGTCAGGTTCCTAGGGGACATGTAGAATTAAAGCAAGCTATTAAAGAAATCGTTTTAATTGTTGACAAGTTAAAGAAGAAACTATGGCATGTCAGATGGTAATTATAGTTCCACAAATAACATTATTAGAAAAGGTACTGATTTCGGTTAGGACGTTTACTTGAATCTACTTAAACCTAAAACCCCCAGTTATAGCAAGATGAAAAGTGTCAAAGACATATAATAGTTCACCCAGCTACAAACGAGTTCAGTATCGCCAGAAAAGTCCTAACTAATAAAAATACTTCATTCTTGACAAATTCAATTTACTTGGACATACTTTATAACCCTCCTGATTACAGATCAGAGCAAAATTGAATAACATCTCCCATTTCACCAAGCATACCCACAATCACAATAATTGACCTAGGAAAGAAATCAAATAATACAATTGACACCTTACACAGTGAAGAACATTACTAGACTCTGTAATGAGAAGAATCTTGTAAATCATGTAATGATTTCCCACAAATCCTGGTATACGAATGAAGACATGACAAATTATGATGGATAGTTAAAAAGGAAAATGAAACCCCTAGGAAGGCTAAATTCAGTAGAAGGTTACATCACATCCAGTGAAAAAGGTAAGTCGTTGGATGTTCAAAAAAGCCAACCTCGAAGTGTGTTAGCTAAAGCTGAAGTTATTTCCACATGGTTTCAAAAATGCAGATAAGATAGTTCATCTTTCACAAAAGGAAGAATAAGTATGGTTCTGACTTATCCTACTGCATGAACCATTAGCTGGTCAAGTACACCCACGGATACCCACCCTCTGTTCTATTCAGTACTGACATAGAAACAACCGACTACTAAAATGCTTGATAGTAGCATCCAAGCTCCTATGATGCCCATTCTTCTGTACGCCAGGAAGATTCATAAAGCTACCTATTTCTCTTCTTGTTTTTCTCTCAGTGAAAAGAAGTAAACTTGACTTTGCTTTAAGAAATTAAATGTCCCTTGCTTCTGGTAGTTGGTATATATTGAATACTATTTACATTTTCAGGTGATTTATATCGTAAGCCACAATAGATGTCACTGCAAAACATAAATCTTCTTTCTACAAATTTCCACCATTCACAAGGAGATGCATACAAATTGACTCTTGCAAACAATTCCACTAAGAAAATGATGTCATCTCAGTCTTAAAAATTCAGTTTCCAGGATGGATATGCAATTTTACTTCATTCCCTCTTTTTATTCTCTCTAATGAGAAACAAATTCTATTGTTTCCAAAGTAACTTTAATTCAAGTTAAGTTGTCATGCACAAGAAGAGTTAAAGACATGGTGATACCAGGGGCAGCAAGCTCTTCCTCTTGAGGTTCCACGTGAACAGAATGGCCACCACCAGACAACGGCCCAGACGAGATCAAGGAGTTGGATATCAACTGAGAGAAAACCCAATCTCTAAATCCTTTCATGTTTCCTGAAAATCTTCACCAAGACTTTATGTCATTTGTGGTTTGAATTGCTTAGAAAGGGGTTGAAGGACAAATTTCACATCATTAACATTAATTTACGAAAACAGTATTGAGCATGGAGATAACAGAAAGCATATATCAGAATAAAAATCAATGAGAGGAAATAAAATTGCAATATGCTACAATATATACTATACAAAATTTTAACCAACTCTTTCCTCAATTCTTTTTGAGACTAAATAAGAAAAGTAAATTCTGGACTCAAGTGTACAAGTATAACAAAGAAAGAAACTTCAAAAACTCATGTCACTTCTAATTATGCTTCCACCGAAAGCATTCAACTAAAAGTAAAAATCTATTCAAATTCTTCTCTGCTAAAATGGTTAGACGCCATACGCCTTAACTCAAGATATGAAAGGAAACATTCAATAAGATCCACAATAGCAATAAATTCATCACTATAGCATAAACAACCAACACTTGAATGAAAGGGGCAACATCAATACGAGCCTCACTGCTACATTAAGATTCGATGGCAAACTTTATTTCTGACTTGAATCAGCAATAAAACCAAATTCAACTAGAAAAGTCTGCCACGAAAATTCTTCCACTCCCTCTTCGGCACAAGTGATTAAAAATGTTTGGTTGACCTCCAATCAGACCTCCGATTATCAATACACACAGAAATTCATTACACGAGATGTTCTAACAAATTCTCCAGAAAAATTGAACAACCGGAAATCACCTGAAATGGAACCATCCACTGACTAAGCAGCAGTACCACTGAAGCTGCTAATCGTCCCCAAAAATCAACAGACCCAGCTCTGAAACCCTAGAAAACCGCACATGCCTCATCACCGGAACTGCAAACCATCGACCGAGTGAGGAGGGAGAGAGAGATGCCCCACGGTGACCGGACGCGGCACCGATCTGTAGGAAGACGACGAGAAAGAGAAGGTGAGGTCGAGGTGACCGATGATGGATTATCAGATAAGACACAGATTCGATTTGATTGATTCTTCTCTATTTGTTTCGATTCTCTCGAATCCGATCACCAAAACACAATTACACAACACAACACGCCCAGTTTTAGCTAGAGCGGCGCGGATCTGCTGCGGCATGTCTGAAGAGAGCCCTCCTGACGTGTCTCAACCACAGGAGAGCGCCACCGACGCTTGATCTGACGTGGACGCTTCGACCCGCCACGTGGATATCTTAATTTTCGGGGAAAATAAAAAACATTTTGGGTTATGAAGAATTACTCAACGATGATAGTAAATCTCAAATTGCTCGACAATTGACAATGAGTTGTCGTCCGAGGATCAGGAAGCTATCGCCGATTCATTGTTCGTCCCGATACCTCTTTCGTCCTTCGATTCTCCATCTCATTTCAGATTATCCACAGGTCTTTGCAATTTAATGTCGCAATTTAATTTAATTTTTTTATCAAATTCTTGTAACACATTTGTATTGATGAAAATCTCACGTTCAAATGTAAATTCATGTTGATATCAAATGTTTTAATTTCAATGGGTTGAGGATATTGAGAAACCACCTAATGATTCGTGAATCATACAACGTATAGAGTCATGACATTGGCAATGTGAAACTCGTTAAGGGTTTAGCTGTTAATATGGGTATTTTCGTTTAACGTTAATTTAATGTATTAGACACAATCATGATTGAAAGTTGTCTTTTTTTTTTTGATCTCAAGTGAAAGGTTTAATTTGGGGTGGAGTGAATTATGGTGTAAGAAAATGCAAAATTGTGAGCCTTACAAAGAGTGCTGGTTTTGTAGAGCAATTGGTAGGTGAAGGAGAAAAAAAGTAGAGCAGTTTAAGGCATTCCTGTTTCCTGAGAGATAGACGCAAATGTCACACACTAATCATGATTAATTCTTTTAAAACCATCCCCAAGCAAAGAGTTCAGCTTGAAAATCGTTCATTTCAATTTTCAGTGTAGAGAAGAGGGTTGGTGGGTTGAAGGGACAGATTAAAGAGATGAGTTGGAGATATAGAGGAGGTCTGGTTCTCATCTTCACTGTTGTCATCATGTGGGTCACCTCCGGAGAGGTCACTCAGGTCAGTTGTTCCATTTTCTCTCTTCCTTTTCATCATTCATGTGTAACTTGTGATTCTCATGGTATGTTATTTGATCAATTTATGGACAATTGAAATGGTATTTAAGTTTTTATCTGTGTTGGCAGGCAGTGTTTGCTTACTATAAGCAACCCTTTGCAGTGTCATACCTGGGAACCTCTCTGTTTGTGGTGTATCTTCCAATATCGTTCATCAAGGATCTGGTGATTAAGTTCCTGAGAAGCTGGTTTTGTGAAGGGGGCGAAGATGGTGGAGAAGGTGTTGGTAACTTGTCTGAGAGTAGTGATTCTCCTGTAAAGTATGAAAGGGTGTGTGATAGTTTTGAGGTCGAACAGAAACAACGGTTGGATAGTCAGGATTCTTCTCAAGAGCTACATTCGTATATAGAGACGAAGCCATTAGTGTCCAAATGTGAAGAGGATAGCGAGAAAGCCAACCAAGACAGAAAGTTAACGACAAAGGAGACTGCTAGATTCGGATTCTGCATTGGTCCTCTATGGTTTTTGACAGAGGTGAGAAACTCAATCAGGATATTGGTTTGTTAGTGTTATTGGGTTGGAATTGCTTATGTGCATGATTTGGTCTTATGTAGTATTTGACAAATGCTGCACTAGCACGGACCAGCGTTGCTCGTGTAACTTTATTGTCATCAACTTCCGGACCTTTCACCCTATTGATTGGAGTGTGTCTTGGGCAAGGGTCGCTCACTGCAGTGAAGGTCATTTCTGTAGTTGTGAGCATGGCCGGTGTTGTAATGACCACACTTGGCAAGACATGGGCTGCAGATGGATCACAGTTAAGTACAACTATGAACAATTGCTTTCCTGCTCAATCTTTATTCATCGAAAAAGGATCTGTGTACAAAAGCAACTGATACGGGTTTTTCATGTGTTTCAGCAATGGGAGATATTCTCATCTAGGCGATCTTTTTGCAATTCTCTCATCTGTGACTTCAGGCTTATTCACTGGTTTGCATCTCTTAATAACTCCAACAATCTTTCTTTATCTATTTGTTCGTGTAAGTACTTATGATGCATTGTTGCAGTGCTTCTCAAGAAATTTGCTGGGGAAGAAGGAGAGAAGATAGATATACAGAAGCTATTAGGCTATATCGGGTTGTTCACACTTGTGACGCTTTGGTGGCTAGGTATGAACGAGCGTGACTATTTTTAACTTCCTCCAGAGAAGCTTCTTGTAGATTTGACATGTTTTGGTATTTGGTGTTCTCAGTTTGGCCTCTGACTGCAATGGACATCGAGCCTAAATTCAAGTTACCTCCTACGACAAAGATGAAAGAAGTCATCCTCGTGAACGGCTTCATAGGAAGCGTTGTCCCGGACTATTTCTGGTAACAAAACTATCTCGGTTCTTGTCATACGCATGTACAAATGTTATCATCTGATAATAATAAGAAAGCCTAGCCCAAAAGGATCTCTAACCCTTTTTTTTAACACAACAGGGCATTGGGTGTAGTTTGGACTAGTCCACTGGTGGCTGCACTGGGCGCATTGCTGACCATACCACTTGCAATGGTGGAAGACATAGTGATACATGGCCAGCATTACTCGGGAATCTACATTTGTGGTTCGATTCAGGTGAACAGAAAATATATACATAACTCGTGCATTGTAGAATGCGAATGTTTACTGTTGTTGTTTCTGCTGCAGGTGTTTCTGGGTTTTGTAATTGTTAACGTATCGGATTGGTTGTCTCTCAAGTTGGGATGGTAGGTAGTGAACTGCGGAAGAGATGTTGTAACCATGCTGGTGATTTCTGTATCAGTTGTGTCTGTATGTTGATGAAACCATTTATGTTGCTATGGCTAGACAAACATGATCAGATGTTTATATATTTCAACAAACTTAGGTGGAAATTCAAACGTTAGCTAGTCACATTGTGGATAGTATTTTCTTTCAGAAACTTATAAAATTGGGGTTGCTTTCTTCTCTTTGCTTACTATTAATTGAATGACCCATAGTATGTGTTTTTTGTCAATAGTCTGAGTAGTTTTTTGTCGGAAAATTCAGACCAAAAACCAAAATTAGGATTCCTCACCCCTACATAGAACCATATAGAATTTGACAACTTTCAACATAAAAAAAACAAATAACGAACTATTTACGTCTGCAGCAACACTGTAATCTCACTAGGTATGGTGAACAAAAATATAGAAGAAAAATGGGTCATTGCCATTGCATAATATAGTGACAATCTCAATTTTTCCTGCATCATTTTTTTCGAAATGAACAAAGAAAAAAATCACATCAGAAACTCTTTAGGCAAATTCACCTTCAAAAGAAATACCCCGATGACCGGAGAGTACCTCAAAAACTCAGGCTCATTTTATGGCCTGAGATCTAAAAATTGCCTCTTCAAAGGTCTTTTTGAAAGACAGACATGTTAATCAAAGAACACAAAACACTCCTTGATCTCTTCGTTTGCTTCATCTTTCACCAACTGATGAGCAAATCCATGGTATCTGTTCTCAGTGCATACCACTGCCAGCAAGGTACAACATCCCCGGATGTGTGACCGGGCCAAAATTATCACTCATAACAAATCATGAAGCAGCTTGTTTCTCACTTGATTTGTAGTAAAGCATCTTCTGTACATAGAACATCATGTATCCTTGCGCTGCCCGCACAATGTTCTCATTCACTTTAGTGATCCAGGCATCATCACACTTGTACCATTGGTTGCTTAAACGCAGATACGTCACATAGTGGCCAGCATCTAATTTGCCCGAGTGTGTTACTACAGCAAACAGCTCAAATTCTGATGACAACTCACTGGAAGCATCTTGCTCATCGCCTTCAAAAGAGAATAGCCTGTTCCCAAACCGATTCCTCATGATGGAAGAAGAGAGATAAGGTGCCATGTCCAATGAAAAGGGGAATTGCAGATAACGGTCAACCTTCCTTGACATTTTTCGTACTGAAGAATGTTCGAATCTTTTGATGTGGAAGCAAGAAACCAATGGAAGCTTTCTAATGGACATTTGCTTAAGAGACTCCTGCCTCACCTGACACTGTTGGCAGAAGAATTTCTGGTCAGAACCCAATCTCTCGGGTCTTGTAAAACGGTCCAGGCAGCCCGTCAAGGTAGATATCCCGGCGTTTTGGCTTGATTTCACATTATTTGCCTCGCCATTTGAATGGTTAGACTTTGAAGATGCTGTCTTTGTAGGACGCACTAGATTTGGTTCCAAGTCTAGAGAGATGTCCACACATGGATCATATGTTGTTGATGTGAAACCACAAACCATACACATGACATCAGACCGCAGGATACCTGAGAATACTCTATGAGCAATACAGCAATCTCCACTGCCTGCATTACCAAAATAAAATCAGGCTATCATTACACGAATAAACAAATATTTCATGTCTTCTTTATCTTTAATCTTCACAAGAAAAACTAACTTAATTGCATCCTCAATGAGCAGATATTTCATATGCAAAAGGTAAATTTTTCGGGCGAATAAAGACAAACCACACAAGTCAGCTTCAAGGAGCTACATAAAGTCTTTTTTTTCTTCTCCTGAATCAAGTGAATCACTCATGTTGATAGCCGTCTGTCATCAGTAAAAGGTACTGGTAATTTGCCTTTTCAACAGAGGGCCACTCAGATAAAAGGATCACTCTCAAGAGAGCATGATATTCTAATCCTAACATATGTAATACCATCTCTGGGAAACTCCCATTTTTACTATAGCCCCCCTTTCACCTTTTAAAACATGTGCCCAAAAGATTCAATTTCAGATGCATGAAATGTAGTACATAGATGGTTTCATTTTATTCACAATTTAATCATTAAGTTTACTATCATCTTTACCATAACGAAAGAGAATCAAGACAAAACATTCACCGAGAAAGAAAAATGAAATAGAAGCTAACATACTGCCATGTAGCGGACACTTGTCAAGTTAAGACCTATGCATCTACTCCCCTGAGTAAAGTGCGAAAGGATGGACATTAAAAATCGAAGATCCCAAAGGATGGTCAAGAATACAATACTTATGGTGGCAAGATCCTAAACGCATGGCAGAAGGGTGGAGCAGGCATGAGAATTATTGAAGACATAATAATCCTATGAAGAAACTAAATAGGCTAAGGAAAAGCGGACTTACTGAAATGAAGCAGATGATACTCATTCAGGCCTGCAGTTTGAGGTTGTGGTTGAGTATAAGCCCTAACTCTGAAAGCACTCCTCAACTCCTAGGGCAACAAACAAGGGACCTAACCGCAAATCCTGCAGTTATGTATTAAGGTTAAATCTTAATCTTTGACAGTATTTTGGATCATCTTAATAAAATGGAAACACTAACTAATGAAAAGATAGGAGTGTCAGCTGCCCACTAAGAACCATTCTAAAAAAGGATGAAACCTTAAGGCAATGATTAGGCAAGTCAGGAATTAAGGCAATGGCTTTGATGATATCCTAAGGTGACTAATGCAAAACAGTCAAGGTCTCTCAGATCATAAACCTACAATTCACAATTTGTGAAATTTCAGTGTCCATCAGAAGCTAGAGGCACGGCTGATTTACTAACTATGTGACATCAAAAGTCAGAAGGAAAAGAATTGCTCATTTAGTAAGGCTCTTTATACCATCACAAAAAACAGTATTGTATAGCAAGAGGAAGGAGATAACTCATAGATAGCAAAATTCAAATTGTAGTTGCAGTCCAAAATAAGAATAAATGGGAACATTTTTAAATACCCAAGAGATTTTGAAGTCATAAACAACCTGGGTGTGAAAAAGGCACTACATTTCTTGTAGGCATAAAGTTAACAAACATATACAGAGAACTGAAGTTGCCACCAAAATACTGCTGATATTTGCACTAAGGAATGAATGAGGCCCAAGGGTAAATCAGTCACACCTAGAAGAATCTATATCAATCGATCTGGTCATACAAACTTCAAAATATATTTTCTGGACTCAAAAACTCAAAAACAGAGATATGAATCACCTTATGGTGATGTACAATGAAACTTGCAAACTATTCTATTTTTTTCTTATTTTTGTTGAGATCTTCATTACCTGCTTGAAGAAACAAGCAGATCTATGCATGAAATCACAGTAAGAAAATTGTGATAACGGGAGAGGATATACCTTGACTCAAGGGTTTGCACTGGTCCTTTTCCACCTTTTCATGAATCCCATCAAGCATTGAAATGAAAAATTCATGTGCATCCTGCTGCTCGTAGCTGGCCAAATTTGCTGCATGCTGCCACCAACTGCATCAAAACCATACAATTAAATTATAACTTGACCATTAAAAGGCATGCTCAGCTCATAGAGAACAATCAGAAATAAAAACTGAGATCCCAATTCACATAAAGCTCAATGTGTTCAGAGCAGAACAAGCATCATTGTCAAAAACCTCAGACACCAAAAATCAAGACCACCAGGACAATAAATACCTGTACAAAAACTTTGCTGGACTATATGGAATGCGATCCCCAGAAAATACAGCAGAAAATATGGCGTCCATGTCGCAAGCGAGGCACAAGCGCCCATTTTTGTTGCCAGCGCCATCATTGGTATTAGCATTCTTCGTGATCCCATCGCCTGCGTCGTTCTTTTGCTGACAATAGTATCGATTATGCTTGTCGCTCAGAAAATAGTTCCGCAGCGGCGGCGTGTGGAGCAATGCCTGAAGAACCGAATTCATGAAACAAGTGTTTCCCAAATTGTTCAGTCCGCGAAGTCCCCACGGCAGACCCAGAGAAGAATCAACACTCTCCAGTGGACTCGAGCAGCTCCCCATTAGCACTCTATCTCTCAGATCTGGCGTCCAAGGCTGATAATCCACCCTCCTACGCTTCCGCAGATTTTCCGGGTGCGGGGGACGGATCGCCGACGATCCCCCACCGAGAGTGGAGGCCGCCGTCTGAGCGAGGACCACGGCTGCATCGAAGTCGCGGTCGTAGACCTGGTCGCGGCACGCGCAGCAGAAGAGCTCGGCGCGGTCGACGTCGACGGCGATCTCGTGGCCGGCCGGCACGGAGTCCGCGTGCGACGCCGCATGGGAGGGTCCGGGTGGCGCGTGGCAGGAGACGGCGGCGCAGGCGACGCATGCGTAGAGGCGGGAGCGCGAGAAGTCGCCGCAATGGGCGCATCGGGGGAGCTCGTCGGGGTCGCGGAGGATGGAGGCGCGGCCGCAGGGGGGCTTGACGCGGAGGCAGTCCTGGAGGGCGCGAAAGGGCTTGGAGCCTCGGCGGGAGTGGAAGTCGGCGAGGTGGGGACAGGGCTGAGGGAATGCGTGGCCGTTGATCCTGGCGTTGGAAGACATGGAGGGCGGAGATCGACGGTGGAGGAGACTGAAACCCTAGATTTGAAGATCATAAGGATGATGGAGCGGTGAATCGACGGCGGAGAAAGCGGGGAAAGAGTGAGGGAGCATCGGAAAAGGAGAGGTTGGTTGATTCTGATTGGTTTCTGAGTGAGCTCTCCCTCTTTGGTTCGGTTTATGGTTTTTTGGTAAATCAATTTATTTCTCGAAAAATATATATACATATGATTTTATAAAGAAATTATGTTTTCACATAAAGAAAACAAGAAATTACTATTTTTGATAATTATGATCCAAAAATAGGGTAGATATTTGAGACTGTAAAAGTAGGATGTGAGCTTACGAGCAAAAGAAGCTTTCTCTTTATTTTCTTGGAAAAACATCGATTTTTAGTCCAATGAAGAAGGTCATTTGTAATTTCTAACTGAGGTTGATTTTTTGTGACAGATTTTAACATAAATGTGGTATTTTGTTATAAAAAATACCATAAAAGTGGTAGTTTGTTACAAAAAGTAGTATAAATGTGGTATTTTTTACAAGGAACACCATTTTTTTCACGCTTATTTTACACGTGATTGGTACTTTTTGTAAATGTACACCACCTTTATGTTATGATATGTCGCAGAAGGTCGACCTCAGTTAGGAATTGCAAATGACATTTCCACATAGGTCCGAAGTCGACGTTATCCCTTTTTTCTTTCTAGTTTAAGCTTAATACGATGTAGATCTCTACACTCTACTATGTCGTCGAGATTTTACGGATATTAACGTGGTGTTTACTGTCCTCTCGCTTGGAAGATATTTTTCAGAGATAATTGGGAAAGCATACACTAACTTATGTATAGTCTACACCTTACTGACACGAGTGTTACACTCATTAGTCGGTGTTGGAAATCCCAACAATGATTAATGTGATAAATTGTTCTCAATTTTCGGGTTTGATATCCCCGAAACGAACATAAACACAGTTAACAAAATTGTAAAACAACACCTAAAGACCAAACCAAAATCCTACTACAATCTAGCGTTCTTATGTGGTATCCAAACACTCTAATAGGCCATGGGTGCGAAGAAGTCTGGGGTTGAAATCGTTGTTGTGGGCAGTTTGAATGTACATGAGCTTTGGTCTTGAACCACAATAAATGATAGCGGATGTTCGGGCAAGACTACTAACGCCTAGTTCGCCGATGAGGAGGACCGTCCATACATGCCAATATAGGCAGCGATCACCTCATCTGATGAGACGTCGGGAAAGGACGACTGAGTCTTTGACAACGAAAATCTAGTAGGGGAAGCTACAAAAAGAAAAGATAGAAAATGTAAACAAAAATGATATATGGTCGTCCCAATGAAGCTGTAGGGTGGACCGCCGATTCTAACGACTGTCAATGTTGGACTGCCAACAGATCTAGGGGTCAGAAATAGCTGATATCGGGCCATAACCAAATCTGAAGGCGACGGGTCCAATAGAGATAGGTGCGGCAACAACGATGAGCATTCTGGTGAGGAGGAAGTCGTTCGGGACTAGGGATCGGGATCGTTAAGAGGAACAATGAGGTTGCTTGCCTTCGGCTACAGAAAGCCAATAGGCTTGGGGGTAGCAGAACCCGCTGATACCGACGAACCACCGGATCTAGAGAGGACAAATCCAGCTACTGTCAGTCCGGCGGCAAGGGATAGCAACACGGGGGCGGGAGGGTAGGAGTTGGCACCAATGCGATGAAAGGGGAAGTCGTCTTGTCTGCCTAGCTCGTCATGGATCCAACATGAGGAATGAGGAGGACGCATCATAACGGGATACAGATACAAATTATTTCCCAAAACTTGTAAACCTAAGAACAAAACTAAGAGAACGCGCGGCCATGCGCCCCCTTTTGGAGAAATCCCTAGCGTCGTCTCTCTCCCGATTTTCACTTCTCCGCCCAGAATTCTCCTTTCAAGACCTTAAGCAGTGAATCATCATCCACTTTCAGGCATACTCAACTTTTTCATAAGTTTTTTTTTCCTTTCAATGGTGAAATACACAAAGAAAGAGTTGAGATTGCTAGGTTCCTCACCAATCAGGGAGCCTTGGTCTCCTAATGGTACAACGAGACTTGTCAATGGTAAAGAGTCTTGGGACTCGGTCAATGATCGGACTTTCTTCAGAGGCACATTTTCAGAACAACACACAAGGATCGAAGAGCCGTTTCAGTAGCGACAATAGTTTTCTAGGTCTGAATCTCTCAGAGACTCAACTCCGGTAAGAGGCACGGAGCTACAGACTCCTTCTAGTTCGATACTTAGACATCAGATTAGTCAGAGGGTGAAGCTGATTCACCATAGAAGTTCTCCCTCTAGGGCAACGTCACCTGGATTGGGTGGGAGAGTCAGTAAGGAGGAGATTAGGGTATCGGAAGTTTCGTCCTCAATGGGTTATCAACCTCCGGGTTTTGAAAATTTCAGAGGTGGATTATTGAACTCAGGACACTTGCCACTTGATCAGATTCCAATCACTTCTTGGCCGGAGGGACACTGGCTTTTATCCACAATATTCCACCTTTCTCTACTAACTCTTGGCTGGAGAAACTCTCTGTTGGATTAAAATCCTATTTTGGGCACATATGTATTTAATGTACATGTTATCATAAGGTTTGATACAAATTAAAGTGACCAATAAAGTATTGTATCATGGGTATTATAAATGGTCATGGAATTTAATGTGTAGATACCGGTTTTATAATTTGTTATTTGTTGAGGGGCCGAATTACAAATTATAAGAAACTTGATAACCTAATTAGGGTTGTAAGTGGTTATGGTCCCCAATAAATAGACGTCATTCTCTTGTTCTAGATCACCCCATCTGAGAGAATAACCAAATAGAGAGCGTCTATTTTATTGGAAGACCAAACCATATCTTGGAGATTCAATGTTCCTCGATCATCAACGGCATCAAGTAAGTAACAATTCCGCTGTTATTTATTTGTTATTCCTTTTAATTCAACAAAGTTTTATATATATGATTTAGGGTTTATCGTTTATTTGATCCCTAAATTCTAACAAGTGGTATCAGAGCCGTCTTTGTTGGGTTAATTGTGAATTCGATGCTTTGATTCATGTAATATGTTTCTCCGATTTATTGCATGATTACTGTGTCCAAAAATTGTTCTGCGATGTTATGGGGTTTTTGTGATTAAACCACAACCTGTATTTTTTCCTGGTACGCCACACTACTTTTGACAATTTTGCTTTGTGTTGCTTAATGTGGTATTATATACACATATGTATGTCATATCAAGCAAAATTAAAATCAGTGCTCTTGGATATATTATCAATGGATCTCTTTGGTTTAAATCAATATAATTGACGAGAATGATGTCAACTTGTCATGAACTTTCAACTTGGCTTTTGAAGGTATGACTTGTAGTGAAAGTTTTGTTTAATATTGATTGATATACTTGTTTCATGTGGTGATAAGGATACCTGAAACATGTAATAAAGTTCTGCACACAATTTGGAGTCATTGATTGTTTGCACTGTGTTGTTTTGTGGGTTATTTTACAGAAATAACAAGGATTCTATATATTTGATACAATAATATATATAAATGATTTGTTAATAGTATATTGGTTTTAATTATGAAACTGATATACTTTT
The DNA here is from genome assembly GCA_963921825.1 of Erodium maritimum. Taxonomy (NCBI): domain Eukaryota; kingdom Viridiplantae; phylum Streptophyta; class Magnoliopsida; order Geraniales; family Geraniaceae; genus Erodium; species Erodium maritimum. The sequence goes on along the minus strand of OY997596.1, from coordinate 47,722,670 downwards.
ATGGATATGGAAAATACATGTTTAATGTCATGTATATTCTATTGTTCCTTGTACGGCAATAAGGCTTTTTGATATATGAACCCAAAACTATATATTGGTGAGAAAATTAAGTTTTCGTGACTTTACAACTAATCAATTTGTTTGCGTCCGGCATGACATTGAGGATTGGATTGATGTTAATAAGGTACGACCTGACCTCATCTATTCAGTATTGGTTTTGTTTTGGAATTATATGGGTGGTTCAGTAATCTGGTTGAACAAATATATGGTGTGAATAGTACAAAGGTATGATCAATACTATGATAAATCCAAATGATAAAGAAGCCTTCATACATGTGTGAATCAATCAGTGTTTAATACATGTTATTATTTTGTGTATGTTGATTTGCTTCATGTACAACCGTCGGGCTTCTTGGCATAATTACAATTATGCAAATTTAGTTTTAAAACAATTTAATTCATATTTTGGTGATGTCTGATATTTTGTAAATTAGTTGAAGCACAATGTTGCCAAAGTGACCTCTTTTGCGTAGATTAGTTTATTTAAAATATCGAGATGTTTTTTTTGTCTTTGTTATTCATGCGTTTATTAACGGACCCAAAGGCGAGTTAATATTTGGCCGAATTTCATATGACAACTGCGGTGATAAATATGTGATGATTATAAGGTGCTCTATATGAGCAATTTTTATGTGAGCAATACACCGGTCCAAAGATAGGTGTTTGTTTGACATATTTTTTTATTGTCAGTGTTTGATTACTGCACCAAGAGTACCGCTTGCTGTTAATGTTGATATGCCCAAAGGCTAGACATTAATGTAGCGCTTGGTATCTTGAGATGGGAATCACCATTATTTTTGAATTTATTGTTTACTCAGGATTTTGAAGTGAGTTTGTGTGCCTGTTTTGCCAATTATTCTGATGCATCAATATTTGCTAACATCAATTATATACATAAGGACTTGAAAGGACATTCAGATATAGTGTTTGATTTCATGGATATTGACCTTGCATTAAGGGATGAACAAACTTCACCTCTCATTGAAGAAAGCTCATCTGATGAGAAAAGGTATTTTGAGAGGTGAGATCGGTTAAAATGAATGAGTCTTATGGTGATGAATCACACTATTTTTGGAAGCTTTTAGAGGGACAGAATCCGAAAGGATTACTAAGGCTAAAGATTTCCTTGACGAAGTCAAATTATGTTTTTTTTAAACGCTAAGGTTTAAATGACATCACTTCTGACGTATTTGATGTCAATATAGTATAAGAGTCAAGAAAATGTAAGGAAGTACATTATGGAAATATTTCATATTGTTTTTAGACTGAAGGCACCAAAGATTGAGAATTCTAATGAGTTGCTCATTCTTATAGTGATGTTATCTCTTCTTGGATAGTTGAACTAATTTGGAATTGGTGACAACTATTAAAAGGGAGAAATGAACTTTAAATAAGTTCATTTCTCATAGAATACAAGAGGAAGAAAGACTAAAGTAAGATAAGTCTGAAAGTTCTCATTTGGCTAGTACCTCTAAAGATAAGGGCAAGAAAAGGAAATATGAGTTTCATGCTCATAAGGTTAGGTTTCAAGCTACTAAAGATCCAGTACAAAAGAATCAACAACTGACTGAAAATAGTTTTTCTTTTGAAACAAACCCGCATATTTTTTTCCCATAAAGGATTTTTTTTAAGGCGGGAACTACAGTAATTTATTGAGGATGTTGAATTTGAGGGGAGAAATAAGGTTAGACACATTGTCTTTAAGGAGGAATTGACATCAAACTCAATTCCTACCATCACTTTTGATAAATGCTTAGGTTAATATACCTATCATTGACCAAGAAGTGAATCAGAACCTCAACAAGACAATGTTGAACAACTATTCATTCGAGTTGAATTAGTTGTTCCAAATGGACAAATTCAACTACCTCAGTGACATGTGCTACTAAGGAGATCCATAAGAGAGACGAGAAATGCTTCCAAATGACTATGTCATATTTCTCCAAGATCATAAGGATGGTATGAGGGAAGATGATTCAATCAACTTTCCTCAAACCATGAAAAGTTTTATAACTCTCTAAAACGGATTGGTGTCATGGAAGAAGAGTATAAGTTTATGCAAGATAATAAAGTTTAGGAACTAGTCTCATTACTGAAGGTGCAAAACCAATTGGTTGTAAATGATTTTTTAAAAACAAGAGGAATGCAAATGGTAATGTGAAACGGTATAAGGTATGTCTTGCAGCTAAAGGCTATACTCAAAAGGAAGGCATTGACTTTATAGAGACTTTCTATCCGGTTTTATGGAAAGACTCTTTTAGGATAAATATAGCACTTGTCGCTCATCTTGATCTTGAGGTGCATTAGATGGATGTTAAGACTACGTTTCTCAATGGTGACATTGAATAAACGATGTATATGGTACAAGCAGAAAACTTTGAGTCCGGAGACCCAAAGAAGATGGTTTGTAAATTAAAGAAATCTATCTATGAACTCAAACAAGTTTCCCGCCAATGGTACCACAAATTTCATAAAGTAATTGTCTCTAACTATTTTTTGAGACAATATTGTTGATGATTTTGTGTATCATAAGTTCAGTGGGAGTAAGTATATGTCCCTGGTTCTATATGTCGACGACATATTACTTGCCAATAATGATGTAGGACTATTGCACAAAACCAAGAGACTTCTAAGTCTCTCAACAGATCTACATCGATAAAGTGTTTAAAAGGCTTGGCATGGAAGGTTAACCAGGTGACGTCAATGTGGCTAAAGGAGACATATTCAGTCTTACATAATGTCCTTAAAGTAACATTAAGATTCAGGAAATGCAATAGATTCCCTATGCATCAGCTGCTAGGAGTCTATTGTATACTTAAGTATGTACTCATATGGATATGACGTACATTGTTGGGATGTTAGTCAGATATCTAAGGAACCTTGGTATAGACCATTGGATAGCAGCCAAAAAGGGTTATAAGATATCTTTAAGGGACAAAAATTACATGCTCACTTACAGGAAATCAGACCGTTTGGAGGTTATTGGGTTTATAGATTCTGATTTCGCTAGGTGCCAAAATAGCATAAAGTCTACATAAGGTTGTATTTACTTGTTAGTTGGAGGAGCTATATTTTGGAAAAGTGTTAATTAAACACTTGTAGCTTCTTCAACTATGGCAGCAAAATTTGTAGCATGTTATGAGGCATCGAAGTATGGAATATGGCTGCGAAACTTTGTCACTGGCTGCACATTTTGAAAAATGTTGAAAGACCACTAAAGTTTCTTGTGACAATAAATCAACAGTTTTATTCTAATGACAACATGAACTCATTAAAGTCTAAGCACATAGATATAAAGTTCCTGGTTGTAAAAGAAAGAATGCAAAATGGACAAATATCGATAAAGCACATTAGGACAAACTCCATGATAGCGGATCCGCTCACAAAAGGTTTAACACCTAAGGTCTTTCATGAGCATATTGCTCGTATGTGTGTTACATCACTTGAGGATACTTTGGTCTAGTGGGAGTTTGTATTTTGCTTGCTTTATGTTTAAAGTTAAAGTTAAAGATTTAAGATATATTCTGATCAGAAATAAAGTATTCAGTTCATGCATTCTATTTTGGTTATTGACCTCACTTAAGTTTAAGGAGGACCAGTTGGAAATAGACATGTCGGATCACATTGCATGTAATTTTCATGCTACACATCCATGATTGATCTATGTCGTTTGGCTATATTTGTATACGTGATCATTGATGGTTTAGTCATAAGTAATTTGACGACTGCTGCTTTGGTTCTATATGAGTATGGTTGATGGACGAGATTGTTACAGAATACCTATTGTGTGATAACAATTTTGAGCTCATAAGGTTGTACATTTCAGGAAAGACATATGATGCCCAAGTGGGAGATTGTTGGATTAAAATCCTATTTTGGGCACATATGTATTTAATGTACATGTTATCATAAGGTTTGATACAAATTAAAGTGACCAATAAAGTATTGTATCATGGGTATTATAAATGGTCATGGAATTTAATGTGTAGATACCGGTTTTATAATTTGTTATTTGTTGAGGGGCCGAATTACAAATTATAAGAAACTTGATAACCTAATTAGGGTTGTAAGTGGTTATGGTCCCCAATAAATAGACGTCATTCTCTTGTTCTAGATCACCCCCATCTGAGAGAATAACCAAATAGAGAGCGTCTATTTTATTGGAAGACCAAACTATATCTTGGAGATTCAATGTTCATCGATCATCAACGACATCAAGTAAGTAACAATTCCGCTGTTATTTATTTGTTATTCCTTTTAATTCAGCAAAGCTTTATATATATGATTTAGGGTTTATCGTTTATTTGATCCCTAAATTCTAACACTCTCCTCTTCTACTAACGAAATCCAAGCATTAATGGTCGTTAGAGCTCCAAATCATAGAGTAATTGGTTTGGTTTTATCCTTTTTACTCGTATACTTGCATTGCAGAGAACTATCAGAGAGATGAATGGTGTGATTGTAGATGGACATAAATTATTAGTAGTCAGGGCTTGGAAAAAACCCTTTCCGGATAACCAAAGATTTTCCATCAATATTGCTATTTGGAAAAGCCTTTCATCGTTTGAGGAGAGATTATTTCCTTCAATCCTAGAGGAGAACTCAATCCGCCGAGGTTCCATTGTCTCTGAACAACTTACCCAGTTAAAGAACAACCATCTAGTCTTGTTGCATAAGGATATCTCAGTCTCTGAAGCTTTGAGAGAATTTTTGTCGGATGGAGTGTTTGAAATATGTCTTAAATCTTTGGGGAATAGCTTGGCTATAATGTACTGTCCTCAAGCTGAGTTTTAGTTGGAAATTGAGAAGGCTAAGGGAGCATGGATGCAAAATTGGTTAACTCAATTACCTAAGAGCAACAAACTTTGCACCTTGGGAGGTTTTTACAAATGGTTTTCTATATAGGCCTACCTTACCAAGCTTGGTGTGAAGAATCGTTCCAGACCTGCCTATAATCGAACGAGGAATTGGTTTTTGTTCACCCACTGACATCGTCAGGGACTAATATGGAAGGAACTCTAGTCCTTGTCCATTGTTCTCCTCCACCTAAATCTCATTCTTAGGTCCAAATTCTTTTAGGGATCCATAACTTCCTGGTTGTAGTTGAAGAAGTCAACAATAATACTATACATACTTGGAAGCATGCACAAGTTTCTCAATTTGATCCCTCATCTGATGATTTCTCTAACTCAGAAGCGGATATGAGTCCACCAATATTGGGACATGATAAGTCACAGAAGAGAACATTGATAATATTCTTCATAGTCCACAATAGTTGGTTGGTAAGAAAGAAGCCATTTCAACTGATCTGGAACAGGGTACTGATTTAGTCTCAGACACTATGCAAGAAGAGAATGAGTATAAGGAAGAAGACAAGAAAAATGAGTCAGAGACTTGCAGTTTATTACCCTATGGAAAACGAGTAGGAGGGATTATTGATCTGACTAAAGAATGTTCCTTTTTAAATATTTCAACTAAAGATCTGAATCGTCTTGTACAAACTCAGAATTTGGCAATCAATACCCAGGATTTTATTACCCTAGAGAAGGCTTCCGAGCATCTTTCACACAATTAAACTTTATTGATTTCACCCCCATCTCTTAACATCTGTTCCGGTGAGGCTTAGGCCACAGAAGTGGCACATAACAGTTCAGCTTTTTGAGGGATATGGGTGTAAAGACCGAGACTTTTTAACTTATTAAATTATCGTTGGAACGTCGAGTGTTGGGAACGAGTTTAATTTTGAATCGAATTCAAAAAAGAGGAAAGGGGGAATGGGCTCCATCAGGCCAGACCCACGTCTTGGGCCGGATCAGACCAAGCCCACTCTTCAACGCGCAGGCCCAACCGGCCCAAACCCACGCGAGACAAAACCCTAATCGCGCCGCTTCATCTGACTCATTTCACAGCACGATTCCCAATACCCTCGTCTTCCTCTCGCCTCTTCTCTCTCTCGCTCGAACCAGAAACCTCTTCGGAGCTCCGTTCTCGTCCCTCCCTCCTCCTTCTCCTTCTGGCTACCAAACCTCGACCGTCCCTCACCTCCTCACTACATCAGAAACCCAGAACCCTTTTTCGTCGCCTTTCTTCTCCCTTGAATCGCTTCGATCCAGCACCGTCGAGCTTTGCCGCGCCTTCAACGGACAGAACCAGTGACGGTGAGTCACTTCCCCGACCTCGATTCACCTTCCCCTTCACCTTTCCCCGTGAAAATCGCTCCCTCCCAAGCTCAAAGTGGTCGAGTTTGGTCGGGAAGGTTCGCCAGAGCTCGCGCGCTCCAGATCTGAGTTCTACACGCCGGCGAGCTCCCTACGGTGTCAGATCTGGACGGAGAGGCTCGAACCTCGTCTTGGCGCCCTCCTCTCGCCCCTCTTCGTGTCCTGACGCCGTCACCACCGTGGAGAACTTCCCCGAGAGATCCTGGCGCCGCCGCCGTCGCCGGAAACGGAACCCTAGCTCGTCTCTGACGGGCCTTGGGCCAGGACAAGTCCGGGCACTTGGGCATGAATTTGATCTGGGCCATGGCCTGGACATGGACCGGGCTCGGGTCCAGATCCTGAACTGGATCTGGACTCGGGTCTGGATCCGGGTCTGGGTCGGTCTCGGGTCAGGTCCGGGTCTGAGACCTGGACTGGTCGGATTTGGGTCAGATTCGGGTCTGGGTTTCGGACTTGGGTCGGATCTGGGTTCGGGTTTCGGACTCAGGTCAGATTTGGGTCAGGACATTTGATTAAATAATTAATTAATAAATCGGACTTAAAATCAGATAAATTTAAGGACTTATCGGACAATTTGAAGGACGTTTGGACAAACTACTAGACTAATTTGATAATTTGAGGACCGTTATGGATTGGACCGGGACTGATGACCGTCCCTTTTATGTCAAAAACAGGCCTTTACCCCGAGCATGAAGAAGACCAGAGTTGGCCAGGACGTCAGCAGCTTGGCGACCCAGATAGAGACTAAGGTAGGGATTACCTTGAAAGCCGCTTTATTACGGATGTACTAGAATGCATATAGGGAAACGTAATAACCGGATAAAGAACTAGTGTGTATATAGGATGTGAAAAACTAGCTAGATATATATATACTACGAACATTTACGATTACTGTCTTGGGAATTGCCGTGTTGGTAGAATCGGGCCATGTCGTGCCTGTAGGATTGGTTGTTGATTGTGTACCCTGTGCTGTTTGAACGGTTAATAAATATGGAACATGAAAACGAGTAGAGTGGAACTAATGATGCATATTGGTGACTTGAGTGGTTACTTTCCTATTTCTGTGATATGTTGAAATGTGGGGATGTTGGGGACTGGATACCGGTTAAGCCGGTGGGGTTACCACGTTGAGTGTGGTGTCGGTAAGTGATGGTAAGTGCGTGATGGTTAAGAGGGTAATTGAGAAGCATGATAGGTTATATTCGGTGAAGCATGTATTGCTATGTTTTGGGCAAGTGTGTCATGTGTGAGTGTTATCGTGATTGTGGTTATGGTACTGTGGTTACCTGTGACTATGATTGTGATTGTTCTAATGATACCTGGATGAGTTATGCCCGAGAGGGGTGTCGTACCTTCCGGTGCGCGGTCGGTAAAGTGTGAGAGATGTACTTCCGTTAGGTGTATCGTACCTTCCAGCGCGCAATCGGTAATGTGTGAGACTTGTGTGTGCTTTGGTATTGTGGTTGTACTTGTGGTACCGTGGTTATATGAGAAAGGTAGTTTCCCTACCTTCCGACCGAGAGTCGGTAAAACGATGTGTCCCGCGAAGAGGTGGTTTCCCTATCTTCCGACTAGCACTCGGTAAAACGTCGATCGGTAAAACGTTGTGTTCCGCGAGATGAGGTTGTACCACGAAGAGGTTGTCTTCCGTCGATCGGTAAAACGTTGTGTTCCGCGATGAGGTTGTACCACGAAGAGGCTGGGACTGTGTTCCGTGATGAGGTCGACCGCCTCTCCCGACTTTGTGTTGGGGAGAGTTGCGTGCGGCTGCGCCGGGCCGAGCGGGTTGCTCCCGAGACCGTGCATGGGTTACAAGTTGTGTGTTCTGAAAATGTTTGGATTGAACGAGTGTTGTTGTGTTTGTGGCTATGGGTGTTTACTTTTTATGAGTTGTGTGTTACCGCGAATGACTTGATTTTGATTGTTTGATGATGAGTCCATGGGTGTGGCTTCCGTGTAAGTTAAAGCGTCGTCTTTGTGGTTATCCGTGAGTCGGTTGTGAAGGGGCTTTGGACGAGGATTTTCGGGCTAGTTTATGGTCGAGTAAAGTGAAGGTTGTTTATTTTGGATTGCATATTCTCGTTGTCGCCTTCTCCTTTTAAGTGTCAAAGGTTAGTTTGGAAACGTAATTGGGTGTCTTAATTGGATTGTTCCCTTCGGTGTGTGCCTTAGTCAAATGGTTGGTGTTGAGTTAAAGTTGGTATAGTTGGACTAATGAGTGTCAGGTAAAAAGGGGACTTTTTCTTTAAAGGGCCTAAGTGTCGTATCGTTGTATCAAACCTTTTAATATACTTTAAAATGTGGAAAGGCTTTCTGGTAAATCTGCAATGGGGTAGTTTTCGTGTTTTTCCCTTCTGAGCGTCAAGCTCACCCCTTACCGTGTTTTCAACAGGTATTACTTATGATTTGGAGTAGAGGGTTACGCAGCGCTTGGGAGCCCGCGCAGGCCCGAGTCTATTTTGTGTTTCGTAGAGACGTACCTTTATTTTTGAACTATTGTATTTTACCGAGCTGTGACTCAGGGTTTGAACATCCGTTGTTTTATATTATTACATCTTATTCATATATTACTTATCTCTTTTTACTGTTTTATTTAACTTCACTAAGTCACGTCTCGGGTCCGGTCAATACTGGATTTGGGACGTGACAATTTGGTATCAGAGCCTGGTTTCATTTTGAAATGATTTTTCAAAACCTCGGACCGTACGTCAACTAGGTGGGTAGAGTTAGGTGGCTAAGGTCGTTGTGCTCGGTGACGCAAGTCGGAATTTTCTTGTGCGTAGAGTCGAAACGACGAGAGCCTCGTTTGTTACAATGCGTCGTTTAAGTTTTACCTTACTTGATTTGTACCTTTTTCTCTGTTGGTTGTACACCTTAGTGGATCCATGATGCCGATCGGTTGAGATCGAGGTTGGTTAACGAGCGAGGGTCGGGCTGGTTATGACGTGTTGGTTGATTAATTGATAAGTGGGTTGCCGCCTTGGTCGGCTGTTGTTTGATTGGTGAAACGTTAGGCCTAAGGGAAGTGGATGTTTGGATGGACTTGTGTGGTTTGTGGTTATTGTCTGAGTTGAGCTGTTTTCCCAAGTATGGACTTAGTCGGGCAGTAATAGTGAGATTATCGAGACCCGAGGTGTAAGATGAGATAATTGGCTGAGTGCTAAATTTGTATTTGGGTGCTACGTGCAGTTGGTAATGGGTGGTCCCGCTTAAGCGGATGGTTAATTTAAACTACGAATGGGTCATTAGGAGTTGTCGGGAGTTGGTTGTTGTTGGTTGACTAATGATTGCCGATTTGCTGTGATTAATGTTTTGCGGGCTGCTTACTAAAGTGTTCGATGTGTATTGTTTAAGTGTGAACCGTTTGTCCCGCGTGTGCGGCTGGTTTACCAAGTTTTCAATGGAACTTGTCGAAATTTTCTGTAAAATTGGAGTGTATGTCCTATTATGATTTGACTGCAGCAAATCATGATAGTGGGAATGTCAGTTCACTACAACGTAGTTCGGGGACGCCTGAACCGGGTTGTAACGATATGATATCAACATGAACTTTTTGCTACAAAAATAAGTTTTACGACCTGCGTTACGGAGTAGGATGACGTTTATGAGATTTTGTTCTACTTGGTGATTTTGTGGACTGATTGGCTGCGTGTAAGCTTGTTATGATGTGTGTTGTACTGACTGACTGTGATTGAATTGTGAGAATTGTGGTTTCTTCTATGCGATGGTGTGGTAGATTTTGTGTGACGCACTAGGGTGCGGTGTTTGTACTAGTACTACTACTACTACTACTACTACTATTACTACTGTTATGAGTAAACTGAAGTTTTGCCGAACCGTTTAAATTGTTGTTGTTCGTGCGTGTGGACGTTTTGTTCTGAGTGGGCCACCTTTAAGAGTTGTGAGGATGGGGTGTGAGGCTAGCTATTTTAAACGTGTGCTCTTTTCGAGTTAAGGACCTGAGCGTGTGCGTTATCCGTGCAGAAGTTTTATGTCATGGCCCGATGCCACGTTCCGCGAGGTAGCAGGAGACGACCCACTAGAGGCCAAGGACGATCATCGACCGCTGGGTCGGCAGGGGTGACTAGTGCACAGGGTGCGCCGATGAGGGGTACGAGAGGGCCAAGACAGCCCAGACGACAGCTCTGGAGGAGCTGACCCGCACTGTTCAGGGGTTGGTAGCAACCTTTGCCCAGAGAGAGGCCTACCATTGGTGGCAGCGCGAACAGGCGCGAGTGGCAGTTGACCTTGCGCTGTTCGGACAACGTTTTCTTGAGCAGTATTGTCCACTGCCTGTACTGGACGACAGACGTCAGCAGTTTCTAGAGCTGCGACAGGAGGGACTGTCAGTGTCCGAGTACGAGGCGCAGTTCACCTCTTTTGCTCGTTTTGCTCAAGATATGGTTCAGACTTAGGCTCTCTGTTGCCGACGTTTCGAGGAAGGGCTTCGCCCTGCGATCGCGGGCAGGGTCGCTGTTTTGAGGACCCAGGTTTACTCTGCCCTGGTAGACCAGGCCTTAGTTGTGGAGCGGCACTTTCGTGAGTCGGCCAGAGTGCGAGAGATCAGGTAGAGATCGACCAGTTCCCTGAGGCCATATGAGTCTCGTGATCCGAGGAGGTAGAGGACCTCGGGATCGTTCCAGCCCTAGCCACCGTTGAGAGGACCACGACATGTCGGGTCAGGGGCTTCTGTTGGACCTTCCATGAGAGTGCGCACGTGCCGCCGTTGTGGACAGCCGAGTCACATGGCTCGAGACTGTCCGGAGATCAGCGTACCAGTAGATCGTTCGGCGGGCAGACCTGTTGAGAGGTCGAGTGTCGGGCCCTCACTTTGTTACCAGTGTGGTCGGCCAGGACACTTCGCTCCCAGATGCCCAGAGCGGCTTTTGGTGGCGTCGGCTCAGCGACCACCACAGTCGCAGACTGATCAGTCACCACCGTCCCAGCAGCGTGAGGCTCAGACGCAGAGAGCTCAGGAGCAGACAGCGAGCGCGCCAGCGCCAAGGTAGAGAGCTGTGCAGCCGGTGACTATTTCACTACCCCCGAGAGGAGGACCTCCAGCACCACCGAGCATGGTGTATGCGATTGCCCCCTCCCGAGCGGAGAGGCAGGAGTCCGAGCATGAGATCGTGCATGGTACGTGTCACGCCCCAAATCCGGTTTTGACCGGATTCGAGACGCGACTCGAGTTAAAATAAATTAAGTAATAAACGATTGATAAAATACTCGAATCTCATAAAAACTCCATCGAAAACGATATAAGTAAACGTTCGAAATCCTCAATGAGTCACGGCTCGATGTACAAAGTAAGATATAAAGTGTTTAACAGGAAAGAACAACACAACTCCAAAACGAATCCCAAAATGAACTGAAGCTCCCAAGCCTCGCCCACTCTACACATCTGGTACTCCTGTAAAACAGTAAGAGAAACAAAGGGGATGATCTTACGCTCAGTAGGAAAAACTCAATGACTCCACCTTTAGATCAATACTTAAACTGTTCAAACGGATAAACAAATGGCATAATAATACGATTAACAATGTAGTACTAATGAATAAAATATATAATCATAGCAATATCGCACTCTTAAAGATAACCGTAGCTTAAACGAGTGCATAAAAAGTTCCATAACGAAAAGATAAGAGTAAAATGGGAGTAATTTATATCATGTCAACCACTTGCTTTCTCAAGCCTCCGATCCATGGATAGATTATGGGATCACCTCGGTTCCCATAATTCCAATCCACCAGAGTACCCATGTCATATCAGATTTTCCCTCGGTCCAGAGGACGCACATGTGTTGGGGCACCGGAAACAATCCCAAATGGGCGCTTATCATCGGGATTCCCAGAAATGCCTCCAAAGGACCATATATCATAGGGAACCAAGGTGGTGCTCCACTGGGACGCACGTCCTTGGGTGAAACCTTAGTAACCATCTCTCAAGAAGTAACCCAAATAATATCCCACAGGATCTGCTCATAATCAATCTATATCCCGCAGGATCTGCCAATAATCAATAAATATCCCGCAGGATCTGCCAATAATCAATAAATATCCCGCAGGATCTGCCAATAATCCATACCCGTAATATCCAGTAATCAATGCCCTCAGACTCCAATTCTCAACAAATATCTCACTGTATCTGTCCAACTCCAACCACCATAACGGCACCAGATTACCCCCCCCCCCCCCCCCCCGCGTGTAATACCGAACCAAACAAACAAATAAGCAACCAAATACACAAGCAACAAGTATTCAAGAGTAAGAATAAAGGAAACACACCATAACTTTGTCACCAATCAACACTCATCGAATCACACTTTCATCACAACAACGACATCCAATACACTCCACACTTACCGTATACTTACCTGTCACGGACCAGCGGTACATCGATCACATGATTGTACCCCGTGGCACAACCAGTCATACTCGATCATCCGTTCAATCAACAATTATATCAACACAAACACTCAAACAACCAAGTACGCATTCAACCAATCAACCATCAAGTAAACGATCAATTAAGTAATCAATCATACAAGTTACTCTAGTTCCATTAGACTCTTATGTTATCCTAATAACTAGCAACCAAGCATGTGAACCTAGCACACAACTAATCTGAGAGCTCTTCACAACCTCTTAACACTCTGATGTCACAATCGATAGTCACCAAACCGTTCTTCACACGGGTACCGGCAAGGTCTTCGGTCTTCAAGATCTTCGTTCTTCAAGGTCTTGTGGTCTTTGAACACAAAACAACTCTAATTAAAAGCCAACTAAGGTGTAAACAAGCAAGCTCAAGAGATTCCACCCCAAGTTCCAAATCCAAACTCTTGAAGTAGACGAAAAAGGATCGAAATGGGGGTTTAAAGGGACCAAGACTGGTCTGCCACGGATCTGGTCACGGATCCGTGGACTGGGCCGTCACGGATCTCCTCACGGAGCCGTGTCTGGCGCCGTCACGGTCTCCCTCACGGAGCCGTGACGTCCTCAGTCACGGTACCCGTCACGGGTCCGTGACGCCTGGTACTGTTCACCCGTCAGCTTCCTCCAGCTTCGGGTTTTCACGAATTTTACCTTCCAAACCTCCATTAGATGAGGGATTTACCTTGTGAGTGAGGAATGAAGGTAGAAGATGAAGTTTTGGAGAGTTTTTGGGTGTGAAACCACTTCAAGACTCCATTTTTGCACATTTCTTCCCCTTCAAGCTTCAAAGTTGCCTCTTCTCTCCCTTTCTCTCTCTAATTTCGGCCAGCACATAAAATGAGGAGAGAAGTGGTCCAAATTGCTTTAAAACCCTAGTTTGATGACATTCCAATGTTACCCTTAGACCCAATTCTTCTAATTTAACTTTTGTGAGGGTAGAAGGATCAAATAGGGGTCTTTTCTTCTCCTCCATGCCAAGAGGGACACGTTTCCTAGTTGGGGACCACTTTGTCTCTAATAAAAACCAACACTTTAGTTAATTCGAGATTAGTCGATAAAAGGGTCCCGTTGACCGAAAATTGACTGCTACAGGATTACAGTAAAAAAAATACTGGAATTGGCTCAACTAAGCTAACAGTGAGATTGGTTAAGCTCTTTGGGCCCTGGGAAGGTCCCGAATGACTTCCGGAGTCCTCAGTTGACTTTTCCGGCCGAAAGTCAAATTTCGTCGAAATCCATCGGTTCGACCGGGATCGACCGGGGGCGGTTCTTACAATCTACCCCCCTTAAAAGAATTTCGTCCTCGAAATTTATCACTGAGATAGCTCACTGTCGAACAGATGGGAAAACTGTTTGCGAAATTCATCCTCGCGTTCTCAAGTCGATTTAGCTCTTTGGTGCGTCTCTTGCACTCGTACTAGTGGGATAGTCTAATCCCGTATGACCTTCTCCCGTGCATCCAACGTCCTAATTGGTTGTCCTTCATAGGAGGTGTCATCCACTAAATCTATGTCCGATCGCTCGACAACGTGGGAAGGTCCGTAGCTGGACCGTTTTTGTCGTGCGAGGCTATACGCCACGGCTCCAACTTCCCAACGTCCTAAAGATTCGATAAAACGCGGGGCTAGGTTGCTCCCGGCGCGATTGAACCACAATAGTCCCCTCTTCGGTTTCTCCTTCGGGAAAGCGTGAACATTAACCGAATCGTTCAAGAAGTCGATGCCGTTAACAGTGTAAGTCTTCCGTCGCCCTCGTGTGCCTTTTACTTGGTCCAGAAAATACGCAACCTTCACCTACTCGTGATTTACTAGATCCCGCTAGTTACTCCAGCTTCACCATTAGTGGTACAAACCCGTCTTACCCAATTTCACGAAGACGCGTGCAACGATTTACCGACTCAAGAATACCGAGTGATCACAAGTTGAGAGACAACCAAACACTTAAGAAACGTAGGTGAGGATCTCGATATACCGGACCGGAATTCCCGTTGTCAAGGTTTCCTGCTGGAACTCTTTACAGTCAAACCAAGTCGAAACCACACATGACGTAACTCAACCAATTTCTCTTTAGTGATCATCACAGGTTGTCACAGGATCACACCCAACGGAACTCAAGTACTAACAAGTCAAGACCGACTACAAACAACTTCCAAGGGAGTAATACGTGCTCCAAACAAAAAACAAAAGACCTCACTAACACCGAAGGATCTGGAGCAATCGTTCGTTTCATCACATCTCATGGAAAGGTAGGTGTACCTCAACAAGTGAATAAAACAAAGCACCGAACTCTAGTCGGAAGTCGGCACGTCTCAAAACGTACTACCAATAGAAGCTCACGTTATCTGTTGTGCGGCATACTTGCCCAATTCTAACGACAGGTCACACCTGGTAAAACTATTCAAGATTCTCAGCCTGATAAAGATTCAACCACTCAACAAGTATCACGATCCTAAAACAAGGATAAAAATAACCAATCTCAACTACGGTCGATCACAAAAGTTAACCAACTTGCTATAATTCTCTTACCATCGATATCCGTTCATACTTCTGACAAAACCATCTTACAAGTCGCTTCGTATAATTCACTGAATCTGTGAGACCACGGTTCTCAAACCCGGTGCACGGTTCCGTACAACCACGAACTCTACCAACATCTTGTCGGACAAGCGACGCAAACAACAAGAACGGTGGAACCTCGTACTGGCACTCTAGCTGAAAGTAGGCGTCCTTCAAGACACCAAAATAAACGTACAATAATCACACTCGACGACGAAACACAATCCAAGATTTATCAATAAAGTTTATCCCGAGCGGGGTTAATCCTTATACCGTTGACACTCGTTCACGAGTTGTTGATCAAAACAACTCATAGTCAAGTCCACCCAAGTCACCCCATAAGGAGTAATCATCATGCACTGAGATCTCGATAATTTGAACAGTTCAGAAACTAGCGCGGTTCCTTCCATCGTTCCTCGAACAACTTAAAACCAACAACGATTAATTCCCAACCTTACCTGTGCCCATGCATGGCGCAAAAATCCGCCCTACCACAAAACGCTTCATTCGGTGTCATCCTGTTACTGGCCTGGAAGCTTTTGGTAGTCGCCCTCGGCTATCTGTTGTCGGGTTTCAACGTGAGATGCTCTCACTTCTATGGCGTAACCTTATGGTTATGCTTAGTCATCGCGGGACGTTTGGTGTTCGTTCTTCTCTTGCTGGCAAAGGTACACCTTGGTACCTGGTTCTCGTTTTCCGTATCCTTCTGCGCTGGGAAAGTCGTCTGAACAACTCTTGATGTTATTCGCCTGTTCCGCGTGAACTGGCGGCAAACCGTTTAGTCCCTCCGGGACGAACGTATGGAGCACAATATAATCCAATCTCTTAAGTACGACACACACTTGTGCAACTTTCCGCTCGTTAAGCGTGAATTTGAAACAAAGTTGTTTCGATGGTTTGGACCTTAAAACTTAAATCTTTTAGTATGGGTAGATGGAGATGTCGATTACGACTCCTGTGGGCATGGACCCACCACGCTTCCGCTGCGCTACCCTGGTCTCATCGTTACTTGGTCATCCCTTGTGACCGTTCGGACATTTTAAGTGGTCAAGGCTGCAACCTTTCACTGTTCGGGCATTCGCTGCCGAAAGTGTTCGACGAACGTATGATGTTTCACCAATCGGTTCTTAAAACTAGATTCTCACTATCGAAGAAGGAGAAGAACTTCCCGTACTATTAGGTATGTTACTCCTCCTTCAAACCCTAACGGGCGTTTGTTGGTACTATCGCACCTTTGGTTGGTGTGTTTAAGATACGGGTGGGCGTACTAGTTTTAATTCCATTCCCACAGAAAATAACCACGAAAACAACAGGACCATGTGTAAAGCTCAAGTGTTAGCAAACACAATCCACAATGTAAATCGTAAATGGCCACTCTAAGCGATCTCGAGACCGGTATCAAGTCCCTCAGCTCTGGGCCCGGTAATCGCGTATGCTCAGCTCTGCTGAATCAGAAGTCCTTCTCTCGGTGGTGGTGAAGGAATCTGCTGCTGTGATAGCATGTCCTCTTATCGGCTCTTGTAGGCTGACCTGTAGGACGATTTGTGAATCCAACGTTCCATGGGCAGTTCCGGCCCGGATGTTCAAACTGGTTGCACTATGGACAAAACTGTGCAACCGGGGCAGGTCCAACTGACGATGCCGCACTAACCCTGCGTGTCCCATCGGACTGGGTCCGTGGTTGAAACAATCCTAAGGTCCTCTGCCTCTTAGTATTGCGACTCCTTGACGACCGTAGGAAGTCACTCGGCCTCGGCCTAGTCCTCCGCGCTCTAGCGGTCTCCCGAAGATGCTTCTTAATCCTCATCCTGAAGTTAATAACTCGATCCGCGGCAGACGGGGTGAGTCCTCTCTCGAACGCCCGTGGCGGCTCTCCTCGGTTCGCACCATCTCGGTGCGAAGCGGTACAGGAACGTAAACCTCGCCTCATACTTAGAGACGATCATCCCTCTCTACTGCATATCCAACAACTGCTGGTGTTGGTCCTCTCGAATGGATCGAGGGGAAAGATACTGTTCCAGGAACAATCTATTGAACAGCTAAAAGTCACCTCCAACCCTGATCTGTACATGCTGCCACCAGTATCATGCTTCTCTCTCAAGCTGAACGGTCGCGAAAAACATTCTCAGATGACCAACCGAATACTCTCGAATTAACAAAGTTGCGGGTAATCCACTCCAACCATACTACAGCTGCCTCGGGGTCTGAACTCCTGGGATTGATTGGCGTTTCTCAATCTACGAAGATTTCTGAGAGGCTGGCCGTGTTGCTGTGCATCTGACCTGGCCTCTCGATAGTGACGGCGTCGGCCGTAGGCACAGACTCTGGTGCCGGTACTACAGTCTCTTGCTGAGCGCTGAGGCTGTTGGTACTGCGCGAACCACCTTATCCATAGGGGTCGCCTGAGTCGACTCTGCGACTGGAAGAACGCTCGATGGTGACCCTACCGGTCTACCTCAAAACTCTGGTGTCCTGTGGACGTCGTACCTTGGCGTTCGTTGTCCCTGCCAGAACAACGGTTGGTGTCTGGCTCTGTCCCCCAGCGGGGCGACTCCTGGTCCCTCTTGGACTGTGAACACGGGACATCTCGTGTACTCGTTGCGTTTAAAACGTAAGTACTCAAAACTCAATTTAACTCAAGTGGTTCGATTTATCAAAAATGGACGTTCTCATGCGTCTTAAAGGGATCCCACTTGGATCGCTAGTACGAAGTCTCGTTTAGAACAACTGGTTTGATCAAAATCCAAGGACGTTCACGCGCGTCCCACCAAGATCATAAAAAGCCCAACCGCACTTGGCTCAGTAGATATATATAATACTTTATATAAAGGCAGAAAAGGCCGCAACTTAGTGCGTCTCACAACAGCAATCAACGGTGTTCAAACAAATCAGTCAACTCCCATAGGAAGAACAATCTCAATCAATTCACACAATTCGCAAAGCATCAAGCATACCCCTCGATTGGGTCTCTTCCCAACACTAGGGTCTAAAGTCGCAACACGATAAATTTCACAATTTATGTCCTTAACTCTTTTCCATAATCTTCATCCCTTACTTATTCCTTATAACATTCATGTCGACCTCACGTCGTTACAACCCGATTCAGGCGTCCCCGAATCTCGTTGTAACCATTTGACATCCCTCTATCACGCTCGACTACAGTGGCGCCCCTGTGTCTGCCCGTGATAGTGCAAACACTTTAGTTTCTACCGAAAATTCGGCATGACCCGTTTGTATTTTCCTTTAACCATCCGCTTAAGCGGGACATTTTTATAATAACCTGTACACAGAGTCCTACCCGCAGGTGCACACAAAACATCTCAAATAAGTACTACGCGGGTCTTAGCAAATATCTCATTACTACCCGGTCAATTTAGCATTTCAGGTTTTTCATCAATTAGCGACCGACCCAAAACGGCAATTCCTTCCATAATTAATTAACCAGTGCGTCATAACCAACCCGAGCATCGCTCGTTCATCCGATCTAAACCGGTCTTAGTCTCAATCTCAACTTAACTTCCATTTCAAACTCAATTTCAAATTTAAGTTAAGCCTCAGCTTCAAACTCAATGTCAAATTCAAACTCACTATCGATTTCGACACAAAATCGATTTCAACTTTAATTATTAAAGGACGGTGACCACTTAGACAAATCGACAATTACCAATTAATTTTCACAAAGCATTCAATACTTAGAGTTCTCATGCTCTGCAAGTTACACAACACAATCAATACATAGATTTCCCATGCTTCGTAAAGTACACACACAATCAAAGATGGTGCAAGAATGCTCGAGTTCTACTCCTTTCAAAAGTTATCCCAATCGGATCATCCTTTCAACCTCGATTCCTTAAACGATTCTCAACATCATAACCGAGTCAACACTCAAACAATTTCAAAATCTGAACAGTCCAATCCTTCCATAAGTTCACCCTTCGGTCAATCACCACTCCAACAATAGCACTCCACTGAAACCAATCTCCAACCTCATCAATACCTCAATCAATTAACCATTCAACCTTAACAAACATGAACCGGCCAACACGGTAGTAACACCTTTAACAGATAAATCATTAAATAATTAATCTCCAACGGTTTGATCATTGATCGTTAATCCAATACCGATCTCAACCGTTTGGTTTCACCGATCACTGTACCTGACAGTTCATAGGGTAAGGACACCACTTAAGCGACGTAACCGTTGCAGTAAAAAGATTCAAATTCAAACAACCATTGAAAACAGTAAGACTCGAGTCGTTCTTACTCTATGCATCAAAGTCTTTAGCTTGCATCACTGAGTACACGACTTAGACTCCCTAACTCTACCCACCTAATTGACGTTGGTCCGAGGTTTTGAAAACAAGTTCAAAAGTTACCACCTGTTTCAAATGAAACCTGGCTCTGATACCAACTTGTCACGCCCCAAATCCGGTTTTGACCGGATTCGAGACGCGACTCGAGTTAAAATAAATTAAGTAATAAACGATTGATAAAATACTCGAATCTCATAAAAACTCCATCGAAAACGATATAAGTAAACGTTCGAAATCCTCAATGAGTCACGGCTCGATGTACAAAGTAAGATATAAAGTGTTTAACAGGAAAGAACAACACAACTCCAAAACGAATCCCAAAATGAACTGAAGCTCCCAAGCCTCGCCCACTCTACACATCTGGTACTCCTGTAAAACAGTAAGAGAAACAAAGGGGATGATCTTACGCTCAGTAGGAAAAACTCAATGACTCCACCTTTAGATCAATACTTAAACTGTTCAAACGGATAAACAAATGGCATAATAATACGATTAACAATGTAGTACTAATGAATAAAATATATAATCATAGCAATATCGCACTCTTAAAGATAACCGTAGCTTAAACGAGTGCATAAAAAGTTCCATAACGAAAAGATAAGAGTAAAATGGGAGTAATTTATATCATGCCAACCACTTGCTTTCTCAAGCCTCCGATCCATGGATAGATTATGGGATCACCTCGGTTCCCATAATTCTAATCCACCAGAGTACCCATGTCATATCAGATTTTCCCTCGGTCCAGAGGACGCACATGTGTTGGGGCACCGGAAACAATCCCAAATGGGCGCTTATCATCGGGATTCCCAGAAATGCCTCCAAAGGACCATATATCATAGGGAACCAAGGTGGTGCTCCACTGGGACGCACGTCCTTGGGTGAAACCTTAGTAACCATCTCTCAAGAAGTAACCCAAATAATATCCCACAGGATCTGCCAATAATCAATAAATATCCCGCAGGATCTGCCAATAATCAATAAATATCCCGCAGGATCTGCCAATAATCCATACCCGTAATATCCAGTAATCAATGCCCTCAGGCTCCAATTCTCAACCAATATCTCACTATATATGTCCAACTCCAACCACCATAATGGCACCGGATTACCCCCCCCCCCCCCCCCCCTCTGTGTAGTACCGAACCAAACAAACAAATAAGCAACCAAATACACAAGCAACAAGTATTCAAGAGTAAGAATAAAGGAAACACACCATAACTTTGTCACCAATCAACACTCATCGAATCACACTTTCATCACAACAACGACATCCAATACACTCCACACTTACCGTATACTTACCTGTCACGGACCAGTGGTACATCGATCACCTGGTTGTACCCCGTGGCACAACCAGTCATACTCGATCATCCGTTCAATCAACAATTATATCAACACAAACACTCAAACAACCAAGTACGCATTCAACCAATCAACCATCAAGTAAACGATCAATTAAGTAATCAATCATACAAGTTACTCTAGTTCCATTAGACTCTTATGTTATCCTAATAACTAGAAACCAAGCATGTGAACCTAGCACACAACTAATCTGAGAGCTCTTCACAACCTCTCTACCAGTAAATCAATCCCAAGTATTGAAAGCAAGCTTCACTAATCGTCATCATCCTAATCATGAATACTAGACTCATCCATTTATTAGTAATTGAAGTGCGATTATTCTAGTTATTCGCATCCTATAGGCAATTCTAGGACCTTTCCGATTTTATTATCCTAATCATGCATACTAAGCGTTAATTAAGAAATTAAGATTTTCCCTACCTCGCGGTCTTCCTCTTAACACTCTGATGTCACAATCGATAGTCACCAAACCGTTCTTCACACGGGTACCGGCAAGGTCTTCGGTCTTCAAGATCTTCGTTCTTCAAGGTCTTGTGGTCTTTGAACACAAAACAACTCTAATTAAAAGCCAACTAAGGTGTAAACAAGCAAGCTCAAGAGATTCCACCCCAAGTTCCAAATCCAAACTCTTGAAGTAGACGAAAAAGGATCGAAATGGGGGTTTAAAGGGACCAAGACTGGTCTGCCACGGATCTGGTCACGGATCCGTGGACTGGGCCGTCACGGATCTCC
The DNA here is from genome assembly GCA_963921825.1 of Erodium maritimum. Taxonomy (NCBI): domain Eukaryota; kingdom Viridiplantae; phylum Streptophyta; class Magnoliopsida; order Geraniales; family Geraniaceae; genus Erodium; species Erodium maritimum. The sequence goes on along the minus strand of OY997596.1, from coordinate 47,700,999 downwards.
TCACGGAGCCGTGTCTGGCGCCGTCACGGTCTCCCTCACGGAGCCGTGACGTCCTCAGTCACGGTACCCGTCACGGGTCCGTGACGCCTGGTACTGTTCACCCGTCAGCTTCCTCCAGCTTCGGGTTTTCACGAATTTTACCTTCCAAACCTCCATTAGATGAGGGATTTACCTTGTGAGTGAGGAATGAAGGTAGAAGATGAAGTTTTGGAGAGTTTTTGGGTGTGAAACCACTTCAAGACTCCATTTTTGCACTTTTCTTCCCCTTCAAGCTTCAAAGTTGCCTCTTCTCTCCCTTTCTCTCTCTAATTTCGGCCAGCACATAAAATGAGGAGAGAAGTGGTCCAAATTGCTTTAAAACCCTAGTTTGATGACATTCCAATGTTACCCTTAGACCCAATTCTTCTAATTTAACTTTTGTGAGGGTAGAAGGATCAAATAGGGGTCTTTTCTTCTCCTCCAAGCCAAGAGGGACAAGTGTCCTAGTTGGGGACCACTTTGTCTCTAATAAAAACCAACACTTTAGTTAATTCGAGATTAGTCGATAAAAGGGTCCCGTTGACCGAAAATTGACTGCTACAGGATTACAGTAAAAAAATACTGGAATTGGCTCAACTAAGCTAACAATGAGATTGGTTAAGCTCTTTGGTCCCTGGGAAGGTCCCGAATGACTTCCGGAGTCCTCGGTTGACTTTTTCGGCCGAAAGTCAAATTTCGTCGAAATCCACCGGTTCGACCGGGATCGACCGGGGGCGGTTCTTACAGTACGTGATTACCATTTAAATTTTGAGTGTTGCTTTATTTGATTTTGGAATACCCCACCCGTTATTTCTTCTTGATTGCTGAAATGTTGGGACAAAAATTAGAGATGTTGAACTCACCCTGTGCCTTGGCACGATAATTGAGGGTACGGTGGTGTCGACTAGTGTCAATCGTGAGTGAGGAAGTAGAACAGTGGGCCGTTATCTATCTCAATGACCTTCCCGGATTGGACGGTCTACCTTCAAGCGTGTTGGGAAAGTTAAGAGAACCGAACTTTGAGGTATCGAGCGTCCTTCAATTGTTCATCCGCGACCAGTGTCTGAGCGGTGGAGGATCGCGGAAATGCCAGTCCGCCGCCAGAACGGCCAGAGGAGATGGCTGAGTGACGATGAGATCAGAGTGGCGCAGTGGAAGCGTGGTGGGCCCATAACCCACAGGCATCGCACTCTTTCGTTTTCTTCTACCCGTGCTGAGAAGTTTGGGCTTAAGAGTAAAACCTCGAGGCGATCCTTGTGTCTTAACACCCCAATTACGGGTGAACCGGTTGACAAGTGCGAGCCATACGTTTGAGATTAGAGTGGTCGACCGTTCTTGGTGGTCTTCTTGGGCTGAACTATAACCGTATGACATGTTGAGACCGACAGGATACATATACCGACGAAGGATTCCAGTATGGGATATCTAGATCGATGAGATGTTCTTGGTGAGTGGTTACGATAAACGTCTTTGGGTTGTTGTGTTCGCCGTGATGTAGTTTGTGTGGTGTGGTATGTTGTGAATCATACCCCGAGTGACGGGAAGATACCCGACCGAGGTGTATGCCGGTCCGGTATGTGTGTTTTGAGTTTTGCCCCGATGTGTGTGTTTCCGGAAAGACCCCTAGACCGATGATGTGTTCGGTACAGTTTGAGCGAGCCGAGCTATGGGAAGTTGGCACTCTGTTCTGGGATACCTTAGGTGGTAGTGATTGTTGTGTTAGTTTGGGGTTCCGGATCTGCGTTGACTATAATGACTGCCTTGACACGCAAGAGAGCGGAAATTGTGGGGACTGATGAGTGTGAGCACTCCTTTTCCAAGCTGAAGGTTCGCCTGACCGCCTTTTTTCTTAGTAACCTTTTTGGTGTTGAACTTGACGACTTTCGATGTCATCCTGGGGATGGACTGACTCTCAAGACGCGAGGCGTCAATCGATTGTGACCGGCGACCATGGTTGTAAAAGTCCCCGCCTAGGCCCCAAAATCTGTAAGAACGCCGGACTCGCCGCCTCGTCTAGGCCCTAAAATCCAAAAACTACCCGACTCGTAGTCCCACCCGATTAGTCAAAAATTTGGGACTCTAGTTTGTGAAATCGAACATTTGAAAAAGAGATGAAAAGGTGAGAGAGACGATATGTTTGTAATGGTCTTAAATTTCATGATTAAAAGAATATGACACGTGTCTCTCTTTGGTGGTTCATCATTATAATTTAAATTTTTATTAAAATAAAGAGTAAAATCAAAATGAGAGCATTATTTGGTTTAGTATTTTGTAATTTGATACTTATATTTTTTATATCATACAAATATAGTTTATATTTTGAATTTTTGATTATATTTGTGTAATATATATTTATTAATAATTAAAAATATTAAAAAGTTAAATCCGCCTAGGCCCCGACTAGTCCCCGTCTAGCGCCTAGGGGTCCTCACCGCCCGACTAGCGCTTAGCGCCATTTACAACCTTGCCGGTGACCGATGGAGGTGTGATCGGGCAATACGATCGTCACGTATGGACGGGCAGTAAGTGCGAAGTTTGGATCGATGCATATCAGTTGTCAACAAGTAAAGGCCGAAGGCCAGTGTTCCGCGGGAACTAGTCCGACCCCACGAGAGCACAATAGAAGTAAGAGCACCATTTGCCAGAGTCCGGAGATGGTTAGCCGAATGCGACTACCACAAAGCTTTCAGGCCAGTAACATTATGGCACCGTACGAAGCATTGTTTGGTAGGTCAGAGTAGCTGCCAAGGGGGGTACAGTTGGGGATTTAAAAGTTGATCCTTGTGATCCCGAGTTAATCGAGAGGCGACTGAAGGGTCGCGTGGATCATGAACGTTTAAGAACCACGCAGAGTCGGAGCGGAAGCGCAAGGATGATGCGCATGCAAGGTATCCAAGACCGTTCGGTCCCTGAGGAATTGGTTTTCGTAGTGTATTCCGTTTCGTGGTACTTTGGTTGGATCGACTTGTATTTTGAATCGAGTGGCAGTATGTGAGCGAGCGTCAACGGTAAGCGCGAAGTCCCCGGTTGGGTAATCTTTGGTGTTTGATCATGAATGTATGTCATCGTTTGTGGAGTGTCGTCACAGTGAGGTCTGAAAATTTGGGTGTGTCGAGGTGCGCACGCCTCCGACAAGTTGTGGATAAGGTGTACTGTCGCTTCGAACCGTGCATCAAGAGTGATACCCAATGCCTGGATGGTTGAGATGGTGTGTTAAGTTCCTTGGTTGACCGTGGGAGGTTGGTCGTGGCGTAACCATGTACGGAGCCCGGTGCGGATTGCTCGAGTAACGGTCGTGGTCCCACGTACGCGCGGTGCCCCGTGTGTTGTTTCGGTATGACGCCTACACCAAGGGAGTATGCCGGTGTAGAACGTCTAGATCGACGGTTGTGTTTGACACCAGGTGTCGTGTTTATGCCCCGACGGATTTCCGGGAGGATATTTAGACCGATGTTGGGTGTCTCTTTAGAAGAAGACGGTGAACAGCCGACGGAATCGGGGACTGCGGTACGGGACGTGGGCTTACCCTTTTGTTGTTGTTGCGCGTTACTTAAATAAGTGAAGTGAATAGTTGAGGAGAGGTGTATGTGTGTTGGATCCGCTTTAAGTGCAATATGAAAATTGTTCCGTCATGATACCTATACCGATGGACGGTTCCGGTATAGGATATCTCGACCAAGCCGCGTGTGTCGGTGCGACGTCCTTACCGACGGTGGATTCCGGAATCGACTAACTGGTTTTTATGGTTCCGTGAGTTTGGGTGACAATGGACTGGGAGATTTATTCGGACGTTCCTTGAGGCAGGTTGAAGTGGAGTACGTTCGTTTTAAATTTCGGGGACGAAATTCCTTTAAGGGGGGTAGACTGTAAAGACCGGGATTTTTTAACTTATTAAATTATCGTTGGAACGTCGAGTGTTGGGAACGAGTTTAATTTTGAATCGAATTAAAAAAAAGGGAAAAGGGGAATGGGCTGGGTCGGGCCAGACCCACGTCATTGGGCCGGATCAGACCAAGCCCACTCTTCATCGCGCAGGCCCAACCAGCCCAAACCCATGCGAGACAAAACCCTAATCGCGCCGCTTCATCTGACTCATTTCGCAGCACGATTCACAATACCCTCGTCTTCCTTTCACCTCTTCTCTCTCTCCCTCGAACCAGAAACCTCATCGGAGCTCCGTTCTAGTCCCTCCCTCCTCCTTCTCCTTCTGGCTACCAAACCTCGACCGTCCCTCACCTCCTCACTACATCAGAAACCCAGAACCCTTCTTCCTCGCCTTTCTTCTCCCTCGAATCGCTTCGATCCAGCACCACCGAGCTTCGACGCGCCTTCAACGGACAGAACCAGTGACGGTGAGTCACTTCCCCGACCTCGATTCACCTTCCCCGTCACCTTTCACCGTGAAAATCGCTCCCTCGCGAGCTCGAAGTGGCCGAGTTTTGTCGGGAAGGTTCGCCAAAGCTCGCGCGCTCCAGATCTGAGTTCTACACGCTGGCGAGCTCTCCACGACGTTAGATCTGGACGGAGAGGCTCGAACCTCATCTTGACGCCGTCCCCTCGCCCCTCTCCGTGTCCTGACGCCGTCACCACCGTGGAGAACCGCCCCGAGAGATCCTGGCGCCGCCGCCGGAGCTGTACCGGACCCAAACGGAACCCTAGCTCGTCTCTGACGGGGCTTGGGCCAGGACAAGTCCGGGCACTTGGGCCTGAATTTGATCTGGGCCTCGGCCTGGATATGGACCGGGCTCGGGTCTGGATCCTGAACTGGATCTGGACTTGGGTCTGGATCCAGGTCTGGGCCTGGACGGGTTTGGGCCTGGACGGGTCGGATCCGGGTAGGATTCGGGTCCGGGTTTCGGACTCGGGTCGGATCTGGGTCAAGACATTTAATCAAATAATTAATTAATAAATCGGACTTAAAATCAGACAAATTTAAGGACTTATCAGACAATTTAAAGGACGTTTGGACAAACTACTGGACTGATTTGATAATTTGAGGACCGTTACGGATTGGACCGGGACTGATGATCGTCCCTTTAATGTTAAAAACAGGCCTTTACCCCGAGCACGGAGAAGACCGGAGTTGGCCAGGACGTCAGCAGCTTGGCGACCCAGATAGAGACTGAGGTAGGGATTACCTCGAAACCCGCTTTATTACGGATGTACTAGAATGCATATAGGGAAACGTAATAACCGGATAAAGAACTAGTGTGTATATAGGATGTGAATAACTAGCTAGATATATAAACAGCGGACATTTACGATTACTGTCTTGGGAATTGTCGTGCTGGTAGAATTGGGTCATGTCGTGCATGTAGGATTGGTTGCTGATTGTGTACTATGTGCTGTTTGAACGGTTAATAAATAACGAACATGAAAACGATTAGAGTGGAACTAATGATGCATATTGGTGATTTGAGTGGTTACTTTCCTGTTTCTGTGATATGTTGAAATGTGGGGATGTTGGGGACTAGATATCGGTTAAGCCGGTGAGATTACCACGTTTAGTGTGGTGTCGGTAAGTGATGGTAAGTGCGTGATGGTTAAGAGGGTAAATTGAGAAGCATGATAGGTTATATTCGGTGAAGCATGTGTTGCTATGTTTTGGGCAAGTGTGTCATGTGTGAGTGTTATCGTGATTGTGGTTACCTGTGATTGTGATTGTTCTAATGATACTTGGATGAGTTATGCCCAAGAGGGGTGTCGTACCTTCCGGTGCGCGGCCGGAAAGTGTGAGAGATGTACTTCCGTCAAGTGTATCGTTGCTTCCGACGCGTAATCGATAAGGTGTGAGACTTGTCCTCAACAATACATACAACGATGGTGTTGATATCCTTAGAGCCGTCAAAAGGATATTTCCCTCCATGGACCATAGGAAGCCGAGAATTGGTTAACTCAACACCATTTTTAAGGATAGGAATGCTGAGGGTGATATTGAAAGAGTCATTTTACTAAGAAGCTGTGATGTTGACTTAGTGGAATCATTTCATATTCACAACTTAGCAACAGAATTCAGGGCTCATCATTTGGGAAATATAAGAAAGTTCTTTCAGTTGTAAAAATATAAATTCGACCACAGTGGGAGTCGAACCCACGACCTTTTGATCCGAAGTCAAACGCGCTAATCCACTGCGCTATGCGGTCTGTGTTGTGTGCCCTGACATCTTTTATATATAATGATAGAACACTTGCTCTGTATCCGTTACAACTGTGCTCATTCACTGCAATATCAGGAACAGGAGCAGGTGATGGAGGCTTTGTCTCAATTCTACAAAAACAAAATGAGTAAGGGTATTTTCGGTAGTTTGACAAAGATAGGCAATTAAAATCCAATTTGAGCAAGAGCAACCATGCTTTCTCATTCGACATCATTGACCTGACCTCTTTCAACGACAACTCCATTCCAGAAGGGCATGGCATGGTGTCTGCAATATTCATAACAAAACAAAAACAAGATCTCACAATCTCGTCTCTCTCTAAACTGAGAGCCTCTCTCTCTAAACTCCCTCTTCGTCAAAACCTAGCCGTCGCTCACGGCTGCGGCCTCGTGGCTTCGGCCACCGAGGTCATGGCCGCCTTCTCTTCTCCTTTTGCTTCCTCTCCTCCTCTTCTCCTGTCCCTTTTACCTCTCTTCTAACCCCTCTTCTTCTTCCCTTCGTTTCTGGTTCTCCGGCGAGGTTGATTTCAGATCCGGTTTGTGGGAGGCTTTCTCCTCGGTTTTCGGGATGATTGTCGCCAGATCTGATGCTTTCTCGCCGTCCTCTGGGGCTCCCCTCGTAGATCCGAGCTTCGTTTGTCTTATCTACGCGTATTGACTTCTCTCCGCCGCTCGCTTGCCCAGTCTCCCCTTGGTGGCTCTTCAAGTTTCCCCGACTTGAAAGAGATTCCCAAGGACAGATCTGTGGTCCCCTTGCCTCGGCTCTGGTTTGGAGAAATCCAGGTTCTCATCCCGTCCTCTCGGTGCTGGCCGGAGCGACAAAGAGTACCCGCCGTGAGTCCGAAGTCTTCCGTTGCTATGGTCGCGTGATTTTCGCCGCCGTCCTTCACCTGCTGCATGTCGATTTGGTTAGAGCTTGGTGTTTCTGCTCAGGGGCTCTCCGGCGAAAGTGGGGACGTGTGAGATCGTGAGGTTGCTGCTCGGCTCGATGCTTAGAGGGGCTGCCTTTCTTGGGCTTGGCTGTGTTTGGTATAGCTCTCTTCCCTACTCGGTTTAAATTCGGTATTTTCTCCCTCCCCTTCATTATTTTCTATTGCGAAGATTTGGTGTTCCTGGCCATCTCGGTGGCCCAGACTCGTCGGGTTTCGGTGCTGGCCGCCGACGAGGACACAGGCCTTGTGCCCTTGATTTCTCTCTTTCTGAATTTGATGCTTGGGGTTTAGTTTTTGGTCGGATGTGTGTTGGCTGCCGGCAATTCCGGGACACTCTTTTAGGGTGCCTGGTTTCTGAGACTGGAGAAATTGTAAATCCGTTTTTGAATTGGGTTGGGCGTTTAGGTTGGTTGGAGTTCTGGTCTTTTAGGGCTGCTTTTATTATCAGGGCTTCATGGTTGTATTTCTAGTTTTTAGAACTAGTTCATCGGTATTTCATCAGCATTTCATCATCTGTAGGTTGCGCCCTACTTTCACTTGGTTTGGTTTTTGGTTGAAACTGTAGCTGGTTTCATCTTGTGTTCTCTCCCTTCTTGTGAGAAGATCTTAATATATGCACTGCCGATCAAAAAAAAAATTCATAACAAAACACAATATCATTTTTGGTAAGAATATCAACTCAAGGCACCCATTTTCTCACATCTCCTATTAAATAATACACTCTTAACAATAAGCGCGATCGGATAATAAGTACAATAACGTTAGATAATAAGTACAGTCATGTATGGAATGCCCCAAACCAAAATCAATAGCACAGCTAAAGTTATATGTGGATCATCAAATATAAAAGCCGCACATTTAATGGTAAGACTCAAAAACTATAGGAGAGACGCCCAGACAGAACACCTTCCAGTCAAGTAACAGTGAAGACAAACAGTGGAATGTGCTATTGTTTTATTTGAAAAGAAATTATTAGACCATCACATGAACTAAAATCTCAAGTTGATAATTGAAGGTATAATTATAGTTTATATTGTTGGGTTTTGTCTTAGGCTTAATCGGGTTTAAAGCCCAATCGAGTCTTGGACTCAATAATGATTAGTATATAAGATGCGAGATTAGGGTTAAGAGGATGATCAATCTTAATTTCTCTTGTCTCCTTTTCTTTTCTCTCCTATACGCAAAGAGAAAAATCGTTCTTCATCTTTATAACCGTCTCAATTGGTTGAAAGCATAAATGGTTGTTCGGTATGGATACACTAGAGGCTTCATATTTTTGGAGCTAAATTGGTTTTTCTCTACATACAAGTAGATAGCCTTTTAATTTTATCATTGTTTCAAATGCAATAGATCGTTTTAGGATCGAATATTCTATTCTGCTGCGAACATATGATGTTTTTTCGATCTTTCAATTAGTATCAGAGCCTTGACTTTGAATTTTTTTTGACTAGAAAGTGCAGATTTTATTTAGAATTCACTTGAAACGATACATTAGAGTGGATCATGAAGAGTTCCTAACCACTGAAGGACAGACGTAGAACGGGCTACCCTGGCCAACCAGTGAGCTGCCCTATTCGCGGTCCTTTTTACAAATTAGAGAGAAATTCTCTCGTTATCAGCCAACATGAGGCGGATGTCTCTAATTACTATCCCAACTGGGATGCTGGTGGGTCCCTTGTTTAAATCATATTAAATAATACCTGAGCATCCGAGCGGATAATAATAGGGCCCATATCTAGAGAGGTTGTGTTCCGAAGTGTTGTCGCAATGGCATAAGCCTCAATCATAATCGACGACCCACTTCCCGAAATGACTTCATTCGTCGTGAGGCCTACCCGACCATCCCCACCTCTAGTGATGATACCCCAGGCTGATTGGTCTGAGTCTTGAAAGACTGTCCCATCAACATAGATAACACAGGTACCTAGAGGGGGAGGAGTGAAGCGGGATGACCAGACCGGCCGAGACTGTTACGGGACCATTGTGGACGCATTTGCTTCAGTCCAAGCTAGAAGCCTAACATCCACAATGACTGATGGCAGCCGGTGTGTCTCCATTCCAGACCCATGTGTTCCGAGCCTTCCATATCTCCCATAGAATGCTAACTATCTCCGTCTCCCTGTTCTTTGGTGACCCCGTAGAGATAAACTGCCACCAGTTCACAAAAAAAATTCCCTACCACGGGGGGGGAGATGTGTTCGCAAATCTATAGGGAATGAGCAAGTGCGAGACTGTTTCCTCCTCTCGCCCACACATGGTACACGTCGATGTTATCGGAACGAACCTTTTCATGAGATTTTCCGCCACTGGAAGAGTATTAGTGCAATATTTGGCTTCAAAATAATAATAATAATAATAATAATAATAATAATAATAATAATAATAATAATAATAATAATAATAATAATAATAATAATAATAATAATAATAATAATAATAATAATAATAATAATAATAAGGGAGTCTAATGGTTTGGGCCCATGTACCAAGCCCATATAACCTTTCACTTAACCCCATTTTCATAGGTTGCTGATTAATATAAAAGGGGAACGATAGGATTTGGGTTCCCATATACGCGACATCTGATTTGGCTAAGACAAGAGTGAGCGGCTTCATTTTTGACAGAGGGGAGCACAAAGCTCATGAGAGAGGAATAGGGACGAAGCTGAGCTTGAAGCACATCATTCCATTTTTTTTTTCTTGATCGGCGTGAATCACGTCATCGGTACAGTAAGTTCTAATTGTTTTGTTGCTTTAAAAGGGTCATTAATGCTCATCTTCACTTGGAGCATTAATTGCTCACTGTATCCTTTGAAAAGAAAACATGATTAGCATGTCTTGATTATGGGTTGTTGGACAAGAATACAAAAAAAAACATCAAAAGAATTTATTTCGTTTGATTTAATGTTGGGTCTTTCCAAGTGCTACTCGACGCATACTGATGGAAAATATTTTTGTGAGGTATGTTACGACGAAGAAGTGTTAAATTGGATCTCGGTAAGACTTGGATTAATCTTGGGTTTTGTCACATATTTGGGTATTGAGAAATAGAGAATTAGGATTTGTAATTCATGAAAATTCGGAAAATGTGGTTAGAAACTTTAATCGCGGAATTAGAACGCTCGGGCATCGAAAATTGATTCCGCCAAGTGTGTTGGAACACGTGAATTTAATTATGAATGATAGAAACGAAAATGAAAATTTTCGGAGCCCCGAGCGACGTTTTCCCGATTCCGGGCAGATTCGCCAAGCCGGGCAAAATGGACCATTCCGGGCCCATTTTGATAATGTCGAGTAATTGGGAAGTTTGGGAGTGATCGGTACTTGTCGGGGTTGCATTTAGGCGTCAATTTCATAAGAATTGAAGTTGGCTTGCGTATTCAAAGTGTGTTGTTTCGTCACTTCAGATTTTACTACCGATCGCGGCGGAGGAGGCTATTAGGCGGTGCGCGGTTGTTCGTGTTGGATAGCGGTTGAGGTAGGGAAAAGTAGCGAATACCGGTTTAAATGCGGAAAATTACTAGAATTGCATATAGGATATGAGTAACCGGAATAATTGTAGAATTGCATATAGGATGTGATTAACTAGCGTAGTCGTTTAAAATGTGGAATCACCTGCTGGCCAAGTCGTGCCCGTAGGTCTGAGATTTGTCGTGCTGTAGAACTACATGAGGGTCATGTCGTGCCCGTAGGATTGTACGATGATTGCGCCTGTTTGTGATTAGTAGCTTTGTAATGTTTGGTCTGTGTTATGTTTCGGTGTTAATTAATGGTCGTGATATGCTACGGGTATGTGTGACTGTTAGTGTGAACTATTGCCTTGTGACATGTTTGAGACCATGTATGTGTGTACCCCGGTAGGATATCTAGGTCGAGGATGGTGTTCCGGTCTGATATCGTGGCCGATGCTGTGTGTTTCGGCACGATATGTTCCGAGGCTAGGTGTTCCGGTATGATATTTATACCAACGGAGGATTCCGGTATAGGATATCTAGGCTGAGGCTGGTGTTCCGGGTGCGCGGTACCTGTGAAGACCGCTCCAGTTTTAAACGGTCTAAGTTTTAAGCTTATGTTCGATCGGAACGTCGAGGGTGAATTTTGTGTTTAAGCTCTTTTCGTTCAAAAGAAAATTGGTTTTTGAATCAGTTTTAAGTTAATTAATAAAAATAAAAATAAAAGTCGGACCGGGTCGGACCTAACCCGGCCATGCCAGACCTGGCCAGGCCAGACCCGGCCGAGCAGACCGACCAGGCCTCTTCGCGATTAGGGCCGTGCAGCCCGTTTCCCCGTCTGCGGCCCAAGTTGTTCAGGCCCGTCCGTGGCCCACTTCCCGGCTGAACTATAAAAGGGTGAGTCAAGGGTCAGAAACCCTAACTCCCCTTCACTTCTGCCGCCCTCCTCTCTCGAACCCGACCTCCCCCTCGCGTCTTCCTCCTCCTCCTCCACACCTTCTTCTTCGTTCATCTCCTTCTCCGGTCCCCCAACTCTCCTTCTCAGACCAGATCCACCACCACACAACCGAACCCTCGCCAGTACTCCGAGCTCCCTCCACTTCGCCGTTACCGCCTCCTTTCCCCGCTCAGGTCGGCGCCGAGCCCCTCGGAACCAAGCTCGCCGTCCCTCCTTCTCCGACCGTGCACGGCTTGAGGCGAGTCAACTCGCCGGCGAACTCGCAGATCCGAGACCCTCATCGGTCTCGTCTGGATCTGAGGCTGAGTCACCGTCGTGCTTCACCGCTCCCGTCGTCGCCGCCGTCATCCTTTCCCCACGGTGAGAATCTCACCCACGGGGGTTTGGTCACTGGCGATGTCTTCGTCGGTGGCCGGTCTCCTTTTCTCATTCATTTTCTTCTCCCTTTTTTGTTTCTATCCGAACCTCTTCTCGGATCTGTAACCTTCACTCTTCTTCTGGACGTTTCTGGGCTTGAATCTAAGAGAAACAAGAGCGTTTTGGATCTGAGCGGGTTTGGGACAGAAACGGTTGAAAGAAATTAATTAAAGAAATTTTGATCTGTTAAGAAGGGTGTTTAATTAAAAACAAACTCTGTTTTGAATGAACGGGAAGAGGAAATTGATTTGGATCGAAAGATCAGTTTTAATTAAAATTGGTGACTGTTGAAACTGGAACGAACTGGAAACCGAACGTTTAAACGGACTTAGAACGTGACAAAAGTGGAACGATGAATCGATCACCTCGGGAACTATGCCACGAAACCCGAACCTCGGGAATCGTGTCATGGAACCCGTACCTTGAAACCCGTGCCTCGGGATTTATGCATTGGGAACCGGGCCTCGGGAAACGTGCATCGAGTTCTGTGCTTGGGGCTCGAGTACTCGAACCCGATTCGTCGTAATCCCGCTTTTAGCCCGCTCGAGTCTAAAAGGCAACTTTTGAAGTTAAATCGAAACCATCGTAACCTTTTAATTCAAATTGCGAAACCGGTTTTAATTGTAATTTTCTGTGTAATTTAGAGTTCGGGTTCGATCAAAGAGAAAACCGGAGGTAGCGAGCCAGGACGTCAGCAGTTAGGAGCCGTAGCTGTCGGTTCGTCTTGAGGTAGGGAACGTAGCGGATACCGGTTTAATTGCGGAAAGTTACTAGTATCCATGCTAGGATTAATAAAACTGGAAAGAAGTTTATATCAGATAATAACCGGACGAGTCATAGTAACATGTAGGACGGGATTCACTAGTTAACTGCTTTATCTGTTTTCGATACTTGGGAAACTGCCGTGCTGGTAGATCGGCCATGTCGAGCCGTAGGTTGTGTGTTGTTTTGGAATTGCCTGTTATTGGTTGAGATGCTTGCCGTGTGAGTCAGTGTCGTTAGGTTTAATAGACAAGATTAGTATATCCGTTGAGCATGTTGTTGTTATGTATGGGCGAGTGTGCCGTGGTTGTGTTGATCTGAACCCTTGGTTGTGTGATGGTCGGGTGAGTGATAGACCGACGTGACTGGTTGTGGTAAGATTGTTGGGCCTGTGAGCCGTGTTTGATCTGTGGCATTTCGATGCGTGATTGTTAGTTTGTTGTGTGTTCCTTGAGGATGGTATTCCGGTTGTGTTTGGGGCCTACGAGTCATGTTTGGGGCAGACGGGTCGGACCGACGGGCCATAATATGGTTGGGGCCTACGGGTCGTGTTGGGCCTACGAGTCGTATTGCATAGGGCCGACGGGTCGGAGCCGACGGGCCGCATCATATCATCTTGCATAGGGCCGACGGGTCGGATCCGACGGGCCGCATCATATCATATTGCATAGGGCCGACGGGTCAGAGCCGACGGGCCAAATCATAGCATAGTGGGTCTACGGGTCGTGGTTGGGCCTACAGGTCGTGATGGGCACTGGGTGCCGTGTTTCAACCTCTATGATCTATGGTCCTTTGGAGACGTTTCCGAGAATCCCGACGAATGCATCCTCGTAAGGATGTCTCCGGCATTCTCGACGTTATACGTCTTTGTGACGTTATGCGCCTCCTCTGGACCGAGAGGTAGTCCGATGGATACTTGACCTACCGTTTGATACGATGATGTCGGGCTGTGTACAATCGGCGTATTTCAAGGATTGTAGTACGAGATATGTGTGCTGATGGTTTCGGTGTTTGGTACGTTTATTGTTTGGTTAATGTTTTCTTGTGTGAAAGTTATCGTTGAGAGTATTGTAAATTTGGCTATGAACCCCCGGTCGGTAGTTAGTCGTGCGGTACTAGTATGCCTTAATTGGACGGTTACTCGTGGTGGTGAGCCTATGTTCGTTACCTTAACTACTTTTCCTATTGGGCGAAAGCTCACCCCTTACATTGTCGGTTTTCAGGTGTTGGGCGGGATTTGTGCTAGCAGGACACGACCGAGCTTGGGAGATGGCAAGAGTCCTAGGCTAGTAGGTCTAGAGACGTACAACATTTTGATTTATTTATTGCCTTTAAGGTTTACTTAAGAGTTGTAGACTCGTTTATTCAAATTTATGAATCGCGGATTATTATTTTAAGCTTTTCAATTTTACTTTTATTTAAATTTTATTACTGTTTTAGTTCACGTCTCGAGTCCGGTCAAAACCGGATTTGGGGCGTGATAGTACCCGAGGCTAGGTGTTCCGGTATGGTATCTATACCGACGGAGGATTCCAGTATAGGATATCTAGGCCGAGGATGGTGTTCTGGGGCGATATCTAGAATGATGATGTGTGTTCTGGTACGATATGTCTCGAGGCTAGGTGTTCCGGTATGATATCCTGACTGATACTGTGTGTTCTGATATACGTGTACCCTGATGTTGTGTGTTCTGGTAAGATATCTATACTGATGGAGGATTCTGGTATAGGACATCTATACCGATGTTGTGTGATCCGGTGTGTAGTGGTAATGATTTATTGTGTGTATTTACTCGGTGACTCTTGAGATATGGGTTGTGTGTGAATATTGAGAAATTGTTAATTGTTGAGCAGGGTTGATTTCACACGCTAAGTGTGCGATCGGATAAGTGGGGTGATCAAACGAGGTATGGTTAAGTGCGGTTGGTTATGATTGTGGTTGTGATTACTGTTCGATTCGTTAGTTATAGTGATTTACTAGTATGCCATATTTGGACGGGTATCCGTGGAGTGAGCGACATGCTCATCCCCTTTACTACTTTTTCCTACTGAGCGAAAGCTCACCCCCTTCTCTACTGTTCTACAGGTTTTGAGCGAGATTTGATTTAGAGGATGTCTCGGAGCTTGGGAGCTTAGCGAGAGTCATAGTTTTGGATGGTCTAGAGACGTACTTCCTTTTCGCACTAAACTTCTTTTATTTGGATTTTGAGCATTTGACCCTTATTATCGGGATTGATCAGTTTGAACTATTATTGGAGGTTTATTTCATCTATAGTTGCTTTCTTTATTATTATTTTTAGTTCACGTCTCGAGTCCGGTCAAAACCGGATTTGGGGCTTGACAATTAGTGAGACATCGACACAAAAAACCCTAAGGCGAGGCGGCACCGGGATATCCCATAATGAAGCCCAAGTAGTGATTTCGACATTATGCCTCTGTTGATATCGTGCACTGGCCGATATAGCATAAATAACCTTCGTAGAATAGTGACCATCCTTATCCGAAGTCCAGTACCACTCATCCTGATGACGATTTACAGATAGGGGAACCTGGAGGATGTTGTCTCAATCATCCCCATAGAACAGTTGGTTCAAGAGACGGACATCCCAACAGCATGTGTTTGTGATCATTAGACATGCGACTGGGGCTCCTGCTAAATTCGACCCTGTTGATTCTATTGTAGCAGTCGACCCTACTAGCCAAGGGGAGCCCTGGATTAGAGTGTCTCGCCCGTCCCTAATAGCAATCCGCAGACCGCTCCGCAATAACTCGTGAGTAGACAAAATACTCGTCCAGGTGAAGCTCGGTTGACTTCCTATTTGCGCTTGAAGGAAGTCTGTGGTAGGATAGTATCGAGTTTTGAGAACCCTAACGACAAGGGATTGAGGTCGGTGGAGGAGCCCCCATGTCTGTTTTCCCAAAAGGGCTGTGTTTACGTCCTGAAGGTGTCGGAAACCCATACCCCGACTGTCTTTAGGCATGCACAACTTGTCCCAGGTTTGCCAAACAATGTATCTAGACGACTTACCCCCCCCCCCCCCCCCCCCCCCCACCCCCACCACCACTAAAACCTTGCCAAAGCGACATGTATCATGTTCACAATCTTCTGCGGCACCCTAAAAATGGACATCATATAGACTAGTAACGAGGTAAGGACGGATCGAATCATCACCTCCCGCCCGGCCGATGATAGTAACTTCCCTTCCCACGACCGAATTCGAGATATCACCCGATCCCCAAGATACGTCATTGCCATGTTCCGATTATGATCCACCATAGTAGGGACCCCTAGGTACATCGAGGCAGCGAAGGTCTCGACTATAGAGAGAGTCTCACAACACTCTCGTCTCAGTGCAAGGGTCGTATTTGTATTGAAGAACACACAGGATTTTTGTAAATTAAGTACCTGACCGAATAATCGTTCAAAAGTTTGGAGAATGTCCTTCACTTGATTAGCTTCTTCAGTATTCGCCCTGCAGAAAATGTAACAGTCGTCAGCAAAGAACATGTGAGATATAGCAACTTGAGGGAAAATCGAAGCTCAACTTCAAACCTTGACTATGGACGATTATTGGACCCAACATCACCAACACTTCACAAAGTTCACGATTTGGGAACTCGTTAAAGACCACCTGAAGTGGCTACAATACATGCACGAAATATAAATCGTGAACATGCTATATTTATTTTATATTTCGATGATAATATAAAGTGCATGTTTAATATTATTAAAATCTAACCGTTAGCAACCAAAAACCATCTAAAATTTTTAACATTGTAGGAATTTGTTTCATAATGCTACATAATCATCCATTGGTGCGGAAAATATAAACCCTCCAGAATTTCTCTACCCAAAAAGATAGAGGTATATTGGGTCTGGAAAATGCCACAGTACTAGTCAGCCAGAGATGGGCAACTGCAGTGACAACCCCAGTATCAATCTCACTTCACTTTCCTTGATTAAGTATCAAATTTCAATGTAAATGTACTTATCCATTGGTGCATGAAAAGTGACAAATTGCCCAACCCCACAACTCATATCCTCGATTTGCCATCTACTTCCGTGTGTGTGGTCATGTCCTTGCCTGAATCAAAATCAACTGACAAAACAACTATCTGTTTCGGTTGCACCTACACCCTTCATTTTAATTATAAATATGGTATTTTTTACAGCTCATAACCTATAGGATTATCTGATTATGTGTTTGAATAACTGTCAATTATATTATCCTTAAAAAAGAGTGTCAATTACACACTCTTTTAAAACAAAGTTCCGAGAATTCTCACGTATAGTATAGGAACAAGCACCATACCATTTTTATCCCTTCCTTGTGATGTTTTTATTTCTCGTGACTATCAAAATGGTCCATTTATGCTCCTCCCATACCCTTTTAACAAAGCTGGCCAAACTCCATTAAACAAGGATTAAAATATATCGAACCCTCTTTACCTGATTTTATTCTTTCCTCTATAAAGTAATGGTACATGATTTTATTCTCCCGTTGGTTTATATTGAGTTCAAAATTTACAATGTATCTACAGCCGAAAGCATTTTCCTGAAACGAAGATACATGTGTTTTTATTCAATATAATTGTTCAGTCTGCTTAAGATCATAAGCCTTAGGTTTCATGTTATAGTCTGGGACTTCCGTAGATATATCGGTGTTTATGGACTTGTAAATATAATCTATTTGCATCATGGACAATAACAAAAACGACAAATAAACACAATAACGAATACAAAAAAGGGAAAATTTTCACTTTAGCACTCTGTCAAACATTTATTTTCAAATGATAGCCTGGCAAAAAAATTACAGTTTGATACCCAAACCAAACATTTACCAACACTTTTACTATCTAACCGTTAATTTTCTGCCCATTTTGGACCGAAATTAGTCATATGCAAAGCACATGACTCTCTTCTTTTAAGAAATACCAAAAATACCCCTTAACCAAAGTACTCCTTAACCCTAGATACCATTTCTTCTTTCCTATTCTCTCTTCATCTCTAGTTCAAGCCATTAAAAGAACCAAGCCTCTCATCTTCTCATCTTCACCTCTGGCAAGGGGATTTTGGGGTTTTGGGGGTCGGATTTCCACCTCCGACAAAGGGATTTTGGGGCTTTGGGGTCAAATTTGGCACACATGTCTGGTGGAGGAAGCACAGGCGACCACTACATGCTCCTCCTCGCACAGCCATGGATTTCGGCAAGAGCTCCTCCTTTACCGGACAAGTTCGTACGACTGAAACAACCACGAAATCCAACTTGATTCGCTCCTCCTTTTTATCTATTCTTTTTCGTTCTTCTTCCCCGAACTTTTCCTTTGGATCTCATATCTACTCCTCCGAAAGCTTCTATATGCTCGACTGTGTGGTTTGGAGGTCTTGCCCCATGGGTGGTCGTTGATTCTATGAAAATTAATGTTAGAATATGTTGTATAGGCCCAGCCCATGTGGCTCGTTAGGGTTAGCATCGGGTTTAGGAAACCCTAGTGGTACAACACCACTATATATACACATGTACATTGTAGGTTTTATTTATCAAATACAATACAATTTGCATAATTGTTATCATGGTATCAGAGCCTCAATCGCTCTAATATCGCTTCCGATTCATCCGCCGCCGCCGCCACCGTTCACCTTCGTGAATCACCGTTCACCTTCGTGAACGTTTCTCAGCTACTTTGCCGGCATCTCAGCCACTGTTGCTGCTCCAGTCGCCACCGCCGACGAGCACAGCAGCCACCAGATCCGTCCTCATCGCAGCCGCCGGTGAGGTGATCCCGGACGACCACGTCCGGAGCAACCGCAGCTTCTCCCTATGTCGCGACCCACGCCGCCGGAGCAACGCAGCCGCCAGCAACCGCCGCCGCCAGCACCTCGCGAACCGGTGTCGAACCTGCACTTTTCGATCCAAGGTTGAAGACGCGTGGAAGACACGCGCCCACGCGCTCCCACGCGCACGAGCGCCACGCGCTCCTCTCGCTGCCCGCGTGTCACACACGCGCCGTTGACCGTTGACCGTTGACTTTCAAAAAAAAAACTAATCCTTTTATTTCAGTGTTTTATTTTCAGGTATTCCTAATGAAGAAATTTGATGTCAAGCCCCACTGTTCGTTCTGCAACAGATCTGGACCTGTCTTAACAGAATGCAGAACTCATGCTCGTCACCTTCTTGCCTCAAACAACCCTCGATGGGGTAACTCCAAGCCCTCTCAACACTTTAGGAGGGGGCGTGGCTCTCGTGGGGATCATCAGCCTTCCAACAGGCCCAATGTCACTGTTGCTGCTACACTTGCTGTGTCTGCCAAATCTCCTGACATGACTGCTCTTTTGGGTGACATACGAGCGCTCCTATCAGCTCACACTGCCTCGTCAGGTAGCTCGTCCACTGTTGCTGCTACACCTGATGTGTCATCCAAATCTCCTGACATGACGACTCTCTTGGGTGACATACGAGCATTCCTCTCAGCTCACACTGCCTCGTCAGGTAGCTCATCCACTACTACACCAGGTAGCACATCCACGTGGTATCTCGATTCTGCTTGCTTCAATCATATGAGCCCGCAGTCAGATTTGCTCACATGTGTAACTCCGGTCACCAAGTCTCCGTCTATTCGTACTGCTGATAATTCCACTTTGCTTGCCACACACTTTGGTACCGCAACCACAGACCAGCTATCACTGCCGAACACCTTGCTTGTCCCAGATTTGTCACTGAACCTTGTATCGGTTGGTCAATTGTGTGATTTGGGTTTTGACGTTAACTTTTCTGGTCGTACTTCTTCTGTTCTTGTGCAGGATCCACTTACGCTGCAAATCCATGGGACATGACGTAAAGTTGGTCGCATGTTCGAACTCACCTCACTGGTAGTTCCCTCACCATCATCATCATCCTCGTCTACTTGTGGCGCTGTCGTCTCCGCCGATCTCTGGCACTCTCACCTAGGTCATCCATCTTCCTCTCGTTTGCGTAGTCTTATTTCTAGTGGGTTGTTGGGGTCAGTTTCGCATAACTTTGGTGATTGTGTGTCTTGTCAGCTTGCTAAACATCATAAACTGCCGTTTTCCCTTAATAATACTACTTCCTCTGCACCTTTTGATCTTGTTCATTCTAACTTGTGGGGAGCGGCACATGTTCCGACCATGGGGGGGTCTCGGTGGTTTGTCATATTTGTTGATGATCATACTCGTTTTACTTGGATTTATCTCATGCATAATAAATCTGACTTCAACAAAATTTATTCTGAGTTTTCTGCCATGGTTCGCACACAATTCTCTAAAGTTATCAAAACACTGCGTATGGATAAAGACATGGAACTTAAAGAGTCATCCTTCCTTGCACAACTTGCTTCCACCGGTACTATCGTTCATCGCTCATGTCCTGGTACATCGCAACAAAATGGTCGAGCAGAACGTAAACATCGCCATATTCTTAATACGGTCCGTGCTCTCACCATTGCAGTTGCTTGTCCTGAACGTTTTTGGGGGGAGGCTTCCCTCACAGCCGTCTACACCATCAATAGGGTTACATCCCCATTCATAGGTAACAAAACTCCTTACGAGTGTTTGTATGGTCGTCCTCCAGTTTATGATCTTCTTCGTGTCTTTGGGTGTGTTTGTTTTGTTCATCTACAACCTCATGAACGTACTAAACTTGAACCTCGTTCTCGTCTTTGTTGCTTTATTGGGTATGGGATCGAACACAAAGGGGACATATGTTGGGACCCGGTTTCCAAACGTCTCCGCATTTCTCCCCATGTCACATTCTGGGAACATAAGATGTTTTCTTCCATGTCTTATTTTCACATTCCCGAGTCTACTCCTTTCTTTTCTAATCCTGATATTGATATGTTTTTTGATGATGATGAGGGTTCTCCCATTGAGCTAACTCCTGCAGGTGCTCCGACATCTCTGCCTCCTACCATGGACCATGTTTCGCCAGAGGATCCTGTGCTAGAGGATCCTGTGCTACCGACTCGACCACAACGTCATCGGCAACTCCCATCTCACCTCCAGTACTTTGAGGTAACCCTACCATCTCGTGTCGCTTCCATAATGTCCTCTGTATATGAGCCTGACACCTATCGGGAGGCTTGCACTAACCCCCTGTGGCAGCGAGCAATGACTGAGGAACTACAGGCCATTGTGAAGACTCATACATGGGATCTGGCACCTTTACCTCCGGACAAACATGTGGTCGGTTCTAGATGGGTATACAGGGTGAAGACCAAGGCAGATGGTTCTATCGAGCGCTACAAGGCACGTATTGTGGCTCGTGGATTTACCCAGGAACATGGGGTTGATTATGAGGAAACATTTGCTACTGTTGCGAGACTCACTTCTGTTCGCACCATTCTTGTTCTTGCTGCTGGTCCACAGTGGGACGTTTTTCAAATGGACGTGAAGAATGCTTTTCTCAATGGAGATCTTACAGAGGAGGTTTATACGAAGCCCCCGCCCGGCTATGAGCATCCCCCACACATGGTTTGTCGTTTGTGCAAATCCATTTATGGACTCAAGCAGGCTCCGCGGGCATGGTACTCCAAGTTCAGTAGTGCGATGACAGTCTTTGGTTTTGTCTCCAGTCCGCACGACAGCTCCCTGTTTGTTCGTCGGACCTCTCGGGGCCATACTCTCTTACTTCTGTATGTGGATGATATGATCATTACTGGTGATGATGCTATCGGCATTGTGGATCTTAAGCGTCATTTAAGCGACCAGTTCGAGATGAAGGATTTGTGTCATCTCTCTTACTTTCTTGGTTTGGAGATTTCCTCTCTGTCCTCTGGTTATCATTTGTCCCAAGCCAAGTATGCAGCCGAGCTCATCTCCAAGGGGGGACGAACCGATAGCAAGATCGCTTCCACTCCCATTGAAGCGAATGTCAAGTATCTTCCATCAGATGGTCAAGCTCTCGAGGATCCCACTTTATATCGCCGATTAGTTGGAGGGCTGGTATACCTCACTGTTACTAGGCCTGACATTGCATATGTTGTCCACATCGTCAGTCAGTTCATGTGCGCACCTCGCACTACTCACTATGAGGCCGTTCTTCGGATCTTGCGCTATGTTCGAGGCACCTTAACACAAGGACTACATTTCTCTTATGACTCACCTTTAGTCCTACAGGCCTATTCAGATGCAGATTGGGCAGGCGATCCCACAGACCGACGATCTACCACAGGTTATTGTTTCTTTCTTGGTAACTCTCTGATTTCCTGGAGAAGTAAGAAACAAACAATCATTGCCCACTCCAGCACGGAAGCTGAGTATCGATCCCTTGCTGATACTACTTCCGAACTCATATGGCTTCATTGGTTACTACATGACATGGGTGTTGTTCACAAGTCAGCCACTACCATTCATTGTGACAATCAGAGTGCTATTCAGATTGCTCATAATGATGTCTTCCATGAACGCACCAAGCATATTGAGATCGATTGTCACTTTGTCAGACAACATCTCAGTCAGGGCACCCTCGCTCTCCGATCTGTCTCCTCTAGCGATCAGATTGCAGATATCTTCACCAAGGCTTTAATCCCAGGAAAGTTCAAACCTTTAGTTGACAAACTCAACTTGGGTTCATTACCACCATCTTGAGTTTGAGGGGGGTGTTAGAATATGTTGTATAGGCCCAGCCCATGTGGCTCGTTAGGGTTAACATCGGGTTTAGGAAACCCTAGTGGTACAACACCACTATATATACACATGTACATTGTAGATTTTATATATCAAATACAATACAATTTGCACAATTGTTATCAATTAATTCTGATGCTCTATGATTTTAATGGTTAGAAAATGAAAATCACGATGTGTGGGTATGAGTAGAGATGGAGCTTGGAAAATGTAGGAGTTGCAGAGATTAATTTGTGAAAAATAAGGTAGTTTTCAGAAATTGAAGATGTATGGGTAGTTTCCTGAAAAGTTTAATAATAAAGAAAAAAAAGAATTAAAGAAATAAATCATTTCTGAAAAAATAAATAACTGGTATTGATTTTTAAAAGTAAATATGATTTTATTATAAATAAATAAAACTGATTTTGTAAAATAAAAAAAAATGATTTTTAAATAAAAAATGATTTTCATAAATATATTTTAGTATTTTTCAAAATCTGTTTAATTAATTATATATATTAAAATATATTAATGTATTTTAAAATCTGGTTTTATGTATTTTTAAAATTTTAATATGATTTTTTTATATTAAACTCTGATTATATATATATATATATATATATGATTTTAATATTAAAGAAATAATTAACATTTTAAAAATTATTGAAATGGTATATTTTGAAAATTTGAAAAGTAATGAAAGGTATTATTGTCATTTCACTTATTTTTAAGTTATGAACATCCAATGGCATGATTTTGAAAATTTGAGTGATAGTTAGGAGTATTATGAACTTTTTACCTATTTAGACGGAAAGTTAAATGAAATTTGACGACTGGGTAGCAAAATATTGGTAAATGTTTGGTTTGGGTATTAAACTGTAAAAAAAATTCCAGGGCATCATTTTAAAAATAAATGTTTGGCAGGGTGTTAAAATGAAATTCTCCCTACAAAATACTAAAGAGTGCGATGACAGTTCTTATGAAACTCATAATTTTTTCGGTAGGGCGTTCTGATATTGTCGGACATTCGTCTTGATTCCCGAAATCATTTGAGATGACCGTCTCAAGGAAGAGACTTCGTTTAGATGTGGTAAATAGGGTGGAGCATGCACTGACGCACACACCGATGTCCCCCACAAGGGCCACCCAGAAGATGACTTCACTCAAAAGGGCAGCTCATTATTCGACTTCACCCAAAATGACAGCCCAGTCTCGATTATGTAGACCCAACATCGAGAGTGCAACAAGACAACTTCATAAAAAAAAGGATGAGAGACAAAAAAAACAAGAGGAAGAGCGTTGTTGCGTATAACAACAGCGGTTAGTATTTGAATTCTTTTTTCTCCATAGCTAGACAGCTCTCGATTACTCACTTAAGTGAGTGTATTGTTAGCCATAACCATAAACTTTAATATTACAATAAAATCAAACCCGGGATTAAAATTCAAACAAGACTACATTTAAATTTAAAGTATGACAACTCATAGAAAAACCACCATGTATCCCTAGACTAGCACACAGTCATACAATTAAATTATTTTGCAAAAATAACAAAGAGATCATCATGGTATTGGTACCAACAAATGTTCATTATTCTTTTGGTGGGTCCATTAATATTTATTTATAGCGTCGTGTTTTACAAATGCTTCGATTTTATTGAGCCAACACCTTTTTTTTTTCTTCTCTTTTCCTTATTCTTCCCCAATGAGAATATCTAGATTCTAAAAGAAAAGAAGCTTCACTAGACAAATGGCAATAAGGCACAAATAAAAGCACGAATTGCGTCTAAGAGCATCCACACTTATCTCGTCGGCTACCGGCGAGATGGCGCCGACGAGATGGAATAAAGTACTAGAATTAAATCATCTCTCCAGCTCCCCGCCAGCGAGGTCTACAGTGGGCTGACGAGGAGGCGCCGGCGAGATGCAAAGAATATTAGGTTTTTAATGTTTTTTTATTTAAAAAACCAGATTTTGAATAAAATACAAAACATCGATAAATAAAAACCCGATAACATAAAAGGATAGAGGTACCCAAAACAAAGGAAAATAAAAACCAAGCAACGTAATACAAAGGAAACTACACCAACTAAAACATCTACGCGTCTCCAAATTTATTCCAGAGATGTTCGACAAGATCGTCCTTCAAACGGAAATGCATACGTTCACTTTGCATCCTCTCAGTGTTTCCAAGTATGACATTGGTCGGGACGAAGCCTCCTCGTGAAATATGTGGTTGACTTGTACTACCTTCTTCTGTTTGTTCACGATACCCGTCGTACGTATGACGTTCAGCCTCAACTATCATATTGTGCAGTATAATGCACGCATTCATGACCAAACCGATCGACTTGGGAGCCCACAAGCGGGTCGGTTGTTTGATAATGTGAAACCGAGCTTGTAGTACACCGAAAGCTCGTTCCACATCCTTCCTGCACGCTTCTTGGATTTCAGCGTACTTCTTCTGCTTCAGCGTTGACGGTAACAGAATTGTTTTTACGAACACTGGCCACGAAGGGTAAATACCGTCAGCAAGATAATAAGGAAGTGTGTAATCATTACCATTTATCGTGTAAGCAACCGGTGGTTGGCAACCGTTGATAACGTCCGCGAACAGCTTCGAATGATTGAGGACCGTCAAATCGTTGTTCGACCTCGCCATGCCGAAGAAAGAGTGCCAAATCCATAAGTCACGAGTTGCAACCGCCTCAAGGACAACGGTTGGTCGATTACCGTGGTCCCTTCGGGAATGTGACCCTCGAAGGGCCTTTGGGCAGTTCTTCCATTCCCAGTGCATGCAGTCAAGACTTCCAAGCATGCCCGGGAATCCGCGCGCTTCATTAACCGCCAAAATGTGGTCCATATCAGATTGTGTAGGCTTCCGCCGGTATATAGCACCAAAGACTTTATTCAGTGCACTGCAAAATGTGCGCAAACATTCCAAAGCTGTTGTTTCCCCTATCTTCACATACTCGTCCAACGCATCAGCTGCAATTCCGTAACATAATTTCCTAATGGCGGCAGTACATTTCTGGTAAGGAGATAATGAAACTTGACCCAATGCATCAAAGGATACCTTGAAGTAATCGCCGTGCTGCTCCAATGCATGAACGATACGGAGGAACACCGACTTTGGCATTCTAAACTGACGCCGAAACTGCACCTCGGTGTACACAGGGTTGGTGTTGAAGTAGTCATTCATTAACCGTTCGTTTGCGGCTACTCGGTCACGTCGAATGTATTTGTGCTTCTTTGGTGGAGAATCCACCAAAGCGTCGGCCAACATCTCCTCGGTTGAAAGACAGTCTTCGAGCATGTCATTCAACATAGAATCGAATTCCATATCCTCGGGATCGAATTCCATGATGACGGACAAACAAGGATGACTGTCGGGACAATTCTAAGATGAGAAGGATGAATAGTAGAGAGTGTGTGCATTTTTAGTTTGTGAGGGTGGGTTTATATAAGGTTTTGGTTAGGTTTATTATAAATGTTGTAGTTATGGTGAACGACGATCAAGGTTATTCGATTGGACGTACAGATATTTGTTGGATAATATAGGTGAGGTTAAATTTTCAAAACAAATAGCATTGAAACCAAGCCTTTTTTTATTGGACAAAAAAGATATATGATATCTTCATCTCATCTCGCCGGCGTGAACTGCCAGCGAGAAGCACGTCGCCAGCGGTCCTCGCCAGCGCTGATCTCGCCTGCTCCTCGCCAGCTCCCTGCCTCCTCCTCGCCGGCGAAGACATCTCGCCAGCTGCTCCTCGCCCACCACTGTGGGTGCTCTAAAATACGCCGTGGGTAATGGAACTTATCGAGAATGGGTTGCGACACGTCATCACAAAATTTATCTTCTATTATTTTAACCGATTAGGCAGTAAGGTTCGAATTAGGGGCAAAAATCAGACCTTCTATTTTAGGAAACCCAATTCTGAGTTACCCTGCTACAGAGAGAGAGAGATCCGAGTCATCGAACAGTCTACCTAGATAAGGTTGTCAGTACACGATGTCGTTTTCTCACCACATACAACGTTAATAAACGCACCTCCAAAAATATCTACTTTGTTTTTATTTATTTTACTGGTCCCCACCTATTTCATCATCGGTGCCCTCCACCGTTCCCTTCGATTTTTATATTGCCGTTTCGTTTTGGGAACTAAATTTACAGATAATATAATTTAGTTGAGCACCATAACCTTTTATTTTTTACTAAAATATGCAATTTATTTATTAGGCTTTAATACGATAAAAATAGTGTATCAAAAAAACCATTGATTATATTAGAAGAGCTATTATATGGTATCGAGTCCTTAAGATATGTCTACACATAACTCTATAACAAAAGAATCGCTACATGCAATTTGTTTGGGAGCCATAAAAGCAAACAGAAATTAAATGACGATGGAATCGATGACTAC
The DNA here is from genome assembly GCA_963921825.1 of Erodium maritimum. Taxonomy (NCBI): domain Eukaryota; kingdom Viridiplantae; phylum Streptophyta; class Magnoliopsida; order Geraniales; family Geraniaceae; genus Erodium; species Erodium maritimum. Next base: position 47,674,259 of record OY997596.1, on the reverse strand, counting down.
TGCTCAAGGTAGTGCTCAACTGCTACATATTCCGTAAATTACGACCGAACCTCCTAACATCGGCTTCCAAGGGAGGTAGTGCTCATGCCAGAACCCCTCCTAGGCTAGTCCCTAAAGCACTAGATTCCTTTCATTCCTCCACACTGAGTCTGCCTAGCAGCCCGTGCTTAGTCGTCCTGGGGTTCCTCAACAAAACCCCCTCTACTCCACATTCCCTTGTTTCTGGGCTCGTCCCCGGTCCATTTCCCATTCCATGTCAATCTTTGCGCCCAACCAGGGTCCGAGATGCCGGTCACATCATACCTGATGGCTGACCGATCGCCAGAGACTGCCCGACCTGATTGCCCCAGGGTGTTTGATGGCCCTCCCAAGGATATTCCCGGTTAGGTGCAGTAGTCGAGGATACCATTGGTCCGCTGCCTCGATACAATGTGACTTGAGGTGCAGTAGTCAAGAATAATAGTTTTTCAGGCGTCTTTCCACCCCAATTAGTGGCACAATTCTTTATCTGTTGTTCCTTACGAAATTCCATGACCGAGGAATCAAGCCGGGATGGGGCCACCATCTGTCGATCGCACTCAAATACCTTGTGGCCGAGCATACCACAGTTGTTACAAAAATACAGGAGTTTGGTATAGGTAAGTGCGATACAAACCGGGTCAGGAAGTCCTTAAAAGCGTAGGAGAAGCTGTCGATGAAGGGGGCGTGTCAGAAGGTGCCAGTACCTGATCCTCACCGGCCTCCCCCAACAGACGCCCCACTGGTCGTAGGGTACCTCCATACACAGTCCCAATGTCGAACCAATTTACTCACCTGTGGCTTTGGTACAGACCCTCGGAGGGAGGCCATGTGCATGAACCCATAGTTGAATCTGATCCAAGATGGGGGCTCCCTAGCCAGACGATCAAGGTCCCCTAGAAGTAATGGCGACCAGAAATGCACCATGGCTCATTCCTTCGAACCCATGCCCTAGCTGCATCGATTTTGAAGTAGAACCCGAACACTCCCGGGCCAATATCCTTGATGACTAAGCCATCAGCCTACCTCCCCCACGCCTTCTTAATAATTCTGAGGATGGCCTCCTTCCGGAGTGGCTTTGAGGCCCATAGTTTTCCTAGCATGGCAAATTGCTGTCGAGCAAGGGTAGAAGGACTCGCCAGCACATACGACACCTCCACCTCCAGCATCTCGTCTTGCAAGGGTGGCCATGGAGACGCCATCGGTGTTACCACGGGGTTCGACGAGCCTGAACCGGCCTCTAACATCCAAATTGGTTCCTCCCTCTCCAGGTTAGGCATGGGAGCCTTGCCACGAAGAGGGTCTCGGATTATAGGAGGCGGCGGAGAGACAAAAGGGGCCACCGACAATTGCATCATGCCAAGAAGCATATGTTTCGGTACAATTGAGGAGCTGAGACAATCGCAAGCGCTGGAGGTGTTAAAACCCTAACGTAGAGTGGCCAGAAGTTAGGGTTTTTGGCTTGAGGGACCGGCCCTATCGCGGTTTGTCGGGTAGTTTCGAGGGACCCAAAGAGGAATCCGGGTTTACCAACGATGCCGAGGTCGAAGATGAAGTTGCGGGATAGGAAGGGAAAGGGACGAAAGACAAAGGTGTCTGTGACGTCCGATGACTGCTCTTCTCAAGGAGGGACGTGATCTCCGAGTAGGGACATTGTGATACCGTAGAAGGCGTGAAGTGCACCACGGTACGCTGCGATGGGACAAGACCGACTGTAGAGGCATCAATCTTGTCGACGATAGGAGTAAGGGCCTTCATAAGTAAGGCTAGAATTTTCTCGGGTTGAAGGAAGATCTCACAAGTCGAGAGAATTTTTTGGCTTTAGTTTTATTTGTTATAGCACCATAACCTTTTGGTTACAAATTAATAGAATTCTCTAATTTTATTTAATTTAAATAACAATTTGTATAAATACGAAAAATCTATAAAAAAACATAATAATTTTAATATAACGTTTACTTATAATATTTTAAAACCACATATATAAATGCACATGTAAACAAAAATAAACATGTTATAAATGGAGTACACCACATTCCGTATGTGTCATGTTCTCTAATAAGTTATTTTTTCCAGCAAAAGGTGCAATTTTATAAATGTTTATATCAGAACATCGGCGTGCGTCAAAGAACATGTTTCCGGGACACTAAGGTCAGACAAAAAGAGCAATGGCTCACTGATCCTTTTTTTCACTAGAACCGTCACAAACGGTATTTGAATGCCATAGAGGCAATGATAGAATACGAAGGAAGAGAAGGTGGTTCTGGAATTCCTGTTCTAAAAAATGGCCAATGACTTCAACGGTAGTGGTGGGAGGCAAAGCATCAACCAGGGACCCCTCTTGGGGCCAGTCCTTGTTGCTCAGTTGGTCTAACATCCCTCCTAGCGGGGCTGCTTCCCAGCTCTCGCATAATCATCTCGAGGCTCTCCAACGGCAGACCTCTTCAGAATTTCAGTCCCAACATCTCCCACATTAGCAAGTTCCCTAGAAACGAGCGTTGGAACTTCAGGGACCGCCCCTCCGCTAGCTGGCCGGTCACTAGTTGGGTGCTAACCCGAGCCGTAGTACGGTTAGGTACAGTTCTCGGGGGGAACCAGGGACTCACATTCAAAGGTAGAGATTCTTTACGTACAATGCTTGTGGAGAATTCCCTATAGCCTGGTAGAGTAGACGGCTGAGCAGAAACACTCCAGTCCGTAACATACGGTTTCACATGCTTGCCCTTCTAATACTCCAGGAGAGACGAGTCATACCTTGGGGTGCCTCTGAATTCCCACTCGCAGTCCTTGACGATGTGGCCGAGCCTCCCACAGTTGTAGCAGAAGCTTGGGAGCTTGGTGTAAGTTAGCTCAATCTTCACCGGGTCCGGGAACTCCTTGAACCGCATGACCATTCCTCGCCGAAGGGGCCGCTCGATGAGGTGCCAGAAGCGTACCCTAATCGTGCCTCCTTAGCACATCCCCCACTGGTCACTCGAGACCTCCACACAAGTCCTCAACGTGTCCCCAATGGACATTCCCGTCGCCTTCGTACGGACCAGAGGTGGAAGACCCCAAATGTGCGCCCACAGCTCCATGTGATCCAATACCGGTAGGTCCCGGGTACAAGGATCCAAATCCCCAAGGAGGGCCCGCCCATTGAAACACCATGGTTCGTTACTCCAAATCCATGCACGTGCTTCCGATGACCGGAAATAGAAGCAAAGAGGGCCGGACCCAACTCTTTGACAACCAGATCCTCCGCAGCTCTCCCCCACGCGATAGTGATGATCCGATGCATAGTCTCCTTACGGGGGGATGTCGGCTACCATAGCTTCCCCACCATACCCCATTGTTGCATGGCAATAGTCGTGGATATGGTCGGAGAGAATGGAATGACCACCTCAACCTCCTCCTCGTCCTCAATTGACCATGACGACAGCCCGTCCTAGAGACCCGCCAGAGAAGCATGGAGGTCCATACCCACATCACCATGGGTCAGCGCAGGCTCCAGTAATCCTTGGGTCGGCGCCCGATCCCGACACATCCCTCCTGGGATTGTAAGGTCAACGACCGATTAGGGAGGCACATGCCCAACCCCAGGGCTTCCACCGCCGTCCAAGGAAGGTCCTCCATCGGCGCCTTGCCTTCGCCGGATCCCTTTGAAGGAGACATCCGCAGTGAGGATGGTGGCGTCGAGAGGAGTCGGTGGTGAGGTAATGTCACGCCCCAATTTCAGTAAACCGAACTCGGGACGCAAACAATTAAAATAATAAAACAATGAAACCTGTTTTGGATAAGCACTTTAAAATCTCCATTTAATTAATCAAAATAATATTTACAACTTAAAAATACGTCCCAACACGTGGACAAAAGTACAAGGTATCCGTCACTAGACTCAAAAGACTAAACCCGGACTCCGCTCCTAGCTCCACAAGCTTCGAGAGCTCACCTAGTCCGTCCTGTGATCAGTATCTGTAAGAAAAGCAGCTAGGGTCGAGCGTTCGCTCACCACCACAGATAACAGACTGACTACGGCATAATTAGCAGACAATGCCGGTAACACCCACAACAAACTCAACTCCGGGGATCACTGTCCCCAACCCAAGTACTCCGACTGAACACACACCCACAGTTACATTCCTTGACCAACTCGACACCCTGACACGTAAAGTAGACCCGACACAACGATCACGACCTCTTCCAAGAACTCAAACGAAAGCTACGCAACACCAAACAAGATCACAAAGGATCGCACACCAACAAAGATCACAAATGATCGCATACCAGCTGCTCAGTAACCTCTCCCACTCACACGGACACGGATCAGGCTAGCCAAAGAATGCTTACAACCTGTGATACTCAAACTCGGACCAGGCCAGCCTAAGAATGCTTGCAACCTGTTGATACTCAAACTGTGTCAGGACAGCCAAAGAATGCTTGCAACCTATTGATACTCAAACTGTGTCAGGCCAGCCAAAGAATGCTTGCAATCCGTTGATACTCAAACTTGGTCAGGCCAGCCAAAGAATGCTTGCAACCTACCGGGATCCGCAATCACAATCACAATCACAATCAAGTTCAATCAACCAGTAACGACACAAGTTCAACACTCACAGGCACTCATGGCCACCAAGACACCAACAGTAAAACTCGGACTCAACAGCCCCACAGGCACTCACGGCCTCCCAAGATACACCAACAGTAACTCACGGGCTCAACAACCCCACGGGCTCTCACGGCCTCTCAAAACTACCAACAGTCACTCACGGGCTCAACAACCCCACAGGCACTCACTACCTCCCAAGACACACAAACAGTAACTCACGAGCTCAACAACCCTACAGGCACTCACGGCCTCCCAAGACACACCGCCAATAAAGACACAGGTTCAACAACCCCACGGGCACTCACGGCCTCCCAAAACCCCAAAGGTAAAGGCACGGGTTCAACAACCCCGCAAGCACTCATGGCCACCCAAAACACCAAAGGTAAAGATACGGGTTCAAAAACCCCACGGGCACTCATGGCCACCCAAAACACCAATACTAATGTAACACGGGTTCGACAACCCAACGGGCCCTCATGGCCACCCAGACACTAACGGTAAAGTACGGGTTCACAACCCCACGGGCACTCACGGCCACCAAAAATACCAATAATAATACCACGGGCTCTCATGGCCACCCAAGACTCGACAATAATAACATGGGCTCTTATGGCCACCCAAACACAGCAGTAATAACACGGGCTCTCATGGCCACCCAAACTCAACAATAATAACATGGGCTCTCATGGCTACCCAAACTCAACAAATTAAACAGTCAACCTCCGGGCATGGTCATATGCCTCCAGTAATTCTAAAAACGCTAAGTTCTCTGCTCATACGACACTACTAAGTGTCACATGATTTTCTCATAAACGCTACATTCCCGTATCATGCTTTTCTAATATTTAAAATAAATCTACTCAACCCACGACACCCGGTGTCACATGCAATTCTACTGTTAACTTTCCCTAATCAGGGCCGAGATTCGGCTACTTTTCCCTACCTCGTGCGTGTTCTCCCAAAAGCCAACCAACGAGCTCCGGTGATGATCTCAGTCACTCACCCAGCTTTCCCTTGCCTCGGTCCGTGGCACGATCTAAAAGAACACAATTTTTAATGCACTTTAACTCGCAGGAAATAAGCTGAAATTTAATAAACTTAACGCCCAAACGTAACCCCGACAATGTCGATCATGTTAGTCTTAGTGCCCGTAGTTCAATCATAAATGTCCAAATGTATATATCATCATTAGCAATAAGATTAAAGCGGCTTTCTATTACTTATGTGTTGGAGTAATATATCGATGTGATTTCTGATCTATGCCCACCATGCGAATAGAACCATAGATCGAGATGGATCACACTCGATGGGTCCCTAGTCAATAAAGCTTCACTAGAAGCGACTAGTATGAAAGATGGCTCTTCATGGCTTACGTTCTGTTAGTCATTGGAATGGGATTCCGGAGTCTGATCATAGATATCATGTGGGACATGATATTGGACGACCCGCCCTGAATATGTGCCATAGATTGAGTCATTAACATATTCAGTGTCGTAGCTTGTCATGTATCCTTAGACCAAGGAGTCTTTGTGATCACTATGCAGTCAACAACTAAGTTTGACCTGAGCCTAACGTTGTCCGTAACAGGGCTTCCATAACGGCCAGGATTGGCTTGGGGACGGGTTGCATGAGTGACACGAAAGACGGCTAAGGGATTTATCCCTCATACTGAGGTATGGGAAAGATATCGGTTCTCGGCCGCTTGATCGAGAGTGACTGAAAGAATAGCATGGCCATGCACATGATACTAGGTATCATATATTCAGTCATCTCACATATCAAGGAACAGTGATTGAGAATAATAAGGATGACGGCTCTATGCCTTATCTCAATCAGGATATCGGAGATAAAAGGATAATGACAGGGAGGACGGAAAGGTTAGAATCGATTGGTTCGATTCGCTATGTAGTGTCAGGCAATACTAAAGTCTCGTTAGTTGCCACTTATATAGGATCAAGTAAAATGGGATTTTACGTTGATCTATCGACATGCATAGACCTAAGGGTCACACCGAAGGATGAAACTCATTGACACATTTATGGAGAATGGCCAAAAGAGAGTTGTCTCGGGACATGACCAAAACTGGGTTTTGGGTCATGTGCCCGTAAGTGAATAGGACATTACGGATCAAGACAAGGCTTGGAGTCTTGGGATTGATCGCGTCGGATAATGTTGGACATTTCCGGTATGGAAGGCTTGGAGGCGATGAGCACGTCACGGGACCTCGTTGGGAATGGCCATGGGCCGTGTTCCAAGAGGCCCATGAAAGGCCCATGCAACCAAGGCCCATGGAACTAATTAATCAAGTCTTGATTAATTAGTACTAAGTAAGCAAGACAAGGATTAAGGTGTTGGTGATTCACCACCTAACCCATCTTGTCTTGCCATACTTAGCACCATGCTTGTCTTACTTCACACCATGCTTCACACCTTACTTGTCCTTGATGGTTGTTGATGGTTTAAGTCATCTTTTTCCTACAACAAATCACAAGACAAGAATAGAAACACAACTTCTCTCCCTCTCACACTACAATTTCGAGTTTGGCACTTTTCCCCCCTCTTGTTGTGTTCTTGAGTCATCTAAAGAAGAACTACGTGGCTTTGATTCCATTTGGATACGTAGGCGTCTTGGAGACTCAAGCCGATCATCGTTTCTTTGGTGTTCTCTTCCTTTTCTTGAACTAGTTGGTAAGGAAACATCCATATTGTTTATTCTCTTGTGTATCTAATATTTGGTAGTGTTCTATGACATGGTCTCGAGTTATTTCCGCTGCAAGTATGTGTTCATACCCTCCATCGAGACCCAACAGTGGTATCAGAGCCGTGCTACCTTCGGGATTCACAAGAGAACTTTCGGTTTTGCTTGCTAGTTTCGGTTTTGCATGTTAATTTGCTAAATTGTTTGATAACATGTTTTAAATTCTTGTTTATGGGTTTAATGCATGAAAAATGAATTTTTGAAAAGTTTATCAAATCTGGAATTTTTGAAAAAAAATTGATTTTTCGGGTCTCGGGAGCGGGACTCTCGGGGAGCCGAAACCGGGACCGAACGGGGCTCCGTTGGACGGAGCTAGGCCAAGCATGACCATTGGATGGTCAATATGCCGAGCTAAACCGTTTTGTTAGTCATGACGAGTTTGGAACCGTCTTGATGAACTCAAAAATCAAATGTTCAAAAGTTTCAATTTTGAACGGTTTCGATAAACCGAGTATCAAAAATTTTCGAAACTTGGCAATTAATTAAAACCGGAAAATCACATGATGTTTGATAACATGCTTGTTTGATAACACGATGTGTGATGTGATGTTGGCATGGTGTACATAATAGCCCCGAGTTTGATTTAATTATTTATCGCTTTTCACGGCCTGCGAGCCGTTAGAGTTAGCGTGTAATTATTTTTTCGAGGTGTGGTCGTCGTACCACTTATTTGTAATATTTATTAATTCCCGACCTGCGAGTCGTGTATTAAATTGTAATATTTTACTCAAGACAAAGAAAGGGCGAAAAGGTCATTTGGTGGCTTCTCGGGTTTTGACATCGGCTTGGAGTCGGTGGAGCTCAAGAAGCTAGTGGGAGTTAGTTTAGTGGGCTATTATGTACATATTTAACGCTTTATGCTTGGTTTAGTTTTTGCATGATCTTTTCTATGTGTTTTAGAATTGCATGCTTAACTTAATTTACCGAGCATATCACCTCACATGCAAAGATAAAATTGGTTTTAATCATTGTCTGTGAGCCCTTAGAATCGTCATTACATTGGATGTAGTTGACGGGTTCGAAGGAAGAATTACATTGGATGTAATTGGAGGCATCATTACATTTGGAATGTAGTTGATGTGCTCATCGCATCTAGGATGTGCCAAAAGTTTAAAACACAACCGGACAAGTAAAAACGGGTCATGTCCGATACCTCCCAATTATCAACACCTTACTACCTCCCCGTCCTATGGGTGTCGTGCGCATTAGCGGAGCATCCATGGGAAAACGGGGTAGTAGGTTTGGACGACATGTGTAGGTGTCGTGCGCATTAGCGGAGCACCCACATAGTGACGGGCCATAGTTGAAAATTGGTGGACCCGACTACGATTCTCAGCCTGAGGTTGAGCTAGGGTATTAGATAGGGTAAGCCGTGTACATGAGTACATACCCTAGCCAAGAGTCACATTGGATGTGATTGGATGGAGTCCTACCTACATAGCTCGATTAAGTAGTGAGCATTAGTTCAGCTTAATCGGGTGAATCAAGGATCTTGGTTTTAGGTTCTAAAGGTTTAGAATCAATTGGTTGGTGTTTGAACTTGATCTTCATAAAATTTATTCAGTTTACTGATTATATTTTGTTTGTCGTGTAGATCAAATGGCAAGTACTTCAGCGAACAATAGTAGTTTGTCACTAAAAACCATTCTTGATAGGATCAAGCTAAGTGGGACAAACTACTTGGACTGGGACAGAAACTTGAGGATAGTCCTCAAATTCGAGCGCAAAGAATATGTCCTAGACCAGGCTATCCCTGAGGAGCCAGCTAATAATGCCATTAGGGCCGTTAAGGATGCATACCAAAAGCACCTTAGCGATTCTATAGATGTGGCATGTATTATGCTGGGCTGCATGGAGTCTGATCTCCAAGACCAGTTCATGGAGTACTCTGATGACCCCTATATTATGATGGGGATCATAAAGGGTATGTTCAAGGAAAGGGCACGTATCGTGAGATACAATGTCCTTAATGAACTTCTCTCCTGCAAAATGTCAGCAGGAGTCTCCGTGGGTCATCATGTCCTAAAGATGAAGGGGCATCTCGAACATCTTAATCGACTGGGTCTTAAGATAGAGAACGAGATGGCAGCGGATGTGGTTCTGCGTTCCCTTCCTCGTTCATATGCTACGTTTGTCATGAACTATCATATGCACGATATGGACAAGACCATTTCAGAGTTGCATGGAATGTTGGTAACTGCTGAAAAGAACGTCAAGGATCAGGGATCCAAGGATGTTCTGATGGTCAGACAGGGAAACAGTTTCAAGAATAAGGGAACTGTTAGTGGTAAGGGCAAGGCCCCTATGCACTTGGCAGGAAAGATGAGGCATCCGAAGCGTCCTAACCCTCCTAGGACCGGGGAGTCCTCAAGGAAGGGGAAGGATGTCGAGAATGTCTGCTTCTACTGTCAACAGCCTGGTCACTGGAAGAAAGATTGCAGGAAGTTTCTGGATGATCTGAAGAAGGGCGGTGGGACTGTGCCTTCATCAGGTATTTTCTTTATAGAGCTAAATCTCACTACTTCCAAAGATTCATGGGTATTGGATACCGGGGCTGAATCTCACATTTGTACTAATGTGCAGTGGCTGGAAGGTAGGAGAAGCTTGAAGAAGGACGAGGTGGACCTCAGAGTGGGCAACAAGACTAGAGTTGTGGCGACTGCTGTAGGATCCATAAGTCTTCTTTTGCCAAGTGGGCTAGTTTTTGTTTTGAACAATGTATATTGTGTACCTACTTTCAGTAGGAATATTGTATCTATTTCTTTGTTGGACAAGGAAGGATACAATTTTGATGTTGGAAATGGGATTTTCAATATTTTATGCAATGATATATTTTATGCTAGCGCCAAAATGGTTGGAGGATTGTACATATTGGATATGGATAACAATGCCTCAAGCTCTATATATAATGTAAATACCAAGAGGTCTAAGTCCAATGATTTAGACCAAACTCTTTTATGGCATTGTCGTTTAGGCCACATAAATGAGAAACGCATATCAACACTTCACAAGTGTGGACTTCTTAGTCCATTCGAATTTCATTCGATTGATAGATGCGAATCTTGTTTGATGGGAAAACTGACTAAAGCGCCCTTCATCGGTCGCGGTGAAAGGGCGGGTGACTTATTGGGGCTAATACACTCGGATGTGTGTGGACCAATGAGCACACTTGCCAGGAGGGGTTTTAGCTACTTTATCACATTTACTGACGACTTCAGTAGATATGGTTATGTCTATTTGATGAGACATAAGTCTGAAGCTTTTGATAAATTCAAAGAGTTTAAGACGGAAGTAGAAAACCAGCTCGGGAAAAGTATTAAAGCACTTCGATCAAATCGAGGTGGAGAATACTTGACCACAGAGTTTTTAGATCATCTAGCAGAAAGTGGGATCCTTTCGGAATGGACTCCTCCCGGAACACCACAATTGAATGGTGTGTCCGAACGGAGAAATCGGACTTTATTGGATATGGTCCGGTCCATGATTAGTGGGACTGATCTCCCAATCTCTTTCTGGGGTTATGCTCTGGAGACGGCCGCATTCATTTTGAATCGGGCTCCGACGAAGGCTGTGGAAGGGACACCATTTGAGAAATGGCGCGGGAGAAAGCCCGTTTTGTCCTTCCTAAAGATTTGGGGTTGCGAGGCTTATGTGAAACGTTTAGTTCCGACTAAGCTCGAACCAAGATCTGATAAATGCACCTTCGTTGGGTATCCCAAAGAAACAATGGGGTACTACTTCTACAAACCCAGCGAGAACACGATGTTCGTCGCTCGGGGTGGGGTCTTTATGGAAAGGGAGTTTATTTCCAAAGACGTCAGTGGGAGGGTTGTACATCTAGAAGAAATTCAGGGTGGTACAGATCCAACTGATCCACTGGACAACCCTGTAGAAGAGCCTGAGATGGTCGTAGAGCAAGGACCAGTTCCTGCAACAATTCCAGAAGGTCCAAGGCGATCTGAAAGGGTTAGTCGTCCACCTCCGAGATATGGTTACTTTGTGTCTGGAGGTGACGGTGAGCTTGTGGTGGATCACGATGATCCAGCTACATTTCAGGAAGCTGTGGACGGACCCGACTCTGAGTTATGGCTGGGAGCCATGAGGGAGGAAATGCAATCCATGTCGGACAACCAAGTCTGGGAACTGGTTGATCCCATCGGTGGTGTAAGAACCATCGGATGCAAATGGATCTTCAAGGTGAAGATGGACATGGAAGGCAACCCTCAGACCTACAAAGCCCGACTGGTGGCGAAAGGTTATAGGCAGATCCAAGGGATTGACTATGAGGAAACCTTTTCCCCAGTGGCTATGGTCAAATCTATCCGAATTCTTCTTGCCATAGCTGCATATCACGATTACGAGATATGGCAAATGGATGTCAAAACCGCTTTCCTAAACGGAAATTTGTCGGAGGACGTTTATATGTCTCAACCCGAAGGTTTTGTCGATCCGAAGAATAAGGGAAAGATTTGTAAGTTGTTGAAATCCATTTATGGATTGAAACAAGCTTCTCGGAGTTGGAACCTTCGTTTTGATGAAGCTGTAATTGGATTTGGCTTTATCAAGAATGAAGATGAACCATGCGTTTACAAGAAGGCAAATGGGGGTATGATTACCTTTCTGGTGTTGTATGTCGATGACATACTACTCATTGGAAACGACATCCCAACCTTGCACGAGACTAAAGCTTGGTTAGGGAAGTGTTTCTCAATGAAGGACTTAGGCGATGCTGCTTATATCTTAGGGATTAAGATATATAGAGATCGCACCAAGAGGGTCTTGGGTTTAAGTCAAAGCACCTATGTGAACAAGGTATTGAGTAGGTTCTCAATGCTTGATTCCAAGAAAGGACTCTTACCCGCACGTCATGGCGTTCATCTCAGCAAGACTCAGTGTCCTAAGACACCTGATGAGCTGAAAAGAATGATGCGAATCCCATACGCTTCGGCGGTAGGATCGATCATGTATTCCATGATATGCACGAGACCGGATGTCTCATATGCCTTGAGTTGTACCAGCAGACATCAGTCTAACCCTGGTGAGGAACACTGGATAGCGGTCAAAGCGATTCTCAAATATTTGAGAAGAACTAAGGACGCGTTTCTAGTGTACGGGGGAAAAGATGATTCTGAACTAGTTGTTAATGGATATGTAGACGCTAGTTTCCAGACAGATCCAGATGACTTTAGAAGTCAGTCAGGATATGTGTTCACGCTGAATGGCGGAGCTTTCAGCTGGAAGAGCGTGAAGCAAGACACCGTCGCTGACTCCACGACAGAGGCCGAGTACATAGCGGCTGCAGAGGCGGCCAAGGAGGCTGTGTGGATTAGGAAGTTCACGGCAGGGTTGGGTGTAATCAAAAACCCATCCAGCCCGGTGAACCTATTTTGCGACAACACAGGGGCTATTGCGCAAGCTAAAGAGCCCAGATCGCATAACAAATCCAAACATGTACTGCGACGATATCACCTCATCAGAGAGATACTGAACCGAGGCGATGTGAAGATCACCTATATTGCAACTGATGATAACATAGCCGACCCGTTGACTAAGGCACTATCGTTGCCTAAACATGAGAGGCATGTAAGGTCAATGGGAATAGATTGGAGTTTAGATTGGAACTAGGGCAAGTGGGAGATTGTTAGTCTTAGTGCCCGTAGTTCAATCATAAATGTCCAAATGTATATATCATCATTAGCAATAAGATTAAAGCGGCTTTCTATTACTTATGTGTTGGAGTAATATATCGATGTGATTTCTGATCTATGCCCACCATGCGAATAGAACCATAGATCGAGATGGATCACACTCGATGGGTCCCTAGTCAATAAAGCTTCACTAGAAGCGACTAGTATGAAAGATGGCTCTTCATGGCTTACGTTCTGTTAGTCATTGGAATGGGATTCCGGAGTCTGATCATAGATATCATGTGGGACATGATATTGGACGACCCGCCCTGAATATGTGCCATAGATTGAGTCATTAACATATTCAGTGTCGTAGCTTGTCATGTATCCTTAGACCAAGGAGTCTTTGTGATCACTATGCAGTCAACAACTAAGTTTGACCTGAGCCTAACGTTGTCCGTAACAGGGCTTCCATAACGGCCAGGATTGGCTTGGGGACGGGTTGCATGAGTGACACGAAAGACGGCTAAGGGATTTATCCCTCATACTGAGGTATGGGAAAGATATCGGTTCTCGGCCGCTTGATCGAGAGTGACTGAAAGAATAGCATGGCCATGCACATGATACTAGGTATCATATATTCAGTCATCTCACATATCAAGGAACAGTGATTGAGAATAATAAGGATGACGGCTCTATGCCTTATCTCAATCAGGATATCGGAGATAAAAGGATAATGACAGGGAGGACGGAAAGGTTAGAATCGATTGGTTCGATTCGCTATGTAGTGTCAGGCAATACTAAAGTCTCGTTAGTTGCCACTTATATAGGATCAAGTAAAATGGGATTTTACGTTGATCTATCGACATGCATAGACCTAAGGGTCACACCGAAGGATGAAACTCATTGACACATTTATGGAGAATGGCCAAAAGAGAGTTGTCTCGGGACATGACCAAAACTGGGTTTTGGGTCATGTGCCCGTAAGTGAATAGGACATTACGGATCAAGACAAGGCTTGGAGTCTTGGGATTGATCGCGTCGGATAATGTTGGACATTTCCGGTATGGAAGGCTTGGAGGCGATGAGCACGTCACGGGACCTCGTTGGGAATGGCCATGGGCCGTGTTCCAAGAGGCCCATGAAAGGCCCATGCAACCAAGGCCCATGGAACTAATTAATCAAGTCTTGATTAATTAGTACTAAGTAAGCAAGACAAGGATTAAGGTGTTGGTGATTCACCACCTAACCCATCTTGTCTTGCCATACTTAGCACCATGCTTGTCTTACTTCACACCATGCTTCACACCTTACTTGTCCTTGATGGTTGTTGATGGTTTAAGTCATCTTTTTCCTACAACAAATCACAAGACAAGAATAGAAACACAACTTCTCTCCCTCTCACACTACAATTTCGAGTTTGGCACTTTTCCCCCCTCTTGTTGTGTTCTTGAGTCATCTAAAGAAGAACTACGTGGCTTTGATTCCATTTGGATACGTAGGCGTCTTGGAGACTCAAGCCGATCATCGTTTCTTTGGTGTTCTCTTCCTTTTCTTGAACTAGTTGGTAAGGAAACATCCATATTGTTTATTCTCTTGTGTATCTAATATTTGGTAGTGTTCTATGACATGGTCTCGAGTTATTTCCGCTGCAAGTATGTGTTCATACCCTCCATCGAGACCCAACAGATCACTCCCAAACTTCCCAATTACTCGACATTTTCGATACGGGACCCGTAAAGGCCCGATTCGCCCGACATGGCGAATCTGCCCGGGTTTTGTAAATGCCCTTCCGGGGCTCCAAAAATTCCCATTTTCGTTTCTACGGTCTTAGAATAATTCAAGGGTCCCAATGTACTTGACCGAATCGAATTCCGACTTCCGAGTTAATTAATTACCGTTTCAAGTTTCTAAAACCCGTTAATTATAACTTTTCCAATTTAATTCCAATTTTCGATTCGGTTAAGGATAAATGGTCCGGGGAACGTTTTAAACCACCCGAACACAAAACCCGATCACCCGAGCACGTGGGCCCCACCCGGCCAAGCTAGGCCGTGGGCCCTAGGGTTCATGTGGGGCTCGGCCACCATGGTGGTGGCTGGCCCTAGGTCCGGCCAGCCACCTCCTATGGTGGCTGGCCACCCACTATGGTGGCCGGAGCTCCTCCCGAGCTCCCGGTCGCCGGAAAACGTTCAATCAAACCTCCAAACACCTATAAAACGTCTCCAACATTTCCCCCAACCTCACTACAACCCTAACTCATAGTTTTACACAAACCCTAACTTCCAAAAATCACCAAAACGAGAATCGGTTCGGTACTAACCGTAGAGGAAGACGGGGTGAGCTTGATTCTCCAAGCTTTGAGACGATCCAAGGGCTAGATGAGATGGAAACGTCACAAGTCCACCAAGAACACCTTCTTCTTCTCTCCCTTCCTTCTCTCTTCTTGCTCTTTCTACAAACGAACTCATTTTCTTTTTTTTTCTTTTTGAAATAAGTGGCCGGCCACACCCCCTTATCCTCTCTTAATTTCCCCCCAAAACTAACACCACCACATAATGGATAAGTGTCAAGGTGGGTCCCACACCTTTTGGAAAATATCTACTAGATATTTTTCAATCAGATTCGCGAAAAACGGACGTTTCGGGCCCCGAACGGGCACTTTTCCCAAGAAATTACGAAACTTGACGGGCTACAAGGAAACGGATCAACTAAGCCCGCTGCGATGACGACTAAGCTTTTTGGATCCAAAACGGTCCTCGAATGGACCAAAACGTCGCTCGGTTGACTTTTCCAGCGAAAAGTCAACATTTCCCAAAACGATCAGAAAGTTGCCCTGAGTCCCCCGGAACTCACTTTGGTTGATAACGGGGTCAACTTAAGTCCGGTATGACACTCGGGGTCATTTTAGGTTCACTTAACTGTCAGTCTTAATTTTTTTAAATTTTCTGGTTTTTCGCAGGTTTGACTGACGTTGACCGGGAGTGGTTATTACAGGTAAGTTGCAGAATTGAGGCTACAACCCTAAGATAAAATAGAGGCAGACCCTAGAACTCAGAATTCGACAGACTAGGGTTGCGTGGAGGCGAAGGGAGGGCCACACGCGATGCATGAGGAAGCGGTTGTGGGTTTCTTGGAGGCGTAGCAACTGTGACACACCTTGTTGGACGTACCCGCCTTGGTTTCGATGCTGGATGAGGGGATATAACCCCCATGGAAAAGGGCACCAACTCAGTCGAGTGGGCCGGAAGCATCACCGGAGACGTAGGAGAGGGAAGCAATGGAGAAGAATTCGAACCAAGTGGTTTGGGTCTTTTCCTTCAACAAGTCTTATACCCAGCACCAGACACGGTCTGCGAGGGATTGGTCAGCGTCGAGCCAATGACCACAGGGACGGCACGTGCCTCAAGCGTAGCAGCACCAACAACGACAAGTAGAATCACGACAGACGACACGACAACGACGAGATCAGAGGAAAGCACTATAATCGACTAGGGCTAAAGGTAGGGTTTAGGTCTCAATACCGAGAGAGAGTTTCTCCAATAAGTTATTCTTTCACCTTTTTAAAGGATATATGTTATAATTTCACAGAAATAACAAATAGCTCGTTCATTTCATACATTCTTCCATATTGGTAAGTTTTGGACACATGTTTTTAGGTGTGATAAAAATTAAACATATATGATTCACTGCATTATACAATTTGGTGTGTGTCTTTCTAAGATTCTGTGGGAGGTGGTTTGCATGTCCAAGGACTCAAGAGGTCTAAGTGTTCGTTCTCTTTCGGAGGTAAACACTAGTCTTCTCCTGAAATGGTGGTGGCGCTTTGCTACTGAGGGGCTTGCCTTCTGTAGGCGTGTTATTTGTGCTTATTTCGGGTGGAGGGAGACTGAGTGGGACTTTGGATCGCTCACGGTTCCTCCGAGGGTTTCCTCTTTCTTCATCCGGCATGTGGTCCCATTGGATCGGGACCCTGGGTTTGCGAGAGTGTTTGGTCCCGGTACTTTGAGATGGGTGGTCGGTTCTGGCACCACGGTTCGTTTTGGGAGGACCAGTGGCTTTTGATACCGCTCTGGCGACTCGTTATCCCCTACTTTATAGTTGGTGGAAGGCCATCATGGGTCAGTAGCAGAGTTTTATATAGATGGTGATTGGGATTTTCTGTTTGGCAGGGATCTTCGGGTCCGCGATGTTGATGAGTTGGAGGAGATAAGGGTTCGCCTGTTTGAGGTTTGATTGGTACGCGAGCGCCCATATTCGTTGGCCTGGTCTTATGATCCGAGAGGGTTCTCTATAGCTAGAGCTTTTCGGGCTATTGCAGGCTGGGTGGATTATGAGGTCGCTCATTGGGCTTCTGTGATCTGGTCAGCCCCTGTTCCTCCCAAGATCCATTTATTTGCCTGGTTGTTTGCTCATGACGAGTTTCCCACTATTTCCTTCTTGGTGGATAGGGGTGTGTCAATTCCGTTAGCCCGATGGAGGTATATGATGTGTGGTTCAGGTGGGGAGGACTCTAGGCACTTGTTTGCCGCTTGCTCATGGACCAAGAGGGTTTGGTCTCTGGTCTTGGGATGGTTGGGAGTTGTGGGTGTTCTTGCGCTGTCGCCAGCTCTTTTTCTTGAGTCTTGGACCTCTCTGGTGGGGTTACGTAGGCTGAGGTCCGAGTGGATTGGTATTAGGTTGTTGTGTCTTTGACATATTTGGTTAGAGCGTAATCACCGTATCTTCTCAGGGTCTGTTTCTATTGAACCGGGCATTCTCCTAGCTAGGGTTCAACATGGATCTTTTTCCAGTTTGAGAACGGTTGGTCGTAATTTTACCTTCCTCGAGTGGGTCGAGTTTCCGGCTGCTGCGCTGACTAGGAGCGCCTAAGGATAGACTGACGTTTGTTGTGTCATGTTTGAGGAGTTCAACACCTTTTCCCCCGGTCCTCTTCGGTCGTTTCTCTTACCAGGTCTAGTGAATGCTCGTTCAGGAGTCGTTTTGGGGTTGCTTTACCTTGGTGGGGTCCGGTGAGTACTTGTCCCGGGGTCGCATTTTGGGGCCGATCTGTCCGTTTTCGGGTGGAGGACCATGAATCACTTAGCCTTCTTGAGGCCAGAGGATTCACCCGTGCGGTCTCCTGTAGTACTATTCACTAGTTCGATCAAGGTTGCCCGAGCGGTCTCCTGAGGTACTGTTCGCTAGTCTGGTGTGTTTGTAGTTGTTGTGGTGGACCGGGGTGGTTGTTTTCTCTTGTTTCCTTTTTTGCTTTTGCCTTTTAGGCCAGTTTTGTTGGACTTTGTTTTGGTTGTTGTGGTTTCTATCCCAGGACCCACACTTCCTTTTTAATCCATTTCTTTCTCTCTGATAAAAAAAATATATTTTTTATAGTTTAGTTTATTCAATATTTTTTTAATATAATTTTAGAATAACAGTATCTTATATTACTAATATTTTATTCCACTTTAAACTAATTTTCATACTGTAGAAAAAGTTCTCCACATTCTCGTGTGTTTCCCTAAAAAAAAGTCTAGCCCTAGGCCTAGTCTCTTTTGTCGATAGTGACTCTTGTAACTTTGATCTCCACGTCATCAACCTCTCTGCCAATGGAGCTCATCGCAGCCTCTGGACTGCTTGTCTCCTCGGTGACCTTGATAATGCCTCCACGCCCTCCTTTCGGATTCATGTTCCGTCTGGTGAGAGAGAGAAGAAGAAGAAGAAGAAGAAGAAGAAGAAGAAGAAGAAGAAGAAGAAGAAGAAGAAGAAGAAGAAGAAGAAGAAGAAGAAGAAGAAGAAGAAGAAGAAGAAGAAGAAGCCTAATGCCTCTACCACCGATCAACCCATCACTGATGTTTTCTTCCTCGGAACACTTGTCCATGCCAACCTCAACTTTGGAGGGTTTTTCCCTAGGAACGAACTCGGCAAACTCTGACCCAATCAGACCAAAACGAGGTCGTCATCCGAAGGCTATCTTCGCTTCCCTTCCTCTCCTTGTTGCGCCACTGAACCTAGAAGGATGTTTCCGGGGGCTCGACGATTTTTAGGGCTAATAAACCTAATTCCATCTCATCACATCACTTTGCTGCGTCACCGACCTCGGAAGGTCATGATTATGTGGGCTCGACGACGCCTAGGGTTGGTGTCCTTCCTAGAGACCCTAGATTATCCATGGTGAACCTCTAGGTCAGCTTCTCGTCTTGCTCCCTAGTCGATGAAGAGACAATGGAGATCGTGGTGTCCTACACCCTGACAGATCCCATCATCATCGCTCGTCAACAATTCGGCATGATCGACCGTTAACTATCCTCAAAACCACCACGCAAGGACTTCATGCACAAGGTTATCACGTGTGCATGAGGACGATCGCCGTCAGGGTTAGTGGTGAAGGACTTGGAGATCGATACGTACGAGTTATACTTTGACTGCCAGGAGGCTCGGACATGGGTTCAGAACAACGAACCCTTGTGATTCAATGGTTACCCGCTACTACATGGGTTCTTCTTCTTCTTCTTCTTCTTCTTCTTCTTCTTCTTCTTCTTCTTCTTCTTCTTCTTCTTCTTCTTCTTCTTCTTCTTCTTCTTCTTCTTCTTCTTCTTCTTCTTCTTCTTCTTCTTCTTCTTCTTCTTCTTCTTCTTCTTCTTCTTCTTCTTCTTCTTCTTCTTCTTCTTCTTTCAACATATATGGTTTGTTCATCCTCTATGGGGTGTCTTTAGTGGATCCTCCGATCTTGGGTTAACTTACTCGTCTTATCCCTCATGGGATTTTGGCCGTCGATTCTCTGATTTTGAGTCGACTTAGTCGTCTTATCTCCCCCTAGGATTTAAACGATGGGTCTCCCGATGTTGGGTCAACCTAGTCGCTTTTTTGTCTTTTTTGTAGGGTTCAGAATCAATTCTATTATGGAGTTGTTCTCTGGTGGGTTGTGGAGGCCATAAGTCTACTGCGGTTTGGGAAGCAACATCAACGAGACAGAGCTGGAGAGCTCCATACATGGGCTTTGATGACTGCATGACGCCGATAAGGATAAATGACCCGTTCTTTAATCCTACCCCTCCGTCTCCTAGAGTATTCCTCAGATCCATCCAGGTTGAGGCAAAAGACGAACCATATGCGTACCATCCACTGAACAGGGGTTAATCCCCTTCGTATTCACATAGGATAGTCATATTTTGTATGTCGTTTTTATGTGTTTCATTACATCTCAACGTTGCGATGAAAAACAACTATTGTTGTTTTAGTGTCAACGTTTCGCATTTTACAAGATCCGAAAATATGTTTAATCCTTATTTGTATTTTTTAATACATTATTCATAATAAATATGTTCCTCCAAAAAATCAATATATCAAACATGAAGCATGCGAAAAGCGTAAAGGAGAAGCAGACTTGTGTTTCTTTCTCTTCTTTCTGTTCTTCTTTGACTACCTGTTATGACTCTTATTGCCGAATAGTTTCTCGTTCGTGGGAGGGTAATGTCTCTTCAGTCAAGGGTGTGGAAAGTGGTCATCACGTGCTCAACGGAGTAAGGTCGTACCTGTAGAGAAGGTTGGACTTGTCGAGCAACTGGTCAATGCTCTTGTTCAAGAACCTAATTTTCCTGACACCACAGGTCCGGCGAGGAGGTACGGAGGCCCGATAAGGAGTTTCAATCACCACATGTGCATTACGGTATGAAGGTAACAAAGAAGAATAGAAAACGCTGCCACACAAAGAGCAGAAAGCACGGAAACGTTCTAGGTCTTCAAGAGGATGAAGTGTTTTTTTTTGTAACTTGCCTTTCGAGTCTTCTAACGATTGGGTCCGAAATGTTTTCAAACCGTTTAGTGAGATCGTTTCGTCTTCCGTTCTACATCGGTCAAATCTCACTAATAAATATTTTGGTTTTATTCAATTCCGAGAGAAGGACGGGGGGAAACAGGTTGTTGAAACTTTAAACGAGTTTAAGATCAATGGACATAATTTATTTGTTGCCATAGCTCGTCGTCAGAATCTAGTCCCTCTTCCTGGTTCTGTGTCCATTTTTATGGCCGGTAATAGTTGTGGGTCTCAGCTTATTAGTTCGGGATGGAATCCATCTGATTCAGTATCGGACGTATGACGACCTTCGACCATGGTCTCGCCGGAAAATATGGAAGATAGTCGCTCAGAGGAGACGTAGGACCCGTCTTCTCGGGATCCTATAATTACGAGATTTTAAGTTGTTATCGATCCATTAACCTCGGTGGAGGCGCCGACGATGAACTCCAACACTTCTTCTGTCCAGAGATCTCGGCCAAATGTGGTTTGAATCTCCATGTATCGCATGAGGGTTCCACAGGTGACGATGTTGTTAGGATCACTGCGGACTCGGTTAATCACGATCCCACGATTCAAGATCAAGTCACCGTTGAGCTTCAAGACGCTGGTTGTGTGGGTTCTGGGCTTCAGGTAGACAGTTTGAGTTTGAGTTTGGTTTAGGCTGAGGGTGGTGGGCCCATTTAAGAGATTAGCCTATCTAATGGTCTTAATTCCTATTGAGTCATCGTTGGTTGACGTGGGGCCTTGTCTTTTACTTAACCCGAGTGAGAGTGATGGTCCCTCAGAGGATAGTCCATGGAAAGATAATCTACTCAAACCGTCGAAACAAGAGAGCCGCCCTCCAAATATTTATCGGATTATTATAACCTTAAGTGTAAACGAAGGGTTCGTTCTTTGGATCAGGAAAGACTTGTTTGTCTTATCGACGTTTGGAAACAGGTCGCGCAAGTTCAAAACGGTAAACTTACTCAGCGTGGGTCAAAAGCTCGAGAATTTGTAGCTTCGTCTCATGGGACTGACGCGTGGACTAAAATCCTTGTTGTCTTCCAAGAAAAAAGATGCGACGAGTCGTCTCTGATCTTGGGAGGTGAGGATTGCCGGGGTAGTCCTCTGTTTTTCGCTTTCTTTGTTTCGTTTTAGAAAAAAGGTTTGACTTTTTAGCTCCCCTTATTGGAGTTTTCTTGTAATCGTTGTGATGGTCTTTGACCTTTTAGACTTTTTTTAACGAAAGGTGAAATTCATTAATTTAAATTCAAATACATCTGAGTGGATCAGGAATAAATCCCTGACCACGAAGAACAGACAAAAGACACAATGGTGTCGCAGTTCTTTTCATACTATAACCGTCACTGGTGGTATTAGATGTGCCAGCTAACACTGAACTGGGATGTCGTATAGGCAAGGACAAAATACGAAGAGGGGGAAAGGGGTGCTGGAAATCAGAGATCTCAATAGTGGTGATGGTGGGAGGCAAAACATCTGTATGTGACCCCTCCCAGGGCTAGTCCCTGATGCTCATCCATCCTCTCATTCCTCCTGGCGGGGCTGCTTCCCCTCCATGACCTGCTCCTCCCAAGGTGCTCCAGCTTCCGACCTCTTGAATGCTCCAATTCCATCTCCATCCCTACCAGCGGCGCGTTGGACTTTCAATAGCCTTCACTCCAAAGACCTCGCGCCCACCACCTCCTGACTCGCCGGAGGTGGGGGCTGAAATCACCACGACCGAATCAGTAGAGAGTTGATTGGGCACCAGCCGGGAAATATTCCGCGCCACCATAGGTGCCTTCCCCTTGACCGGGTCTCTTTGCAACGACGGTGCCCTAGGAGGACTTGAAACAACGGCCAGTCGGTTGACGTTAGTCACAACCGTAGACCACGATGCAGGTTCTAGGGAAGGTTCAGGCCGTGAGGCGGAGGCAACCCTAGAGATCACGTCACCCTGGAAAGAAGAAGCCAGGGTCGGGGCAGAACGGGGGGGGGGGGGGGGGACGGAACCCTAGAAACCGTAGGAAGAGCCAGAGCAAGGTCATGGCCAAATTGGCGGGCCGACGAATTAGGACTTGGTGGGGGACGACCGAGGAGGACATTGCTTGAGGAGGACGCAACCGAGGGACGTCGCGTGTGCCGGCCTTGTCCCGAATTTATGGCCATGAGTGGACCAATTGCTCATATGGAGAAGGAAACCACGTCCATCGACGATCCCGGAACAGGGAGTGGTGGTACCGACAGCATACGCGTCGAGGAAGACAGAGCCAGAATCGATGGTTTGGCTTTTCTCCTTCGGAGACTCCTATCCCTAGCACCGTGAACGGTCTGCGAGGGACAAGACGACACAAGGGGGGCATCACTAGCAGAGACAACGGTAGGAGCGACATGCGAAACCACAGCAGAGGACCTGTCGACGGTAAAGATAGAAGAAAATACCATAACTAGGACGACTAGACACATGAGGGAGTCTCAAGAGCGAGAGAGAAAGTTGACACACCTTTTAAGCCTATTTTCTCCTTAAGAGTGTTTCTTTTTAATAAAATTTCGCTTATTAAAAAAAATATCCCCCAATATACTAAAAAAATGATGAAAAGAGGAAAACCCACCGTGTAAACAGGTTATGCCACGGTGGCAGTAGCATCCTATTAATAATTTGAATTTACTCACACACTCGTCGCTTGTTTGCTTGTTAATTACTCACAACACCTTACTCTCCGGGACATCACTGTATATATAAACGTATCACCTTCTCATCATTTTCTCATTCGCTCCTCTCAGTCTATTT
Organism: Erodium maritimum; assembly: GCA_963921825.1. Lineage (NCBI taxonomy): Eukaryota > Viridiplantae > Streptophyta > Magnoliopsida > Geraniales > Geraniaceae > Erodium > Erodium maritimum. The sequence continues at coordinate 47,650,718 of OY997596.1, read as the reverse complement.
TGCCTTGTGTTTCTCTATCTCTAGACGCTTCTTCTCTGTGTTCGCCATGACGGCGTCGATTCTACCGGATCTCGGGACGGAGATTCTGATTCCGGCGTGCGCCGTTATCGGAATAGCTTTCGCGCTGGTGCAGTGGGTGCTCGTCTCCAAGGTTCAACTGGTGCCGGGACGGGATGCGAGCGGCGGAGGCAAAAACGGCTACACCGAGTCCCTCATCGAGGAAGAAGAGGGCCTCAACGACCACAACGTCGTCCTCAAATGCGCTGAAATTCAAAACGCCATATCCGAAGGTAATTAATTTTGGACTTAACTGTTGGTCCTTAGTGTTACTTCACTCCCCTGTTCGGTGAATTGATTTTTAATTTTTTTTCAAATGACTTGTGCTGAGTTTCTGATACGATAATAATATTTAATTACCGACTCACTGATATGCATTAAGCATAATCAGGCTATGGACACTGGACTGTAATCATAGTTAATGTGATCGGTACAGCCCAGAGGTCAATTAGTTATTTTTGTAGAGAGGGGTTTGAACCTGGTCCTCTGATATTATATTAGAAGACAACTCAACTAAAAGTTCAAGTTGATAATTAGTTTTATCGGATGAAGCTCCATAGATAGACACTTGATCCAAAGAATGTTCTGAAGTTTGAGATTTGTGTACCTTAACCATTTTCGTTGTAGGCACCTGTGATCGAACTTGTACTGGATTCATCCTTCTAGAGTGGACTATGAAATTATAGTATATTCAAGGCATGTTGTGTTTATTTTTGGGTTAAGTTTGTATTCTTTACCGAACAGAAAGACTTGGCTTACTAAAATTTATCATCCAAATGCTTAATGTGAATGCATTTCTGGTCGGTCCTGCTCTTGATGAGTTTTGTTCTTCTGTGATAATCCACAGATACTAGATATTTACTTAACTTAGTAATATTTCATCACAGTCACGGTCAGAGGTTCTACTCTGCTAAATGAGAGTTAAAGGTGAACAATGTTTCAAGGGTTTTCAATAGATATGTGTCAATTTATATATACTATCAAGTTCTGGTGTCAACTAAATGTGTGTATGTTATGATTGATAATCATCGTCTTTCCCACAATTTCAACTTCGTATGATTTTGTGGCCAGTTAAAGATATGATTGCTTGACTTATCTGTTATGTATTCAGAATTTACATCACTGGAGTTGGTTAACTTTCAATTGTAATACAGGAGCGACATCCTTCCTTCTCACGGAATATCAGTACGTTAGTGTCTTCATGGTTGCCTTCGCTGTGTTGATCTTTGTCTTCCTTGGCTCTGTGGAGGGATTCAGCACAAGCAGCCAGCCTTGCAATTACGATCGAACCAAGATGTGCAAGCCCGCCCTTGCCACTGCTGTCTTCAGCACCATATCTTTCTTGCTTGGAGGTGTCACTTCATTGGTTTCTGGATTCCTTGGAATGAAAATTGCCACTTATGCTAATGCCCGAACCACTCTGGAGGCAAGAAAGGGTGTTGGAAAAGCGTTTATCATTGCATTTAGATCTGGTGCTGTCATGGGTTTTCTCCTCGCTGCCAATGGTCTCTTGGTGCTTTACATTGCCATCAACCTCTTCAAGCTGTACTATGGTGATGACTGGCAGGGCCTTTTCGAGGCTATAACTGGTTATGGCCTTGGCGGGTCTTCCATGGCTCTGTTTGGTAGAGTTGGTGGTGGTATCTACACTAAAGCTGCTGATGTTGGTGCTGATCTTGTTGGCAAGGTTGAGAGGAACATTCCTGAAGATGACCCGAGAAATCCAGCTGTAAGGAATATACCACACGCCTCTTGTTCATATGTTTATTTTAGTATGGTATTTGAATTGTTCATGTGTGTTGATTCAGGTTATTGCTGATAATGTTGGCGACAATGTTGGGGATATTGCTGGTATGGGATCTGATCTTTTTGGCTCATACGCCGAATCATCCTGTGCAGCTCTTGTTGTTGCTTCTATTTCTTCCTTTGGGATCAACCATGAGTTCACAGCTATGCTATATCCTCTCATAATCAGTTCCATGGGCATCCTTGTTTGTCTGATCACTACCTTATTTGCAACTGATTTCTTCGAGATCAAGGCCGTTAAGGATATTGAGCCTGCGCTAAAAAGGCAACTCATCATTTCCACTGCCCTGATGACTATTGGAATCGCAATTGTGAGTTGGATTGCACTCCCGTCTTCCTTCACCATCTTCAACTTTGGAACCCAGAAAGTAGTGAAGAATTGGTAAGCTTTTTATTACATCATGACTACAAATATTTAGTCATATCATGTTTGTGACATTTGAAGTAGATTTATTAATAGAGGGTGTGTGTTCAGGGAGCTGTTCTTGTGCGTTGGTGTCGGTTTGTGGGCTGGACTTATTATTGGATTTGTAACCGAGTACTATACTAGCAATGCCTACAGGTAATTGCATCTGGTAGATTTTTACATTATCTTTACTGTTTTGGATGAGGGTCTTTAATCCGATGCTTATGTTGCAGCCCTGTGCAAGATGTTGCTGATTCCTGCCGGACTGGAGCTGCTACTAATGTTATATTCGGACTTGCATTGGGATACAAATCTGTGATCATTCCTATATTTGCCATTGCAATCAGCATTTTTGTAAGCTTCAGCTTGGCCGCTATGTATGGTATTGCAGTAGCAGCCCTTGGAATGCTGAGCACCATTGCTACTGGTTTGGCCATTGATGCATACGGTCCCATCAGTGACAACGCTGGAGGTATTGCTGAGATGGCAGGCATGAGTCACAGAGTCCGCGAGAGAACTGATGCTCTTGATGCTGCAGGAAACACTACTGCTGCTATAGGAAAGGTACTGAAATCGGCATCATACGAAAAAAGTCACCTACTGTCTTGTTTCTAACAATACTGCTGGTCTTGTGTGTCAGGGTTTTGCAATTGGCTCTGCAGCTCTCGTGTCCCTGGCTCTGTTCGGCGCTTATGTGAGCCGTGCATCTATCACGACAGTAGATGTTTTGACCCCGAAAGTGTTTATTGGATTGCTGGTGGGTGCTATGCTTCCTTACTGGTTCTCTGCCATGACAATGAAGAGCGTGGGAAGTGCAGCGCTGAAGATGGTTGAGGAAGTGCGGAGGCAGTTCAATACCATCCCTGGTCTCATGGAGGGCACAACCAAGCCTGACTATGCGACCTGCGTTAAGATCTCGACTGATGCATCCATCAAAGAGATGGTCCCTCCTGGTGCCCTTGTCATGCTCACCCCTCTCATTGTCGGTATCCTTTTCGGGGTCGAAACTCTATCTGGTGTCCTTGCTGGATCCCTAGTCTCTGGTGTACAGATTGCTATATCCGCATCCAACACTGGCGGGGCTTGGGACAATGCCAAGAAGTATATTGAGGTAAGCACTTGCCTTGCCAGGATTTGTTGACCCAAATGTGGATGGTGATTGAGTTGATATGTATTAGACGTTCAATTCAACTAAAAGTTCGAACTGATAACTCAAGGTCTCATTGCAATTTTATATTCTAACAATACGTTTGTGGATATAGGCTGGGGCATCTGAGCATGCCAGGACCCTTGGTCCGAAAGGATCAGAGCCACACAAGGCTGCTGTGATCGGCGATACTGTAGGAGACCCACTGAAGGACACATCCGGACCGTCACTGAACATCCTCATCAAGTTGATGGCCGTTGAATCTCTGGTATTTGCACCCTTTTTCGCCACACATGGTGGGTTGCTATTTAAGTTCCTTTAGATGTCTAGAACAAAACCATACCCTCTCTGTTTTGCTACCATAATATGTAGTGCACGATAGCTTTGGAACCGTATTTTGTTCCCTCTCAAGTGGTTGTTTAATGATGATGATAAAGTAGCCTTATTTATGGACTCAATTCAATTACTGTACTTCTAAATTATTACCATGTTTATTTACTAGAAAAGAAATAGAATGTTGAAGGCAGTGGGTTAGCACATGTACATCAACAGATTATGTACGGATATTATGATGGGTGAATCATATGGTGATTAGGATGGTTTATGGATGTGAACTTCCGAAAATAAAGTGGTTTCATATTAAGAACATCATGTATGAGGTTCATGGTTTAAAGAAGTGCTGAGTAAATTTGACTAGATAATTAATTATCCTTTTGTTGAATTTGTTTAATTCATATTAAAACACTAAATACAAAATAAAACTATAAAAATTGATAAAATTAATTAATTAATAAATTAAATAATTAATTAACTAAAATATGAAATTAACTAATAAATAAAATTAATTAACTAAAATGAATAGTTAATCTTGAAATTTCATTACTCCCCGAATAATATATCAAATTATAATATTTTTGGTACATCAAATTTATTAACTCATCTTACTCGTTGTCGTCGTCTGAGTCTTGATAAGTCGTTCCAAAACGACCCCATATGTGCTCCATAAGATCATGTTGGAGTTGTCGATGTGTCTCATCATTTGTGACCCTAAGTCGAGCACACAACTGCTTTCGGTAGGACAAGAGCTCTCCTTGATGACATCGTTGAGGTGGTGTCCAACTTGGTATTTTCGGAGGGGGATCGTAATACAATTCGCCATCCCCAGCTTCGTACTGGTCTCGTTCATCCTCCACAATCATGTTGTGTTGAATGATACAAGCATGCTTGTATCATATCAGCCAAAATCGTTCTTGTTCCAAACACGAACAGACCTTGAAATCATGTGCCACCGTGCTTGGAGGACTCTAAAAGCCCGTTCAATATCTTTGCGAGCACCTTCTTGGACTTTAGCAAACAATTTTTCTTTGCGAGTATAGGGATGGCGAATCGACTTCACGAGCCGACTCCATGAGGGGTAAATACCGTCAACTAAATAATACGGGTGGTCGTAGCGGTGCCCATTGATCTCATACTCCACGGCGAGGTCACAGCCATGGAAAGCGTCGTCGAATAAGTGGTCGGCGTGAAGGACGTTGATGTCGTTGTGTCACGCCCCAAATCCGGTATTTACCGGACTCGAGACGTGACCGGAATTAATAGTGGAAAAACAATAATTAAATACTAAAACTTTTATAATATTAAGGAAGCTCTCTGAAATCAACAACCATACATATTTCCAAAACTTAAAATGAGTCAAATAAGTAATGTTTAAAATACATGAGGCCAACATAACTCTAGTAAAACCCAAAGAAGTCCAAAAGCTCCCGAGCCTCGACCTCCCTAGACATCCGGAACGCCTGTAAAACAGTTAGAAACCAAAGGGGATGAGCTTGCGCTCAATAGGAAAAACCTTAATAACTCAACCCTTAAGTCAAAGATAAACTGCTTACAAATGTAATTCGAACAACAATGCAATAAGATAAAAGAAGTAATAAGGAAACGGAAACGATTACAACTACGCAATAGTATCAAGGTAACCATAACAAAAAGAAATTCATAATAAATAATTTAAAGCCTCAATAAGAGTAAACTGGGAAATAACAGTATCTTGCCGACCACTTGCTTTCTCAAGCCTCCGATCCATGGATAGATTCTAGGATCACCTCGGTTCCCATAATCCGATCCACCAGAGTATCCACATCATATCAGATTTTCCCTCGGTCCAGAGGAGGTACATGCATCGGGGCACCGAAACCAATTCGGAAATGCCACCTAAGGACCATATGTCATAGGGAACCAAGTAGTGCTCCACTAGGACGCAGTTCCTTGGGGTGAAACCTTAAGTAACCAGAATCAATATCCCGCAGGATCTGCCGAGCCATAGGCTCCTCTCGTCACTCAATATCCCGTAAGATCTGCCGAGCCGTAGCTCCTCCAATCACTCAATATCCCGTAGGATCTGCCGAGCCGTAGCTCATCACATCACTCAATATCCCGTAGGATCTGCCGAGCCATAGCTCCTCACATCACTCAATATCCCGTAGGATCTGCCGAGCCGTAGCTCCTCACATCACTCAATATCCACGGTATCTGTCCAACTCCAACCAACACAACGGCACCGGATTACCCCCCGGTGTAGTACCGAACCAAGCAAGCAAACAGACAAACAAACGAACAAGCATACACTTTAAGAATAAGAACACAGGAAACAAGCATTATCATTCATCCATCAAACAACACACATCGGAACACACTTTCATCACTACGAAGACATCCAACACCATTCCAAACTTGTATACTTACCTGTCACGAACCATCGGTACATCGATCACCTGATTGTACCCCTTAGCACAACCAGTCATACTCGATCATCCGTTCAAACCACAGTTTATCAACACAATCACTCAATCAACCAAGTATACATTCCACCAGTCAACAATCATGTGAACGATCAATTAAACACTCAATCAAGTAAGCTAACTAGTTTCATTAGACCCTTACTTGTCCTAATAACGAGCAACCAAGCATGTGAACATAGCACACAACTAATCCGAGAGCTCTTCACAACCTCTCTACCAGTAAATCAATCCCAAGTATTGAAAGCAAGCTTCACTAACCGTCATCATCCTAAGCATATATACTAGACTCATCCGTTTATTAGTAATTGAAGTACGATTATTCTATTTATTCGCATCCTATAGGCAATTCTAGGACCTTTCCGATTTTATTATCCTAATCATGCATACTAAGCGTTAATTAAGAAATTAAGACTTTCCCTACCTCGTGGTCTTCCTCTAATACTCTGCTGAAAAGTTGATTCCCCCCTACTCCGTTCTTCACACGGGTTCCGGATTGGTCTTCGTCTTCTCGGGCGAAGTCCAAGCTCTCGAGCGAAGTCCAATCTGAGTTAAACAGATAAAGGTCCAATCAGTCCCGGTAGTTGTCCAAGGGTCCTCTGAATTGTCCAAAACGTCCTTAAAATCCAAATTTTAAGTCAAATTAACTTAATTAATCAGATTTTATTTTAAAACAAATAAAAAAATCTGTAAACCGGGTCGACCCGGATCCGGGCCCGAACCCGTCCAGATCCGGTCCAGACCTGAAACCGGGTCGCCCCTGATATGGACCCGGCCTGGTCCGAACAAGGCCCACATGGCCAGTCCGAGGCCCACCTGGTCTGTCCGGCCCAAAGGGCCCGTTTGCTCTGTTTGTGCGAGCACGACGGCGCAATTTAGGGTTCCGGCGGGTTCTCGTCTTCTCGCGGCGGTGGCGACGGCAGGGCAGCTCCGAGGGAGGTGTAGAGGCGGCCAGGAGGGACGTCCGACTCCGGCGAGCACGGTGGTGGCTGGAACGCGCCCTCAGCTGCTCCTCCGTGACGGATCTGGCGAGAGGGCGAGGGCTCACCGGCGAGGGAGCTCCGGCCAGCGTCGTCCCGTCCGAGTTCGCCCCCGGTGTCGCCAGAAAGGGAGATGACCGGCGATGAAGGTCGGAAAAGAAGGGCGGGACGGGGAGGACACTAACCGTGTCGTCGTTCACGTTGCTGATGCGGCGCGAATCGAGGCCGGAAGGGAAGAGTCACGGCGAGGACTTCACGGCCAGCGTCTTGAGTTCGTTCCGGCGTGAGTTGATCAGTACGAGGGAGGTGTAGAACTGAGAAGGGAAGTGAGACAGAGGAGGAAGGGACGCTCGATCGAGAAAGAGAAGGGGAAAGAGAGAGCGGCGCTCGATCCCTCGAATTGCGTGTCAAGTCGCATAAAGAAGGAGAAGGGTCTGAAGAAGGCTAGGGTTGGCGTGGGCTTCACTGGTCGTGGGCCTGGTCCGCGCGTTTGAGCTGGGCTCGGTTCTCTAACCGGCCCAGTTCAGCCCAAACCCTCCTTTTCCTTTTTTTTTCCTCCAATTTCACTCGTTTCAAAAAAACTACTCCAACGTTTCATAAATCAGAAAATTCCCTCTTTGAATGAGTGGGGTTTTACAGTTTACCCCCTTAAAAGAATTTCGTCCCCGAAATTTAAACGCACGTGCTCCTCTTGATCCTATCTCAGGGAACGTCCTGCTCACGACTCACAAGCAAGGGATCTGCGGTGCACTCCCGTAGTTTGGGAATACGCGGAAGTTGCTGGGTAACGGCTCTAGCCCTGCCGGAAGATCTCAAAATTTTCGATAAGTTGCGGGGCCAACTTGCCTCCGACGCGGTCGAACCGCTAAAAGTCCTTCTTAGCCTTACTCTCATTAATACGCGCTCACCGACTGTAAACTCCAGAGGTCTGCGTCTTCTAACTGCATAATTCTTTTGTCGGCTCTGCACGGTCTTTAACTGTTTCCGAGATTACGCAACATTCACTTAATCGCGTTTCACTAGATTACGCTATTTCCTCAATTGCCATACTTGGCGGTACAAAACCGTCTCACCCAACTTCACGAAGAAAAACACGAGTCGATAGCAACTAAACACTTAAGAAAACTAAGGTGAGTATCTCGATATCCCACAACCGAAATTCCGTCGTCAAAGGTATCCTGCTGGAACCCTTTACAGTCAAACAAGTCGAAACCACACAAAACGTAACTCAAGTACTAACCGGTCAAGACCGACTACAGACAACTTCTAAGGGAGTGATACGTACTCCAAACAACAAACAAAAGACCTCACTAACACCGAAGGGTCTGGAACAATCGTTCGTTTCATCACATCTCGTGGAAAGGTAGGCGTAGCTCAAACAAGTGAATAAAACAAGCACCGACCTCTAGTTGGAAGTCGGCACGCCTCAAAACGTACTACCAATAGAAACTCACGTTACTCAAAGTGCGGCACACTTGCCCAATCTTAACGACAAGTCACACCTGGTAAAACCGTTCAAGATTCTCAACCTGAAAAAGATGCAAACCCTCAACAAGTATCACGATCCCAAAATAAGGAGAAAATAACCATTCTCAACCACGGTCGATCACAAAAGTTAACCAACTTGCTATAATTCTCTTACTGTCGAAACCAGTTCACACTTCTGACAAAACCATCTTACAAGTCGCATCATATAAATCACTGCATCTGCGAGACTACGGTTCTCAAACCTGGTGCACGGTTCCGCACAACCATGCACTCTACTAAAATCTTGTCGGACGAACGACGCACAACAACAAGAACGGTGAACCTCGTACTGGCACTCCAGCCGAAAGTGGGTGTACTTCAAGACATCAAAATAAACGTACAATAATCATACTCGTCAGTGAACCATAATCCAAGATTCATCGATAAAGTTTATCCTGATCGGTGGTAATCCTTATACCGCGGACACTCGTTCACGAGCTGTCGATCAAAACAACTTAAACCAACAACGATTAACCTTTAACTTCCTTGTGCCCATGCTTGGCACAAAATCCGACCGACCACACAACACTTCGTTCGGTGCCATCTTGTTACTGGCCTGGAAGCTTGTGGTAGTCTTCATCGGCCATCCGTTGTCGGATTCCCACGTGAGGTGCTCTTACTACTAAGGCGTAACCTTATGGTTATGCGTAGTCCTCGCGGGACGTTTGACGTTCGTTCTTCTCTTGCTGGCAAAGGTACACCTTGGTACCTGGTTCTCGTTTTCCGTATCCTTCTCCGCTGGGAAAGTCGTCAGAACAACTCTTGATGTCATTCGCCGGTTCCGCGTGAACTGGCGGAAAACCGTTTAGTCCTTCCGGAACGAACGTAAGAAGTACATTCTATTCCAATCTCTTAAGTACGACACACACTTGTGCAACTTTTCGCTCGTTAAACGGGAATTCGAAACAACAATGTTTCGATGGTTCGAATCTTAATACTTAAATCCTTTAACAGGGGTAGATGGAGTTGTCAATTACGACTCCTGTGGGTATGGGCCCACCACGCTTCCGCTGCGCTACTCTGATCTCATCGTTTCCTGGTCATCTCTTGTGACCGTTCGGACCGTTTACTGGTCAAGGTCGCAACCTTTCACTGCTCGAGCATTCACTACCGATAGCGTTCGACGAACGTCTGGCGTTTCCCCTATCGGTTCTTAAAACTCGATTCTTACTATCGAATAAGGAAAAGAAATTCCCGTACCACTAGGTCTGTTGCTCCTCTTTCAACCCAAATTAGCGTTCGTTGGTACTATCACACCCCTGGTCGGTTAATTTCGTTTCAACAGAGATTTACCACGCTAACAACACGTCCAAGTGTAAAGCTCAAGTTTTAGCAAACACAATCCACAATGTAAATCGTAAGCGGCACTCTAAGCGATCTCGAGATCGGTAACAAGTCCCTCAGCTCGGGGCCCAGCAATCGCGTATGCTCAGTCCTGTTGAAACAGAAGTCCTCCTCTCGGTGGTGAAAGAATATGCTGCTGTAATAGCATGTCCTCTTATCGGCTCTCGTAGGCCGACCTGCAGGATGGTTTGTGGATCCAACGTTCCATGGGCAGTTCCGGCCCAGCTGTCCAACTGTCTGCACGAAGGGTAAAACTGTGCCACCGGGGCAGGTTCAACCGACACTGCTGCCCCAACCAGTCGTGTCTCATCAAACTGGGTCCGTGGTTGAACAATCCTGAGGTCCTCTGCCTCTTAGTATTGCGGCTCTTTGGCGGCCTTAGGAAGTCACTCGGCCTCGGCCCGTTCTTCCGCGCTCTGGCGGTCTCCTGAAGATGCTTCTCAACGGCTAGCGTCTGATCCACTATTACAGAAAATGCTCATTCTGAAGATAATAACTTGATCCGCGACAGACGGGGTGAGTCCTCCTTCGAACACCCGTGGCGGCTCTCCTCGGTTTGCACCATCTCGGCGCGAAGCAGTACAGAGACGTGAACCTCGCCTCATACTTAGAGACGGTCATCCCTCTTTACTGCATATCCAACAACTGCAGGTGTTGGTCCTCTCGGATGGATCGAGGAAAAGATACTGTTCCAAGAACAATCTATTGAACATCTAAAAGTCACCTCCAACCCTGATCTGCACATGCTGCCACCAGCATCATGCTTCTCTCTCAAGCTGAACGATCGCGAAAATATTCTCAGATGACCATCCGGATACTCTTGAATTAACAAATTTGCGGGTAATCCGCTCCAACCATCACAGCTGTCTCGGGGTCTGAACTCCCGGGATTGATTGGCGTTCTCAATCTACGAAGATTGCTGAGAGCCTGGCCGTGTTGCTGTGCATCTGACCTGGCCTCTTGATAGTGACGGCGTCAGCCGTAGGCACAGACTCTGGTGCCGGTACTACGGTCTCCTATTGAGCGCTGAGCGCTGTTGGTACTGCGCGAACCACCTTATCCATAAGGGTCGCCTGAGTCGACTCTGCGACTGGAAGAACGCTCGATGGTGACCCTACCGGTCTACACCAAAACTCTGGTGCCCTGTGGAAGCCGTACCCTGGCGTTCGTTGTCCCTGCCAGACCAACGGTTGGTGTCTGGCTCTGCCCCACAGCGGGGCGACTCCTGGTTCTTCTCGGACTGTAAGCACGGGACATCTCGCGTACTCGTTGCGTTTAAAACGTAATTACTCAGAAATCAATTTAACTCAAGTAGTTCGATTTATCAAAAAGGGACGTTCTCGCGCGTCTTAAAGAGATCCCACTTGGATCGCTAGTACGAAGTCTCGTTTAGAACAACCGGTTCGATCAAAACACAAGGACGTTCACGCGCGTCCCACCAAGATCAAATAAAGACCAACCGCACTTGGTTCAGTAGATGTACAAATATAATACTTTATATATAGGCAGAAAAGGATGCAACTTAGTGCGTCTCACAACAGCAATCAACGGTGTTCAATCAAATCAATCAACTCCCATAGGAGGAACAATCTCAATCAATTCACATTGTTCGCAAAGCAACAAACATACCCCTAGATTGGGTCTCTTCCCAACATTAGGGTCTAGAATCATAACACGGTAAATTTCCCAATTTATATCCTCCACTCTTTTCCATAATCTCAATCCCTTACTTTTCTCTTATAACTTTCATGTCGATCTCATGTCGTTACAGCCCGATTCAGGCGTCCCCGAATCTCGTTATAACCACTTGACATCCCTCCATCACGCTCGACTACAGTGGCGCCCCTGAGTCAGCCCGCGATAGTGCAAACACTTTAGTTTCTACCGAAAATTCGGCATGACCCGTTTGTATTTTTCTCTAACCATCCGCTTAAGCGGGACATTATATAATAACCTGTACAAAGGGTTCTACCCAAAAGGTTCACACAAAGCATCTCAAATACACAACCTCTTGAACACCATAAATGACTCATGCAGGTTTTAGCAAATAACTCATTATTACCCGGTCAATTTAACCCTTCAGGTTTTACTTAACAAATAACGGCCGTCCTAAGCGGAAAATTCCTTCAATAGTCATTCAATCAACGTGTTACAACCAACCCGAGCATCGCTTGTTCATCCAATCTAAACCCGATCTTAATCTCAATCTCAATCTCGGTCTCGACTTACTTTCCAGTTCAAACTCAATTTCAAAACTTAACTTAAGCCTCAGCTTCAAACTCAAAGTTCATTTCAAACTCACCATCAATTTCAATTTTAATTCTTACAGGACGGTTATCACTTAAACAATTCAACAATTTCACAACTAACATTTCAATACTCTTAAACACGCAGCATTAGAATAGTACAACAAAGTATGGTGTCGGAGCATCATCGGTTCATTCTTCCCGTATCACGAAGCATAGGGGTGTAACCAATCCCGTATCACGAAGCATAGGAGTAAACCAGTCCCGTATCACGAAGCATAGGGGTGTAACCAATCCCGTATCACGAAGCATAGGAGTAAACCAGTCCCGTATCACAAAGCAATCCCGTATCACGAAGCATAGGAGTAAAACCAATCCCGTATCACGAAGCATAGGAGGAACGAGTCTTTCCGGATCACGGAGCCTCGGAATAGACACAATACACAAAAAAAATAGCGCAAGAATACACGAGTTCTACTCTTTTCTCAAATCTCAACCCAATTGGATTATCATCTCAGTTTTAATTCCTTAAATAGCGGTCAATGTCCCAACCAAGTCAACGTATCAACAATTCACCACCTTAACATTTTAACCCGTCAATAAATTAAGCAGCTAACACTTCAATAAGTCCACACCTCGATACACTCCAATAAATCCAATCTCCAACCTCATCAATACCTCAATCAAATAACTCTTCCACTTTAACAAACATGAACCGACCAACACGGTAATAACACACTTAACAGATACTTTACTCAACGGTTAATAAATAACAGTTCGATCATTGCTCGTTAACCCAATACCGATCTCAACCGTTCGGTTTCACCGATCACTGTACTTGACAGTCCATAGGGTAAGGATACCACTCAAGCAATGTAACCGTTGTAATAAAAAGATTCAAATTTAAACAACCATTGGAAACAGTAAGACTCGAGTCGTTCTTACTCTATGCATCAAAGTCTTTAACTTGCATCACGGAGTACACGACTTAGACTCCCTAACTCTACCCACCTAATTGACGTTGGTCCGAGGTTTTGAAAACAAGTTCAAGAGTTACAACCTGTTTCAAATGAAACCAGGCTCTGATACCAAATTGTCACGCCCCAAATCCGGTATTTACCGGACTCGAGACGTGACCGAAATTAATAGTGGAAAAACAATAATTAAATACTAAAACTTTTATAATATTAAGGAAGCTCTCTGAAATCAACAACCATACATAGTTCCAAAACTTAAAATGAGTCAAATAAGTAATGTTTAATATACATGAGGCCAACATAACTCTAGTAAAACCCAAAGAAGTCCAAAAGCTCCCGATCCTCGACCTCCCTAGACATCCGGAACGCCTGTAAAACAGTTAGAAACCAAAGGGGATGAGCTTGCGCTCAGTAGGAAAAACCTTAATAACTCAACCCTTAAGTCAAAGATAAACTGCTTACAAATGTAATTCGAACAACAATGCAATAAGATAAAAGAAGTAATAAGGAAACGGAAACGATTACAACTACGCAATGTATCAAGGTAACCATAACATAAAATAATTCATAATAAATAATTTAAAGCCTCAATAAGAGTAAACTGGGAAATAACAGTATCTTGCCGACCACTTGCTTTCTCAAGCCTCCGATCCATGGATAGATTCTGGGATCACCTCGGTTTCCATAATCCGATCCACCAGAGTATCCACATCATATCAGATTTTCCCTCGGTCCAGAGGAGGTACATGCATCGGGGCACCGAAACCAATTCGGAAATGCCACCTAAGGACCATATGTCATAGGGAACCAAGTAGTGCTCCACTAGGACGCAGTTCCTTGGGGTGAAACCTTAAGTAACCAGAATCAATATCCCGCAGGATCTGCCGAGCCATAGGCTCCTCTCGTCACTCAATATCCCGTAGGATCTGCCGAGCCGTAGCTCCTCACATCACTCAATATCCCGTAGGATCTGCCGAGCTGTAGCTCCTCACATCACTCAATATCCCGTAGGATCTGCCGAGCCATAGCTCCTCACATCACTCAATATCCCGTAGGATCTGCCGAGCCGTAGCTCCTCACATCACTCAATATCCACGGTATCTGTCCAACTCCAACCAACACAACGACACCGGATTACCCCCCGGTGTAGTACCGAACCAAGCAAGCAAACAGACAAACAAACGAACAAGCATACACTTTAAGAATAAGAACAAAGGAAACAAGCATTATCATTCATCCATCAAACAACACACATCGGAACACACTTTCATCACTACGAAGACATCCAACACCATTCCAAACTTACCGTATACTTACCTGTCACGAACCATCGGTACATCGATCACCTGATTGTACCCCTTGGCACAACCAATCATACTCGATCATCCGTTCAAACCATAGTTTATCAACACAATCACTCAATCAACCAAGTATACATTCCACCAGTCAACAATCATGTGAACGATCAATTAAACACTCAATCAAGTAAGCTAACTAGTTTCATTAGACCCTTACTTGTCCTAATAACGAGCAACCAAGCATGTGAACATAGCACACAACTAATCCGAGAGCTCTTCACAGCCTCTCTACCAGTAAATCAATCCCAAGTATTGAAAGCAAGCTTCACTAACCGTCATCATCCTAAGCATATATACTAGTCTCATCCGTTTATTAGTAATTGAAGTACGATTATTCTATTTATTCGCATCCTATAGGCAATTCTAGGACCTTTCCGATTTTATTATCCTAATCATGCATACTAAGCGTTAATTAAGAAATTAAGACTTTCCCTACCTCGTGGTCTTCCTCTAATACTCTGCTGAAAAGTTGATTCGCCCCTACTCCGTTCTTCACACGGGTTCCGGATTGGTCTTCGTCTTCTCGGGCGAAGTCCAATCTGAGTTAAACAGATAAAGGTCCAATCAGTCCCGGTAGTTGTCCAAGGGTCCTCTGAATTGTCCAAAACGTCCTTAAAATCCAAATTTTAAGTCAAATTAACTTAATTAATCAGATTTTATTTTAAAACAAATAAAAAAATCTGTAAACCGGGTCGACCCGGATCCGGGCCCGAACCCGTCCAGATCCGGTCCAGACCTGAACACGGGTCGCCCCTGATCTGGACCCGGCCTGGTCCGACCAAGGCCCACATGGCCAGTCCGAGGCCCACCTGGTCTGTCCGGCCCAAAGGGCCCGTTTGCTCTGTCTGTGCGAGCACGATGGCGCGATTTAGGGTTCCGGCGGGTTCTCGTCTTCTCGCGGGGGTGGCGACGGCAGGGCAGCTCCGAGGGAGGTGTAGAGGCGGCCAGGAGGGACGTCCGACTCCGGCGAGCACGGTGGTGGTTGGAACGCGCCCTCAGCTGCTCCTCCGTGACGGATCTGGCGAGAGGGCGAGGGCTCACCGGCGAGGGAGCTCCGGCCAGCGTCGTCCCGTCCGAGTTCGCCCCCGGTGTCGCCAGAAAGGGAGATGACCGACGATGAAGGTCGGAAAAGAAGGGCGGGACGGGGAGGACACTAACCGTGTTGTCGTTCACGTTGCTGATGCGGCGCGAATCGAGGCCGGAAGGGAAGAGTCACGGCGAGGACTTCACGGCCAGCGTCTTGAGTTCGTTCCGGCGTGAGTTGATCAGTACGAGGGAGGTGTAGAACTGAGAAGGGAAGTGAGACAGAGGAGGAAGGGACGCTCGATCGAGAAAGAGAAGGGGAAAGAGAGAGCGACGCTCGATCCCTCGAATTGCGTGTCAAGTCGCGTAAAGAAGGAGAAGGGTCTGAAGAAGGCTAGGGTTGGCATGGGCTTCACTGGTCGTGGGCCTGGTCCGCGCGTTTGACATGGGCTCGGTTCTCTAACCGGCCCAGTTCAGCCCAAACCCTCATTTTCCTTTTTTTTTTCTCCAATTTCACTCGTTTCAAAAAAACTACTCCAACGTTTCATAAATCAGAAAATTCCCTCTTTGAATGAGTGGGGTTTTACACGTTGTTTGAAGACATCCCGAAAAACACAAGCCAAATCCACAAATTGCGGGACGCTACCACTTCCAGCATAACAGATGGATCCCCGTGATGGTCTCTCCGACCGTGGGCTCATTGCAATGCGAGTGAACAATTCTTCCACTCCCAATGCATACAGTCAAGACTGCTAAACATACCGGGGAACCCTTGGTTGTACCCCGATTCGGGTAATCGTTGCATGTCCTCCAGAGTTGGCTTCTGCTCGTATTCCTCCATGAAAATCTCAGTAACGGCCTCACAAAAACGTTTTACACATTTGAGTATAGTACTTACCCTCATACGTAGGATTTCGTCCAATGAATCGGTCGAGCACCATACGCTAACATTTGTATCGTGACAATGCATTTCTGGTGCGTAGATAACCCCAAGCGTCCAGCACCGCCCGGTTTCTAGACGAAGTAATCGTCATGCTCCGCTACCGCATCCATAACCGTTGAAAGAGTGGTTTGGACATACGAAATCGACGCCTGAACAAATCGGGCCCATAGGTTGGATGCTCGACGAAATAATCCTGCATCAGTCGGTTGTGGCCTTCGAGACGACTTCTGTCAATCTCTCGGAAAGTTTCCCTACTTTCGATCCTTTGCGTCCATATGTTGTTTGTGGCATTTCTCTTTGGATCATTCTGTCTATCCTTCGTCGGAATCGTTGTTCTCAAACACGAAGTTCGGTTTCGACATCCTCCCTCGTTCGAGCCTTATCGTCGGACACTTTTGATCGAAATTGGAGAGAAAAAGTGGAGGACGGTTTGAAAGTGTGGGGTTATAACAAGTGTATGGCGACTGGGAGAGGCGGTTACTTGCTCTGTTTTTCTCTGTCACGATGATCTCTTTTCTGATCTGCCCATCGCCGTCGCTGTCCACCGCTTCATCGTATCTCCCTCTCCGCCTTCCTCCGTCTCCCCCGTCAAATCTCACTTTCCGATCTACCGGCACAGCCATTTCCGCCACCCGCCCCCTCCGCATCTGGCCCCTCGTCACCGATGTGCAGCTCAATAATCGCGAGATCGAGTTCTCTACCGAGTGTGAGGACTCCCAGAAGCTCAAAATCGCCATCATTGGGTTCGGAAATTTCGGCCAGTTCCTTGCTAAAACCCTCGTCCGCCAAGGCCATACCGTCCTCGCCCATTCCCGATCCGACTACTCCGACACCGCCCTCCGCCTCGGCGTGTCCTTCTTCTCCGATCCGGACGATCTCTGCGAGGAGCACCCCGAAGTCATTCTGCTCTCCACCTCCGTGATTTCGACCGAGCAGGTCCTCAGGTCGCTTCCTCTCCAGAGACTGAAGCGGAACACATTGTTCGTCGATGTCCTCTCCGTCAAGGAATTCGCCAAGGATCTGATGCTCGAGGTTTTGCCTCCCGGCTTCGATATCATTTGCTCTCACCCAATGTTCGGACCCGAAAGTGCCAAAAATGGCTGGAGAGGCCTTCATTTTGTTTACGAGCAGGTGAGGATTGAGGGCGAGGAATCGAGGGTTTCACGCCTCCACAAGTTCCTCAACATTTTCGCCAGAGAAGGTTGCGAGATGGTTCAGATGAGCTGCCAAGAGCACGATGTCTACGCTGCTGGGCTGCAGTTCATCACACATACTGTGGGGAGGGTTCTGGGAATGTTGATGTTAGAATCAACCCCCATAAACACCAGAGGATACGAGAGTCTGTTGGAGTTGGTGGAGAACACGGCCGGTGATAGCTTTGATTTATATTATGGCTTGTTTATGTACAACTCCAATGCTCTAGAGATGCTGGAGAGGCTGGATATGGCTTTTAGAGCATTGAGGAAGCAGCTTTTTGGGCAGTTACATGATGTTGTGAGGGAGCAATTGTTTGAGAAAGAGAAGGTGCAATCTTCTCTGGACTCTAATGTTCCCGTCAATGGAGCTGCATAGCCTACCTTCAAAGCTATGAGGTAAACTTTTCGATTTCTGACTCGATTATGTTAATAATGAATATGCTATTACCAGACATTCATTGAATTTGAAAATGACGCCTTTCAAAAATACTTTACGCTTGGGACCATTCATTTAAGATTCTACTTAGGGTGGAGATTTCATGTCCACTGGTGTGTGTGTTCTTGAGATAGCTTGGCAATGGAATTCATGATGAAAATCTAGGTTCAAAAACATAATATGCGAATGTCTTAAGGAGGTGCTAAATGTTGGATGAATCTCTTGACCTTGTGCATTTTTGTTTCATATTGCAACTAAACTTAGTGTGTTGAGTTATGCTGGTATGATCTTGTTACTAATTTGGTTACGAAAATATTCAGAAAACTAGATGCTGCTGCTCGACAATCTGGAAACAATGGTCATATCTCTAGTAGTTTGGATGACAGCTCAAAGCTAAAGATTGGCATTGTTGGATTTGGGAACTTCGGCCAGTTCCTTGCAAAGACTTTTGTTCGCCAAGGCCATACAGTTTTAGCTTATTCCCGTTCTGACTACTCTGATGAGGCCCGAAAGTTTGGTGTTTCTTTCTACTTTGATGCTGATGATTTTTGCGAAGAGCATCCTGAAGTGGTTATTCTCTGTACTTCAATCCTCTCAACAGAAAAAGTCATAAAGTCGTTGCCACTTCACAGATTGAAGAGAAGTACCTTGTTTGTCGATGTACTTTCAGTGAAAGAATTTCCAAGGAACTTGTTTCTTCAAAATTTGGAACCTGATTTTGATGTTGTTTGCACTCATCCAATGTTTGGACCGGCGAGTGGGAAAAATGGTTGGAATGGTCTTCCCTTTCTGTTTGACAAGGTTAGAGTTGGAAGCGATGAATCATGAGTATCCAGATGTAACAAGTTCCTCGACATTTTTGCAAGAGAGGGGTGTAGAATGGTAGAGATGTCTTGTGCAGAACATGATTGGCACGCAGCAGGGTCTCAGTTCATTACGCATACAATGGGAAGGATTTTGGAGAAGTTAGGGTTGGAGTCTACTCCGATCAATACAAGGGGATACGAGACATTGCTGAATTTGATGGAGAACACAGCTGGAGACAGCTTTGATCTTTACTACGGATTGTTCATGTACAATGTAAATGCAATGGAGCAGCTTGAGAGATTGGATCTGGCTTTCGAGTCTTTGAAGAAGCAACTCTTCGGCCGCCTTCATGGTGTTCTCCGCAAGCAACTATTTGAGAACGCTGTCGACTTCCCTGATAAACCTGAACTACCTCAAAACGGTTCTCAACCTTAACCTTATTTAAAGACCGGTTTTTTTTAATTTGGTTAGTTTTGATCTATCTAAATCTGTTGACATGACAATAGTCAATAGTCAATACTCAATACTCAATACTCAATACTCAATAGTGTTATTTTATATCAAGATTCATTACAAGTATACAGACATTGCAATCTATAGTGTAATCAGCCTCTGAAAAAACGAGCCAATCTTACATACAAACAATATTCGAATGTGTATCATCTATCTATCTACACTGTGTATGACAATTTACCGAACATGGACAGAGTGTCGTTGATGAACTGCTGAATTGTAGCTTGTCTCTTGAAATTTATGTAGAAGCCTGATCAAGGATCGAGCTTTCTGGCTCGCATGACCTGTGCCTTCGGTTAGGATTGAGTACAGCGAAGTCATGAGTGAAGGGTCGTTGGCTAGAACGCCAATGACCTCTGCGCCGCCATTGTTGCACAAAGAGAGCAAAATCGAAACACAATGCTCCTTACATGCGCGAGAGGTAGAGGAATTCAAATAGGCTTTGATTTGGGAGAGAGCTGATGTTTTAAGGATCTCGAATGTTCCATCCGCTGAGTCGGCTAAGGTTGCAAGGACTGCTAATGAATCAGAGACAAGGTCGGGTTTGTCGGAGGAAGGTAAAATGTCCACCAGGGATGGAACAGCTCCGGCGGATAGGACCCTGTCGTGGTTCTTTGGGAACAAGAGGAGTCCAAAAATGGCGACTACAGCGTTTTTCTTGCCGCATACGGTACCGTCCCTGAGAAGCTCCGTGAGCGCTGGGATTGCCTCCGGCGATTCGCTGATCATTTTCCGGTACCCTTTAACGGAGGAGAGGTAAAAGATTGTGGCGGCTGCGATTTGCTTTGCTTCCAAGCTCAGTCCGCTCTTGAGAACAGAGAGGATCGGTTTCAAGCCTCCGCTCTCGACGATCACTCTCTTGCCGCTCGTGTGCTTCGAGAGCTTCAACAGAGCTGCAATGGCGTTTTCTTGCCACGACGGTTCGGCGGAGGACAAGAGGTTCAGTAGCGGAATCACAACGCCGGCCTTGATCAAGCAAGAGCGATTAAAAATGTTGGATTTTGCGAGGAGACGAGTCTCGAAAGCCGCCTTGTTCTTCTCAGCCCCAGTTCCGAACACCAGTTTCCTCGCGAGAAACCCAGATAGAAACTTCACGGCGGAGGCTGCGGCGGGACTTCCCGGAGCAATCGTGGTCGTGATGTCGCTGCTCTGGGTCCTCGATTTAGTTAGTGAAACATGATTGTCGGAGCAGAATTGGTGGATGAGGTTTCTGAGGGCGGTGTTTGGGACTAGTTCGGTGTTGGTCAGCTTCTCCCCTGTTTTGGGACATGTAAAGTTACCAGATTTGAACCATTTTTGAATCGACGACCGGTTGTAGGTCTGGCCGGTGGAGACTGTCACCGGATCGGTCATGAGCTCCAGCGAAATCGGGCACCGGAAATCTTCCGGGTTCACTGAAATATGCGACTCGAAACTGCATCTACCATCTGTTCGATCAAAATCCTGACCCAGAGCTTCGAAGACCACGACTCTGCAGTAGCTCATGAACCCAACCAAGCTGCTCAGAAACGGAGCTTCCCTCTCCTCCAGACCCATCTCTTGCAAAAACTTGATCTCCTCGTTGCACTCGCTCCAGCTCCGAATCTCCAGATAATTAACAACCCACTTCATGACACTCCTCTCCGGTTCGAATCCCTTCTCGAACTGCTCCAGGATCCACCGGACCCGACCGGAGGCCCGCTCGTCATCTGGGTCGACCTCGAATTTGGCCTTACGGGCTTGCTTGGCCACCAATTCGACCAGCTCCATGATTTCGCCGGAGACCCCTATCAAATGCAGCGGCAGGACGTCAAGCGCGGTGGCCACAGCCCGAATCAGGATTCGGAACTGGCTGGAGACGAATTCGGACTTCATCAGAATCCAGAGCCTGGCTCCTTCTCTCGTGCAATCTTCTAGAAGGAATTGGATTTTCTGGAAGGCTACGTGGAGCTCGGAGAAGCCCAGCACGGTGGATTCCGGCAGAGCGATACTCTGATCCTGAATCTCCTCGAAGAACATCAGGAGGATCCCGATTTGTCTTTTAACTTCCCTCGCATTTCTCCTCTGGGTCGGGAAGAACTTGGAGCTGTAATCCACTATGTTCCGCGACAGTGCGATTAACGAAACGAGAAGGGTCGCCGGAGATACGCCTTCACAGGGACGAACCGCCGGAAATTTTAGAATCCGGCGACCGGAGTTCTGAACCATCGAAACAGAGCACACGTTGTAATCGCTTTAGAATGCAGAGCTTTTTTTCGGTTCCTTGAGGAGTTATTACGGTTAGAAAAGCATGAATTATAGAGGAAGCGTTTGAGGAAGGAAGGAAGACACGTGGCGAGCTGAGGTGAATCGGGGTGGTGAGTTGACTCGGAGGGCATCGACTGGGAGATGTATAATTTGGGAACACGTGTGAGGGGGACACGTGGGAAGCCCCGTTTGGGCGGAGGGTGGTTCTTGGATCGTGGGTTAAAAGATATTTGGATATGGCTTCGGGTTGTACGGACAGGTTTGTTTGGAAGTGAGTGACGGACAGTGGGACCAACAAACCGACCACGGGACACGTGGAGGCACATGTGGGTGACATGTCTCCCTTGGGCAGTGGGGATGTCATAGCATCCGAAGCTATACTCAATCTAAGGTTTCTGTTTTGTTTTATTTTTTTTTCTTCACAGTTTGTTCTCTTTATATATTTCTTGCACAGGGAAGCAATTTGTGTGTCACGTGATGTCGTTCGTATCACGATGTAACAGTAGTTTATGGATGTAAATTATCGAGAGGAGAAATCAAATACAAAACATGTCTTAACCCTAAAAACTAGAGAACCTATCTAAGCCATTTATTTTAAGAATGAATGAATGAGATGCAATTGAGTAGTTGACTGCAAAAAAAACAACACTTTTTAATAAGTGGTAAGAGCTTTTTAGTAAAACTATCATATTTTTTTAATCAATTCACTAAATTAATTTTTCCCGCTTCGTTTGAACTCCGATTGGATTCAAACTTGCGCCATTAGTTTTGTTTTTTTAAGGGCTTTAAATCAAGATCAGTCATGAATATATTTTGAAACACGAAAAAAAAATTATTTCGGTGTTGATTTTTTTTAAAAAAATCTGGGTAATTTTTATCAACACTTTGCTCTGGATTTATCAACACTTTTACACTGGTTTTATCAACACTTTACACTGGTTTTATTACCTCATTTTCTAAAACTGATCATGATTTTATCACTTCATCGCGTGCTTTTTATGAACACTAGTTTTATCAACACTAAACACTAGGTTTATCATTCAATTACGTGTGTTTTATCATCCCCGTCACATGGTTTTTTTGAAGCACGAAAAAAAAATTATTTCGGAGCTGATTTTTAAAGAAATTATATCTGGGTAATTTTTATCAACACTTTGCTCTGGTTTTATCAACACTTTACACTGGTTTTATCAACACTCTACACTGGTTTTATCACCCCATTCTCCAAAACTGATCATGATTTTTATCATCTCATCACGTGCTTTTTATGAACACCAGTTTTATAAACAATAAACACTATGTTTATCATTAAATTACATGTGTTTTTATCACCCCATCACATGTTTTTTTATCAACGCTAAACTCTAGTTTATCACACCTATTATCAAAATTGAACATGGTTTTTATCACCTCAGTACATGTTTTTATCAACATTTAGAACTAGTTTGATACCTCCGATATAAAACATTGATTAGTGAAGATTTATCAACACTCAACATTTTTTTATCACTCCGATATACCTTTTTATTTCCGTGCTTCAAAATATATTCATGATTGATCTTGATTTAAAGCCCTTGAAAAAATAAAAATATTAGCGCAAGTTTGAAGCTAATCGGAGTTCAAACGAATCGGGAAATATTAAATTAGTGAATTGGTTAAGAAAAAAATGGACACTTGTCCACATGGCACCATGCTTTTACAATTATGCCCTTGCTTGTGTGAGAATGGATGAAAGTGACGTGAATTTGGTTGAAATTGAGGTGATGATGTGGCATCATGGTGAATGTTGGATCTTAGGTGTGTGTGGCTAGGATTGGTTCTCTAGTTTTTAGGATAAGAGGAGTTTGTAGCCGATTTCACCTCATCACTATGATATCTAAAATATAATAGATGTAGATTATCTTTCAAAAATAAATAGATGTAGATTACTGAGGTTACTCCATGTCCTAACCCCCTACTACACTTAATTGTCAAATCCGCACCCACGTTTTGGAAAATTGTCAAATAGTAACGAATTTCAAAACTGAATTATTAAAAACCAAAAAGTACTGTTTAAATTGACTGTTTTTGTGAACAGTGAATCACGTGCGTCTCACGTGACTCATTTTATAATAGAGCTTGGGCGAGCTGAGGTCACGAAGAGATGAAATTCGAAACTCGGACACAAAGAGATGAAGTTCGAAGAGCTGAGATGAAGAGATGAGGTCATGAAGAGATGAGGTCATGAAGAGATAATTTGGGCCAAGTTAACGTCCGAAGGAAGAACATATTTGAGGGTAAACTCAACTTTTCACTTGACCAAGTTAACGTCCGTTTAAAATTAGAAACATTTAGCAATTTCAGTTAATTGACCGTTACTACATGGCAATTTCAATAGTATAGAGTTTGGATTTAACAATTTCTGAAAGTTGGGCCTTAGGACATGGAGTAACCCCTAGATTATTCAACATAAGTATTAAGGAGATGGTTAGTTACACTCAGTACTTGAACTGAACTGATGTTTTAGAGATTGCTCTAGCCTTAGTTTTACCATGTCTATGTCGTCGTTTTTGTCTGTCGTGTTGCCGCCTTCAACCGCTAACATGTCTCCATCCTCAGGTGCTCAGCATATTTCCACACCCCTTATCATGCCTCAAAGCCTCCATCTGGCTTCGTCAAACCAGTACATGAACGGAAGAAACATCGCCCAAAAAATCCTCCTTCGATCACGGCATCGCCACCCCCTACCGAACTTCTGCGATCTTCATTGTTGAAAGACCAATCATTGGTGATTTTCTCGTCGAGAGATACTACACCAACTGCAATCTCGACCAAGGTGAAGAAAGGCCGACCGATTAAATCACTTGGCCAAGCCTTGTCGAACACTTCCATGGGGCCTTCTCAGGCTCTTGTGGATCTCTCGGAGAAGGACGAGAATGCCTTCGGCGAGAACAGAAGGTCGACTTCGATCATTGTGGATCCTTATGTTGAATCCTTTAAGCCCCTCGATTTGAATCACAGAGATTAGGATTAGCGATTATGGGTGGCGATGGAAGCAACAATAGATGGAACATCGATGACGACGATGTGTTGTCGTGGTTCAATAACATGAGCCCTTGTTGAGCCCAACAAACATGTGAGACCTCGTCAGTTCCAATGAGTACCATACGGGAGAGCGGGACACCGTTGAAAAGACACGTCCCGTTACAATGGGATTTGAAATCGATCCCAAGTTTCCTTCTTTTCCTGGGGGACCTACTTTGATGTTTGATATCATCCTCACTTTAAGGGTCTTCACCGAGGGACCAACGTGTTCAGTAGAAAAAAATAGGTTGATCTGAGTCGAGCCTGTGAAAGTGCAAGATGTGATAGTAGCGTGCATCTAAGGGGAATAGGGATCCACCCCTAAATCGTCACTTGGATTAACCAGACAATCTTGTTACAAGGTCAACATTTCAGGCATGTCCGGAGTTATAGCTCATCCTTCAGTTTATGTCTTTAAATTCTCTTCCATTGTCTTTTAATTAATAGATTTCTCGTCTTACGCAGAATATCTTTTACCGAAAACTTTCATTTTTGTTATATGATGTCACGCTCTAAATCCGATATTGACCAGATCCGAGACGTGACTTAGTGAAATTAAATAAAAACGAATCTAGATGGGATTTAAGTATGAAAAAGAGAGAATAATATAAATCAACAAAGTTTACTTCTTGAGTCTCAAGCTCAATCAATATAAAATGGAAAGTGCAGTACGTCTCTAATGACAATAAGTAAACCCCGGCCATCCGCTAGCTCCCCAGCTCTGCGTGACCCTCTAGTCCAAGGCATAGCTATCACCTGTAGAAAATATAGTAAGGGGTGAGCTTGACGCTCAGTAGGGAAAACCACAAAAACCTCCTCAATTCGGATTTACCAGAACACCTTTCCACAATTTGAAATATTTTAAGAGAACCGAAATGACAATACAACACTTAAGCCATTTAACAGTTAACACTCCCTTGATATGACACTCCTAGACCAACCATACCAACTTAACTCAACACCAACCATTTGACTAAGGCACACACCGAAGGGAACAAACCAAATAAGACACCCAAATGCGTTTCCAACTAACTTTTGACAATTAAAAGGAGAGGGAGACAACGAGAACATGTAACTCAAATTAAACAACTTTCACTTTACTCGACCACAAACTATTATGAAAAATCCTCGTCCAAAGCCCCTTCACGACCAACTCACGGATAATCACAAAGACAACGCTTTAACTTACACGGAAGCCACACACATGAACTTCATCATCAAACAATCAAAATCAAGTCATACACGATCACACACAACTCATAACAAGGAAAACACTCATAGCCACAAGACATCAATACTCAATCAATTCAAAGCAACATAAAACACACAACTCGTAACCAACTTCCCCGCTCGGCCCGACGCAGCCGCACACAACTTCCCCAACACAAAGTCGGGATAGGCGGTCAACCTCATTGCGGAACAAAGCGTTTTACCGATCGACGGAAGGCAGGGAAATCGCCTCTTCGCGGCGTCATCTCTCGCGGTGCTCAACACATCGTTTTACCGAGTGCTAGTCGGAAGGTAGGGAAACCACCTCTTCACGGGACACATCGTTTTACCGACTCACGGTCGGAAGGTAGAGAAACCACCTTTCTCATGTAACCAAAGTACCATAAACGCAACACTTTACCGATTACGCGTCGGAAGGTACGATACACCTGACGGAAGTACATCTCTCACACTTTACCGGCCGCGCATCAAACAAACACAATCACACTCACAACCAGGGTCACAATCACATTCTCAAACAGGATCACAATCACAATCTCAAACTCACAAAACGATCACATACTTACCATTACTTACCGACACCACTCTCCACGTGGTAACCCCACCGGCTTAACCGGTATTCAATCCCCAACATTCCCAGTTCAACAAATCAGATAAACGGGAAAAAGCCAAACCAATCACTAATATGCATCACCGAGTTCAACTCTACTCATTTTCATGTTCGTTAATTATTATCCGTTCAAACAACACAACATCAAGCAGATACACACAGCAAACAATCCTACAGGCACGACATAGTCCGATTCTACCAGCACGACAATTTCCCAAGACAGAATCGTAAATGTTCATAATTTATACGTCTACGCTAGTTATTCACATCCTACATGCATACTAGTTCTTTAACCGGCTATTAGGTTTTCATATATGCAATCTAGTACATCCGAAATAAAGCGGGTTTCGAGATAATACCTACCTCAGTCTCTATCTGGGTCGCCAAGATGTTGACGTCCTGGCCAAATCCAGTCTTCTCCGTGCTCGGGGTAAAGGCCTGGTTGTAACACAAAAGGGACCGTCATCAGTCCCGGTCCAACTCGTAACGGTCCTCAAATTAATAAATTAAGTCCAATGTTTCGTTGTCCAAACGTCCTTTAGAAGTCCGATAAGTCCTTTAGAATTATCTTATTTTAATTCAAATATTTAATTAAATTTATTAATTAAAGTTGTCTTGACCCGACCCGACCCGAGTCTGACCCGAACCCGGCCCGAATCCAACTCAAACCCGGTCCAGCCTCAGACCCGGACCTGACCCGAGCCCGACCCAGACCCGGATCAGGCCCGAGTGCAGATTCAGTTCAGAATCCGGACCCAAGCCCCGTCCAGTCCAGGCCGAGGCCTAGAACCAATCAGGCCCGTCTGAGCTCGGATGTGAACCGGCCCAAAGCCCGTCAGCGACGCGGTCGGGTGACGGTGGCGGCGGCGGGAAGCTCGACGGAGGGGTTCTTCACGGTGGGGGTGGCGTCAGGACGCTCGGGACGTTGTGGGGAGGTCGTCAAGGCATGAATCGAGCTCCTCCAAACAGATCCAACGCCGTTAGGAGTTCGCCGTCGTGCGAAACTCATATCTGGAGCGAAGAACTCCAGCGAGCACCTCCGGCCAAGCTCGGCCCCAAACGAGCTTGCTCTTGCTTGATTTCCAAAAAAGAAGGGAAGGGGAAGACGGATCCGGTCTGAAACGTAACTCATTGTCACTGCTTAGCTTCGGTTCGGGTATGGTGAAGCTCGACGAGAAAATGGGCAGCTGCGTTTCGGTGTGAATCGAAGAGGAAGAAGAGGAGGGAAGGTGGGTTCTCTGGGTTTTGGGTGCGAGGGAGTTTCGTGGGTGGAAGAGGAAGTAGAAGAAGGAAGAGAAGAACGGGAGACGGAGCTGTAACTCCGGCGAAGTGCGAGACGAGGGAGACGGGCGTGAGAGAGCTCGGGAGCGAGGTTGAAGATGAGCCTCGAACTTCGTGCGTGCAAATGGAGCTGAAGCGGCGCTGGGGCGAGTTTTGATCGCTAGGGTTTGAGTGCGTGAGGCTTGGGCCAGCTCTGGCGCGCGTGCGATGGGCCTGGTCTGGCCTGGCCCAAAGTCGAGTCTGATCAGGCCCAAGCCTGATTCCTTCAATTTTCCTTTTTTGTTTCCCCCTCATTCCAGTTTTTCGATCCGTTTTCCAACCCCGCCGTTTTAAAACCGTAATTTAAACTATTAAATTATCAGGTATTTACATATGATATGTATCATCTAAGAGCATAGATTAGATTATATTCGGAACTAGATTTGCATCTTATTGATCTTAAAACAAAAATGACTTTTAAAATTTTTTAATATGTCATAAATAAGCGGATGATGTCCAACCCACCTACAACCCATCTACAAATCTGATAAATGAAATCCGTAAATAAAAATCAATTTGTGGATGGATGATAGGTCTAATTTTTGTTGAATCTTTGTAGACAGATCTAAAATTATACGGATGAGTCGGATATCCGCCCACAGAGCTACGTGTTAACAAGTGTTAGCCTCGGTGCCCGTAGTCCGATCGTAAATGTCCAATTGTAATTATCATCGTTGGCAATATAAATAACGCGGCTTTTATATTACTTAAGTGTTGGAGTAATATGTCGTGTGTATTTCCGATCTATGCCCACCATGCGAATAGAACCATAGATCAGGATGGATTGCACTCGATGAGGTCCCTAGTCAATAGTCTTCTCTGGAAGCGACTAGTATGAGATATGACTCTTGATGGCTTACGTTCTATTAGCCATAGGAAAGGGTTCTGGAGTCTGATCATAAACATCATGTGGGACATGATGTTGGACGACCCAACCTGAATATGTTCCATAGATTAAGTCATGAACATGTTCAAAGTCGTAGCTTGTCAGGTATCCTTAGAACGAGGAGTCTATATGATTGCTATGCAGTAAACAACCAAGTTTGACCTGAAAGCCCAACGTTGCACCGTGACTGGGCTTCCATAACGGCCAGGATTGGCTTGGGGAATGACTGCATGAGTGACATGATAGACGGCTAAGGTATTTATCCCTCATACTGCGGTATGGGAAAGATATCTGGTTCACGGCCGCTTGATCGAGAGTGAC
The DNA here is from genome assembly GCA_963921825.1 of Erodium maritimum. NCBI lineage: Eukaryota > Viridiplantae > Streptophyta > Magnoliopsida > Geraniales > Geraniaceae > Erodium > Erodium maritimum. The sequence continues at coordinate 47,621,501 of OY997596.1, read as the reverse complement.
TGACAGGAAAGCATGGCCATGCACATGATACTGGGTATCATAAGGTCAGTCATCTCACATATCAAGGAACATGGATTGAGGATAATAAGGATGACAGCTCTATGCCTTATCTCAATCCGGATATCGGTGATAAAGGGATAATGACAAGGACGGCTGAAAGGTCAGAATCGACATGACGCGATTCGTTATGCAGGGTCGGGCAATACTGAGTCTCGTCAGTCGCCACTTTGGTAAGATCAAGTAAAATGAGATTTTATGTTGATCTTACCGACATGCATAGACCTAAGGGTCACACCGACAGTTTGATACTCGATAAGAACATGACGAACCTAAGTTGGAGGGAATTGTGGCGGGGATCGCCATAGTGGACCGGCTAGCATATTGGGCTCGGCATGGGCTCTCTTGGAGAGGCCCATGGCCGGCCCATATAGGCTAGGCCCAACAAGGACTCAAGTCATTAGATGACTATTAGTCTTGTTGACCAAAATTGGGTGGGACCCAATTTCCACTAAACTAATAAACTAGGTTGTTTATTAGTTCCACCTAGCATCTTGGCATGGACACTTGTCTCAAGTAGAGAGTTAAGTGATTCCACTTAACTAAGCATGCAAGATAGGTTGGATGACACAACATGCAAGTGTAGAGAATTAGAGAGAGTATTCTTCTTCTTCCTCTACCTTGGCCAAACTCTCTCCAAGCTTCAAGGTTGGTCTTTTCATGTTCTTGAGTCATCAAACTCAAGAAATACGTTGGCTTTGATTCCGTTAAGGATACGTAGGCGTCCAAGGGGCTCAAGCCATTCAAAGTTGGGTGTTGTTGAACCAATTTCGGACAACTAGAGGGTGCTGATTTTCAGCACAGTTTTGTCCGACCAGTCACTTTGAGGAGCTCGATCGGAGGATCATCCGATGTCCGATGAAGCTGATTTTTGGAGTGAACGTTCTCCACATATGAGTATTCAATCTGACCAAAGGGATTTGAGTTTCAACGGTTAGTTTGCGAGAAACACGAGCTGCAAGATGAGGCACTAGCAAAGGTGATGTGCTCAAACCTTTGCTGAATTTTCAGACTTGTTTTTATATTTGGTAGACTCATCTCGATTGATTCGTGGTTAATCTTCCGCTGCAATTTTGAATTTAACATGTCCACGACATCGAGACCCAACAACAAGATACCATCAATATGTATTTTAATATTTTTTTTGAGTAAACGTGCAATATATTTCCTTGAAGAGAGTTAGTACATGCTTGAAAGCCTTGACGGAACAAACAAAATAATCCTATCCACTGAAAAACGTTGAAGACGTTTTGTTGAAATGTCATAGCTTGAAGAAGAAGAAAGTGGAGAAAGGGAGCCCTTTTGGTGGATTTCCTCCTCAAATCTCCTCCAAAACTACTTCATCTTCATCCCCTCTTCACTCCTAAGGTGAGTACCCTTTGAAAACCCACTTCTGATGAAGATTGAGTTATGGGTTTGTTAGAAAAAGCATGAGCTAGGTTGTGTTTCCATAGGTTTGAGCTTGGATTGTTTAGATGATTAATTTGTGAAGGAAAGTGGAAGTTTTTGATGGAAATCTAGTGGTTTTTGTTGTTTTGATGAAACCCAATTTGGGTATTGAAGTATTGAGGTTTGTGAGGCTGATTTGGAGGTTTTGGGAGGTCAAAAATGGAGTTTTGAGGGGTTGAATTCGTGGAGAAGAAGTTGGAGGAAGAAGAAGGACGAAACTGTCCGGACCCGTCATGGATCCGTGATGGGGATCGTGATGGAGTGCGTCACAGCTCCGTGATGGAGACTGTGGCGGCATACGTAACGGATCCGTGACGTCACCCGTTGTCACGCCCCAAATCCGGATTACCATCCGACCAAGTCAACACTTCACATTTAACCAATCGATCAACAGCCGAACAAGGTGGCAACCCACTAAACGATCACTCAACCAAGACAAACAAACAATAATACAACTCGAGCATCACTCGCTCAGTCAACCTCGATCTCAATTGATCGACACAACAGTTTAACCAAGGCACACAACAAAACGCACCACCTGTCTCGGAGCTCTCTGCGTCTGAGCTTGACGCTGCTGAAACTGCGTTGACTGCCCAGTCTGTGACTGTTGTGGTCGCAGGGACGACACCTCCAAAAGTCAATCGGAGCACCTGGAGATGAAGTGTTCTTATTGACCACACTGATGACAAAGCGGTGGCCCAGCACTCGACCTCTCCTCAGGTCTACCCGCTGGACGGTCCACTGATCCGCTGCTCCCAGGACAGTCTCGAGCCATGTGACCCGGTCGCCCACATCCTTAGCACGTGCGCCCTCTCATGGAAGGTCCAACTGAAGCCACCGACCCAACCTGTCACGGTCATCTCGACTGGGTCTGAGTTTGAAACGATCCCGAGGTCCTCTGCCTCGTCGGATCCTGAGTCTCGGTTGGCCTCATAGAGCTGCTCGACCTCGGTCTGACCTCCCGAGTCCTAGTTGTCTCACGGAAATGTCGCTCCACAGCCAAGGCCTGATCCACCAGGTCAGTAACATTATGGCACCGTACGAAGCAGTGTATGGTAGGTCGGGTCAGTTGCCCAAACGAGGCATAATTGAGGGTTAAAGAGTCGACCCTGTTGGCCCCAGAGGCGGATTTAGGGGGGTTTAGGGTATTCCACGGCATACCCTGCCCCAAGAAAGTTATATATAACTGTAGAGCTTTCAGATACCTTCGATTTGATATTTTACGGGCCTAAATCGGAGTTCGTATGAAGAAGTTATGATCATTTGAAAATCTGTTGCGTGTATAACCTTATTTTACTTAAAAATGCTCTTTTTACACTCAAAATGTCTACTACACTTTCCACCAACCTTTTTCATAGTTTTTTGTAGGTGGTATATGAAAAGGTTAGATTAGATGTAAAACATAACGGTTCAGTAGTATATATTTACAAGTATTTATAGTCATTGACAATGAAATAGTATTGACTCATTTTTTAAAGGAAATCATGTCTCATATTCTATACATAGTATGAATGAATATATATTTTACCTAGAGCGCTCTGCCTATGGAGGACCAAACAATGTATGATTGATCGTTCGACTAGCATGACGTGCATGGGTTCATCAACTATATTTTATAACTGAACTTTCTTCATAAAAATTGTAGATATCATAATTCTATTCAATTTGATATCTTACGGGACCAAATGAGAGCTCGTATGAGAAATTTATGTCAGTTGAAAAATCGATCAAACTTTATCACTTCTTAAACCGACTTTGATTTTTTTTATTACATTTAATCATTATCGATGGCATGTGCGTACCTCTGGTTGGCCCTGAGTGGTTCGGGAAACGATTGGGAGATGACGTGAATTGTGAACGACTGAGAACCATGTAGATTCGATGCGGAAGCGCGAGGATGAGGTACGCACGAGGTATACAAAACCGTTTGGTCCATGAGGAATTGGTATTTGTAGTATCTTCAATTTTGTGGTACTTGGGTTGGAACAACTTGTAAATTGATTCGATTGGTAGTATGTGAGCGAATATCGACGGTAAGCGCGATATCACTGGTTGGATCACCTTCGATGATCGATCTGACGGTGTGTCACCTCTTGTAGAGTGCCGACGAGTTGGAGTCTCGAGGTGCGCACGCTTTCCGACAAGATGTTGATAAGATGTACTGTTGCTCCGGACCGTGCCGTAAGTGTGAGATCCAACGTCTAGTTGTTTTGATTGCGTGTAGTTCCTTGTATTATCGTGTGTTGTTGGTCGTGACGTAACCACGTTTGGAGTCCGGTGGCGATTGTCCAAGTAATGGGACGTGACACTTCTTTTGTTTGGTTGTGTCTGCGATACTTGGCTAAGTGAAGTGAGTAGTTGAGGAGAAGTGTCGGTGAGTTGGATCCGTTTTAAGTGCGATGTGAGAATAGTTCATGTGCGATACCTATACCGACGGACGGTTCCGGTATAGGATATCTCAGCCAAACTGCGTGTGGCGGTGCGACGTCTCTACCGACGGAGGATTCCGGTATAGACTAACTGGTTTAAGTGTTTCCGTGTGCTTGAGGAATAATGGACTGGGAGTTTTAACCGGACGTTACCTGAGATAGAGTCAAGTGGTGCGCGTCCGTTTTAAATTTCGAGAACGAAATTCTTTTAAGGGGGTAGATTGTAAAGATCGCCCTGGTTTAAAAGAAGTAATTAATTAAATTTATTCGTTGGAACATCGTGGTTGGAAAACGGGTCGAAAAAATTGGAACAAGTGCAAATTAAAAAGAAAAGGGGGGGGGGGGGGGGGGGAGGAACTTTTGGGCTGGACCAAGTTTGGGCCCAATCAGAAGGATTGATCCCAAGCCCAGTACGCGTGAGGCCCAACCCTAGCGCACTTGCCTTTCTTCTTCCTCGCGCGTGCACGCGTCCCAAGGTAGAATCGCAGCCACCTCCTTCTCCTTCTCTCTCGATCCTTCCTCATCTCCCTCTTCTCCTCTCTCGCCTCCGGCCTTTGCCACCGTCATCGCCTTCGCCTCCGTTCACAGAAAAGCCACCGCGCACGAAAGAGACAAGCTCGCCGGGAACCCCTCTCTAGTTCATCGCCGGAGCTCCTCGCTCGTGTTCTTCCTCTCCGAGCTCGAATCGAGCGAGCCAGCGACGGGAATCGCACGACTTGGACTTCGCCCGAGAAGATCAGAGATAGGCCCGGACGTCAGCAGCTAGGAGACGCAGCTGTTGTGATCGTCTTGAGGTAGGGAACGTAGCGAATACCGATTCGATTACGGAAAGTTACTAGCATGCATGATTAGGAAATAACAATAAACGGAAAGGTCCTACTTCGCTTATAGGATGTGATTCACTAGAATAGCCGCTTTCGATTATTAAATAACCGGACGAGTCTTAGTAATATGTAGGATGTGATTCACTAGAATACTTGCTTTCAATACTTGTGTGCTGATTGAGATGCATGCTGCGTGTTATAACCGCTGTGTGAGAGTCTAAATAAGATTATACTCGGTGAAGCATGTTGTGACTGTGTGCGGGCAAGTGTGCCGTGTTTAATATGAAGTGATTCTTTGGTTGTGATATGATCGGGTGAGTGATAGACCAATTGTGTGTTTTGTTGAGTTGGTCGGTTGGTATACTGAGGTCAACTATAGCATTGTGATGCGTGTTATACTCTTGATGTGTGTTCCAAGAGGAGGCGTAACCTGTGCGATGCCTCCACCAAGGGATAGTTCCGGTGCATGTCATTGAGGCCAAGGATGGCGTGGTAGATACCTCGATTCTCCGTGATGGGAAGGTGTACGACCGGGGTATGTGCCGGTCTAGTATGCGTGAGGCCCTGATTCTACGTGACAGGAAGACGTCCGACTGAGGGATTTCCGGTCTGGGATGTTACCCCGATTCTACGTGATGGGAAGATGTCGGGACTGAGGCTTCGTGTTCCGGTACGACATAAATGGAACGGGCTGTGATAGCCGGAGATGTTGGAATGATTGTACCACGTTTTGTGTGGGTCTGCTGTGTGTGTTGTGCGTGCTGTTTGGCTTTGTACGTCGTCTGATGTGTGTGTTGTGCGTGCTGTTTGGCTTGTGCATTGTTCTAAGTGTGATTATGGTCTTGTGAGAGTGTTTGGTGACTCGAGGTGCTGTTATACCTGGTTTCTGTGTTGCCGTGCGAGTTCGCACGTGTGTTCAGTTGCGAGGTAACCATGGGCATTGTCCATTGAGAATTGTTAGGTGATAAGTGTCAAGAGCAAAGTTGAGAAGAGTGTATGTGTTCGGTTCATTGTGAGTTGATTTACGGGTCGTGCATGAGTGAAGGTCAAGCGTTGTCTTGGAGTAATTGTTTAATTTGACTTTTAATTGTTATGCTTACTAGTATGCCCTAATTGGACGGTTACTCGTGGTAGTGAACTGATGTTCATAACCTTAACTACTTCTCCTGCTGAGCGAAAGCTCACCCCTTACTTTGTTGTGTTTTAGGTCTTGAGTGGGATTTGTACTACCTGGATGCTCGATGCTTGGGAGCTAACGAGGGTCCTAGGCTAGCTTGTCTAGAGACGTACTGTGATTTTGAATTAAACTTTAACTTTGGATTTTTTTGAGCTGTTGAATCTTTTATCGGATTGTGGTGACAATTTATTATTACTTTAAACCTTATTTCATTTAAAGTTGTTTTAATTATTATCGTTTTAAGTTCACGTCTCGAGTCCGGTCAAAACCGGATTTGGGGCGTGACAAGGCAAAACCCAAACAAGGCACTTCACTGCCCGAAACTCTCGTCGTCTCGGATCTACGCGTAGGACAAATCCGACTTGCGTACACGAACACTAGAACCCTAACGACTTAACTCTACCCACCTAATTGACGTACGGTCCAAAGTTTTGAAAAACCAGGCTCTGATACCAAATTGTCACGCCCCAAATCCGGTTTTGGCCGGACTCGAGACGTGAACTAAAGTAATAACTAAATATATTAATAAAAGGAATATTAAACGAAATGTAACTCCGAAATTTAGCTCCAAATCAACAAATTCGGTGCCACGAGTCAACCCTCAAAATATAATTAAGTAAAAACAAGGTTTAGTGCAAGAAAGGAAGCACGTCTCTACTAAATAAGAAATCCCCGGACTCTCGATGAGCTCTTGAGCTCTGAGACGTCCTCTAAACCGACTCACGATCGAAACCTGTAGAACAGTAAACAGAGGGGGTGAGCTTTCACTCAGTAGGAAAAAGTAGTAAAGGGAAAGGACTTCCGCTCCGTCACCATAATTACTAAATCAATAATACTTACTAATAAATGATAACATAAACAGAAGCCAAAGGGAACACAACTTTATCGACAGTGGAACCACGCTAAAGAAACATGCAAAATAACATAACATTATACTGCTATGACCACTACGAACGTCACTCAAAGCGACATCACACGAACGCAAGATAAGTAAACCATGATACTCCGATCAACACATGCAGCTCAACATATCGTACCGGAACACGAAATCGGTCTAGATATCTTCCCGGACACACAACATCGAGGTGAAACAACATACATCATACCGGAATACACCCTCGGTCTAGATGTCTTCCCGGACACACAAGATCGGGGTGAAACAATACATCATGTCGGAATACCCATCGGTCTAGATATCTTCCCAGACACACAACATCGGGGTGAAACAACATGCATCGTACCGGAATACCCATCGGTTTAGATGTCTTCCCGGACACACAGCATTGTGGTGAAACAACATACATCGTACCGGAATACCCATCAGTCTAGATGTCTTCCCGGAAACGCAACATCGGGGAAAGAAAACAATACATCATACCGGAATGCACCATCGGTCTAGATGTCTTCCCGGAAACGCAACATCGGGGTAAAACTCATAACAAACATACCGGACCGGCACACACCTCGGTCGGGTATCTTCCCGTCGCACGGCGGACAAGTCACACCACACAAGACCATACCAAACATGTTACACCGAACTTATTATACCATCAAAGCTTACCGACACAACTTACCAAACACACAACATCGGTCTATCATTCATCCGATCATATCACAAGACAACAATTCATATCACATTCAACACATTCATTCACCCAATCATATCACGAGACAATAATCCATATCATATTCATCACATCCTAATAGCATAACATGATTCTTAAATTAACCAAGGAATATACTATACGTCAACGTTAAAGAACTACTAGCCACAATAAAAAACTATCAGCACACACAATCCTAAGGCACGACATGGCCACATGTGATTCTACAGCACGACAATTCCCATAATTTAAATACGAGTATACTAGTTAATCACATCCTATATGCAAGCTAAGACTTTACCGGTTATTAAATTCCTAATTCCTATATGCATATTATTAACATTTTTTAATTAAAACGGTAATTACTACTCTTCCCTACCTCAAATGCTATCCAAACGCTTAGTCAACGCGAACACCTAGAAGTCTCATCCTCCGAGCTCGAGAACGACGTCTAGTGTAAAGACAAGGGAATTTTAATGTATTAAAGTTTTGGTAGGAACGTCACGGATCTGAGAACGGGTGAATTTTGGATCAATTTCAAAAAAAAAATGAAAAGAAAAGAAATAAAAAAAAGGAAGAGGGGTTTAGGCTTGGGCCAGCCCAGACCCAGACATGTGGGCCGAGCCAGACCAGGCCCAACCCGCGCGCGCAAGCACACTTGTCCAGGCCCGACTCCCTTTCTCTAACCCTAGCAGGCTTCAGCGCAGCCTCATTTCCATGCACGATTACCGAGGCCCTTCGTCTCCCTCGCGAGCTTTCGCTTCTCCCCTCGTCCTCTCGTCTTCACTGAGCCTTGCCGGAGCTCCGTTCTCCTCCTCCATCTTCTTCTTCGGCTTCTGCTCCCAACCACGACCTTCCCTTACCTCGCTACCGCACCAGAAAACCCACATCCTCTCTTCTTCTTCCTCTTCGATTCAAGCCGAACCAGCGCTGCCGTACCACCGAGCGTCGCCGCGCCTTCAACGAACAGATCTGAGACGATGAGCCTCTTTCCTGGACAGTTCCACCTTCCCCGTGACTTCCCCCTTGAGATTCAAGCGCGAACGAGATCGTTTTTTGTTGAGTTCGGTGGGAGATACTCGCCGGAGATGTTCGAGCTCCAGATCCAAGTTTCCCAACGCCGGCGAAGCCCCTCGCCGTCAGATCTGGACGGAGAACCACGCCAGCGACCTCCCCTCACCTCTCCTTCTTCTCCTAACGCCTCTACCACCGCCGTGAAACCCTGGCTCTGCCTCTGCCACCCTCGCCGGAACCCTAAACCAGCTCGCCGTCGTTCAAGTCTCCGGCCAGAACTGAGACCTAGACGTGCCTGGGCCAGGGACGAGTTCAGACGGGCCTGGACTTGGTTTGGGCCTCGGGACTGGATCTGATTTGGGACTCGGGCCTGGACCGGATCTGGGTTCGGGTCCGGACTCTGGTTTGGGTCCGGGTCTGAGTCGAGCTCGGGTCAGGTCCGGGTCGGATTCGGATCCGAGTTTCGGACTCGGGTCGGATCCGGGTCAGGCTAGTTTAATTAAATTGATAATTTAATCATTCGGACTTAAAATCAGTTAAATTCAAGGACTAATCGGACAAATTAAGGACTTACTGGATAATAAAATTAGAGGACTGCTACGGGCTGGACCGGGACTGATTACTGTCCCTTTGTGTTAAACCCAGGCTATTACCCAAGCACGGAGAAGACTGGAGTAGGCCAGGACGTCAGCAGCTAGGCGACCCAGATAGAGATTTGAAATGTAGGGATTACCTCGAAACCCGCTTTATTACGGATGTACTAGAATGCATATAGGGAAACTTAATAATCGGTTAAAGAACTAGTACGCATGTGGGATGTGAATAACTAGCGTAGACGTATAAACTGTGAACAATTACGATTACTGTCTTGGGAAATTGTCGTGCTGGTAGAATCAGGCCATTTCGCGCCTGTAGGATTGTTTGTTGAGTGTATTTGATTGTGTGCTCTGTGCTGCTTGGACGGTTAATAAATAACGAACATGAAAACGAGTAGAGTTGAACTTGGTGATGCTTATTAGTGATTGAGTGGCTTTCCTATTTATATGATCTGTTGGATTGGGAATGTTGGGGAGCGAATATCGGTTAAGTCGGTGGGGTTACCACGTGGAGAGTGGTGTCGGTAAGTGATGGTAAGTACGTGATCTTTGTGTGAGTATGATTGTGATTGTGGTTGTGATTGTGATTGTGAGTGCTTTGGTTACTTGAGAAAGGTGGTTTCCCTACCTTCCGACCTCGAGTCGGTAAAACGTTGTGTCCCACGAAGAGGTGGTTTCCCTACCTTCTGACTAGCACTCGGTAAAACGTTGTGTTGTGCCGCGATGAGATTGTACCGCGATGCCGCGATGAGGTTGTGCGGCGAAGAGGCGATTTCCCTGCCTTCCGTCGATCGGTAAAACACTGTGTTCCGCGATGAGGTTGTACCGCGAAGAGGCTGGGCCTGTGTTCCGCGATGAGGTCGACTGCCTCTCCCGACTTTGTGATGGGGATAGTTGTGTGTGGCTACGCCGGGCCGAGCGGGTTAATCCCGAGACCGTGCATGGGTTATGAGTTGTATGTTTTGAAAATGTTTAGATTGAACGAGTGTTGCTGTGTTTGTGGCTATGGGTGTTTCCTTGTTATGAGTTGTGTGTGACTGTGAATGACTTGATTTTGATTGTTTGACGATGAGTTCGTGTGTGTGGCTTCCGTGTAAGTTAAAGCGTCATCCTTGTGGTTATCTGTGAGTTTGTTGTGAAGGGGCTTTGGACAAGGATTTTCGGGATAGTTTGTGGTCGACTAAAGTGAAGGTTGTTTAATTTGGGTTACATGTTCTCATTGTCTCCTTCTCCTTTTAATTGTTAAAAGCTAGTTTGGAAACGTACTTGGATGTCTCACTTGTTTGTTACCTGCGGTGTGTGCCTTGGTATAGTGGTTGGTGTGGAGTTAACGTTGGTACTGTTGGATTTATGAGTGTCAAGTTAAAAAGGTGTTTCGTCTTTAATTGCTTTAAGTGTCGCGTCGTTGTATCATCCCTTAAAATCAACTTTTTGTGGAATAGCTTTCTAGTAAATCTGTTTTGAGGTAGCTTCCTTGGTTTTCCCTACTGAGCGTCAAGCTCACCCTATACTGTGTTTTTCTACAGGTATTAGCTTTGATTTAGAGTAGAGGACATCGCGGAGCATGGCGCTAGCGAGGGTCTGGGGATTATCTTTATTTTATGTTTCGTAGAGACGTACCGTTATGTTTTTGGACTTATGTATTGGACTGAGCGTAGGACTCAGGGTTTCGAACTTCTATTGAATTACGTTATTCATATTTTCAAATAATTATTACTTTTGAACTGTTTTATTATTTTTCACTAAGTCACGTCTCGGGTTCGGCCAATACCGGATTTGGGGCGTGACATCTAGGATCAAGAAGTAGTGCGATAATCAATAATCATTCAAGGACGGTCTAAGGAGGAAAACACCCAACTAACCCCAAGACGTTCGGTTAAAGATAAACTTCTTAATTACTCGAAATACTCCCAAATGGGCCCAAAAAGCCCAATTCTGATCTGTCACGGTTCGGGTCACGGACCCGTGGTCTACGCCGTCACGGTCATCCTCACGGAGCCGTGACCTACACCGTCACGGTTTCCATCACGGAGTCGTGACGCGTCACGGATCCGTGACGGGTTTGGACAGGTTCGTTCTTCTTCTTCCTCCAGCTCCTTTTCCACGAAAATAACCCTCAAAACCTCCTTTTTTAACCTCTAAAACTTCCAAAAACAGTACCATAAACTCCAATACCCATCATGAGTTTCATCAAAACAAAAAAACCCCAAATGATTTCTACATAAATCATCCACCTCCTTCTCAAAATCAAGCTTTTAACATCACAAACTAAAATCTAGCAAAACCTAGCACTAGTTCATGCAATTTCTATGAAACCTATAAATCCAAACTTAAATGAAAGTAGGTTTTTAGATGTTACTTACCTTAGAAATGAAGAGATGATGAAGATTAGGTAGTTTTGGAGAATATTTGGGAAGAAAACTACTAAAGGAGCTCCATTTCTCCTTGCTTCTTCTTCAAGCTTCAATGGAGCTCTCCAACTAATCTCTTCTCTCTATGGAATTCGGCAAACAAGGGGAAAATGAGCTGAAAATGCTCTTTGGTGGCTCTTAAACCTAATTTGGTAGTGACCCAATTGCCCCCATTTCCCCTTTGTCTCTCATGGCCTAAAAAATGGGATAGTTTGGTCCTTTCTCCCTTATTTCTTCCCCTCCAAGATACCATGGACACATGTCCATGTTCGGTCCACCTTTGAACCAAAATAAATCCAGCTCAAATAATTTAATTTGGTTTAGCCTCTAATTAGGCCTAGTTTGACCCAAAGTTGACTTTTTCGTGAAATTAGTCATTTGAAAGGAAACGGCCCAACTAAGCTAACCGTAATGATGGTGAAGCTTGTTGGGTCCCGGAAAGGTCCCGAATGACTCCCGGAGTCATCGGTTGACTTTTCCAGTAGAAAGTCAACATTCGATAGATTTTACCGGTTCGACCGGGATCGACCGGGGGTGGTTCTTACACCCGTGACGGTGTAGGTCACAGTTCCGTGACCCAAACCGTGACGAAGCCCGTCAAGGCTTCATGACCCTATCCGTGATGGATCAGAATAGGACCTTTTAGGTCCATTTTGCGGTTTTCGAGTAATTAGGAAGATTATCTATAACCGAGCCTATTGGGGGTTAATTGGGGATATTTTCTCTTTAAACCACACTTGAATTAGTATTAATTCTCGTATTTCTTTTTGATCTTAGACGTTGGTACCGAGCACGGCGGAGGAGGCTACTAGGCGACTCATCGATTTCTTGCGTTTGGATAGCGGTTGAGGTAGGGAAAAGTAGCGAATACCGGTTTAATGACGGAAAGTTACTAGAATTGCATATAGGTTAAGTAATCGAATAATTGTAGAATCACATATAGGATGTGAATAACTAGGGTAGTCTTTTATAAGATGGAACCACTTGCGGGCCATGTCGTGCTCGTAGGTGTGGGAATGTGTGTCCCTGGTTGGGCCCGTAGGATTGTGTGCTAATTGCGTTGCTGATGATTGGTAGTGACAGTTTGTATAATTGCTTGAGTATTCTCATTAATCAACTGAGAATAAATACAGGTGTAATGCTGATTTGAATATCAGATATACAAAGATCAAGCTAATACAAAATACAATAGTGAACTTATCTTATCTAACACACCCCTTCAGTCTGAACGGGAGGAGGCAGGATTTGCGGGAGTCCCTTTGTAAATATATCAGCAACTTGGGACCGAGAAGGCACATGGAGAACTCGAACATGTCCTTTTGCAACTTTTTCCCGGATGAAATGAATATCGAGCTCAATGTGCTTTGTGCGGTGATGTTGAACTGGATTACCGGCTAAATAAATGGCGCTAACGTTGTCACAGTAGACCAATGTGGCCCGAGACAAGGGACAATGAAGCTCCAATAGAAGATTTCGAAGGCAGCAAGATTCAGAAACAACATTTGCAACTCCTCGGTATTCGGCCTCAGTACTGGAGCGGGATATGATTGACTGACGCTTGGAGGACCACAAAAGGAGATTATCGCCCAAAAAAACGCAATAGCCATACGTAGATCGGCGAGTGTCAGGACAGCCGGCCCAATCAGCATCAGTGTAAGAAACCAGCTCGGAAGTCTTTGAGGGGTATAAGTGAAGTCCCAAATGAAGAGCCCCTTGTAGGTAGCGAACAATCCGCTTTATAGCACCCATATGTGAATCACGAGGGTCGTGCATATGAAGGCACACCTGTTGAACAGCATAGGATATGTCTGGCCTGGTGAATGTGAGATATTGTAGAGCACCGACGAGACTACGATACAAGGTCGGATTAGATAGTGGAGAACCGGACGGACTACTGACTTTGGCCTTCGTATCCACTAGCGTAGCTGATGGAGAGCAAGAACTCATGCCAGCTCGATTTATAATCTCCTCAGCGTACTTGCGCTGGGACAAGAACATCCCACCGGCATGGCGTGTGACAGCAACACCTAAGAAAAAAGACAAGGGACCAAGGTCTTTCATAGCAAATTCCGAGCTCAGGGAGGCCATAAGAGATATTCGGAGATCATGAATCGAGGTGGTCAGAATAATATCATCCACATATAAGAGAAGAAATGCAATATCAGAACCACGTCGATATATAAACAAAGAGTGATCAGATTTGCTGTGAGAAAACCCAATAGTGGAGACGAAATCAGTAAATCGCTGATACCAGGCCCGAGGAGCTTGCTTGAGACCATAAAGTGAACGTTTCAACAAGCATACATTGTCGGGACAAGTCGTGCTCCAGAATCCCATAGGCTGATGCATGTAGACTGTCTCAATGAGATTCCTATGGAGAAAAGCGTTCTTGACGTCCAATTGATGGATGGGCCAAGATCGAGATACCGCAGGACTGAGAACCGTCCGAATAGTTGCAGGCTTGACAACTGGGCTAAATGTTTCATCACAGTCAATGCCAACCTGCTGGGAGCGTCCGTCACCTACAGGACGTGCTTTATAACGCTTAAAAGAACCATCAATACACTGTTTATGATGAAAAACCCACATAGACCGAATCACATTAGTATTAGTAGGACGAGGAACTAATTCCCATGTCTTATTTTTAATTAAAGAATTATACTCGTCAAGCATTGCTAGTTTCCAATGTGGATCGGCTAAGGCGAGGGAGGGATTTTTCGGGATAGGTGATGGGTCAAGAGAGGTATTAAGATTTAAAAGTACTTTAGGTTTGATAATACCTGCTCGGGCTCTTGTGGTCATAGGATGAACTGGACGAGGTGGTGGAGGTGCCGGAGCTACAGATGAAGGAGGGGTGACGAGTTCTGTGTGATCAGTGGCAGGAACAGGTCGAAGGAGGACTGCTCGGGTGAGGCTATAGGAGCTTGTGATTGTGGGCCGGTTCTGGATGAGGTAGAGGTTGTCGGGCTGGCTTGGATGGGAGTGCGGGCCACAGGAGATGGGCTGGCCTGGTTGAGATAACAAGCCACGGGAGATGGGCTGGTAGTGTCGGCCTGCTGATCAAACAAGGGGAGCCGAAGCAAAGGTGATGGGGTGTCATCCAAGAACGAATAATCAGCCTGCGATGGGTTAGATAAACTAGAAAACGGGAATGCCGTTTCATCAAAAATAACATGTCTACAGATAATGACCTTATTATGTTGAAGATCAAAGCATTTGTACCCACGGTGCTGCGTCAGAAATCCAAGAAAGACACATGGTGTTGAGCGAGGTTGTAACTTGTTGATGGTAGTGGATGGAAGAAGCGGGTAACAGAGACAACCAAAGACACGAAGATGAGAATATGTTGGGGTACGATGATAAAGCATTTGAGTTGGAGAAGAAAAATTCAATAACTTAGATGGGAGAATATTGTGCAATTAAGTCGACATATGTAGAGCATGATGCCAAAAAGATGGAGGTAAAGAAGCATGAACCAGTAAAGTACGAACTACATTATTAACAGCCCGGATTTTACATTTTGCACGACCATTTTGAGATGAAGTATGAGGACACGAAAAACGAAAAACCATCCTTGTAGACACACAAAAGCGATGAAAAGGAGAGTTATCAAACTCTTTTCCGTTATCACATTGAAAAATCTTAATTGAGCAACCAAATTGAGTTTGAAAAAAGTTACTAAACATAGTGAAAACAGAAAATACATCTGATTTAGCACCCAAGGGAAAAGTCCATAAAAATGTTGTGTAATCATCAAGCAGCAATAAGTAATAACGATGGCCAGCAGAACTTAAAATTGGGGTAGTCCATAAATCAGCATGAATAATATCAAATGGAGCAGCAGTAGTATTTGAGGAAGTAATAAAAGGCAATCGACAATGTTTACCAAACACACAAGACTGACAGACATAAAGTTTAGAATTTGAAGAACAAGAAATTACATGTTGATGACGTAAAGAATTAAAAACTGGATCACCAGGATGACCCAATCGGGAATGCCAAAGATGAGGAGAGAAAACTGAAAATGTGGATGGAGAAACAGAAGATACGGGTCGAGTGACTGGATAAAGATCGCTGGAACTGTTACATCTCAACACCGGCGTGCCTGTCCGAAAATCCTTCACAGAAAAACCAAAAGGGTCAAATTCAACTGAAGCATTATTATTAGTGACAAAACGGCGGACAGAAACGAGGTTTTTAACAATGTTCGGGGTTTGCAAAACATCATTTAAACGGAAGGACGAGTGATTGGGTTAAATGGATGTATGTCCATAACCAGAAATAGGTATTGTATTACCATTACCAACAATGACTTAACGAGCAGTACTTGAATTAAAATAAAGTTTTAGACTACCTGCGGTGGAAGTCATATGAGAAGTAGCTCCCGTATCCATATACCAATTTGGATCCGGCTTTGTGGGGTCAACGCATGCATGGCATTACTGATATCCATGGGAATAGAAGATGCCGACATATCCTGAGGGCGTTGGCCGAGCATAGGAGGCCGAGGATTGAAAAAGGATTGGGTCCTACTTCCTCCGGATTTGTGGTGGCCTCGGCTCAAAATACTACCAAACGGGCCTGCTGCAGGACGGATCCACTGACCTTGAGCTGTTGGATAGGGCCAAGGAGACTGAGATGGTCCTGTCCACGGCCCAGGTTGCTGGTTCCCCAAATATTGCAGCCCATAGTGCTGCTGGCCATAGTAAATTTGGCCATATGGTGATGCAGACGCAGACCAGGTCGGCGGGGGGTTGGATTGCCAACCATTTGACGAGTTGGTGGTCTGAGCACCTGACCGACGTCTCCCACGATATTTCCAAGCCGGGTAGAGCCTTGGGTCTGCCATGGATGAGGGAGAACAACAAGCTTATATGAAAAACAGCAAAAATAGGAGAAAACACGACTTACAACCAGATAAATAGATGTAATGCAGTCGGATGGGCTTTGGGCTTGTGACAGAATAGAACTCAGCATGTGAAGCCGCGATTGGCGACTGGTGAAGTTGCGATTTGTGCGACTGGAGTGGCGATCGGATCTGGAGAGGTGCTGAGAAGAACGCACGACGTAGGTGCTGCAGAAGATGCAGCAGTGACCCGATCACAGGTTGCGCAACAGAGACGCGATCACAGAGAGGAATCGCAGACACTCAGGCGCAAGGTGAACGTGCAGAATCGCGATCAGAATTGCAACTATGAAGATCCCAGGTTGAGAACGCAACAGGTGGAGATCGCAGCAGGTGGAGAAGATGACTGGGTTCGTCTGGGTACGTAGCAGCAGAGGCAAAAACCCAGAAAGAGAGCGCGATCTCAGGTGCAGATTGGGAACGCGATTGCAGAAGAAGTCACGGGCTGGAGAAGACGGGCTTCAGACGCGGGCTTTAGACGATCGTAAGTGGAACGCTATCAGAGAAACGCGAACGCAATTGGAAGCAACAGAAACGTGATCGCAGGTTGCAGAAGAGGAAACCGCGATCGTAGGGTGAAACTGCAGAAAAACTAAATAGATGCAACGGAAGAGAAAATATGTTTAGAACGTATGATGTGTACCCCGATGCTGTGTGATCCGGGAAGATATCCGACCGAGGTGTATGTTGGTCCGGTATGTTTATTATGAGCTGTACCCCGATGCTGTGTGATCCGGGAAGAGATCTACGCTGAGGCTGTGTGTTCCGGTACGATATGCTTGAGCCGTGTTATGGAAGCCGGGGACGGGGGGGGGGGGGGGGGGGGCACTGTTGTACGGGACTTGTGGTCGTTTTAATGTGTGTTGTTTACTTAATGATTGAGTAAGTGATGAGATCAAGCGTGGTTATAGTTATGTGAGGTTGACTATGATTATATGATTCATGTGGACGTTATTAGTTGTCGCCTCTTGAGTTGTTGAGAAATTGAGTGTGTGAGTATACCAGTGCGGAGGGTAGTTACGACGTGGCAGCTCAAGGCAAGAGAGGTAAGCCGTTGGAGCACAGGTGCCCAGGGTACTCCCACTGGGAAGGAAAGGTACGAGGCCAGGGTTACAGCGTTAGCCTGTGTACACCTGTCTTGGGTGGCAGTTGAGGTTCGAGAGAGGGCCCGAGCCTAGAGGTGGATCGAGTTCTCACCCTGATGACTCGGGTGTAGCTTGAGATAGTGGATACGACAACAACAGTGGAACGAGGTCGCAGAAAGACCGCGAGAGTCCGTAAGACTCGCCAGCGACCGAGTAGTGTTGCAGGACCGTACGAGACTCGAGAACCGAGGGGACGAAGAACCGCAGGGTTCTCCCGGCCACGGGCTTCGTCTGACGGTTTGAAGCAGACAGGATCAGGAACACCAGTATTTTTCGTCGCGCTAGAACGGGGGTCAGTGTGTTCACACCATCGGCAGCCGGGACATCGGAGACAAGTGCCGAGCAATGGAGGGCCGCAGTAGTACCGGTAAGCTGTCAGACTGGTCAGGGGAGGTGACCGAGTGGCGTTGAGATCAGAGTGGCGCAACGGAAGCGTGGTGGGCCCATAACCCACATGCATCGCACCCTTCCATTTTCTTCTGCCCTTGCTGAGAAGTTGGGCTGAAGAGTAAAGCCTCGAGGCGACCCTTGTGTCGTGGCACCCCGGTTACGAGTGAAGTGGTTGACAAGTACGAGCCTTATGTCTGAGATTAGAGTGGTTGACCGTTCTTGGTGGTCTTCTTGCGTTGAACTATAACTGTGTGATATGTTGAGACCGGTAGGATACCTATACCGACGGGGGATTCCGGTGTGGGATATCCTGACCGAGGCACTGTGCTAGGACATACGTCTATGTTCGGTATGATTAATTGAGGATGTGTTACAGTTCGATATTGTGGCCGATGTTGTTCCGGCACGATATGTTCCGAGGTGTTATGTTCAGTTCGATACCGTGGCCGATGTTGTTCCAGCACGTTATGTTCCGAGGTGGTGTGTTTCGGTCCGATATCTATGTCGATAACGGTTCCGATATAGATCTCTCGACCGAGACTTCCGGTATGATACCCACACCGAGGGGGATTCCGGTATGGGACATCTGGACCGAGGATTTGGGTTGCTGTGATTGTTTGTGCATGTTAAGTGACTTCTATGGTTTTAAATACGGTTGTACGTGAGTTGCGGGTGGTGCCGTGCGAGTTCGCACGTGCGGTCGGTTATGAGATAACCGTGGAGTTGTCCAGTGAGAATTGTTAGGTGACGGATACCAAGTGCATAGTTGAGAAGAGTTCTGTAAATTCGGTTCACAGTTGAGTTTGATTACGGTTTGCACCCGGGTGAGGGGAAAGCGTTGTCTTGGGTTACGTGTTAAACTGAGTGTTAGCTTTGTGCTTTCGGGATTACCGCCTGCGCGCGAGGTTGAGTTTAGGATCGACTTGATCCCGAGTACGGCGCCGATCTCTATGGCCCCAGCCGAGTTGGTCGAACTGAAGCGACAACTCGAGGAGCTTTGGGAGAAGGGTTTTACCCGACTGAGTGCTTCACCGTGGTGAGCACCCGCCCCTTAATGAAGAAGAAGGGTGTAGCGTTTAGGATGTACATCGATTACCGGAGGTTGAACTGAGTTACGGTGAAGAACCGTTATCCGATGCCGAGGATCAATGACCTACTTGATCAGCTGAGAGGAGCGAAGTACTTCTCGAAGATTGACCTACGATCTGGATACTATCAGTTGAGAGTCCGAGACGAGGACGCGGAGAAGACCGATATGATGGGCTTCGGTAAGATTGCTTAGTAATTATATGTCATGTATGCCGTTGTGAAACCTATACCAACGGAGATTTTGGTATAGGATATCCAGGTTGGAGACGTGTTGGCTCGATGGATTAGCACGATAAATTAATTATTGTGTCGGAGTGTTATGTTGGTTGACATGTTTAAACGTGATACGTTGGTGTGACGTGTGCTCGTTGAGCGGATTATGTGGTAAGGTGCGCCTGCCCTCCGACTTAGTGTCGATAAAATGCTTGGGTATGATCCGACGTAGTATGGGAGACTCGATGTGTGGGTATTATCTGTGACTGGTTGATATGGTGTGTATGGTGTGACTCGTACCCCATGATATGAGAAGATAACCGGCCGAGGTGCATGCCGGTCCGGTATGTCATTGTGTGATTTACCCCGGGGGGTGTTTCGGGAAGGTCGACGGCGCATTTCGGTATATTGTGTAGTTTGTTACCCCTGTTGTGTATGTCCGGGAAGACACCTAGACCGATGATGTATGCCGGTACGGTGTGATCGAGCCGAGCTATGAGGAGCCAGCACATTTTTTTCTGGGATACCATAGGTGGCAGTGATTGTTGTTATGACTTGGGGTTTTGGATCCGCGTTGACTACAATGACTACCTTGACACGTAAGGGAGCAGAAATTGTGTGGACTGATGAGTGTGAGCACTCCTTTTCCGAGCTGAAGGCTCGTTTGACCTCCCTTTTCTTAGTAACCTTTTTGTGTTGAGCTGGACGACTTCCGATACCATATGGGGAATGGACTGACCCTCAAGACGCGGGGCGTCGATCGAATGTGACCGGCGACCGATGGCGGTGCGATCGGGCAATACGAACGTCACGTATGGACGGGCAATAAGTGCGAAGTTGGATCGATGCACACCAACTGTCAGCAAGTAAAGGCCGAACACCAGTGCTCCACGGGAACTAGTACGACCCTTACGAGAGCATAGTAGAAGTAAGAGCATCGTTTGCTGGAGTCCGGAAATAGTTAGCCGAGTGCGACTACCACAACGCTTTCAGGCCAGTAACATTGTGGCACCATACGAAGCGTTGTATGGTAGGTCGAGTCAATTGCCCAAGCAGGGCCCAGTTGAGGATGTTGCCGAGACTGTGGAACTTGTGAAGGCCAAAGGTGGAAAAGTAACCCATGAACCTGGTTCAGTGGCATTGCAGTTGAGGATTAAAAGTTGACCCGTGTGGTCGAGTTGTTCGAGAGGTGACTGAAGGATCGTGTGGATCGTGAACGATTAAGAATCGCGAAGAGTTGACGCAGAAGCGCAAGGTTGAAGTACGCATGAGGTATCCAAGGCCGTTAGGTCCCGAAGGAAACGGTAATCGTAGTGTCTTCAGTCAGGTGGTACTTTGGATGGAACGACTTATCTTTTGGTTCGACTGGTAGTATGTGAGCGAGTGTCAACGGTAAGCGCGACATCCTTGATTGGGTAACCTTCGATGATTGATCATGATTGTATGTCACCTCTGGTGGAGTGTCATCGTAGTGAGGTCGGACGAGTTAGGTTTTTCGAAGTACGCACGCCCTCCGACAAGTTGTGGATAAGATGTACCGTCGCTCCGAAACATGCAGTGAGTCTAAGATCCAATGTCAGGATGGTTGAGACTTCATGTTTTTTCCCTTGTTTTATCGTGGGTGGTTGGTCGTGGCGTAGCCATGTTTGGAGTCCGGCTTGGAGTGTCCGAATAACGGTCGTGGTCCCACGTATGCGCGGTTCCCCGTGTGTTATTCCGGTATGTTGTCTACTTCGAAGGAGTATGCCGGTGTAGGACAACTAGGCCGACGGTGGTGTTTGACACTAGGTGTCGCGTTTATGCCTTGACGGATTTCCGGGAGGATATTTGGACCGATGCTGTGTGTTTCATTAGAAGCGGGCGGTGGGCAGCCGACGGAGTAGGGGACTGCGGTACGGGACGTGGGCTTACCTTCTTGTATGTTTTTGCGAGATACTTAAATAAGTGAAGGGAGTAGTTGAGGAGAAGTGTCTGTGTGTTGGAACCGCTTTAAGTGTGATGTGAGAATTGTTCTGGCATGATACCTATACCGATAGACGGTTCCGGTATAGGATATCTCGACCAAGCCACGCGTGTCGGTGCGACGTCTCTACCGACGGAGGATTCCGGTATCGACTAAATGGTTTATGTGGTTCCGTGGGTTTGGGTGACAATGGACTAGGAGTTTTAATCGGACATTCCTTGAGGCAGGTTTAAGTGGAGTACATTCGTTTTAAATTTCGAGGAAGAAATTCTTTTAAGGGGGTAGACTTTGAAGACCGCCCCGGTTTAAAGATTTAATATTTAAATTATTGGATCGGAACATCGTTGGTTGGAGAACGGGTTGAATTTTGGATCAAATTTAAAAGAAAAAAAAAAGAAAAAAAAAGGGGAAAAAGAGAACTTTGGGCCAAGCAGACCAGGCCCAGTCAGCTGGACCAGGCCCAGCCTGCACGACCCAAGCCCACACCGAGCCCTGACCTGAATCTCTTCTCACGCGTGCGGTTCTCTCGTGTCATCTGCTACAGGAACGAGGGTCACGTCTCAAACCCTCATTGCTCTTCACGTACCCCGAGAAGCCCTCCTTCCTCTCTCTCTCTCTCTCTCTCTCTCTCTCTCTCTCTCTCTCTCTCTCTCTCTCTCTCTCGCTCAGTTCGTCTTCTCTCTTCTTCGCGTAGCTCGTCGGAGCTCCGATCTCCTCTCTTCTACCCCGTCTTCCTCCACCCACGACCAGTCCTCGTCGTGTACGTCTAGAGCCGAGACCCGCGACGTCGCGCTCGCCAGATCTGAGACGGGAATCGCCGCGTCTGTCTGGACCTGAGGCGAGACGAGCTCGCCGGCCGCCGTCGCTGCCAAGACCTTGGTCAGAGCTACGAGCTCCGCCACCTTCAACACCCAAACCGCCGCTCCCAGCCGCCCTTTTTCTTCCCTGGTGAGCCTCTCGGCGTGCCCCTGAGACCTCGGTCGCCGGCGTCTCCGCTAGTGGTCGGTCGGGAACTAAACCCTAAACCCCTCTCTCCTTCGCCGCCCTTCCCCCGAGCTTCCCTCGCCATCGGCCACCGCCGTCAGGACAGAGCCAAACCCTAGCTCCATTCTCATCTCTGACGGGCCTTGGACTCCAGACCGTTTGGGCCTAGGGCCAGACCGGACCAGGTCTCGGCCCAGACTAGGTCTGGGTCGGGTTTGGACTCGGGTCTTGGTCGGGTTCGGACTCGGGTCTGGGTCGGGTTCGGACTCGTGTTTGGGTCGGGTTCGGACTCGGGTCTGGGTCGGGTTCGGACCAGGTCTAGATCCGGATTTGGGTTGGATCCAGGTCGGATCAGGATTATTTTGGTTAATTAACTAAACTCAGATTTAAGTGTTTATCAAATTTAAAGGTTTTAAATCGGAGAACCTAAAGGACCTATTTGATAAATTAAAGAACCTAAATGTTTTAATTTAGAGGACTGTTACGGACTAGACCGGGACTGTTTACCGTCCTTATTTGTTAAAACCATGCTTTGACCTCGATCGTGGAGAAGACCGGAGGTAGGCTCGGACGTCAGCAGCTAGGACACCCAGATAGAGTTTGAGAGGTAGGGAAATACCTCGACACCCACTCCTTTACAAATGTATTAGAATATGTATAGGGAAACCTAATAACCGGATAAATAACTAGCTCGCCTATAGGATGTGATTAACTAGCGTAGCCTTATAAACTGCGAACCACTTACGAGCCATGTCGTGCCGTAGGTGTTGGTATGCCGTGCTGGTAGTATCGGACCATGTCGTGCCTGTAGGATTGTTTGCCAATTGTGTTTTGCTTGTGTGTTCTGTGTTGTCAAACCGGTTAATAAATAACAAGCATGACAACGAGTAGAGTTGAACTTAGTGATGCATATTAGTGACTTGAGTGGTTATTCACCAGTTTTTATGATATGTTGAAATATGGGCATTGGGGAATGGATACCAGTTAAGTCGGAGGGTTACCACGTTGAGTGTGGTGTCGGTAAGTGATGGTAAGTGTGTGATGGTTACATGAGTAAATTGAGAATGTGATTGTGATTGTGATTGTGATTGTGATTGTGATTGTGATTGTGATTGTGATTGTGATTGTGATTGTGATTGTTCTGGTATTACCTTAATGAGTTGTGCCCGAGAGGTGTGTCGTACCTTCCGATGCGCTGCCGGTAAAGTGCGAGAGCTGTACTTCCGCGAGGTGTGTCGTACCTTCCGGCGTGCGATCGATAAAGTGTGAGGCTTGTGTGTGCTTTGGTTACATGAGAAAGGTGGTTTCCCTACCTTCTGACCTTAAGTCGGTAAAACAATGTGTCCCGCGAAGAGGTGGTTTCCCTACCTTCCGACTAGCACTCGGTAAAACGTTGTGTTGTGCCGCGATGAGGTTGCTCCGCGAAGAGGAGATTTCCTTGCCTTCCGTGTATCGGTAAAACGTTGTATTCCGCGATGAGGTCGAACGCCTATCCCGACTATGTGTTGGGGAAGTTGCGTGCGGCTACGCCGGTCCAAGCGGGTTGCTCTTGAGACCGTGCAAGTGTGTGAATTGCTTGTGTTGAGAACACTTTGGACTTTGAATGAGTATTGCTGTGTTTGTGACTGCGAATGACTTGATTGTGATTGTTTGATGATGAGTTTCATGTGAGTGGTTTCCGTGTAACTTTAAGTGTCGTCTTTGGGATTATTCGTGAGTCGGTCGTGAAGGGGTTATGGACGGGGATTTACGGGATTGTTTGTGGTTGAGTAAAGTGAAGGTTGCTTAATTTGGGATATACGTCTCGTTGTCGTCTTCTCCTTTAAATTGTTGAAAGTTAGTTTGGAAACGTGCTAATACTACTTTATTGGGGCAAGTGTTGTGTCTTTTTCCTACTGAGCGTTGGACTCAGATTTTTAGACCTTGACTATTTTTTTATATCTATCTACAGTTTTGGATTTAATTATGTATTTTAAATCGTTTTCTCTACAAATTCTGGTTCACGTCTCGAGTCCGGTCATTACCGGATTTGGGGCGTGACAGTTGTGCTTTTCTAGTATGCCCTAATTGGACGGTTACCCGTGGTGGTGAGCGGATAGCTCATCCCCTTAACTACTTTTTCCTACTGAGCGAAAGCTCACCCCCTTCTTTACTGTTCTACAGGTGTTGAGCGAGATTTGATCTAGAGGACGTCTCGGAGGTTGGGAGCTAGCGAGAGTCTTAGTCTTGTATGGTCTAGAGACGTACTTTCCTCTTACTATTAAACATCTTTATTACTTGGTTTCGAGCTGTTGACTCGTATTGTCAGAATTATTGGTTTGGATTATCATTTTGAAGTTTATTTCGTTTAAAATTGCTTTTATTATTATTATTATTCTTAGTTCACGTCTTGAGTCCGATCAAAAACGGATTTGGGGCGTGACAAGCCCGATACACGATGGTGGGCGAAGAGACCCACCTCGTCGCCCTAGCCGAATCAGGAGATTGCCAAAACAAAACCCTAGGGCGTCCTATGTCCGATCCCCGAGAAACAGCCCAGGTCAGGAAGGTCGGAGTAGAAAGCCAAACCTGGAGCCCGCGCCCTCCCCTCTCCACCTGGAGCCCGCGCCATTCCAAATCCCTAGGCCTTCCCAAGTCCAAGCCCCGAGAGGACGAGAAGGACGAAGGAGAAAACCGAACCAGTCGCTCGCGCCCTCCACTCTCCACCGGACCTAGAGCAAGGTCATGGGTCGACCATCAAGCCACAAGAAGCGGCCGTGAAAACCAAGGGAAGGCGCCTTGGCCCGATGAGGAATCCCAGGGACGTTCCCTTGCGAAACCCCGTCGCGGTTGAGGAGAGCCCGACCATCCCCGACAGCAGTCCTTCGACAGTAACACGCGGCGGCTCTGCGTCATGGATGGCGGGGAAGCAAAGGATGAAGATGAGGGCCTCGTGCTCTTAAGGTGATTAAAAAGTCGTTGTCACGCCCCAAATCCGGTTTTGGTCGGACTCGAGACATGCTTGAGTTGACAATTAAATAGTAACAAAATAATAATAAAACAGATTAACTGCTCAAATAGGTTCCGATCAAATACTCAAATAATATGTTCCAAATTATAAAGAAGAGTCAAGGCTCTAAATGGAGTACGTAAAATATGCGGTTCATTACAAATGACCAATAACGTCTCTAATACCAAACCCCCTGACTATCTAGAAGCTCCCGAGCCTCGAGTCCTCTAACCATCAAGCACGCCTGTACAAACATTAGATAAACAACAGGGAGTGAGCTTACGCTCAGTAGGAAAAATCATAAACAATTTAACCTCCAATTTAGTAATACAACTGCCTCAGCATGATGACACAATTTGCAATTAACACTGTTAATCAATGAAATGCTATAGAATAGGTAAAAATAAGAATGATATCACATTCTTAAGAGTAACGGTAACTTAAAGAGATTACGTGAAAAGCGCTGTAATATTAAATGACTACTAAAATGGGAGTAAGTAAATATCACGCCAACAACTCAAATCCTCAATACTCCGATCCACGGTAGGTTCTTGTGTCATGTCGGATCCCATACTCCGATCCACAATAGTACTCGTGTCATGTCATATTTTCCCTCGGTCTAGAGGAGGCACATACATCGGGCTACCGGAAACATCCCTGAGGGACACATATCGTCGGGATTCTCGGAAATGCCCCCAAAGGACCATATGTCATCGGGATGTAACAAAGTAACCTTCCCGGAATGCTCCCGTAGGACGCATACACTCGGGTGAATCACAAATAACCATTCTCCGCAGGGTAAATCGTCCAATGCCCCGCAGGGTCAACCAACCAATGCCCCGCAGGGTCCACCAACCAATGCCCCGCAGGGTCCACCAATCAATGCCCTGCAGGGTCAACCAACCAATGCCCCGCAGGGTCCACCAATCAATCCCCCGCAGGTTCAACCATCCTTCAGCAATGATACTACCCCGCACCGGAATCCTCCCTCGGTGTAGGTACCATATAGGCACTACCCCACACCGCAACATGGGTGCCATACCGGAATACAAACCCACTTAAGACACACACAAGAGGATAACATGCCAAACAACATCGTACAACCGAACTTAGAAACCCACAAGTTCTTCAATACCCACCACAAGGAATTCATATCAACAATTACACTTACCGGCATACTTACCACCCACGTTCCATCGGTCTATCACTCACCCGATCATACCATTTGGCACACTCAATTACACTCAATCATTCAAGCATTCATTCGATCATTCAAGCATTCATTCAATCATTCAAGCATACGATTTATCTAGTTTCGTTAGACTCTTAATTTATCCTAAAGATTAACAAGCAATGCATGTGAGGCAACCACAACCAATCCTATGGCTCATCTCAGCCTTTCTACCAGCACGACAATTTCCCAAGTATTGAAAGCGAGTTAAACTAGTTACTCACATCCTATGCATGCATACTAGACACGTCCGGTTATTAGTAATTGAAAGACGATTATTCTAGTTATTCGCATCCTATATGCATCTCTAGAACCTTTCCGATTTTATTAACCTATAGGCATACTAAAGCGTTAAATTGCAAGAGGAGTTTAGTACTTTCCCTACCTTACGGTCTTCCTCTAACAATTCTCTTAGTTGCCGAAGTCCGAGCTAGCCTCCTCTCCGTCTTCACTCGGGTCCAAGTCTTCTTCTCCTTTCGAGCTCAGGTACACGGTCTTGGATCACAAACAATACTAAAATTAACAACTAGCCAAAAATGGTTTTCACACTAATCTACTTCAGAACGCTCTAAGTGTAATTCCCGGTTCAAAGGAACGACTTTGGGCCCAAACTAGGCCCAATTAGGCCAAACCCTAGCTTCTGGAGACCTGGCCCGGAACATGGCCCGTACTGTACCACAGACCGGCCCGGAATCCCAACCGGAACGCGTCACAGACCGGCCCGGAGCCAGACACGGACCGCGTCACAGTCCGGCCCGGTACCAGACACGGACCGCGCGATGCACCAGCCCGGAATCAGACACGGACCGTGCGAGGTGCTGTGCTGGAGTCCAGCCCGTTCCGCGCCGCGTACCGTGCCGGTAGCCAGGCCGTTCCGTGTCGCGTGCCGTGCCGGAACGTGGCCCTCTCCGGGTCCCATTCCGTGCCGAACTCGACCAGAACCTTCTCCCTTCTTCCCCAACTCGAATTCTACAAAAACCCCATCAAAACCTCCATTTCCAGCTTCATCAAGCTTCAAAACAGTCATCTAAAACCTCCAAACTTCAACACCCTCAATGGGTTCCATCAAAACTTCAATAATCACAACAAAACCATCCTAAACTTCACTAATTCTTCTCCAACATCAACAATCAACTACCAAGGAAGCTAGTTCTTCAAGTTCTAACCAAAACCCACAAAAAACCCCAAAATAGAAAGTAGATGAAATGAGAAGATAAGAGTATACAAACCTTGAGGATGATGAGATGATGAAGCTAGGAAGCTTTTGGTGAAGAAATGGTGAAGAAATGAGCCAAAGTTCCTCCCTTTCCTCTCTTTCTTTTTGCTCAAGTTATGGAGCTCTCTTCTTTCTCTCCCTCTAGCCAATTTCGGCTGC
This sequence comes from Erodium maritimum, assembly GCA_963921825.1. Lineage (NCBI taxonomy): Eukaryota > Viridiplantae > Streptophyta > Magnoliopsida > Geraniales > Geraniaceae > Erodium > Erodium maritimum. Next base: position 47,593,655 of record OY997596.1, on the reverse strand, counting down.
AACAATGGTGTATGAGCTGAATTGTCTCCAACCATTGCTTTAAATGACCTAGGAATCTAATGTACCAAAAAGCCCTCTAAAGTTCTATCCATTTAAAGGCATTTGGGAGGGGTAAAAGGTCATTTGAACCCATTTTCTTTTCATCCAAGACTCTAATGCCAAGTGGTATTGTGGGAGCCACTTTTCTTTAATAAAATTTCAGCAGTCCAAATTATATCGAGTTTAGCCGATAAAAAGTTCGAGTTTGACCGAAAGTTGACCTATCCAATATTACAGTCAAACGAAAGGTAACGGTCCAACTAAGCTAACCGTGATAGTGGCTAAGCTTTTTGGGCCCCGGAAAGGTCCTGAATGACTTCCGGAGTCATAGGTTGACTTTTCCGACCGAAAGTCAAACTTCGTCGAAATCCACCGGTTCGACCGGGATCGACCGGGGGCGGTTCTTACAATCGTGCCCCCGACCCAGTCTCTGAGGAGATGTGCATGGCTACAGGGAAGGATGAGACAAAACCAAACGACGCCGATAGGTTGTCAGCGGCGGACGCGGAAGTAGGCATAGACTAGGGTTAGGTCTCGACAGAAATGAGAAGGGAGGTCTCGACAGAAGCGAGTAGGTTTTTTTTATCAAATTCATTAGTTATTTTAATATTTTCGTGATATTGTTATATAGATAGATTTACGTGTTGACAAGATTAAATAAATAAAAAATGTATCTTGATATTTTTTCTGAACGTTGTTTGAGTGAACGACGATCCTTCCTCCACATCCATGCACACATTATCTAACAACAAAAATTGACTATTATCGTTATTTTAAAAAAAGGAATCCAAGTTTGATTTTTTTAGACAAGTAATTGATATTGCATGAACAATATGGCAGCCAGAACGTGGACCAATAAGGTTACGACTTGTCGCACGCGTTTGATCTCTCAGCATCACAATGATTTTGAAATGTTTGATCGATTAAGTTAATGAAAGTTTGTGTCAACAACAGCAACATAACAGCTCTGCCACCTGTCGTTGTTAATTCCAAATACATGCATGGTCGTCGAATTATCTCTCTGTAATCCTTTTTCAGGTCTAAACTGTCGGCTCCTAAATAAATCAGCCAATAATAGACAAATTTCACCCGAATATAATAAAATGGGTGAGTAGTAATTTTTTGAAAGCAGGGGGCATTTTATACAATGCTAGGTAACCGGCATAAATAGTGGGCTGAAGACCTGAGATCAGAATAAGTCCAAATCTCCCGTAAGACACTCGGCGCTCTAAAACCGTAGAAATAGTCTAGTTTACATCTTAGACAACGATAAGAGTTCTTACGATCAACATGATCCAAATAACCTAAAACGTCGAAAGGAAATATAACTAAATAACTCCAAATGCTTGCGTGGTAATTATTTTAAGGGAAAACTATCAATACCTACCTAAAACCATGCCCATTTAACTGATGTTTACTCTGAAGTTTAAAGTTAACTGATGCATACCCTGAAGTTACGACTTGTAACTAAAAACCCCTTCTGTCAGCTAAAATGACGAAAATACCCTCAGTGATTTTTTTAAAATAATTTTTTTAAATATAAATGAAGTGATTTTTAAAATAAAAATTAAGTCATTTAATAAATAAATAAATAAATATATATATATATATATAACAAAAGTAATTTTAAAATAATTTTTTTAACATAATTATTGAAGTGTAGTTGAGAGTATTTTCATCATTTTAGCTGACGGAGTGCTTTTGAGTTACATTTTCGAAACTTAAGGGTATACATCAGTTAACTTTAAACTTCAAGGTAAACATCAGTTAAATGGGCATGGTTTTTGGTAGGTATTGGTAGTTTTCCCTTATTTTAACATTCCTTTATGTTTTTTTCAACCTTGTTGAAGACATTTTTTGAAGCGTAAATATAAAACTTAATTAAATCGAGAATTGAAATAATAAAAGTATCATACACTTGTAAAAATGATTATATAAGACGAGTTGGGTTTCAGTGATTGACGGAACACTAATCTTATCTTAAAATACTCGGTATTATTAGGGAAAAAAGTAGGAGGTGGTTGGCGCAGATGATTTGAAAATCATTTCTCGTTTCGACTTAAACATGCATGTAGTGTCGGGACAATCGTTCAAGGAGTATGTCAGGGAAAGGAGGAGGTTGGAGGACGTGTGGTATCCGTCCCCTGAGGGCCAAGGAGTGGCTCCTCTAGGACACCCTGTGGCGCCTAGACGTTTTCACGGGAACCAGCGAGGCTGCTTGACAGACGTCGCAACTACTCCATCAGAGCTATTTTCCTTGGATCGGGTACGGACAGTGCTAGTCCTTCCTTGGTGTCCGTCACGATGATCGCTATTCCCCGGAACGACCCTCTGAACCCTGAAAGGTTCTCGACGTTCCTGGACTTCATGTGGTGGGTACATACGGGGGCGTACGACCACTATTGTACGGATGCAGAACAACATCATTCATGGCTTTGGTACCTCCCGATCGTTCCAGGCTAATCCTATGGCGTCAATTTCCTCCTTGATCACCATTTCATCTTGATGAATTCATCTCCATGGATGCATGTTCAACAGAGGCGGATCAAGGATGCTCCTCGAGTAACCAATCAGGTTTACTCTATTTGCTCGAGGATGATCGGTCCCCGTGGGTAGCACACGGCTCTGAGACCATGGTTGGTATCGACCTCCTCCTTAGTGGACGGACAGTGTTGAGGTAGGCGGGTGAGGTCGTCTCGAGGGGTGATCCAATGGTGGCAGAATCACATCTGATGGAAACTAGTGGAGAGCCGAGACGGTCATCTCATGAGATCTCCCGATCTGCGCCATCATTAATGGAGAGGCCATGAGCAGAAGATTCCTTACCGGAGCGTAGACCAGTTCGACATGGAGGTTCGTACGGCGTGCCGTCACTGTGATAGCCACTCCGATATCCGGCGTCCAAATCCAGGGTCCCCATTAGTTTTAACGTGATATGGAAGGGCACCGCATGGCGATGTGAGGGGCCAGAGGGATTGTCACGCCCCAAATCCGGTTTTTACCGGACTCGAGACGTGAACTAAAAAGATAAATAAATAATACTAAAGACAACATAAAATAAATTAAATAAACAAAAAAACTCTGAAAGCTTATGAACCAAAACCCGATAAACATGAGTCAAACGCTCAGTTCTAGCAAGTAAAACAAGTTTAGTTCATAAAAGAAGGTACGTCTCTAATACAGAAGTAAATCCCGGACTCTCGAGGAGCTCCCGAGCTTTGAGACGTCCTCTACACCGACTCACGATCGAAACCTGTAAAACAGTAAAAACAGAGGGGGTGAGCTTACGCTCAGTAGGAAAAAGTAGTAAGGGAAAAGGACTTCTGTTACGTTACCAGGAATACCCGACCGATCACTCTTACACATAACAGATAACCAATTTAGAAAACAACAGAAACATAATGATATCGGTAAAAGCGCTAAACTGAAGAGACATACGAATAACGGAACATGAAGTTGTTATGACTGCCACAAACGTTACTCGAAACCAATAACACACAAACAATAAGCAAGTAACCAAGACAAATCGATCACACGCACTACACAACCATATACCATACCGGAAACGCACATCGGCCTAGGTATCTTCCCAGAAACGCACATCGGGGTAAAGCAAATAATATATCATACCGGAAACTCACACCGGCCTAGATATCTTCCCAGAAACACACCTCGGGGTAAACAACCATACGTCATACCGGAAACGCACATCGGCCTAGATGTCTTCCCGAAAACGCACATCGGGGTAAACAACATACATCATACCGGAAACGCACATCGGCCTAGATGTATTCCCAGAAACACACCTCGGGGTACACAACCATATACCATACCGGAAACGCACATCGGCCTAGGTATCTTCCCGGAAACACACCTCGGGGTACACAAACAAAACCACCCAATAGCATACCAAACATAATACAACGAACTCACATATCAACAAGCTTACCAGCACAACTTACCGATCATATCACATCGGTCTATCATTCACCCGATCATAGCACAAGACCACAATTCATTTCACATTTGTCACATTCATTAAATCAATCATATCAAGAACAAACATTCGTATCACATTCATATAGTATGTTATGACTCTTAAAGTAAATCAAGAAGATAATATGCATCAACGTTTAAGGACTAAAGACCACAACCAAGCACAGTCAACAATCAATCCTAAGGCTCGACATGGCCCTTCTACAGCACGGCAATTCCCATAATTGAAAGCGGTTATTCTAGTGAATCACATCCTATATGTAAACTAAGACTCTTCCAGTTATTATTATCCTATAGGCATACTATTAGCATTCTTTAATTTAAAAGCGGAAATTTACTACTCTTCCCTACCTAAAGTGCTTTCCAAAGCTTAATCACACAACCGACGAGTAGTCTCCTCCTCCGAGCTCGATAATAATGTCTAGGAACAATAAATTAATACTAGAATTAATAAACATACAAGGACGATTTTAAAGGAGAAAACTCAATTTAACCCTAACGATAAAACTTGGGCCAAAGGATAAAATTGGGCCCGAACTAGGCCCAATTCGGGCAGCCCACAATCCTGGAACCCGGCCTGGAACCAGACCCGGACCGTGCCCCTCAGAGGCCCGGAGCCAGGCCCGGACTATGCCACTGAGAGGGCCGGTACCGAGCCTGGTCCGTGCCGCTCAGAGGGCCGGTACCAGGCATAGACCGTGCCGCTCAGAGGGCCGGAACCAAGCCCCTTCCGTGTCAGACCAGGGCATACCCAACTCCTTCTCCCCCAACTTTGCTTCCACGAAAATCTACCTCAAAACTCCATTTTCAACACCATCAAACCCCAAAAACAGTCACAAAACCTTCAATCTTCAATACCCACAATGGGTTTCCTCCAAACATCAACAAACAATTGATTTTCAACCAAAATCTCCAACAAACTTCATCAAAACAACTATCTAGCAACAATTAAACCAAAACCTATCTAGTTCAAGCAACAACCAAGGAACGAACTAAACTTGTTTTACTTGCTAGAACTGAGCGTTTGACTCATGTTTATCGGGTTTTGGTTCATAAGCTTTCGGAGTTTTTTGTTTATTTAATTTCTTTTATGTTGTCTTTAGTATTATTTATTTATCTTTTTAGTTCACGTCTCGAGTCCGGTCAAAACCGGATTTGGGGCGTGACAGGGATGCACGATGATGGTGGGCGTAAGACTATAGTTGCTGGATCGAGTTATGGGCGCAAACAAATATAGAAGGTGGAGGAGGGAGGAAGGAGAGGAAACAAAAAGCCTAAAGTGCCAGTTAAAATATATCCTTTATAATTAAGCATACTTGATGAAAATGGTTGACTAAATATCTAGAAAAAATATGGTTAACTTGTTGAAAGTTGACCCAAATTCAAGCAACATTGTGGCTTGGTCTCCAAGTTATCAAATTTAGGGAATTGTCTTGGTTTGATTAGCAAGTAATCAATTTAGGGAATTTATGCCCTGTTTCCCAAACTGGGTCCTAATTGTGTAGAGATTTTTATTTCCCTATTTTGTATGAAGTATCTTTACACCACTCCTATAAATACCACATGTAAGCTGCCATGAGGGATAAGTTGAATCAATGTAAATCCCCGGCGTTGTGTAAACATTCTCCCTATAGTGAAGTTTTGCTGGTTGGCGCCCGTGGTTTTTTCCTCTCCGTTGTTTGGAGGGGTTTTCCACGTTATATCGTTGTGTTCTCCGTTTTTGGTTTTGATCTATTTTCGTTTTATTGCCTATCGTTTTATAACAAGTGGTATCAGAGCCTGGTTGTTCAATCTAGGTTTTCTGATGATATGACATCATTTAAATTCGATCTACCGTTGCTAGACTACACCACACGATTTTCTCCGTGGATAGTAAAGATGCGGGCCGTTTTAGCTCATCCTGACCTTGATGATGCGCTAGATGGATTCAACAAAAAGGATCCGAGGACATGGACCGATGAGGAGAAGCGTAAGGCACTATCTCTAATTCATCTTCATCTATCAAATAATATTTTGCAGGAAGTACTGCTGGAGAAAACTACAGCAGCGCTTTGGCTCAAACTGGAATCGATCTGCATGTCCAAGGATCTGACCAATAAGTTGCACGTGAAGATGAAGTTGTTCACGCACAAACTCCAAGATGGTGGTTCTATACTCGATCACCTAGCGGTCTTTAAGGAGATCGTTTCTGATTTGTAGTCCTTGGAGAGAGAAAAGATGAAACTTATGGTACAGGGAGAAGGATCATCATCCTCCAAGCGAGAAGCTCTACAGGTACGTGGGAGGACCGAGCAGGGGAACAACAACTATGGAAACAAAAATAAGAGCAAGAACGGGAGAGGTCGTTCCAAGTCCAAAGGAGGCGACAAGTTCTGCAAGTATTGTAAGAAAACAAATCACACCATTGAATATTGTTATAAGCTTCATAATAAGGAGAAAAGAAACGGTTCGTACCAACCGAAAAACAATTCTGATGGTGATGGTAAGGCCTTTGTTGTTTCCAATGACAATTCTGATAGTGATTGCTTAGTTGTGTTTGCTGGCTGTGTTTCTGCTTATGATGAATGGATTCTTGATACTGCCTGTTCATTTCATATCTGATGTAACAAAGACTGGTTCAGTTCTTATAAGTCTATGCAGAATGGAGATGTGGTGCGTATGGGAGATGACAACCCACGTGAGATTGTGGGCATAGGCTCCGTTAAGTTCAAGATGCATGACGACATGGTACGCACATTGACAGATGTGAGACACGTACCAACCATGGCGAGAAACCTCATCTCCCTCAGCACTCTTGACGATGAATGGTACAAGTACTCCGGTTCACAGAAAATTCTAAGGGTATCAAAAGGCTCTCTCGTTCGTATGATATGTGATATGAATTCTACAAGGTTATATGTTCTTAGAGGTAGCACTTTAAATGGTTCTGCTACTGCTGCTGTTATTTCTGATGAACCTAGTAGAACTAATTTGTGGCACAAGCGTCTTGGACATATGAGTGAACATGGCATGGCAGAGTTGATCAAGAGAGATTTACTTGATGGCTGCAACATGAGTAAGTTGGAGTTTTGTGAGCACTGCATTTTTGGTAAGCACAGGAGAGTTAAATTCAATGCTTCCGTTCATACCACTTAAGGGATATTAGATTATGTGCATGCTGATGTTTGAGGTCCTTCCCGTAAAACTTCCCTTGGTGGTGCAAATTACACGCTTACTATTATTGATGATTACTCTAGAAAAGTATGCCCTTATTTTCTAAAACATAAATATGATGTGTTTGCTACTTTTAAGAAGTTGAGAGTTATGGTGGAGAAGCAAACCGAGAAGAAGGTAAAAGTGCTTCGTACTGACAATGGCATGTAATTTTGTTTAAATGATTTTGACTACTATTGTACCAACGAAGGCATTGTAAGGCACCACACCATCCCGTCCACGCCTCAACAGAATGGTGTGGCTGAGCGCATGAACCGAACCATCATCTCTAAGGCTCGGTGCATGCTTTCTAATGCTCGTATGAGCAGACGTTTTTGGGCTGAAGCAGCCTTCACCGTCTGCTACTTAATAAACAGGTCACCAAGTATTCCACTTGATAAAAAAACTCCCATTGAGGTATGGTCTGGTTCACCTACTGATTATTCATTGTTGAGAGTTTTTGGTTGCACTGCTTATACACGCGTTGATAATGGAAAGTTAGAGTCTAGAACTGTCAAGTGTGTGTTTCTTGGTTATGGTTCAGGAGTAAAGGCATATAAGTTATGGAATCCTGAAACTAAAAGAATTTTGTGGAGCAGAAATGTTGTTTTTAATGAGGCTATTATGTTCAATGATAGTTCCTCTGTAGATGTCTCTGATGTTTTTGATGTTACTAATTTTTTTGATGATGGGCAACAAAGGATAAGCGTGCAGGTGGAGCACCTGAACGACAAAGTAAATGAGGTTAATGAAAATGATGACATTGATGTTCAGCTTACACCACCTGTTTTGCAGCAAACAAATAATTTCATTGCTGCTCATAGACCGAGGAGAAACAAAGGTCCTCGCCCTCGTTTAATTGAACAATGTAACGTTGCTCATTATGCTTTGAGTTGTGTTGAACAGGTGGAGCATGATTATGATAGTCCTGGTGATATGATGAAGTCAGTTCCTGTTACTAAGTTTGAGCTTTGCTCAAGCTTAGTTGGTATAATTGTTTAGCCCTAGTGGCTGTTTGGCGCCGAAAGTATTTTTCTTTGTTTGTTCAGGAAGATGTCTACCACTTTATGCTACAAGGAGGAATTTGTCTCAAGGTGGAGTTTGTTGAAAGTTGGCCCAAATTCAAGCAACATTGTGTCTTGGTCTCCATGTTACCAAATTTAGGGAATTGTCTTGGTTTGATTAGCAAGTAATCAATTTATGGAATTTATGCCATGTTTCCCAAACTGGGTCTTAATTGTGTAGAGATTTTTATTTCCCTATTTTGTATGAAGTATCTCTACACCACTCCTATAAATACCACCTGTAAGTTGCCATGAGGGATAAGTTGAATCATTGTAAATCCCCGGCGTTGTGTAAACATTCTCCCTATAGTGAAGTTTTGCTGGTTGGTGCCCGTGGTTTTTTCCTCTCCGTTGTTTGGAGGGGTTTTCCACGTTATATCGTTGTGTTCTCCGTTTTTGGTTTTGATCTATTTTCGTTTTATTGCCTATCGTTTTATAACATAACTAATACAGTAAAATATAGGAATTAACGATAGAAGCATGTACAATAAATTTCGTATCATAGTTTGAGTGCTCCTCCTTACATCTCTTTTCAATTTACTAGATGGAATTTGTAAGATTCTCAATTAAAAATGGTGCGTCGTTGTTATCGTCTAACTGGTTTAAAAGCTTTTTTCACCTCCCTACCTATTGTCTCTCCTCCTCCACCCTCTTCGACTCACCTACCCTTCTCCTTGGGGTTGTCCACGAGTTGGATGCATAACCAACATGCGATATGGTGCATGGATACCTTTTGGTCATTCAAGGGAAATTGGGAGTGATCTCCCTCATCGGGGACAAAGCCAATGACGATGGGGTCATTGTAGTGCCTATTGGAGCGATCCCAACCATGGATGACATGTGGTATCAATATGCACATCAGAAGGGGATTGGACTTTATGGGCTCGGATGTGGCCGAGGAATAGCAATGAGGTCCTGGTGACCCGACGAATGGAGTGAGCAGCACAAATATCAATCACTCAACTCAAGTGAAGACTGCTCAATAGTCTCGCCAAGCCTCATAAGTCTCAAATATGAGTATATGATGGATGAGAGGAAGATCGTCTTATACCAAGTCCGACCAGACTCCTCTAGTCCAACCTCCCAGGACGAGGCATCATAGCTTAATCCAGGGACACAAGGCAACTGTGAAGACCGCCTCGGGAAAAAAATCTTTAAATTATTAAGTTTAAACGTTTGGAACGTCGAGGTTGGAAAGCAGTTTGTTTTTTTTGGAACGACTGCAAAAGAGAAAAGAAAAAAAAAAGAGAAAGGGTCGGGTCGGACGGACCAGACCCGACCAGCAGACCCGGACATGCCAGACCCGCCCGACTCTGACGGCTCACCCTCTTTGGGCCGCGAGGCCCGTTTGTCAGCCACATGCCCAAAACGAGCCGAGCTCGTGCTATTTAAGAGGCACGAATTAGGGTTTCGAACACTATTTCACCTCAGCCACGAGCAGGCCCCGTCCCTCTCTCCCTCAACCTCTCGTCTCCGACCACTCTCCCTCTCTCGCTTCACCCTCGCTGTCCCTCTCTCCCCCTTCTCGCCGCCGTCACCCTTCCCTTCCTCTCACCATCGAGTCCTCTCCCTCTCCCGAGCCTTTCCTTCCTTCTTCTCGCCGCTACCCTCTCTTCCAGTGTCGTCCGAAACCAAGCCCGTCGCCTCCATCCTTGTCCCCGAGCCTCTCTCACCCTTCTCCGTCTCCTTCTTCAACAGCGTAGTCCGAGACCCACCGTCACCGTGCACGTCCAGACGAGCTCGCCGGCGCGCTCGCCAGATCTGGGACGAAACCACCGCGCCCGTTCAGGTCTGAGGTGAGGTTCGCCGTGCTCCACCGCTCCCAACGCTAACACCACCTCCCCGCCGTCGTCCTTTTTCCCCTACGGTGAGTTCGCAACTCCCGTGTTGACCTCGACCGACAACATCGCAGCCGGTGGTCGGTTCCACCGAATCCGTGCATCATCGCTCCCTCTACCCCCTTTTTCACTTCGGATCTGGATCTTTCTTTTTGGATCGGGACGGTTTTGAAGCAAATTAATTAAAGAAAATTAAAAGAAAAGAAATTAAAACTAAAACAGATTTAAATTAAAAAGAGTTTTAAAAAACGGTTTTAATTAAAAAGAGTTATTTTGGACTGGGAACGAATCTGTTGAACGGGGAACGGTTAAAACGGACTATTAATCGGACTTAGAACGGGAATAAGAGCGGAAACGCTGAATTGGATACCTCGGGAATCGTGCCTCGAACTGATTGTACCAGAACTGATTGTAAGTTTTACCTGTTAAAAACCAGTCTTGGACTTCGCCCGAGAAGACCGTAGTTAGGCCAGGACATCAGCAGCTAGGAGACGCAGCTGTTGAGATCGTCTTGAGGTAGGGAAAGTAGCGGATTCCGGTTCAATTGCGGAAAGTTACTAGTATGCCTATAGGTCGTTTTTAATTAGTTTGAACTGTTAGAACCACATGATTAGGATGTGAGGAACGAATGAACCGAGGGATAGCTTACGTGCCATGTCGAGCCGTAAGTTTGGGATTGTTGTGCTGGTAGAAATGCATGCGGGCCTTGGCAAGCCCCTAGTTTGTGTGTTGATTGAATTGCCCTGTTTTTGATCGAAATGCACGCCGTGTGATTTAAGTATGTTAGATCGGGAAGCATGTTGTAGTATTACTCGGTGTAGTGTGTGGTTATCTTTGGGCAAGTGTGTCATGCTTGTATTGACGTGAATCATTGCTTGTGAAATGGTCGGGTGGTTGATAGACCAACGTGACTGACCTTAGTAAGATCGTTGGGCTTGGTAAGCCTTGTTTGAATTATGGCATTACGATGCGTGCTATTATCTTGATGTGTGTTCCAAGAGGAGTTGTATTCCGGTATGGTACCTACGATCGAGGGGGTACGCCGGTGTAGGGTAGTACCTAGGCCGACGGTGTGGTCCCACGTATGCGCGGTCCCCCGGGTAGTGGTTCTGGTACGATACCTACATCGAGGGGGTAGTCCGATGTGGGATATCTAGGCCGACGGTTTGTGTTGTTCTTTTCCCGAAGGAGTGCCGGGAAGATGTCTAGGCCGATGGAGATTCCGGTATGACGTATTGAGATTGTGCCCCGAGTGTTTGCCGGGAAGATATCTAGGCCGATGATGTGTGTTCCGGTACGATATGATAGAGTCGGGCTTTGGACAGCCGGCGGAGTAGGGGACTGTGGTACGGGACGTGTATGCGTTTTTACTATTTACTTTGTGTTTGATGACCTGTTAAGTGATGTGGTTGCAGTTTGTGCCTGTTCGTTTGAGTATGTTTGTGAGTGTGGTTTGGTCTTGAGTTGAGGATTGTGGTTACGAGTTCCGTTGGAAATTAGTTGTGTGTTGTACTAGTATGCCCTAATTGGACGGTTACCCGTGGTGGTGAGCGCTTGCTTATAACCTTTACTACTTTTCCTACTGAGCGAAAGCTCACCCCTTACCTTGTTGTTTTTCAGGTTCTAAGCGGGATGTGTTCTAGCTGGATGCTCGATGCTTGGGAGCTTACGAGGGTCCTAGGCTAGAATGTCTAGAGACGTACTATTTCCTATTATTAAACCTTTTTACTGATTGTTTTACCGAGCAGTTGACTCACGGTTAAATTTCGGAATGTAAAATTGTTATTAAAGTTGTGTTTTGGCTTTTCTTTCATTCAAAATTATATTGTTTTAGTTCACGTCTCGAGTCCGGTCAAAACCGGATTTAGGTCGTGACAACAACCCACCACCAACGCTATGTGTGCTTGTGGCATATTTGGTTGCAGCGGAACTCCGGTGTCTTTAGGCAGCAGTTTGAGCCTGTAGTGGATGTGTTCAGTAAGGTGCAGCTTCACAGTTTCAGCATTTGCAGGATGGTTGGTGATCTCTCGGGTGATGCAACCCTTCCACTCTGGTTGGCATCCCCGGCTTCGTGTTATATTGGTTCCATTTAGGAGTTTTTGAGCTCCTTTTCTGTTTCTTTTGGAGGTTATTTTGGGGTTCATACCTCGTGCTTTGTAATTTATTATTTCAAAGCCATTCAATAAAAACATCATTTATCAAAAAAAAAAAAAAAAACAACCCACCACCAACGCACCCCACTATGACAATTACATGTCTCCATCGAGGGACAATAGTGTTTTTTAGACAAACTGGCATAACTGATTTAGATTCTTGTATATCCACTTATGTGCTAAATTTATTTCTTTGTCTTCTGTAGTACAGAACAACCCGAGGTACTGTAATTCTGAGCACCGATACATCCACCTACGATAGGGATCCCAAAATATAATCCGGACCTTAAACATGATGTATACTCCGTACCTTGATCTATCAACAAAAGCACTATTTATCCTTCAAAAAGAATATCGTATCATTAATTATATATGATCGATTTAAAATAAAACTAATGACTAAAATAACGGCATACTAATAGTTGAAGAATTAAATTTGATCGTTTCAATTATGATGTACAGAAGGGTTTTGGCAAGCAATTACAAGTATACACGTGATTGAAGAGACTAATTCTACATTTTTGCTATGCAAAGATGCAAGTTATTTGGCATGACAAACTCTTAGCTGGAGCTAAAAACATCAAAGGCTTTACTTACAGATTAGTCTGCATTGAAATCAGGATCACTTGGCTTAAACATCTTGGGCATTTTCAAGCTGGAGGGATCGGGAACGGGTACTTTGACCTTCCTGACGACTCCTTTTCTCGTGTTCTTGGCAAACTTTGATGCCAATATGGTAGCACTGAGATGCTGGGCAGTGTGCTCCCCTGACGAGCTTTCTGCACCATCTTCACCATCACTATCAGTGAACTCACCATCTTGGTCCATTACATGCGTGTAGTAATAGTTCTCTTGCTCCTCCAATTCCTTGGCTAGCTTTTTCTTCTTATACCGCCTCCACGCCACTTGTATGAAACAAGTCCCCCATGTTCTCCACTGGTGGGAATAGTACCTGAATGCATGCTGCAGCTTCTTGCTGTGGAGCCGCTTGAACTGCTTTGCTACGTACTTGAGATCTTCAGCATGAAGTGCAAACGCTTCCACCTCTGTCACAGACTTCACCGTCCGGGTTGAGGATGGCCGGTTGCTCGTGGCGTTAGGAACCAAGGCCCATGTCAGTAACTCCTCTCCACAGAAGTCCCCAGGCTTGAGAGTTATGGAGTTGAAGAATCCCGAGCGCCCTCCGTTGGTTGTGGAGCTCTCCAGCTGACCTCTGATGATGAAGAGCATCTCGTTTACAGGATCACCTTCTCTAACAACATAAGAGTCTCTGGTACTCAAGAATGACACAAGGCGCTCACAAATGGCGTCCAATAGCTGATCATCCATTTGAGCAAAGAACGGAACCTGTATAATGTGAAAACCCACAATTCGATTCAAGAGATGGTTTAGGCAAATAATACAATTAAGCATAATGTGGATAGCGAAACAGGACTTACTCGACGAACAAGAGCCAGACAAAGATGCCTCTGAATTTGACGTTGGAGATCCAAAGGCAAGGCGCGCAATATTGTTTGTTCATCTACACCCCTTGTTGCGAGCCATTTATATTGAACAAAACGGCAAACACGTTCTTGCAATTCCGGAGGTAGTTGACGATGTCTCATCCACTCCTCTGTATCTCTCCGTTTCACCCTCCATTCTTCAAATCGAACTGATGTAGATTGCAGATAGGTCTTTTAAAAAGAGAAAGAATGTCACTACAAAAGTGCAACCATTAAAGAAGTAAAAGCTGACATAGAAGGAAAACCATATTGATTTCGTAAAATTCAGTGGCACATCCCCATAAAGCAAAGATAATTTACTTAAACAAGGCAAAACCCCTCATTAAACCTATCACTGATACATCCGAAATCCACACCAAGGTGTTATAACAATTTTATCAACCATAATCATGTCATGTATAAGAGGATGAAATGGTTGCATGGGCGGGCATGAAGATCCCCTTGACCTTGACACCATGGATTATGAAGGTCTACAAATGGATACTCAATTTAAATTATAGTTTGCACAAGTCCATATTATTCATGGGAGTAGTTTTTCTTCACTTCATTCACCCCTTTATTCTATGCTCTATGTTTTATTGTTACCAGTGACTTAGTTTTGAACTCTCCAATCATATAATTCTACCATATCTTTTAAGCCAAGTCAGATGATGTCATAATTTCCTCCTAGTCATCTGGTACATGAATCATCAAACAATGATCGCAAAATATACATTAAATAAGTGTAAATCCTTGATAAGTATAAAGTGAAACCAGAACATTCATTAAATAAGAGGTAAAATTATCCCTGATTAGTATAGTGAGACAGATATACCTGCAAGTTTCCTATGAGAACAGCAAACAGAACAAGACCAATTATGCAAATGAGAGAACAGAGTAATGTTTCGCTAACATATATACTCGTCGCCAGACCCTGTCCATATGAACTGCACATATATCAGAGAGAAAATTTCATCAATGATCACTCACTAAAAATCAGGTGCAAGGAGAGAGAGCTTATATAATTTTAAAAGTTAAGCAACTTAAATAGGGGTGTAGGAGCTAAAAGAGTTGCTAAAATTGAGAATAGGTGGGAACATTTCGATCAAAGATGAAACAAAAAGCACATCAAGTTACTTAACAAAGAAGCAACAACAGTGAATACGGTAACCGAGACAAAAAAAAAGTAAAACAAAGTAGATATCCCGATTCCCCAACCAGTAATGGAAAATGTGGTACTTAAAAAATGTACCTTAGACTCCTTAATCCCCACCAGAGACAGTACAAATACTTCTCTGAGAAATTCGCGGAAGCAACATCATTTTCAAAGGCTTCAGCAAACATTCCAAACTCATAATGACGATTCCTTATAGGATTACATATCGTCAACAGATGAGTTCTCTTCAGCCACATTTTCCGCTCTGCATCTGGCAGACTAACACAATCAAGAAAAAATGGATCACAAGACGGAGAATGCGTAGAGTTCATCTCAACAATGCATTGTTCCCTCCAGCACGTGTGTTGCCGCTGAATAGATAACAGATACCACGAAGCTCCTAAAACCTGCGCTGACAGTAGAAATACTAATAACCAAAATATACCTTTTCTCAGACTTGACCAGTTGTAGCAAATTACCATATTTTTGTGGTTCAAGCTACAGAAAGCAAAGAAATGAGGTAAAAGAAGAGGGCAATGAGCACATACATGACCAGCTAGTATAAAGAGAAGAAGATTATAGGCGGCTCCCGACCAAGCAGTCTTTGCTACAGCCCCCGTGGTCTTAATGATCCGCCGGTTCAAAGGGAAAATGAGAAAGAATCGAGGAACATATTGAACAAGAACAATCAAAGACAGAGAGTGATTAGAACTCTCACTTGACTGTGATAATGGAATAACAAACCAAATCATTATCTGCAAAAGCAAAGACAATAAACATCAATTAAATGTGCATTTAGGTACAAATTGTTTGGTAATTAAATCATGTAGCATTGCAAATGGAATGAATTGAAATTGGGGACATTGCAAAAATTGATGAAATGAACCCTAATTTACACAATTGACCTGTGGAAGAGGAAGGGATGCTAGGAAATCGATGATAAAATCCTTGCGGAGGTAGCGGGTAGCGATCTTCCTGGGGTCCATGACGAGCTCTCCCCTGCCGAAGATCCTGGATCTAGGCGAGACGTAAGCGGTCCTGAACTTCATGACCATGTGCATGAGATAGAACAAGTCGGCGACGGTGCGGAGCAAGGTGACGGAGACGCTCAATCGGACGTCGGAATTGAGGCAGAGGGCTTTGGGGCTGGGGATTCCGGGGAGGAAGAAGTAGAGAGGGTCGACGAAGAGGGCGAGGATGCAAGTGACGAGGAAGATATGGTTCCATCTGCTCACGATCTCGCTTCCTGGGTCGAGGATTTGGTACCACCATGGCACGCTCTTGCGGAGCGATCCTGACACAGATCCAGGGAATTTTCGGAAGTGGCCGGTGCCGGCGCTGTAGTATCGCTGGAAGCTATTCATCTCCCATCACCGTTCGCCGCCGTGAGTTTACGGGTCTGGATGGTTTGGGTAGAGAGAGAATGTGGCAGTACAAGAGAACAGAGAGGGATTGCATGGCCATGGCTGGTGCTCGTCTCTCAGATTTTCGTGGACAGCCATTGGGATGTTGCAAAAATCTCGGCTTGCGTTGCATGGCTGCTCTCTGTGCGACTCAATGAACAAGACTCAAACATACTCCAAAGAAGCTTTTTTCTCCCTTTCTCTTTGCTATTTTTTTCTTTTCATTTTGGCAATTTCTCGATAATACACTCTTTTTTAGCATTTAGGTAGCAATTCATTTTTTTTTGGTATTAAAAGGTGCAATTTGTATTGATTATCGATATATTAGAGTACGGAGGAGAAATCTAATACTAACTATGTCTTAACATAAGAACCGTGAGAACCAATGTAAGAGCATCCACAGTCGTTGGCGGGGAGAAAACGTCGGCGAGGAGCTGACGGGGAGGTGGTTGGGAGCTGGCGGGGACGTCGCTGACAGGGATGGCTTGCGAGGTACTTCTCGCTAGCACTTCTCGCCGGCGAGATACTCGAAGAATGTCTGTCCACCGACGGGGAGTTGTTAGAAGACGCTTTGGTCGATTCTCCACCACGGAAGCGAAAATACATTGCACGTGACCGGGTAGCCGCAAACGAACGCTTAATGAAGGACTACTTCAACACGAACCATGTGTACACGGAGGTGCATTTTCGGCGTCGGTTCAGAATGCCAAAGGCTGTGTTCCTCCGTATCGTACTAGCATTGGAGCAGCACGATAATTACTTCAAGTCAAGGTTAGATGCATTGGGTCAAGTTATATTTTCTCCTTATCAGAAAAGTATTGCCGCCATTAGGCAGTTATGTTACGGAATTGCAGCTAATGGGTTGGACGAGTACTTGAAGATAGGCGAAACAACGTCATTGGAATGGTTGAGAAAATTTTGCAGTGCAATCAATAGAGTATTCGGTCCTACGTACCGGTGTAAGCCTACACGAGCTGATATGGACCACATTTTGGCGGTTAATGAAGCTCGAGGGTTCCCGGACATGCTTGGAAGTCTCGACTGAATGCACTGGGAGTGGAAGAATTGCCTAAAGGCACTTCGAGGATCACATTCCCGGAGAGACCACGGTAATCGACCAATCGTTGTCCTCGAGGCGGTTGCTACTCGTGACTTATGGATTTGGCCCTAGTTCTTTGGCATCGCGGGATCGAACAACGATTTGACAGTGCTCAACCATTCCAAACTTTTCGCGGACGTTATCAACGGTTGGCAACCACCGGTTGAATATACGATAAATGGTAACCACTACACACTCCCGTATTATCTTGCTGATGGCATATACCCTTCGTGGCCAGTGTTCATGAAAACAATTTCGTTACCTCAACTCCCGAAGTAGAAGAAGTTTGCTGAAGTCCAAGAAGCGTGCAGGAAGGATGTGGAACGAGCTTTCGGTGTACTCCAAGCTCGGTTTCACATTATCAAGCGACCGAGCCGCTTGTGGATTCCCCAGTACATCAGTTTGGTAATGAATGAATGCATTATATTGCACAATATGATAGTTGAGGCTGAACGTCATACCTACGACGGCTACCTTGAGCAAACAGAAGAAAGTAGGCCAAGTCAACCACATACTGCACGAGGAGGCTTCGTCCCGACCAATGTCATACTTGGAAACACTGCGAGGATGCAAAATGAACGCATACATTACCGGTTGAAGGACGATCTCGTCGAACACATCTGGAATAAATTTGGAGACGCCTATCTTCTATTATCGTTCATTATGTTTAAATTTCAGTTCTAGTTCTTCTTCAACTCATTACTGGTATTCTAATTTGTGATGTTTATTTGTACTTTAGTGTCTCTTCTTTAATTTACGGAGTTGTTTTGTTGTTTATTACGCTTTTTTTTATTTAAGTACTTGTTTTTTTACATATAATATATAATTTGATGATTTACATATAAACAAAATATATTAAAAAAATATTCTTTTATTCTTACCGCCGGCGTCTCCCCGCTGACAAAAAAAACGCAACTGCAGCTTGCGCAGGCGGTGAGCTGGCTGGGAAAGAAAAAAAAACTTTTTTTTAATCCTCTCCGCCAGTTGTCGGCGAGATGATTGTGGATGCTCTAAGCTACCCATTTTAAGAGCGAAGGGATTAGATACAATTGAGTTGTTGACTGCAAAAAAAAATACTTTTTAATAAGTGGAAATGGTTTTTTTAGTAAAACTATCGTTTTTTTTTTACCAATTTACTATTTTAAGTTTTCCCGCTTCGTTTGAACTCCGATTGGGTTCAAACTTGTGCCATTAGTTTTGTTTTTTCAAGGGTTTTCTATCAAGATCACTCATGAATATATTTTGAAGCATGGGAATTTTTTATTTCGGGGCTGATTTAAAAAAATAATTAAATATGAGTAATTTTTATCAACACTTTGTTATGTTTTTATCAACACTTTTACACTGGTTTTTAGGGGTGGGCAAAATACCCGCGGGTCCGGATCCGCCCGCAAATCCGCCCGATCCGCGGCCCAAGTATGACTCATCCGTCGGGTTGCGGGCCGGATATGGGCCAAAAAATGTCAAAACCGCACATATGCGGGTGGGTGACAGATTGAAGCTGAATTTTTCGCGGATCATCCGACCCGCCCGAAGTGCATATATAATATACACTTTTAATATGAGCCGTCCATCATGATTGATATTTTTTAATGTAAAGACAGGATTGATTTACGTGGTTGAATGAGAATCACTCCTTCAACAACCTTATCACTTTAAAGGACCCCCCATACACTGTTTTGTTATTTTCTTTTGAAGAACTCCTCACCATCTAAACTTCTTCATCTCCAGTGTTCCTAAAACTCTATCCACACCCATTTCTTCAATCAACCAAACCATCGTATACATCATCCCTTCCCTTCATCAATTACGCACTCATCAACACCAAAGATCAAGTCAAGTAATTGGAATTTCTTCTTATATATGTTGTTCCCTTGTTATACCCACGATAACTCCACGCCCAAGGGAGTCGCAACAGCCGAATCTACTATCCTATGTCCCTCGCCACTGCTTGATTTGCTCACCACCGTCGCTCTCGCTTTCTGTGACCCTGAACACCACCGAAAAACTTTAGCACATTCAAACACCAGAAACGAAACCACCGTCAAAACCAAAACACCAGACACGTAAGGAATGAAAACGAGATCTGATTTTTGTTTTGATTGATTCGGATATCACGGGTCCAGATCCGATCCGCCCGAAATCCGTTTGGGCGGATCCAAACTTGAAAATCGGATTTGATGGGCGGGTACACAAACTTTTAAATCCGATCCGCATATGTGCGGGCGGATTGAAATTGATGCGGGTGGGGCCGGATATCCGCCCATGCACACCCCTACTGGTTTTATCAACACTTTACACTAGTTTTATCACCTCATTTCCAAAACTGATCATGATTTTATCACATCATCACGTGCTTTTTATGAACACTAGTTTTATCAACACCAAACACTAGGTTTATCATTAAATTACGTGTGTTTTATCACCCCCAATCACATGTTTTTTTGAAGCACGAAAAAAAGAATTATTTTGGGACTGATTTAAAAAAAAATTATATATGGGTAATTTTTATCAACACTTTACATTGGTTTTATCAAGACTTTACACTGGTTTTATCAACATTGAACACTAGTTTTATCACCTCATTTTACAAAACCAAACATGATTTTTATCACCTCATCACGTGTTTTTATGAACACTAGTTTTATCAACATTAAACACTATGTTTATCATTAAATTACATGTGTTTTTATCACTCCATTACATGTGTTTTTATCACTCCATCACATGTTTTTTTATCAACGCTAAACTATAGTTTATCACACTTATTATCAAAAATGAACATGGTTTTTATCACCTCATTATTTGTTTTTTATCACCTCAGTACATGTTTTTATCAACATTTAGCCCTAGTTTGATACCTCCGATATAAAACATTTATTAGTGAAGATTTATCAACACTCAACATTATTTTTATCACCCCGATATGCCTTTTTATTTTTGTGCTTCAAAATATATTCATGATTGATCTTGATTTAAATCCCTTGAAAAAATAAAAATATTGGCGCAAGTTTGAAGCTAATCGAAGTTCAAACGAATCGGGAAATATTAAATTAGGAATTGGTGAAGAAAAAAATGGACACGTGTCCACATGGCACCATGCTATTACAATTATGCCCTTACTTGTGTGAGAAAGGGTGAAAGTGGCGTGAAGTTGGGTGGAATTGGGGTGATGATGTGACATCATGGTGAATGTTAGATCTTAGGTGTGTGTGGCTAGGATTGGTTCTCACGATTCTTAGGTTAAGAATGGTTTGTAGCTGATTTCACCTCTTAGAGTACATTAGGGAGAATCCCTAGTCATTGAAGAACAGACATAAAACGAGTTTTCTTCTTCGGTCGTGACAGATTAATAAAGGTCGTCAATGGAGTTGGGGCATAATTTTGAGAGGGTGGGGGCGGATCATCCCGTGAATGGGGATAGGAATGACGACGACATTAGTGAAGTTGCTGGTGAGAAGAGGTACGACAGTTGTAGAGAAAAGCGGAGGAGTTGTTATGGAGAAGAGGGAGTTGGAGAGAAGGGGATGTCGACTGTAGAAAGGAGAAAAGAAACCCTATACTACGAAAAGTTTTTTAGAGCAAAAACGCGGGTCGGGCTGCATCCCTCTCCCCTCGTCCCGCAAACGCGGACCGGGCCGCGTCCCTCGCCCCTTGGACCTTCTGGAATTGTAACAGGAATTTGTTCTTACTCTACGACCATCTCTGGCTCCCTTCTACTGGGTTGTCAATTGGTTTAGGCGGATTTGTACCATCCTGAATTTCTTCGAGATGCACAGTCCTCCCAATGACGTCTTTGGAAACAAAACTCATTTTCCATAAACACTCCAATAATTCACCCGCCCTTTCACCACGATTGATAAAGGGCGCTTTAGTCATTTTTCCCATCAAACAAACCTTGCACCCAACGATCGAATGGAATTCGAATAGACCTGAAAGCCCACACTTCTAAAGTACTGATAGGCGCTTTTTGTTTATGCGGCCCAAATGACAGTACCATAACAGAGTTAGGTTTAAATCGTTGGATTTAGACACCCACATATGTCGTCCAAACCTACTACCCCATTTCCCATGGATGCTCCGCTAATGCGCACGACACCCATAGGACGGGGAGGTAGTAAGGTGTTGATGATTGGGAGGTATCGGACATGACCCGTTTTTACTTGTCCGGTTGTGTTCAAAACTTTGGCACATCCTAGATGCGATGAGCACATCAACTACATTCCAAATGCAATGATGCATCAAATTACATCCAATGTAATTCTTCCTTTGAACCCTTCAACTACATTCAATGCAATGACGGTTCTAAGGGCTCACAAACAAGGATTAAAATTCCAATTTTATCTTTGCATGTGAGGTGATATGCTCGGTAAATAAAGTTTAAGCATGCAATTCTAAAACACATAAAATTAATCATGCATAAACTAAACCAAGCATAAAGCGATAAATGTGCACATAATAGCCCCCTAAACTAACTCCTACTAGCTTCTTGAGCTCCATCGACTCCAGGCCGATGCCAACACCCGAAAAGCAACCAAATGACCTTTTCGCCCTTTCTTCGTCTTGAGCAAAATATTACAATTTAATACACGACTCGCATGTTGGGAATAAATAAATATTACAAATAAGTGGTTCGACGACCACACCTTGAAAGAATAATTACACGCTAACTCTAACGGCTCGCAGGCCGTGAAAAGCGGTAAATAATTAGAACGAGCTCGGTACTATAATGTGCACCATGCCAACATCACATAACACATCGTGTTATCAAACAATCACGTGATTTTCCGGTTTTATTTATTAACCAAGTTTCGAAAAATTTGGATGCTCGGTTTATCGAAACCGTTCAAAAATGAAACTTTTGAACATTTGATCTTTGAGTTCGTCATGACGGTTCCAAACTCGTCATAACTAACAAAACGGTTTAGCCTTGGCATATCAACCATCCAATGGTCATGCTTGGCCTAGCTCCGTCGAACGGAGCCCCGTTCGGTCCCTGTTTCGGCTCCCCGAGAATCCCGCTCCCGAGACCCGAAAAATCAAAAAAATTCAAAATTTCCAGATTTGAAATAATTTTCAAAAATTCATTTTACATGCACTAAATCCATAAACAAGAATTTAAAACATGTTATCAAATAAGTTGGCAAATTAACATGAATAAACCGAAACTTTCAACACCATCTTGTGAATCCCGAAGGTAGCACGGCTCTGATACCACTGCTGGGTCTCGAGGTAGGGTTGGAGATGAACCAACTCGCAGCGGAAAATCAATGAAAACCAAGAGACGATTAAAACCATGAAATAACTAACAAAGAATGGATTCACAAGAGAAAAATCCAGCACTATTTCTTACCAAAACAAGAACACCGGTTAACAAATGATTGACTTGAGTCTCCAAGATGCCTACGTATCCACATGGGAATCAAAGCCACGTAGTTCTTCTCTTTGAGGACTCAAGAACACAAAAATGGAGGTGGGAGCTTGCTAACCCGAAATTGTAGGGAGAGAGGGAGAGAAGTTGTGTTTCCTATTCTTTTCTTGTGTTTGTTATGTTGAAAAAAGATGACTTAAACATAACAAACCCCATACTTGTCCAACTAAAGGCATGAGACAAGTATGGTGTCAAGTAAGGTGTAAATAGGACAAAGTATGTCTAGACAAGATGGGGTTAGGTGGTGAATCACAACACCTTAATTCTTGTCTTGCTTACTTAGTACTAATTAATCAAGACTTGATTAATTAGTTCTATGGGCCTTGGTTGCATGGGCCTCTTGGAACATGGCTCGTGGTCATTCCCAACGAGGTCCCGTGATGCGCTCATCGCCTCCAAGCCTTCCATATCGGAAATGTCTAACATTATCCGACGTGATCAATCCCAAGACTCCAAGCCTTGTCTCGATCCGTAATGTCCTATTCACTTACGGGTACATGACCCAAAACCCAGTTTTGGTCATGTCCTGAGACAACTCCCTTTTGGCCATTCTCCATAAATGTATCAATGAGTTTCATCCTCCGGTGTGACCCTTAGGTTAATGCATGTCAATAGATCAACGTAAAATCTCATTTAACTTGATCATATTTAAGTGGAAACTAAAGAGACTTAAGTATTGCCTGACACTGCATAACGAATCGACCCTGTTGATTCTAACCTTTCCGTCGTCCCTATCATTATCCTTTTATCTCTGATATCCTGATTGAGATAAGGCATAGAGCCGTCATCCTTATAATTCTCAATCATTGTTCCTTGATATATGAGATGACTGAATATATGATACCCAGTATCATGTGCATGGCCATGCTATTCTTTTAGTCACTTTCGATCAAGTGGTCGAGAACCAATATCTTTCCCATACCGTAGTATGAGGGATAAATCCCTTAGCCATCTTTCGTGTCACTCATGCAGTCCATCCCCAAGCCAATCCTGGCCGTTATGGAAGCCCTGTTACAGACAACGTTAGGCTCATGTCAAACTTAGTTTTTTACTGCATAGCGATCACAAAGACTCATTGGTCTAAGGATACATGACAAGCTACGACAATGAATATGTTCATGACTTGATCTATGGCACATATTCATGTCGGGTCGCCCAATATCATGTCCCACATGATATCTATGATTAGACTCTGGAATCCCATTCCAATGACTAACAGAACGTAAGACATAAAGAGCCATCTTTCATATTAGTCGCTTCTAGTGAAACATTGTTCACTAGGGACTCATCGAGTGTGATCTATCTCGATCTATGGTTCTATTCGCATGGTGGGCATAAATCAGAGCACACATCGATATATTACTCCAACACATAAGTAATATAAAGTCGTTTTAATTTTATTGCTAACGATGATATATACATTTGGACATTTGGGATTGATCCACGAGTACTAAGACTAACAGCGAGTCCCAACAACCAGAATGGTGAGCTTCCGATCACAACGAGGGGAGTGAGGCCCCTCTCAGCGACACACCCCCTCCCATGAGGCCGATGCAAGTCCCCCTCAACCAACTCGCCGAACGCGACCGCAAGGAAAGAAGGCAGTGAAGGCATCAAAAAAGGCGATCGTACTCACGGCCCAAATGGCTGCCTTCGCGGAGATGGAACGTACAAGGCAAGAAGGCAAGGCAGAAATTACCCGCGTGATACACAAGATAACCGAAAAGTGGGAAGCTAACTTCGCCTTGTACATGTCCATGAGGCAAACTTGTACCTCCAACTACACCGAAGAAGATTTGGAAGAGCACAAGTCGTGCAAGGCCCGACTACGAGTAGTCTTTGATATCCTTGAAGGTGAACTTCAAGATCTTTGACGACAACAACCACCACCGAATGTCGACCCACCACAATGTTTCTTGAGCATGTATTTTTTTTGGGTTGTATTAAAAGGGATGAATAAAAGTTCAATTTCATTTTATTCATGTTAAATTTATTTCTTATTTTTTTTATTGTCATTAATTATTTTTTCCACATTTGTTTATTTTTTATATAATTTAAACGGTTTCTGATAAAGAATTAAATAAAACAGCAAAATATCAATTAATTAACAACTCAGCATTCAGTCAGCATCCACTAAAAGTGTGAGCCTCACTGTGAGCCTCTCATTGCAAAACACCCATTATTCTGAGTCCCAAAGTCCCACGATTTTGTCCAGTCACAACAAGAGACTCAAGACTTGGGACTCACCAAGAGCCTTTCCATTGTACATGCTCTTACAAATTAATCCATGATAAAGATTAACCATGCTAATTGTAATACCATGTCAAATATATACATATATTATTGAATCGATACTTAATGTTACGTTACATAAACATACTCATCAGGTCTTGTGTTTTTTCTTGAAGGTCTTTAGATCCCCCAAAGTGTTGGGTTGTATATGCTTTTGCTCAGTTTTCCACCTTAGAAGCATGAGTATTAATAATATTTATCGCCTATAAAAAACATACTCTTATCTAGACGAGGATACCGAAACACCTTACTACAATCTAATGATCTTAAACTATACTTCTAATGGGTTTATTACCTAACGCTTACCGTTACAATTTAAGATTTTTTTTCAATGTAGAATTGAAAAACTCTCCAGTTTCCATTGATGAATGTAAAAGTGTATTTTTACAACATATAATCCGGTATGAACAATATACACTCTTACATATCAAAAGGGCATCAATAACAACTTGAGAGTCCCGCACATGCATAAATAACAATCCATCTTCACGGTTTGAGATCATCAGACATGGCGGATGGTATGCTATGCGTGGCGAGGATATCTAGAGTTGTTTCTTTGGCATTCTTCGTCTGGAGAACCACTATCTGCATCATAAAATACAAATCATTAATGCCTACCAAATTTAATTCAACACAACATAAATAGATAGTGAGTGAGTGAGTGAGTGACGACCTCTTGGCATTCTAGTTTGAATTTCAAAAACTCTTGGTCACAACTCTCCACCATGCTCGCCAAGCTCTTCAAGTTCTTCACCGGCTTGCCGTTAAAAGCAAGAACCTGAACAAGAGCAGATAAAACAAACCATCAAAACTCGTACCCAATACTATCAAAAGCTTATATGACATAATGTTGTTTCAGACCTGACTGTTAACTATCTCCTCGTACCCAATATTGATGTCTGCCACAAGAACCTTAACAAAACCACAACAAGGCGACGTCAGAAATATGTAATAAAGATAAATGTCTACGACGTAATAACAATGCCAACCTGGGAAATGACAACGAGTTGCTCATCGGGTGATTGTGGCAAATGGTGAAGCAATTTGTCCAGGAGCTTGACCGGGACGCCTTCCTCGTTAGGATACTAGACATTGTTCAAAAAAGACATAACTTAGCACTCCTTCATGCAAAGTAACTCAATCAACATGATTGTCACCATGTACCTCAGAACGAAGATACGGAACAGACACAGTTGTAAACACAAGGCCTGCAATGATATAGTACGAGGGAGGCTTGCTACTCATGTGCGCCGGAATAAGCTTCCTCGGAGGTCCAAGTCTGATGTTGAAATCGAGTACCTTAGAATCGCGAAGAACTCTAATAGCTGCAGTATCCCCTGTATATTTCTGAGAGACCAGGTAGCTAAAACCGATACGCTCTCCATGCCTAAAAGGAACTGTAAGAAAGAAATAAAGTTCATATCAATAAAATCATATATGAAAGATATGGTTAGAATAAATTCTAATTGAGTCTTCACCAATCAGTTTGAGATTTTAGTATAAGTGGACTGACCTGTGCCGTCATTGGCAATATCAACCCCATCAAAGCTGAGAATGATATCGGATGCCTCCAAAACCTCTGCCTCTGGAGAAGTTGGATCAACTCTCTTGATCCGGACACCCTTTTGATCAGGTTTCATGCCCATTGACAAGCGCATATCTGGATTTTCCATCTTCTGCCACTCGACACCGAGAACGGGGAACCCTATCATGTGAACAAGCGTCACATAAGCATCAAGTATGTCACATTATATTGAATCATGTGCATTACTTATGTACCTGTATATGCTCCATTTCTCTCGCAATCCTGGATGAAATGCTCGATAACTGGTGTTGGTATCACGTACCCGATATTGTCTGCATCGTCAAGGGACTGAAAAGCAATTCCCACACAAATGCCATCATCGTTGAAAGCAGGTCCACCAGAATTTCCAGGGTTTATAGCGGCATCTATCTGCAAATGATCAAAATGATATCATGATGTAGACCAAATTGAGATTTGAAATAGGCTCTAGCTCTAGTGATGTACAATTCAATAACCTGTAAGCCGAGGAGTTCGGAGGACACATGAGCATAAGGAATGATCTCTGTTCTCGACACAATGCCACTGGTCACAGATATGGTGTCACCCCCGATCGGGTACCCCACAACTGTCACAGCAGCCTGAAGAGCAGGCAAGTCCCCGAATTCGACGGGCGAGATCCCATCCCAGAACCCATCATCATCAACTGTTAGCATAGCTGCCAAACACATCAAATCCACCACTCAAAAAAATCTCACATTCGCGATCTAAGTCGTGTTAACAATGTATATACGAGATAAATCTGTTAGAGTATAAAACTATAATTAAACTTTAATTACGAGCTTCAGCTTGTAGCTAAGTTGGTCTTCCTTAGGCGGATAACTAAAGACCCGATTATAATTTTATATTCTAATAAAATCAGTAAGTTGAATTGAGTAATTACCAACATCACATTCAGTCCCAATTGCAACAACTCTGGCGAGGTACTTGGTGTCGGAGCCGCGTTTCTTGAGCTTGACCTGGGTGTAATGCTCCACGCAATGGGCGTTGGTCAAAATCCTCCTGCAGGCGATGACGAAGCCGCTGCTGGAGGAGCTGGTCTGTCTCTTCTTCTGCCACGGCAGCGAGAAATTGGGTTCTGTGTGGACGCAAGAGACCCTCACCACCGCGTCCATAGCCGGAGCAACGGAGCTCGGTCTCTTGGACGCCCTGTTGTTGCAGTAGCCTGAAAGCGGGTCGACGAGCTGGTCGCTTCCGACGCCGTCGGTCTCAGGAGCTGACGTGGTGACGGCGGCGGGGTATATGCGTCTGCGTTGGTTGTCGGCCATCTATATCTGATCGGAGGTCAAGAGGGTCCGATGGTGGTGAATGGGAAGAAGATGAAGCCACCATTTATAATCATTGGAGCTACTCTGTTTTTAAAGATTGGATTTGGGCAAGTCAACTACAGGCTGCTATGTTTAATCAGGACAAAAAAAACGTCGGATTCTCCGAGTAGAATATAATTTTGAAAGTCATATTATAATATTTATATCATTGATTAGTTAAGGATTAGTTAGTTGTCGTTCATAAAGACAAAAACAAAAGTAAAGTTAGATAAATGGATTTCTGTCTTCATGGAAACGAGTAAGGAACCTTCTCTAAAGAAAAGAAAACATAAGCAAAGCAGTTTAAGGATTTATATTATTATTTATTACGTTTGAAGTTGAAAACTAGTCAAACCTTGTACACCACGAAAAGGAAATACTCTTCCCCAATCACTTTTACTCGTTAATCTTGTTATCTTTCACTCCAATTTTCTTTACATAGGGTATCGAAAGTCACATTCGCATGTTTTTAATGCACGTGTGGGAAACATTGTATTGTTTGCGAGGTCATTTTTTTAACGAAATGTTTAATATTATAAATGAGATATCAATGTACAAGGAAACACGTTTCCTGACTATTAAAAAGGACTGGAAAAAAACAAATAGTTCATTGATCCTTGTATTATTAGAACCGTCACAGAAGGTTTTGGGATGCCATATAGGCAATGAGAGAATACGGAGATGAGAAGGTGGTACTGAAATTCCTACTCTGAATGGCCAAGGACTCAACAGTAATGGTGAGAGGCAAAGCATCGACCAGAGACCCCTCCCAAGGCCAGTCCCTGATGCTCAGATGGTCTAACATCCCTCCTGGCGGGGCTGTTTACCAGCCTTAACCTGATCATCTCGAGGTGCTCCAACTGCAGACCCCTTGAGCGCTACAGTCGCGGTAGCTCCCACATCTTCAGGCTCCCTAAAAATGGGCGCTGGAACTGTAGTGACCGAACCCTCAGGGAGCTGGCCGGTCACCAATCGGGTGCTAACCCGAGCCACAGTACAGTACGGTTAGGTACAGTGATCGGGGAAACCCGGGGATCTTATCCAGAGATAAGGAGCCCTTAGGTACAGTGCTCGGGGAGACGTTCCTAGAGCCTGACAGGGCGGGTGGTTGGGAAGACTCACTCCATTCCGTTGCATACGGCTTCAGCTGCTTGTTCCACTGGTATTCCAAAATAGAGAAGTCATATCATGGGGTGTCTCAGACTTCCTATGTGCAGTCCTTGATGATATGTCCAAGCCTCCCATAATACGGGTCAGGGAAGGCTCATCCAGACCTAGGCTCGACGACCGGCCCCGACACATCCCCGCCAGGATCGTCAGGCAGTGGGGATGAGGCTGATCTGATCTCGATTGGGGAGACAACGACTCAACCACAGTGCTTCCACCGCCATCCGAGGAAGGTCATCCATTGGCGCATTTCTTTCACCAGATCCCGTTCAAGGGGACATCCACAGAGGCGTAGAGAGGAGGCGATGGTGGTGAGTCTTATTGAAGTACAGGGACTGCAACCCTAGGAGTCACGCCGCTAGGAACGGCTGGAGACGGAACGAGGGACTGGTGTGGCGGTGGGCCATCAGGCTAGGATTGAGTGGTGGCAAAGTCAGGGCAAGGCGCGACGTAGGAGGACACGGCCGCGGATTGCTTGGAGACGAAGCAACATTGGCCCGCCTCGCTGTTCGTCCCCATCTCGGCTTCGAAGAAGGCGAAGGAGAGAGTACCCCCATGGAGAAGGGCACCAAATCGGACGAGAGGGCCTGGAGCATCGACGGTACAGGGGGAGAGGGCAGCAAGGAGGAAGAACTCTGAACGAGTGGTTTCGATCTTCTCCATGTGCGGGTCTTATCCCCAGCACAAGGCACGGTCTGTGAGGGATTGGACTACACCGAGTTTGTTACCACAGGGGCGGCACGGGCCTCAGGCGCAGCAGCAACGTCAGCGACAGGTGTAGCCACGGCAAACGAAAAGACAACAGCGGGATCAGAGGAGGAAAGCACCATAGTTGCGCAGAGAGGGGGTTAGGGCTATGAGTAGGTCTCAAGTTACGAGAGAGTAGTTTTTTCTTCTACTTTGATTTTTTAAGAATGTGCGAGACCGTTTTTATAACAGTGATCTAAGACTTTAAGAGCATTTACATTTTTATACAATCTATTAAAGAACACACATCATATTGTTATTTATTGAATCGCAAAATACATATATGTGTATCAAGAATATTAATCTTCATTATGATTGGACAGACATGGAACGACGCTCTCTGATTAGCTAATGGGCACCATATTCGCTGTCCTTATGACACACTCGAGTTTGATATCTTCAAGGGAATTAGGAAAGGATCTACATTCATGAAGGACGTTCCTCAATGAAGATAGAAAGTGAGAGTAGTTGTTAATCAAGTTTACTATGAGTAGGCTTCACTGTGAATTGTCTTGACAACTTGGACCTCTATGAAAGTGGGTGGTGTGAGGCACACACGAAGTCCATTCCTTCCTTCCATCATTTTTATTTGTTCATTTGGCATATGAAGCCCCAAGCCGTCTGTTAGGTGTCCTAGAATAATATTCCATCAACATTCATGGCTAGCCATATGGGGGATCCAATGAGCCGAAATCTAAGAGGGTGGGGATGAATGCATATCATGGGCCAAGTTTTCGCTTCTCTCCAGCTCCCAAGCTAGCATCTCACTATTATTGCAGTTGAGTCCAGGCAGGGAAAATTCATTCCAGACCAAGGCGTTTCGAGCCTTTCAGATCTCTCAATCCCAAAGAGAAACCTCTCCCTACGTTGGCCATCTAGATGAGCCATGATTTCCGACCACTAGTCCTAGAAATGATAAGTTAGCGGGATATCACAACTATTCCTTACCCTTGCCTAACAGTCAAGGGCCAAAGGGAAATGGAGGAATGGGTGGAAATCCGATTCCATTATCGTGAAAAACAGGGCATGCTTCGAGATTTGAAAAAAAAAATCCTCAAGTTCGTGACCACCTAGATGTTGTCCAACAGAACCCACTAGAGAATGACCTTTACTTATGGCGGGACATTGAGTGCCCAATTAGTTGTCTAGACATTCACTCATGCAGCATTCAATCAATCATCATGCATCCGATAGAGGCTCTGATATCCACTTTAGGAGGTGTAGATTCCCTTAATGTCCAGGTACCAATACCAATGATCTTCTCGGTCAAGGGTAGAGACAAAGATTTCTAGAATTTCCTTATTGTGAAGACTGCCTCGATAAAAAGATTTAAAGTAATTAATTTTGTTCGTTGAATCATCGTGGTCGAAAATCGGGTTAAAAACTTGAAACAAGTGCAAAAGAAAAAGGAAAAGAAAAAAAAGTTTTGGAAGTAAACTGGACCGGGCCAGGTTGGGCTCAGCCAACCAAGCCAGGCCCAAGCGGAGCTGAAGCCCGCGCGCACCAGCCTAGGCCCAGGCCCGTTACCCTCAACCCTAACGCTTGCTTCACCTTCTCCTTCTACGCGTGCACACATCCCGAGAAACCCATCGCCGCCTCGTCCTCTTCCGAGCCCTCTCTCTCGCGTCCTCTCACCTTCTCGCTCCCTCTAGACACAGCACCACCGGTGACGTTGCAAAACTGTCCCCGGTCACGACTCAAGCCACGCCGGTACACGAGAAGACGCTGAAGACGTCGCCGAGCCGTGTCAGGAACGGAGCTACGCCGACGAGACGCGCTTCGCGAACCAGATCTAGTTCGACATCGCCGCCCTCTTTCCCGAGCTCGTTTCACACCTCAACGGCGTCAGGGAAGTCCACCCAAGGTGAGCGAGGCGTCGTCCGTTCCTCTCCGACCTTCTTCTCCCTTCTCCGAGCTCTTTTGCTAACGTCCGTCGCTGCAATCGAAGACCGAACCCTCGCCGGAGAACTCGAACCAGATCCGTCCGAGCTCGAGAGTGAGTCCGTGAGGACGTGAGCTTCGAAGGGCACTGGTTGCCGGGGATTGCTCGCCGGAGCGGCGAGGGGGGAAGGGAAATCGTTTCCCGAGCACCACGGCCTCCCTCCTCTTTCTTTGACGGAGCCGCCACCGGCGGCGGAGCAAGCAAACCCTAGCTCTTCTGTACTCGGGCTTGGGTCCGGACGAGGTCAAGACGGGCCTTGGGCCGGGACGAAGCTGGGTCTAGAGACGGGCCTTGGGCCTAGGCCAGGTCTCGGGCCAGGTTCTGGACTCGGGTCCGGACTTGGGTCGGAGCCGGGTCTGGGGCCGGTCCGGATCAGGGTTCTGATTCAGGTCTGGACTCGGGTTCGGGCTCGGATCCGAGTCGGACTCGGATCGATCCTTCATTAGCTTTTTTTACCCTATCGTTTTTTGGATCAACGATCCTTCAACTATTTGTGTGTCCTTTGGGAGTTATGAGGCACACACTAATTCATGTAGTATTCCCGTTAAACAACCTTCCAAAACTCGTCTCTAATCTTGTGATTCTTTTGTATGAGTCGATTGAGTGATAAAGCTAATAAGAAAATAAGTGCAAGTGTTCTTCTCTGGTCTATCAAATATTATTTTCACTTACTTGTGTGAGTGATTGCACTGGAACATATGATGCTTTTGTGGGGGAGGACCATGAAAAGGTAAATACTGATGAGGCAAGGAAGGGATGTTAGTGTGACTAGGAATCAAGCATTTGGGTCCCTTCCTCTTGATACCACGATGAAATCAGAACCACTTCACAACCATCTTCATTGGAAAGAGTGTAACCATAAAGACTGAGTAGTCGGTTCAAGCCACTTGCGTTTATATACATGACTGGTTGAATGAATATTTGAAGGTTAAGAGAAGGAGGGTTTAAGAGTAAGAAAATATTTGAGTGTGTGCTGAGATAATGGATGGTGTGGTGTACTAGTAGGAATTTTTTTTTTTACAAAATTGACCGTTGGAAAAGCCAGCGGTAAATTTTGCAACGATTGGGACACGTGGCACACATGAGTTGTTTTTTTTTTTAAAACGAGAAAGAGGTAGTTGTATTACGATTTCGTATCATGATTACAAGGAGGGACATAACAGTCCCGGATACCAGTTTTTTGTCCCAACCGGCCGTAGCCCGTTGGGCGCACATGGTTCCATACACATAGTCTGCTTTGATTCGCAGATCTAAACTCAAAAGTTCCTCTATCCAACGTTCCAAGGAAATAACAAACCAAAGTCCTAAACTTATTGAGCCAAAAGGTTATTCGACCTAGCACAGTGAATAACCAATAATTTATTTGACCTAAAACATGATAAAAAATTAACACACGATCGAAAGAGCAAATTACCAAATCTGCGATGCCAGGTCTTCTAGGCCCCGTGCCATTGGAGCGATATGGTATCGTCAATTCTTCGTCTTGATTCTTTCGAAGTAGTGTGGAAGACGAGAACATCGATTCGACCCGCAGCGGTTTGTTCGAGATCGATGGTCCCGACTTCAGGTGCCGTGGAGAAAGACCCCGACTTATCGTCCTTCCTCCCGGATCCCAGATCCATCGAGGGAACGGACTCATGCCGACGTTAGGTGGCTCTAGGGCGGGAGGCCGCTGCAGATGGAGGACGGCGCATGGAGCCCGTAACCTGGAGAATGGCAGGAGGGCCACGGTGGCTGAGAGACGTCCGGGAAGCAGGACGCGGCTGAGAAGCGGCTGGTGGGCTGCAATGGACGGCGATGACGGCGGCGGCGGACCCTAAGTAGGGTAGAAGGGACCTCACCTGGAGGTAGTGGAGAGCTTTGAAGCCGGAGCTTCGATGGCGGAGGCAGAGAGCTGCCATGGATGAGGGTGGGGAGGGGCTGCGCGCAGAGAGAATTAGGTTTCTCTCTGTCGCGCTGGCACACATGAGTTGTTGATGCTGGAGTAGAGGTCGACTATATGCGTTGGTATGGGTCACAGTTTAAGAAGGTTGTGAGAGGAAGCGAAAATTACCTACACTGATTTGGGTCATCGATAACAAAGGTCGGTTTCCAACAGTAGGGAAGGCCGGAATCAGGTCGTTGATAAGGGAGGCGGCGACAGGCGTCAAGAACCGCCATCGTGGATGCCCTTGGAGTATTCGTAAAACTAGATAAAATATTTACATAAAAGCTAAAATATAGCTACAAAATTAATATTTTAGAAGATATATGGAGACTTTTTCATTCTTTAATTGAAAGGTAAAATCGATATTTTTAGAAAAAATAAAAAGTCTTGTGTAGATCACACAACCAAATTTATCATTTTTTATTAACCGTAATTGACCATGCAAAACTTTATTATTACTTTTAAGCATATAGGTAATTCATTAATCAGAAAAAGATGATATAAACGCAAGTATAATCGTAAAAACTAAAATAATACTGAAAAAAAAGAGTGAAACAGAAGTTTTGACTTGTAGGTACCAGACGTTAACCCTATAATCAGAGACCCAGCTAATCTAGGGACAATCTAGTGTATCACTACTTTAAATCGTATTTTTTTAAGTGGCACGAGATTCGTTTCTCGTCTCGATCTGAAAATGCTCAGAATATCTGATACGGAGCATTTGAATGGATAACGGGCATCCATAGAGAACACCAGGAAACGTGGGAACCAGAATGTCGGATTTACACTAACCTCGATAGGGAGAGGTGTGCGTCCACACACACACTGCAAGGTGTTAGAGTCCCGATCCGGCATATGGGGTTGGTGCGCCGAGTTCGCATAGGTGGCTGATAAGAACAACGGTTGATTCTAGTTTCACTGACTCTGAGCGGGGGAGTCAGGTTCCTGATCCAGCAGATGAGGATAGAGCGCCTCTGCATGGATTCCTGGATTGATCGGGTGCACCACAATCCAAGCGTCGTTCCCTAAGTCGGGCCATCGTTGATCTTGGACGATCGTCATGCAGCTAAGAAGGTGTGTGATCTCAACCGATCCTTACTAGAGAGGTAAGAAGCAGGCATACAGCGGAGGCGGCGTAGGAGGTGGAGGCGAGGATGATGGCGACTCTGGTGGCAAGAGCAGTGGTGGTAGGGACTTTGTTAGCAGCTGAGGGGGTGGTGGTGTCGGCGTTGGCGGTAGAGGATGAAGTGGTGGTGCTAGGTTCTGAGCGATGGTGGATGAGGGAGGGAACGACGCATGAGGTGGTGGTGGAGCTCGATCGTGAGCGATTGTGGGATAGCAGAACGGTGGGGGTAGTAGAGATGATAAGGGGTTGTTGCAATTGTAGAGGTGGTGGACGGGACGAGGGCCGTAAAATGAGGCCGCACACAACAACGAATTGAAACTCCATAGGATGGAAGAAGAGAGAATAATGACTTACTGTAAAACCTACCATAGGCATCCTCGTGAAAGAATTGAAATTTTTTATTATTCGCTCGAAAAACTTATAATGATATCTAGAAGTGAGAGGGATAATCTATTGAGAACCACTCTTAACATAGGAACCGTGAGAACCAATTCTAGTCATACTCATCTATGATCCAACACTCATCAAAATGACACATCATCACCCCAATCCAAGCCAAATACACGCCCACTTTCATACTTTCTCACACAAGTAAAGGCATAATTGTAATAGCATTGTGTCATGTGGATAATTGTCCTTTTTTTTATAACCAATTCACTAATTTAATATTTCTCAATTCGTTTGAACTCCGATTAACTAAAAACTTGCGCCAATATTTTTCTTTTTTCAAGAGCTTTTAATCAAGATCAGTTATGAATATATTTTGAAGCACGAAAATAGAAATTTATATCAAGGTGATAAAAATAATGTTGAGTGTTGATAAATCTTCACTAATAAATGTTTTATATCGGAGTACCAAACTAGTGCTAAATGTTGATAAAAAAAACATGTAATGAGGTGATAAGAAACAAATAATGAGGTGGTAAAAACCATGTTCAATTTTGATAATAAGTGTGATACACTAGAGTTTAACGTTGATAACAAAAACTTGTGATGGGGTGATAAAACACACGTAATTCAATGATAAACCTAGTGTTTAGTGTTGATAAAACTGGTGTTCATAAAAAGCATGTGATGAGATGATAAAAATCATGATCAGTTTTGGAGAATCGGGTGATAAAACCAGTGTAAAGTGTTGATAAACTCAGAGCAAAGTGTTGATAAAATTACCCAAATATAATTTCTTTAAAAACCAGCCCCCAAATAAAAAAAATCGTGCTTCAAAAAAAACATGTGATGGGGGTCATAAAACACACGTAATTGAATGATAAACCTAGTGTTTAGTATTCATAAAAAGCACGCGATGAGGTGATAAAATCATGATCAGTTTTGAAAAAATGAGGTGATAAAACCAATGTAAAGTGTTGATAAAACCAGTGTAAAAGTGTTGATAAATCCAGAGCAAAGTGTTGATAAAAATTACCCAGATTTTTTTTAAAAAAAAATCAACCCCGAAATAATTTTTTTTCGTGCTTCAAAATATATTCATGACTGATCTTGATAGAATTCCCTTAAAAAAACAAAACTAATGGCGCAAGTTTGAAACCAATCGGAGTTCAAATGAAGCGGAAAAAATTAAATTAGTGAATTGGTTAAAAAAATGATAGTTTTACTAAAAAACTCTTACCACTTGCTAAAAAGTGCTGTTTTTTTTTTGCAGTCAACAAGTCAACTACTCAATTGCATCTCATCAATCCATTCTTAAAATTGATGACTTAAATTGGTTCTCGCGGTTCCTACGTTAAAATATGGTTCTCACCAGATTTCTCCTCCTAGAAGTGATAACAACTTATAAAAAATAAAAATCGTATGACCTGTTTTTTTTGTTGCAATTATCCATTAAAATAAGCAGGACTTTTCTTAGAAAAACTCGCATTCCTTAAACGGTAGGGGGAAATTGATAATGTGGGCTATAGAGCTATAAGGGGAAATTTGTCATTTTAACTAAAAAAAAGTTGATAGAATTTAGCAGAAGACCATACATTGGATTGGACTACTAAAAATCACTAACCACTTCGTATGAAGTGCTTTTTAGCAATTTCCCCAAAATACAAATCATATGGTCTGTTCTTTGGTAATCATGCGTTGAAATAATAAGGATGATTCTTATTAAAAACTGCATTCTTTGAACTTTTTGTTGATGGGCAAGTTGCGTAGTATGGGTTATAGAGAAGCCCATTTCTTAGTCCATCCTGGACAAACAAATCCCAAACCATCGAGAACATGAGCGTAAGAGATGGGCTTGCACGAAAACCACACTTAATGTTCATGAGACGGAAAATATTAAATTGAAACGTATTTATTCGATTTGACTCTAGAATTGCTAGTTTTTTTAAATAAAAAAACATGTGACAAAGGATTTGTAATAATGCCAACGTTTCCTACTCAAGTTTTTTTTTTGATCAGCGAGGTTTTTGATTAATCCATCCGTTCCAAATACTGGAGACGGAGGAAACTGTAAATTGCAGTCAATTACAAGACCTATAAGGTCCAAATACAAGGCACTGAAGCCAAATTAAGAGAAAATGCAGCAGAAGAATGAAAATGATGAACTAGAGACAGAGCAGAGGATGCAAAGTCCGAAGAACCACGATCAGAAATGGATAGCACTGCGACCAGAAGCTTTAGAAACGCAGGCATATGGATTGAGAATGGTGTTATTCCAACAGGCAATTAATCCACCAGATAAACCTGAGAGACCTGAGAAGGGAGAAGAGACAATGCTCCAATCTGAGCCAAGGCCACATGATCAGAGGAAGTCATGGGGGAGCACCTTCAGTTTGGACAGAGCACTTCCTCTTCATCCTTATCAGATTGCCAGTGATCAACGGTCTCTTTAGGGTAAAGGTAATTCTTTAGCAGGTTCTCTTTCCCTCTTGTTTTGAATCCTAGCTCTTTGCATGTTTTGAGAGCTTGTTTGAAACCAATAGAACTTGGCTCATATGTTTCCTGAATAATTGAGATATCCAAGTTAGGATTTGAGGAGACATCAATGTCTTTTGTTTTTAAGAGAGTTTTCCCTCTCTTTCCTTTCTTCTTTCTCTTCTTTTCAATTAAGGCAGCTGAAACTGTGTCTTCGGAGTCCAAGGTTCTCTGGCTCTCTCTAAAAACTAATTATGATCTTCACCTCTCTCAACTTTTGAAATACTCTCTTAGTCTAAGCCGCACGATAACTTGGTGGTCTCCCCCACTTCCATCGTCGACATGCTCTCTATCAAGACTCCACCTGTGGCTGACGTTGTTGCTCCTGTTGGTGATGCTCCCCTTGCGTTACCTTGCCCTCTGCAACCCGCTCCCAGTGTTGGAGACAAGAGCCGACGTCGGCGAAAGCCCAAACCGACTCTCCCTCATCTAGGAGCGATCTCAGATGGGGTCTCCTTCTCATTAAGATCAGCCTCTCAAGATCCAATCGCAGAACCGAGACGAGGGAGACCTTCACGCCGCCCCTCGGTGGCTTCTTCTCCACAAAACGGCCTCCTCGCTCTCCCCCACCTCGAACCCTAGTTCGTTGCCCCCCTACAATAGCCATGGCCTCGCTCTAGCTCCTCCTTTACTGGGCGGCGCGGGTCCTAGGGTTCTGCCGACAACCGGTTCACCTCCAACCCTCTCTAGGGTTCCTTCTCTTTCACGTCACGACATTGGCTTGGTTTCCCCCACTAAGGATACATGGGCTAAGGTAGTGACTACTTCCGTTGGTGCCTCGGGCTCTAGCCCTAGTAGGGTACCGTCGCTGCAGCGAGACCCAGCGAAGGGGAAGACATCCATGAAGGAGTTTCCTAGGACGACGGTGATGGCTTTGGGGTTAAGGCGCTGCCTTCCCGATCAGGCCAGGATCCCGATCATCTCGACGTGTTTCACTACTCTGGAAGGGATGACGCGAGACCGGTCTAGGCATTTGGATACTGAGGAATTTTCTCCGGCCGACTTGGTCTCGGACCTTCAAGCTTCCTTGGTGGGTCTTCAAGACGGGTTATCATCCTGCTCTTTGGAAGATGACAAAGAGGTCGAAGTGGTGGTTCAGTCCTCTCGGGCGACATCGACGACCATTTCCCACCAACAATGGGGGATGTTAGGGAGGTCGTGGTCCCCAAAGACTCCCCGCAAGGAGACATTCCTGCGTATCATTACCAACGCGTGAGGGAAGACTGCTGAGGGTCTCGTAGTCAAAGACCTAGGGTCGGGGATGTTTGGATTCTACTTCCTGTCCCCTGAGGCTCGGTCGTGGGTCCGAGGCAACGATCCTTGGTGCTTTGATGGACAGGCCCTATTGTTGGGTGACTTGGATCCGTGTGCTCGGGAGATGCCAATTCTGGACCGAGTGCAATTTTGGGCATATGCAAGGGTTTCACCGCCGCTGGTATGGACGCGGGAAATAGGTACTTCCATCGGGGACGCGTTGGGAGTGTGTGTGGATGTCCCATGTGACCAGTGGGGCATGTGTTGGAGCGGCACTATCAAAGTCCGGTTCTGGCACCTCCTTGAGAGGCCATTGCGTAGGGGACTGGTCCTTCGGTTTAAGGAGTTCCCTAAGTCGATCCATGTGGAACTCACCTACTCAAAGCTTTCGAGCTTCTGCTACAATTGTGGTCAGCTCGGCCATGTCTTGAAGGAATGTAAGTGGGCAGTCAAAGGCTCCCGGAGGTTTGACTCCTCATTGTTGGAGTATCAGAGGGAGAAGCAGGTTAAAGCCTATGCAACGGATTGAGGGAGAGTGACCATTTGTATGCTCCACCGGACTTCGTCCCAAAAGGCCCATTGGCTCTGAATAAGGCCCCTCGGACCTCCATGCCTTCTGGTATGAGGCCTCAGGGTTCTACCAGAGTTACCCCTGCTCAGTTCCCAGTTATCTCGGCACTGGTGGCCCCTCCACAACCCTCTAGACAGATGGGTGGGGGAGCTAATGAGGGCTCGGGAGCAAAGGCTATCGGGCTTCCTATTCATGTTGGAGTTGGAGAGAGTATTGGAGCGCTCAAGAGATCAGCAGCTGGAGCTCCTCGGGAGGATCAGATCAGGGCGGGAAAGCAGCCCCGCCAAGAGGAATGAGAAGCCAGATGAGCATCGGGGACTGGCCCAGGGAGGGGTTCCAAGACGATGTTTTGCCTCCCACCATCACCATTACTGTTGAGGTCCCTCAGGATCCCCGGTACCCCCTTCTCCCTCTTCGTATTCTGTCTTTTCCCATGCGACATCAAAATACCGCTTGTGATGGTTATGGTATTACAAGGATCAGCGAACCATTGTTCATCCAATCTGTCATTTTCATCGTGGTTGGGGAGTCTGTTCCTCGACGTACAATAATGTAATTGTCTTTTGATTAATAATATTGCAACTTTCCTAAAAAAAAAGGATTTGCAATATCATACTAAAACTAAACACAACCTAAGTTATTGATCATGTGTTCCTCCGAGACCTTGTAGGTTTTTCGCCTCTCAAAGACCCGCATATTTAGTCTAATTTATAATTTAGACAAAAAACAAACAATCTCACATCAGTCTAAACAAAAAAAATACAGTCCAAACCAACAAAATAAACTGAATAAAGAAAACAAACAGCAAAAACCAATAAAGCAGCAGCCAACTCCCGATCGCTCTCTTCCTTCTCCGATGCAAGCCGAGAGGAGCTAGTCCCGGATCATGGGGGGTAGTAGTCCATCACTTTCCCACCACCCCTTCCTGCTTGGCAATACTCGCCTGGAGGATCTAATCGTCCTCTGCATCCCGCAACTGGTAGGTAGTGGTGGTAGTAATGCATGCTAAGTCGAGGGATCATTTCAGCTTACCTATTCAAGCATAGAACTGTCCTATCTTCCCCCGTCTCTTTGGCTTCCAACCTTTGACCTATCTTGGCCCAAGTCCCTCTATTTTCTTCTGATGCTCTTTTTATTTTCCCACCACATGGTGGGTCTCAATTTCCTCCAACGATGCTCTAGACTCGGTGACGAGGATCGAGATAGATCCTAGGCAGGGGAGGTGTAATGTTCCCCCTCCACAGTAATCCAAACTTTCTGGGGCATGTTATCCAGATCACAAGTCTTTGTGATTTCAAGTGTTCCGACATCTGATCCGGAATGCACCCACTATAAAATTGGATTCACCCATGTGGAGTGCTTCTTAGATAGATCACACGTTTTCGAGTTGAGCTCCTCCATACTCGTATTCCCTTTCGTCGGAATCCTCGAGAATCCTGGAGGGGGACCTAAAGCCTTGGAAATCATCTCCGCGGGCTCCTATATCTACATCATACAATGAGGCAGCAGAATCCTCTCCCTAGGTTCCTCTCAATACATCCTTAGTAGCTGATCTGTATCCATACCTAGAGGGGCCTGAAATGAATCATCAAATAGAATTTGACCGGTTTGGATCTTGACCCACCCCGATATACGTGTCTAGCATATCCAGATCTGATAGGTGAACCTCCCGCACCTGATGTAGAAACCCAGAAAGCGTTTATACTAAAGAACGATGTTGGTGGGTTCAACATGACCCGGGAAACGGAGGCAGATCCTCTTTCGAAGGGGTCGGTCAATATCCAAGCTGGCCCTAAACCACAGCTAGTTCATCTACCATCGATGAATTGGAAAGAGTGTTGAGGTGACTTCCGTGCCTATGGTATTGGCCAACATGGATCGAATGGGAGTTGTTCGGGTATCCTCGAGACTTTGAAAGCACGTACCCCTATTTGTCTATACCGAAAAGGGATGGCACTCAACTGCATGCATGGAGGAAGAGGTACAATTATCAATGGGTAGTCGTTGTACCCCCACGAGACCCGATGTCGAATGTTTTCTATGGTTCCCCAGTTGGGAAGTAGAAAGCAACCACCTCCTTCGTGAGAAACTCAAAATCAAGGCCCCGAACCTTCAAATGTTGCGTCATGACCTCACACAGGATCCACGGGTTTCATGCAACATCATTCATGACACGGCCGGCCATGGCATGGGGGTAATACCGAGTGGTTGATGTCGGGACATCATCCTCCAAAACGAGTACAACGACGGCCTCATCGTCCTCCTCATCCTCCAAGGAAAAGGACCCAAAATGTCCCTCGATGTTCTCTACTCCAGCAATGTCGGGAGAGCCGGTAGAAACGGTGGTCCTAGGCGAGAGGTTGTCTGGGTAGGCGGTGGAACTAAGCCGACCGCGGTGAGAACGGATAACTTCGGGGTTGCGGCTTGAGACCAGGTTGTGTTATGTCCATCTTTAGGGTTCCTGAATCAATCACTAACAATATCCATATGGCCCTAGCTTGATTCTAGAAGGGGGCACATTTGAGAAGAAAGACCCATCATATGAAAAGACTGGGATAAATTGTGTCAACCTAAGGAGGCCGAAAGGATGGCGTTACATGACCTTTGAGATGCAAATTCCGCGATATTAGGCAAACATGCGTGGAATCCGATTACCCATCCAAACTCGTTTGTGGCTCACCTGGTCAAGGCGCGATACTACCCCACTGGTGACTCTCAGTTGGCATCGCGAGGGTCGAACCCTAGCTACTTTTGGCCGAGAATCAGTGCCACCTAAGCCTTTATTATTATGGGGATGCGTCGAATCTTAGGAAATGGCTGCACCACGACCATACTTAGCACACCCTAGTTTCCATTTAAAGACCCCTACATCCACACAATCGCTCTAGATCTAGAAGGGGCAATAGTGGATTCCCTTATCTTCATAGCACCACAACGATGGGATGCCCCCGTGTATGAACCTTATTTTCACCCTAAGACCAAGCTACCATATTGGTCTTTCCCGCTACATGCCACTCGGGCAGAGAATACATGGTATTGGATGGCTGATCCAAAAGGTTACTACTCTATAAAGGTCGCGTACCGGGTTTTACGCCCGAGAGGGGTCACCTATTTGGCCGCTGAAGGTCCAATTGTGAATTCACATCTTTCTATGACATCTTATGATGGGTTCCCTTCAGGTAGCTGCAAATATGTGTCGTTGTTTCATCCACATATCTTCACTTTGTCTTATTTGTTGCAATCACGATAAGATAGTGGACCATCTCTTCCTTCATTGACCATTTGCTAGGTAATGCTGGAACAAGCTTGGCATAACACTAGAATGGTCCCAAACCATTACCTTAACCATTTGGTGGGAATAATGGGTCAAACCTCAAACATCAGAACGAATAACGAAAATCGACATATGACTATTAGAGATCTGGAAGGCCAGAAATGTATGGGCGTGGAAGGAGGTCCAACCCTCCCTTGTGACATTACAGATCTAGGCTCGGAGCCACCTCTGCGTATGGCCCGAAGCCTTGGCCCAACCACCTAGACCGAGATGGGTGGTATACACACCACGAGATACCACGTGGATGCTTCCCCTCATGGTCAATTGTTATCAATGTCGAGGTGCGGTATTCCAAGAGAGTAACAAATCTAGATGGGGATTTATCTGTGGATCCGATTCGAGGACAGTCGTGGAAGCCGATAATGGAACGATGCTTTGGACGTGGGACCCAGCTCTCATCAAATCTTTTGCAATTGCTATGGCCATGGCTCTGACCTGGGAAAAGTAGTGACTCGTATCATCATCCGGAGTGATGCACTAAGTGAGCTGAACCTTATCCGGTTGACCAAAGTTCCTCTCTCACCAGTTGTCAATGTTATTCAGGATATCCTGGGTTTTCTATGTCTAAACGAGAATTCTAAACTCGTGTTTGTGAAAAGATCAATGAACAAGACCTCCCATTGACTAGCCAATGAGGCACGTTCTACGCCGTTTTGTGGGGTTTGAGAGCCCGCTCCCGGTTGCCCTTAGTTGTATCTTACAATTTGATAATTAATAAAGTTCTCTCTTATGCTAAAAATGTATATCAATATAAAAACAAAAATATATTGTACTCGTATAGTAATTTATTTTGGAAGAAAATATGATTCTAAATCAATTAATCTAATTTGACACACATCTAATAAAAAATATGCAATTTTAGACTGATTTTTGATCTTTGATGTACAGTTATATCATATATATGTAACACTTGGTCATTGGTGGTCCTTCTCCATGCTTATACTAATATATAAGAAAAGAAAAGGTAGTCATTAGATCCCACAAAATTAGGTCAAAATCATATTGTGTATACTACTAAATTATGTTAGATACATGGGGTCTTTTAATATGGCTACCACCTTTGTGGTGGTTGAGTTTGGTGGGTGGCACTTTACTGAAACAAATAATTGGATCCTCTTGCATATGTGTAACAACTAATTATTAAATTGATTATTAATACTCATATTTTTTTAGCAAAATCCCCATACATGCTACATGAAGCTCCCATGGTTC
The DNA here is from genome assembly GCA_963921825.1 of Erodium maritimum. Classification (NCBI taxonomy): domain Eukaryota; kingdom Viridiplantae; phylum Streptophyta; class Magnoliopsida; order Geraniales; family Geraniaceae; genus Erodium; species Erodium maritimum. The sequence continues at coordinate 47,549,417 of OY997596.1, read as the reverse complement.
TTACTCCCACATTTTTATATATACACAAACATGTACATGCATCAAAATTGTGGGAGATAATAATTAATAAATAAGTTTAATTTTGTTGAGTTTTTTTGTGTTGTCATTTGTTTAATTTGATTTATTAATTGTGATGTTGCTTGATGTTTACTTATGCCTTGGACCGACCCTCTTAAAGTTGTCAATAATTCCATGCTCTTTGCCTTACCCATTTCTCTCTTGTTGCTTTACACTTTCACATAGATGTCTCTTGGACCTTATTTAGTTCACACCAATAATAATAGCCCCCATAGGCTTAAGCTTTACAATCCCTTTTAACTCGTTTATTTTTCCTTGTCGGGTTCGTTTTATCTTTGAGGTCTGCTCATCAAGTAGCGACAAAATCTACATATTCTAGATGTGAAACGTTAATATTCATTTTCGGATATATCGTAAGTCATCTGTAAACTAAACTTAGAATACAAAAACACTAAAATGTTTATTAAGTGATAAGAAGATACACGTATTTTAGATGTGAACGATAACGTAACACATTTCTTCACATGGGCTTGTTGCCTTGTCGGTTTGTGTGTGCAGATCAAAGACCGAGCTCTTACATCAGCTTGGAACATGACCGCTTAAAACTTGGCGATAAAGTATTCTCATAAATGTAAGTAATTTCTTCATGAACAGTCTCATAAGTGCAGCCCTATACCAAGTTGGTGATAGGGTTTCTGTTTTGCTGGCAAGAAGCAAGACAAGTATACGTAGTGCTTTGTTATTTACTATTTTCGGTGTCTAACATGTTTCGAAGTAGAGATACCTTCTTTACTTCTTCTGCAGACTACATGTGAGAAACATAAACAAAAGCATGTGATGGAATTGAATTGTAATATTATTATTACATTTACTTGGAGGTTACCTTAGCCATTAATGGACATTATTCGTACAAGGCTCTAAGTATTATCAAAATTAATCATATCAACCGTAATTAACAAGTAAGTAAATCAATAGAGAAATGGAACATAAGGATTGGATCTTTTTCCAAGAAATATAATCTTAAAATGGAATTGCTTGTGATTTAAGGTTGTCACAAATGCATGATGGTTGGTATTGGTGTTTTGGGTTGTGGTCCATTGATTTTCAATAATCAATTTGATGACATATAATATTATAACTTGTTTCATTCTTTTTATTTTTGAAAAATCTAGACAAGTGTGGTGTTACCTCCATTTGACATATGTACTCACTAGCAGTCCTCCAATTCTGGGAATCATAAATACCCCTAAATACAATTCTACAAGCTGTCTTGAAGCTGTTTCTTTTTTTTCATTCTCAATTTTTGTTTATATAGAAAATATGGTAAAATGGTAATTTTGTTGAAAATCATAATGAAGCCCAAATTGAGTTTGCTAACAGAAACAGCAAAAGAGCTATCAGTAACAGACAGTGGTGAATGAATGAGAATCATGTGATAAACCAGTACCATCCTCTCTTTTTCCTCTTTGAATCATCGTCTCAAAGCCCTTTTGCTTGTTGGGTACAGATCAAAACTTGTTCTTTTGGTTGTTTTCTGAGCTTCCTTTTCTCTGGTTTGTGGGTTTCAAGTTTCATTTCCAATGGCTGCAAGTGTCTCAAAGTTCATCAAATGTGTGACAGTGGGAGATGGGGCTGTTGGCAAGACCTGCATGCTTATCTGCTACACAAGTAACAAATTCCCCACTGTATGTTCCTTTCTCTGTCAAAAGCTCCATCTGGGTCTCTCCAATTCGGTTCCTTTTTTGGGCCTTTGTGTTGTTTGGGGGTGATTCTTCTTCTGGGTTTTGCAGCTTTTGTGCGCTTTTCATTGATATTATATGCCACCATTTATTTCCCACTTCCCCAAGCAATTTCTGCTCATGGGTTTTGGGGCTTATCTAATTTTGAGCTCCTAATAACTCGTATGTGTAGATTTCTTTAAAGTGTATATGTATTTGGTCAATTTCTTATGTGGGTCAACTGAATTTCACTTGCCTTCTCTCTATATTCTCAGTATTTTCTTAATTTTGCTTTCTTTGTTGTAATTGCAATCTGATTCTTTGGTTGCCAGGACTATATACCCACTGTGTTTGATAACTTCAGTGCAAATGTTGTGGTTGAAGGCACCACTGTCAACTTGGGTCTCTGGGATACTGCTGGTACAATTTCTATAACTCAGTCATGATTTCAGGTTCATCAATTTTGTATAATTTTGCCCTAAATCTACATGTTACCAAATTAGAGAATTTTTCCTAACTAGTGGTTCTGTTATTTGCCAACTTCTTTGGTATACAGGCCAAGAGGATTACAACAGGCTTCGGCCGCTGAGTTACAGAGGGGCTGATGTCTTTGTCTTGGCTTTCTCATTAGTAAGTCGTGCAAGCTATGAGAATGTGCTCAAAAAGGTGAATTCAGTTTACTTGGAAATTTGTCTTGTGCTTTTCAAGTTATTATTTTTAGTTGGGTAATGATTTCTGATACAGAGATTCTTGTGCAGTGGATTCCTGAGCTTCAGCACTATGCTCCCGGAACCCCAGTAGTGCTGGTTGGCACTAAATTGGGTAAGTCGAAGGAACGGTAATCATAATGTTTTGGATTTGAATTGTTTTTTTGGTTGTCAAATATGAGCTTTTCATACTTTAGTGGATATATAATTACAAGAACCAAAAGCTCCCTGTTTTTTGTCTGAATGGAGTACTGTTACTCTTCTGTGGAAGTAGGGCTAGGAGTCCTAAAAATGTCCTACATTTAACCTGGAATCAGTTTTCCATAGATGTAGACCTGAGACTGAACATTTTCATATAGGTTGAAGCATATGTAAGATGAATGCCGTAATCAACAGACCTACAACCCTAACTCCTTTTAGGCATGCTATGATTCTTTTCTCACACAACTGTCCATTGTATTCGTATTTGTAAACTATGTTTCATCCAATAAAAGATCACACTATCATCGTTTCTTACTGAACATTTTTAGGTACTGCATGATCTGTAACTTGTGGCTTCTTTCTTCCTTCGCCCCTTTTATTATGTATGATGCTAATAATTTTTCATGAATACGTGTGCTATGTTGAGTTCTACATGTATGATTTCATTTTCAAGTTCAAAGTGTGGTAATACCTTGCACTTCCAATGTGATGATGTTCCACCCCCTTTTTTAGCCAATGTCCCAGATGACTGGAGCTTGTGTATACGTAGTCATTATGAATCTATTTATGTCATATATGAAGCAGTGTTGATTTTTCCAATGGTCTATACTGTATAGATCTGCGCGAGGATAGGCATTATTTGAGCGATCATCCTGGATTGATTCCTGTGACCACTGCACAGGTGAAGTGAATTTATTCACAGTTGTTTACATCTTTGGATAGTAGTTTGATTAATGCTAGTATGTTTAAATGTTTCTCTTGTAACAATAAGGGGGAGGAGCTCCGCAAACAGATTGGTGCTGCATACTATATAGAATGCAGCTCAAAAACTCAACAGGTATGTAACTGCTAACATCTGTGCAGCTGCAACTGCAAGTAGAGGAATGTCAGTCAAGAGTCGAGATATAGTAATGTGGAACTTTGTGTGTATTTGTCCCAAGTAAAAGGAAAAGAGCATACAAGCCTAAAATGAAGGAGTCTGGGAATGCAGTGGTTTGTTTAGGCATTTAAACAACCATAAATATGAATGACCCTTCCCTTGTGAATTTATTGTAGAATGTAAAAGGAGTTTTTGATGCTGCAATCAAGGTTGTGTTGAAGCCCCCACAAAAACAAAAGGAGAAGAAGAAAAAGAAACAACGCCAAGGATGCCTATTGTTAGTTCCTTCTAACTCACTACCTACTTTGTAATCCATGTAACTAAACATTAGAAACCACTCTTAGAATAGAAACTAGAAACCGTCGTTTTTTGTTGGAAATTATCACATTGTGTTGGAACCCACAACACATTTTATTGGAAACTATACTTTTCCACACTAAACATGGTTTCTAGTTTTCTATTCTGATGACTAGTTTCTATCTGAGCTCTGCTGCAAACGAGTGTGATGGAGTTCATTGCTCTCTAGGCTCCCTCATCATAATCAACTTCTTGCCTATATTGCAGAAACATTTTTTGCGGTAGGAGACTTGTGTGCCTCGAATGAAATGCATCCTCTCCAGAACATCCGGTTTAGACTTACCGATAAGCTCTTCATCACATTAGGGATGTGAAGGTCTTCTGGGTTTGATTGTCTGCAGAGACATACCTCTCTTGACTGTCACTAAGATTGGATATTATATAAGGATTAACCATAAGAACCCTAATCTTTGCTTATTAATTTCTGTAAAGGTTTGAAAGTAACTGGATAGTGGCTTGCTATCAGTGATTTATTTGCATTACAGGCTCCTCTTTTACCCTTTTTTTTTACTCCTAACGTCTTGATTTTCATTTATAATAATGTACAAGTAGAAAGCGACTTTAGTGAAATTGGGCTCTTGGCAATAATCAAAACAAATGGGCCTAGCAGTCCAAACTTATTTGACCTTGTACTCAAAAGTCATAAGCAATTATCTAGACATGCAAAAGCTCCGACAGTCAAAAGCGAAAGGTGTATAATTGATTAGTTCCATCTATCTTTTAAAAAGTGAATGACTCGTAACTGTCTAGCAGAATCAATTTAAAAGTTCAAGGAAATGTGTTGTATGCGTGTCCAATTACTTTTTTTGAAAAAAAGATTCATTAATAACGGACCTTACACATAAAATCGGAAGCGTTTCATCCATTGATCGTCTCTGGAACTCCCAATGACGACCAGTGTGATGGTTGCTCTCAACTATCGGGTTTACCATTCCGGATTCGAAAACAGATTCCAACAACAAAAGAACGACAAAACGCTTGAACATTCATTCAAACAACCTAATACAGACTGAATAATCTAGGTGGTAACCAAACTCTCCGAAGGGCCTTGAATGCGAAATTAGTCCCAAACTGAGACGTTTGACAGGGGCAGATTGAGTGAGCCGGAACCTTTGGCTTGAACCACGAGCAAATAACTGTAAAGGTTGTTTTGGAAGGATTACAACACAGACGATCTTTCTCATCGACGAACGGGGGGATCCGTCGACAGAACGAGTCGCCCACTCACACTGCCCAGGGCAGCACCCACAACTGCCGGAGAACCGTTGAATGAGGCCGACTGAGCCCAAGCCGACGATATCCTGACAGCGGGAACCTACTAAAAAACTAAACAACAAAACATAATAAAAACCGCCACAACCTTGTCGGGAATAAGCCACCGTACAACGCAGGGACTACCGGCCGAGAGTAAGCACGATGGCCATTGCAGTGGGTTTGCCCGACACGAGGGAGAGGGGATTCGCGTCTAGGGAGCAGCAGATAAGCCACCACAGTTGCCAGAAAGATCTGGTCGGTAGATCTCAGCAAATTGACAACCCGGCCGACAGATCTCGGAGGGGGGGGGGTATCCAATCCGTGGTCGGAGAAATCGGGGCCGGTGGGTCTCGCCCCTCGCCGGCGAAACATGGGGGAAGCATTGCCGATAGAAGGAGGAGAGACTGCCCCACATAAGAGGATATGGCGGCGGAAGACGACGGTTTGGTGACGAGGGAACGAGAGATTTCGGTTGGGGGTGAGAACCCGTAGCCTCGAGGCCACCACGTCGAAGTTCCGGCTGGTAGGATCGACGACGGGTAGGGGGGACGACAGAGATCAATAATGGTGGGGAACGTCGTGAGCATGGCCGGATCTGATGTCGTAAGCAGGAGGATCTGACACAGAGCGACGACGGAGGGGGGCACGCCACGCTGCTGGCCAGATGTGGCTCCGTGATCTGGAGATCCACCGGATATGGGGACGGACAGCGTTGGGTTGGCCGAATCTGACGCAGGCCGGTGACAACTCGGCTTGACAGGAAACGGGCTAAAGAGAAAATCGACACAAGGGAAAAGAGAGTAGATGTAGGGAGAGGATAAGGACGACTCCCGGTATCCAACTGTTCTGAGCTGTTGTGGAAAGTGTTGTTTTGGTGGGGTAAAGTGGAACAGTTGCACAGAAAGTTTGTATTATAATCGTTCATGCCCCTGTGACAATCGGGATAAGGTCCAACCTTTATGGGATGAGACTTTATTCATTACTAGAAGCATCAGAGTTCAGGGGAGAGATGCCCCGGGTTAATCAGGTACCCTCTTGTGAGTTGTAAGAGCTTCTTTCGTTCCAAAGGCTCCACAAGCTACTTTTGGTGTTCTGGTTGCTTTGTTTTATGCTCTTGTTCAATGTTCTTAGTTTGGAGATCTGTGTAGTGTTAAACTGTGTTGAGGTTTTAAACTTGGTTGTAGTCTTTTAAAGACACGTTACAGCCGTTTTTGGCTACCTGTCATTTAGACGGGGATAAATAAAACATCTCTGATAAAAAAAATATAGACAAACTTTAATAGATGTAATACATTGTATAACAATAAGTATACATAAATTTGTAATAAATGTATTTATTTGTCTAGACTGAATCGAACTCAAGATTTTACACATAAAGACTTGAGCTGTGACCGTCGAGATATTCGCTCGAGGACAAGAAAAACAAATATAATTAATATTATCTTTAGTCATCTTATTTGACAACGCCACAAGGTAAGAATACATTCTCAATGTCTGTTTTTCTGTACTTTGTACAAAATTGTTTTAGGAAGAGGAGTTTACTCATGCAAATTTAAATTTAAAAAATAAGAACAAAATTTTTATATTTTCATATCATTTATATTTTTCAATCTTTATTTGGTACATAAAGGAGGAAATTTGAATTTATGTTTTCTACTTGTTATATTTTAAATACAAATTATAAGATATTATTTTTATTTTTATATATTGTAACAAGAAACAAGTTTAAGAAAGAAATAATCGTGAGCATGACTCTCCTCTCTCCTTTCTGTGTCGTCGATCCCAATTTGTGGAGAAGAATACTCTCTCCTCTCTTTGTCGTCGACAAGGCTTGACTCTCCTCACAGATCTTAACGTGTCCCTCTGAACACATGGGCATCCCCATGCATGGCATGTTTTCTTTTCGGTGCCTCTTTTACCAGAGTAGTCTTCGTCCCTGCCATCTTTCTTAACGCCTACGAAGAAGGCACTCTAACCCTCTCCTTTCCTCTCTTGTCCTCTTACGGTGATGACGTCGGTCGTCGTTCTTGGGCTTCGTCTAGGAGCACCTGTTGGAAGCCCCTTGGCCCGTGCTGATACCAGTAGGAACGCCTGCATATGTCATTCTTGCCCCGGATCCCCACGACCCTCGTCCAAGGTTTCCAGCGTCTGAAGGATTATCACCGCTAATCACGGCTCTACCTTCTCCACATGCGACACATGAGGAGGAAACACCCGTCGAGGATGGCGTGCCCACCGTGGCCTTAGAGGCTCACGATCTGCACTGCCCCCGACACGAACTGAAGGTAGAGATCCTACTACCACCGGTCCTTGTTTGGACGAATAATTTTAGGGATTTTTGCCCCGTTGGGGTGGATGCGAGATCTGTCAAGCAGCCTCGTTAGTCTTTGTGAGGCCATTAAGGCATCATAGGGTATCCCAGAGGAGCCACACCCTGGCCCATACGGAACAGGCACTATATGTTCCCCAACCTCCTCATTTCCCTGGTTTACTCTTTGGACGATTGTCAAGACAAAACAAGCATGTCCAAGTCGAGATGAAGAGAGTTTTCTAGAATTCCTACACCAAACACTGTCAGGATAGGGAACCACCCCTAGCCTCTTACCTAGTATTACCGAGCATATTGTCATAAGATCAGTGTTTCGGCCGTCACCGAAACTTCATCTCATCCTGTTATCGTATTTCTACTATTATACGATCCAAGCGAACTTTTTATTTCTATATCAATAAAATTTCTATCGTATGCTCAATAAAAGAAACAAGTTTAAGATATATATTTTTTATAATGATCAAGAAACGACTACATGTTATTATTTTATTTTATTTTTGAAATTGGATTTCCCTCTTGGCTACCAGGGATCAAATCCTAGTAGGGAGAATAATTGCATTAGTTGGCAGGTATGCACTTGTTGCATTGTATCTACACACGTTAGTTGTGTCGTCTCTTCTTCAACATAATCTGGAGTTTATAGTGTTATCGTTTAGAGTCTGTAATATTATCGTTACCTTATATATCCAACAATTTGTTATGTATATCTTTATATTGATATATAATGTATAACAAAAACACAATCACTTAAAAAAAAAGAATGAAAGCCTCGATGTATTTTCTGTAACTACCTATTTTTATATACGTATAGTAGAAGGGAATGATCTTTATTACATAAAAATGTGCATGTAAAACAACAAAAACACATAGAAAACAAAACATAACGTTAGAAACTCATTCCTCAAATACATCATCGTGATTAATAAATGAGAAGGCAAAAGGAGGCATACAATTGTAGAGGTAGGTGGCCCCATAGGTGTAGGTGGGAGTGATGTTGTGTATCTTAATAACGATGTGAAAACAACACCCATGTTCTATCCTTTGTTTCTATCCCCTTTACATTTGTGCTCTCTACCTTCCTCTCCATTTCGCATAGGCATATCGGAATTCAATCCATTTCACTTTAATTGTGTTCAAATCGAAGTCATTTAAACAAAAAAACACGATGATTTGTTATAAATCATTGCGAGCAAACATGAAAAATTGAAAATTACAAACAGATAGACTCAATGGCTTTCTCCACGATCCTCATCCACATTTAGTAGTATTATGTAATATCCAGGGGTGTAAGAGGTTTAATTTTTTTTATGTAACTTGAAACGTCGAGAATTTCGATCGTACCCGTCCACTAATATCGGGCTAATGCAACATGTATCTGATTTATGGATTCCTGTGGGCGTAGAATGATCCCATCGTCCATTTTCCCGAGAGAGAGCCGTGTACCTTTCTTTAACTGTGTATACTCCACGCACATTGTGCGTCCAAAACCATCTGTCAGCATGGTGAACTAAGGGGACACGTACCTGCAATATATCCTCCACTATCCCGTGAGGGAAATTTTGATGGAGCATTTGTTCGTCACATGCATCTCTCTGTGGAGTAACCAGATCTGATACCAGTAAATCCGACGTGGTAGATGTATGAATCGGAATGGTAGGGGAGTTCCCCATTAGCTATGGGATGCCTTTCACTAGAGTGGATCGACCATCCCCGATTGTCCAGCGTAGACCCTAACGCAAGAGGTTCTGGGTAGCTTGCACCCCCTCCAAATGTGGTTCGGATTACGACCCCCCCCCCTGCACTGAGGAAATCCCCTACCGGATAATACCGGGTTGTAAAGACCCGGGCCACCAAACTATCTGGTCGAGTGAGAAATTTCCAACCCATCTTCGCCAATAGAGCGATATTCATGTCCCTGAAGGCCATACCACTTTCCTCCTTAGGCTGGCACAATTTTGCCCAATCTTTCCAGATAATCGGTTTCTTCCCACGAGGAGTACTCGTCAACCAATATCGGGCTAATGCAACATGTATATGATTTATGGATTTCTGTGGGAAAAGGGAACGCATTCATAGCATATATCGGCATAGCTTGTAGTAGTGAAGGAAGCATTACCTACTTGCCACCCGCTGATAACATCTGATCGTCCCATGTACCAATCTTCGTTACAAGCCAATCATAGACAAATTTAAGGCTCTGCCCCTTGCGTCTCCCCAACAGGTTGGGGACCCCCAAGTACATTTATGGTTGCGATATTTCCTAGATGCCAAGAGTTGCACAGCAGGTAGCTCGATCAGCCGGAGATGTATTGGAACTGAAGAAAACAGATGACTTGGCCTTGTTGATGACTTGCTCTGACATGTCCCCAAAAGCCATAAGCAGGTGATGTACATGATCGGCCTCTTTGCTATTCGCCCTGCATAATATATAATAGTCATCTGCAATTAAAATATGTGAGATAACCGGGGGCCCCTAGCAATCGAGACCCCATGCAGATTCCCATTCCTTTCTGCCTAAGCCGGCATACGGGACAAGCCCTCCATACAGAATAAAAACAAGTAAGGTGAAAACGGGTCACCCTGGCGGATACCCCTGCCAGTCGTGAACAGGGAAGTGTTTTTACCATTCGAGCTTACCGTATACTAGATAGATCGCATACACGCAATCATCAAAGATCTCCAGTTTGGGCCGAAACCAAATGCTCTCATTATGGCTATGATAAAATACCACTCCACACGGTCATATGCCTTACTCATATCAAGCTTAATGGCCATGAAACCGTTAGAGCCCTGAGTCTGACGGCAGAGTGCATGAATAATCTCGTACGAGATGAAGATATCGTCCTGAATTGTGCAACCGGGGACGAAAGCTTCCTGAGACATAGAAATGATCGGATCCAGCATAGGCTTGATGCGATTCGCCAAGACCTTAGATAAAATCCTGAAAATCACGTTGCAGAGAACGATAGGGCGGAGATCTGTAACTTCCATGGCCGAAAGTTTCTTTGGGATCCATACCAGTGTAGTCTTATTAATATCACTATCAATATGCCTCGTGGAGACAACCGACCGGACAAACTCGATGACCTCAGGGCGTAGAGTATCCCAGTAGTGTTGGAAAAATTTGGGATTGACCCCGTCCGACCCCAGGGACTTTGATGGACCCATCTGAAACGCCGTTACCCGGACTTCCTCGTTCGTAACCGACCTTGTAAGAATAGCGTTCTGAGTTGGGGAAATCATTCTAGGGATGTTCATCGGGAGATCAAAGTCTGTAATTGGCCCCGCAGTAAATATATGTTGAAAATAATTCAAGAGAAGGTCGCTCATTCCCGTATTCCACGAGACCTCTACCACGACATCGTTTTCCAGCATAGTAATCTTATTCCTCGCTTGTCGTTTTGTAGCCGATCGTTGGAAGAATTTCGTATTCCGGTCCCCCTCATCCAACCAATGTTATTTGGCCCGTTGTCGCTAGAATGTCTCTTGATGTGCCAGGGCTCAATTGTACATCTTTTGCACTGCTATCCTATGCTTAATTCCTTGTTTGTCTGTTCGACCGTTCAAGTAAGCGAGTTTCCGTTGGTAGGCCTGAATTTGATTAATATTGTCCCAAAATACAGATTACCCCCACGTATCTGAGGACCTCCCTATATCATGAATATGATGCTTAATATGACGCTCACCAGGCATGCCTCATTCGTCCTGGATCTACTCCCCACATGCCGGATGTTCATACCACGCATTTTCGAATCAGAATTTCCGTCGTCCCCGAGATACATGCTCCATGTGGAGCCGGAGCAAAATTGGCATATGATCAGATGCGGAAAACCCCCAAATTTTGTAACAATGCATGAGGGAAACAGGAACTCACTTGTGCGACATGAAGGCCCTATCCAATCGTACCTCCAAATGAGTATCCGGATTGTGGCCCTTTGTCCACGTGAATTGGTACCCGGATAAAGGAACCTCCTCAAGCTCAATATCCTGGATCGCATGCTGAAAAGCTTGAAGGATCGGTAAAGGGTATGGGTGACCCTTATTCTTCTCAGTCGGTCATAGTATCTCGTTAAAATCGCCCATCAGAACCCATGCCTCCGGGGCATGCACAGTAACTAAATGTCGGAGAAGGTTCCAGGTTTGGTACCTAAGCTCCCTCACCAGCTCCCCATAAATTCCAGTTAGACAGACGGTTGGTTCCTGCTCGAACCACAGCACCATATCGATATGGGATTGTTGTTCCAAAAGAATATCAACCCTACACTTGGCCGACCATATCATCATAACCTCACCTTTTTTGGGCAGCTTCGAACCCCTTCCCTAACCCGGTTGTGGTAGTGTCCTCGGTAAGCCCGTTCCCCCATGAAACCCTAAAGCTCGCCGGAGTAAAGCTAGCTTGGATCGGGAGTTATGATGTTCAACATGATGTGTCTCGGTTAGAAACACCACATCCGGTTTGAATCGCGAGACCAAATCCTTGAGTTGGCGTCGATTATTGTCTGTCCCAAGCACACGGCAATTCCATTCAAAAACCGTGGCCATGTTTGATCGAAAATAGAAACGGAGGAGACGCGGGTTGAGATCGCCGCCCCTGATTTACCCAGCAAACAAACCATCAAAACGAAGCAGGAGAAAACCAGGAAAACCAAAAGAGCCAGAACATACCTGGTTGGGATCGAGGCCGAGAAAGAGAGAGAACTGATCAGAGATCCGATGATTGATGAGCGTAGAACAACCCTAGGGTTCGATAGAGAAACACTAAGGTTTGTTTATTCCTACTATATACTTGAATATACTATAGATTTCTTTCTTATGAGTTCATACCGATGGTGACATTGCACTCGTCAATTATTCTATATGATCATTTGAATTATACCTTTGTCATGAACACTTTTTCTATACATCCCAATCCTTGATTTAAGGTTAGGTGAGACAGAGTATAATAATTCTGAGCTCCTTCCAATGAGATGATGCCATGCCCTAAGGTGCACAAAAGGATGATAGAGAAATCTACAAGATGAAAAATAGGTGGACAGAAACAGGTCCAACTTTGCACTAAAAACTCTATTAAATGATCAATTACTTTTTGCTCTTCTCAAATATTGACAAATCTGCCCTTGGACCCACTTTGTGTTTCATTGGTGTACAGTTCATAAATCATCTTCTGGGAAATATAGATGAAAGAATTTTGAGATTAGGGAATTGATTAGAAAAGTAATTTAGTTTTGTCCTTTGCTTTGTCATGGCAACAGATGTCTCCCTTAGTAATCAGAACCAATCCAATTAATTTAATAATAATAGAACAAACGATTGATGGTTAAGTAATTAATATAATTTTTGTAATAGAATCTTGATCTTGTGCATTGCGATGCAAATGCAACGAACCAAGGAACTGCTACGATCGGATTCGTGGCTCATTTTTCTCATCTCACTGATATCCCTCTTTTCCCCCGATTTTAATCGAATATAACAAAGCTAGCTCTTCAAGATTTATTTTTTAAAAATATCTTCATATTTTAATAAAATAAATTAATCAGACAATCGGATCACTTTAAGCATTAAGCTCTGTCCGCCGCTCTCTCCAAACCCTAGAGTTGACAGCCCTCTCTCTCTCGCCGCAAAAACACAGTCATGGCTATGACCATGGCCTTTGCCATGGTCTTGTTCCTCTCTTCCACGCATAATCTCTACTGCCTCTTCCTTTTAGGTCTTGTGCAGGTTTATCTGCTAGGGTTCCTCTCGAACCGCCTCTATCTACCGCGACATTGGCTTCACCCCGCCACCAATGAAGCATCTCCCGATCTGATTCGGTCATCCTGCCACAGGCCCGGCCTCCTCCCTGGCCTCCACCACCGCCCCTGCATCCACCGGTATATCTGAAGTTGTCGCAGTCGCCGCCTCGGAAGTCCCCGCCTCCGTCTCTACAACCGCCACGCCTTCCTCCCTCGCCTCCACCACCGCACCCTCTACACACAGGCCTCTGTCTGTCCTTCACCACTGACGATCACAGATTCGATTTTACAACAGAAGAAGAGCGTCGCCCTCGGGCAACCCAGCGACATTCAGGCCCCACTTTGAGCAGTGTTTCGTCAGTCGTCTTTACTTTTATTGTTCTTAGGATTTGGTTGTTAGTTCAATACTGTTTTGGTTTGGTTTACCTTAGTTATTTCAATATTGTTCTAGTTCAGTTGATTTGGTTGTCCGTTGTAGGTCGCTTTTATGGCATTTCAACAGAACGTCTTAGACGTTTTTCAGTAGATAGGGTTATTGTGTTTGTCCCGTCAGGGATCTCAAGCATGTACTAACTCTCTTAAAGGAAATATATTGCACGTTTTACTAAAAATAATAATCAGGCAATCGAAAATCGTTCCGTTTAGGGCTTTCTCTCAAATTTCAAAACCCCATATCCCCCCAAGCTGTTTCGGCCTCCGCCGACCATCCCTTGAGCCACCTCTCCTCTTTTATCAGATAACTTCCATGGATACAAGAGTACCCCATTCACCGAAATCTTCCCCAACGTCCCTTCTCCCCGTTCGACACCAAACCACGGCCCGATCAGCCCACTAGGGATCTTGGATCATCTCAAGAGGTGGATCTGACGATCTCGCTATTGACCGTCGTTTTCTGCCTCACGAAATGGCGTATCCCCACCCCGCCACCCATTCTGACCGACTGGAACCACACTTTCAATCATCACGCCCGTCAATCATGTCGCTCCTCGTAGAGGAGCACAGATCCCAATGGATCTCCGAAAAAGATGATTTGAATCGAGGAAGCCAAGGACCGATTAGGGCACGCCCGGTGTTTATCGTCCCGCCCCACCTGTACCATCGCCCCTTCGGACAGACACCTCGAACTTAGAAAGATTGAATCATCGTCTGCAGCAATGATGGGAGAGACCGGACGCCAAATCTAGGACCACGAGCCGATCAAGATCGTTGGTCTTCCTCGGACGATCCCTACCAATGGTGGCCAATCCACCATTATGATCACACTTTTTTTGAGCCTACTACACAAGGGTTGGAGAACCGCGGTCCTATCCGGGAGCCACGATCGACTACGATGTTATTGAAGCTTCGAGTGACACTAGATACCTGCCCTTATCATTCTACGGGGAGGGGAACCAATCATTCCACTGAAGCAAGGAGACTAAGTGAACAAGGACCGAACAACCTCTAGAACCGACACACAAGGCACGACGGGAGGAACCTCAGTGGTACCCTTCCCCTCTTAGGACAACGGAGACCCCTCCCCCGGCCTAGGGCCGGGTGGAGCCTAGGTGATACACTTCACCCCCGATATGGATGGGTTTGAGACCCCCACCTAGGAGACCATGGAGCCCATAGATACTTTGGTGGTATATGGCCCCGAGAGGATAAGGGTGAGGTACGAATAGTTGCCTCACGGGTCACTATAAGTCGCCTAGTGCATCTCGGGGTGTTACTGAGGAGCCACACACCGGCCCTACTAAATTAAACATGCTCTAGTTCCCAGCCTCCTCCTTCCCTTGGCACACTCCTTGATTTCCTGATGCGACACACCAGTATAGACCAAGTTGAGACAGGGGAAGCTCTTGGGATCATCCGTACTACAAACAACTGTAATAGGGACCGACCCCTATATTTTCCTTGGATATGTCCAGGTTACTAGTTATATGATCAGTGCTTTGGCCGTCACCAAAGTTGTATCTCATCCTTCTGCATTTACTTAGAGATATGTACGACCTTTCCACTTTCTATCAATAAAAGTACTTACTTTTGTGCTAAAAATAAATAAACAAATTAAACAGTTAAAAGAATATTATTTTATATAATATCAAATACATGCCATATAGGGGGTGATCATCCTTACCGGACCAAAAAGTATTCAAATTAATCTGAATCTAATTGTGTATGAGATATCGGGTTGTTGTCAAGTTTAGGTCATTTATCATTTTATGAACCATTTTTTATTGAAAGAGACATATTTTATTAAACTATAATAAAAGAGTAATTACAATGGCCAAAGCCCCAGAAGGTCTTCGCCCAAAAAACCCTAAGACAAAATCAATAGGAAACAACGTTAAAAAAACATGAAAGTTGAATGAAATTGAAATGTAAAAATTGACGAGGACCGCTCAAAGTAGTGTTTAAACGCTTCTTGGGTGATGACTCTTTTTGTTGTGAGGAGGGCGACCGAACTTGAACTCGACAGTTTGAATGAGAGGTAAGGCTTGTGCCAAGGACCCCTCCCTAAATATATCCATGAAGCCATTAGCTTCTACCATTCATCTTGACGAGGTTGTTTTCCAGCCCTTACTTGATCTTCATGCGGCTCCCCCACGGTGTCTCTCTTTTGGCCCAAACTCGTAGATGGTCCCGACATCGTCCTAGATAGGACAAGTAGCCTCGTAGATGGGACAGATCTAGGGAGGCCTATCTATGAGGCGTACCTGACATCTCGGGAAGATGGACCGACCATGGTACGACCCCTGACCCCTAGTTGAGGGTTAGGTACCGTGTCAGGGGTTACAAATGGTCCCCATCCTCGATGTGACGAGGCATTAAGTGGCGTTTTCAAGGTCTTTGGCGGAACCCCATGGGTGGTAGTGGTGCCACCGTACCCTAGTCTGTGGCGTACGACTTCTCCAGCTTGCTTGATTTGAACTCTAAATTCGAATCTTTAAACCTCGCATTCCTCGTCACCTTGTAGTCACAGTCACGGACCATGTGACTGATTCGGCCACAGTTGAAGCATAAGTACGGGAGGCGTTCATAGGTTAGAGTAACCCGCACTGTCTCTAGAAATTCTCGGAACCTCATTATTATAGTTCGACAAAGGGGTCGATGGATCTCCAACCAGGATCGGACTTTGACCGTCCTGCCCTAGTACATACCCTATTGGTCATAAGAAACTTCCACGCATCCTCCTAGTGTAGCACCAATGATATATCTAGTGGACTTGGTCCGAACAAAAAGCGGGATGCTCCGGGCATACACCTATAGTGGGATCCGATCCAACCTAAGAATGTCCCAAGTCGCCGGGTCCAAGATCTCCCCAAGCATCATCAGATACCCATTGGCACACCAAGGTTCGTTATTACAAACATAGATCATCGCCTCTTGAGGCGTGAAGTAGAAGCCATAGGTCCTTGTCTCTAGGTCTCTGACCACCAAACCCAGGCCAATTGTCCTTATGCTCGTGTGATGATCGTGAGCATGAAATCCTTTCGGGGTGGGTTGAGCAATAGAAACGGCCCCAACATGCCGAAATGAAGCCGAGTAAGAATCATAGGTTCCTCCGGAGTGTAAGGCACCATAACCTCCATCTCCTCTTCCTCAGTGAGAGAACATACCGAGAACTCAGATTGGAGAACACCCATAAACGACGGCGGGAGCGATGAGTTTGTAGGCATCACCGGGACAGACTAGTCTAGAACCCTAACTATCACCTTAACCACATAAACAAGACCATCTGTGGTTGGGGACGGTGTACCAGAAAGAGATGATATCACGTTGACGGAGAGATTTACAGGCCTACCCTGTTTCGGCTTAGCCGACATGGTCCCCGACGTGGAAACCCTAGAGATAAAATAACCACAATCGTCTCGTTCACCGATAAGAGGTCGGGTGGGAGGAGTAGCATCGGTGGTGGTGGTAGAAGTGTGATCGACGAAACAAGAGAGGGCGCCTTAGCTTCTTCCTGATGAGTTTCAAACATATGAACTCCGTTGGAAGATTCGTGGGCATTATGAGAGGGGTTAGGTAAGTCTTCTTGACAGATAATGGAGTGGACATGACTAGAGCGGTCAACGATGGTGCGATAGTCTAGGAAGAGGTACTCGATGGTGTAGTCGGTATGACATGAGTAGAGTTAGGGCTAGAACAAAATCTAGAGAGACACACGACTCTATGAACCGTTATTTTCATATTATTGTAAGAATATTTTTTTTAGGGTTATATACTTTTTGGTACCCTTATGTTCTGTCCACGAACGATTTGGTACCCTTATGAATTTTTATTCCAATTTGGTATCCTTATATTCGGTACACAAACGTTTTGAGTTAATGGGGTTAAAAAACTAATAGAGTAATGTGAAATGACCATTTTACCCTTATATTGAGTTAGTTGACTTTTGACTTTAATGTAAAATGATCATTATATCCTTGAGATTTAAGTACATTAATAATTTAATTAATTATTATTCAATTATAATTGGTTTCTTTATTTTTTTCATAAATTATTAATTATTTTGTTTATTAATTATTTATTTATGAATTAGAAATTTAATATTATTTTATTCAGATTTTTCTTTATTTCTTTTCTAAAATATTAATAAGTTTTTAAATAACTTTATTTTTTAATAAGTTTTTTTATTTTTTCATAAAAATGAATTATTTTATTTTATTTTATTGAATTAATTTTTTTATAAATTTTTTATTTTAATATATTTTTCGAATTTCTTATTTGTTATTTTATGAAATAATTAATAATTTATTTTTATTTCTGAAATGATAATTAATAAATTTATTTTATTTTATTTAATTAATTATTTCTTATTTCTTATTTTAATTAATAATTAATTAATTAATTAATATTATTATTATTCATTAATTAATTCTTTTATTTTTTATTTTTTAATTATTTCTTTTATTATAACTAAGGGTATAATGGTAATTTTTTCTATCAAATTTATAAGCTTAAAATAAGAAAAGGTAAAATCGTCATTTCACACCCCACTTAACTGTACATGATTAACTTAGGGGAATATCCCGTTAGTTTTTAACGGAATATGCCACTTCCGTCCGTGGACAAAACAAAATGGTACCAAATTGGTTATTTTAAACATAAGGGTACCAAATCATTCGTGGACGGAACATAAAGGTACCAAAAAGTATATAACCCAATAAATAATTTATTTTATTTCATATTCATATTAGTTATGATATCTTTTACAAATGGTACGATATTTTCAAAAAGGCCATTAAACCTCAGGAGCAATTGCAGTCCATGCATCGAGCGAAAAGTAAGTCGTTCTTCGAGCACACTGAATCGATCAAGGCCAATGAGAAAACTAACTGCATGACGCTCTTATCCGTCGTGCTTATAACGTACCCAATAGACAACAAGGGATAAGTAGTTTAAATTTTAAACTATATATTTTTATTTAAATTTCATTCATTTCGATCACTTGTTTAATTATCTTTTGTTTATCATCTACTGATTTAAGTTGCAATCTACGTGGTGGCACTAGCCGAAACCCAAGAGTCGGACGTGGCTTCATCCCCCGAGGTAGTGCTGGACATGCGCCATGTTGAGGCCCTAGCCGATAAATTAGACAAGCCGGGGAAGGGGAGCATAAAGCTAGGATGTGGTCGCAGGGTCGTCCTCCCAACACCTAAGCGATGATGTGTTCCTCGAGCGGTACTTCCGTGGAGTTCTCTCAGGATTTTCAGGAACATATCATTTGAAGGAATAAGTCGCCAAAGTGATAAAACTTCTACAGATGTTAAGAGCGGTTTGCTCGCGACCTCGATGGTTCTTCTAATGGCTATGTGTTGTTTCTCCTTCTCAAATACTTTAATTTTGAATTATTTAATAGTTTGCTCAATACTTTCATGTTTGTATACTTTGGATATTTGGAAAACTTAATCTTTGGATGTCAATATTGTGTAACTTTTGTTTTTACACATATGTGTATACGTTTTACATTTTGTCCATCTGCAACTTTTTTTTTGATCGGCGAAAGAAAATTTAGATAAATCTCTTCCGAGGAAGAAAAGATTACAAAAAAAACCAATCTCACTACAGATTGTCAACGAACAAAATAAACATCCCTCCCCAACATAAGTAAAAGAGAACCAGAATGGTCAAATGAACCCACCCCACAGCAGAAGTCTAAGAACAACAGAAGTCAAAGTACAAAAGAAGTATCCAACCCTAAAAATCACAAGTCTTGAGCAGCAATGAACTCCACCAAAACCATCAACACCCACACCTTGCTGAATCTACCAATCTCCCTTCTCAATAAAACCACCCCGTCTCAACAAAGCAAAGGGATGGATTATTACGCCGGCGGCCTACACCGCAATCGGCAGAGAAGATTCCGGTGGAGACCACCATAACCCCTTTGAGTACAAACAAAGCTAAAAGGAATGACTTCAAAGGTAGGCTGAAAGCCCTAAGATCTCGCCGGCGGCCCGAGCCTTGAACCGACGAGTTCGAGCCACAATTGTGGTCGAGAGATAGAAGACCATTCCTTAAGGAAAAGTATGTAAGGGAAAGATCAAGAGAGACAAACAGAGAAGAGGGGAGACAGAATACATACCTCCCAAAAGTAGATCCACAATCGAGCCCAACCTTAACCCTTAGTCGGACCCCCCAGCCACTTTCGGCCAACACCGAGGGAAGGGGCATAAGGGAGTCTAGTATTTCTACCGGAGCCAATGGGGTTGAGGAGATCGATGGAACTACCCTCCAACATCAGAAAAAAGCAACGAGCGTGCAAAGGAGGTGGAGGTCGGGGCGGTAGAGCACATGAGCTCGTAGATATGGACAAGGGAGGCCAGATCTACAACCAACAAAGAGAGGCGAGAGGTACACGGAGGAAACCACCAGAAATGCGCCAATCCACTTCGGAGTTAAGGGGAAAGGCGTCCCATGCCGGATCTGGTGAAATCGCCGCCATCTGAGAAGAGGACCGGACCCTCACTTCACCGGGAAGAAGTCGAAGAGGCGATGGCCGGAGTCGAGGACCATGACCGGAGTCGAGGGTCGGAGAACGGACGGAGCGGTGGCGAAGAGCAAGGCCGGAGTCACCAGAAGAAGGGTCGGAGACCATGGCGAAGTCGAGGGCCATAACCGGAGTCGAGGGCCTGAGAACGGGCGTAGCGGGCCGGAGGCGAGCGGCGGAGAAGGGGTTCAGGCACCGGCAAAGGGGGAGAAAAGGAAAGGGAAAAAAGGGGGAAAGGACGGCGAAGCCTCACCGGCAACGGTTTGGCCGGAGTCGCGCCGTCACCGGTGAGGGAAGAAGCAGATCTGGCACTAGGGTTTCGGGGGCACAGTTTTCAAGTCAGAGCTTCTGGTCTTGCTATTATTGGTCCTATTCCATCTGCAACTTGGTTTGAGCGACCAAACAAGCATATGATTGCTAATGATCTGTATATTAATGACTATATATAAATAGTCATAGAAGATAGGTTTACAAACGTTTGCCACAACATACCAAGGTCGCAGAATATGAAGCATAGTCATATAGTCGTACAAGTTACAACTCGCATATTTTTGTGATCGTATACATATTATCGTAGAAATTAAAGCTCTTACACACTTATGTAATCATATATATACGACTGCATAAGTGTGTGAGCTTAAAATTATGCGACCATATGATTTTGACGCAAAAGTTAAAAGGAACACACTTCTGCGATTGTATATATATCGTAGCAGAAGTTAAACCAGACTCATTATGGTAAGGGACCTTCATTTTCAGTCGTTATATTTACAATTTACATCGACGAAATAGTATACGGTCATTGAAGTTCGAATTTGACGAAAACGGGGTGACGATCGTTAGGTGACTACAATTTATCGCACAAGAACTACAACGACGATATAGTGAATTTCAGCGACCTTATAATATGGTCGCAGGAGGTGATTTCTCTAGTGTTTGGTGTGTTTGTGGTGCAATGCTAACGCGTATATCTAATCAAGTTTTGCTAACATGTAAAATTTATTGTTACATACCACTTATATCGAATTGGATTTTCACAACTAAAAAATCAATCTTGTTAATTAATGATCTTTTAGCCTCCTTAAATAACCTTTTATTCTTATATTAATTTGTTTAACGTGAGATCAATATCTTTTTACACTTCTTCTTACATGTAGGTTGAATATTAATATGTGGATGTATAACAACAAAGTTAGACATCTACATATGGATAGAGATCGTAGGCAAAAAGTGAGAAACAAAATTACGCCGAATTAGGTTCGATCATATATCATGTAATTCTTTTTAAAACAAATTTATTATATCAAAACAACTTTCACAACTAAAAAAACCAACCTTCTTAATTAAGTGCATCTCGAACCCCTACAAATAAAATTGTGTATGATTGAGTCTTTGACAATCTCTGGGTGAAAGTATTGATGAACATCTTGAGTATACAACCGATCAAACTAGTCTCCTAAGTTATTATGGTATTTAATATATGTAGACCGACCTAAAATTGATTGCACAGAATATGATATTTAATATATAACCTTGTTGATAGAGACACTATTCAAACTAACCCCAATTTGAGACTCACCACTCTCATCTGGTGGAAGAACAAAAGTTACCATTTATAAACATGTGCCTCTAGGCTCTAGCTAAGGTTGCTATTTATAACCCTGTGCCATACTAATACTACCTGAGGTCGAAATATGCAACTGAGTTTCCTTAGGGTTTTGGGGAAGAGGTGAGGAAGAAGAAGAAGAAGTGTGTACACATTGTTGAATTTTTGCAGATAGGTTTCAATTCATGGAGCTCAACTGAGCTGCACCTGGCAGGCTGTGATTTTTAGTATTTGGGATAAGAGAATGTGTCGGCTGTCCCTTTTTTATTATTACTAAATAAAAAATATTTCACTTTTTATTCTTTAATTGGATAAAAAATGAATTGTTTTGATTTTTTGGGGACACGGTGTGGCTCTCCCCAATATTCCTCCCAGAAGATACAAAGGGTCCATGTGGCCACCGACGTTGTAATTACAGTATTATCCCTATCTCAATTATTGGGTTTTATTCACCGAACGAGGGCATTACGGTAAATGGCGCAACCTGGGAAGGTGCAATTCTGGGAAGTTGGTACTACTGGGATATCTTTTGAGGCGCTAATACGGTGTCGTGTCCTGCACGGTCATTTCATTTTTTAGTCTCTCTCCAGTCTTCACCACCACTTGTGTGTGGCCTTTCTCTCTGTCTCTTTTGGCTTGCTTGCAGGACTGAGAACAACGCAGCGCTGCACTGACAGGATTAAATTTATCATAAACGTGATTGTGATAGCAAAATTAATCTAAACCAGTGATTAAACAAAGGGGTTGGTTTGGAAATTGGAATAAGGCCTATAGAGAGAGAAAGTTTCCAACTTTTTCTAGAGTGAGAAGTGGTGAAAGATAGAAGGAGAGAGAGAGAGAGAGGCTCCTCTGTTATCTCTCACTCACACACTATACACATTACACAACACAAACTTCTCCAATACTGCTTCTGTTTTTCTCTAAATAACAGACTGGGTTTTGGCTCCTTTTTTTGGGTGGTGAGACATTTTTGTGGGTGTGGGGTAAAGGTAACATGAATTGTTAAATTGACTTGAATTTTTTTGCTTCATCACAAGGAGTGTTTGAAAAGGTACTGTGACTGAGCCCTTTAATTTTCTCTGCTTTTCTTTTTCGCAGCAATAGTATCATTCTTGTTGCAATTACTACTATCTATCTCCATTATTTGTACACTGGACTCAATCATCTAGTTCTACACTCTACTTGTTACACTCTCTCCTCTGCTTCTTCTTCTCTCTATATTTGTGGGTCTACTTCTGCCTGGTTCAATCTCTTGGGTCCTCTTATTTTTTGTTGTTTCTTCACTTTTCCATCATTTTCTCTGGGTTTTCTGCTAGATTTGGGATCTGGGTTGTGCTCAGATTTGGGTTTCAGTACACTGCAGGTTGGTTTGTGGGTAGGTGAGATTCTAGAGAGAGAGATAACATGGCAGGAGGTGGAGCTCCGGGGAAGGCCGACGAGCCGCAGCCACACCCGCCCAAAGATCAGCTGCCGAACGTCTCCTATTGTATCACCAGTCCTCCTCCATGGCGTGAGTGTCTTCATATTCATTTCATTGTCTCTTATTCTACTTGCTTTAGTGTTGGATTCTTATGCATTTAGTTGTGTAGTAACTTTGGCTGAGATGAAGAAATGTTGTTAGTGTATCTTGTATCGTGTATTTCCGTTTCTGAATTCTGATTCTCGTGAATCCATTTGAGGACATTTAAGGCAGCTTTATCTGTAATTTGTTAATTGTTTTTTGGATATGCTCTCGGTCTGTCTTTCATTGTTTCAAAGTGACTTTTCTCTTTCTTTTGGTTGATACCCACTTTTTGTGCAGTATAATTCTATTTTGGAAATGAAATCTCTCTTTTCTCATCTGAGTCATTAGAAATTATTCTATTATTTTGAGAAAGGAGAAAAAGGACCCAAATCCTTGCTGATTCATATATGTGCATTATGTTTTCCTGAAATAATTATCTGAGGAGTCTCCTTTCTTAACCTTTATTTCACATGCTGGTTTTTGGTGCATGCTTTCTGGTTTCCATTTGGTGGTAATCTGACATGGTACTAGCCTTTAATTTTATCAAAGGGCTTTTGTTTGCTTTTTAATTGATTTCCCTTTTTAGAGTTTTTTTTTTCCTTTTTCTGAAACTCTTTGTCTTTCTTATATACATTTCATTGATGCAATAAGATCAGCTGGTCTGAATAAAGTTTATCAAGAAATCAAGCTAATTGTTTTAGGATTTTTGGGCATAGTTATTTAAAGATTTTATTAGTAATTCTATCAGTAATGATGGTTGCTTGCACTTGCAGCCGAGGCAATTCTCCTTGGGTTCCAACATTATCTTGTAATGCTTGGAACGACCGTTCTGATTCCAACTGCTCTTGTTCCCCAAATGGGAGGTGGTAATGTAAGCATTTTGACAACAAACTGGAATTGAATGAATGATTCTCTTTTATTGTACCTCATCCGTCCCAACATACGTATCCTATCTACTTAACCTTAAAGAGAAAGAGGACACTTATTTTGGGACATACAAATTAAGAGAATATGACACTTATCTTGAGACGAAAGAGTAACCTATATTTTCTCTAATGTTAACTTATATCCAATCATATGACTTAAATTACATTGATGGTTGTTATAGGAGGAGAAGGCAAAGGTGATCCAGACACTACTGTTTGTTGCTGGTTTGAACACGTTGTTGCAGACATTGTTTGGGACTAGATTACCTGCCGTTATTGGAGGGTCTTATACTTTCGTCCCAACCACAATTTCTATCATCCTTGCTGGTCGATTCAGCCAAATGAATGAGCCAGACCCTGTTGAGGTCTAATGATCTGAATCACATTAATTGTTTTATATTGTTTATTTGTCTGTGTAAAACGTTGAATTGCTCATTAACGTGGTATACATGTTATAGGGATATATATGATGCCCAGAGAGGGATGTGAGACTGATGTTAATATCTGCTTTAAATTATGTGTTGATTTACAAGTAATGCTAAAATGCTCAGGGCACATTTATAAAGTAAATGAGAGAAATAAATACATGCAGCTAAGCACCACATCAGTCTTATTGGATTTGTTCGAAGTTGGTATTGACTGTGTGCTTGTTTAAATTCAGAAATTTAGGAAGACAATGCGAGCGATACAGGGTTCCCTTATTGTTGCATCCACTCTACAGATTGTTCTAGGCTTCAGTGGCCTCTGGCGAAATGTCACAAGGTTGGTCCTAAGCATTTATAACTGTAATTAGCTATTATAAAATTTGCTCAGGCCATGACCAAAGCCATGATGTGAGTTACCAGAGTGAAACTGTGTGCATTCGTTATTCATTTCAACTATGAGTCAGTTTGAACCCTCAAACATGTAATACTTCCAGTACCTTTGTCTTTATAGGTTCATATTTTGTGTAGACTTGTCACTGAACAAGATAGTCCAACACTCTGTTGTAATTGTTTTCCTGTTATTCGTTGGCTCATTGATATTTTCATTCCTTCAGGTTCTTAAGTCCACTTTCTGCTGTTCCTTTGGTAGCTTTAGCTGGTTTCGGGCTTTATGAGTTTGGTTTTCCTGGGGTAATTATTCTCTCGCGGCTTATGTTTATAAACACACAACAAATCTTTTTTTTATGGCTATTGGACTTTAACCATGTTTTTGGTTGTTAGGTTGCCAAGTGTGTGGAGATTGGACTGCCACAACTTCTTATTTTAGTGTTCGTTTCACAGGTAATTTCATTTGCGCGCGATGCATCTAGTAGAGACTTGTCTCTTCACTCTTTTGAATTTTGATATCTCTCAAAACCTTGGTTCATGATCTAATTAATATGCAGTACATGCCCCATGTGATACACTCGGGAAAACATGTCTTCGACCGTTTTGCGGTCATATTTTCCGTGGTGATTGTCTGGATCTATGCACATCTGCTCACTGTGGGTGGGGCCTATAATCATGCAGCACCGAGAACCCAAATGAGCTGCCGTACTGATCGTGCAGGGCTTATTGATGCTGCTCCATGGTAAGTTTGTCCTGTTACCCTAGCAAGTTGCTGAACCCAACCTTTCTTTATCGGTAACTATTTGACTTTAAACATTTTGGATTTCTATATGTTGGTATATGGTTATTCTGTTTATGGCATCCTGTGATATGAGAATGGATCTGTTATGTCAAACAACATCAAGTAATGCCATGCTACTGTGAATTTTTTGAGTTTGTCTGATGCGATAGCATGTGCGATGAAACTTTTCATTCTATATTTACTATTCTCTTAGTTTTTTTAGTGAAGCCATATGGAAATAAGTTGAAGAATGGGTGACATGTCAATGAGTTGATGATAATAATTACTTTTATCTTTTAAAAATGAGTAATGTAGTTTCTACTTGACTTGAAAAAAAAGTATATTGAGTTATATCTAAAGATATAATTGGGTATTGCAGAGTAAAGACTTTTCTGGTGTATTTTCAAGCATGACAGTGTTGTGTGATATTTAAACCTGTATTTATTTTTCCAGGATCAGAGTTCCATACCCCTTTCAGTGGGGAGCTCCATCGTTTGATGCTGGCGAAGCCTTTGCTATGATGATGACCTCCTTTGTAGCTCTCGTAGAGGTTTGTTTTCACTTTTCAATTATTATTTTTATGCTAACAATTGAAATATGGCATGATTCTTCATTGTTGAGTTTGCTTTTGTTATTCCCTTCCCTTATCAGTCTTCTAATTGACTCAATTCACAGACTGTCAAAAAGAAAATTAGTTAAGCTATTTTCCTTTAGAACTGCTGCTTCATGCCATCTTAAATTGATTATCATATATCAGTACTGTTACAAAATTTCATTATTATTATATTTATCTAGGATTTCTTAAAATCTATAGCTTTCATCATTTGATCTTGTATTTTTATGAAATGCTGCTTTAGAATGCATTCATGTAGATTATTCAGATTCTAGTTTTCATCATATGAGCCATGGCTTCCCTTAAATGCTGCTTATTTTTGTCTGATGGCATAATCAGTCCACGGGTGGCTTTATTGCGGTGGCAAGGTATGCAAGTGCAACTCCAATGCCACCTTCTGTTCTCAGCCGTGGTGTTGGTTGGCAGGTAAATTTTGAAGCTTTCTTTTTCATATTTTATCAAGATGATGGAGTTTGGCATTGCAGAATATTGTGTATTCTTGTGCTGTAAAATTAGTCACTTGTTATGATTTCACGTATACCTGTCCCTTGGCTTTAATGATATGTATATCATATTGTACCATTATCCGTTGCGGAACTACTACTACTGGATGAGAGGCTTAAGAGGAAAGACGTGATTCTCCATTTCCAAGCTGTACATCAACCCTTTTTCTTAACCTCATTCCTCAGATATATAAGATCAAGTGAAATAACAAAGTCTTCCTTAATATCCTTGTTACATGTATAAAGAGTTATAAGTGTGCAATAATGGGTTCATGTCACATGTGTAGGTTTTTTTTCCTATATGTTACGTGCCATTCTAAATTACTTGATTATTTCTGGTATCAGGGTGTTGGCATATTACTGTCGGCCTTGTTTGGAACCGTGAATGGATCCTCAGTATCCATGTAAGACACTTACCAATCAATCCCGGAAAAAAAAAAACATAATTTTTGTATGTTATGTCTCATTCTGCTCTGACTTCACTGCAGTGAGAATGCTGGTCTTTTGTCCTTAACCCGTGTTGGTAGTCGTCGAGTAGTGCAAATAGCAGCGGGTTTCATGATTTTCTTCTCCATTCTAGGTGGGTTGGTGATGTATGATAGTATCATTTCAGAACACATGTATTGATATATATGTATTGGTGAGAGCATTTTGGTTGTTAACCGTGCAGGGAAATTTGGAGCAGTTTTTGCTTCAATTCCAGGACCCATAATTGCTGCTTTGTACTGCCTCTTCTTCGCCTACGTGGGTATGTTCTTTTTCATTCAACAGGCCAACAAGCTTGAGTTGCTCTGGTTGATTTCATTGTGGTTATACTATGGATGTGCAGGTTCTGCAGGGCTTAGCTTCCTTCAGTTCTGCAACCTCAACAGCTTCAGGACAAAGTTCATATTAGGCTTCTCTGTGTTCATGGGATTGTCAGTGCCACAGTATTTCAATGAGTACACGGCCATTAACGGATACGGGCCTGTCCACACAGGAGCAAGATGGGTAAACTCGTAACCTAGCGCTGTATGTGTGTGCAGTGCAGGAGTATTGTTGTTAGTAGACTGACGATTTATGCTTGTGTTGTTGGGCAGTTCAACGACATCATCAATGTGCCATTCTCATCAGAGGCCTTTGTTGCGGGATGCGTGGCTTATTTCTTAGACCTGACCTTACACCGCAAGGACGGGGGTATCAGGAAAGATAGGGGCAAGCATTGGTGGGACAAGTTCCGATCCTTCAAGGGGGACACAAGAAGCGAGGAGTTCTATTCCCTTCCATTCAATCTGAACAAGTACTTCCCCTCCGTCTGATCACGCTCACTCTTCAATGTGAATCTCATTGCATCATAACATAGTATCTACCTACTTCTACATTAGGAACTATTATTTGATTGTTTTTGCTGTAAATCCACTGGGATATGAAGTTGTAATCAAGCATTCTCTTACGGTTTTCATTCTTGGTTATGGAGTTTCTATCTTAATCAAATATGGACACTGCTCTTGTTCCATAGCTGTGTCTCAGTTGAAGGTCATGTTTGAATGCATTACATGTCAGGCTTGGCCATAAACTGATGTCATTCAACTAATATATTTTAAGATAAAACCCCAAAATGAAATTTTGGGAGGTTAATGATGAGGTGGTCAACAAAGTGAGTTTCATTAATTATTGATGTTGGTTTGAATTATAAGCTTCACTTTTTCTTCCCAAATAATGGCAGGAATCATTGATCGCAATCTTGTTTAAAAATAGGATATTCAGCACTTGGCTGATGTCTAAATAAACCCTTAATGCATGAACTCAAAAAACATTCTCCAATTTTCTTCATTTCTTTAATGTAATATTCACCTACTTTGTTAATGAGTCATTTGTGCCTTCGTGGTCACATGAATAGTTATCTTATTATATTATTTGACAATGAGAAATCCTTATTTTCATATGTTTTCCAATTTTGTCCCTCCCACTTGAACCCATGAAAAAATAAAGGGGTTGAATGTAGGGGTGGGCAAAAAAACCAAAACCGCTAAAACCAACCACACCAACTGGAAACCGCATCGAAAAATCCGAAACCGGAAAGTTAACGGTTGGTTACTGGTTCTTGACGATCGAACCAGAAATTTAACGGTTGGTTGTCGGTTCATGAAATGTCAAACCATCGGTTAACCAACCAAACCGGTATTGTTCATCATATACATGTGGCTTCATAATAGCCACAGATCTAATATAGATGAATGACCCATGAGCACTCTTCTATGTCACACGGATTGCTAACATAGAACACGATGACTTATATGTAATTTTTCTTTTGTTTTGGAGACTGTAGTAATATGTTTTGCCTTGAAATAGAAATATGTGTATGATTATTGGTATCTAAGTTTGTACTTACATGTAGTTAGTGGTTGGTTGGTTAAAGCCACTAACCAACCGGTCTGTGAACTGGTTGGTTTCACTGTGAAAAATTGGTTTTTGGATTGTGTCTGGTTCAAAGATATGTCAAACCGATAATATCGGGTTGGGTTCGTAAATAGTTCCATTGGGTGGTTAACCACCCAATACGCACCCCTAGTTGAATGTTGTCCTCTTGTTTTTTTGGTGTTTATTTAAAGGGTTAAAATCATAAAGCACCACACAAGTATACACGTTTTTTAAATAACACACTAAGTTATGAGTTTTTCATATGACACACCTATGTAGCAACAAAATATCAAAGTTTATTGATACTTAAGTGTGCCACATGAAAAAATCGTTGATACATAAGTGTGCCACATAAAAAATCATAAATCAATGTGTTATTTGAAGTTTATATATCAAAAGTTAAATGATATTTGGTATAGCATATAATGATTAATGTAGGAGCCCCTCTCCTTCACTCATAACAAAACATGGACATCTCATTAATTTGCCCACCTAACTCTTCTCACATGCTTTGCTTAACCCCTTAAACTACAATTATTCTATTGCCTCCCAAGGTTTAGGTCGATTAATTACATTCCCATCCCTACAATTTTCAGGGTTGCTTGTATGATAAGGTATAGTGTATACCCCAGCAAGTCTCCATAACTATTCCCAATACATCACTTTTGTTTTTTAGGAGGTCTCTACAACAAGGGTCAAAGTTGCATGACGTTCAAGCATTTGTGTTCTTCTCTTAATGAACTACAATAAGATAAAATAAATAATTTCCATGCAAATATGTGACCTCTCTCATCTCTTGAAGTCATGATGTGTTTAATTAGGGTTTCAAAATCAAGATATGGGAAAGAGCAATTTGCCATGTGAGTGCCTTCATTTCACATGACTTGGAAATCCATGTGCTTTATATACCATTTATAATTATACTACTAGCTAATGAATTATATAATGGCAGGTTTTAAATTATGCAAACTTCCATAATACAAGTTCCAGAACTCATTCCAGCTATTATGAGCACATTTCAATAGACTTATTAATTATGTCATTAGTTGTTAATGAGTTCTTACCCCAACCATAATTCTATTGAGATAAAAGAGAAGTATTCTAAGTAAGTTAACAATAAGCATTAATCGACGCCTTGTTAATGTCTATGACAATTTACTCGATTCTTTCACGTATGTCGTGTGTTTTTCTCGAGAAAAATTTAAACTTTAGTCTAACTATACCGTCCAATCCGTCTTCCACTACCGCTCTGTTAGCCACCGTTGATGTCTCATCGTCGCATGCACCATCAACGGGTCTCCCTGCATCGTCATTAAATGGAGGTATGGTTGTCCCACCGTCTCGCCCGTCTTCTAAGGTCGCCATTCCTTTAAAGGCCTGGGGAAAACGGAAACTGAAGGCACCTCAATCCGAACTAGTCTCGACCTCTCCACCACAAACCACCATAGCCATCGTGCCCTTTTCCCTGGGCCTCACAACGCCGACAATGCCTCATTCCAAATCAAAACGGGACCGTCCAGTGAAAACCCTAGCTCTTTCTTCGGCGCCAAGCAACCCTTCTCTGATCCCTCTCTCACCCTCAAAATCGGTCTTGAGTCTATGAGATCCTTGAGGAGAGTCTCTGCACATGAGGAGGAGTCTGTCGACCAGGGAGCTCTAAGGAAGGATGTGTAGACATCGTTGCGCGTTCTGCTTCCACTCCCAAACGTAGACCGAATTTCGGTGATTCCCTCCCAATAGTTTATCCCTACAAGCATGCTACGTCGACTTGAGGTAACTCCGCCGCCCCCGTAGGAAACCCTAGCACCAACTGTCCAGGTATCGCCAAGCTAGAACAACTCGCTCATGGCTAGTCTTCAGGAGAGTCTTTCCACTTTCTCTCTCGGGGAGAAGGGAGACATGGAGGTGTTGGTCCCCTACATACTCGTCGACCCGACTGTACTAGCTCGCCAATAGTTTGGTATGGTTTGGAAATTACTGCCCCTACAACCCCCCTAGAAGGAAATCATGTTAATGATCATTACTAATGTGTGGGGACGGTCGACATCGAGACTGATTATCAAGGATATCAGACCCAGAATATTTGGCTTCTACTTTGAGTCCGAGGAGGCTCGTGCATGGGTCCGGGATAACGAGTCATGATGTTTTGATGGTCACAATCTCCCCCTTGGGGACATCGATCCGATGACCATGGATCTTCATGACCTGAACCGTCTACAACTATGGGTTCATCCTCACGGCCTCCTGCCGCTAGTGAGGACGAAGACGACATGGGAGACCATTGGAGCTGCCCTAGGAGTTTGTGTGGAGGTACACTATGAACAATGGGGTCCCTACTAGGGGGTCAAGGTCTTCTTATGGAATCCTTTGGAGCGTCCTCTAAGGTGTTCCCTACTGCTAAGGTTTAGTGTGTTTTGGTACCCTATCTAGGTCTCCCTCACCTACACCAAATTGCCCACATTTTGCTTCAGTTGTGGGAGGATTGGGCATGTGGCTCAGGAATGCGACCAGGAGGTGCTAGCGTCCCACACTTTGACACAACACTGTTGGAGTTTCAAATGGACCCGAAGAGCAAGAACTATGCGACAGACTAGGCCGTCAAGGAATTCCCGATTATCCCACCGGGTTTTGGGGCTTTAAACCTGAAAACTATACCAAAAGATCACTTACATTGAGGCAAAGGCCCAATAGTAACCCCGAACATTATACCTAATCCATGGGGTACAATAGAAAGGGTTGGTGATCCAGGTTGGAGAAACTGGGAGGCATGCCAACCCTCAGGAAGCGAGACGACCGTCGCCTCAGGAACCTCCTCGATTGGAGCTGTAGGACTAAAGAGGGGGTCAATTGGAGAACCCCGTGAAGATCAGACGAGAGCTGGAATACAGTCTCGCCAGGAGGGATGATAGACAACCTAGGCTTTAAGTCATATACTTTGTGGTATGGACCCCATTGGGGTACCCTCCCATGTACTTACTCTTATTTAAGTTAATACAATTGATAACCTTCATTAAAAAATATTAAACAACACCTTCAAACAAATACTTAGATTAATACTCATTTCAGGTAATGGCTCTGCTGCGGTTTTGCAAGTTCTTTGTCGTCGTCATCCACGCCACGTTGTTTAGGGTTTTCAGTTGCTACTTCCTTCTTGACTGATCTTCTTCCCCCCCCCCCCCCCCCCCCACTCTCTTCGACTACTTGTGCTCCGTGCTTACTGATTTTTCGTCCTTAGAAGCAATCAGGGATAAGATCATGCGTCTTCTCCTCAGATATTAGAGCTTTTAGGGTTTCAAAAATGAAAGGATGTGCCGTCACCGCCTTCTCACAATCGGGAAAGGGATCATCCTTTGTCCGATTTGATGCTTGTCGGCTTGCTCTAAACCCAATATAGGATTAGTGTAATTTCGATCAATGGTGATGAAGATGATGACGACGAGGCCGATCTTGGCCAACCAGTTCAGTAGAGGGAGGAAAAACCAGTGTTACCGATGCAGTCTGCCATACAGCCTCGCTGAAGGCCATGAGTCTTGGGAGAAGGGTTCTGATGGGGGGATGGGAGCCCATTGGACCTCGCCATGGGCAGATTATTTCTGCTCGTCTTCCTCGGCCATAAGTTTCCCATGAAGCCTTGACAGCTTAAGACAACCATCTGATAGGGTCTCTAGCTTCTTGTGTCTGCTTAATTTCTCCTGACAATCCGATTTTTATAATGTATCATATGTTGCATAATACGATTTTTTTCAAAGGGCTGGTACACCTGCCTCTGATGGGAGTCCTAGACTACATTCTCGGCCTTAGGGGTATTCCCCATTTAATTTGTATTTGTCTCACTCTATACATTAAGTTGTTGGAACATTTAAAAAAAAGTGATACCTTCAAAACATGTAACATGAAACCAAAAAAAAGTAGGGGGCAGACTATTTAAGTGATGTGTTTCCCTTATAGTCATTATGGCAACACATGGTTGCGTGACCCAGAGAGAAGAAGACGTCTTGGCCTGTTGTAGGGGCTTTCGATGTCTCCTTATCGTACGGGGGGACACAACGTCCGAGGAGGGACGAGGCGGAGGTACAAGTACCGAAGGCTACACCTAAACAAACGGTGACGGGACAGGGCCATCAGAGGCAGACATGTCGGCGACAGCGTCGACTGGAACAGAAGAATCCATATAAGATAGGGTTTCTCGGACAGAGGATCTCGACAAACAAAAGAGGTTTTGCATGAAAGTGAATTTATGAATAAGATAATATGAGTAAAGAGGTTTAATTTTAATATGTTTTAGAGCATCCACATCAACAGAGGGGTGCGCGCGAGGGGGGGGGGGGGAGCAGCAGCAGGAAGGAACCGGGGTTCGGGGTTCGGCTGGTGTGGGGAGAGGAGCGTGCGGGGCGCGGGGGAGGAGAGGGAATGGGAGGGTTCGGGGGGCAGGAGCGCGAGGCCAAATTCAGCCCCGCGCTTCGCTGCCCCTCTGCCTCTCTCTAGTCCACTCCGAAGCTGCCACCTGTCCAAGAAAAAAAAATTGTCGTTGCCAACGGTCGGCAACGGCTACAACCCCCCTTTTTTATTTAAATAAATCAAAAATAACATTTAAAAACACTTCTTCAACCACTATAAATACTACTCACCCCATTTCACAAATTTCACACCACAAACTTCTAAATTCTCTCAAACCTCACTCTCTCAAATTCATATCGTCTTTGCAACATCCGATCGATAATGTCTGACAACGATTCCACTCAACCGCCGGAACAAGATACGAGAAGGAGAAGCTTACCGTGGCTCTTGACGAAAGCATCGTGTCTCGCCCAAATGGATAAGGGGAGGTGTGAGAAGGCGAAGCTTACCGTGACTCTTGACGCTCAAATTGATAAATATATGCAGGAAGTGAAAGATCTGAAGGCTATGAACACGTCCAATTACACCCCAGAATAGATGGAGCATCATTTGGAAATGTTGCGGGTTTGGATGGCTCAAATTCTGAAACTTCATAAACAAATGGACCAAATTTTAGGGGATGTCTAATTATGTATTTTTTTTATATAAGCTATTTTTTAGTTTTTATGTCTTTTTTTAAAGTTATGTATTTTTTATTTTGTATTTTTATTAATGAATTTTTATTTCCATTTTATTTAGTAGTTGTTGATTTAAAATTAACGTTAACAGATTCAGTTAAAAGCTTAATTAATTACCTAGTCAGCAGTTCTGAAAATCAAGCCCCCCATACAAGCCCCTCTGATGTGCAGCACACAAAATTTAGGAGGGCAGGGGGCTGAATCATGCCCAGTTAGTAGAGGGTTCAGCCCCAGATTCGTGATCCCCCCACTGATGTGGGTGCTCTTATTCCTGATAAAAAGAACAACATAGCAATATAGTTTTTTTTTACTGAAACCACAAAGGAGACGCGGAAAGAATGCAGCATTTAGCTACTGCACCTTCCTTAAATTTTTGAACTTCTCTCTACGAAAAGTCTCGTTTCCCCCTTTTTTTGAAACCCTAGATCTGCTTTACTAAGGCCGCCGGCGGCTGGCCTGGTCGCCACTAACCGGTTGGCCGTCGGTGGTACTCTCCCCCACCCTTCTTCTTCTACATCTCCCCCTCTTCTCCCTAGTCTTCTTTTTTCCTTTTTGGTTCTGGATTCTCTCGGGTACTCACCGGCTCAGGCCTGGTTTTCCGGTGGTACTTTCGCCTTCCACCGGTGCTTCTGGATGTCCGAAGGGATGGAACGGTGTTTGGTGGCCTGGGCATGCTCCACTTGGCCAGAATCTCCGTGAACGTTCCTCGGCTCCGGCGTTGTCTACGGCTTCATGGCAGCTCCTTCGCCTACCCGCTCGCCTCGCCGGTATCGATCGCCTGACTCGCCCCTCGGTTCCGACCGTCGTGTTGCTGCGTGCCTCATCCTCAGATCTACTCGGGTCTCCGCCGGAAATGGAAGTTTATTCCAGATCTGGCGACTCTGGTGTTCGGCACGTTGGTACTTTGGTGGTGAGTCGAATGCTTCAGGTTTGATTGCTCTTACTTTACTTTTGCCCTCATATTGCTGTGTGAGGGACTGTTCCGGCACGTAGTGACGTGGCTGTGGGACTGGTTCGGTTACCTTGGTGGTGATTTGGTTGTGTTAAAGGAGGAGGGGGCTGGTGTGGTGTTTGGAAGCTTTTGGTCTGCTTTTGTGCTGGTGTGGAGTTGTGGGTATTCTGCCGTCGGCACCTCTTGTTGTGCAGTAATCCTGTTTCAGTTCTTCGTATCAAGACCTTGCTGTTTCGGTTTTTCCAGTGCTGCTCATTGTTTCCCATTTACTCCGTTGCGGGAGTTTGGTTTCGACCGGTTGGGTCGTCTTGCTAGTTAAGGGCTTCATCTTTTCATGGAATTGGAGTGGCTTTGGGAGCATCGGTGTAGTTCTGGTGGTGGTACGGGTCGGTTCGTCAATTTGGTCTCACTGGTGTTTCCGTCATCTCGTCCTCTTCAGATACTTTTGCCCTCACATGTCTGGTTTAGAGTAGTTTTCTCTCATAGTCTTTGTCGGAGGAGAATTATGGTTGGAATTGTTCTAACTCTCCCTCGTGGATCGTCCGGAGTGTGGCTCGGGGCGGGTTGGCTTGGTTTACTGAGTCGATCGAGCAGTGCTTGGTGGGTAGGGTATTAGGTATTTGTAGAGGTATTTGGCTCTTGTATGCTGTTATTTAGTCCAGTTGGTTCGATCGAGCTCGGTATTGAGTCCCTTTCACTCGTTTCTCCGACGATTATTCTAGGGTCACTTGGCTCCGACTCCCCTTTAAGGTCGTCTTGAGGTGTTGGCCTTGGACGGGCTCTCTTCTTGAGAGCTGAGCAGTGCTCGATAGTGCTTTCTGGGTTGTGTTGCAGTGGCAAGTGTTCTCGGCGTTAGCTCGTGGAGGGTTGAGGTTTCGGTGTACACAGTTCCACTTGTTGACTAATTGGGTTTTCAGTGCAGGTTCGGGGTGCTTTTGGTAGTATACTGCTTTATTGTTTTATCTGAGTTTTTAGACCTTTTGTTAGTTCAGTTTGAGGTGCCTCGAATGGTACGCTCCTTGTTTGTAAGTCTTTATTGTTTGCTGTTCGGTAGGATTATCTAGGTATGAGCCCTATATATGTTTGGTTTTGAGGGGTCCTTGCAGACCTTCTCTGTTTGTTCGAGGGTTTTAACCCTTGTCTATGTTTGGGAAGTACTTTCCTCCTCTCTTTAGAATCCTCATTAGGTTTTAGAGAGCATAAATAAATTATAGGGGAAACCTCAAAAACATGCCTTCGAACGACTTTTGTTAGCAGAAACGTGCCGTTATGACATTTTTTTCTCAAAAACATGCTTAAATCTTTTGTTTATTATCAAAACGTTGCAACTTATGTTTATTTTTTTTTATTTTTCCGTTACTTTGGATGGAAAAGGAACATGTGCTTGGCACATGGTCTTTATATTTGTCATAAATACCGAAGTTGGCCCTATTTCTCTCATCTAAATGACATCCGAAGAAGAAATTGAACACTCAATACGGCCATATCCAATATTTAGACTAGAGCAATAGGGACAATTTCGGTATTTATGATAAATATAAAGACTGTATGTCAAGCACATGTTCGTTTTCCGTCCAAAGAAACGGAAAAATAAAAATAATAAACGTAAGTCGTTACTTTTTGATAATACACAAAAGGTATAAGCATGTTTTTGAGAGAAAGAAAGATAACCATGGCATGTTTATGCTAACAAAGGTCGTTCCAGGACATGTTTTTGAGGTTTCCCCTAAATTATAATTGCTTCTTCAAGAAAGAATGCAGCATTTAGTCACTTAGGCGACGCAAAGTACTGTTGCACTTATTGCACCTCCCTAATTACGTTCTGTAGTTATGTAAGAATGAAATCATAATACGGTCATTAGAGTTAGGCACCACTACACGGACAGAAAATCTCACAATTGCATTACCATGAACTTGAATTTATGAGAATTGGTAAGACTTACAATAATCAATTACATAGTAAGAACCAAGAAAACAGTGCTTCATAGTTCTCAACTCAACAAAACAAACTCTTGCAATAAAAAATAAGATCCATAATCCATGGGATAGGACCCTACATGTCAAGGAATCAAAGGTCAAAATAAGTGTGTAAATAGATACAAAAAAAGAAAAGAGGGAAGTGATACACAGCACAATAAAATAAAGAGAAGATGACTTGTGAGGCATTGGAGTTGAGAGAAGAGACAGTGAAGGAGAGGCAAGTGGCTCCACATATTGATCTGTATCCTCTCAGTTTGTTCCCAAAATCTCATAAACCAGCATGGAAGCTTTGTCTTGGTTCCCTCTCCACTCAACAATAATCTTTCTATGCCTTCCACTCCAAATCCAAACTACACCATAACTCTTTTGCGTTTTAACATGGATGATAATATTTTCAACAGTCGAATACACTCTCATTTGATGAGGCACACATCTCAGTCTCCATGATTGAGTGCTTTGGAGCATATTTGCATCTTCTTCAAGTCATGTCTCTCTCTTATTTTTGTGTGTGGTCGGATAATGTTATTTTGTAGTCTGAGTAAAATGATTTAGACTACACCATTTCTCTGGAGTAATGTTCTCTAATAATGCATAAAGCTTTTGCACATTGAGTTCAATGACTTGGACTTGACAAGCATGATCAATGTATCACATTTATGCTAATTATTAAAATAGCTCATAAGGATTTGGTGGGTGGTGGGCTATAAAGAGGGTTGGTTTCTTAGCTTCACATCTCTTCCTTAGAAGAAAAAAAGATGGGAAATTGCCAAGCTGTTGATACAGCAAGTCTAGTGATACAACACCCATGTGGCAAAGCAGACAAGTTGTACTGGCCTGTGAATGCTAGTGACATCATCAAGACAAACCCAGGTCACTATGTTGCTCTGCTCATCTCCTCCTCCACCACCACCACCACCACAGGTGACAAGCCAGTTCGGGTCACCAGGATCAAGCTTCTCCGACCGACGGATACTCTGCTTCTTGGCCAAGTGTACAGGCTCATCACTGCAAAAGGTCTGTGTCATCCACTCTCTGGCTTCTTTTCTGTGTTCAATTGGGTTATGAGTATGGAGTTTGACTCTTGTGTGGTTACAGATGTTATGAAAGGTCTGGGGGCAAAGAAGCAAGCAAGGATGAAGAAAGCCCTGTCTGAAACAGTTGAGACTACCACTACCACTACCACCTCCACAACACCTGCAATGGAGAAAGAGAATCATCATCATCATCATCAGGTAACTTCATTAAAATCACCTGGTACATATTCATAGTGACTATGATTTGGTTGTTTGTTGAGGCTGATGATACCATATATTTCAGGTGACTAGACATGAAAGACAGCAACAGAGGTCAACTCCATCAACAATAAGCTCTGCCAAGACAAGAACATGGCAGCCTTCTCTGCACAGCATATCAGAAGCTGCAAATTTATCCTAATCCTCCCATGTGCTTAGATAGAGAGACAAATGGATTCTCAAAACAGCTGGCATGTTCATCTCGCATCTTCTTCTTCAGAACCTTAGAAGACCAACACTGTAATGAATGTTCTTGCAGCAGAAAAGTGTAGTAACCCACAACACATCCTTGTAACTAATGTCCTATTCTGTAATGGAAGTAAATATTACATCTTTGTGTCATGATTGTAAAAAGAAGAAGCAAATATTAGACCAAGGTCCAAAATTAAAGTAGATAAGCTTATGCTGCTACTTTAGGCAGCAATAGCAATAATGGATCAGTTGAAACTTCCATGTTCTGTGGCCAGGAAGATTGTCTTGCATACCTGCAGCTATGCTTTTGCTCACAACAACTCTTCTTTGAGGGATCTGATTTGCTCATCCCACATGTAATGGTTCAAATGTGCCATATATTCCTTATCAACTTTGCATCAAGAGCTACTAAAATCCAGAAATAACAGTGTTGGTGTTCAACACTGTGAGGAAGTTGATGTCATATGCAATTAACTTGAGTGGCTGAAAGGAACAGCATGGTTTCTTCAAACCAGAGCTAGTGCTAATTACTGGTTCAGCATGCAAAAAACATGTTTGGCACTCTTAATGACTGCGCATTTGCTAGTTAAGAACCAATCAGTTACCACCCTTATTGAATGGTGTGTTTAGGATACAAATGATGCAGCAGTAAGACATATATACAGTATGTTCAAACAAATGATTAAGCTATATGGAGCAAATTATGTGGCCTATAATTATAATTAGGATGTATTTTACTGATTTCCGAGGATAGCTTGCTCAAACAGTGACACCAAGTTAGGCAGAGAATTGTTTCTGTTTAGTCATAAAGTAAGGGATGCTCATTATGAAAGATTGGTTGCTTTCATTTTAAATTGGTGGCCAGGATATAACTTTCTTAACTTAGAATCTTAAGGTCTCTATCAGTCCCATTTGTTTACCAAGAATGAGGTGTGTGTAAAAACAAAATGTAACCACTGTCGTGTAACAGGATTAAGTGTTTAATCAATGCATATTTTTCTTTTGCTGTGTCAATCAAGTTAATTATGCATGCGGATTCAGGCAAAAAGGAAACAGAAAGGTGATCGTGCTTGATGCGTGTATGTATTTGTTCCAGACATAATGTTTGTAACACAATAAAAGCAAATAAAATCTTGTCAGACCAATTAAGTCAGCAGTAACAAGATATGCATCAACATTGAACTGCACAAAATGAGAGTAAAGTAACAAATACCTGAAACAATCATGTCTCTACACTTTTGACTACACTGATCATTTTCAGTGCTCTTTCTCATTACCACAGCATCATCGTTCGATGCCAATGATAGGAAAGCTTTCCATTTCTTTTCCTTAGTTGAAATTGTATTGCTCCACTCAGTAGAAACTTTTGAGTAGGACAACTGCATAACAGCTCACCATGACAAATTTTTATTGTTAGAATGAAAAAAGAGAAACTTTAAAGTAAACACAACTCCTGTGTGTGGGACACAAACCATTTAACATGGTTTACAAGATGCAAAAACCTTGTCTCTATTCTGACCAACCATTGAGAGAATAAAATGAGACTTTTTCTGGTTACTAATCTTGGCTGTACCTGATAAAGCTAGTTGTGTCCACAAATCCTTCTCCACAGCAATAAATGTTTGATAGAGCCAACTTTTGACAAACTGTGCTTCCTAACTATTCTTCTGCTTCTGGACATTTTCTAGACTTGGACTTAATCTCGGTCTTTCTTATCAGCAAAGAAACGTGGTAGCACTCTATTTTAGATCAAGAGAGTTGAAAGTAACACATTCAACTTTGTACATCTCACATTTCTGTATAAAAAGACTGATATCTACCAGTAACCATCACTCTTCTCGGTAGGGGTTGAACCAAGAAATGGCCTCCAAGACTCTTAATGTCAGTCTTGACAATGTCCTCAACTTAAATATGATTCATTCTTCTGGCTCCTCAACTTCCTCACTTGAGGCTTTGCTTAGGTGTAAATTTTATAAAGTAAAAGAAGAAACGCACAGGACAATTGTGCCTTGAACATCGAACATGGTTTATTTAAACAACTCAGTGATGCCACTTATTGGTCATTCAAAGCTCACATTCAAGCCCAACCTCTAACAATATTGCATACACAATGCAAAGAGACAAACGAGAAATCACAACATACTCTTGCAAAACACTCTCCCTTGGAGAACTCAGTAAACTGCAACATTGTTGTTGTTCAGCCTTCAGCTGTATCCGTAGCTGTGGCTGTAGTGGCTTGGTTCACAGCCTCCACTGCAACTGCTTTCTAGTCAAACTGGCTGAAGTTCCCTTTCTCTCTGAAGAGTTGGGCATGGTGGTGTTTGCAGTAGATGCGCTGCTCGTGAGCCACATAGTTTGATGGGCTGACCACACAGCCTCCGTGCATGCACCTGAAACATGACTTGTGGTACAATGTCCCATCCACTGCCACCTGAAACAAGCTCCATGCAATCACATTGGATCCAGTAGGTTCTCATATTCCTTAGACAGAAATAGAAATGTACAAGAATTAACATGTTCCAAAAATCACCTTGACTTTGAGTTGGATTGATTTACTACCATTTCAATTGGGTAAACAGTTTTCTTGCAGGTTACACACTTGTCTTGAGTTCCACCAAACATATTTGAAAACTTGTTGCAATGAACCTGTGAAATTGCTACATAATCTTAAGACTGACCTGATCGACAGATCTCTCTCTAACAGTTTTTGGTGCACCTAAGAAGAGAAGGGGCGGTGTGAATAAGCTTGAATGAGAAGATAGTAGCAGAGGTCTATAAAATCAGCTTAACCACCTTCAAAACTCTTATCCAAGCTGCCGGTCATCTTGAACAGCTGGTCAAAGTGAGGCATGCAGTATAGAACACCCTCGAATGAACTATAGTTGAACAACTGCAATGACAAGAGAATATGACAAACAAGGATACGGAAGAAGGTAGATGCTAATGTAAGTATATAACATAATATTTGCCATTTTCTAATCAGTAATCAATTTAACCCTACTTTGGCAAACGACAAACTCTGTATGCAACTAGGACAGGCTTCGCATGATAAATTAGTTGATTGGACACATAATACTTGGAATGAACAGCAACCAAGTAAATAAGCAATATAGCAGTTACATGTATAAAATATAACCACTAGTGATTCAAGCTTGGAAGATTAGAGAGCACCGATCAAAACGTTCTTGAGAAGGAATATAATGTGCTTAGGTAACTTATAGATGACTGAGAAACGGCAAGTTTATGAGCTACTTCCACGGACACATGCAATGATCAAAGTGAACGGCTTTCAAGCTGTTTGTTGGTCAACAAGCCTAATGGAACATCTCAACATATGTTTAGTCTCCTATCCTACTTCTGATGATCATTCATCATTCATCATGA
This sequence comes from Erodium maritimum, assembly GCA_963921825.1. Taxonomy (NCBI): domain Eukaryota; kingdom Viridiplantae; phylum Streptophyta; class Magnoliopsida; order Geraniales; family Geraniaceae; genus Erodium; species Erodium maritimum. Next base: position 47,507,222 of record OY997596.1, on the reverse strand, counting down.
TAATAATTCAAAATGGAACCCAAGTTCCAAACTAAGAACCACTATAGAGAAAAGATTCTCTATGGCATTTCAATCCTGCAGAACCCGGTTAAACTGGAACTCAATTATGCACTATTCCAATGCATGTTCCTCAGACAAGAAAAGGTCAAAATGAGAGTAGGAATGAAAAGAAAGAAAAAGAAGAAGCAAATTTTGATCTGGGATCATCATAAATTCTCATGATTAACATCATGATCATCAGATATCGTATCGGTCTCCCCACCTACCCATCATCCACCAACACACACATATAGAGTCCCTTAACATGAAAAGAACCAAAACACTGCAATCAAGAACTCAACCACCATATTTGAAGCAAACCCACCAACCCAAATGAAGCACAAAAGGACTAAATAAGAAAGTGACAGTCAAATATAGGAACAAACAGAAAGGTCAAAAACAGAAAAGAAAGAGGAATAGAGAGTGAGGCCAAGAGGAGTAGTGAGACCTTGAGAGTGCCCTTGCAGTGGTGGCATCTGAAGCAGGCCTTGTGGTAGACCTTGTTGTCAGCTGTGACCTGATCAACCAAGTAGACTTTTCTCCCAAGCCTTACACTTCTGGGTTGTTCCTCCATATGTTGCCATACATACAAGATCCCTCAACCTCTACTCTTCCAAAATATGCACACAATTCTGTTTTCTAGACGTGATGATTTTGAAATTTAGAAAGAAAAAAAAAACAAGTTGTCCGAATGGGGGTAATTTTGTAATTTGGAGCTGAGGGATGGAATTACGTGTCAGATTATCCATTGCAGGCAGCTAATCAAGATCAGTAAGTGAATATTTAGCACATAGATTCGAAAAATCACGGATTTGGCCAAGTGGGGTTTCTCCAAACCGCTCTTTATGCGTGCAGATACACATGATAATTGTTTAGCTTTACTGATTAATTAAGTTTTTTTGTCAAATCAAAGGGGACCTTCGCTGGAGCCGTTAACGAACGGACAATGCAAAATCAAGAGTATTCTCAGTTCGATAAACCAGTCGAATTTGAATCAAAACTTCCATCCGCTAGCAAGCGAGATCATCTAGAGAAGAAAATGTTTATGAATAAATACTTCTCTACACATTCATTGCACAACTTTGGGGAAGCTGATTTTACTAATCATCAACATACATTGAAAGCACAATGATCGAAACAGCAGAGTTTACAGGTTCAAGCATTTCAAAACAATGCATTATTATTCAACATGAAGCCGGATCATGAAAGGTCTAGTTGTCACCAGACCAGCAAAATACGCACACTGCATTTATGCTCTTCCACTACTGTTTTTGTGCTTCTTTTCGCATTACTGTTCTGGCATAAATTTCATAGGCAAAGCCTGTGGCAATCATCAAACATGTATGTTAGTATACCAAGGTTTGGAAGTAAAATCAACCAAGCATGTCATGTACAGTGCAACAAGGTGGATCTAAATTGTCTAGCAAACCAACAATGTTAGTGCAAAAAGGTATAGGCTCTTAATTAAGATTGTCAGGATGTATTTACGGTGTTTTGGCATCATATTGATAATGCGAGAAAGCTTGAAAAGGGAAAATAGAAAGTTTTGACTTTAGTTGCAGTTCCATATCCTATGACATTAGGTAATGCAACTATTCAGATTCTAGACTGATTCTGCATCCTACAAGGCTCTCAAAATCTGAAAGCTGAACTTAAGAGAACATCAATAAACTACCACATCTTGTCACCACAGGTTCAATATTATAAGTATTTTTAGTACATATACATATCTTTCATTCCTAAACAACATTATTTTTTTTAACAGAGACACTCAAGCAGTTGATATATTTTTTTAAACTATGACCGTAGAATGTTTCTAAAGCATACTATTCCACTTTCAAACCTAAATATTACATTAGTCCAACTAGATAAACTTCAAGCACATGACATACTTCTTAAGTTCTAAAGGCAGTATATCCCCTGTATGCCAAATAACAGATAAGCATGAAGACAATCTTCATTGGGCTATGTGGGATTACCCATGCTGCTAGATCATGCAGAATGAGAGAATATGAAAGAACAAGCTATTTTGAAAATATTTAAAAGAGACTAGCATACCCGTAAGAACAACAATTGTGAGGACATCACCAATTTTTTTAACCCCCCGAACAGTCTTCTTCTCTGATTTAAATCGCATTAAAGCTGGGTCCTCTGCCAGGAGCTGCATGATAATCAACTCAGCATAGCATGAACAAATAAACTAGAACACTTGCAACTCAAGCACTGCACTGCACCTTTGTGCTAACATACACGATGTTATGTATATAAAGGATAGGTTTGTAAACTAATCAAACATAAAATTAATACTACAACTTGGAAAGGTTCTTGTTCTTATTAATCTTTATCCTCACAAACATAAAGATTTTCTATGCATAAGAAGCTGCATTGAGACCATAAAAACCTGTACGACATACTCCGTATAAACTGATTTTCCATCCCTTCTTTCAAAATTTATAAAGCATAAACTAATGGGCATTGAGTACCCACATCCATGATGCATACTCCATATAAACTGTTTTTTTATTATTATTATTATTATGATCGAGTGTCAATTCAGAAAAGAATAAATAAATAAAATCTATGTCTCTAAAATGCCAAGAATGAACATTCCATTGCCAATAACAAAACTGCTAACCCTTTTAAATAGAATGTAAAAGTGTGTTACTAATGTAAAGCTTGTACCAATAAAATGCTTAATAATACTTAATGAAAAGGAAGTCCGAGATAAGGGTATGCAGTTTTCCTTCAGTTTGATTGATAATGTATATTCAAATTTGATACATGCTTGTTGAAGAATTACCAACCAGGAAGTAACATAAGAATAGATATGCCAAAACCAACAACAAGTCTCCATTGAAATCTTCCTCAGTTAACAAAATATTTGTCTATTTGATGGCTCAATTTACAAAAGAACGCCAAAACTAATTAAGAGTACTCTGTAACTTCCAATTATCATGTATCTGATATATTGAAAGAGAGTAACTAAAACCAATGCACCAAAGATATAACAAATATATGACAAATTTCCACTATGGTTTTCACTTTCCTAAAACACTGAAATTTTAGGTCATTCACTTCTGATTCCTATAATCACAAACAATCATAGTATAAACGAATTAAACACAAAATCCCAAACGAATCAACAGCGAAGCAGGTAACCTAGAATATAATTCACAGATAATGCGATTGAAAGGAATCAATCAACAAAAAACAATACGAGAAGATGAGAGATGGTACTGACAGCCTTCTCGCGAGCCCCTAGGTCCACGTGATATCCGCGACGCGAGAGATAAAGTGCACCGTCCGTCTTCTGCAGAAGCTCAAAAGTGATGGAAATGGAAACCGATAAATAGATCAGATTTATGTATCTGATGGAGAAGGGGAAGAGCGTACCTGAGAGCGAGATGTGAAGTGAGAAGCGATGGAGGTTTTGTTGAGCAAGAACGCCATTGTCGCCCGATTGAGACACCGATCGAGATTGCAGGGAAGCGTACTGTACTCAGAATCGAACCAGGTCTAACAAATGAAAAAGATGACATTTTCTCCTTGCAGAGGTGGGCCTGTGCTTTTGTTAAATTGATGCTTTTCCCTACACTTTCGTGGGTTCCCAAATTTGAGCGACAATCGCAACGACGTCGTTAGAGTTAGATAGGGGATAGTTTTATTTTATTTTATTATTATTATTGAAATCAGACAGGATGTTTTTGTCAATCTATATTATTTAGGGGTGTGTACGGTCGGGTATCCGATTCGATCCGTATATATTTGGATCCGTCCAAGATTCAAGGGTAGTATAACTTTTCTCCAGGACCCGACCATCGGGTTTATGTTTAGAAAAAAAATCTGACCATTTGGATTATGGACGGATTTGGTCCCAATTGCTAATCTGATTCGTCCGAACAAAAACCTACAACTCAGGAATTGATTAAGATGTGAGTGAACCGTGAAATCTCGATTTGTTTGAAACCAAACAAATAAACTCAAAGACATGTGTGAACTGTGAAGACCATAACTGTGGTAGAGAGTAAGCGTTGCCGGTCAGAGATGGAAGGATGAGGCGCGTTCGATGTTAGAAATCGTAGTGTTTAGACGAGACATGTTGGTGAATAGAGACCATCTAGTCAAAAAATTGAAGTCGAGGTCAGTGGAGCATCGAGATGAAAAACGCTTAACCATAGACATTATAAGGAGAGAGCTGAGGCGGAACAAGAGCATTGTAATTGTACAAGATATGGAGAGAGAGTTGAGGTAGAGGAAATTGATTTACAAAAAAATAGAAAGAAGATGAATCTAGATAGTTTTTTTGTGTGTGATAATTTTTCCTAAATAATTCACACTTATATGATAAAACATAAATTTTATTTTTAAATAAAAATATGATTTTTTTCAAGGGAAAATTTCAGTATAATACTTTGCCAAACATTTAATTCCAATATAATACCCTGACATTTTTGCAATTCTATATCTAAACCAAACATTTAATTTTACTTTGGTACACAACAGTTAACTTTCTGTTAGTTTGGATGGAAAAATTGGAAAAGACCATAATATCCCTAACTATTTCTCAAATTTTCAAACTCATGCTATTGGTTCAGAATTTGAAAATAAATGAAATGATAAGAATACCCTCCATTGTTAGGGTATTAAAATGAAAATTTCACCATTTTTAAAATAAAATCAATTTTTTTATATAAATTCAGTTTTTATTTATAAAAATTATTTTTATTTCAAAAATTCAGATTTTAATTTTTAAAATATTTAAAAATCAGTTTTATTAGAAAAAAATACATAAAAATCAGTTTTAAAAAAAATACATAGAAATCAGTTTTTTTTTAATTTAATTTAATTATATTTGTTTTTATTTCTTTTTTCTACCAGCACCATTTTTGTCTCTCCTCCTCATCTTTCTTCTCTTTCTCTACCCAGATTCATTTCAGAATCTCAAAAGAGGAAATGGCAAGATCTAAACCATCTCTCACGGTTAACACCCAAAAATCGGGAATCCCCAATCAACGGGAACAGGAGTGACCGGAGAAGAGAGCATCGTTCTCATGGATGCGTACCAGCCACCTAACCGACTCATCATGAGACCGCCACCGCCGTCGTCCACGTCTATCCGCACCCCCAGCAGCAACCTCCCCGACAGCCTGGTACGTGGCTCTCCAATCAATTCCAGTACCATCCTTCCCACTCTTCGTCTCCACCACCACCGCAGTGGGCTCCTCCGCCGCCTCCTTCCGACCAGCTCAATCCTCCTCAACCTTCTGCTTATCCTCCTCCAGCGCATCATTACTCTCATCAGAACCAATTCCCTCCGTCTCTCATGCTCTTATGACCAACATTCAGTCTCTCAGACATGAATACTAACTGAAGCTTGAATGCAATCTCAAAGAGGCAACCAAGTAAAAATAAACATTAAAGTAGAGAAACTCCAATAGGGAAAAATGGGCATTGCATAAAATTTCATATCATAAACTCAAATCTCATAACACAACCACTAATTTAACTCTCCTATAGCTCTCAAAGTTTAAAAACCAACACACAAGTCCTCCAACACCTCAAAACCCTAGCTTGGTGCGGCGCCAGTGCCTACGTTTGGCATTGTACCTGCAAATCAACCACAACATTCTCCATAATCAAATCAAGACCATTAAAAGCCAGAGAAGATGAACAAAAGATAAACCTGATGGTGTTGTCGGTCCTCATCCGGATCCAGTGAGGAATGGGCCTGTTTTGCCTCATCTTCTTCGCCAGCTTCTTCTTTATTATGAACGTCTTGTGCGACGGCTACACAACAACATATATAGGATTCATCTATTCTCACCTACAAGACTCATTCAACAACATACACATACACAGAGATTAAGATTCAAATGCTTACCATCTTTGGAGTTGGAGGTCGTCGAGCGAGCAGCAGCAAAACCCTACATCACCGGAGACCAAATGTTATTCAGTCTTTTATACCCCAAGGAAAAATCCGATTTTGGGCTATTGGGCCTTTCAGATAATCATTCCAATTGTAGGCCCGTGTACTACTGAATTTTAAAAATACAGTAAATTTGAGTGATGCCACGTGGGAGCGTGATTTGGCGAGGTGGCAGAATTTGAAAAACACGCGCTGAATCAATGGAAATAATAGGAAAGAACCGCGCGTATAGGTAAGTCCTCTCCTCTACTGTTAGTTGATGATCTCTCACTCTTAAACCCAAACCCAACACTCTCTATAAATTAACAACTGCCATAGCTTCGTCTCCGAGCAACATGTCTCCTCGCCCTCGCAAACAGAGAAAGACGGCCGCCGCCAATGCGCCGGCGCCGGCCGCATCTCCCTGTAAATCATCTCTCTTCTTTTCCTCCAATTTCTCTCTATATGCTCTTCATCGTTTCATACATTGATTCTGCTTCTTGTTTAATTCTCATAGGGTGCAATTGCTGATCAATTTTATGCCATCTTGTCTCTTACTGATACAAAAATTTGAAAGCCATGCTTCTTATATATTTATACATCTTGAACAAGGGTAATTGACTTGGAATAGAATGCTTCTTGGTGTAATTGGGATACCTGTAAATTAAAGACTGGATTTTTTTTGTTAGAAAATTTGGGTTTTTTATTGATTTTAAAGGAAAGTTAGTTTTATTCTTGTAATTTTTTAATGTTTCTGTGCATGGATTTTGATATTAAGGCATGGTTCCTGCTGGGGAGCATTGTGCATTATAAATCAAACAGATGCTATTGTGGGATTAATCAGTATAGGGCTCGTATCAGTCGCAAAGTCCATCATCATGAAAAGTTCAAGCTGAATACTGTTTTAAGCCTTTGAGGTATTAGAATTAATGGGACATTAATAGATGAAGGTGCAGCTAAAACAAGTGAAGGGAAATCTTCCAGAGAGAGAGAGAGAGAGAATAGCGGAAAAGTCATGAGTTATCATGTCGTGCACTTTGTTGTGCCACAACTCCTTAAGCTTTGGCTGGTTGTGTGTAAAACGCATGGTTCTGTTGGTTTGATATGATTGCAATAATCTACCTTTATCTTTTTAGAAAGAAAGCCTAGATATTTAAAGATGCACCAAGAGAAGTGATAATAAGGCTGAATCATATCATTCACGAGGCATTAGTTTACTTGGTGGTGATTCATTAATTTATGTTAGTACAATGGCTGGGTTCTTGCTGTGGCACTTGTTCAGAAATTCTTCCATTTGACATGCTTCTCAACACTACACATTGTTTTAATTGTGCCATCATATTATGTTATTCAACAACAGGTAAAGCTGCAACAAAGCCGTCAAATAAGATAGGTTGTCTATTTGATTCGTATGCAAATAAGTCAATGGACATGATTGAGTAAGTATATACCGTCTATGATCTAACATGTTTCATATATTCTATTTTTGCTCAATTCAATATTAAAATTCCATATGTGTACCTGAGAATCATTCTTTATTCATCAACCTCCCTTCTATTTCTTTTTGGAATTTATATAGAATATATATCTGTCGGTTAGCTCAAACCTGCTGATTGCAGTTATTAAGAAAAGTTATTTTCGATATCATAATTATCAGTTTCTCTTCCATCTGTTGGTTTGTGGGCTTATCTCAGTGTTTTCTAAACTAATCAAATTTAGGCCCGTCCCGTGGTAGGAACATTATTAACATATTGAGCATGTCATAATTTGATTGTTTGTAAATTATGTCAAGAAGTGTACAACTATACCAAGAATTTTTGTAGCTTATATGTGCTGTTAGTCTTCTAACGTGTGAGAAATTTCAAGTATTTAGAAATTTTGTTAGCTTGATGTTTGGTTTAGCTTGTGATTCTGATGGGTGTTTAAATTGCTGCTTCTGAAAAGCCAAGTAAGGCTGTGCTTTCCTATTTTGTTGAAAAAATAATTTTGCATCATGTTGATTACAAGAATAGACATTCCTAGAAAACTTAAATATGTTGCTGTAAATAATGTTCTGACTTAATTTTAGAGTGCACAATTCAAGAATTCATTAGTTTTACATTCATACTATAAGAAGCCAAAAATTAACATGTTCATAGATATGGACTGTCATGCTTTCGTGTTACTTTAATTGATTGGACACACATTTTTAATGACTGTCGAATTTCTCATATACTTATTTTTGTCTGGAACAGTCCTGAAGGAATTGAAGCTCTTTGTTCGGATGTTGGGGTGAATTACACTGATGTTAGGATACTGATGCTTGCTTGGTGTGTATCTGTTATGGATGTGCCAGTTGTCCATATTTTATTCCTACTTAATTTTCTAACCTCAATGATATAATAGATGTTTGTTGCTTATATCAGGAAAATGGAAGCTGAAAAGCAGGGTTATTTTACCAAGGTAAGCACAAATATTGGCTTAATATTTCTGATACTGGACTGCTTTATTGTGTTTTTCTTCAACCAATTACTGAAAAAGATGCTCTTTTACAGTTAATTAAACTAGAGATAATCACTGAACAAATTTTCTATATGCACATTTGGATATGAAGTATTAGAATCTAATAGGGCATGATTAACCATGCTACAAAACAATCGAGTAGCCAAGCTTACTCTTGCTGAGTTTCTGGGAAAAGCTTTAGATTCTACATCTGTGCTGTTAAATTTCTTTTTGTTAAGTTACTTTTACTTGTATTTTTTTATAGTAAGTCTGGTATATTCTTAATGCCAAATCAAGTATCAACCATCCTTTCTTTATCAGGAGGAGTGGCAAAGAGGCCTTAAAGCGCTAAAGGCTGACTCTATTCGCAAATTAAAGAAGGCGTTGCCTGAACTGGAGAAAGAAGTATGGAATAGTCAGTGGATTCATAAAATTTAACCTAGATGACTGGTATAAATTGTATATGAATACTGATCTCACTTTCAATACGTTGAACAGGTGAACAGTCCAGAGCAGTTTGCAGATTTCTATTCTTATGCATTTCAATACTGCCTAACAGGTGGAGTGGAGATATCTTTTTTTTTCAAAGTTGGCGAATCGTTTTCTTTTTCTTTTTGTTTTATGCCAAATGTTTTTTATTTGAAAAGTTGGTTCATGTTTTCATTAGTTTTATCTGACCTTCATTAATGGTTTTCAGAAGAGAAGCAAAAGAGTGTAGATATTGAGAGCATATGTGAATTGCTGGGTCTGGTTTTAGGCCCCCAGTTCCCTAGTCAGATCCAATTGTTTATAGAGTTTCTAAAGGTAAGTGGTTTATAATCTGGAGTTTCTCTTTTTGAGACTGCTAACAATATATTCAATAAGGGAACTAACCTGATATGCTTTCTTGCCTCTACATTTTTCTGATTATGTTGATATTGAAACGTAACTATATCACAGGAGCAGAATGAGTACCGAGCAATAAACATGGATCAGTGGGTGAATTTCCTGCGTTTTTTCAAAGAGGTATGTTGATTGTTCTTTCCCATCATATTATGAACAAATGTTGTTGTTTTCGCCTTGCAAAGTAAATATTAATTTGATGATGATGATGATGATGATGATGGTATAGCCTCATTGAACACTGTTATTTATAGATTTTTGAAGTGTGCACTACAACCTTTGTTTCCATTCATGAAATAAGTGGTGCAAATTGCAAAAATTCCAGATTAATTTTGGAATGACAGATGCATATATGTAGTAATAAATTTTCCTCAAAACTATGATGAATTAAATAAGTTTTACATCCATTACACTTTTTTCCCCTTACAGATTAGCTTTCCAGATCTCCAGAACTATGATTCAAACGAAGCTTGGCCCTTGGTACTTGACAATTTTGTTGAATGGCTGAAAGGAAAGCACAGCTAGATCATAATACTTGTTTTTTTATCACGGCCCTGGCCTTCATTTTTGTTTGTTAAGAGTTTTGTTTACAGGTCAAGTGTACCCAAACCGGAGTAGTTATTCAAAATGTCGTCTGCAATTGTAAATTACTCCATTTTTGTTTGGAATGGCAAAACCCTTTTGAATGGAATGATTTGTATGCTCATCTACTGAATCGTTATTTTTTTACTCATTAGTATGGGTGTTCAAATTTTGGCGACATGGGTAAAACCGACTGGCACTGGAGAAACCGAACAACAGATGAGAGCTGGGCACTCAACTGGTCAACGTTTATCCTGATGATGATATGTAATTAGGTGAAGATATTAAAATCACTGTGATCAAAAGTGGTTGAGTACCAAGATGATGATATGTAATTAGGTGAAGAAATTAAAATCACTTGTGATCAAATGTGGTTGATTACCACTATTTTGTAATTACCTGTAACTGGTACCTTGCTGAACTTCTAAAATTCGAGCAACGGTCTATTTATATCATAAAAAGGATACATGGCAATGCATCAGGAGGTTAGTCTGACCACGAACAGAAAAAAGAACATGCTGAGCAAGGAACTGACAACCAGACTGACCCTTGCGTACCATGCGGTGGTACCTGGTTGCCGATTAACAAAGAATATCGAGTTTGACATCCTAAAGAGAATATTAAACCAAAATAAAATATATTACGCCATGCGGCCGCATATCCGAGCTAATCCCAGACAAAGCTATTGTTACCATGGTTGTAAATGGCGGGCGCCTAGCACGCCTAGGCGCCGCCTAGGCGCCAAAAACAAGAAAAACGCCTCGACTCGGACGAGTCGGGCGGGGTGAGTCGGCGTGACCGATTAAACGGGTCAGGCGGGGATTAGGCGGTCTGGGCGGGGCCTAGGCGGGCAGGTCGGCGACTTTCCGGTGAGTCTGCGATTTTCCGACGGGCGTCCAAAAGACCTATGGACGCTTATGGACTACAAGTGTTTCCTTTTCTTTTCTGTGTGGATCTAAGTGAGATTAAAGTCTTGTGATTTTTGTGTGAAAAAGAAGAGCTATGCATGGTGAAAGACAAAAGAAAGAGAGGGAGAAGAAAGAAGTACAGAGGAAGAAGAAAGGATGCGTGAACTCGTGAATAGAGAGAGAAAATTAAAGTAGAAGAAGAGGCAAGATCTGACTCAGAAGTACTAATTAAGGTAGAAAAAAATAAAAAAAGAGGAAGCTGAAAAGACAATGGATCAGTGTGGTTGGTGTTAGTTTCTAGAAGATAAGAATTGTGTGGTAGTTATTCTATATTACATAGTATATTAGGATAAATTTAATTATAAAAAATAACATATCTTGAGAAGACTACATATATACAATGTACCATTCAAAACAAAGATATGTTTAGATACATGATTTTTTTTGATAATTAAATACATGATATTTGATCAAAATAAATTTATAATCAAGTGTATTACTAATATTATAAGTATAAATAAGGTATTAAAAATTGAAATTTACTAGTATATATATTATAAGTATAAAAAATAAAATTTAATACTTATATTTAGTTTATATATATCATATTTATTAATAATAATAATAAAATAATAAAATCCGCCTAGGCCCCGACTAGTCCCCGCCTAGCGCCTAGGGGTCCTTGCCGCCCGACTAGCGCCTAGCGCCATTTACAACCATGATTGTTACTACTAAAGTCTCCGGTTTGATTATGCATGACCGCTAGGTAAGTGACGGGGCCGACCATGGGTATCCATTCGTACCTCTATTAGGTTTGGTGACCGTTGAGGGTGAATTGCGTTGTTGAAGTGTACTCATCAACATGGTATGTAAAAGTAGAGAATTGTTCTACTTTTGCTTGAATATTATTGAAACGTAAGAGGCCTATTTATACAATCTGTAGCCGTGTACATTAGGAAACAAATCTCTCTTTAATGCTCAACTATTTAATGCTAGTGTATATATGGTAACTGTATATATGATAATATGGTAAGTGTATCACGTGTGACTTGGGGACCAAGCGTGATAGCTTGATTCCCAAGTATCTCAACACTCTCCCTCAAGGTGGAGCATGTATATTGGAAATGCCCAACTTGCAAAGAAGATCCTGAAAGCGGTCCCGGCCAAGTCCTTTGGTGAAAATATCAGCAAGTTGATGGGAACTGGGCACTGGTTTAGGGTGCAATATGGAGGCCTGCAACTGTTGGCGAACAAAGTGACAGTCGATCTCGATGTGCTTAGTGCGTTCGTGAAAGACTGGATTAGAGGCAATGTGGATAGCGGCACGGTTGTCACAGAAGAGAGGAACTGACTCAGCCTGTGGCACCTGAAGATCATGAAGAAGACGACGGAGCCAAACGATCTCACGGCTAGTGGCAGCCATGGCACGATATTCTGCCTCAGCGGAGGAGCATGAGACAATAGTCTGCTTCTTGGAACGGCAAGAGATCAGTGAGGTTCCAAGGAAAATGATGTACCCTGTGGTGGAGCGACGTGTGTCAGGGCAGCCGGCCCAATCTGCATCACAATAATCCTGGAGAGTGAGAGTATTAGCTGAGGGAAGTAAGATCCCTTGTCCCGGGCAACTCTTGAGGTAACGAAGTACGTGATGAGCAGCCTCCAAGTGCGGTATGCGAGGTGCATGCATAAACTGGCTGAGAACATGGACGGCATAACTAATATCAGGTCTAGTAATGGTGAGATAGAGTAGCCTACCCACGAGGCGACGATACTGGCCAGGATCAGAACACAATTCGCCAATGTCGGTAGATAGGCGATGTTGTTGGGGTATAGGGAACGGAGAAGGTTTGCAACCAATGAGACCATTGTCGGATAAAATGTCAAGAGCATATTTCCTCTGAGTGAGAATGATACCCTTAGGTGATCGAGCAACCTCCAAACCAAGGAAATATTTCAACGCACCCATATCCTTGATACGAAACTGGCAATCCAAGTGATCTTTGAGCTGTTGAATACGGGAGGCATCCATGCCAGTCACGATGACATCATCAACATATATCAAGACAGCAACAAAGGAGGTAGGCATCACGAGGGTAAATAAAGAAGGATCTGCAGCGGAAACAGTGTATCCTAGAGCAATGATGGAATCAGTAAACTTTTGGTACCTTACTCGCGAGGCTTGTTTGAGGCCATAGATGGACTTGTGTAGTCGACAGACCAAGGACTCCCCCTGTTTGGAAAACCCCTGTGGAATTCTCATATAAATTTCCTCAGAAAGGTCACCATGCAGGAATGCATTATTGACGTCAAGCTGATGTAGCGGCCAATCGCGGGCGGCAGCGATAGCGAGGAGGCAACGAACAGTGGTGAGTTTGGCAACTGGAGCAAAGGTGTCAGTGTAGTCTATCCTTTCCACCTGCGTGTATCCTTTTGCCACTAAGCGTGCCTTATAGCGCTCAACAGATCCATCAGGACGAAACTTGACCTTATACACCCATTTGGAATCAATGGTGCGTTTGCCAGGGGGTAGAGGGGTCAAGCTCCAAGTATGATTGGCCTACAAGGCCTCAATTTCCTGGGTCATGGCCTTCCTCCAGTGATCGTGCTGCGAAGCCTGCTTAAATGTGCGGGGCTCATCTATGGACGAGATGGCCGATAAAAAAGCAACATGATTGCGTGAGAACTTATTATAAGAGATTGATTGAGTGGGAGGATGTATCGTCGAGTGTGCTGAAGGAGACGGTGAGTGCGAAACAGAGTCCGACGGGAGAACCGAGGGCGGCAAGGTGAAATCATAGCCATCGAGACGCTTAGATGTGACCCGGGTGCGTTTGGATACGGGAGGAGACGGTGGAGTCTGGATGTCAGGCTGAGTGGTTGCAACGGGTTCAGAGGATGTCGGGGACTCAGTCGCTGGTGGCATGGCGTCTGTCGGCGCCGGATGAGAAGGTGGCGGTACATCATATATGAAGTTGTCGGTCAGGTTCTGGGGGGTAGGAGTGGATCTCTGATTTGTGGAGAGACATCGATATCCCGGAAAAATCGATTCCCAAAACTGAACGTCACGGGAAACCACTGTGTCTCATGTATCGAGTATGTAGACACGATAACCCTTTTTACCTCGGGGGTAGCCTAAGAAAATACATGCACAGGATCGAGGGGGCAAACTTGTCATGAGTGCGATGGTGGACATAGCAGAGGCAACCGAAACTTCGTAAGTGGTCATACGTCGGTCGTTTCCCAAATAATAACTCAAAGGGAGTTTTGTTCCCGATAACTGAGAGTGGCATTCTATTGATCAGGTAGGCAGCGGTAAGAACGCAGTCTCCCCAGAATCGTTTGGATAGTCTTGCTTGGAAGCGGAGTGCCCTGGCTACTTCCAATATATGACGGTGCTTCCGCTCAACGACTCCATTTTGTTGTGGGGTGTCAGTGCAACTGGTTTGGAACTCCATCCCTTCTTTCGTATAAAAAGCCAACAAGTCATGGTGTTGGAACTCTCGTCCTCCATCCGTTCGGAGGCATCGAACATTTGCATTGAATTGACCGTGGACCCAATTGAAGAATTGTAGGAGGTGTTCCCTGGTCTCCGATTTATGTTTCATCAAGAATACCCAAGTAGCCCTGCTGTAATCGTCAACGATAGATACGAAGAAGTGACAACCAAATAAGGAGGGCACACGATAGGGTCCCTAAATATAACAGTGGATTAGTTCAAAAGGACATGTAGTTTTATTAGTACGGATAGGAAAAGGTATACGTGTTTGTTTTGCCCTACAACATGCATCACAAACCGACAATCCGTGTTTATTTGCATAGACTAGTAAATCTGGAATCAAGGACAGCTGGTTGACCGGAATGTGGCCCAAACGTTGATGCCATAACTGGATGTCACTTCGTCCTCGAGTCATTAAGGCTTTCCCTGCCGCTGTCGGTTCCAAGTAGTAAAATCCGTTTCGCATCTCACCCATCCCAATCAGCATCCTCGAAAGTAAGTCCTGTATCACACAACAACCCGAATAAAAAGTTAGCGCACAATTCAAGTCCCGAGTAATTTGACTAACGGATAGTAAGTTGAAGCAAAATTTTGGGACTGCAAGGACACGCTCCAAAGTTATTCTCTTGGTAACGGAAGCTTGGCCAACAGCGGCAACATGGGCTCCTTCGCCATTTGGCATCTCTAATTTGCCATAGTAACTGGAGACCGTTTGACGGTCTTGTTGCAAGAGAGCCACGTTACGCCGAAGAGCATAAACGCGAGGTGCAATGCCTTGTGTGAAACGCTGCTCCAAATCGTGCCATATCTGACTGGCCGTGGTTGTGTGAACAACACTGGCTTGTAATTCCTTGCTTAGGGAATTAACAAGCCACATCTTGACTAGGGCATTGCATTGAATCCACAAGTCGTGGTACTTGTCATTAGTAGCAGGTTGAGTGATTTTGCCACTAATGAAACCTGTTTTGTGTTCAGGCAAGGGCATCATGGAATTGGATCCTCCAAGTGTAGTAGTTGTCGCCAGAATCACTGAGAGGCTGCGAAACAAAGTTGAGACCGGGATGGTCAGATGGGTGCAGAACATAGTGTAGAGGAACACTATCCTTTTCTACGTCGTTCCCCATTCTAGGTATAGATGTGCTCTGATACCATGTAAAAGTAGAGAATTGTTCTACTTTTGCTTGAATATAATTGAAACGTAAGAGGCCTATTTATACAATCTGTAGCCGTGTACATTAGGAAACAAATCTCTTTTTAATGCTCACATATTTAATGCTAGTGTATATATGATAATATGGTAAGTGTATCACATGTGACTTGGGGACCAAGCTTGATAGCTTGATTCCCAAGTATCTCAACATGGTAAGTAGATGACTCGTCATCGAGATCTAACTAGAAGGTTATTTCTCGTTGACGGCGTCATTTTGTTGACACGTAAGATCACCTTAAAGAGAGAATATACTGTTTATAAGTTCATACGTGAACGCTCAGTCAACACTTCAACAAGCAGTATAACGGTAAAATATCGATCGATCCCACAAGAAAGCGGTGGATACCTCAAATCTAGAAACACTATGTCAATGCCCTAGCTTAGCTTTTCTTTATTCCTTTTATTATACTATAGAAGTTTCGTTCACAAAAGTTGTCTGGTGAGTGAAATAAGGGGTGGAGCAACCACGACCCCTAGAGGGACTACAATGAGGAGATAAAGAGGGATCGTCATTTACTAGGAGGAGCGTGCGTTAAAACTAGAGAGACAAGAGAGCAAGCAATGAAAGGTGAATCATGCATATGAGATAAGAATACAAGTCTGCGTGAAATTAGTGTGATTTAACTTTCATGATGTTCTAGCAAAGACGACTTAAGTTGATACACAGCCTAATAAGAAACTCGTATCAACCACCTTAGGAGATTCCCAAAAGTGAACATAAATACAACTGCTAGTCGGGTCATTATACTCCGATATCGACGACCATCCTATCAACTTTCCTTAGTCCTAACAATTGCCAATTTCATGAATGGTGAGCATCTCTAAGATTACCATGAGAGTGAAACGAAGGACACACCCATAAATTAGAGACGTGTCTCGTACTTAGAAAAGGGTAAAAGTTGTGCCAATTTAAAAGCTTACTCGTTCTTAGACATCGGTGTTGATCTTAGAACTTCAATAATCGCCTACCCGGTGGTAAAGGAAATTATTCATCCTCCCCGCCACGTGACAACCTTTTTCAGTCCTTAAGCTGTGATTACGACACATTTCAGCTATGCATATTGGTTTATGGCATCACCTAAACTGCACCTCGCCTTCACGCAATGACTACATCCAGACTACACCTCGCTTTCCTACAGTGACTACTTTAGAGAGCATACTGAACAACAGTCACAATCTTGATTGACAAGGCGGTTCATTCTGTGGATAGCGTCTAGACCTGGTCTCCGGTCGATTTAGAGATTGAAATGAGATTTCTAACTCTAAATTAACCTGGGAGGTTAAGATCGTACTCATCCACTAAGATTTCATTGTCCAAGCTTTTAATGATAAAAATAGCTTAAGTTTATGCTTTAGAAGAGACCTTATATTAAAGTTGGCTCATTTCCTTACTCCAAGTTATAAAATGAGAAATCTAGTTCTTAATGACTATACCATCTGAACGACAGTCCACCCCAACCTAAACTAAACCATGAATTTGACTTAGCCGGAATTGAAATGAAATCTAAAAGGAAGATAACTTGAATTGTCACTAAAGATCACATCAGCACACAAATAAAGAAAATCACAATCACATCAATTCATCTATCCAAAATCACATGCCGTGAAAAAAGAAGGATGTATAATAAAATGAACGATGTCTCAATAAAACCAAGCAATGATACAAAAATCAAGAAGATAAGGGAGATTAGAGTTATATAGTACTCTAGCTATGGACTCCGTCTTCCCGTAGATCTTCTTTTCGGACAGTCGTCTTGGTCGCTCTCGCTTCGAACAACCTCTGAATGCTAAAGATCGCTCGCTCTAAGAGCTAGGACGTCATCTCCAAAAGAAGCTCAAAATAAATTATGGATTTATTTCGAGCAAGGAAAGACAACATTTATAAAAACAACATTTGAACAAACATAAGATAGTTCAACTAATGAATCGCGCCAATATAGATACGACACTTCAGTTGATCTTTGAGGAAGTTCCACCAAGCATGTTTTGTGAATTTACTGTGTTTTCTCTCACAATCGGAATCCGTCGCAGTAATGATTTTCTTGTCGGTTGCTCATTTTCAATATTTGACACGTTCCAGGTAGATCTCATCAAAGCGCATGCACTTCTGACTGTTCTTGCCCTAATGATCATTGACTTGTTTCTGCGTCTGTTTAGGAAAATATTTGTCTCCCAAAGCTACGAAATTGAGGTACATTTTCTCCCAATATTTTTCACTGACCTCGACATGTTCTAGCTACATGATCATGAGGTGAATTTCTTCCTCGTCGGACCATAAGAGGCCACCAGCCGACGACCTCATTCTTCGGAGAAAGAAAAGAGAGGATAAGAAGTGTATGAAGGAAATGAGGATTTGAGAGAAGTGTGTGGGTAAAATGAAAGAGGAAAATGGATTTTTATAGGGAGAGAGGTATTGGTTGCGTCGTGGTAGAGGAAACGGGGAAGCCAATATTCCTCGAATAATGTTCAAAACATGAAAAACGAGAAACCGAAAATCTGTTCATTTTTTTTAAGTGTACAAGGCGGAAAAAAAACGTATAAACCGATCATCTATTTTTACCATGCAATGCAAATTGAAAGTTGTCCCACTTATTTCGCGATGCTCTATAAAAGCATGTTTCGAGCATCCAATTCCGATTGGCTCATTGTCGAGGTGTCTTATTACTAATTGTTGCGAACGAATCAAGAAAACTACAAATGTTTTTTTGTTTGCACTTAGTAACGATGCGCAACTTTGTTGCCTGAACACCTAGATACTTAGTTGCGCATCCATTATTGGTGTCCTCTTCCTCAGTCCGTTGTTGGCCTTTGTCTTTGGCTTTAGCCTTTGCTTTCTTCTATCATGTCGGACGTTCCTCACGTACCAGTGAGGTTAACTCGTGCTTGGTTCCTTCGGTCAATGTGTAGTTGCAATTGTTGTCTAACCTTGTATGCTTGTTTGCTTTAATTTCTACGTCGGGTTCCAGGTTAAAGTCTACTTGACATTGAGAGAACTTCTTGATATCCCACTTGGGATGACCCCTAATTATAATCCAAACATGCTTCAAGGTAAAGTTATGTTTCTCCTCGTTTTTGTAAGCAATTTCTGTCTCGGGTATGATTTGATCATCGCTCCTCCCACTTTGATACTGGTCCTCAATTTGCACCCAAAGACCCTAAATTTTGTTGAACTTTTTTTTTCATTTGATGCTAGTGGTCCTTACAATTCTTCCAAGCGCAAGTTGGGTCAGATGGTTCCCTCGTCCGTTTGACTTTCTCCCGACTTGAGTGCAATATGCTTCGGTCTTTTTCGTCTTTCCTCTGACGGTATCTACATAATTATTGAGTCATATGCCTTTTCCACCGTTCCTACTCATCAATGCTCCATTTGATCCTCGGAGGCGCAAATGATGTTGATTTCGCCGCCCGACTCCTCAAGGGCTTGGACTGTGCCCATTGGGAAGGTTGCTCCAGGTTGAATTACGACGACGTCGATTGGGTAGGTTGGATGAGCAAGCTCAAGGATCAGATTTATGAGTAAAGCTCTTCTTCATTCACGGGCTCGTTCAACTTCATATTTTCGAGGAGTAATTCGTAATCATTAGTAGAGACAAGCTTGTAGAGATAGGAATTTGTAGGAAAGAAAAGACATGGTTTAAGTTTTAGGGTATATAGTGTATTTATAGATAATTTGTGTTTTTTTTCTTTTCAAAAACTGGTGGGCCACGTGTTACTGTGCTATTGGGCCAGCGACTACCCGTTGGGCCACGTCGCCCCTGACACACTATTGCACGCCGTTGCAGGATCCTATGGCGAGCGACACTGCATCGACGTCAAGCAACGGCTTCTGCGCCAAGGAATCGTGATAGTCGATGTGGCAACGTTTGCGTTGAGTGCCCTACTACGCCTCTACATGTACCCGTAAGGATGTAGATGTATATAATCATTCGAGTTTGTGAATCAGAGCGACTCGAACACACAACATTCCACAAACAAGCAATAAATATCCAAACAGTATATACAGACGTGAACTATCAAACCGAATGTAACTAAAAACGATTCACGCACAGAGCAAAAGATGCCCAAAAACGTTTTGGTACCGAGAGCTTCATGCTCTTCCATAGCCTTAAGTGACCATTGAACGGAGGGAGCGAAAATTAATTACATAAGTGTTTAATTGTTAGGTCAAACTCTAAAGTTACACCGACCCTTCGTGATCAATCTCTAAAAATTGAAGGAAGAGGAAGGAGGGAAGTGAGGGAATAATAGGATTCTACAATTAGAATAGACACAAGTGGTTCGTCGTGATTTTGCTTATTAGATTATAGACTGAATGTTTATGTTTAAGTACGAAATATTAACAAAAGGAGAGGGAGTCAAAGTTCAATATACATCGGAAAGGTATAAATCCGGTAAAAATTTACCCGCCACATCCAACAGTCAGAAATTGTGCACGTCATCTCCAGCCTACACTCCCGCCAAGTCCATTTCCCACATATATACACACACCGTATGGAAACCCAAGCCCTAGAAACCCTCGTCTCTTACATTTCTCAATCTCTGCTCAGTCATGGAGCCTACGAATCTCACAGACTACGAGCGGCAGAGGCTGGAGAACATCCGCCGGAATGAAGAGATGATGTCTGCTCTCAAGGTCCGCTCTAAAGCCACCGAGCTCTCCGCCGCCTCCGCCAAGCGCCCACGGTACTTCCCAATCGCTCTTTTCACCGTTTGCCCCCCTTTTTTTTATCACTCTGGCTGAAATGATTCATTCATGTACGCGTTTTTTATGCAGAGATGGATCCAAATCGTATAAGGTTAATGCCGAGAAAAAACCCAAATCGGAGACGCCCGTTGTGATCAGGCGGTCGCTGCGTACGCGAGGAAAGGCGCCGGATAGTATGGCTCAGAAGGACGAGGATGATAGCTCGAAGCCACTGAAGAAGTCATCGTCTCGAAACTTGGGTCCTATCAGTATGGAGGATGCATATGAAGGGGAGGGTTCCCATCGAATGTTGTTTGAGGCATTTAAAGGTATTCTGAATAAAACCCAGTTGGGTGTGAAGACTGAAGAGGAAATTGATGGAGATGGAGATAGTAAGAATAAGATTGGGGGTAGTTTGAAATTGGAGTTGAGTGTGAACACTGAAGAGGAAACTGATGGAGATTCAAAGTCTTCTGTGAAGGGGAATGATGATAAAGGGGGTGCTTGGAATGATGATGCAGTTGGTTGTGATAGTAAGGATAAGATTGGGGATCCTTTGAAAATAGAGAATTTGACATTGAAACCAGAGAATGTAGCCCGAGTTGTGCCAGGGAGGATAATGGCTGTGAAGTTCTTCCCTTGGGCTGAGAAGAGGATGATTGTGACTGGGAACAAATTTGGGAATATTGGATTTTGGAATGTTGATTCTGGAGGAGAGGAAGAAACAGATGGGATATATCTGTACCGTCCACACTCAGGTCCTATTTCTGGGATTTCAATTCCTAGGTGCTCCTCATCAAAGGTATTTTGTATGTACCTTTCTATTAACTTTTAGTCTTTCTTTATATGGAATACTCCATTGTGTTACTAGTCCTAGTTTAGTTTTCCTTCTAATATTCTCCAAATACGTTATGGGTTTTTACCTACTCTATCAATGGGCTTTGATCCTGTTGTTCATTGAATCAGTTTAGGCTTTTACTTAAGCAAGTGAAGGCCAAATCATATACCCATAGCTGATCAAAAAGATAGTTGGGGCCTTCACTCACATCTGGCGCATACAAAGAAACATATGCTTGAAACTATGAATTTAGGCAAAAACTTGGTAGATGAGTTTTCTCTAGGCTTTTCTGCACATCATTAATTAGTCTGCTGTAAAATCCCGAATAAGCTGCTTGTTTCTGTTTACCGTCACAGAAGTGCCTCTCTAAGGTGGAGTTTTTACACAAAATAATAGTAATTAAGTTGCTTGGCGGCAGTTTGGTGTTGTGGCTTGACACCTAAATAGAATTGTAGATGTGTTGCGAGGTGGTTCAGTTTCTTAATTCTTAGTAAGGTTTATGCACACTTCAAACTTTATATATGTCTGTAGTATCTCTTGATTGTGTGCTCATTATTCAAGCCAATCCCGAATACGTACATTTTCTTTACTCTTTTTCTATGAGCAGAACCTAGTCTCAGGTGCTTGTTCTTGTCAATTTTTTTATGTTTGTCCCTACTTTGAGTTTCTGCATTTATAAGATGTTAACTGCAGATGTTTACCAGCTGCTATGATGGATTTATTAAATTGATGGATGCTGAGAAGGAGGTATTTGATTTAATATATTCAACTGATGATACCATCTATTCGCTTTCACAACGACCAGATGATGTGAAGTGCTTATATTTTGGCGAAGGGAAAGGAGGATTGAATATTTGGGATGAAAGGAGTGGAAAGTTTGCAACTCAGTGGATTTTGCATGATAGTAGAATTAACACGATAAATTTCAATGTGCAAAACCCATATATTATGTCTACTAGTTCCACAGATGGAACTGCTTGTATTTGGGATTTGAGAAGCGTCAATGCAGATAACCCCCGAAGTTTAGCAACAATCAGCCATAAAAGGGCTGTGCATTCTGCATACTTCTCCCCTTCTGGGAAATTTCTTGCAACAACCAGGTATGAATATTCTAAGCTTGGTCATTTCAAAACTAGTTTACTGTGATTTGAGTTACCTTGTTGGCATGAAAATGAAAAAAGGGTTCTGTAAGAAAGCTGGATTTTATGATGAAGGCAATTTGTGCATTCTTCTTGTATGTTGGCTGGGAAGAAAAAGAAGAAACTTTTGCTTTGTCTCCTTGGAAAGAAATGGTATTTGAGTGATGTTACACATTTGGGAACCGTCCAAAATTTGTTCATAATGTGCAAGAGCAGACGAACTTTTTTTGGTTTCAATTGATCTCACTTTTGCTGTGATTGACTTCTAATATTCTTTTTCTTCAGCCTGGATGATAATGTTGGCATATTGGGTGGAACAAATTTTGAAGATACTTCTATGATACCCCATGATAATCAGACTGGAAGATGGATTTCTACTTTCAGGTATCATAGTTTTTTGTGCATATTAACCTTTCTTGTTCTTATGAATTGAATAACAATATATTGTTTTGTTGGGTAGAGCAATCTGGGGTTGGGACGATTCATACATCTTTGTTGGGAATATGAAAAGAGGAGTTGATGTCATCTCGCCTGCAAGAAGAAAAATGATTTGGACATTGAAGAGCTCAGAGATGTCTGCTATTTCATGCAGATTTGATATACATCCTTACAATGTTGGAACACTAGCAGGAGCAACTAGTGGGGGGCAGATCTATATGTGGACTTCAGACTGAAATATGAAGCCTTCCCTTGAAGTTTTGTATGCAGTCATTGCGCTTGTATTTGAATCATGTTTAAGGTTGAAAAAATATGTAGTAACTGCATTTGATCTTACATGTACAATTACAAAATTACTACCCAACATTTCTGAGCTCAGTGGTTGTTCTGTGTCTGGTTTTGCAGGGTATTAGTAGTGAATTAGACATGTTGCCTTTTATCTTTTTGGAAAAGTTGTAATTTCATATTTGCAGAGAGAAAATTGCACACAAGGGAAAATAGAACTAAGTGTACTTCATTCCAATAGAAATTTTATCTTAAATCTTCAATAGAAATGAGTACTATGTTCAGCCTCCGACGCCTTATGGCTCATTTTGTTGGAGTAATTTGATGTCTTAACGTTCACCTATTGTTGATTATCAAATCATATCATGACGGATGACCGTAACGTTTGATATATTACGGCTGGAATTTTGACTGTCGTTAAGTGAGAAAGGGAAAAGACAATATTGCCCTCCAAAAACGTGGACACTGTTTTGAGACCATAAGTTGGACATAAAGCTTATTTGGTTCAAAACATCTCCAAAACCCTCTTGTGCTCATGGTAGTGCTCGTGCTAGTGGTCGAAGATCTGTTGCTGCGATTTCGGCGAGTTCATGTAGATTTCTTCTTCCAAGGTCATCTTCCTATGCCCATTGCTTCATTTCCGCAGAACATTGAGGTAAGCTTTGGTTAGATCCTAACTCGATTTATCGAAGATTTGGGTTAAAGTTTCATTAGGATTTTTGGTTATTTGTGGCCTGAGTTCGAAACAGGAGTATAAACATGTGTCTTAGTTCGAAATAGTAGGAAATATTGGTGGATTTAAGTTAGAGTTTCACTTAGGGTTGCAACTGATATAGGGGATTGGAGTTAAAAATGATTTGGGGTTTAGGTTAGTTCATAGGATTGCTAAATATGCATCACTTTTTAGAACATTGTTGTTGTTGTGTATGTTTTTTTTAAAGTTTAGAATTGTATAGAAGTTTTTAAAATTGCATTATGTTAATGACATGACAAACTAATATCAAATGTAGGTGGGAAGATGAAAAAAAGGTGAGATGAAGTTAGTAGATGAACCCTTAGAGAGCGAGTTTATAGCTCAATCTGAGATGTTTAATCAAGAATTGATAGATAGTGCATTGTTGG
This sequence comes from Erodium maritimum, assembly GCA_963921825.1. NCBI lineage: Eukaryota > Viridiplantae > Streptophyta > Magnoliopsida > Geraniales > Geraniaceae > Erodium > Erodium maritimum. The sequence goes on along the minus strand of OY997596.1, from coordinate 47,483,213 downwards.
GAAGTTGATATGGGGACAATGTTAACTGAAGATTTTGGATATGCTTCAGAAGAAAGTGATGGAGAAGGATCTTCAGATGATGGAAAGAACATTTCATATAATGGAGAGGAAAGTTCAAATGAAGGCGAAGAAAATTCGAGCGATGGAGAAGGAGATGAATATGATGGAGAATGAAATGAAGCTGATGGAGAAGGACGTGAAATTGATGGAGAAGGAAATAAAGTTGATGGAGAACGAAATGAAACCGATATGAAATAAAGCTGATGTAGATGAAGGGCTAGGATGTGAAGATGAAATGGAAGAAGAGCCCATGACTTATTTTGCTCCAACTGATAGCAAGGGCCAAAGCTGTGGGATAAGTCTTTGTTCATTGAGAAAGATCCCTATATAGAAAGGAGACAAATTTATTAATGATGATTGGTTATCATACTTCACCACAATTTGTCCACCCAAAAGAGAAAGAAGATCCAACCCAAGAAGAGGGGCAAACCCAAAAGGAACAACAAACCGAAAAGTCATCGTCACCACCGAAAGACGATCTTTCATACGACAAATATCTTAAATATCATGATGAGCTCCCATCCAAAGAAGAGCAGTCATCCCAAGACCTTCCTTCTGAAGATGACTTCATCTGAAGACTACTATAGGGATGACGAAGACCTTTAAGAAGGAAATAAACATCAATCATCTTAAGGTATCTCTAATTAATTAAGCTTGTTTATGTGACTGCCATCAATGTCCTTATGTAACATGCTATTTGCTATGTACTAAAGTTTTAGGGAAAACTACCAATACCTACCCAAAACCATGCCCATTTAACATATGTTTACCCTGAAGTTTAAAGTTAACTGATGCATACCCTAAAGTTACAACTTATAACTAAAAACCCTTCTGTCAATTAAAATGACGAAAATACCCTCAGTGATAAATTTTAAATAATTTTTTTTAAATATAAATGAAGTGATTTTTTAAATAAAAATGAAGTCATTTAATAAGTAAATATATATATATAGGGACGCTATCAGGTGCGAACCACCTGTAATATGCGAACCTGCGAACTGCATCAGGACCGTCTATTTATCAGCAGCGCGCGCGATCTACGGCTCAGAGCTAAGCGCGCGAAAGCGCGCGAATTGGAATCAATTCTGGGCCACGCGCCTCTTCTCAGGGGCAAAAATGGAATTTACTATTTTGAATTACGCGCGCGGCCCAGATTCTCTCGCAAAATAGAATAATTATATCTGCAATCTAAGCCTGTTCTTCTGAGATTTTAATTTAAACCAAATTGTCTTAAATAAAAACTGATAAACACAATGCTTGTCGTTTTAAACTGGAAAAAAAATTAAAAAATTCTGATCCTCAAACAAATTCTTCTATATATGCAAAAAATAATAGCAGTATAATAAAAAAAAAATCTGTCTGCTTTCCTTGCCTATCATTTGACGTCTTTAGTGTAACTGCAAACAATTTGTTCTTTATCCGCAGACGGATGTATCAATATCAGCAAACAGATTTCATTTTGGTTTAGTTGGTCTAGATTCCATTATATTCTCAAACAATAAAGAATAAAACATCAAAAAACACCCAATGTACGCTCCTCTTTTTTTCGACCTATGTTACGAAGGAAAACGTTTTTCTTCCTATTCTGTCAACTTTTGCAAACTGGGATTCCTCTATTCGCAAAAGACATTAACTGTATCCTCATAAACCAATTCTGTAAACTAAATATCAAAAACGGATTTGTCCTCTTTAGCTTATCCGCAAAGGATTTTTTAGTCATCCGCTGAAGATTATATCGTTATCCGCAAACGAGAATAACTGTATCCTCATATGAGATACAGATGAAAATATTAAAGATTAAACATGTTTAGGGACCCACCAATCCAACTAAACCATACATTTTGGTTTAGTTGGTCTAGATTCCATTATATTCTCAAACAATAAAAAATAAAACCTCAAAAAACACCCTGTGTACGCTCCTCTTTTGTTCAACCTATGTTACGAAGGAAAATGTTTTTCTTGGTATTCTGTCAACTTTCGCAAACCGGGATTTCTTTATTCGCAAACGACATTAACTGTGTCCTCATAAAACAATTATGCAAACTAAATATCAAAAACGGATTTGTCCTCTTTAGCTTATCCGCTAACGATTTGTTAGTCATCCGCAGAAGAGTATATCGTTATCCGCAAACGAGAAAAACTGTATACTCATATGAGATACAGATGAAACAATTAAAGATTAAAAATATTTAGGGACCCACCAATCCAACTAAACCCTACATTTTGCCTATATATACAGAAAAACTGCGCAAACAAAACATAAACTCAACATCAACTCTTAGCAAACCTCAACTCTCTCCTAATTATAAACCATGGATGCTTGCAACACTGAGAAGGGTAAGAGCACCAACATCGATCTCCTAACAAAGGAAGAGCTGCTGAAGAGGGGAGATGCCATATTCGCAAAATACAACATTCTTCTCAATGTTGATAAGGTCACAATGAAGCACAAGAACTTAAAGGTGATGATGCTGGAGGCAAAACTTGATATCGATCTTCTTGTGGTTGAGACCGCCAAAATCGCCGATAAGGACATGTCATGTGACTGCATAACTATAGCCAAAGACCTCTTGTCCAGAGTGACAGAAGTTAACAAGGCACTGAATCGTGCTATATATATGTTATAGTTGGGTACCAAAGCGTCAATGAACGACCTAGAAGAAGATGGTTTTCTTCTACTCTTTTTTGTATGGTGCTCTTTTGTTCAACCTGTGTTATGAATGAAAAGATTTTCGATAAATGTCATTTGCTCTATTTAGTTTTTCTGCAAACGATTTGGTCTTCATCCGCAAACTATTATGTCGATATTCGCAAAAGGCTTTCATTTTGGTTTACTTTTTTGCAAATTGGAATGATTATATACGCAAACTGGGGTTCTTATATTTGCAAACGAAAACAACTGTATCCACAAACCAAAAATAAGCTTAAACATGATTGATTTCATAAGTTGAAATATTTACTTTCCACAAAAAAAAAAACTACAGTAATTAAGCATCATCATCATCATCATCCCAGAAATCTTCTTCATCTTCAACAACTCCTTCCTCATGATCCTCCCCATATGGGTCTATGTTGTCTTCTTCTTCTTCCTCTTCTCCCTCTTGCTCTTCTTTATCATCCTCTGCATGGACATCTTCTTCATCATCATCGAGCCAATCTTCATCAACATAACAACTGTCTTCTTCATCATCCTCTGCGGGAGCAGGTGCGGTTGGAGGTTCTTCTATTTCTAGTTCAAACTCAGCATCTCCTTCCTCCTCATTCTCCTCTTCATCCTCTTCATCTTCTTCCTCATTCTCCTCTTCTTCTTCATCTTCTTTCTCATTGTCCTCTTCATCTTCATATTCATCCGGCGGTGATTCATAATCAGGATCCCCCGGTTGAGGAATGTCGTACTCATTGATGAGAGGGTCATCATCATCATCAGAATAGGAGGAGGAGGAGGAGGAGGAAGGATTCAGCCTGCGCCTCTTTGAACAGACATCGTCGTCATCATCATCACTACTGAAGATTTGTGATGGTGGAGATTTGCATTCCAAAGATTGCCATTTGTCTCCATCACTGTTAGAATACAAAATAGATGGAGACTTGGGAGATGATGACATGGCTACCTACTACGATAGGGATGATGAGAACATAGTTGATTTGTGCTTAAATATAAAGATATCAAAAGGGTATCAGAAAATTTGGGGAAATGGAACGACGCTATTAATTTGGGAAGCTTTTCGTTTGGCGCGAAGAGATTTTTGTAATGATGACATAAGATATTGAAATGAAAGGGCGAAATGAAAGGACGGTTGTAGTCAGATAAAAAAAATGAAACGACGGTTGCGTGTATTCAGATCAAAAATTAAAATCACGATTACCTTACTTTTTACTGCATGCTTGACACGTGTTCTAACCTGTTGAATTTCGGAAATTAATATTCTGAAAATACAAAATTCTAGTTTGCGGAAATAATAATTTTGTTTTACGTAAAATGGTTTACCATTTTGCGGAAATTAGAATGATGTTTTGCGAATAATGGACATTCTGTTTGCAAAAATGTGCTTTCATTACATTACGTGCGTGCTTGGCACGTGTTCCACCAAATACTCTAAATCAATACGCCTATAAATATACCCCTTCTATCACCGATAAACAATTATTCACACTCACATCTCTTCTGAATTAGTAGATCATATAAACGAAAATGGAATCATCATCAAAAAAACTCAAATTCGAAGTTCTTGACAAAGAACATCATGCATCCCTACGTGAGCTTCGAGACCTGAAGATGTCTATCATCAAATCCCATTTGATGATAGTACAAGACAGGGTGGCCAAACTGATGGCTGAATTGTATGCAGAAGACATATCCAACGCGGATGAAGAACACAAGGAGTGCGTGAAGAGCATGAGGAAGACACTCCAGTTGTATAAGGCTATAATTGGAACCGTTGTAGAAGAACGCATCTAAGGGATTGCATGAACTTTCCCTTATGTTTTGATGTCTTTTGTGATGGCTTTTGGTTCTTCTGTATGATGTCGTTATTTTTGTTGTTCTTCCTGACTACAGATGAATCAATGAAAAGCTTTTTTTTAAAGTAAATATGCACAAAAATTTACACAATATATTACAATATACTACCTAGTTTGCAAAATGTATACAATATTCCGCAAAAAAGATACCTTGTTTTCTCAAACTCGTACAGCCACAAACGCAAACATCATATTTCATTCTTAAATATTTGAGAAAATATTTCGTGTGGCTCGAGAGAAATTCCTAGTTTTCAAAATGTACACAATGGTTCCGCAAACAAGATGCCTTGTATTCTCAAACTCGTAAATTCACAAACGCAAACTTCATAATTCGTTATTGTTTAATATTTGAGAAAATATTTCGTGTGCCTCGAGAGATATTTACCAAAGATACTGATCAGATAATGGTGAGATTTGGAAGTGACGTGTGTCAAGACACGATTGTATACTGCAAAGAGCAGTGATTTTTATTTTGAGGATAATTTTATAATTGTTTGAGAATTTAATACATATGAAATACAAATCGTCAGTTTTGGATAAAACACTTGATATTCTGACCTTGAAAAGTAACTACCCACTAACCCCATTACTTTGTTGAAGATTACAATAATACCCCCTAGGACCATTGCTATAAATTCCACTACTGAGTAACTAATTTCACACATCTTTCACTCTTCAACTCAAAAACGCAACAAAAATGGCCTCAATTGTCACGCCCCAAATCCGGTTTTGACCGGACTCGAGACGTGAACTTAAAAAAAAAATAAACACGGTAAAAAAATTACGAAAGATAAAATTTCAAAAGTGATAATGAATCAATTGACAAAGTTAACAGCTCACAAAACCCATTAAACAAAATTCGGTTCAAAAACAAACGCACGTCTCTAGACCTACTAGCCTATGACTCTTGCCAGCTCCCAAGCTCAACTGTGTCCTGCTAGCACAACCCCGCTCGACACCTGAAAATCAACAATGTAAGGGCTGAGCTTTCGCCCAGTAGATAAAGTAGTTAAAGTAATGAACATCGGCTCACCATTACGAGTAACCGTCCAATTAGGGCATACTAGTACAACACGACTAACTACCGGCTGGGGTTCATAGCCAAATTCACAATACTCTCAACGATAACTTTCACACAATAAAACAATAACAACCAGCAACGCAACCAACGCAAAAACCATCAGCACACACATCTCGTACTACAATCCCTGAACTCCGCCGACTGTACACAGCCCGACATCATCGTATCCACACGGTAGGTCAAGTATCCAACGGACTACCTCTCGATCCAGAGGAGGCGCATAACGTCACAAAGACGTATAACGTCAAGAATGCCGGAGACGTCCTTACAAGGACGCATTCGTCGGGACTCTAGGAAACGTCTCCAAAGGACCATAGATCATCGAGGTTGAAACACGGCACCCAATTCCCATCACGACCCGTAGGCCCAACACGACCCTCAGGCCCAACCACGACCCGTAGGCCAACTATGCTATGATTTGGCCCGTCGGCCCTATGCAATATGATATGATGTGGCCCGTCGGCTCCGACCCGTCGGCCCTATGCAAGATGATATGATGCGGCCCGTCGGCTCCGACCCGTCGGCCCTATGCAATACGACCCGTAGGCCCAACACGACCCATAGGCCCCTACCCTATTATGGCCCGTCGGCCCCAAACAACGACCAGTAGGCCCCAAACACAACCGGAATACCATCCTCAAGGATCACACAACAAAATAAAATCACGCATCGAAATGCAACAGATCGAACACGGCTCACAGGCCCAACAAACTTACCACAACCAGTCATGTCGGTCTATCACTCACCTGACCATCACACAACCAAGAGTTCACATCAACACAAGCACGGCACACTCGCCCACACATAACAACAACATGCTCAACGGATATACTAATCTTGTCCATTAACCCTAACGACACCGACTCACACGGCAAGCACATCAAACAACAACAGGCAACCAAACAACACGCAACCTACGGCTCGACACGGCCGATCTACCAGTACATCAATTCCCAAGACAGAAACATAAATGTTCGCAGTTCAATCGGCTACGCTACTTGTTCACATCCTACATGTTACTATGACTCGTCCGGTTATTATTTGATATAAACGTCTTTCCAGTTTTATTAATTCCTAGCATGCATACTAGTAACTTTCCGTAATTAAACCGGTATTCGCTACTTTCCCTACCTCAACCGAAGAACAACTGCTACGTCTTCTAGCTGCTGACGTCCTGGCTTGCTACCTCCGGTCTTCTCTTGATCGAAGCCGGACTCTAATTTTAACACGAAAAGCGATAATTAAAACCGGTTCCACAGTTGAATTAGAAAGGTCACTACGGTTTCGATTTAAGTTCAAAAGTTGTCTTTTAGACTCGAGCGGGCTAAAAGCGGGATTACGACGAATCGGGTTTGAGTACTCGAGCCCCGAGCCCCGAACCCAGCACACGTTTCTTGAGGTACGGGTTTCGTGGCATGATTCCCGAGGCACTGTTTCAAGGTGTCCGCTTCAGCGTTTTCGCTTTTAAACCCGTTCTAAGTTTGAAATAAACATTCGTTTTAGTCGTGACACAATTCCCAAAAACCGATCATCAGTTCCAGAATTACAGTTCTTTTGAATTAAACCTGGTTTTGAAACTCTTTTTGATTTATAACCGAAAAGGTTTTCAATTTCTTTTCTTTAACACAACAGTTCCAAAGTCATCAAAAATCAAAACCTTTAAATAAATAAAAACGATTTAACTTTTCTTTTCTGAGTTCACAGCCCCTTTTGATTTTCAACAAATTAAAACAGATTGAACAACTCAAACGGCTTAGGTTTTAATTCCATTTTCTCTTTTAATTTCCATTAAAAAATGCTTCCAAACTTTCAGATTCGAACTGTCTAGATCCAAGCGAAAACAGATCCAGATCCAACCAAGTTCGGGACAGAAAACAGAAAAGGAGAAGAAGAAAGGAGAAGCCGGGTTTGAGTCTGGCCGACCACCAGCGTGACAGACCGGCCGGAGCCTCATGGTGGCGACTCACCGTAGGGGAAACGGACGCAGGTCGTGGAGGAGGGGGAACGAGGGTTCGACAGCGCCTCGGGAGATCTGAGAACGACGCGGCGGCGCGTCTGGACAGAGAAGGAGAGGCGAGGTTCGGTGACGGCGGGGAGTCTGGACGGAGGCGAAGGAGGGGCGAGTGGTGTTCGGTTTCGCAGAGGATGAAGAGGGATGAGAAGGTGAGACGGTGGTGGGGACGAGAACGCCGGTGATGGTCGGCTGAGACGAACCCGAGGGAGGAGGTGCGTGGCCGGCGATGTGAGAGAGAGGGAGAGGAACGCGTGAATCGGATATGCGTGTAACGAAGGAGATGAAATGGGACTAAAACCCTAAAACATCCTTAAATAGGGTGGGCAGGAAGCATTGGGCCTCTGACGGGCCGGCATCCACGGCCCAAGCGAAAGGAGCAGGACAGATCCGGACGGGCCTGACCCGGGTTGGTCTGGTCCACCTGATCCAATTTTTTTTCTTCTTTTTTTTACACGAATTAAAATTTAAACAGAAATTCAACCTCGTCGCTACCAAAGACAGACCCAAAACTCAACCTCAACGTTCCGATCGAATAAAATTAAATCAATTAACTCTTTTACCGAAGCGGTCTTCACATCAATGAATGCTGAATGGGCTCGGATGAATGCAGAGGATGAAGCCAAGCATTTGGCTGCCATCCACCATCTCTGGAAGCTCAAATTCACAAAAATCCAGTATAATATGCTGATGATGGATGCGCAGGTGGTCAAGCTCCTTACTGAAATCGAAACGGATGAAAACCTAGTGTGGAACACAGAAGAAAGAGAGTCGAAAGAACACATGCTTGAGAAACTGAGGGAGTATCAAGAATTCCTCGGAAAAATAACTGTAGATCCCTAAGCCACATTCAGAAGAAGATTGGTGGTATCTAGTTTTTCATGCATGTCGTCTTTTATGTTTTTGTTTGGTGTTTCACACACCATCTTTTCGTAATGAATCTATAAATATTCTCAAACTAGATGCTGTATTTTCTCAAACCATGCTTTCTGTATTCTCAACATGACTGACAGTATCCGCAAACAATAAATCAACAATCCGCAAACTACTTCTGAAACAACCGCAAACTTTACATTAAAAATCCGCAAACTAAGTGTGAAATATACGCAAAGAATCTATTCGCTAATAAAATAAAATGTTTCGATTGAACTTTCAAAACTGAATCAGGTTCATCCATTGCGAATAATATATCGACGGTCCTAGATTAGCGCGTGAATTTACCCCAACTTTCTCTATAAAAACTCGAAATTCAAAAACGGAAAGTTCCTAAACAAGAAATAAGAAATCGAATCAAACACAGAGTTACAAAGTCTCTCGAAAAAATCCCTACGATTTTCCAAGTATCAACCCTAGATCGAAGTTTTCTCGAAGAAATCTAGATCACGGACAAGGTTAAAAGAACTGCGATTCTTCGAAACTTGATTCCAAAACAAAATCTCATATCGCACCAGAGATCGCACCGACAGGATCGCACCGTGAGATCGTCGGAAATCGCAACAGAGATCGCCGGAGATATTGATTGATATGGTTGGATTTTAACACGACAACCAATACACAAATCGAGATGTCATCTACAATATGTAAGTATAGATCTATTCAACAAAATTGATTTTCTTCTAGAATCGCTGCAAATTCTGATTATCCGTTGACCAAAACGTCATGATCATGGTGGTTTTTTTATTCGTAAACTAGAATGCCTAGATACTCAAAACAGTAGTTTTGTGTTGTACGATATTTAGCGACATAAAATATTTGTTTCTTCTCAAAAAATATATAAAATCTCCTCCATGACTGTAATAACCACTTCCGGTCAACGCCAGTCAAACCTACGAAAAACAGGAAAATTTAAATTTTTTAAGACATACACTTAACTTAACCTAATTTGACCCCGAGGGTCATACCGGACTTAAGTTGACCCCGTTATCGACCAAAATGAGTTCCAGGGGACTCAGGGCAGCTTTCTGATCAATTTGTGAAAAGTTGACTTTTCGCTGGAAAAGTCAACCGAGCGACGTTTTGGTCCATTCAAGGACCGTTTTGGATCCAAAAAGCTTAGCCGTCTTCGCAGCGGTCTTAATTGAGTCGTTTCCTTGTAGCCCGCCAATTTTCGTAATTTCTTGGGAAAAGTGCCCGTTCTGGGCCCGAAACGTCCGATTTTCGCGAATCTGACTGGAAAATATCTGCTACATATTTTTTCAAAAAGGTGTGCGACCCACCTTTCCACTTGTCAACCAAGTGGTGGTGTTAGGTTTTGGGGGGAAATGAGAGGTGAGGGTACAAGGGGGGGGGGGGGGGGGGGGGGTCGGCCATCACTATCAAAAAAGAAAAGAAAAAGAGAAAAAGAAATAGAAAAGAAGAGAGAGTTTGGAGAAGAAGAAGAAGAGATAAGAAAGGAAGTTGGGCTAGGGTTTGATATCCAACCCTTGGATCGTCTCAAGGAAAGGAGCAACATCGTTCCCCTCGTCTTCCTCTCGAGTAAGCACTAAACCGATCGTCATTTTGGTTAATTTTCTTGAAAGCTAGGGTTTGGATAAACTATGAGTTAGGGTTGTAATGAGGTTGGGGGTTCGTTGGAGACGTTTTTGAGCGGTTTTGGAACGTTTTCCGGTGACCGGGAGCTCGGGGGAGCTCCGGCCACCGTGTGGGGTGGCCGGCCAACCGTGTGAGGTGGCTGGCCGTGCCTTATGGTGGCTGGACGTGGACTTTGGAGGCTGGCCGGACCTGGCCGGACCGGGCCGGTGCTAGCCGGAGTTGGCCGGGGGTGGCCGGACCTCTAGGTGGCTGGCCGGAGCTAGGGCTAGCCACCACCAAGGTGGGCCGAGCCCTAAAAGACCCTAGGGCCCACGGCCAAGTAGGTCGGGTGGGGCCCATGTGCTCGGTTGCTCGGGTTTTAACGTTCGGGTGGTTTAAAACGTTCCCCGGACTTTTTGTCCTTAACCGAATCGAAAATTGGAATTAAATTGGAAAAGTTGTAATTAACGGGTTTGGGAAACTTTAAACGTTAATTAATTGACTCGGAAGTCGGAATTCGATTCCGTCAAGTGCTTTGGGTTCCTTGAACTATTCTAAGACCGTAGAAACGAAAACGGGGGCTTTTGGAGCCCCGGAAGGCAATTAACAAAACCCGGGCAGATTCGCCATATCGGGCGAATCGGGCCTTTACGGGTCCTTTATCGACAATGTCGAGTAATTGGGAAGTTTGGGAGCGATCGACATTGTCGGGGTTACGTTTGGGCGTTAAGTTTATTAATTTCCAGTTTATTCCTATTAGTTAAAAGTGCTTTGAAATTTGTGTTCTTTTAGATCGTGCTGCGGACCGAGGCAAAGGGAGGCTCAACGAGTGACTGAGTTCACATCGAGGTTTAGTGGAGCACTTTTGGAGTTGTATACGAGGTAGGGAAAAGTAGCCGGATCTCGGCCCTGACTAGGGAAAGTTACCTGTAGAATTGCATGTGACACCGGGGTGTCGTGGTTATTTAGGTTATCGAATATTACAAAAGCATGATACGGGATTGTAGCAATTATTGGAAAAGCATGTGACACTTAGTAGTGTCGTAGGAGCAGAGAACTTAGCGATACTAGAATTACTGGAGGCATATGACCATGCCCGGAGGTTGTTTGTGAAACTAGTGATCTTAGGACGGTTGGAGGCATTGTTTATACCGGAGGTTGTTGTGTTTATTTATTGTTGAGTTTTGGGTGGCCTTGAGATCCCGTGGTATTTATTGTTGAGTTTTGGGTGGCCTTGAGAGCCCGTATTATCTATTGCTGAGTCTTGGGTGGCCATGAGAGCCCGTGTTGTTGTTTTGGTGTTTGGGTGGCCGTGAGTGCCCGTGGGGTTGTGAACCCGTACTTTACCGTTGGTGTCTTGGGTGGCCATGAGGGCCCGTAGGGTTGTTGAACCCGTGTTTTGTTGTTGGTGTCGTGGTGGCCTTGAGTGCCTGTAGAGTTGTCACTGGTGTCATTACTGTCTGTTGAACCTTGTTTGTGATTGTGTTTGGTTACGGGATACTGGTGGAGGTTGTGTGGTGTAGCTAGCCTCCCGATTGGGATCGGGAGAAACGGAGAGGTTGTGGGCTAGCTCCCCGACTGGGATCGGGGGAAGGACGCGCGGGTGTGGCTAACCACCCGAATGGGATCGGGTGAAGCGGAGAGGTTGTGGGTTAGCCTCCCGACTGGGATCGGGAGAAGTTGCGCGACAGGTCGACCGCCTGGCCCGACTGGGATCGGAAAGGGCGAGATACAGAGATTGGTTACCGAGCTGCTGGTTTGCGATCCTTTGTGATCTTGTTTGGTATTGTGTGGTTGTCAGTCGTGTCTTTGAAGGAGGTCGTCAATCGTTCTGTGGGGTCTACATCACGTGTCCGAGTGTTGAGTCAGTGGAGAAAAGTATTGGTCGTGTGTGTGTCTTTTGAGTCGTTGTTGGTGTCACCGGCTTTGTCTGCTAAGTATGCCGTAGTCACTCTATTATCTGTGGTAGTGAGCGAACGCTCACCCCTAGCTGCTTTTCCTACAGGTACCGTTCGCAGTCTGGACTAGGTGAGCTTCTGAAGCTTGAAGGGCTTGAAGCGGGTTACTGGGTGTTTTGAGTCTAGTGACGTGTACCTCGTTTTTGTCCAAGTGTGGGACTAATATTTTTGAGATGTAAATGATACTATTTTGTGGAACTAAACTGGCTTTTAAAGTGATTTAATGAAAACAGGCTTCAAGTATTGTAACTTTTTAAACGTTCGCGTCCCTAGTTCGGTTCGCTGAAATTGGGGCGTGACAGCTTGGTATCAGAGCTCGAGGTTTCACACCTCGGACTGCACGTCAATTAGGTGGGAGAGTCGAGTCAGTAAAGTCCCGTCGTGCGTTGGGTACGCAAGTCGGAACTTGTGTGTAGACCCGTTAGGATTTGAGTCCTGTTTTGTTTTGTGCTTGTGTAGTACGGGGTTACTGGCACAGTGGTTGTGTGTTGTTGCGTGAAACGTTTTTTTTAAACTGTCGCGACTCGACTCAGGAGCGCTCCTGTGGTCGAGCGTGACGATGTTGATATCAAGTGGCTACAACGTAGTTCGGGGACGCCTGGACGGGGTTGTAACTACCTGATGTCAAGAAATGAGATTTTTTAATGGAGTGGAAAAAGTTTTAAAAATTGGTTGGCCCTGTGGGCGTGTTTTGGGTTTGGTTGGCCCGGTGGGCGTGTGTGACTTTGGTTGGCCCAGTGGGCGTGTTTTGTTGTTACTCGGCCGTGTTGGCTTGTGTTTGAGGTCGGTCTTGAGTTGTCGATTTGGTTGTTGTTGTTGTTCCGCTGCGTGGTTGGTTTGTCGTTGCGTGTTTTGGTGCACGTTAGTGCGGTCTATTTGAGGTTTCTTTTACAAATACTAATATTTAAAGTATTAATAGCGTGAGCGGCGTGACGTATTAGTGATATACACGCTAGAGTAAACTTAGACCGTGCGAACGTTAGCGTATTTGAACTTGTTGTGTTTATCTGAGTTCGCAAACTGAACGTTTGCGTGTATCCGTGCAGAGGATACTGACTATGGCTCGCGGTAGACGCGGACGAGCAACGGGAGCACGGGGTCAGGCGCCCACGCGGGGCCGGCAGGGACGGTCAGCGGGGACACCGGGAAGGGTGTCAACCGTTGAGCCCGCCGAGTACGTGGAAGCGCAAGGCACTCCTGTCGGAGATGACAGGAGAAGCGACGCGGTGCCGTCTGCAGGCACACCCGGTGTTCCGCCCGTCGCAGACCCTCCCGTCATGGCTGCCCTGGATGAGCTGACTAGGACAGTCCAGAGTTTGGTGGCGGTCATCGCCAACCGAGAGTCGGCTTCACCAGCACCTGAGGCAGCCGCGGTCCCAGTGAGACCCGGTCAGACAGAGGATCACACATCCCGAGCACTACTAGACTTCTTGAACCTCGGGATACCTACTTTTGTCGGGGAACCGAACCCCGACCTAGCCGAGAGGTGGCTAGATCAGCTCACGCGAGACCTGGATACATCGGGTGTCGAGGACGGCCGTCGTAGAGTGTCCTTCGCGGCGCATCAGCTGCGAGACAGCGCCTACCACTGGTGGGGGCGTGTGAAGGACATGGTCGGTTATGACTACAGCATATTCCAGAAAATTTTTCTGGAACAGTACTTTCCCGAGTCGGCTCGGTTGGAGCGACATCGACAGTTCCTAGACCTGGAGCAGGAGGGGATGACGGTAGCAGAGTACGAGGCCAGGTTCACAGCCTTGGCCAGATTCGCGCCAGAGATGGTGATGACCGAGACGAACCGTTGCCTGCGGTTCCAGGGAGGACTGAGGCTGGGGATTCGGAACCAGGTTCTGGCCTTGAGGCTGCGGAAGTATACCGAACTCGTGGACACCGCGGCTACAGTGGAGCAGGCCGCCCGGGATGCAGCCAGGGACCGTGAGGTCCGACAGCGGCCGATAAGTTTTGCAGGGCCGTCCGACTCACGAGACTCGCGAAGACAGAGGACCACGGGGTTCTTCCGACCACCGACTCATCAGGGTGGAGCGAGACAGCGGGGGTCAGTAGCAGCAGTTGGGCCAGTAGCGTCAGAGAGGGCGCCGACGTGCTTTACCTGCGGGCAGCGAGGCCACTTCCGTCGCGAGTGCCCGATGGAAGGAGGGCATACAGCGCTGCCAGTGACCAGCCGGACCAGCCAGGGCACGGAGTCGAGATCCAACGAGACCGGCTGTTTTCGATGCGGCCGGGTTGGGCACACCATTGCATGGTGCCGTGAGCCGTCGAGGGCAACGTCAGTGCAGCGATCGCAGCAGTCGCGGACAGTACAGTCGCCCAGGGGTCGTCCTCGTCAGGGTCAGCAGTCCAGACCGTCACACCCTTCTACGAGCGCACCGATGCCGAGACAGCAGCAGAGTCACGGGTATTCAGCGGCCAGTGCACCGGGTCAGAGGCAGCAGGCCTCGCAAGGGAGAGTGTATGCAGTCACCGACTCCAGAGCCCCAGGACCTAGCACGTACCGCGAGACCATCCAGGATATGTGTTTATTGTATCATTTATGGGCTTTATTCTTGTTTGATACCGGGGCGTCGCACTCTTTTATTTCGTCGGGTTGTGCCGAGAGGTTGGGGTTGAGCTTAGAGCCGTTGAGTCCACCCCTATGCCTGGACACCCCAGTTGGGGGTGGTGTATCGTTGACTAGAGTATGTCGTGCCTGCGAGATTAGGGTTGAAGACTGTCCTTGCCCTGGTGATCTTCTCGTGCTGGGAATGACGACCTTTGATGTGATTTTGGGTATGGATTGGCTGTCGAGGTACCGAGCCAATATCGATTGCTACAGACGACGAGTGACAGTGTCAGTGGGAGGTACGAAGGTGATGTGTGTTCTGGGTAGTAAGAGCGGGGTCCTCCTGTCGGCGTTGTCCGTAGAGGAGGAAGTGTCGGTTGTGCAAAGCCGAGACTTACCGCGAGTGGTATGCGAGTTCCCCGACGTCTTTCCTGAGGAGTTGAGCGGGTTGCCACCGGTTCGTGAGGTGGAATTCGGGATTGACCTGGTGCCGGGAACGGCTGCGATATCGATGGCGCCTTACAGGTTTGCGCCGGCAGAGTTGACTGAGCTGAAGCGTCAGCTAGAGGAACTTCAGCAGAAGGGATTTATCCGTCCGAGTGCATCGCCGTGGGGATCACCAGCACTCTTCGTGAAGAAGAATAGTGGAGAGATACGGATGTGTATAGATTACCGGAAGCTGAACCGGGTTACGGTGAAGAACCGATACCCGATGCCGAGGATCGATGATTTGTTCGACCAGTTGAGGGGGGTGACCTACTTCTCGAAGATCGATCTGCGGTCCGGTTATTATCAGTTACGAGTCCGTGAGGGGGACGTCGCAAAGACTGCATTCCGGACACGCTATGGGCACTACGAGTTCCTGGTGATGCCATTCGGATTGACGAACGCACCTGCAGCGTTCATGGACCTGATGAACAGCATTTTCCGGCCGTACTTAGATCAGTTTGTGGTGGTGTTCGTGGACGACATCCTGATCTATTCGCAGAATGAGGCGGCGTATCAGTCACATCTAAGGGCTGTTCTGACACTACTGCGCGAGCATCAGCTGTATGCCAACCGGGAGAAGTGCGAGTTCTGGCTCTCTGAGGTGAGATTCCTCGGCCACATCGTGTCCCGTGACGGTATCCTGGTCGATCCGTCGAAGATCGACGCAGTCTCGAAGTGGGCACGGCCCACGAGTGTCTTCGAGATTCGCAGCTTTCTGGGGTTGGCAGGCTACTATCGCCGATTCGTCAAGGACTTTGCACGACTAGCCGCACCGATGACTCTGTTGACGCGCAAGGGAGTCGGGTTTGCGTGGACCGAGGACTGTGAGCGTGCATTCGTGGAGTTGAAGACTCGACTGACTACAGCTCCAGTGTTAGTGGTGCCCGAGTGAGGTATCGGTTATGATGTCTACTGTGATGCGTCCGGAGAGGGACTGGGCTGCGTACTGATGCAGTTGGGCAGAGTTGTGGCTTATGGCTCCAGGCAGCTGAAGACGCACGAGCGCAACTATCCTACCCACGACTTGGAGTTAGCAGCAGTCGTGTTTGCGCTAAAGAGCTGGCGATATTATCTGTATGGCGAGGGGTTTCAGGTGTTCTCGGATCACAAGAGCCTCAAGTACATATTTTCCCAGCGAGACCTGAACATGCGTCAGCGACGGTGGATGGAGCTACTCGAGGAGTACGACTTCGAGCTACACTACCATCGAGGCAAGGAGAAAGTGGTCGCCGACGCCTTGAGTAGGAAGTCGGTTCCGAGCCTCGCCAGCATATCAGTCCGAGAGTGGGACATGATGGGGGAGTTGAGCACGTTCGGGCTTGAGGTAGAAGAGGTTACGGGTGACATGGCCATGTGCTCCTTAGTGGCTCAGCCCTCACTGCTTGCCCAAGTGTTGGAGGCGTAGACGGAGGACGTTGAGACGACACAGATCCGAGAGAGGGTCGTCAACGGCGACGAGGTAGTAGGTTGGGAGATCAGTACAGATTGGGGACTACAGTACCGAGGAGGGCTGTTCGTGCCGGTTAACTGTAGAAACGACGTGTTGCGAGAGGCACATCACTCGCGTCTTACGGTGCACCCGGGGGGCACCAAGATGTACCGTGACCTCATACGACATTTCTGGTGGCGCGGGATGCGGAGAGAAGTAGCAGAGTTTGTGTAGAGATGCGTCGTCTGTCAGCAGATGAAGGCCGAGCATCAGCGTCCAGCGGGATTGTTACATCCACTACCAATTGCTCAGTGGAAGTGGGAACACATTACGATGGACTTCGTGTGTGGACTACCGAGATCGCCGAAGGGGAACGACGCAGTGTGGGTGGTAGTCGACCGGTTGACCAAGTCGGCCCACTTCCTGGCTATGAGGATGACCGACCCGGTCGACAAGTTGAGCAGCTTGTATGTTCAGGAGATAGTGCGTCTCCACGGGGTCCCGGTGTCGATAGTGTCTGACAGGGATCCCTGCTTCACGTCCAGGTTTTGGCCGAGTCTGCAGAAGGCATTGGGGACCGAGGTTCTGCTCAGCACATCACATCATCCCCAGACAGACGGTCAGTCCGAGCGTACCATTCAGATCTTGGAGGACATGCTACGAGCATGTGTGTTGGATTTCAGGGGATCTTGGGAAACCCACCTGCCGTTGGCCGAGTTCGCCTACAACAACAGCTTCCAGGCCAGTATCGGGATGGCACCTTTCAAAGCGTTGTATGGGAGGCCGTGTTGGTCACCAGTATGTTGGGCAGAGGTGGGGGACATGGACACGCGGCACCGCAGCTTGGGAGAGTCCATAAGGTCTTCCACGTGTCCCAGTTGCGGTAGTACAACGCAGACCCCTCCCACGTCATTGAGTGGACCGATGTCGAGGTGGCTGACGATGTCTCCTATGAGGAGCAGTCGGTCCGGATCATGGACACGCGGGAGCAGGTCCTACGGGGAGGCAAGATTATCCGCTTGGTCCGAGTGCAGTGGAAACATCACGGGGCTGAGTCGACGTGGGAACGCAAGGAAGAGGTTCGCGCGAAGTATCCCGGCCTGTTCGATTCCCGAGGTACGTCTGTTCTAAATTTCGTGGACAAAATTTCTTTAAGGGGGGTAGACTGTAATAACAACTTCCGGTCAACGCCAGTCAAACCTGCGAAAAATAGGAAAATTTAAAATTTTTAAGACAGACACTTAACTTAACCTAATTTGACCCCGAGGGTCATACCGGACTTAAGTTGACCCCGTTATCGACCAAAATGAGTTCCAGGGGACTCAGGGCAGCTTTCTGATCAATTTGGGAAAAGTTGACTTTTCGTTGGAAAAGTCAACCGAGCGACGTTTTGGTCCATTCGATGACCGTTTTGGATCCAAAAAGCTTAGCCGTCGTCGCAGCGGTCTTAATTGAGCCGTTTCCTTGTAGCCCGCCAATTTTCGTAATTTCTTGGGAAAAGTGCCCGTTCGGGGACCGAAATGTCCGATTTTCGCGAATCTGACTGGAAAATATCTACTAGATATTTTTCCAAAAAGGTTGGGACCCACCTTGCCACTTGTCAACCAAGTGGTGGTGTTAGGTTTTGGGGGGAAAATGAGAGGTGAGGGTTCAAGGGGGGGGGGGGGGGGGGTTCGGCCATCACTATCAAAAAAGAAAAAAAAAAGTGAAAAAGAAATAGAAAAGAAGAGAGAGTTTGGAGAAGAAGAAGAAGAGATAAGAAAGGAAGTTGGGCTAGGGTTTGATATCCAACCCTTGGATCGTCTCAAGGCAAGGAGCAACATCGTTCCCCTCGTCTTCCTCTCGAGTAAGCACTAAACCGATCGTCATTTTGGTTAATTTTCTTGAAAGCTAGGGTTTGGATAAACTATGAGTTAGGGTTGTAATGAGGTTGGGGGTTCGTTGGAGACGTTTTTGAGCGGTTATGGAACGTTTTCCGGTGACTGGGAGCTCGGGGGAGCTCCGGCCACCGTGTGGGGTGGCCGGCCAGCCGTGTGAGGTGGCTGGCCGTGCCTTATGGTGGCTGGACGTGGACTTTGGAGGCTGGCCGGACCTGGCCGGACCGGGCCGGTGCTAGCCGGAGTTGGCCGGGGGTGGCCGGACCTCTAGGTGGCTGGCCGGAGCTAGGGCTAGCCACCACCAAGGTGGGCCGAGCCCTAAAAGACCCTAGGGCCCACGGCCAAGTAGGTCGGGTGGGGCCCACGTGCTCGGGTGCTCGGGCTTTAACGTTCGGGTGGTTTAAAACGTTCCCCGGACCTTTTATCCTTAACCGAATCGAAAATTGGAATTAAATTGGAAAAGTTGTAATTAACGGGTTTGGGAAACTTTAAACGTTAATTAATTGACTCGGAAGTCGGAATTCGATTCCGTCAAGTGCATTGGGTTCCTTGAACTATTCTAAGACCGTAGAAACGAAAACGGGGGCTTTTGGAGCCCCGGAAGGCAATTAACAAAACCCGGGCAGATTCGCCATATCGGGCGAATCGGGCCTTTACGGGTCCTTTATCGACAATGTCGAGTAATTGGGAAGTTTGGGAGCGATCGACATTGTCGGGGTTACGTTTGGGCGTTAAGTTTATTAATTTCCGGTTTATTCCTATTAGTTAAAAGTGCTTTGAAATTTGTGTTCTTTTAGATCGTGCTGCGGACCGAGGCAAAGGGAGGCTCAGCGAGTGACTGAGTTCACATCGAGATTTAGTGGAGCACTTTTGGAGTTGTATACGAGGTAGGGAAAAGTAGCTGGATCTCGGCCCTGACTAGGGAAAGTTACCTGTAGAATTGCATGTGACACCGGGGTGTCGTGGGTTATTTAGGTTATCGAATATTAGAAAAGCATGATACGGGATTGTAGCAATTATTGGAAAAGCATGTGACACTTAGTAGTGTCGTAGGAGCAGAGAACTTAGCGATATTGGAATTACTAGAGGCATATGACCATGCCCGGAGGTTGTTTGTGAAACTAGTGATCTTAGGACGGTTGGAGGCATTGTTTATGCCGGAGGTTGTTGTGTTTATTTATTGTTGAGTTTTGGGTGGCCTTGAGAGCCCGTATTATCTATTGCTGAGTCTTGGGTGGCCATGAGAGCCTGTGTTGTTGTTTTGGTGTTTGGTTGGCCGTGAGTGCCCGTGGGGTTGTGAACCCGTACTTTACCGTTGGTGTCTTGGGTGGCCATGAGGGCCCGTAGGGTTGTTGAACCCGTGTTTTGTTGTTGGTGTCGTGGTGGCCTTGAGTGCCTGTAGAGTTGTCACTGTGTCATTACTGTCTGTTGAACCTTGTTTGTGATTGTGTTTGGTAACTGGATACTGGTGGAGGTTGTGTGGTGTAGCTAGCCTCCCGACTGGGACCGGGAGAAGCGGAGAGGTTGTGGGCTAGCTCCCCGACTGGGATCGGAGGAAGGACGCGCGGGTGTGGCTAACCACCCGACTGGGATCGGGTGAAGCGGAGAGGTTGTGGGTTAGCCTCCCGACTGGGATCGGGAGAAGTTGCGCGACAGGTCGACCGCCTGGCCCGACTGGGATCGGAAAGGGCGAGATACAGAGATTGGTTACCGAACTGCTGGTTTGCGATCCTTTGTGATCTTGTTTGGTATTGTGTGGTTGTCAGTCGTGTCTTTGAAGGAGGTCGTCAATCGTTCTGTGGGGTCTACATCACGTGTCCGAGTGTTGAGTCAGTGGAGAAAAGTATTGGTCGTGTGTGTGTCTTTTGAGTCGTTGTTGGTGTCACCGGCTTTGTCTGCTAAGTATGCCGTAGTCACTCTATTATCTGTGGTAGTGAGCGAACGCTCACCCCTAGCTGCTTTTCCTACAGGTACCGTTCGCAGTCTGGACTAGGTGAGCTTCTGAAGCTTGAAGGGCTTGAAGCGGGTTACTGGGTGTTTTGAGTCTAGTGACGTGTACCTCGTTTTTGTCCAAGTGTGGGACTAATATTTTTGAGATGTAAATGATATTATTTTGTGGAACTAAACTGGCTTTTAAAGTGATTTAATGAAAACAGGCTTCAAGTATTGTAACTTTTTAAACGTTCGCGTCCCTAGTTCGGTTCGCTGAAATTTTGTGCGTGACAATGACAAACTCTCAAACTAGGTGTGCAGTATCCGCAAACTAACTTGCTTATTTCCGCAAAGCATAAATAATCTACTTTGCCTGTTACTATATACTACTGCATGTGTATCAATTTGAGTATATTATAACTATCTGATTCTATGTGTGCTGTATATGCAATCCAAAATTATTACATCCTCAAACTGATCCTTATTTCCATGAATATCAGCTGCAGGCACAGACAATGACTGTACTGCAGAATCAGATCTCCAAAACACTGTTCTGTTTTCTGATGGAGGAACCAGGATATACTTGCCATCCTGCCAGCCGGAACGAACGTTGTTTATAGGAAAGGAATTCAAGACACTGAATAAGGCGATAAATTTCTACCAAAATTACGGTAGACTGTCTGGATTCACTACAAGAAGGTCTACCGAGAAGAAGGATAAAACAAACAACATAAATCTAAAGTACAGGGTATGCTCCAAACAGGGTGAGATCCCCGAACAAAACAGTCCTCAACTTTCAAAGCCTACAAAAAAGAGGAACAGATTGCTCACAAGAATTAATTGTGAAGCAATGATAAGGTTCACATTTGTTTCGGAGGAATTGGGATACAAAGTATCAAAATTTGTTGAAGGTCATAACCACCCTATGGTTGGAGCGGAGCACAGACATGAGATGAGAGGTAACCGACACATGGAAGGCAACCATGTTGAGTATATGAACTTTTGCGAGAGATCGGGAATATGTCCCTCAAAGGCACACAGACTAATCAGTGAAACACGCGGAGGCCCCAGCCATGTTGGAGCTTTAAAGCAAGATTTCTTCAACTAGCACATGGACTTGAAAGCCTATGTTGGAGGAAGTGATGTTCAGATAATCCTTGACCAGTTCCGTGACAAGAAGGTAGCCAACAACAAGTTCTACTATGAGTACGATGTTGACACAAGCGGAAGCCTCACTAAACTATTCTGGTGTGATGAAATAACTATCAAGAATTACGAGTTTTACGAGGATAATGTTTCCTTTGACACAACTTACAGGACTAACCAATAAGTATTAATCGTATTCGCTAATTCATTGAAAAAGAAATTTTAAACATTATTCTATATTAACGATTGATGTTTTGTAGGTACTTGATGCCATTTTGTCCGTTTACAGGAGTAGACAACTATGACAAATCTGTGACTTTTGGGCTGGGACTGGTAACACATGAGGATATAGAGTCTTTCACTTGGATGTTTAACGCTTTTCTGAAAGCGATGAATGGGAAGCAACCAATGTATCTGGTGACAGATCAAGACCCAGCAATGAAAGTTGCAATACCTAAAGTCATGACAGACACTAAGCACAAACTCTGCATGTGACACATTATGAATAAGATTCGTCTTAAGGTCAGTCTCTATAAGAAAATCATATACGCTGTATCCACATCTTGTAATGCTTGTTTACTCGAAACGTTTTATTCTTAATATGGTTCTCATAGTTAACTACTATGCGATGAGTTTATATCTATTCAAAAAACTGTTATGTATGTTTTCTCAATCTATGAACACAAAATATCCATACGCCACAGTATTGTCAATTTCTATTATTTATTTGTTCGACTTTACAAATCTTACGAAAAATGTTACAGGTGCCTGGAAGTATAACAAATGATACAGACTTTGAGAAAAGGTTGGATTCCATAGTATACAACAACCTTATAGGCCCTGATGAGTTTGATGAAGAGTGGGCTAGCATCATTGAAGACTTCAATTTGCAGGAAAACACTTGGCTCAATGGCATATTCGATCTGCGACACAGTTGGATCCCAGCATACCATAGGGATTTCCCGATGGGGTTGTTTATGAGAACAACATCAAGGTCTGAATCAGCCAACCGGGCCTATCAACAACTCACAGATCAGTACCTAAACATTGTTCACTTGATCTGTCGGTGTGGAGTGGTGATTGAGAACCAAAGGAATGAGCATTTCATTCTTATGATGCACAGCTACAATTCATATCCAGTGCTGAAGACAAACACGTGGTTTGAAGCGGATGCTTGGACTGTATACACACATACTGTGTTTACTAACATACAAAAGCATATAGTTTACGCTCTCAACCGCTGCAGTTTGCCAGGCATGGATGACACCGTAGATGACACCATTGTCTATAAAGTCAGGGATTCGTCGATTATTAAAGATGGTAAGGAATTCAGGGTGACTTGGACGATGAGTACAAACAACTTTGAGTGCAATTGCAACAAGCTTCTAACAACGGGCTATATATGTTCTCACATATTCTTTGCGCTGCAAAACACAAAGTTAAGGAAGATTCCTAGGACGCTGGTAAACCCGAGATGGTGTAAAGACACAAACTTGACAACTACATTGTCTTCTAATGGTGTTGCACCTGAAGGTCCTAGTCTGAAGGACGATGAAGTTATGGATGCAGTGAAAACCAGGTTTACTGAAATGATTGAGACAGAAGATGTAGCAATTTCAAGTATTCGAGGATTGTTGGACACTCTAAATCGATACAGAGTTAAGACGGTGGATGACATAGTGAATGAGAATAGACTCAATAGAACAAGTTTCATAGCATCGGTGACAGGGATCAAATTACCAGAAATAGTCATTGTCCAGCCACCAAATATCACAAACACCAAGGGCTCTCGCTTGCGACCTGGGAGTAGAATGATCAGTAATAAAGAAAAGGCAATCAATGCTAGTAACAAGCGAAAACGGCTATGCGCTACATGCCACACAATGCAAGACCATGACACAAGGACCTGCCCTCTGAAGAAGAAGAAGAAGAAGAAGAAGAAGAAGAAGAAGAAGAAGAAGAAGAAGAAGAAGAAGAAGAAGAAGAAGAAGAAGAAGAAGAAGAAGAAGAAGAAGAAGAAGAAGAAGAAGAAGAAGTAGAATGATGTATATTTTCAACTGCGGATTTCGTTGTTTCTGTTTGCGAATATAGACAATAAGTTTTGCGAATAAATACAGACTGTTTGAGGATACATTTGTTTGAGTTTTCCGAATTAATAAATTTCATTTCTGCACATGTTTTTATTTATATGAAATTTAATATAATATATTGTTCACACACAATGCAAGACCATGACACAAGAACCTGCCCCACTGAGTAAGAATAGGAAGAAGAAGTAGACTGATGAAGATTATCGATTGCAGATTTGGCTTTTTCTGTTTGCGGATATAGGTCATTGGTTTTGCGGATTTAATATAGACTGTTTCATTTATATGAATTTAATACAAAAAATTGTTTGCGAATATTTCAAATTTTGTTTACTAAAAAATATATAATGATTTGAGAATTTACTACTTTCGTTTTGCGTACAAAAGGGAAGTGAAACGATTTGTGGTAGACCAATCAAATATTGACAGCGTGGAAACGTGGGGGAGAATTAATTGCTCCACTAACCCACGATGCCCTACATGTTCCCCTATATATACCCAAATACTGTATCAATCTATACTCAACCCTCAACTCTTCGAATACCCAATTTTACTCTGAAAAAATGGCGTCGTCAAGCAGCAGGAAGCGTAAAAGCTATGAAGATGAACTCGACGAACGCGAAAGGAAGCTGAAGGAGCAGAACAAGAATGACAGAAAACAAAAGCGTCTCATCAAACACGAGAAGTTCGTGACGAGCTTCAATGCAATCAAGCCTAAGCTTTCTGAGATCGAGCTTGAGCTTGAAATATTGGCCTTGGATGTTGGCGACGAGCTGTGCACTGACATGAGCACCGAAGAGGTACTTGCAAACACAGCCCTCACCAGGAAGATAATCGAAGTGATCTTAGCGGTGAACAAGGCTATGAAACTGGTGGTATAGGGGTAGCAAACCCTATTCTCTTTGATTCCTTTTGTTTGTTCTTAACCAGTTTAAAGTAATTAAAAAATCATTTTCCTTAAAATCGTTTATATTTCACTTTCAAGTTATATATAATTCCATGATTTGTGTTACACGCGAAACAGAATATTAGTTTCAACAAACCATTATCTCTGTATCCGCAAACCAGGATCTCTGTGTCCGCAAACTACAAGTCCACAATAATATTCGCGAAACATAATAACAGTATCCGCAAACTACAAGATCGTATCCGCAAACACCAAGTAAAGAGAAATAAATTAACATTAAAGCAAACCAGGATCTCTGTATCCGCAAAGAGAGAGCCATATATCATAAAAATGAAATAACTTGTGGCAAAAGTTACATTCATCAATCTTCACTCTCCCAGTCTTCTTCTTCGTCATCATCATCATCTTCTTCTTCTTCTTCTTCATCCTCTTCAACATCACCATTATAACCATAATCTTCTTCTTCATCTTCCTCATCATCATCCTCTTCAACATCACCATTATACCCATCATCGTCTTCCTCCCCATTTTCTATCTCCTCATCTTTCTCATCATCGACATCATCACTGATGATAATAGGGCAATCCTCTTCATCACCATGTGAAATCAGTCTTCGTCTCTTTGAAGATACCTCTTTCCCACCGCTACTACAGTGCTTTCTATATGGTGACATGACTTAATTGAAAAAAGCTCTATGCTAACATGATTTGTGGGGGTAAATATTAATTTAAAATAAACCAAACGACGGTGAAAAGACTCACCAACGCATTAAATGCGATAAGATCTTCGTGTATTCGAGGGGGATTTTAGTAATGATGAAATATAACCGTGAAAACTTAACCGTCAGATTTTGAAATCATACCATTTGATTTTGGGTAACGATTGACACATGTCCTCTACAAGATCTTATCGTATCACACGTCGATACACGTAAATCAGCATTTAATTTGAGAATTATGAGTTATGGATTGCGAAAATAAGATATATGTTTTGCGGAATCCTTATTAGTTAACTAATCTATATATAATTAGAACTCTACTTTAAACAAAATAACGATAATGTCACCGCAAGATTTCAACTATAAATACCCCACCCCTATAATACTTAACCCTAGAACTCTCCTTCAATTTCAAAACCTCTTCTCTAATAACTTCAAACCACCAGATCTGCAAAAGAGATGGCCTCCAACAGGAAACGCACTAGAGTTCAAGGTAACGTTTGCACCGAAGAAGCTATGGAACACACCATAGAAGAACGTTGTAAGAAGATGCATGAGATGGAGCAAGCCGCTATGGAAACGGCAATGGAGATTCGCAAAGTAAAGTTGGCACTAATCCAATGCCACTTTTTTCTGATGGAGGAGAAGGTGGTAAACCTTACCCATGAACTGGAAGTTCTTGACATGAGAAACGGGACTGCAGAGCTTAAGGAAGATAGAGACAAGATGATGACGACACTGAAAGGGATTCAGGACTTCTTCAAAAGCATATCGATAGCAGAGGACGAAGGCACATCCGACCCATGAAGGATGTAGTTATATTTTCACTATTATCATGTCAATCGTCTTTTGATGTTTTTGTTTTGTCTTTTGAACACTTGTTTTATCAATGAATGGATGATTAGTATCTACATATTCTACTGTTAAAGTAATCTATATTAAATTCGCAAAAGACATGTTCTGTATTCTCGAAGACGTATTGTTAATTTCGTAAAAGAGAACATGATTGTTCGCAAAATAAAAATTACTGAAATGCTAACATGTTTGCACACAACTACTGCATATCCGCAAACTACAGTGCATAATTAGAATTCGTGAAACATAATAACAGTATCCGCAAACAACAAGTACAGAGGAATAAATTAACAATATTAGCAAACCAAGATCTCAGTATCCGCAAACTACAAGTTCGTATCCGCAAACACCAATTAAAGAGAAATAAATTAACAATATTAGGGCAATCCTCTTCATCACCATGCGAAATCAGCCTTCTTCTCTTTGAAGTTACCTCTTCCTCAACGCTACTACAGTGCTTTCTATATGGTGACATGACTTAATTGAAAAAAGCTCTATATTATTTTAAACTAAACTAAACGGCGGTGAAAAGACTTACCAATGCATTAAATGCGATAAGATCTTCGTGCATTCGAGGGGGATTTTAGTAATGATTACATGATACGTCTGATTTTCGTAACAATTGACACGTGTCCTCTACAATATCTTATAATATCACATACCAATACACGTAAATCAGCATTTAGTTTGAGAATTATGAGTTACAGATTGCGAAAATAAGGTATATGTTTTGCGAAATCATTATTAGTTAACTAATCTGTCTATAATTAGAACTCTACTTTAAACATAATAACGATAATGCCACCGCAAGAATTAAACTATAAATACCCCCACCCCTCTACCACTGAACCCTACAACTCTCTCTGAATTTCAAATTCTCTTCTCAAATAACTTCAAACCACCAGTCTGCAAAAGTGGTGGCCCCAAACAGGAAACGCACCAGAGGGGAAGGAAACGTTTGCACCGTATGGAACGTAAGAGAGAGAAGATGGTAATGCAATATCGCAAAATAAGATTGGCACTATGCCAGATCCACTTTTTGCTGATGCAGGAGAATGTTGTAAGCCTTGCCAATGAACTGCAAGTGCTTGACATGAGCAACTCGACTGAAAAGCACAAGGAAGATAGGGACAAGATGATGGCGACACTGGAAAAGATTCAGGACTTGTTCAAAACCATTGAGGTAGAACTGAACTAGGGCACATTCGAACCATGAAGGATGTAGTTATATTTTCCCTATTTGATGTTTTTGTGTTGTCTTTTGAAAACTTGGTTTCTCAGTGAATGTATGACTAGTATCTGCTTTTCACTGTGATAGTCACCTATATTTAATTCGCAAACGACATGTTCTGTATTCTCAAACACGTATGGTTATATTCGTTAACCAAGACATGATTATTCTCAAAACAAAAATTACTGAAGTTACTAACATATTAAGGCATATCTTATCATTGTTAAATCAAACAGAACTACAGTGTATTCTTCGTACAAGACAATCCAAAAGCTCAACCCAAAACATTGCATATCTCAAATATGTAAACGTTATTCCGCAAACCACGTTACGTATATCCGCAGAACATACAATACTGAAACTCAACCAACATATTGCATAATCTGAAACAAGGAAACCCACTTTCTCAAACCAAGGATTGACTATTCGCAAAACAGAAAAATAGTTCCGCAAACTAGACACTATATATTCGCAAAACAGTAAACACATGACCTCAACTAATAAGGAAACCAGTTTCTCAAACCAAGGATTAACTATTCGCAAAACAGAAAAATAGTACACGCAAACTAGACACTATATATTTGCAAAACAGAAAACACATTACCTCAACCAACAGAGGAACCCCAGTTTCGCAAACCAAGGATTGCCTCTTCGCAAAACAGAAAAATAGTACCCGCAAACTAGACACTATACATTCGCAAAACAGAAAACACATAACCTCAAACAACAACTTGTTTATCCTAAAATACAGCATATTCAGAAACAAAAGATCTTACAAATTCTCAAAACAGTACACAGATTATTCTCAAACAATATTTCATAAATTCTCAAACAAAAAAAAATTGTCGTTTCTGAAAACAAACACCAGTAATCAAAAAGAGTAATTCACTAAGCTTTATGACGTTCGCATGGTAATAAGGCTTTATACTTGACACTAAATTTGAATGTGTTCTTCTTCTTTTTGAAATAATCTTTGATATTCTCCTCAATTCCTAGCCACAGGCTGTTCTTCTCAAATGTGACCAACTTAAAGAGGAATCTTTTCCTCAATAATTCGATTTGTGCAGCCTACAAAATCAAAATTTCAAGATCAAATCTATACTCATTGTTATACGCTGACAAAGAAATAATTGTTGGTTTAACTTACATCATTAACGGTCAATTCTCCTGCCCAATTCCCATTGCCAAGATACGATTCCATGTGCCATATAACATACACCCCACAATCCTTATGATTGTCGTTAGATTCCCATGGAACATGGAACCGTTCAATCTTACATTTGAAAGTTTTCTGAGCTAGAGCTTTATCAGTTTTAAATATGACCTTGCAAATTTTAGACCTCTACGCAACACAAAAACACCAAAGAAAAATAAATAAAAACAGAAATGAATAGATAGACAGTAATCTAACACATACTCAATGAGAAAAGAATACGTACCAATGTATAGTGAATTTTTTCATAACGAATATCGTCATCAACCGTTCCTTTCACATTGTCAATAATATCTGAATTTCCGTTCTTCATGTCGATGCATAAGAGTGTGTAGTGATTGCTCTTAAAAGCAACTATGAAAACCTGTAGAAAATATATAAAATCCATCAGCATATTAATATAATGGATAAATTGGTTTATATAATACAACCATTCACTACTATATCAGCAAAACACATATTCACTATCAGCAAACTACATTTTCATTATCAGCAACCCAGGGAAACTGTTTCTCAAACCAGGGTGCGCATATCCGCAAAACATGTATTCATTATCCGCAAACTTGATAGAGTATATTCGCAAACAAGAAAATCCATAACCTCAAACTAGATATTGCGTGTCTCAAACAGGTAAACGTTATTTCTCAAGCAAGGGTGCGTATAGACGCAAAACATACAAACTTTAACCGCAACCAACATATTGAATATTCTAAAACCAACCATGTATTATACTTACCAAGTCTAACTTCCTCCATGAAAAAGAAGGGAACTGCTTAGTTTCAATCTTGAAAATTTCGTCAAAAGCTACATCTTTTTTATGTTCAGCAATGGAAGCCTACAAAATAAACATATAAATAACAAAACACAATAAAGTAATTCATACTATAAATGCAATCAACCAAAAAAATGCGCAAACTATGCTTACACTAAGAGAAGCTGAAAAGAAGAACCGGTTAGGTGATGAATCACTCTTGATAGTTTCCAGATGATTCAAATAGTGACACCACCCATTGATGGTTTCCACTTCAATCCATGCATCCTTTTTGAAAGAATTAAAGCCCCCCTTGGTAATATAATTTTCAGAGCACTCAAACATAAAAGCCCTGCATTCACAGAGAGAAAAAGCCTTTTCACTGTATTTGCAAAAATAAAATATAAAAAAAAATAAGGGGAAAACATATTTTACTTACCAATCCTCCTTTTTGTTTATATTCAGCACCCAATCAGCAACACAATCCTCAACCTCCAGAAGATCGGACCAATAATCTGTTTGACGATCAACATACTGAGAACACAGAAATTTAGACGGTGCAATCAAACGAGGTGGAGGTTGTTTGACTGGGGGTTCCGTTAATAAAGATGCTTTGCTACACCCAATTGACGTAAAACTATCACTATTTGCAGCACATTTCTTAACAACAGCGGGATTTTTCTTGACAACACATTGAGCTTTTTTGCTGCAACAGTACGGGGTAATTTCTTCTCGGGGACAGTAACAGGGCCTTTCTTACCGGGTGCACGAGCGGGACCTCTCTTCTTCGGTGCGTTAATAACTGATCCAAACTCCACATGACCAACACCATCAGTCGACTTCTTAGGAGGATGCACATGCCCTTTTTTATCAGGAAGAGGTATGCCAGCAGGGCGTTGGACTATGGATTCACGAAATCTTGCCATTGCAAGTTCAGGATTCTGGTCAACTGCCTCAGGGACCTCTTTCCCACCAATAGCACAATTGATATTTTGGTCCACCCGTGAAGTAACAAGTGGCGGGGGTTGAGTCTTGCAAGCTTGATTAACAGATGGATCATTGTTGACATTTTTTTCGACAACAATCATATTGAGTGGCTCGGGTTGCTCTTGAAGTGTCTGACAAAAGTCATTGACAGACGCAGACCCGTTGACATTTCCTTGACTGCCTTCTATAGTAAGTGGGTCTGATTCCACCACAAGAGCCCAACAATCATCTTTGTTAACAACATCGGGAGCTTCACAATCCGCGATTGGATTATCAACAACCATGTCACAAGCTTCCTTCCCAATACCATAAGCAACAGAAATAGCGTCAAACTCATCGCCAATACTGTTATTCTTTTCTGGCTCAGTTTGTTCTGCAACAATATTATCCACATGGGCTGCATCCTTACTTGCGAACAATTTCCGAACCACATTATCGCATTCAGGGCTTGACAATGTAGTGGATCCAGCAGGGCATGGTGAAAGAA
Organism: Erodium maritimum; assembly: GCA_963921825.1. Taxonomy (NCBI): domain Eukaryota; kingdom Viridiplantae; phylum Streptophyta; class Magnoliopsida; order Geraniales; family Geraniaceae; genus Erodium; species Erodium maritimum. The sequence goes on along the minus strand of OY997596.1, from coordinate 47,452,402 downwards.
CATTGGCAGGCGATTTTTGGGATGGTGAAAGAAGTCTGAACGATGGTGGAGTAACGGCGCGAGCAGGTGGCTTCTCTCCTCCTTTGTACCCTTCCCCAACGCGTGTTGCCGCTTCAATCAATTTCTCAATGGTCTCTATAACCCCGGGTAGATTAAACCATGAGTCTTGTGACAGCAACACACTTTGTGTGTCAGGCATGACATCTTCAGGATTTTTTTTCCCAGTCAAACCATCAAACAGGGTTGACATTATCTTGAAACACTCGGTATTGGGATCGACGATATGCCCTTCAACCAACAACTGATGCCATTCCAAAAAACCTTCTGCAACCTTATTCCCCGTTAATCGAAACCTTTCTACAATCCTCTGAATATGATAAAAAGAAGCATGTTAATGTGATTAAATGCAAACAAATAAAACATAGGGTATGCATCAACTACAAAACACATCTGCAAACCAAAATGTGCATATTTGCACACAATAAACTTGCGCACATATCACATGCAGTATATACTCAAAACTGTTTCGCAAACAAGAGTGCGCATACTCGCAAAACAAAGAATCACTATCCGCAAACTAGGTAAAGCATACACGCAAAACATAAATTCACAATCCGCAAACAACGTAAAGCATATTCGCAAAATATATATTCACTATCCGCAGACTAGATAAAACATATTAGCAAAAAGGTCAATCAATAACAGGGTATGCATCAACTACAAAACACATCTATAGACCACAATGTGCATATTTTCATACAATAAACCTACGCACATATCACATGCAGGATATACTCAAAACTGTTTCTCAATCCAGAGTGCGCATACTCGTAAAAGATAGAATGACTATCCGCAAACTAGTTAAACCATACTCACGAAACATAAATTGACTATCCGCAAACTAGGTAAAGCATATTCGCAAAACATATATTCACTATCCGCAAACAAAGGTAAGCATATTAGCAAAACAAGTCAATCAATAAACCTCACTGTATATTTGAAAAACATAATTCCCCCCCCCCCCCCCCCAAAAAAAAATTAATTAAATAATATAATACCTCTGCAGAACCCCTTTCACTATGAAACAGGGGGGGGGGGTATTCGGGGCCGGTGGATCTCCACCATTTCTATCACCCCTTTCATTATCTCTATTTACGTTAGGGGGTGGATGGTGAGCAACATTCTCTTCCTCCCTAACACGTGGAGGACCCTCCCTCCGTATGTGACCCATTCCAAATGCATCACACTGTATTTCATCACCGACTCTTCTGTTCACCAATGCAGTATTCCATCCAATCAAAGAGGGTCACACCCTAGGAACCTCACACGTGCTGACTTCAACACGATCAAGATAAAACAACTGCATCATTCAAAGAAAAAGACATGTCACATGAATATAACATAACAGTTTATTAGATATAAAATGCAACACGTTAAAATGATAAATAAACTTACCAACAAGAAAGTGATTGGTCCAGAAAAATTCTTTGAACCATCGGGTTTTAACCAGGCTTGTTTTGTATCCACAAGTCTCTTGACTAAGAACTTGCACCAATTAAAATCTTGTATGTGAGATACATCAACGATAGAACGGAAGCATGACTGATTCACATAACCATCATTCCCGGAATCGATCATGCAAGTGACAAACAACATCATGAAGTTTCTTTTGAAATCATCTCCCCCTTCAATTTTGCGTCTTCATCTGATCAACCAACTGCTTACTGGTGATAAGACGCTTGATCACGGCTTTGTCTTTTGTATCGAACTGCCGCTGCCACAATTTAAGTTCATCAGTGCACAAGGCGCCCCACTTATCGACTATGACGTCTCGCGCATCATTTGCAATGCCCAAAGTTTCATGCACTTCCTTCTCTGTGATACGCAATTTCGCATCTGGCAAACCCAATGATGAGCTAAGGTGATTATACTTAGACACCAGGTAGTGTCCAATCTTGCTTGGAATGATCTTCACAGCCAAATGAAGAATGTGCCCAAACCCAATTTCCCGCACTGTTTCTTGTCGATGTTTATTCAAACTCTCCACCAACTCAATCAATCTCTTTGGAGATGACCTGGTCTTCAAAACATCATCCACGCCAACCTTATCAGATAACGGAACAACTCTATCAGACTCACAACCCTTGGTGCGCTTAACACTCTTCTTCTCAACAGCTAATTCTCCACCTCTCTTCTTTCCGGCTTTAGCAGGTCGGACAGCTACATCGAGAGATTCACGAACCTCAGCTACCTTCTTCTTTTTAATTGAAAGTCTTCGTTTATCTTTATTGATAATAGACTTCTGCTCCTTCAACATATTAGCAAGAGTCGTATTTCCTTCACCAACATCAGCCTCTATGGATGACCTATCCATTAAAAGAAGAGGTAGCACTGTATCCGGAGTTTTATCTATAATTCGCAAACAAGGGTTAGCATTTCAGCAAAACAGACAATATACAAAAACATTGAGTATTCTCAAGAAAGAAAAACAGTGCCCGCAAACAAGATACTATATATTCGCAAAACATAAATTCATTATCCGCAAGTAGATAAAGCTAATTCGCAAAACATATATTCACTATCCGCAAACAAGGTAAGCATATTATCAAAACAAGTCAATCAATAACAGGGTATGCATCAACTACAAAACACATCTGCAAACCAAAATGTGCATATTTGCATACAATAAACCTACGAACATATAAAATGCAGGATTATTCAAAACTGTTTCTCAAACCAGAGTGCGCATACTCGCAAAACATAAATTCTTTACCCGCAAATTAGGTAAAGAATACTCGCAAAACATAAATTCACTATTCGCAAAACAGTAAAACAATACCCGCAAACAAGATACTCGCAATACAGAAACCCCAAAACCTCAACCAACAACTTGATTTTCCTCAAAAATAGATCAAAATCATCTAATAGTTGAATAATTTCATGGGAATTTCATATATGAATTGAAATGTTGTACACTAAAAGCAAAACACAACCACTCTGAAAACATAGCAACTGTAAAAAATCTGCAAACTACAAACACTATATTCTCAAATTACCTGATTCAGTGTCCCTATTGCAGAATGTTGTAGATTCAGCAACCTTCTTCTTCATTCTCTACAGACGGATTACTTTAATAAAAAAGCTAAATAACCAAACGAACAAAATTGAATCAAAACCCTAAACACCAAAAATTGTAACTCACCAACAATGAACTATTGAAATTCACTTCGAAATCACGCAGAAGACGAAAATCAAGGCGATGGATGCACAAAAGATCAGATTCTGAAATGTTCGTTTCGCTAAAAACTCGATTCTGCAAGTGTTTTGGTGAGCACGAAACGTTTCTGCGTGAACGGGTAGATAAAATTACGTTTATACCCCCGAACCAGAGAAAATCAGTTAAAATGAATCCCACGCGCGACTTATTTACAACGCGTGCCACTGATGACGCGTTCAAATCTGCGCCATCGCGAAATTCACATCGGACGGCCATCACGCAGTGCGCAGGTTCGCACCAAATCAGGTGGTTCGCACCTGATTGCTCTCCAATATATATATATATATGAGAGCAATCAGGTGCGAACCATGAGTTACGGTGTGAACATGCGAACTCAACCAGATTGCGTCATGTGTCGCGCTCAGAAAATGCCCCCCCTTTTTTGTTAATCAAGTTTATTAATTCGATTTTTCCCGTTTCGTTTCAACTCCGATTTCATTTTTTCTTGCGCCAATATTCTTATTTTTTCAAGAGCTTTCTAACAAGTAGTGGATTGCATATATTTTGATGTGTTTTTGAATAAGTGTGTGGATGTGTGAATATGAGTGCGAAAAGTGTGATGTGTTTTGCAAATTTAGTGTATATGGTTTGCGGATTTAGTGTATATGGTTTGCGAATTTAGTGTAATTTTCACATTATATTTGCTTGCTTTATATATTGTATACTGTTAAGTATTTCTTTGGGTGACAAGGGTTCAATTATTATCAACCATGGAGAATGTAAGTGAATTGATGCATACCCACATAATGTATTACATATTCAGAATTTGGTTCTTCCATGAATGATGAAGAACTTCTTCACTTTTCAATTTCTGGTACTTGATAATTGAGTAAGTTATCTATCAATTTTGATTACTGTTTGCACAAGAAAGTTTATTAATAAGTTTCAGTGTTTGCATTAAGAAATTATGTTTGTTCTATTTTAATTTCATGCAATATGTATATTGGTTATTAGTTGATATATTAATTACACAGTAACAATGCCATGGGCCTATTCCATTGCAATTCAACAATATGTCTTCAGAAATAAACGTGAAGATCTAATAGTAGTCAACTAAAAATAAATTCGCAAACCATATACACTAAATTCGCAAACCATATACACTAAATCCGCAAACCATATACACTAAATTTGCAAAACACACTAAATTCGCAAACCATATACACTAAATCTGCAAACCATATACACTAAATCCGCAAATCATATACACTAAATTCAAAAACACATTGAAATATATGTAATCCACTACTTGTTAGAAAGCTCTTGAAAAAATAAGAGTATGGGTGCAAAAAAAAAATTAAATCGGAGTTGAAACGAAGCGGGAAAAATTAAATTAATAAACTTGGTGGGGAAAAAAAGATGAGCATTTTCTAAGCGCGACACGTGTCATGTTGTTGTTGAGTTAACAAAAGTAATTTTTAAATATTTTTTTAACATAATTATTGAAGTGTAGTTGCTGGTATTTTCATCATTTTAGCTGACGGAAGGGTTTTGAGGTACATTTTCTAAACTTAAAGGTATGCATCAGTTAACTTTAAATTTCAGGGTAAACATCAGTTAAATGGGCATGATTTTGGGTAGGTATGGGTAGTTTTCCCAAAGTTTTATTTTGAAATGAAATAGAGATGGTTTCATATTCACACATACACGTACATGAACTAAATTCATAATTCTAACCAAAATTCAATATAATATAAACACGATATAAAATTAAACTACATTCATACATAATTAGACACCATAATTCAGTGCTACATAACTAGCGTCTTCCATAATACAAGTCTAAGGACCTTATTTCATTCATACATATTACAAGTCTAAGGAAGCTTGAACACTTTCTCAAGTGACCCATTACCAATTCCTCAAACTATTATATAAAAGACAATTCCAATAATACACCAAACTAAACTACAATAACACTTTGATGTTTTGCTCTTCATCATTGCTTCATTCTTTCGTTGTTCGTTTTGAAGAGCTTCTTCTAATTTCTGAATTTTGTCAACTAGTTGAGGACAAACATGACCATCAGTCCATCGAAAAAAATTACTACATTTTTTCTGTAAACATATTTAAAGATCAACAATATGACATTTAACTAAGCAAACACTACGAATGTTAAAATATTTGAAGAAACTATCTGAATTTATCACACCCATAAAATATTCTGTCGGGGCCATCTTTTGACAACGATTCAAGACCGGAGCAGGATATGAATGTGCATGATTTACCAACATAAGATTTTTAGCATGATCGGAGCAAGATATTAATGTGCATGATTACCGACATAAGATTTTTGGCATGATCGGAGTAGGATATGAATGTGCATGACATCGTTGTGAATGATAGTACACAACTTTTTTGTTTCCAATTTCTCCATCTTTACACAATTAACAGAATATGAATTAAGTCACTTGCTAAAGTCTATAAATCATGCACATTCATATCAAATTTCACAATCCTTACAAATCAACGGAATAAGAATCACATCTCAATTTTAAAAATGATAACTTTATTGTAATCTTTCACATTCATATCATTTTTCCACCAAACTGTTAAACCATTGAAACACAGAGTTGATTTCAAAACCCTAGAAATTGGGGATTTCAAAACCCTAGAACCTGAGGATTTCTAAACTCTAGATATTGTTTCAGACTACAAAGTGGAGAAACACTAAATCTTACTATAGCTTTCTCGACGTTCTTCGTCGTCCTCGACTTATGCTTCCTTCGTCCGCGTGTTCTTCCTTAGCTAATGGAGAAGTTCTACCAAAATGAGAGACACGATACAAGATGGAGAGAACCAGGCGGAGAGGCTTTTTAGCCAAAAATGCGATGTCATTCCTGTCATTTAAAAAAATCAGCCCTCACACGAAAAGCACGTGCTTGTAATTTCACGGAATCTGTCGATTTTCACAGATTTTATTACACTTTCATAATATATATGTATTAAATTTATTATGACATAAGAAACTTGTAAGATGAGGATTATGATGTAAGTATTGACCATAATGCAACGAAACTACACAAGGTCTTCCTTTTATTGAATGAGACGATGAATCTCAATCATAATCGAGCTATAAACATGGATTAGTGGGTGAATTTCCCGTGTCTTTTCAATGAGATAAGTTGATGATTCTTTCCCGTCATATTATGAACAAAAGTTGTTTTCTTGTTGATGCCTTGCAAAGTAAATATTAATTTGATGATGATAATAATAAGGGAAAATTCCACCTCAATACCCTAACTATCGTTTTATTTCACCTCAATACCCTAACTATTTTTCGTGGCACCTCAATACCCTAGAATGGAAATTTCCGTCACTTTAGTACCCGCCGTCAACTTTCCATCCATTTTGGATGGAAAATGCTTGAAAATTCAGTTTTTGTAATTTATTAGTATTAATTCAGTTAATTAAAAATCAAAATTTATTAGTATTAATTCAGTTTTTTTTTGTAATTCAGTTATATTTTTTGTAATTCAGTTTTATTTTTTGTAATTCAGTTTTATTTGTAATTCAGTTTTCTATTTAAATAAAATCATTTTTTTTAAAATCAAATTTTAGTTTTAAAATCCACAATCTGTTCATCTTCATGTTCATCCTTTCACATTCAAGTTCTTCATCGTCACAAAACCCAGCAATCACCAAAAACCAGTTACACCACTACTAATTGTTTTCTTTTAACTCTTACACAACTCTAAGGATCATAACACCAAAAGAAAATGAGAGCATATATTGAAAACGAATCTCACTGTTAATTCGAAATATTGAGATGAAGAAAAAAATCCAGACCTGAGAGCATATTTGAAAATCGAAAACGGAGAGGACGAGACCCAAAATTGTGTTTCGATTTCGATCTCAGTCCAAATCCGCCACTCGTGAAAATCGAAAGCTAAGAGGACGAGACCAAGAAAAAGCTCAAGAGAGCTCTCGGTCCAAATCTGCCACTCGTGAAGTCAGATCCGCCCACGATTTCACGAAGTGGTTGAACGCCCTCCCATCTGCCAGAAGAGGAAACCCGCGCGTGCCGCCGCTGTCAGAGGAAGCTCCGGGGGAGTAGATGAGGTGGGGTTTGAGGGGAGGAGGAGGGCAAACGAGGTCGGCGGCGAAGGGGAAGAAGTGGCGGAGGGCGATGGAGAGAGTGCTTGAGTTTGGGAAGAACAGTGAGAGTAAAGTGGTGGGTTGGGTGAGGAAGCTCGAAGATGAAAGTGATTATTTAAGGTTTAGTACCGTATTACATTAATATATTATAAAAGTGATTTTTTAAAATATTAATTACATTAAAAAAAACAAGTGATTTTATGTATTTTAAAAAATAAAATATGATTTAAAATTAAAATCTGAATTTTTGAAAATAAAAATAATTTTCAAAAATAAAAATTGAATTTATAAAAAATAAACTGAATTTTTAAAAATAAAAACTAAATTTATAAAAAAAACTGATTTTATTTTTAAAATAGTTAAATTTTCATAAACTGATTTTATTTTTTAAAAAATAAAAATCTAATTTTTATATAAAATATGATTTTTATAAAATAAATAAATAAATAAATAAATAAAAATTTGAAAACCAATGGCATATTTTGAAAATTTGACTGTTAGTGAGGGGTATTTTGGACTTTTCAAGCATTTTCCATCCAAAATGGATGGAAAGTTGACGGCGGGTACTAAAGTGACGGAAATTGCCATTCTAGGGTATTGAGGTGCCACGAAAAATAGTTAGGGTATTGAGGTGAAATAAAACGATAGTTAGGGTATTGAGGTGGAATTTGCCCTAATAATAATGATAATGGTATAACCACATTGAAAACACTGTTATTGATAGATTTTTGAAGTAACCATTGTTCCCATTCATGAAAAATATAAATGGTGCAACTGCAAATTGAATAGAATGATGTTTTGTATTCCCATCTCCTGAGTTGTTATTTATAACTATCACACACATATAAAATAGCTTTTATTCATCGCATCATTTATTCAGACGTATCGGTAATGTTTCTACTATAATTGTATGCAACGTTTCTGTCTCTACGCTCCCCACGTACTTGAAGCTGCATAGTCAGAGAGAGAGAGAGAGAGAGTCAATGAAAAATAAACATATTTAATTAAGGAGCAGTGAATAAATAACAATAAAAAGACCTTGGCGAGAAAGAGCCCAGTTGCTATCGGCAGCAGCTTGCCATGCAAAGTAGCCAAGCAATCCCATTGACTTGGCATAGGAGACCTTGGTGGATATGCTCTGCGTATCGTCGAAACCGATCCAAGTGGTTCCACTGTAGCAATAGTTGGCCACGACGGTGGCGTTGTACACCGTTTGGGCGCCGTTTTGCGCTATGAAGGTCTTGATCTGGCCGTAGGTCATGGCGTCTCCGGCCGCCCCGTTCGCCGGAGCGAATAGGCCGTTCTTATTAGCGTTGACGAGACGCCAAGCGTAGCCGTAGAATGGAAAGCCCAGCGCAATCTTTTTGGAGGGCAACCCCGACAGAATCCATGCCCGAACCCCGTTGTCTCCGCTTACCTGATTCCCCGGATTGTACAGCGCTGCAGAAGGTCCTGTAATCTGTACCCACGTATATATATATATATATATATATGTTTCAAAGTAAGTGTCATACTTTATTAATTCAGTTAGATACAAAAAGTTACCCTATAGTATTGATCACAAATTCTTGAGACTTTTCAATTCATAAAACATGTAAATAATTTCAGACTACATCAGGGTAAATCAATAGCGACGATTTAGAAGAACAGTTGGTATAGTTTTTTTACTTTTGACGTTCTTGAAAACAATTGGAAAAGTAGACAACTTTCTCTACGTATCTATAAACACTTGTTAAAGTAGGTCATTTTACCAACGGTTTTGTAAAACGTTGGGAAACCCGCCTACTTTATCTATCATCTTTTCAAAATTCGTTTCCAACATACTGGCAGTTTTAAAAAAAACATCGGTAAAGTAAGACGGAAGTTCAATTTCGTCGACCATATTGCATTAGATTCATTAAAAACCGTTCATAGAAATAGTGGGAATGAATAACTTTATTGACGGTTTGTTGGGTGGTCTGAAGTTCCGTTGGGTATGAAAAAGTTGAATGTTTTAAGAGCGGCAAAACTTCTCCAATGAACTATCGGTCGATAAAATTACAATTGTTTTTTATTTAATTTTATCGATCGTTTAAATATATTGGAGCATAAAACATGTAAATGATTTGTGAATTAATTCACAAAGCCATTTAAACGACCTATGATCAAATTTTGGCTAAACGGCACATAACTTTTTTCTTTTGTAATTAATTTGAAATTCTAAGTAATCACCTGTGGTGTCCAACCAGGGCCATAGAAGTCATAGGCCATGATGTTGACCCAATCCAGACCATTTGCTATGGCTTGAACGGGGTACAGTAAGGAGTAGTAGTCCGACGAGTAAAACACTGCCGCCGACAGGAGCAGCGGAGTCCTGCCGGAAGTTCCAGCCTCGCTGGCGACGGCCGCTCGCCACTCGGTGACCAGCGTACCCAAATTGGTCATCTCGGCGGCGGAGGAGGGGTACTCCCAGTCAAGGTCCAGGCCGTGGAAGCCGTTAGCTCTGGCCAACCTTATGGAGGAGTCAATGAAGGACTTGCGGGAGCTGGCCTGGGCCGCCATGGAAGCGTAGGAGGCGGAGTCAGAGCCTCCGCCGCCGATGGACAAAAGGGTCTTGACGGAAGGGTTCCTTTGTTGGACGGTCTGGGTGAAGGAGGAGAAAGAAGCGGCGTTTGCGGAGGAAATGGTGACCTGGTAGGTGGTGGGGTTGAGGTCGGCGAAGGCGCAGAAGATGTGGGTGAAGAGGGTGGAGTCTATGGCTGACGCCGCCAGACCGCTGTCGCGGAACCAGTAAATGCCCTTGACGGCGGTGGTTTGGGCGGAGGAGAGGCGGAGGTGGAGGACAAGGGAGAGGAAAAGGAGGAGGCTGGTTCTTGCAGCCATGTTGGAGGTCGATATATGGAAGATGTAGATGTAGGGAGGGGTTATAAATAGGATGGTTTGGTGGAGTGTAGCGAACACAAGTCAAAAGTCAAACGTCAGAAGCTATAATAATGATATCTCAATCAGGCTATATATAGATTATATGTATGCTTTTATATTCATTTCTATTTTTGTTTATCTACGAAGGATACAAATCAAACTGTTTTTTATTTGTCTTTGATTTTGCTCTCTAGTCTTGGGAACTAGCTCACAAAATTTAGTCGTTTTCGGCGGCTCTTCTCTTCCTCCAATTCCTCACAAATTAAGCTCTTCCCGTACTTCATGTGGGATTCTTGTGGGAATCCTTCGTGTTGCCTCTAGATTTAAGGTCGATACTCGATAGAGTCTACTTTTTACAACGATTAAGGTATGTGTTACTACAGATTTGTTTTTCGATAAGCTATATGAATGCTACATGTGGTTTTGGGCGGTAATATTAGTGGCGTAAATACACTTTGTCTTGACTAGCAGCATCAACAAGACAAATCCTAAAGACGATAAGCATGATTCTTAAAGATCGAAGACAACCCTCATAAAGACGCATGACGTTAGGGAGGAGGCGCGTCTTGCCCCCACCATGACTGACTCCAATAAATCACATTTCTCCACCCCTCATCGAGTTCTCAACATGGTTAGAATACTTCTCTAAGAACTTATTCGGTCCCTCCCATAGGGCCAACTAGTAGATAGGCGCCTAGAGCAACATAGGTTGAACTATGGATGGTCACCTCGAGCTTCCATCTGTATCATATCAACATAAGTCAGAGTATTATTCAAAACCGAAATGTCCAAATCAACGTTTTCGTGGAATCAACAATTGTGAAATATCGACAACCAAGTCTGATCCCTTTACCTTCTTTTTTGTATGTTACGTTCTTTGAATTTAATTAAAAGAAATGTTGAATGTTCAGAAAAGGTAAGGATACAAATCTAATGAATATTAAATATTTATATTTGTTACATTTGTAATGTGGATATTTTTTTATAAGGATCTTGTTCATTGATCATTTGAATATTTTTCGCTATACAACATAATGGGACAATTTTCTTATAGTCGAGATTTTAATCTGATACCCCCATTAAAAATTGTACCGTCATTCCAGGCTACACAAACAACTCATATCTTACATAATAAGAGATGAACGTCAATAGTAGATAAACTCAATTAAAATGAACTAAGGATCTAAATACCCCAACAGGTGGTTGTCTTGGTAAGACAAGTCTCAAGTCGAGCGAGAGAGAGAGAGGTTGATAAGGCCCGTCCGTTTTTGGGCCCAATGAGTTTTCACCTCCATTGAGCCCTGGCTCTCAAGGGTCAGGGTCCTCATCGAGAATATGGGACGGACCTTGACAGAACGGGAACCCATGTATCTGGCTGTGTTGGCGCCTGTAGGTGGAAACGATTAAGTACTAGACACTGCGCCAACATCGGGAGTACAAAAGATGAGCTCTTTAAAAGTAGGGGGGACTGCGTTGTTTGGGGTCGAGAAATCTAACTACATAGGGCGAGAGCCAGGGAGGGCCATGCAACGATGAGCATACTCTACATCTTCCGAATAGATGATGAGAATATACCAGCCCACGTGAAGGTGACCACAATATTGAGCCAAATGAATACGGCCACCACAACGGCCCACATAGAGGCGGCCACAAACCTCCTTAGACGGTACGACATCGTCAGTAGAGCGTCGAAGGAAGTAGTGATAGGGTAAAACGAAGAGCGAGCTTCTCACCGGAAGACCTGAGAGGTTGGGCTACTGCCCCGACCAACCTCCGGGGGAACATGAGGCTGGGACCACGAGGCGGTCCGACAAGGTCATACGAGGATGAAGTCAGCGAGAACCGCCATACACGACAATATGTCTTACCGGGCCGAGGAAAACAGACGCATGGCGGGGCATACCCGGTGCAGAGGAGGAAGAAGGGCACCGAGAGTTCTCGATGGTGACAGTCCAGAAGAGGTCCCCGAAGGAAGGTGAACGACGTGGCCCTACAACAATGGGCAACGGAGGACAACGAGCTTCAGGCGACACATTCGACGAAAAGAGAGGTAAGAAGGGTTGACCGTAGCCCGAGCAGTTGTCGACTAAATTCAGCGAGGTCCGTAGTATTTCTACGCGAAGAGAAAGAACATGTTGTAAGGTTTTTGGTTCAACCAAAAGGAAAGTTATATTGTGGATATAAATTTACGTTGTTAGCATATAAACATATTTGATATACATAAAAAAAATTAATCGATCCCTATTTCATTTTTTTTAAAACGGAAAAGAGGTAGTTGTATTACGATTTCATATCATGCTTACAAGGAGGGACATAACAGTCCAGGATACCAGCTTTTTGTCCCAACCGGCTGTAGCCCGTCGGGCGCACATGGTTTCATACATATAGTCTGCTTTGATTCGCAGATCCGAACTCAAGTGTTCCTAGATCCAACGTTACAAAAAAAAATAACAAACCAAAGTCCTAAACTTATTGAGCCAAAAGGTTATTCGACCTAAAACAGTGAAACCTACTAGAGAATTAGCCTTTAGTGCAGATTCTCGAGACCTCCCTGCTGCAAAAGCTTGTTTGGGGTTGAGAGTCCCGAATTCGGGTGCCGGTGAAATAGGCCCCAACCTACCGTCCCTCCTCCCGGATCCCAGATCCAACGAGGGAGCGGACTCATGCCAGTGAGGGGTGACCCTGGGGCGGGAGGCCGCTGCAGACGGAAGACGGCACGTGGATCCCGTATTCTAGAAAACGGCAGGGGGGGCACGGTGGCTACTTGCTAGAGGGCGGGACCGGTCCGGCGACGCATGATCGGTAGCACGAGGCGAGGGAGAGGCCGTGGCACGGATTGAAACGATAGGCGGCGACCTGCGGAGGTATTTCGTCTGCAAAAAGACAAGAAAAAATAAAACCGACTCCGATCAAATGAACGGCGACGATAGATCGACAACCCGGAGATTAGAAGAGAACTTTGGAAGCAGAGGCTTCAACGGTTTTCTCTCTGCCGTCGCGGCCTTTCACGTCTCCCCCTTAAGATAGTTGATCGTCCATGCATTACTAAATATTGTCTTCGATCCCTATTTCATAATTAATCTTAAAATACATTATCCTCATGCCAACGTCTAGTGCGAATAGCTGGAAGCAAAGTCTAGGAAATGGGAGGATGTCATTTTGGGAACTTGTTTCAGAATAGATAAGAGAGGTGGGGATTCAACTGGTCAACGGTTTATCCAGATGAAATTCATTACGTAAAGAAACTAAAATCACATATAATCAAATGTGGTTTGTTACCACTATTTTATAAATAACGTGTAAGAGTGATATCTTGCTGAACCTTCTTAACCGTATAGTTAGTAATTTGTTACAATTTAATATTAAAACCTACGTGTTTGGTTCCATACACACTAACACTGTTTGATATGTTTGATGAATGGAAAATGTATCAAACAAGTCTCTCTTTATTTTTGAAAAAAAGAAAGAAGAAAAGTTATCCTTCAACTTAAATAAATCAGTACAAATTGAAATGATAAAATGGTAAACGGTCAATCTCAATATAAAGTATACATCTAGACCGAATGTTATCCTTAACATGGGTTGAGTTGGAAGGTTGATTCGTTGGATCAAAAAATTTATTCATATTGGTTAACTCCCATTTGAATAAATTACTCTAACAATTACCTTGAAACGAAAGATAGGATTAGAACCGCCAACCATGCTTCCTCTTTTTCGTTGGCGGCGTTATGGTCTTCGGTCATGAATATCGTCGGTAGTGTCCCTTCTTCTTCCCCTCCACATCCGGGCCTTCTTTTTCTTCCTCTCCTTGAGTCTCGACCGTATGCCTCGGTAGCTCTTCTTCCTCGCCGGTGGAAGCTTGTACCGGTCGAAACTGTCGCACCGTTGGGAATAAAAATTAATGGAAATAAAAAATAATGAATAAAAAATCAAACTTCTGATTTTCAAAAAACATAAAGAATTTTCAAAAAAATTAATGAAAAAAATAGTAAAGGAAAAAAACATTTTTAATACAAAATAATGATATTTAATTTAAATATATATATATATATATATATATATATATATATTAATATTAAAAACATTTTTAGTCTAAAAGTAAATTATTAATAAAAAATTATTTTTCTTAAATTTGAAATAAAAGTAAATAAATAATTTATTAATGAAAAATAAAAGAATTATAAATAAATATATGAAAATATAAAAATAAGATATTAATATATAATCTTAGTGGTATATTTTAAAAATTAGAAAATTTGTGAAGGTTAATATGAGCATTTCATATCTTTTAGGTTTTACAGAACCAATGTCACGCTTCTGAAAATTTGATGTTTAATGAGGAGTATTTTGGACATTTGACATCCATTAGATGGAAAGTTAACAGCGGTGGACTAAAGTGAAAAAAAGAGTTGGGGAGTTAAATGTCACAGAAAAAATAGTTATGGGTGATGTGAAAATAGCTAATAGTTAGACATGATTATGTGTAATTTTCCCTGACCAGTATCAGAATAAAACCCTCATTACTATGATCTAAATCCCAGTACTATGAACCATTATCAGTACAAAACAAAAATCAAAGTACTAGGTTGAAACACCCAATACTTGGAAAAACGTCACAAATACTAGGTAAATAGGACGACAACTTCTAAATATTAACATAGTATCTATGGCCAACAGTTTCTTCATTAAAACTTATAAATATACATTAATTGCTAACCTTGGGCTTAGGCATCGCTCCGTCCAATGCTTTTCTCATATCAATGTTTGACGGCAGTCTACTTCGCGCCTTGTCCCATCAATACATCCTCGACAAATGATTCATGTCGGGAAGATTGTTTTCAAATACCTTATAACTCAGGTATGCATTTTAATGTCAATATCTGCATGCACACAACTACAACTGTGAGAAATTTCATGTACACAAAGTAAATAATTCTAAATAGACATAAACGACAATTATCTTACTATAATGGTATAAACGAAACTAGAATACCGCGTTGAGATATTTCTTCGGCTTTTAGCATTTCCATATGCTTTACCAACCACCCACTTATACTTCACAGACTTCAATAAAAATTGGAATGAATAATTTCCCCAAGCGAATCCCTTGAACTTCTCCACTGTTGGGTCTCGAGGTAGGGTTGGAGATGAACCAACTCGCAGCGGAAAATCAATGAAAACCAAGAGACAATTAAAACCATGAAACAACTAACAAAGAATGGATTAACAAGAGAAAAATTCAGCACTAGTTCTTACCAAAACAAGAACACCGGTTAACGAATGATTGGCTTGAGTCTCCAAGACGCCTACGTATCCACATGGGAATCAAAGCCACGTAGTTCTTCTCTTTGAGGACTCAAGAACACAAACATGGAGGTGGAAACTAGCCAAACCCGAAATGGCCATGGAAGAGGGAGAGAAAATGTGTTTCCTATTCTTGTCTAGTGTTTGTTATGTTGAAAAAAGATGACTTAAACATAACAAAACCCATACTTGTCCAACTAAAGGCATGGGACAAGTATGGTGTCAAGTAAGGTGTAAATAGGACAAAGTATGGCAAGACAAGATTGGGTTAGGTGGTGAATCACCAACACCTTAATCCTTGTCTTGCTTACTTAGTACTAATTAATCAAGACTTGATTAATTAGTTCCATGGGCCTTGGTTGCATGGGCCTTTCATGGGCCTCTTGGAACATGGCCCGTGGCCATTTCCAACGAGGTCCCGTGATTCGCTCATCGCCTCCATGCCTTCCATACCGGAAATGTCCAACATTATCCGACGCGATCAATCCCAAGACTCCAAGCCTTGTCTCGATCTGTGAAGTCCTATTCACTTACGGGCACATGACCCAAAACCCAGTTTTGGTCATGTCCCGAGACAACTCCCTTTTGGCCATTCTCCATAAATGTGTCAATGAGTTTCATCCTCCGGTGTGACCCTTAGGTTTATGCATGTCAATAGATCAACGTAAAATCCCATTTTACTTGATCCTATTTAAGTGGCAACTAACGAGACTTTAGTATTGCCTGACACTACATAACGAATCGACCCTGTCGATTCTAACCTTTCCGTCGTCCCTGTCATTATCCTTTTATCTCCGATATCCTGATTGAGATAAGGCATAGAGCCGTCATCCTTATTATTCTCAATCACCGTTCCTTGATATGTGAGATGACTGAAGATATGATACCCAGTATCATGTGCATGGCCATGCTATTCTTCCAGTCACTCTCGATCAAGTGGCCGAGAACCGATATCTTTCCCATACCTTAGTATGAGGGATAAATCCCTTAGCCGTCTTTCGTGTCACTCATGTAGCCCGTCCCCAAGCCAATCCTGGCCGTTATGGAAGCCCTGTTACGGACAACGTTAGGCTCAGGTCAAACTCAGTTGTTGACTACATAGCGATCACAAAGACTCCTTGGTCTAAGGATACATGACAAGCTACAACACTGAATATGTTCATGACTTAATCTATGGCACATATTCAGGGCGGGTCGTCCAATATCATGTCCCACATGATATCTATGATCAGACTCCGGAATCCCATTCCAATGACTAACAGAACGTAAGCCATAAAGAGCCATCTTTCATACTAGTCGCTTCTAGTGAAGCTTTGTTGACTAGGGACCCATCGAGTGTGATCTATCTCGATCTATGGTTCTATTCGCATGGTGGGCATAGATCAAAGCACACATCGATATATTACTCCAACACATAAGTAATATAAAGCCGCTTTAATTTTATTGCTAACGATGATATATACATTTGGACATTTAGGATTGAACTACGGGCACTAAGACTAACATCCACATCATCAATTATTTCCAGAGTTGTTTTTTCAATTTCTATCGAGGTTCTATCCTTGGGGGTCAAAAATCCTCCGACAAGCAACAATAATGAAACCTTGATAATATCCATGTCAATCACTTTGCTATGGCTCTTCTGTATAAAGTCATCAACTACCTCATTCAATTTTTCTTTAAATTTATCCACACTAGCCCCAACATTGGGGAAGTGTTTCTTAAAGAATATTGATTACTTGCAATTCCTTCTCGAAACCTCTATGTTTGTATTTTGTCCACAATTAAAACCAGTTATCAAAGCATCCTTCTCAAAGGAGAATCTAACTGGTGTCCAACGGATTACGAACCACCTCTCCAATGTTTTGTCCACATCGACTTCTCTGAGCAGAAGCGCCCACAACACTTGAGATGAAACATTAAGTTTTAGGTTCAACATGGGACCAAATTGAGTTTTTCTCAGTTCATTGAGGTGTAGGTTGTTATCTTGCAACCTGTCCATTTGACTCTTAATGGTGTTTTCCATTTCAATTAGTTGACCTTTGCTAAAGATTTTGGCCTCAAAATGATGGTCCACAGTCAACACTGGCCTCAACTAAGGAAAGTATGCTGCTTCACTTGTATTTTTTTTGCTTCGACTACTTGACATTGAGCTTGAAGATTCTGCTGCAACATCGCCAATTGCCCTTGACCTTGAAGCTTCTACTGCAAATTCGTCAATTGACCCTAAGCTTGAACCTTCTTCTTTTGTTGCAACATCGCCAATCGACTATGACTCTGATTGTTCGTATACTGATTTAGAGGATGAAACACGGGGAACCACATCTTTTCCTTTTGATTTTATTACTCGTACTGATCTAAATGGGAGTCGGTCAAGTCCAACATTCTTCTTCACTCCAGACATTTCAATAAGAAATTAGTGATTGCCTGGTAAGAACAGAACAATTTTTCATAAACAACCTACAGAGGACAAATCATGATACCAGGAATAAACTCACGATACTGGTTCAAGTTACAAATGCCTGATACTAGGTATAAAATCACGATAGAGAATTACAAAATCACAACCGCTAAGTTGGGCTAAATTGCATAATGATAATGACAGATATTAGGGAAATTACTAGCCACCTAATTTTTCTACTCCGACGTCAGGCACCGGTGCAGAACATCAAATCAACACAATGGAAACCTCAACACCTATGAATACTTGTTTCCAAATACAATACATTCCCAAACGAAGGCAAAAACCCTAAACCCTCATTTCCACTACAGACTACATATGAACAATCTACATACAACTTCAAACCATAAAAAAACGTAGCTAGACACATAATATGGAAGAAGATTATCAATGTGTGCACTTAGGTCGTCTGGGTAGCTCGAGCCGCGGCTTCGCTTGGTTGTCGACGTCGACGATGTTTCGTTCTCGGGATATTTTTGTGAATGGAGACGTAGACAGGGGTGCCGAAGATGAAGTCGAATCGAACAGAGTGGTCTGAACTATGAAGTCGAAGAAGAAATGGTTTGAATAATATGGGATTCGATCAAAGGTGGGGGATTCAAAGGAGGGAACTTGTTTTATTTTGTGTAGTTGAAGTAAGGATAAAATAATATTTTCGCCGATACAAAACTAAAATAGATAAGAAAAATAAAAAGGGTAAAATTTGAGTGTTTAACGAAGGGAATAAATGTAACTTCGAGGGTTCAGGGGAAATATGGGCTACAAAATCATGCGATGAAAAAAGGGAAAATATGGGAGGTTATTTCGCAAAAGTTACTTCCGTAAAATGGTGTTTAGCTAATTACCCCACCATGAGAACCAATTTATGTCGTACACACCTAAAATTCAATATTCATCATGATGCTGCATCATCACCCAAAAACACAACACTTTTCATACTCACACTCGTAAAAAATGACAAAATTGTAACTCAAACATGAACCAAACACCAAAGTGTCCATTCTTTTTCTTGGAAAATTCACTAATATGCTCATTTGTGCATCGTTTGAATTCCAAATGACTTCGTTTTTGTGTCAATGTATTTATTTTTCCAAGGGTTATTTATTAAGACCAGTTTCAAATATATTTTGAAACATGAACAAAAATCGACAATCAACATTTATGAGTTGATAAATTTTCATTGATAAATGTTCCATATCACGGTGATAATGCTAGTGTTCAATAATGATAACCGATGTTTCTGGGTTTAGGTGATAAAAACATGTGATGAAGTGATAAAAACTATACATTGAGGTGATACAAAACAAATGATGGTGTGATAAAAATCATACAATAGGATGATAAAAATTAAGGTTAATGACCACCCATCTTCAACAAGTATGTTTAATTTGGTACAGGGAAGAAATGTACCGTGGAAAGGTAAATACGGTCAAACTTTACCCGACACATCCAACGGTCGGATATTGGGCACGTCATATCCAACATACATTCCCGCCAAGTCCATTTCCCACACATATACACAGCTTATGAAACCCTCGTCTCTCACATTTGCTTGCTCTGTTCTCAATCTGTGCTCAGTGATGGCGCCTACGGAACTGACGGACTACGAGCGGCAGAGGCTGGAGAACATCCGCCGCAATGAAGAGATGATGGCTGCTCTCAAGGTCCGCTCCAAAGCCACCGAGCTTTCCGCCACCTACGCCAAGCTCCGATTGTACTTCCCAATCGGTCTTTTCACCGTTTTCCCTATTGTTTTTTTTACTCTGCGGCTGAAATGATTCATTCATGCATGCGAATTTGATGTAGAGATCGGTCCAACTCGTATACGGTCAATGCCGAGAAAAAACCCAAATCGGAGACGCCGGCTGTAATCAGGCGGTCGCTGCGTACGCGAGGAAAGGCGTCGGGTAGTAAGGATGAGGAGCCACTGAAGAAGAGGTCATCGCCTAGAGATCTGGGTCCTATCAGTATGGACGATGCACATGAAGAGCATGGTTCAGATCGAATGTTGTTTGAGGCATTTAAATGTATTCGGAATCAAACCCATTTGAGTGTGAAGACTGAAGAGGAAATTGATGGTGCTTGGAATGATGACGTGATTGGTAGTGATAGTAAGAATAGGATTGGGGATACTTTGAAATTGGAAATGCTGACATTGAAACCGGAGAATATAGCCCAAGTTGTGCCCGGGAGGATAATGGCGGTGAAGTTCTTCCCTTGGGCTGACAAGAGAATGATTGTGACCGGAAACAAGTTCGGTAATATTGGATTTTGGGATGTTGATCCTGGAGAGGAAGATACAAATGGGATATATCTGTACCGTCCACACCCCGGTTCTATTTCGGGGATTTCAATTCCTAGGTGCTCCTCATCAAAGGTATTTTGTATGTACCTTTCCTTTTCCATTGTTTTAGTAGTCTTAGTTTAGTTTACCTTATAATATTCTCCAAATACTCTGTAGTTTGAGTTATGGGTTTGTATCTACTCTATTAATGGGTCTTTGATACACATAGCTGATCAAAAAAGTAGTTTAGCCCTTTACTCACATCTGGAGTATACAAACAAACAGATGCTTAAAACTATGAATTTGATCTACTATTAAGTTAAGCAAAAACTAGGTAGATGATCTTTTTTCTAGCCTTTCCTGCACATCCTGTAGTAGTCTGTTGTAAAATCACGAATAAGTTGCTTGCTTCTGTTTACCATCACAGAAGTGCATCTCTAAGTTGAGATTACACGCAAAAATAATAATTAAGTTGCTTGGCGGCGGTTTGGTTTTGTTGTATCTTGATTGTGTGCTCATCATTCAAGCCAAGCCCAGATAAGTACCTTTTCTTTACTCTTAGTCTCGGGTGCTTGTTTTGGTCTTTTTTTTTTTTATGTTTGCACCTATTTTGAGTTTCTGAATTTATTTTGTTCTTAATTAAATGTAAACTGCAGATGTTTACCAGCTGCTATGATGGATTTATTAGATTGATGGATGTTGAGAAGGAGGTATTTGATTTATTATATGCAAGTGATGATACTATCTATTCGCTTTCACAACGACCAGATGATGTGAAGTGCTTATATTTTGGTGAGGGAGAAGGGGGGTTGAATGTTTGGGACGAAAGGAGTGGAAGGTCTGCAACTAAGTGGATTTTGCATGATAGTAGAATTAACACGATAGATTTCAATGTGCAAAACCCAAATATTATGTCTACTAGCTCCTCAGATGGAACTGCTTGCATTTGGGATTTGAGATGTGTCAATGCAGATAAACCCAGAAGTTTGGCAACAGTCAGCCATGCAAGGGCTGTGCATTCTGCATACTTCTCCCCTTCTGGGAAATTTCTTGCAACAACCAGGTATGAATATCTCACTAAGCTTCGCCATTTCAAAACTAATTTACTGTAATTTGAGCTACCTTGTTGGCATGAAAATGTAAAAGGTTTCTCTAAGAAAGGTGGATTTTATGATGCTAGCAACTTGTGCTATTGCCATTCTTCTTTTATATTGGTCTGGAAGAAAACAAGAAACTTTTGCTTTTATTTGAGTGATATTACACATTTGGGAACCGTCCAAAATTTGTTCATAATGTGCAAGAGCAGAACTTGTTTTGGTTTAAGTTGATCTCAGTTTTGCTGTGATTGACTTCTGATATTCTTTTTCTTCAGTCTGGATGATAATATTGGTATATTGGGTGGAACAAATTTTAAAGATTCTTCTATGATACACCATGACAATGGGACTGGAGGATGGATTTCTCCTTTAAGGTATCAGAACTTTTTGTGATGCATATTAACCTCTTTCTATTCTAATGAATTGACTAACAATATATTGTTTTGTTGGGTAGAGCAATCTGGGGCTGGGACGATTCATACATCTTTGTAGGGAATATTAAAGTAGGAGTCGATGTCATCTCCCCAGCAAGAAGAAAAATGATTTGGACATTGAAGAGCTCAAAAGTGACTTCCATTCCATGCAAATTTGATATACATCCTTACAATGTTGGGATACTAGCAGGAGCAACGAGTGTGGGAAACATCTATATGTGGACTTCAGACTGAAACATGAAGCCTTTCCTTGAACATCTGTATGCAATACTAGAATCTAAACTTGTCCAACTGCTGTATTTTTTGTTAAGCAGTAGCTACATTGCACTTGGATCATGTTTAAGATAGGAACAGGTTGGAAAAAATGTACTAGCTGCATTTGATCTAGTTTACATGTACAATTATAAAATTACTATCCAACAAATATGTTTCGATCATCGATTATTCTTCCATGATGTTAGGTCGGAGGGAATTGAATCTTCGTTGCGGGAAAGCACAGCCAGTGCCAACAGTTTCCCTGGCCAACCATGGTACAGCAAGCCCCTTGAACCAAGTCCTCCAAATAACCAGTACTTACAATTGTGCCTTTTGCCTAGAATACCATCAATGCAACCCAGAAGAGGGAGTGATCCATTGGGAGTGAGTGGTGGCATTGCCCTAAGACCTGCCCTTGCTCCAGAGAAGGTCCAATCCCTTATAGTTGGGTAGATACTAGCCGCCTTTGGGAGAAGCTCTCCAAGAGCCTTTGAAGCCTCTTCTTCAGATACATTTGGGGAAGAATTTTTTGATTTCCAATCCCATGTTGACCCCATATACAGGTTTCTAGGCCCCTGAACAGCAAGCCATGCATCAGACAGAATTGAAGGGCCATTGTCTGGATAATCTTCCCTGAAACACAGATTTGAGAACATGAGTTTAGCCAAAATGACATATATTCCTAAGAGATACATGATGCAAAAGTCAAAACCATACCCTTCATTCTATGCAATCAACCTTAGGTTCACTATAATCGCTATATATGGAAGTGGTAATAATTAATAAGTATCACTCAGAGAATAAGACAAGCCTTACCCTATGTGATCAGGCAGCTGAAGGTGGGCAACGACGCCTCTGCATGTCCTCAAAGGAAGTCTCCCAGAGAGCTCCGGAAGCATGCCTGCTTTGGCACCTAAGCAAATTATCACAGCATCGTAGTCCCCTGGAACCAAGGAATTATCACATCACCGTAGCAGGCCTGATCCTCAAATAGGAAAATGGAGAACAAGGTCACTACTTTTGTCTAGGAAACTGAAACCAAGCATAGTTATCACCTTCTAACTCAAGGAGCTCGAGAACAGATTTCTTGTGCAGGCATAGCTCTTTTACTCCGAATCCTGAGGTCGAAAGTTCTTTCACTAAGTTTTCGCATGCTAAGAAGAGTGCCTAAATGACATCAGAGAGGGAAAAAAAAATAGTAAAAGAAGAGCAAACAAAGGTGCAGTCAACATATTAACCAATCTTTCAGTTCATGAAACCTGGAGATAGCGTTGAGGATTGATATTCACAGCTTCAGGCATATAAAAGGCCGAGTTGAAAGGTACATTTAAATTGGGTATTAGTTTCCGAGCAGCATCAGTATCCATGGTCTCTATTCTACAACTGGCAAGGCTGTTCTGAGCATTCTAATAAGAGCAAGAAAAAGATTTCTTCAAAAAAAAGAGCAAGAGAAAGATATCAACTATAAAATTCGAATATCATACAAGAATACAAGATTTATCAGTAAAGCTATGAAGCATGGGTACAGGTACGAGAGTACCTGGTACGTCACTACACTAATTTTCCCAAATATCTAGGTACGGGTATGTAAGGGAATTTATATTAAAAAACATTATGTGTTTAAACCTACATATATCAAACAGAAAAACTATGTATTCAAACATGATATAGTGCACCACAATGACCAGAGTTACACATGTCTGAAGTAAAAGCATACATAAGGCAAGGAAAAAAAACATATAAGGATGATCTGAACATATGTCTTCCAAGTTACCAGTACATTACTAAGTGGCAAATGTCTTCAAAGTTCTATTTTCAATATGAGTTCCAGATTAGTTTTCAGAAAAGTTTGCAGAGGATGAGAGAGAAAGTGGGCAGAAGTGTAGAGAAATTGACATCCTTAAAGAATGCAAAAGTAAGGGACTACTAGCTAATAATAGATTACGAGTACTGATTTCTGCAGACTACAACTCCAAGAATTCAACTTATTCTACCTATAAAACATATTTTTTTTCCCTGGGTCCTAAATTGATTTTTTACTGTTATAGTACCCAAGAAGTACCTGTCATATTTAGACCGTGCCACAAAAGTACCAGCAAAAACACTGCTCAAACGTGTTGGGTATGTACCCAGGAGTACCCAAGAAGTACTATTACCCAGAACCAGTAGGTTTCATTGGGAGAATTACCAATGCTTCATAGCAGTATCATTACTATTCTGGTTGTAATGAGACAAAGGGAATTACATCGTTCAGTATATCCAAGTTCTTCAAGCTTGTCGCCGGTCTCAAGATACCCCTGCAATGAGTCAATTGCATCACAAGCATCAGTTGAAGAACTATTGATCATAATTTTGATTATACGAGTTGGACTACTGAGAAAGTAAATGTGTGGAAAAAGCAAGAGATAACAAATGACTCTTAAGTTGATTTTGGCTTCAAATGTTTGTTTGCATCATATTCTACTCAATTTGTCCAAAAATATCATAAATTCTCACCAACAATCCTAGAATCATATGTAATAGTAAGAGATCAAAACTAATTAATGAAATAAAGGATCTGGTAATAGTTCACGCACAAGAACACATGTTCCGCAACAAAAAGAAAACTCGAGACTGAAGTATGGAACAGACCTTCTCCTTACTATGAATTCATTCAGATTTTGACTCAAGTCTTCGACTTCATCACTTGATGCATTCAAACCAACTGCTGCTTCCGCAACACTTAAAAGCTTTAAACATTCTTTCCAGCAATCATGCCCCTGCCAAAGAAGTTTAGCTGCCAGAGTTCAAATAAATAAGGCCAGAAAACAAAAACAAAAAGTAAAAACAACCCAATTTGGGGAATGAGTTAATAATATACATACAACATGAATCCAATGATGTAAATAAACAAGATAAGAGGATGGTGATGGCAACCTTTTGGTGAATAAGGGTGAAGGAGTCCTCCTGAAACTCCAGAAGCCCCTCCACCAATGCCAACTTCATCGTATATGTCAATGTGCAAATTCATCTCTTTGGGACTTTGCTGTAACAAACACAATATCCATACACAGATTAAAAAAAATCATTTTTTTGATAAGAAAATGGGTACATCAGAGGGGGAAAAGTGGGTACCTTCAACAAATGCCAAACAACAGATAGACCAGCAAAGCCAGCACCTAGCACTGCATATCTGTAGAAAAATATTGAGAATTGTTAATTGAGGGAGGTACAGAGCAGCAAAAGCGATTTACAGAGAAATGAAGGAGTGGGAGTGACCTGGGAGAAGAAGGCGGGGGCAGAGAAGAGGAGGACCGAGCTCGAACAGTAGCCGGGGCTGAAAAGAGCGGCGAAACACCGGTTCTAGTTCTTCTCGAACGGTGTAAGAGACCGCCGTGGAACGGCGGCGCTTTGAAATGGGAGAGAACCATGCTTATACTGGTACAAGTGGGGTTAGGGCTCAGCAGTAGCATGTCTCTGGGTATAGTTGTTAACGAAGTTCAATTCATTACTGTGCAACTTTCAGGCTATCTGGTCAGAGTAAGATCAGAGGTAAGAGAAGACAAAGAACTGGGAAATATTTTTAGGTTTAATTTTGATTGTTGTGATTTTTTCCTCTACCATTTTAACCCTTAACAAGCATATTTGGAAAATAAAAAGCTTCTTTTATATTGTCTGAAAATAGGTTTAATCAACCGGTTAATCGGACATATGATTCTTAGAGCATCTGTAACGGTTGTTGTAGAGGCATTGTAGCCGTGTCGCTGTAGCGCCTGCAACGCATCCACGACACCAGGAGTTGTTGCAGCGTTATCCTACAATGACGGAACTCGACGCACAAACCCAACGATTAATTGTCGTACATCAAAGAGCAGAAGATAGAACCTATTCAAGGGTAAACTACAAATACCTACCCCAAACTTGTAGCGTTTAACTGATACATACCCAAAAGTTTTTTGTAACTGATACATACTCAGATGTTTAGTTTTTTAACAGATAGCCCAAGCAGACAGGTAAAATGACAAAAATGCCCTGAAGTGATTTTTTAAATAATTTTTTAAAAATAAAACTGAAGTGATTTTTTAAATAAAACTGAAGTGATTTAATAAGTACATATATATACCTAACAAAAGTGATTTTTTAAAGTAATTACTGAAATGTAGTTGAGGGTATTTTCGTCATTTTACCTATCTGCTTGGGCTATCTGTTAAAAAACTGAACATTTGAGTATGTATCAGTTACAAAAAAACTTTAGGGTATGTATCAGTTAAACGCTACAAGTTTGAGGTAGGTATTTGTAGTTTACCCCCTATTCAATTGCATTTTTTTCAATGTATCTAGTAATCTAATCGTTTTGTCTGTTACAAAGTATGAGTTTGTTTGTTAGCTTGTAGTCGTCAATCATTGATGATCTCTACTGACATGTGAAATTATTTACTGGTGCTTAGTTGTTATATTCTTAAACTATTTATATCTCTATTGATTGCAATAAGTTTATGATAAGCATGTTAGGGCCGGTGGTAGGACCTAGGGGTGTGCATGGGCGGTTAACCGACCCGATCCGTATTTGTTCGGACCAGCCCGCATATTTACGGATCGGATCGATTAAACCTGTGACCCGCCCATTCAATTTTTTATATTGTATACAGATCCGCCCGATTGGATCTCGGGCGGATCGGGCCAAACCCAATAAATCCGAACAAGCATCTTTCCAAGAAGAAAAAAGAGTTTCAAAACTACGAGATTCATTTATTTCTCAAATAAACAAAATAATAAATGCTTACAAATAAATCTGATGAACCCTATCAACAATCTCACACTCTCAAACCTTATCAATTACTATTCCGTCCCTGAGTAAACCCAGAAATTATCCCCTGAACCCAGATCTTCGAACTGCAATAGACGTTCCCCAAACACCAGATCTCATACCTGGATCTTCAATCAAAGTCGACGACCCCCGACTTTTCAATAAATTGAAAACCCTCGGTCTTCTCTTGGACTCGACGACGACCCTTGGCCTTCTCGGACTCGAAGACAATGTGAGGACAAAGGGGTTCAAGAACGAAGGAACCGTAGTCATTTAAAGATGAGAGTGTTGGTGGGTATGTGAACTTATGGATTCAAAAGGAGAAGATGAAAGTACAGTAGAGTTTAGAGAGAGAAATGAGTATGTAAGAGCAGGCACAACGGGTCGCTCCCGCTCCGCGCGCTCTGGGAACGCCGGCCGCTGGCTGGTCCGCTGCAGACGCGAAAAATCGCGGTCCCGCTCCCCATTCTCGCGCTCCCGCTCCCCATTCTCCCGCTCCCGTCTGGCTGGCCGAGCGCGCTGGACGCGCCCTCGCCTGCGTTGGCAGCGTCTGGTGCCGCCACGTGTCCCGACCGTTGGCAACGGTCAACTCCAACGGCTCTTTTTTTTTAATTCAAAAATCAGATAAAATGAACCCTATAAATACCCAACCTCATTCCTCATTTTTGTCAAATCATTCTCTACTTTCACTCTTTCATTCTCACTTCCTACTCGCTATTTTTGAAAATGTCCGACGACGAGGTTATGTCCGACGCTGAGGAAATGACGTACGAGGATCTGGCTTCCCGGATGCCGACGTATGAGGAGATGGCAGCCCAACTGCAGCCAGTTGAGCGACGATTCCGGCGGATGATGGAGAGGCACATGCAGACAGTAATGCCAAGGATCCAGAGGGCCATCCGTGGGGAACCAATGCACCGAGAGATTAACAGAGGTTGTTCGGCAGCCCACATCCAATTGATGGCGAACTATTTTGACGAACAACCCCTATATGGCCCTGACATGTTCAGGCGTCGGTTCCGTATGTGCAAACCGCTTTTCCAATGGTTTATGAACGCGGTGAAGGCTCACGACAACTACTTCGAACAGAAGCCCGACGCTGCATCACGGCCGGGGTTATCAACGAAACAGAAGTGCACCGCCGCTATACGGATGCTTGCGTATGGGTCCTCGGCCGATTCATTGGACGAAAATCTGTGCATGGGGGTAAGCACCATACTTGAATGTTTACGTAAGTTTTGCAAGGCCGTCATTGAGGTATTTTGAGCCGAGTATCAGCGTACACCCACACCGGCTGACATGGACCGCTTACTCCGAGAAGGGTACAACCGAGGGTTTCCCGGAATGGCGGGGAGTCTTGACTGTATGCATTGGAAGTGGAAGAACTGCCCAACCGAAGACCAGGGAGCCCATTGACGGGGAGGTCACCACGGGGAAAAGACGATTATGCTTGAAGTTGTAGCGTCCCGTGATTTATGGATTTGGCATGCATTTTTCGGGATGACTGGATCGAACAACGACGTCAACGTCCTCAACAACAACCACCTATTCCAAGACGCTTACTACGGCCGTGAGCTAGCTGTGGAGTACTACATCAACGGCCATCGGTACGACTGACCTTATTACTTGGTGGACGGCATTTACCCAACATGGGCACGGTTCGTGAAGACTATTCGGCATCCCTTCGAGCCCAAAGAGAAGTTGTTTGCTAGATGCCAAGAAGGTGCTCGGAAAGATATTGAAAGGGCTTTTGGAGTACTTCAAGCAAGGCGGCACATCATTTCCCGTCCCGCTTGTAGTTGGAGCAAACACACTTTGGCTGATATCATGCACACTTGCATAATTATACACAACATGATTGTAGAGGATGAGCGCGACCGGTACGAGTATGGGGAGGAGGAGTTGTTGTGGGCGCAACCTCCAGAAATGCCGAATTGGACACCACCGGAACGATGGAACCACGGAGGGCCATTGGAATACCAGGGACTTGTGGATGCTCAACAAAGTGTCCTAAATCCTGAGATCCACCATCAACTACAACAAGATCTTATGGAGCACTTATGGGATCAATTTGGAGCTGGTTTCCATGACGACGAGTAGTCGTTTGTGCTCTTGGAGCTGGTTTGTTTTGGGTTGTATTAAAAGGGGTTGAATAAAATTAGAAGTTCATTTATATTCGTGTTGAATTTATTAATTTTTTATTGTCATTAATTATTTATTTCCAATTTTTTTTAAATTATGACTAAATTAAACGGTTTCTGATAACGAATTAAATAAAACAGGAAAATATCAAATAATAATCCAGTCAGCACTGTTCTGCACTCCCAGGACCTCAAGGTCCTTTCTGTTGCAAAACACCCACTTTTCTGCACTCCCACTCCCTGACTTTTGTTCGGTCAGCACAAGTTCTGCACTCCCACTCCCTGACCAAGGTCCTTTCTGTTGTTCATGATCTAAGTAATGGGGCTGAGGCAGACTTTTACAGCTTTATTTAGTTAAAAAATGCTTTTCTTGGATGGATAAAAGCAACGTGTGGATAAAAGTCAAAAATGTGTGGCTGAATTTCAGCCATAAGATAATAAATATCTTTATCCACTCAGAAAATGAACGGTTAGGATGATCTAATTCGGGCGGATCGGATGACTCGTGGTTTTTGGATATTAGATCCGAAATCCGCCTAAGCAAGATGCGGTTCGGATTATAAATGATCTATATCCGGTCAAACAACCGCAGATCTACCTTTTTCGGGTCTCGGATCGGGCGGGTTCTTAGGCGGGTTTCGGGTATCGTGTAATTTGCACACCCCTAGTAGGACCTAGGCCTTGGCCAGGACGTCCGGGGCTGTGGGGCCATGACGGCGCGAAGTTGCTAGGTATGGGGGTCGGCCGTTCAGCTCTGTCCCTGGATCCTTTACCTAAATTTGGAGTGTGTAGTGGGTTGGTGACGGTGTATCCAGGGAGCCGTTACATAACCTGGGGCCGGGTCCTATGTGGGCATTGGATCTCTTGGGGTGCTTTGTACACAAACATATCTGGGGGAATTTGGCATGGGATCAGCAGAGTGTCGCCCTCGGGTGACCCAGCGGTATCCAGACCCCACCTTGAGCAGTGATCGTCAGCGGGTTTTCATTGCCCTGCTTTTCAATTTATTGTTATTAGATTTGGCTGTCTATTTCTTTATTATTCTAGTTATTTCTATTTGGTTGTCCCTTTTAGTCGCCGCTATGGCACATCAGCAATACGTCTCTGAGGTTACGGTAGCTACAGGGTTTCTCTGTTTATCCCATCTGAGATTTTAAACATGTATTAACTCTTTTAATGGAATGGAATATTAGTTTACTAAAAAAAAGCAGGTTAGTATTTTGTTTACGAGTTAAGATGATGTATTTACAGATGGTAAGTTAACACTGACACAAGATTATTATTTTTTACTAAAAGTGCAAATTTCATTAATAAGAAATCATAACAGATGTGTGCATCAAAGAACAGGCTCCCTGACCAATAAAAAAGAATAGGTTTAAAACAAAAAAGTTTATAGTTCTCTTTATCAATATAACTGTCACAGACGGTTTTGAAAACATAAGTGAAACCTGTTGAAACATATTCACCGCTTCCTCTAACTTCTCTTTTCCAGAAACTAATAACGAAACCGCATTCTATTACACCATGTTACCTCTCTCTCTCTCTCTCTCTCTCTCTCTCTCTCTCTACGACAAAACCTTAGCCTCTTCACACCTTTTTCTTTTCCGGCGCCGTCACCGGCGCCCACTGTGGCTTCGGCCACGGGAGCTGCCGGTGGGGCTCAAATCTACGGCGTGATGCCGCCCTTTTCCTTCTACATCCATCTTCTTCCTCCCCATAGAGCTGCCATCGCACGGCCGGAGCCGTCCTTGTTCCACCGGCTTCAGGCGAGCCCCTCTGCTCTGGCGACTTCGTCTTCCTCTTCCCAGCGTCCACGATATGTGCCCCCTCCAGATTTGGCGCCCCGGAGGTGAACGAGGGAGGAAATGGTTTCTCAGGCCACCTACCAGCGTCCCCCTCGCCGAGGCTCCTCCTACTCCGTCGGTTGCTGATCGGGCCTCCCTACGTCGGCGACTCCTCGCTCCCTCGTATGGCGTCTTCGATCTGTTCCCCCTCCAAATCTGACCTCTCGGAGGCGAACGAGGGGTTTGGCTTCTCCGGCCACAGATCGGTGCCCCCTCGCTGAGATCTGTCGGTCGGACTCCCTTGTTGAGGTCTACCGGTCGGCATACCGGCCACCGTGACGGTTACTCTGGTTCTCCTCGGCCGTGACCCTCCCCTTTCGCGCGTCAGTCAGATTCGTTGTAGTGGCCCCAAGCTCCACCGTCCTCGTCCAATACACCCAACAAGTTTTGGTTGGCTAGCAGTTCCGGTGGTTCACAGTCAGATATGTGTCGGCAACTCTCCAGCTAGGGGATGACGGTGGTTTACCCTGGTTTGGTTTGTTTTTTGTTTTTGTTTGTATGTAGTTTCCTGGTCAAGTTTCTTGTCCCGAAAACGACGGTCTCAAATCACCTGGACTTGTCTCTCAGCCACGATTCGCACCCGGCCTGACGAACAGATCTGTTCCCACCTGTTGCCGGAGCTCTGCAGTCGACATATTCATGCTTTACCGAGCTCATTTGACCCGTCCCGTGCCCTTGCCCCAAGCAGACCAGATTTGTATCCTTGGCGTCATCCATCCCCCCCTTCGTTTCGATCTCAGCCCCGACCTTCAGAGACCGGCTCCAAGTTTTTCAGCTTCGTTGTTGTCGTTGGGTTTTTCCTTCAGTGTTTCCCTAAGTCCCTGCTCCGGATTCCTGCCGTCAAAGACCCGTCTTTGACCAGCAGATCTCCGAGAGGTGTGGTGGTCATCATTGGTGGCGTTACCTGTTGGCTCTCTCTCTTTCTGTGGATTTGTTCGGATCGCCGAAAAAAACGAACGACTTGGTACTTGTTTGTCTAGGCGCTGTGTCGCTCTTAGTGAGAGCTATCATCACTTTGATCACTTCTTGGATTTCCGAGATCGATCGATGGATGCACCGCTTGTGTAGTCTTATGTGTAAGGTTTATTAATTTGAATGAATCTTTCCTTTCAAAAAAGAAAAAGAAAAAAATAACTCTCTTTTCCGGTTCCAACGAAACAGTTAGGCTTCTTTTAAGGTAACGCTTTATTGACTATTTGTGTTCGAGACCATACATAGAAGACATGTCTATTTCTTATATTTGATTTAACCAGAATTGGTGAAAGATAAATGAGACTCAATCGAAAATAGAGAGAAGTTCAAAGAGGCCGTAATAAAATATGTGAGAGATGTAATGAAATTTAAATCTAAAAGAAAACTATATATGGCTAAAAGCCACTTCTTAAACTGAAATTATATTTTCCGAAAAGAGTCCTACCTATGTCACACATAAAAAATGTTCGATAAGAACTCGACTCACGTCTGAAAAAATGTTCGATAAGAACTCGACTCACGTCTGACAACCTAACTTGTGTCCGACAAAACCCAATCACTATTCACCATTGATTTCTCGTATCAAAATTAAGAATGGTTTCTAACGGCCTAACACATTATTTTAATGATAATTAATTATTCCAAGAGAAGTTTCACCATTTTTTCAAACATGGCACAAACTCCTATTTCTGTTACTCAACAAAATAATATTAAAATGTGATTGAGTTAGCTTTTATAGGTTACTTTGATTTCCATGGCATGGCCATGATTTCTTCAGTAATTAGCAAAAAAATGTCACTAACCAATCACTAGGAATTTTAGTACAAATAGAAGAGGTTCATGTAAGAAAGAAATCAATCAAAAACCAACAAACCATCATGTCAACTTCTGATGAGCAAAAACAAGCCATAGGTAACATGGATCCCGCAGAAGAAGAGCTGGGCGAGACGGTCATAGACCTCTCCGGCTTCCTCCGCGGTGACAGTCCATCGACCGACGTTGCGGTGGAGCTCCTGCGAAAGGCTTGCACAAGTATCGGGGTGTTTCAGGTGATTAACCATGGCGTTGATGCCGAGCTGGTCCGTGCCGCGGAGGAGGAGGGACTCGAGGCCCTGTTCAAGCTTCCTTTGGAGGAGAAGATGAAGATTCAAGAAGGGTGCGGGTACGATAGGTGTAAGACCAAGTTGTGGTGGAAGGAAAGCTTTGCGTTTAACTACCATGGGAAAGGACCTAGCACTGAAGTTGTTGACTATATGAAGTCTGACTTTGGCCCGGAGTTTGAATCTGTAGGGTGAGTATCTCTTTTCTTCTTAGAGCATGTTCATCGTTGTTTAAGCAACGATTTCGATCCTTAAATCTGGAATCGGATCCTCGATATTTAGGATCGATAACCGGAATCAGATGTGGTCGATTCCTCTCGATGCTAGTGATTCTGATGTTAAATTCTCTCTTCTTTAGCTAATCAGAGCCCTTCACATGGCACGAAAAAAAAGAAAAAAAAATATTAATTTTTTTAAAATAGTTATGTATTACTTTATTCGAAAATTATGTTTTAAACATTAAAATAAAACCATAAAATAATTCAAATACAAGAGAAATCGACATCGGAATCCTTACACGATGTGAACCATACTTAAAAATGAGAAACGGTTCCTCAAATACACGCTTTCCAAAACAAGGAGTAGACATCGAGAAGTCCCTAAACTTTATATGGAACAAATGATCAGTTTGAGGAATGAATGATATCATCTTGAATTTTTTCACATTAATCCAATCTGAGTGATCCATTTCTTCTAGAACAGAAGGATGATACGAGAAACTCTAAAATTGAATTAATATACCACACTCCCCTAATTTTGTACCATATCATAATGTAGGAGCACAATCCACTAAGAACTATTAATATAAGTCAAGGATTATTATGGATCATTAGATCAAATGGATCCAATTATTCATATTTTGGAAGGGTTTAATAATAAACATAAAATCAAAGTTCTAAATATTTATAATTCGTACTATATATTAATGATTATTTTTTTAAATATAGACCCTCTATTATACTTGTCTAATAGTTATACATTGTTTAGGAGGACATTCCAAAAGTATTGTGACGCTATGAACCAATTGGGCATGTCATTATTGGAATTATTGGCACTTAGTTTGGGATTGGATCAGGATTACTACAAGAAGTTTTACGAAGACAGCAACTGTGCTCTGAGATACCACTACCACCCACCATGCAAGAACCCTAATCTTACCCTCGGAAATGGTCCTCACTACGATCCTTTCACTGTGACCATACTTCACCAAAACCAAGTCGTAGGGTTCGAGGTCTTCAATGACGGCAAATGGAAGTTTGTTCGACCTATACCTGGTGCATTCGTCGTCAACACCGGCGAAACCTTCGTGGTACGTGAAACATTACTATTTCATATGTCGATATTATCTTTTTCATAACATGATCATTTGTTCATCATTGTATTACGTTGTAGTTGAAGAACAAAAATAAGGATTTTTAAGTAATACTTAATAAGAGACTCATTAAAAAGAAGATAAATAATAGAGAAATATTAGTTTTTTTAGAAACTCACTGAGGAGGATAAATCAAATAGAAACTCACTCATATTATTTTTTCCTGAGTTTTAGAGAGAGGTGATCCTCCCTCTCTCTAGAATTTTCCGAGCCTAAGAGCATCCACAGTCGGAGGCGTTATGGCGCTGGCGAGGAGAAAACGCTGGCGAGGAGCTGGCGGGGAGGTGGCTGGGAGCTGGCGGGTAGCTCGCTGGCGGGGAAGGTAGCCGTTAAGGTTACCGTTGGCACTCCTCGCTGGCGAGGTTGACTGAGACTGCATTGGTCGCCGCGCCGGGCGTTGGCTGTCCCTGCGCTGGCAGCAACAATTATTTTTTTTTACTTTCCCCCTATAAATATCAACCTATCTATTTCATTTTTCACCCACAATTCATCCTCTCTTCTCTCTTTTCTCCCTCTTATTTCAAATTTCTATTACAATGTCGTTCGATCTCAACGAGTGGGGAAGCATTCATAGGTCGTTGACGGACGACGCGATGACGCAAGAGTTTTTTCCACCGAACCTTCCATCCAATCCGACAATCAATGCATCTCCAACGGTTACCGAGCCCGCCGGCATGGTTCCACCAAAGGCTAGAGGGAAGCGATGCTTGTGGAGCACCGAAGAGGACGAGCGGTTAGTTCGAGCTTGGATGCACCATTCGTACGACTCAATTGTTGGTACGCATGGACATCGCTGAAGTACTGGGCGGCCATCGCTGAAGAACTTGTTGGTACGCATGGACGGGATGATCCGTTGAGGACTTCTAAGCAGTGCAAAGACCATTGGGGTCAAGTCAATACGAGAGTGAGGAGCTTCCAGGGGATGTTTGTCAAGAACTGCAGGGACCACCGGAGCGGCCGTTCGGATGATGAAATCATGACATTGACCGAGGAGCAGTACGAACAGGTGAATGGACATCCATTCACATGGAAACATTGGTGGACATCCCTTCCTCCCCGCTCTGTCGCCGACGACTGTTCTTTTCAGAATGTCGCCGGTGGCAACCCCTTGTTCACCTTCCTTCTCTGTTCCTTCAACCCTTCTCCTCCCCCTGTGAATCGTTTCGTTCCTCTCTCTCTCTCCTTTTCTCTTCTCTTTTCCTCTTACAGATCTTGTCTCCTGGCGCTATTTTTTCAACATCGAGGACTTGGAGTCGTCTCTCACCTTCTTTGGTCGTCTGATCTGTGCTGGAGGTCGACGGGAGCTCGGTGTTCCGAGATCTGAGAGATATGGGATAGATCTACGAGGTAGAGAGGTCACCGTCCCTTCTCCCTTTAACTTTCAGGTATTTTCTTTAGGATCCCTACTGTTTTTAGTCTTCCTTCCTCAACTGTTGTGGTTTGGTTGAGGGCTCACGGTCGGCGTTGACCACCGTGAGTTGTTTGCCTTTTGGCCTTTGTTGAAGCTAAATTTGGTTGGGGTTTTGGGGGGATTACTTTGATTGTGTTTGGGTACTGTTTAGGATTCGGGTACCCTTTTTGGGTTGTCGCCCGGTATTGGCCGGAGACAGGGTAACTCTTTGTTATTCTGGGCCTGCGGGTGTCGGAGGCTAGAGTTTGGGAGTGGGATTTAGGGTGTCTCGTTTGGGGGTCGTTTCCAGTACTTCCAGTCGTTATCCTTTGGCGTCTCTAAGGTGGTGGTGCTCATCCTTCGGTGGGGCTCCTTGGTGGTCCGGATCCTCTTGCATTGGAGGGTTCTTCACTTGCGTTGTGTGGCTCAAGGCGGTGTTTGGCTCGAGGTGGTGTGAGTTCTGATGCTCTGCTGTGTGACCCTTGGTGTCTTGTCCGGGTCTGTTCGTTCTTCGGTTCATGGGCTTCTTTACTGTTTTAGTTTTTTTCATTTGGGCCTGTGTTCTTTGGGCTACTGAATCGGGCTTCAAGTTTGGTAAATTTAAGTTATTGACCTTGTGTGTTTTCAGTAGCTCATTATTGGTTTGCTTAATGGTCGTACTTGAGTATTGTATGTGTTAAACCCATACCGGTTAGTTGGCTTGTAGCCATTTATTAGTTGTACTTAACGTTAGGCAAATCTGGGTTAAAAGACCTTTGTTGTTGTAAGGTTCATTTGTTCACCCTTGTTGGGTTGTTTGTTCTGAGGCATTGCTTTTAGCCCGTGTTCTGGTTTGTATGATGGCTCTGCCCTTATCCTTTGGCTACACTTTGTAGCTGTTGGACTTTTATAAAAAAAATAACTTGATGATCAAGAAAAAAAATAGAAACCCACCTTTAACATAAAAATCGCGTAAACCCATCCAAGTCATCCATTTCATGAATGGATGGATGAGATGCAATTGAGTTGTTGATTGAAAAAACTCAATATTTTGGGGTAAGTTGTAGGGTTTTTTTTTAGTAAAACTATCATATTATTTTTTTTACCAGTTCACAAATTTAATCTTTCCCGCTTTGTTTAAACTCTGATTGGCTTCAAATTTGCACCAATATTTTTATTTTTATAAGGGTTTTCTATCAAGATCAATCATGAATGTATTTTGAAGAACAAAAAAAAAATCAAGGCTGATTTAAAAAAAAATATCTGGGTGATTTTTATCAACACTGAACACTAGTTTTATCAACATTGAACACTAGTTTTATCAACGCGGAACACTAGTTTTATCACCTCATTTTACCAAAACTGAACATGATTTTTATCACCCATCACTTTTTATATATCACCTCATCACATGTGTTTTATAAACATTGAACACTAGTTTTATCAACACTAAACACTAAGTTTATCACCACATTACATGTGTTATATCACCTCATTATTTGTTTTTTTATCACTTCAGTACACATTTTTTATCATCCGAACATATGTTTTTTATCAACACTAAACACTAGTTTTATCAACGCCGAACACTAGTTTTATCACCCCGATATGAAACAGTTATTAGTGAAGATTTATCAATAGTCAACAATAGTTTTATCACCCCCGATATCAATTTTATTTTGGTGCTTCAAAATATATTCATCACTGATCTTGATTGAAAATTCTTGAAAAAATAAAAATATTGGCGCACGTTTGAAGCTAATCGGAGTTGAAACAAAGCGGGAATGATTAAATTAGTGATTTGGTTAAAAAAATGGACACTTGTCCATGTGGCACCATGCTATTACAGTTATGCCCTTCTTTGTGTGAGAAAGGATGAAAGTGACATGAATTTGGGTGGGATTGGGGTGATGATGTGGCACCATGGTGAATGTTGGATCTTATGATTGTGTGGCTAGGATGGGTTCTCATAGTTCTTAGCATAAGAAGGGTTTCTAGCCAATTTTTCCTCACTCACTAAGAGTATATAGAATGATAGAAAAATATTTCAAGTTCATAGTTGAAAGTCAACAGATAAATAAAACTTTATAAGACTCGTTTAGAGCATATAAAATAATAATAATAATAATAATAAATGTAATATTGTTAAAGACCTCTTGAGAGAACATAGAATAATGGAGAAATATTATTATTTTTATAGAGTTAGGGAAATTTTAACTTTTGGCCATGAATTATACCTCTTATCACATTCGAACACCAAACTAGCTACAAAATTTAATTGATAACTAAAATCTCAGTTTATTCTAACACATTCTATGCAGGCACTTTCGAATGGGATGTACAAGAGTGGGTTGCATAAAGCGGTGAACTCTGAGGAAGCAAGGATATCGATACCGTTCTTCTTGAACCCTCGACCCGACAAAATTATAAAGCCTCACGAGAGTTTGGTTTCGACACAATGTCCGAGGAAGTACCCAGACTTTACTTGGTCGGATTACGTGAAGTATTACAGATCACGTTTCACTTATAAGGGAGACGTTTATAGGACTATCGAGCACTTCACTGAATGGTTTGAGTCTCCCGACGATATAAAGCCATTAAAATATTAAATATACTTTGTAATAAGACATAATGACATGAGAATAATGGAAGGATAGAAATTTACTTTTCTACTAGCTTGAAACCAATAGATACCTTTCTCTCTCTATATCTATTAATAAAAGTTGGTTTACTTGCATATGAATATGTGTAAATTTTTGTTTAAAACAATAGTAACTATTCCTGATTACGGGGTGGCTTGGTGCATTCCAGACAATCTTGTAGCCTGCATTTCTTCCTGAATTGAATTGTGTCATAAGAACTTGGAATGGCATATTCTTTTCTCTGTCATTTTGTGGGAAATCTGGTTGGCAAGGAATCAGTTGGTGTTCAACAATATCCTACACACTACTACTGAAGTTTTTAGTGCCATTCAAAACCAATTTTTCTCTCTTGAATAAACACTCTTCAAAAGAAATTACTCCTTCTCTTTTGCCTCTTGGTTATCCTCTCCTCAATTATGTTACATGCATAAGAGAACTAAATCTCACTCAGGTTAGCAAGGTCTCTGAAGTGGTGGTACCGTATTGGTTTTTCTACTTTAGTTGGGGCCTATGATTATGGATTTTCATTTAATGTTGTTGCTTTTTAGTCATTTGTTTTATGTTGGGGGAGTGTTGTTGGTTTACTTGCCTCGTAAAGAATAGTTGGGTCTGAGCTTTGGGGTGGTTTATTAGGTTACTTGACTCACAAGTTTCCTTTTTTAGCGTTGTCAATTTCTTGCTTGTTGTTTTTCTTGAATTATAAGTATTTAGTTGTTTGTTGGCTCACTTGGTGATGCCTTTTGTTTGTATGGGAGGACAATTTCTCTTACTCTTGATTCTAACTTAGAATCTTGAGTACTATTAATACATTTGCCTTTAAAAAAGGGTTAAATACATTTCGGTACCCTTGTATTCGGTCAACGGATATTAAGGTTTCATATGAGATGAAAATGTTGTTTTATATCGCCGTTCCGGGCATAAAAGCCCCTTGGTTCACCGCAATAAGAGGGTCGAGAAGAGGCTTGAGTTGGTTGGCTAATATCTTGAAGAGAACCCGAAAAATAACATTACATAAAGCTATTGGTCGAAGATCGGTAACTTTCCTTGGTGGCGGCATTTTCGGTATCAACACTAGGGTGGTAGAGTTGACATCCATGTTTATCGACCTGGTCTCAATCATCTCCCAAACAAAAGAAGTAACCTCTTTGTGTAAGGTGTGCCAATAATACTGGTAAAAGAGCGGGTTCAGGCCCCGGAGATTTATTAGGAATCATCTAAAAAACCACATGTAGGACCTCCTCATTCAATACCCCGGTCGTAAATACTTGGTTGTGCTCTCCCGAGATAAACGTAGGGATCGACATCGAAAGCTCTTGC
Organism: Erodium maritimum; assembly: GCA_963921825.1. NCBI lineage: Eukaryota > Viridiplantae > Streptophyta > Magnoliopsida > Geraniales > Geraniaceae > Erodium > Erodium maritimum. Next base: position 47,412,748 of record OY997596.1, on the reverse strand, counting down.
GTGTTCACATCCCTTTTCGTAAAGATTTTTTGAAAATAATGCATGAGCATCTCCCGCATCCTCGTGTCCTACGACACTTCCACACCCTCATTTGTCTCCAAAGTTTGGATCCCATTATGACGTTGTCTTTTTGTGGTCGTCGCCTGGAAAAACTTTGTATTTCGATCTTCATTGACCAACCAATGTTGTTTAGCCTTATGTTTCTAGAACGCCCCCTATCGAGAGAGGGCCTCCTCATACTGCTCCTGGATGGCCAACCTCTATCGAATCCATGCACGATCTCTTCGGCCATTTAGTTCAACCAATAAGCGCTGACACTATCTGATCTTGTTGATGGTGTCCCGATATACTTCCTATCCCCACACATCCAATGATTGGCTAATGCTTTGCATGTGATACTTAATGTGTTGTCCCCTCGGATTTTCCCATTATGTTGGATCAACTAACCACATCCCGGGTCATCAACCCATCTATTCTCGAAGCTGAATTGTCTCACCGTTGGCCCCGACATTCCTTCCACTAATTGTAAGAGGGTCATCATATGATGTGACGTGATGTGCCCCACATTTCGAAGACAAGCTTGTGGGAATCTCACCCTAGCAGTTGAGGTCATCATGCCTCTGTCCCGTCGAATCTCCAGCCGTATCCTTGGATCCTTCCCCCATGTCCGGGTGAATTGGTAACCCTCCATGGGCAAATCTCTTACCCCAATTTCGGTTAAAGCATGGCGGAATGTCTCCGCCCCACCGATGGCATCCATGTTCCTCTGTGAAATCTTGGGCTACACCGGAGAAAAACTAGTTGTGACCGCGAGTGGCGAGAGCCTGAGTGGTATGTCTCGGTAAGAAAGAGCATGTCCAACTTGTGTTTTCCGATAAGATCCTTGAGTTACTATCTGTTCTTCACTGCCCCGAGACACTAACAGTTCCATGATAGGTTCATAACCATTGCAACCTGACGGAACGATGGGACAAATCCGAAAAAGACGGAAAATAGAAAGTAATATGAGAGAGGAGCATACCGATCCGATGTGACCACTGATGCTTGGTGCCGAAATTCCGTCGTCGACGTGATAATCCAAAAACGATGCGAGTGAAAACCATAGCTCTAGTTGTGGCTCGTGCCCAAGTCTCTCGAACTCTCTTTTAGAACATTTATATGATGTGAACAATTTATTATTATTGTATATAGGACAAATATTAAAATATTAGTCATTGCTCTATTAGTGACCTCATTAGAAAAACTATCTCGTAGCTGTATCCGATAACAACACCTTTCCAATCTTCCAAATAATGAATATTAACTATTAAAAAATGAACTCCCAGAAGCTATTGCAATTGCAACTGAGTAAATTGAAACAAAAAACTGCTATAAAATATGTACGTGTTCAAGAATGGGAAGCATACATTTCTGTTCAGTGAGGTTGATTTAGAATGAAATTGAAGGCATGTTTTCTAACAGTAGATCAACGGATTTTCCGAGATATTTCCCTTACCAGTAGATATGACTGAACGAGCACCAACCTGTCCTGAGCAAAGCAAGTCCATCCCAATGATTGTCGGGGCCTAAAGCGAGAATTTGATCGAGATCTACTTTTCTTATAAAAAAATATAATAGGGAAAAAAATATACTAGATGTATTTGAACAAATGAGATTAACGTCTATTTATAACACTCAAAATTTAAAATGGATGATGGAAATTAATTTCTAACAAGACACCTTCGATGAATAAAATTTACTATCTACAACTCTACACAAAAATCCAAATATTTAAGGATTCACATTTATCTATAAATGAGATATAGTCAAGTAAAGTTTGGATGTGATGGGTTCAAGACAATTCTAGACATTTACACGAGATTGTGCTAGCTTTTATGTGACGTTGTGTATGAATAACAATTTTCATCAATTTCTTAAAATTTCCACACTTAATTTTATTTTTTCAAAAACTAAATACGGGCTATAACTAGTAGCTAATAAATATAACCAAAAATAAGAAAACCATCGGAATCAAGACTAACATCGCAAGGTAATAGTTAGGTGAGAATTTCAAGAGCAAAGATTGTTTGTACCCAAACTATCCGGTTAACCGACCAAAAGAAGGACAAGCTCAACACATTCTCCTCATTACATCAAGATATATGGTCAAGTCCATTTAAATGTTGTTTTCTAAGGATTAAAAAGCTTATAAACAAGCTCATGTTTATTTTTTGAGTCAAAGGGTTACATTCGATTAGATAATATCAAAACATACAACAAGTCCAGCCAAACACAAAGTCTGAGGATAAAACCCTACACCATCCAAGGATATGGATGGATCCCCCTTCTGTCAAGCAGAAAGGTGACCCGACGCTCATGGATGAAACTAAAATAGTTGTACTAAACGGGTGTAGAAAGGAATGGTAAAAAATGATGCGCACATTAAAGCGATGACGGGACCTAAATACCAATGACGGTGGTTGTCCTGGTTCGCGGGGGGTCCAATGTGGTCACTACATAGGCCATGCCTCTTCCATATAGGACCGTCAGAAGGTTCATGGGGTTGGTGGATTCGCTTGCTTCTGGGCCCAATAGACTTCCTCCCTCTATTGGACCCCTACTTCTTAGGGTCCGGGTCTTCGTTGATACCGAACATTATACATCGACCAACAGGGATCCCTTGCAACATGCAAAGTAAGCCGGTATAGGGGCATACTTGAGGTCCAAAACACTAAGGTTCCTTCCAAGGCGATGTCGGGTGTAATTAGGATGGGGGGTATAGGATTGTCCAAAGTTGGAGGGTTTGGCTGCATTTGACTGGAATAAAAAAAGGACCTTAAACACGCATGCACATTCAGTTGATTTTTTCCAACGACAATATGGGTAGTCGAGGTTTCTCATTGACGAACTAAGCACTAAGAATCCCATCCCGGTAGCCTTCAAAGAGCTCTGGTGTTTGAAAATAGTCAACGATAAAGGGGGAGGACGGGTACGCCTTGTGACAACAGCGACCCATCCCCTTATCAATCTCCTTCGATCCGGGAAAATCGTGTCACACAGAGGCTGATCCCATTGAGACTCCTCTGATCTTGGGAAGCCTGTTGCCGGGCTTCTAGGGTCACGGCCCTAAACCGACGACTCTGAATCATTTGGGAAGACAAAGGACAGTCCTTTGTGAGAAGATAAGCGATGTAGTAGAGGGCCTAAAGGTTTTTTCAGTGGCTCTGACGGCTAGGGAGACTCACAGGTCAGTAGAGACCCACGACCCTCCTGATCCAAACCCTATGGATGTTGCGTCAGCCGAAGCAGGAGCAAGGACAAAAGAGGCCGAGCCAAGTGGTTATCTGGAATTCTTCTCAGTCCAGAAGTAGATGCAGATAAAGGTGAAACCAAAACACACTTCCCCGTCCGGAAAGAAAGTTTGACGACGATTCTTGACCTGAAGGAGCCTCTACAAGGAAGGGCAATGCACTGGAGTCCCGGTGATCTTCCAACGCCTGCGAAGCCCAAAATAGAGGAGCCAGGCCAAAGGCGTCCTGTCTCAATAGAAGAAGGGGAGTGATCGACGAGCCCTTGACCGGCCGGGGATTGTTCCTTATCCATGGATTATCTTCAGAGAAGGTCCGAAAGGCCTCAAATTTAATAGATTTAAGCCCCTCAAAATGAGCAGATTTGAGCCCCTTAGAAGACCTTAAGGATGCTCTGGTTGGATGGAGGAGAGCCCAGCTACGAGCATCAGATGCGGGGGGGGGGGGGGGGGGGGGGTATACAGGGACACGACGTGAGAGGGTGCGAGGTCAGGTAGAGAGGACGGACGTCGAGACAAAGAAAGTAAGGAAGGGGAGCCGGAGGTAGAGACAAGGAGGAAAGGAGGGAGAGGCCGAGCTTGTGGAGGACATGAGAGACACACCTCCACCGGAAACCCTCGTGGTCGGAGCCTGAATCGCCGCCGGTAGGGCTGGAAAAAAATCTGATTGTCACCGTAAGCCTATTGTCTCCAGCCGTCCCCGTCATCGCAATACCCGGAACTGGTCTTACCCGGGCTGGAGATGGTTTAAAAATCGTTGAACCGGTTGGTCAATAGTTTGAGGTGTGCTAAACCGTGGTGACCATAACCGGTCGGTACTGTAGCATGTGCATGGGCTCGGGCCAGCCAGTCTTGAGGCCCAACTCGCCAAGGCCCGTGTCACAACTAGCCAAGCCCAAGGCCTGTGTCATTTGTAGCATCTCCTCAACCGTCTGATGTAGGGATTTAACTCCTGCCAGTGGACTAACCTCGAGACTCACTGACCTACCCTCTAAATTGCTTTCAATGCATCTGCTCTGCCAAACCCTAGCCTCATCCATACTTCCTTTCTTCTTCTCAGTCGATCCTCTCTCTCTTGCACCGTACTTCCGCTCCGACGAGCCCCACAATTTTGCTGCAAGGTCTTCATTTTCCTTGTGCTGAAATATATATTAGATTGTGTTGATAATGACTCTTTATTTTTCATGCCGATTTTCCTTGCTTTTGTTGTTCTCTGTGATCTAGAAGTACATTATGAAGGAGTAGACCCCTTTGATCTACAAGGAGAAGGTAAACCCCTGACTATTGTTTTTTTTAATAAATTAATTGTTCATTGTTGCGTGCTAGATCTAGAAAGTTTGTGTTTACATGACACCGTTATATGTTAGGTTTTAAAATTTTAAATTAATTCTTATGTTTGAACTTTACTTGGTTTATAGTGCAATTTCATGTTGAATCTAGAGAAAATCCTTTTATGTAAACGGTTTTAAATGCTCAATTGTTGTTTGAGATTTGAATGCTTTGTATTTCTGTATTTAAATCCCTTCAAAGAATAGTTTTGAAATCTCCAACTGTTTTTCAAGTGATTTTATATGCTCCATTCAATGGGTATAGTTTAAAAACATGTAAGACAACGACTCAAATCATATATTGCATTTAAGTGGATAGTTTGGATGTGAGACTCAAAATAATCTGTAAATAAATTATATGTTTTGGATCCAAATTGTCCTTTTTGGGATGTTAAGATATGGATTATTAGGAGAAAGCTTGTGATGGTTGGTATGTAAGTTATGGACATTACTAATATGCTTATTATGCATCTAGTATATTTATTTGCACTTGTATATTTATTTGTCACTAGCTGAGAAATCACTCAATTTTTTTCGTATTCGTGACCTTACTTTTGGCCCTTGGTCGTCCTAGAGCCAGAGTCCACCAACACACATGACCCATGACCCGCGCCAACGCCAAGGCCACTCATTTTTTCCGCAACTCCAACATGGTTCGTCTCCTCACTAAAGGTCTGCACCAACATGTCCTAGTCCGACTAGGATTCCTCCTTGTCCATCCAGGTCTTGGAGCCCGCATCCACGAGCTCCTTCATGGCTCACAGCCATCATGGTCAGCCCCTACATCATCTCTACCATGAAGCTTTCCAACATTGAAAACTTCCTAAAAGGAGAGAGGGACAAAACCACACATGAACCACCACATTGGTGCGTTCCCTCTCGGTCAGCCAAGCCAAATCGCATAGGAGGCCAACCAGGCCCTCCTCACTCGGCCCAGGACCAAGCCAGACCCCCATTGGGCGTACAAGGGCCCAAGCCCTCGCGACTTGCCACATTTGGCAAGTTTCCACATTTGCCACAACCGTGTGTCCCTTCTCTGTCCTCGTCGCGCGCTCAAGACCGCCAAAGCCATCCGGGTCCGGCCCAAGGCCGAGGACCCCAAGGTCCTGACCGAGCCCGCACAACAGCACAAGCAAGGCCCAAGCCCTTGCACCTTGCCATCTTTGGCAAGCTTCCGGAACTGGAAAGGGGAGCTCATCCGCGCGCGCGCCCGTACACGAACGATTTCTCTCGGACCAAGTTGGCTCGTGCTCCTCACCATGAAGCTCGTCCAGGTCCGGCCCATGGACGAGGACCCCAAGGTCCTATCCGAGCCCTCAAACCAGTACATCCTCTATTGGGCAAAGCAAGGCTCAGGCCCTTGCACCTTGCCATCTTTGGCAACCTTCCAAAACTGGAAGGATCAGCTTTGCCGCGCTCGCACCCATCCGCGCGCGTCTCCTCTCGGTCCTCAACCCTCGCGCATAACCTCAAGGACCATCCAGGACCGGCCCGAGGCCGAGGACCCCAAGGCCCTGACCGAGCCAGCTCACCTGCCAGGCCCGGTCCCATCCAGACCCGCGCGCGCACCCTGCCGTGCTTCCTTCCTCGGTCCCTAGCGCTCATGCGCGCCCACAAGGGCCATCTAGTTCCAGCCCAAGGCCGAGGATCTCAAGGCCCTTGCCGAGCCAAGCAACCATCCAGGCCCGGTCCCAACCAAGGAGACATATTCCCGTTCTAAGGTCGTACGACTCCGAAGGTAGAGCACATCTCCTCCCGGAGCGTATCAAGTGATGGCTTTGGCGGTCTTGAGTGCGCGACGAGGACCGAGAAGGGACCCATGGTTGTGCGCGCGTGCCTGGTCTTTTTGGTTCTGGAAACTTGCCAAATGTGGCAAGCCGCGAGGGCTTGGGCCCTTGTACGCCCAATGGGGGTCTGGCTTGGTCCTGGGACGAGTGAGGAGGGCCTGGGTGGCCTCCTATGCGATTTGGCTTGGTTGAACGAGAGGGAACGCCTCCTTTTCGCTGATTGAGCTACAATACGAGAGGCTCACGGACCTCTGTCGCAGGTGTGGGATGATGACACACCTGATTATGGGGTGTACGGCTCATTATCCGGGTATAGGTCGGGAGGAGGTCTGGTACGACACGACTATCATGGTACCGAGGATGCTGAAGACGGTCTTTCATACACCCCCTTCCTTGGCACATTTAGCCGTTGATGATCTCCTGAATGGGCTATCCCTGAACCCTGTGATACGTTCCAGGGAGGTCGTCATGGGGGATGGTTTCTCTGCTGCAGACGTTTATTCGAAGTCTGACAATCTGGCTAGGATTACCTCAGGAGGGGTAATCAATGTGATGTAGGATGGAGTGGGCCGAGCTGGTGGAGGGCCACCGGGATTCACAAAGCCTGACAATCTGGCTAACATCCACCCTGCTGGAAATCCTTCTGCTCCTGTTGAGTCCGGAGACGTTGTAGGGACTTGGGCAGGGAAGGAGAAAGATCCACAGGAAGCTTTAGGGAAAGCGGGGCCTATCCGGGGGAGGGCCAAGAAGTCAACCCTAGAGATCAGGAGCGGGTCGTTGTATGATCGACTACCGGGGTCAAAAAAGTCGCTGGATCATCCGACCCTCCCACCAGACCTCAACCAGCCGGCCAACGCTGAGGGGGACCGAGAGAAGCAGGCGGAGGCAGGGCAGACTCCTATGCAGGGATGAACCGACCCGACAGGGGTGGGTGGAGTCGATATTGGACTATACCTACAGACCCGGGACAGCCAGTGCTGGGAGGTCCCGAGCAACCTGCAACAACAGCTCAGTTCTTTTATTTTCTTTCTCGTTATTTGCTTTATTTTTGGAACAATTTATTTCTTGCGTTGATTAGGACTTTTCATTTCATGTCTCGGTGTTTTGAGACGCTGGTAAGGAGTTGTCTTGAGTTTTTGCCTATGATTTCAAGTAGACTATTGTTATGGTTCCATGAGCGCTGGGCCTGCTACGGTCGGCCCGATTTCAAAGTTTGCTAATACTCTAATCTTTCTGTTCTTTTTACAGGTAACGCTTTTAGAAGACACAAGGAAAAGAATTTGAGTGTCAACGTTAATTTTATTTTTTGTAATATGGTTTGTTTTGTTCTTCAATTGTGTGTGCTGTAGAAAAATGGATTCTGAAACCGTGTATTGAAAGACTATAAATATATGATTATGAGGTATTAGTTCTAGGAATTTATATTTGACTGTTAGAATTGTTGAAAATAGACGGGTTTGTGAAATTAAGTTGTAAGTTTCTAAAATATGTTCGAAAATGTTGTATTTTGGTTTATATTTTGAAGGCCCAATAGTAAGCCCATTGGGCCTGGGTTGAGTGGTTATAATCGTCACCGCCCGGTAGTAAGTCTGGCCGGTTATCAGCTTCCCCACCAGGGACCGGTGATGTGGATGGGTACGAGTTTTAGGTAACCAGGACTCACGGTTTAGGTAATGGGTATGGGATTTTGGGCGGGTACTGGCCGATGCCCAACCCTAGCCGGTGGTGGCGGCTCCTAAACGCAGAGGACACGATGGTCCGATTAAGGTTTTGCTAGGGAGAAAAAGACGTTGTATTTGTTTTTTTTCTTCACAAGCTCGTGTTTATTAATTCTTTTTAGACTAAAAAATTATAAACAAATAATCATTCATGTTCATGGCCTGTAATGTTTATTCTCCGTTAAGCATCCTTTTGTCAACGATTGGGATTCGTTCCATCTCATATGAGTGGATCTTTTCCCTGCAATCTTGACAATAAACATTTATAATTTATAGTGTGTATTAATACCTCCAAATTTTAATATTAACAAACCCAATAACAAATGTCTTTCTCAAATTATAGTGTACATAAATGTTGGATTTTTCTAAGTTTTGACAACTATCTTTCTCATATTCTTTTAGTTTGAGTATTTTCTAATAAAATTAATAAATTGTTTGTCATTACTTAAACTATAGTGTGTATATAGATATTCATTCTTCTTTTCTTTGGCTTAATCTCTCTTTTAATTCAATGATCATTAATATATTGAACTTTTATGTTTTGTTTTGTAAAGAATAATTTTTTTCACTGCTAAATAAAGATCCATTGAGTTGTTAAAGTTTTTTAATAATTAAGAAAAAATTGTCTTCCATTCGAATGAGAATTGTTTTTTATAAAAACAAATTTGAACCGAGATTAAAATCGAGCACAACCAATACTAAGATTTAATTTTTAAACTAGAATTCTATTATTTTTGTTTTATTAGGTTTGGAATAAATTACGATTCATTGTTCTATCAAAACCTTTACATCAAATAGTAACACATCTTTAATTTTACAGAGGTCTTTTTCGATTCGAAGCTTTAAGCAAGTTAAGAGCAGACCAAGGAGACTATATTTGTAGTTCTTATATGATCATTACAGGTCTGTAATAAATGGAGTCATACTTCCAGATGTTTAGCAGTGTCGAGCTTCACACGATTTAAACGAACAGTGCCAAGAATGTACTCAGGCAACTCTTCCTCTTCCTTTGCCTGCAAACCAACAAAGTGGATGTGAAAATTATATAGCTTATATCTTGCTGAAAATCAGTGACTCAGATATACATCAATTCTATAAATGGCACCAACCTCAATCAAAATTGCTAGATCAACAATAAGGCTAGTAACATATCCAAGGACAAGGCCAATAACGCCCCTTGCTACAGAAGATGACCCAATATCCACATCGATCTGCAAAAGAAAGGGTCTCAGAGCAAGAAATTGAAAGAGAATAATAGCCAGCAGTGGCGTCATATGATAATGCTAAGAGAAGCAGGGGGCAAAGTATAACCTCCAGAAAATTATCTTGTCTGAGGTAGTTGCAGGTTACAGCTTTACCCAGTAAGCACGCTTTTGATCCAACAGCACGCTTGACCATCCAATATCCCTGTATAGTATACCATTAGAAGATCCATAACATTCGAAGCAGGCAACATAGGAGACCTGTATGGTGTCACACCTCAACAATGCTGGGAATTAGTTTGAATCTTGAATCCCTGAACATATCAGTCCCATCCACAAACTTGCCCAACAGAGAATTTTTCTTTACAGGCCGGTCAGAGGCATAGTAGAGAACCAAACTGTAGTTTGGTTTACCGGGAATCTGAAACAGAAAAACCATTGAAAGGCTGTAACAAAGGTCATAGCATGGTAAGACATAAGATAATTAAAAAACGGTGTTTCTTAGTACCATCCCTAATGTATCTTTAATTTCAAACACCGCCTGTACTTTTATTCTCTATAAAGTAAAGTCCTATCTCCCTGTCACAATTAAAAGACGAAGACTTTGAGATACAAAAAAATGGTGTCTCATCCATTATGCTTCTCTGATTTTTGCCATCACCAAAACTTGCATTCTCTATTACGAAAAGTACTGCTGCTTCTTGTTCATAATATTCAAAAGAGTTGCAGAATTTCATATGGTAGAGTTCAATTCACCATAAACTAACTGGAAACTCAATCATGAACTTCATAAGAAAATCAACTAATTGTTCACGTCAAACTTTACACGTGTACCATGCAATTCACTTGTGAATTGAGACAAGGCTGAGAAAAATTCATCTTTTACCATTTCATAATCATATGATTGAAAACGGTACAGAAGATTTTGTGTATTGGGTGTTACATTTAGAAATGTGTCAAATAAGAAGAGGTTAAGTGACATGAACATCCACGCGCATACCTGGAGATTTATGACAAGGATGAAAGGTAGCTTTTTCCCAGCGTCTGACTGAAATTCAAAAAAAAAGGCAATGTTAAAAGCAAGCTTTTATTGTGAAAAGGTCTACAAACTACAATAACAAACTTCAAAGATCCCTAAATCATATAACTGTGATAATGTTCATCTCCATTTTAACAATCATTTTTTCAATAGGATATATTATCAATTCATGACAAACTGGAAAGTACATGAACATAGGACATGAAGATGCAATGTATGGACAGAACCATATCACATATGATATAGATATCACTTAGTCAATTCACACTCGATAAAAGAGCAGTGCAGCTGGGTTTGCGTACTGCTAATCTTTCCATCAACCTAATCCATTCAATCCCAAACACTGTAAATTCAACGATTAGCTGGTGCTTAGTTTCACAACGTCAATTCTTTTTAGGAGCTTTGACTATAAGTTATTCAATATAATCATGTTAACGAGTCTATGCAATTGCTTTCTACAGCTGAACCAGGAATGTTAAAATCAAAATATCAGAGACCGGCACACAATGTTACAGACTAGCCAAGAAAATGGAAGCAAGCTTTGAATAATTGCACCCATGGAAGCCAATCCAGAGAAGAAGAGAAGTTTTTCTTGATTACAATAGATAAAAATGATATACTGGAAGTGCATTTCTACCTGAACAAGGCACTTGGGATGCTGAGCAACCCTATCCGCAGTTTTATCGACTTTGAACCAATCAACCGCGATGAGCTTGAGAAGTGGATTGCCTCCCACTACCTGAAAATTCTTGATGTCAGATATTGAATCTGTAGGTGGGTGTCCAAGCTTCTGTTTCACCATTGCTTGGCCTAGATTTAAATGTATTGCACCTTGCCTCAATTTGCATGAGAAGAATTTTATAATCAGACTCCACAACTAAAATGTGGATGGCAAGAAGGTTCCAATAGCATATTAGAACATGTTTTAACCTAAAAGTTTAAGCAGATAGATGTAAGACCTAACCTACCTTACAGTTATCTTTTAAATAAGTCTTTCCTCTTATCATGAATCCCAGACCAGTTGGAGAAGCCCAACAATTTGAATCTCTGTCATCTTTCCCTTGGGGCATGGATCCATGGAACTCATTCAGGTCTATTGTGATTGGGGATACATCATCTAATTCCTTATGTGCATCAGGGGCTGCATGTATAATGACGCATCATTAAGAATATCATATTGATACATATGGAAGTCTTTTCCCATTTGAAAAGTTTCTTCTTGCAATATGTCTCACCAGATCATAATTTATTTTTCCCAAGAAAAAGTAGGCAATTAGAAAGTAGAAAAAAATGAAAAACAAAAGAAGTATGAGAAAATAAGATTGCTGACACAGAGACAAATTATAAATCCTTCAGAGAGAAATTCAATAACTTTGAAAAGTACAGAAGTAAATCAAAAAGTTTCAAGTAGGCACATAAACATAAATCCAAAAAGACTTTGTTTTGGAAGTCATGTCTAATCCAAAACCAGCTTGTAGAATATAGTAGAATCAAACACCTTTTTGTTGGAATCATATCTGATAAATTCTTTTGGATGGCCAAAGTCACACAGCAATGAAAGAGAATAATATTTGATAATGAGCAATAACCGATTCATCTTATCAATAAATATAAGCAATTTAAGGACCTGATCTTCTCTTCATAGACAAGGATGCGAGAGCCCATGCAACGTTCTTCAATTTCACTTTTGTTCCCTGTTTCAGTAAAAAGTTTCAAATGCTTGAGTTGTTTGATGAAAATTTACATACAACACATGTAGCAGTCAGACACTTCTAGAACTTTATACTGAATGCAAGAAAGCAGAAAAAACAATACCTTTTGTTCATTTTCGTCATCAGGATCACTTTCTTCTTCTGACGATGATGTTGAAGAGTCATCAGCAACTGCATCATAAAACTCATCCTGTGCTTCTGCATCAGAGTCATCATTGGAGACTGAAACTTGGGAAGTTTTAGAACGGACAACGGTGGTGGAAGATATACAGTTTACTCCCGGATTTGCACCAATATACTCCTTAAGAGCTGAACAATTATGAAGCAGAACATAACTGTCATTTCATGAGCAATGGGGTCATTCAAAGACAAAAGGAGAGCTTATAGTTGTACATAGCATGATAAATGAGAAAGAAAATGGAAAGAGGTGCACAGAGAATCATACTCAGAATACAGTTTATAGTTCAGAATACATCTAAGAAGTATGTAGCCTTTATAAGAATAGCATGTTCTGCCAAAACAGCAACATCCTTGCATTCTAGAAATTATTCTTTAATGTTTCCTTTCCCCCTTGAGAGATGAGAATTTGACACCTCTAATACAATTCACAAGAAATCACATCTGATTATGCCTCTGATACAATAGACAAAACAAAAGTATGTGAATTGAGGTGTTTTCTCTAGACAATAGATGAAACTGTGGTATACAATGGGTCAACTACTTGGACTGTTAAGATTACTTCAGTTCTGATAAGATTCCATTTAGGGATGCAACACAACTTTATCAAGACACATCTATAAGGTAGATATGATGTTGCACTCATAAGATTGATTCCCGTTATATGGCTTTTAGCAGACCAGAGACAGACTTGTCTTACCTGTATAAGCCTCGCCTGATGTCATTATACATTTTGACACAAACATAACATAGATCTGACTAGTTGGGACAACATATATTCAATGGCCCGAAATTACCACTCAGATTCAAAATAAGAGAAAGAGATGAAAGAAGTCCTCACATCCCACTTGGCACAGTAATGCATAAGGAATAGACTTTTGAAACTTTGAACAGCTATCTTGTTTCCAATTACACCAGCTTGAAGAGTGTATTTCTAACATTTGTGTCACAAGACATTTTGCACCATCTGAACCCATGGGTGAGCTCAAACTTCTAATCTCCCAAGTAGATGCTACAATAAAAACAAAGATAAAGAAGAAAACCATTTAAGGCGGATGCTCAAACGAAAGTTGCAAGAAGTAAAGTAAGTAACCAACTTTATTAAAAGAAAATCCCTCAGAAAAATGGTCAATGCGTAAAACAGGTCTATCAAGCTACCAGTATACTATATTTTGAAACCTCTTCACAGTATATAGAACAGTAATCTGGACCATCAGCTGAAGCATGAAGGGAACGAAATATCTTTCCAGTGTTATAACTATCTATACATCATATGGCACTTCATTTCCTATGTGCTTGCGTTAAAATATTAGGACATGTTCTCCAACCAGAAGAAAACATTGAATGCTTAAGAGAGGATCTTGAAACCTTCCGCTATAGAAACAGTAATTTCAATAGTAGCTGAAGAATTAAGTGCAAGGATTTTTTTTCTCCAGAATTCCATTTGAAGATTGAACGGGCACTTTCACTCTCCAGTTGTTTGCTATTATAACATTGGGACATGTTCTCATGGCAGCACAGAACAATGAATCCTTCACGGGTATTATGGAAGTATTTCAATGTAGGAAATATAGTCACTTACGAGTAATTTGTCTTCGTCGAAATCCTGATTTCGGAGGACACTTCTTATGTATGGCTGGAAGCTGCAAGATTGCTGCAGGAATGAGCACATTAAATGTGTCCGATAAGCACAGACAAGGCAACATGTTAAAGTTCTTCTAAGTAAAATAGGTTAAAAGAATAATTCAAGAGGCCCTGTTTGAGTTGAGATATGTCTAACCTTTAGGTAAGTGCAAGATGCTATAATGTAATGAACTTGTTTAGAAAAATACATTGACATGTGACCCGAAAAGCTACCGTATAGCGTTACAGTTTCGAAAATGTTATCCTAGACAGTGAAAACATATTTCGTTCCGGAAAATGGGAAAATCACACGGGCTGTTCTGGGAGCCCATAGATCATAAAATAAAATAAAATAAAAACTACTTCTTGCTTGAAAAACTAACTATTTCAATTTAGGGGGAATTGCTCAAATATGCCCAAATGAATTGGGCATGGTCAACTAACTGCCCAAGTGCAAAAAAGGTGCTATGAGCTGCCTTTTGAATGCGGAAATGTCAAAAAATGGTTGTCTGTTAAGACCTTGATCACAAAGTAGCAAGCTCTTTACCACTTGACACAACTAATGTTGGTTAGATATTTCACTATTAGTCAGTTATCAAATAAACAAGCTTCATAAATTACAACAAAAATAATGGTCTAGATGGCTTTTTCATTGCACGTATTTCCCAAATCCAAACTACAAAACTTGTAAAATCTCTACAAAAATCCTAGTTGCACCAATCCCAGCCACCAGAAAGTGACGGTAGGAAAATCTATAGATATGTCCTACAACAGAATGCTCGCAACAACAAGCATAACATGCCCCAAATGAAAACAGTTAGCTGTAAAGATAAAAAATGATTATGGTCCCTTACTGTATGATCCATCTTGCCCACGAAACCACTGCCTAGAGAAGACAAAATCTTTCTTGGACTTCCACCTGCAGACACTATCATCTATAAAATTCATTTTGGGTAGTAAAGAAAATGGAAAAATAGACAGTTCACAACTCTAGTCCATAAAGAACCTGATAGAACAACTATAAGTGCAAGGTTTGGATATTATCTCAAGGTATGAACAAGTGATGAGAAAATGTTGGGTGTGGCAGAAGGCTAGCAAATGCATGATGCACTTTAAAGTGGTGTGTGCTTGTGTAATGAAAAAAACTAAGGCTATTTATTCTTTTTATACTTATTTATATGCACTAAGCAAGTGCTACAGCCACACCCAGAGTTTGTTTTCAGTTTGAGAAAGGGATCCTACCTTCTGTTTACATCTTGGAAAGAACAAGAAAGAAGAATGATAAATTGGTATAAGAAACGAAGGAAGATCCAGATACATGTGTTTGCCTTCTGACATTGGATAATACTACCATCTTCGTAATACCGAATGGAATAAAATTCTAGTCCTTCAAATATCCAAAGGAAGCCCCAATTATTCAGATGTTGGAAATCTATTGGCAATATCTCACATGATAAGTGTCAAATTAATTTCAACAGACAACTTCTTGAAAGACATAAACAAGAGAGCAGTACTATAAGAGTTAAAAAAAGACATTCCTGTAAAACATTTAAGTCCTGATGGTTAGGTGATCAGAAATTAAGGTTGCATGTCATCCAAAACATGAAGCATTATAATAATTTTCCAGCTGAAGTCCAACCTCATAGTCTATACACATACACTATATTAAATGAAACAAATGAAAATTTAAGAGGTAGAGTGAATAATTCTATAACAATCTAACTGAAAACATAATAGGCAGCCCTTTTTATCATTACCGAGTAAGATATTTAGGATCGTACGTCCCATAAACAACATCATAGTGCCCATCATAAGAATCTACCAGCTCTAAGTCACCAGTCAACATATCCCACCTGTGAAGATAACTATTAGAGAAACTGAAGTCACATAGCCATATACCGGAACAGGATAAGGTTGAGGACGTACTCGTATCTCTGCTGTTGATCAAGGTTTAAAATCACTTCAAACACTGTATCTGCACTTGCATCGATAACACCAACAGACTTCACAAGTGCACCTTTACCACTCTAAAAAGAACACAACTTATTACAGAACTTGAAGATATTTATCTAGTTGTAACAGAGTTGTGTTACTTTAGTTCCAGAAAAGAATATACCTGTGAAGTACGGTTTAATCAAGAACATAAGAAGAAAGAACCCTATGCGACAAACATATGCTAAATATTCCTTAACGATCAAGATACTTCCTGCAAAGGGCTTGTCAGCTAGGGTTGTCTGTTTTTTTTTTTTTTTTGCTTGGCTATGTGTACTGAGATTTGGGCTCAAGACCTTGCTTAGGTAGAAGTAAGGGAGCATCTAACTTTTGATTCTTAATTAGCCTTAAGATTGATGTATCAAGTGGACTCAAGACCTATTGTCTTTCTTAATCTCTTCAAAAGAACCCGGGTGGCCCAACGACCTTTTATAAATAAATATAAAACAGGTAGGCATTTTTGGACCATCACTTCGGGTCTATTTAGGAAAATATCCTTCGAAGATATTCAAAAGGAGTTGATGGCTAATTTGATGTGATCTTTTATGATCATCCATAGAAGATTTGCTTCTTTTTTTTCATTTTTCTTCCTGAAAATTGTCCCTATCTTGTGGTCACCTTCCTTAAGACTTAAACCACTCCTCATCTATGGACTCATGGAGGACTATGAAACAATCTACCTCACTTTTCACTTCGGTTTCCTGTACCATGTCAAGTCAGTCTTGACACCTACTGACAAGCAGGTATTATGCAATTTTTCCCCATCTTCCAAATGACCTTGTTCATATTTGATATAGAGAAAAAAATATTTCTCATAAAAGTTCATCCTTTCCTTAAGCTTAATAAGAAAAGAGATACAATCTCCCCAATGTTTGTGGTTTAACTATCCATCAGAAAAGTGCATGATGAAAATTTAATCTGGTAAAGTTTTCTAGAAATATATCATAACTAACAAAAATTGGATCTATAATAGAAGTTCGAAATATGTGTGTGTCCTCAGAAATACCTTAGAATCAGACACGTCTTCAAGGATTCTAACACCTGGAAAGACAAGAAAAAGAACAAAAGACATAAACTCACCATATGTGCAGTAACATTGAACCATTCACACTGAAATGAACAAAGATTGACGAGGCAATTCAAGGCACTGAATACAACAACATTGAAAAACTTCAACTTGCCACAAAACCAAGACTTCAACACAAGTTATAATACAAGGGGGTTCCATCCAACATAGGTAATCTATGAGTAATATGCTCAAACAAAGATTCAATGACTATCGTTTACAGAGAGAGAGTCCTAAGATGTGAAGACAAATCACAAAAAAGTACAAAAGAAAGTGATACCAGACAATATCTATCATACACCAATTCATAAACAGTCTCGAGTAAATGTACCATTTATCGTACGAACACATTTCCATCGATGCACTTCAATTGCATCACCATCATCCCTGTCAAAGAACCCATCTTGCTTGCCGTCAACCATCAAGTTTGAGGATTGACGCAGAAGCACCTCTGGACCTGCAAAAGAAAGAGAAAAGATCAACTAACTATCATTCTACAGAAACAAAACCAACTTTGATGGATATTGTTTTTTTCCAAGATCATAGAAAAGACATGTATCTCTAAACAAACAAACAAAAATCATTCATTTCATAGGGAAATATAAATACATAAAAATGAATGCATATCACTTGAAAATCTGTAGTTACACGGTGAAAAACCAGGGGGGACATGTAGATTTATATGAACCATTAGAAAGTAAAGATATTTGCCAAGAAGCCATTTCTACCATATTCTTTCAACGTCATCTCAAAAATTGAACAATCACATTACTTTCCATGTAATAGTTAATATAAAAGAAGTTATGAGGCTAAAAGGGCATTCATGACACCATATTCGGTTACTTGGAACATGGCTATTCACCTATACCTCCCCAAAGGGAGAAAAAGAAGAAAAGTAAAGAGTACAATAACATGAAGTTGAAGGATGATGGATCACTTTGGTTTTACCCATCAATTGAAATTAAGACAACAACCAAATCATATTTTGTTTTATTAAAATCGATACACATACATGAGTCATATACGATGTAATGTGTCTTATTCCAGCTTGTATACTGCCTATATAAGTCAGGCATGGTTCTTTTGTTAGTTAAGATTTCCTGAGTATATGATGTGCCACTTGCCAATTAGAGAAGCTAAGGGGGGATAGACAATCTAAAATAGGTATGAAATCCAAGACAACCATTTCCTGTTGTACTCTTCAACCACGCGATGATGTAGAACACTACAAACATCATTTATGAAACCATGAGTTTATCACCTTACCATGCCCAATCTTTATAAGTTTTCTTAATCCATGTGCATACCGCTTCACTCTAGGTCGATGAGCATCCAAATTGATCCTTTCATGATATGACACGTTAACAGATAAGAAATTATTAAATTAGAAAGAAAACATCTTCATATGCAAAATGTGCAAGGAATTAAGTATATGATATACGGACGTCAAATGTAAATTTTAATTAGGCCATAAGAAATTAGGCATAAACAGTGTAATTGTTAAAAGAACCTCCTCAAATAAATATCGATATCAGAAACCTATTCACAGTAGTAAAGTACCCACAAAAGTATGGAGACACTGGGTTTATTTTCAATATCTGTCAGAACTCAGGTTGTATATTTTCAATGTACGGTTCAGTTAGAGAAATATAGGGTTAATTGATTAAAACTACCTTATGTATTGTCCACATGCGAAAAACTATCCTATGTTTAAAAGTCACCAATAAGATACACTATCTTTTGACCACGGTTGTCTATTAGTTTTTTCAACGAAAATTACCCTTATGTATTGTCCACGTGCGAAAACTACCCTTATGTATTGTCCACGTCCCCAATTTTCCATCCATTTTAACGGAATATTCCAAAATTTGTCAGCAAACGACTGTGATCAAAAGATAGTGTATCTTATTGGTGAGTTTTAAACATAGGGTAGTTTTTCGCACGTGGACAATACATAAGGTAGTTTTAAGCAGTTAACCCAGAAATATATGTTTACACAATAATTTTGAAAAAACAAGGATGTTATAGCCATGGCAACTTTACAAAAACTACTAAGCTTGTTAACTAGAAATGGATCTCTTCAGAAAAGTCATCTTCTTGGGTAGAATCATTACTGCTCACTTTGGTTATCATGCATTTGCTGCACACACTAAGTGAAAGCTGTATGGTTTTTGTAAAGGTCCAAAGTAGACTTAAATAACTACGATGATTTGAGTCATGTACAATGCATGCAATTTAGCCTTGGTGATTATAAAAGTTTAACTATAAGCAACAACTTAATCAAGAATGTTATGAATCTGAAAACGAGAGCATACTCAGCCTCCATGTTCAGTTTGTCTCTGGCACTAGCCCTTCTTGAAATATCATGCTCGGCCTATAGAGAGATTTCCAGTATTATGAACATAAGAAAGAAAAAAGGAATCCAGTATTAGTCAATCAGTACCATATAAATTGAAAACAAAAATTCATCACCAAACACTCCATTTTGATATGCATTATTAGCCTGCATAGCATATCTTTTTATTATAACTTCAAGAAATCATTTCCCTTCTACATCATTTTTTTGGCCAGTTAAAACCCTGAAGTCTATGAAATGCCATTGCATCATCAAGTGCACTATGTTTGATTTTCCTGTACCTGTTGCTTAGCATGATCAAAAGCCTCCATCCATTTCCGCGCTTCTCCAGCTGTAGCACAAGCGATCTTCAACCAAAAAGAATAATCAAGTAGTAGTGAATTACTTTATCATCACAACTAAATAAAACCCAGACAGGCTCAAAAAAAGTTTTGAAATCAAATCAACAACTGAAAGAAGTCACAAAAGGGATTCATTCAGTAAACACACAATGCCAATATCCATGTTAATGCTTCTCTATTGAAAAATTGCATATTTTTTTTCTTCTTAAAGTGGATCCCGAGTTTGATTATACCATCACTGCATCTTCAGCCTATCCTACGGACTGTTATTCTTAAGTGGACACGCGCAAAGCAGCCACATGCCAACAGAAAGATCAAATCATCCTTTCCAGTTTCTGTTAGACTTTATTTCCCATTACTAGTTTGTTTTTTTTATCAGAGAGAAATACAGGGAAATCCTATTTTAGCCTAATATAACCCACCACCACCCACACTTGCTCCCAAGCAAGTGTACCCACCAGGATTCGAACCTATGATCTCAAGAAGAGGTGAGACATGAAGAGGTATTCACCACCATGCTAACCCAAGTAGGCTAGTTTGTTATTTATTAGTAGTTTATTTCACTTCCTCGTTTGTTTCCTTGTTTAGTGTAGGATTGTTCTTATATAAAGGTATCACCAGTTGTAATTCACAATCAATTTTAGAGTCACGACTCAATCAAAAATATTTCATATTTTTAGAATTCAACATGGTATCAGAGTCAGCTTGATCCTCGGTTAGACTTTAGTGCATATTGTTTTGGCCACTCGTTAATTTATGATTTAGAAGATGGGTGGGCAAGACACTATTGTTTGGAATTCACATGTTTCTCGTGTGCCCTAATGTGCAACACAGCAACTTTAGATGTGCCATTATTCTGCTGCCGGTTTTCATCGCCGCTATTGTTCATCTGGTACCCGAGCAGTTTCCTTCTATCTCCATTCTTCTGGTTTTAGGGTTTTGGTGATTTTCCTAAAAACTCACACATTATTACGCGTCCATAAAATTAGCATAGTTGGAACTATTTTTGTGCTAGCTTGAAGATGTTTTGCATTGTCGTTTTGCGACGTAGTTGCTTGAAAAGTTTTGGTGGTTTTTCTTAAAATGACTCATTCTTGCGCGACCGTAAAACCAGCATGGTTCACACCATTGCCATTCATACTTGAAGATGTTTTGCAACATCACCTATGTGACGCAGTTGCCCGAAGAAGTTTTGCATCGCCCTTACGCAATGTAATTGCCGTAAGAAGTTTGCACAGTCACCTATGTGACGTAGTTGCTTAAAGAAGTTCAGCACTGTCGTTATACGATGTAGTTGTCTCAAAGAAGTTTTGCATCGCCAACATGTGACATAGTTGCTTGAAGATGTATTGTGCGTCCGTCAAAATAGGATATGAGCCAAGAGCTCGAAGTTCATTTTTCCAAGGGCATTGTCCCATTTGCTTCCCTCTTGATTCTTAGTTCAAGGGCAAGACTCATTATATGACTTACACACGAAGGGGAATGTTAGTTTATTTTTTGTTAGCATTTGTTTCCTATTAGAGTCTATTTGTTATTTATTAGTAGTCTATTTAAGGTTAGACAGGAACATAGAATCAGATACTATATATATAATAAAAACATATGTAACATTTCCCAAATTTGCAGCTGGAACATACAACCAGATACCATAAATAATAAAGACCATGACTAATAATTACTGGAGGTGTAAGAGAACTCAATAATAAATTACAGTAAACTCACAACTTACTTCTCCCTTTTTCGTCTCATCCAATCTGTTGTAAAAGCGTAGAACATAAAGATCCTACAAAGAGAAATGAAAATGAATACAGCAGGGAAAATGTAGCCATCATAAACTTCTCCAGATGAAGCTAAAATAATATAATCCAAAAGCCATTTACAAACCTGGTTAACATTCCAAAAGATACAAAGATTACATTGACATATTACAAGACAAAATCAAAATAATTATATAAAAAAATAATATAAATTTAAGACCTTCATATATGCTAAAGACACAGATGGCATGGCCTTACCCCTTGATTCACTTTCCGTCGTCCTAGCTCCTCGACCATAAAAGTGGGCCCCACAGCACCTTTCCTAATGGGTTTCTGGACCAAGATAACATTGAAAATGAATTATGAGCATTCAACAGAGGATAGTAAGTATCCTAACATCAGGAATAATAGTGAAACCATGCCGTAAATTGGAGTCTTTGTTTTCAAACAATAGAACTCAAAGCATAACATTCTTATTGGCAAGCCTGCATATCACTAAAGTAAAATATAAAAATTCTTCCACACGCATGGTTAAATATAGAAACACTACTTTGTAGCGCATGGTAATAGTTGACTGTCAGTCACAAGCACTTTGATACACAGGAGAAGGTGAACCTCCACAAATGAGTAACTATTGGGGCCTCAAAGTAGATAGAAAGTTCAAGTAGTTCTTGGATACTTAATATGTAAATTAAAAGTTCTGTGATCGCCAAGTTATCCCTAGATGATCAGTTATCTCCAGTAGATACATACTTTACAGAGGCCTTTCTGAATTTCAGGAGATATCTTATGCTGTCAACACACAGCGACTAACTAAAACCGGTCAATCAGTTTCCTCCTAGTCCTGAATACCTCAAAACAGCTCAATCTCATCCTACCTTCAAAGTTCGAAGTTCAGTCATCAAACTACAACTACCAGCTCAGAAGCAGCTCAAATAGTAACAGATAACAGATTCATCACAGAAAAAAACATTTCCCAACCAAACATATGCAACAAATCCTACAACATCCCATAGCTACTGCTCAAAAAAGAGAAAGGGAGAAAGAAGAATCATACAATGCCTGGGTTCTCGTGAGGATCACGCTTGAACATCTGGACGTACATGCCTCGGATGAACAAGAAGCGGAGACGGCAATACTCACGGCCGATCGAACTGGTCCCGAGGTGATAGACCCACCCGAAGTACTCGAAAAGGCCTCTGTCCTCACCTCCCGACGCGCTACTCTCCGATCCCGTGCTCCTCACCGAATTCGACAACGCCGGCTCCATTCTCTCCCCGAGCTAAAACCTTAAACCCCCAAATAGCTCCGATTCTTGCCTGCTCTGGCGCTGTTGTCTGAATCGTTGCTCGTCTCTCTCGCCAGAGTTCTGTAGATCTGGAGGGAAAAGGAACAAGTAAAAATGAAATGAAAGACCGGTCTAATGCGGACGGCATAGCCGCGTATATTTTAACAGAGCAAATCGGAGAAGCACACGTCATCACTTGACCAGTGTCTCCGGTGGGTCCCGCTAGCGTTATTTACGCGACTACCACTCGTCGACGTGGAAGTCGATGAATGCCCATTACCCGACGACAAGTTGACAGATATATTTATTCAATTATTATGTTTTAATCAAACTTTAAAATATCTTTCTGTTACCGACAAAACTAAAAACACGTATAAAAATCCAAATGCTGATACAGGTCATTACAGTTCCAAATCCAATCTCAAACAAATATAGTTAATATGGTTGGTTGTGATGGCAATACTGTATGCGGAACAGCATTGACCTTGGTTCTGCTTCATTTTACAGGTCTGTATCCACCCACCCATCCCGGGGATCAAGCTCGTCGCCTTCTTCGATGTCCTCACTCATCACTTCACCTTGGCCGTTACTCGGTGCACATCCAGGGAGCGAGGGTGCGCCATCATCGTCCTCGCTATCTAGCCCGTCGTCCAAATAGTCTAGCCCGTGTTTGACATCCCTGTGTTTGACCAGAAGCCATCGCAGCAACCGGTCTTCCTTGTTCAGGTAATGCAGCTCCTTGTTGATGTTGGGAGTAGCCATCATTGTCATCTGCATCAGCTGCCCCTGTAACATGTACAACAGACCAATTAAATAAATCGACAAATAGAGTAACTAACACACAAGGCTTACCGACATCCTTGCTTTACCAAACGATCTATTTGTTAGAAACAGCAAAGCATTCAGATGTTATTTTGTTCATTCCCATCAGTGGCTAATTTTCAAGCATATCAAAAAGTGGAATAAAGTTCACAGTGGCTTGTCTAAGATCTAGGATTTCATTTGAAACTCAAAATTTGAGCCAAATCCAATGTTAGGATGTCCAAATTCTTTGGACATGGCTCAAGCCTCCACCTAATTTAAAGGGATAATCATCAAAAGTTACTCTTATGTATTGCCCACGTGCAAAAAACTACCTTACGTATTGTCTACGTGTTCAAACTACCCTATCTTTTGACCACGTTTATCCGTTAGTTTTTCAACGAAATTACTACTCTTATGTATGGTCCAGGTCCCTAATTTGCCATCCATTTTAACGGAATATTCCAAAATTTGTTTACAAACAACCATTGTCAAGAGATAGGTAGTTTAAACACGTGACGTGGACAATACATAAGGTAGTTTTAAGCAATTAACCCCAATTTAAAATACCACAAATCAAAAGAGATGCCTCCTACACTGCATTTGAAATACCACAGTTATCAAACAGTAGAAGTAAATTTGGATCGCGATATTTCAAATGCTAGGATTGAATGCATGAATCTCAAACCAAAACTAGATTCCAAAAGCAGCTTATACATCATCAGCAAGATAATATCATTACCAATAATCCGATCAACTAATCACAGTGTTCCAAGAAACCCATTTGAGCTAATCCAATAAATCGAAATAGAAAGGAGTCCTTTTAGCAGGTGAAGAAGATGCGTGCCTGATAGTATCGACCATCGAGTTTCTTGATCCCGTAACCCAATTGAACATTGCCAAATAATTTGATATCGGTTACAACCCCTTTTCTGCTGTAAAGCTGTAAATGTGCTTCCCGACTCGAGATGCCAAATCCTATCAAATTGTCCCTCCTTACATGGGGCTTCAACAGAAGCATACAGTCATACAGAGGCATTTTTCACTCTTGGCCTCTTTTTTCTGCTGCTTCTGAGATCAGGAAATTCCAGGTTAAGCTCTTTCCGATGCAACATAGTATTGATAATCAATCTAGCGAGCTCCTTGAACAACATTTATGGACGATAAACTCTAGATTCATGGCATTGTTGCTATAATTGACTGTAATATCCAGCGATAGAGAAGTCGGGACGACGAGAAGTATGATTGAGAGAAGAATAATGGGGAAGATGGAGCTTACGTCGTCTCTAGAGGGCTCTAGAACGGCAGAGACTGTACCGGAACAGGGTTGAGGCGGCGTTGAAGGAAGAAGGGTTTTGAGAGCTTCAACTTCAGTTTTGTTTGGTTTTTTCACTTTGGCGATGAAATCTCCCCGTTAACCTTCATTTCAATTATTTTTGGGTAATTCTCTGAAACTACCATTAAGAACACCTCCAGCGATCGTTGTTTTGTCGTGATTTGCATGTCATCGTAAATCTTGTCACAACTCCCTTCCACTGTTAGTTTTTGTTGTAGTTATGGTTTGGACAGTTGTTGTAAGTTGTCGCCTCAAGATCCTACAGCGATGTGATGTGTTGTCGCTGACCCAACAACTAGTCGACGGGCCTGTCCCACGTCAACATGTGGCGGCGACTAAATTAAAAAATAAACCCTAATTTTTCCTATAAATACGCAACTACACCTACCCCAAATTCACACCTCTCTTCTACACACACACCATCTTCTATTCTTCTCTCATTTTGCTCTAATTTTTTCTACATCGTTTTTCCAATGGTCGACGAAATCTATGTCGCGGCCGTGGAGGAGTACGAGAAAAAAAATCAAAATGGACTAAACGTGAGGTGTGGGACATACCGAAGGATCACCCGAAGTGGCGTGCGCACATTGGATCGAAGAACAATTAGTTGTTTAATTATTGTTCGCATTATGTTTAATTATCATATGTTTAATTATAGTTCGTAGTTTAATTATTAGTTTATGTATTTCCATATTTGGCATGAATAAAATAACTAGTTTTATTTTGGGTGGTTTTTTAAATATTGAAAGTACAAATCATGGCTCTAAACTACTAGGAGTGGTTTGCTATTGAAGGTGAAGTGGTAGGAGGTAGTGGTTTGAAGGAGAAAGAAAGCAAAAAAAAAATGCCCAAACCATTGTGCAGTAGTTTATTATTGGAGGTGCTCTAAATGGTCGCGGATCTTTAACTACCCTTCGTTTAAAGATGTGTCTCTAGCTTTATAATAAATTGGTCACAATTCCAAATTACTACATTATAATAAAAGAAATGAACAGAGGTAGAGTATTAAGGGTAAATTGCCTAATGTTCATTCGTAACGAAAATATACCCTAAACTAACTGTTAGTAATGACGTTGGTCACTTCACTCAGAATCTATCACGGTGGAATTTGGAATGACTGAAATATACATGCTTGAAATTCAACAAAAGGAACGATTTGAGCCCTAGTGAACTATTTGTGTTTGTATGTGTGTGAAGTGAGAGAGACAAAGGCGAAGAGACGAGAATCGTTGCAGACGAACTGGAGTTTCCGACGACCTACAATTGGAGAATCGTGCTCATCTAACTATGTATGGGAATCATGACGACGATGATGAATTGAGGACGAGCTTTGACTGGGATGAGCTTTGCCTTTGGAGAACCTTCGCCGGAGAAGACACAAGACTCTAGATCTGCACGGCTCCGACTCCAACGTGAAGGCAATGAAGATAAGGGAGAACTGAGATCGAGAGGAAGAGAAGAGAGTGTTGTTAATAGATAGATCCGATTAGGGTATAAAGAAGAGAGTGTTGATTTGGCTGAAATGGTGAAGACGAAACAATTTAGGGATTTAGTATTGTTTTTTTTCTTTATTTGTTTCTTTTTTTTTATTGTTTTATGTTATCTTTTTATAATTATAATTATTTTTATTA
Organism: Erodium maritimum; assembly: GCA_963921825.1. Taxonomy (NCBI): domain Eukaryota; kingdom Viridiplantae; phylum Streptophyta; class Magnoliopsida; order Geraniales; family Geraniaceae; genus Erodium; species Erodium maritimum. Next base: position 47,386,308 of record OY997596.1, on the reverse strand, counting down.
TTAATATAAGAGGGTAAAAGGATAATTTCCTGTATAAAATACATAAGGTTCAAACGCTTAAGGGTATAATTGTTATTTCACAATCATCTTAATTGGCGCATGTGACATATGACTAACATAATGGAATATTCCGTTAGTTTTTTAACGGAATATGCTCAAAACGTCCATGAACCAAACATAAGGGTATCAAAAAGTCCATGGACCGAACATAAGAGTATCAAAAGATATTTAAACCATGAAAAATATAATATAATTAAAAGAAATTATTTGTATAATATTTATTACAAAAACTAAAGTAAAGATAGGACATTATGATTTCAAACTATAAGAACAAATCCATCATTTTATCTAAAAATTAACAAAAGATCGTGACTGGTTTATTGGGTAGCTAATAACATGTTTTTAAACATTGGGTATATAAAGGCCCCCACCTTACCATAGCGGGCATGGACGATCTTGAACATTACCGACCCCTGAGTCAGTGCTTTTGGTTGGGCATGTTGGCTATGCTAGGGTCCGGGATCTCTACCATGCATAAGGAGGATGAGGTCCCTCTATATGATCCTCTAGGAGCCTGAGATCATTAACCAACCTCCCACTATCGAGGATATGTGATTATGTCAGCCCACGCTACCGGTCCTACTATCTACAGGCGAGTACCGAACCCACGTGTCACGCCCCAAATCCGGTTTTGGCCGGACTCGAGACGTGAACTAAAGAAAATAATAATAATAATAAATTTAAAAGTAAAAGTAAATTAAACGAGATAAAACTCTGAAATGTAGTTCCAAATCAACAATCTCGATACCATGAGGCAACGCTCAAAATATAGATAAAGAAGGACATTGTTTAGTACATAAAAGAAAAGTACGTCTCTATTAAAAGATAAATCACCGGACTCTCGATGAGCTCCCGAGCTCTGAGACGTCCTCTAAACCGACTCACGATCGAAACTTATAAAACAGAGGGGGTGAGCTTTCGCTCAGTAGGAAAAAGTAGTAAAGGGAATGGACTTCCGCTCCGTCACCATAAATACTCGATCAATAACACTTACTAATAGCTGACAACACAAACAGGAACCAACAAGAACACAACATTATCGATAATAGAACCAAGCTAAAGAAACATATAAACAACAGAACGTTAAGCTGCTAAGACCACTACGAACGTCACTCAACCCAATATCATACATACATAAGACAAGTACACCATGATAGTCCGATCACCACGCACAACTCAACATATCGTACCGGGACACGGCATCGGTCTAGATATCTTCCCGGACACACAGCATCGGGGTGAAGCAAATACATCATACCGGAATACCCCGTTGGTCTAGATGTCTTCCCGGACACACATCATCGGGGTGAAACAACACATCATACCGGAATATACCATCGGTCTAGATGTCTTCCCGGACACACAACATCAGGGTGAAACAACATACATCATACCAGAATATATCGTCGGTCTAGATGTCTTCCCAGACACACAGCATCGGGGTGAAACAAACAATACACCATACCGGAATGCACCATCGGTCTAGATGTCTTCCCGGAAACACAACATCGGGGTAAATCTCATAACAAACATACCAGACCGGCACACACCTCGGTCGGGTATCTTCCCGTCGCACGGGGTACACGCCACACCACACAATACCATACCAAACATGTTACACCGAACTTATCATACCATCAAAGCTTACCGACATAACTTACCAAGCACACCACATCAGTCTATCATTCACCCGATCACATCACAGACAACAATTCATATCACATTCATTCACCCAATCGTATCACGAGGCAACAACCCATATCACATTCATCACATCCTAATAGCATAACCTGATTCTTAAGTTAACTAAGGATATACTATACGTCAACTTTAAAGGACTACTGGTCACAACCCAACACAACCAGCACACACAATCCTAAGGCACAACATGGCCACATGTGATTCTACAGCACGACAATTCCCATAATTTAAATACGAGTACACTAGTTAATCACATCCTACATGCAAGGTAAGACTTTACCGGTTATTAACGTCCAATATGCATACTATTAACATTCCTTAATTAAAAACGGTAATTACTACTCTTCCCTACCTCAACTGCTATCCAAACGCTTAGTCAAAGAAAGTCTCCTCCTCCGTGCTTAGGAACAATGTCTAAGATCACAAGTAATACTAGAATTAATGACAACTCAAGGGTGGTTTAAGAGGTAAACACCGAAGTTAAACTCCCCAAAAGGGCTGGTTATAGGTAACCTTCTCAATTACTCGAAATTCACCAAAATGGGCCCAAAAGGCCAAATCTGATCTACCACAATTTGGGTCACAGAGCCTTGACGGACTCCGTGACGGTTCGGGTCACGGAACCGTGAGGCTCCCCGTCATGGGTGACGTCACGGACCCGTGACGTGTGCCGTCACGGCCTCCGTCACGGAGCTGTGGCGTCTTCCGTCACGGTCCCCATCACGGATCTGTGACGGGTCCGGACAGATTCGTCCATCTTCTTCCTCCAGCTCCTTCTCCACGAAACCAGACCTTCCAAACTCCATTTTTGACCCCCAAAACCTCCAAAAAAAAAATAGTACCATAACCTCCAAAACTCCAATACCCTTAATGGGTTTCATCAAAACAACAAAACCCCAATTGATTTCTACTTAAATCAACCACTTTCTTCTCATAAATCAAGCTTTTAACAACACAAACTCAAACCCATAAAACCTAGCACTAGTTCAAGCAATTTCTATGAAACTCATAATCCCAAACTCAATTGAAAGTAGGTTTTTAGATGTTACTTACCTTAGAAATGAAGAGATGATGAAGATTAGGTAGTTTTGGAGAAGATTTGGGAAGAAAAACCATTAAAGGAGCTCCCTTTCTCTTTGCTTGTTCTTCAAGCTTCAATGGAGTTCTCCAACTTCTCTCTTCTCTCTATGGAATTCGGCCAACAAGGAGAAAATGAGCTGAAAATGCTCTTTGGTGGCTCTTAAACCTAATTTGGTAGTGACCCAATTTGCCCCCCTTTCCCCTTTGTCTCTTATGGCCCCAAAATGGGGTAGTTTGGTCATTTCTTTCCTATTTCTTCCCCTCTAAGACACCATGGACACATGTCCATGTGGGGTCCACCTTTACCCCAACATAAATTCAGCTCAAATAATTTAATTTGGTTTAGCCTCTAATTAGACCTAGTTTGACCCGAGTTGACTTTTTCTCAAAATTACACGCTTGGAAGGAAACGACTCAATTAATCTAACTGTAACGACGACTAAGCTTTTTGGGTCCCGGAAAGGTCCCGAATGACTCCCGGAGTCATCGGTTGACTTTTCCGGCGAAAATTAACTTTCGCCAAAAATCACCGGTTCGACCGGGGGCGGTTCTTACACCACGTAACTGTGAAACCCACATCCGAGTAAATGTCTATGTGGACATCCGATCTACTTCTCTGCGAGTATCCAAACTAAGCGATTCAGAGTTGCACGAACAAATTGGTGGACACTCGCACGTGCGTCCACATGCACTATACGGACTGCACGGGCACCTAGGGTCCTCATGGCGGCAATGCGAATTGGATCCTACACTGGGTGGGGCCCGATACCACTACTTGGAATCCGAGCCACGAAGGGATTGGGAGTCGTAACTGGGTGGAGACGCAACAACATAATGCCCCACCCTGACACGACCTTTGTTGCGCTCTTCCCGGTCTGGAGGAAGAGGGTGTTCAAAAATGAGCCCTTCGGGGAACACAAGGTGCTACAGAAAAGACACACCTTGTCTTGTGATCCATATTTTCTTCCATATCTTAGGCACCTCCTTGGCTACTCGAAATCATCTCCACCCCCAGATTATCGAGAGACCAACGTGTGTTTTAGGCGAATCAGGTCCATTCGAGTCAAATGAAACAAATTTCAAAACTGAAAATCGCACATCCTTAAGAGAATAGTAAACCACCCCCTAAATTGATACATAAAATAGACGGGTGGATTAAACATAAGGTAAGCTTTCGAACACGTCCGAAATTATCTCTCACCTTTTGTTTGTTTTTCTGTTTTTCATTATATTTGTATTTCAAGTATGTTTCTAGTTATATCTCATTAATAAAATTCCCACTTTAAGCTATTAAAAAAAGTATATGGATTCGTACCAACAAAACCCTAAAGTATTGTGACTAGTAGTCACCATTTCTTATAACACGACGCTCAACAAATTCTCTTCGTCTTCACATATTTTGCTCGTCCTTCATCAAGTTCCAACAACAACCGTCATGTGAAGAGTTTCCTTTGTTAAGATGAGCTCAATCCCAATATATTTTGGAAAATTACTAATTATAACTGACTAATACAAATAAACGTTGGCAACTAGATCGTTAAGTTTCGATAGACAATCTTTACGTCGATAATATTGATAGCGATCAGCACATACCGGCTCCCGATTTCCGGGATTACTTGATCATCCCAATTTATAAGAAAACAAAAATCATATTATTAATTTATAATTTTTTACTCTATTTATAGAAATTAGATACAATATTTAACATCCATAAAGAGGAAAGTCGGTTTATTACACTGCACGTGTCCCTCACCAATAATCCAACTCAAACACTTGTCTTGTCGTTCCACTCCACGCAGTCTCTATGGGTCCCATTTCATGTAATTACAACCCAACGCAGATTTGTACGGTTGAAATATACAACACCATCGAGTGCAGGATGAAATATCAAAGTATCACTGACCTACTCCGTAGCAGACATGGACCAACATAATACGTCCAATCAAAATAAAGCAGTCACTCAAAACCATCCCTGCGGGTGACAATAAAATATCTGGCGGTTTTAAATTACTGGGGGATTAAAAGGCGGTTCGCATTCTCATAACAGCTCACGTGTAAGTCACGAGTCCAGAGATTTGCGTATATAAATAGCGTCCTTAGTTGTTCGAGAGAGCATGTATGTGTGCAATCCCTAATTCTCAATTTTCCCCCAAATCGAAGAAAGAAACCTAAACAATGAAAATGGCGACAGCGGTTCTTCCGTCCCAGGACTGCGTTCGGGATCGGTTTCGCCACCAGACCCCAGCCTTCGCACCTCCTGGAAACCTTAACCCTAGCCCCAACACTGGTTCCTCCAGATCGCGCCGTCGGAAGAGGAGTCCCGTCGGGTTCCAGGCCAATCGGCAGCAGGTTTCGGAGGGGAGGTCCATGGTGGTTAAGTTTCCGGATCAGAACCTGGTCATGGGCCAGGTCAAGATCCTCAAGCGTGGCGAGGTCTGCAATTTTGGGGGTGTCGTTGTTGACGGGAACCGGAAGGCACAAAAGGGCAAGCCCAAGGCGAGGGTCGAAGGGAAGGTCAAGGAGGTGGATTTGGGTCTGTGTTCGACGGATAGGCTGGGACCCGAGCCCGAGATGATGCAGAGGCAGATCAAGGTGTCGGTCGATGGTGTTTATGCCGGATCGGCAATCCTTGTGTCGCCGCCTCCGAGCTCTCTCCCTGTGCCTGGGTTTTTGGGGAAGCACGGTGCCGCAACCAGTGACCTGCGGCGTATTTTGAGGCTGGATTTGGTGTGATCTGATTCGAGATGCATGTTTCTCACGATGATGACACGAATGACGACGTTTTTCATTTCTGATGATGGATTCGATGGAGATGCGCTTTTCCATTGAAGCTGGTGTTTGTTCGCTCCTGTCTCATGGTCATCCTTTATTTTTTCAAGAGGAACAGGCCTGAGCAGAGCACAGGGAAGTATAGTCTACAATGGGCTGTGGAGGGTTAAGGTCAATTCCTTTCCAAGGTGTTAGTTACTTCTATCCGAAATCGTTTTAGTTACTTAAGTCAGAAATAGTTAAGATTAGAGTAAATGGGGGCTTCATCTTCTTGTATATGCCTGTAGTCGGATTATCTTTAACCAGTTCTTGAACATCTACTAGAATATGGATGTGAGTCTGTGTAGGTCATCTGGGCTTCTTTGAATTTGTTTGGCCGTTTTATATCTTTTGTATTGCTGTAATGGTTTGAGTCAGTACTGTTTGTCTGGCTTGAATAGCTGGCTATGTATTGTAGTGCTCAAAATCATTAAATAAAAGTTCCTAGTTTGATATATACATCCATTTGTGAGTTCAATGATATTTACTCAATGTGCATGCTAAGTAAATCAACTGAAAGGGATTTGAGTTGGCTGTGTTGTTGATCATGGGTTGTCTGCTTTCTTGATAATGCAATTTGGAAAAGCGATGAGACCCAACTCAGTATCTTCCTTGCTGCAATTGTATGCTTGTTCATGTAAATACGGAGTCTGTTGAACTCGTGAGGGGAATGACCAAATGACACCCTAACCCTGCACTTACTAGAACAAGGTGCAATTCCTACATAAGATGTATTCATACTTCCTCATGTTGCAACTAGTTATTTCTGAAAAAAGTATGATGGAAAGAAAACAGCCACCCTGCTTTTTTTGTCTATTAATAAATTGAGATCCAAGTTTTACTTATTAGTTGTGTTAGGGAGAAACATAGTGTAGCCTTTGTGCTTTGCAGGACTGGTGATGATATTGTGTTTTCTTGACAATGCTATTGCTGCATAAGTCTTGGTTACTCATATCCAAATATGTTCATGTTCATTCCTGCTGCAGGTATGCCTAGACTTTTGATTCACTTTAGAATATCAGCTGGATAATATGGGTGTGAGTTTGAGTAGTTATTATTCGGTTCCTCTAAGTTCATATGGATTTTACTTCTCTTTAGGAATTGGTATAGTTTATGAAGGCAGTAGTTTTAACAGTTGTAGTATTGTAGTTCTCAAAATTGTTGGGATAGTATTATATAATTTGGTAAATAGGGCCGCCGTTGTTACCATACCACAGGCTTCTGATTGTTAATGATATATTATTCTCATATATTATTTTTTTCAGCATCTGATTCATTTTACAGGATTTGGTTGCCTTGTGGGGGACTTCATGAATTCATGATCCTGGATTTATTGCTTTCACTTCGACTAATTGTTGAGAATTAACTTCATTGGGAGGAAGCTCCTTCTTTGTAGTTTAGGACCTTGACATGACCTCTCTCAGCCTTTACGTGGAAGGGTGGAATGCAGCCTGATGACTGGGAGTAAACTTCTTCACCATCAACTTCATTGTAATATCTGCCACTATTTTGAACGAGTACTTGTTGGCTCTGACCATTCAATAGTACTTTCTATTAATTGTGGATTTGTTAGTACTATTTGTTTATTTTGGAGGCAAGGGAGGTTTTATTTTGCTTGGAAGTGTAAGTTTGAAGTGAGAGTTGAGGTCAAATCAGGCGTAAGATGGAAATGGGTTCATAGTGAGGCACTGAAAAGGAAAGCCTGAAGAGCCTAGGAAGATAGCTTCTTGTTTGATGCAGGGTATCAGATTCAGTCTCCAGAAGGCAAGTGCTGTCTTGAGTTAGAAGGTATAAATCCAGTCTGGTCACAACAGAGGGCAATTTTTCCATTGACATAGCTTTTGGCTACCTGCTCATCATGTTCATCCTATACTCTATTTCCGAAGAAAATGAAGGAACTTTTCTCTTCTTTTTCTGGTTTGCCGTTCGAGAAAGGTTATCCATTTATGTTTCATACGAATGTAGATATATAAACTTGCAGCACTGGAATTGAGTTTGTTACCATTCAGCTTTCTGGAGTCTGTGATATTTCTTTTGACTGTTCGGCGTTAGCTTCAGCTTCTTTTATATGCCATGTTTAGAACGATCTTGAGCCAGTTCTTGAATATCTCCTAGACTATAGGACGTGGATTTGTGTAGGTCAACTGGGTTTCTTTGAATTTTCGTGGTTTTATATCTCCAGTATTACTGTAATGTTGAGTCAGTATTGTTTGTCTTACTTGAGTATCTGGCTATGTGTTGTATTGCTCAAAATTATGAAATAAAAGTTCTTAGTTTTGTAGATATAGCAGGCTATTGTCACTACAATTTTGTATTTCTACGCATGATATTCACTCTATACGGCTTACACGAAACAGGGGTTCAGGAGATATTACATGTTTCAGCAATGATACAACTGGGATTTGAGCTGCCTGTGCTGGACGGATGGTTAAATAAACCTGTATTGTCTGGTAATTTGGATGATGGTCTTGTACGTTCCTTGACAATGCAGTTTGGAAAAATAGCTTAGCAATTTCACATCTTCCCCGACAAGATTGCATGCCTTGTTAGAATAGCTACCGATTAGTAATTGGCCACGTGTTGTGTGCTTCATTGCTTCTATGCTTATTGCTGATAAATGGGAAATGTTCATTTTGTTTTGTTGTCGTTACATTCCATTTAGGTTCATTTCGTTTTGTTGTCCTTACATTTCATGAGGGGAATAACCAAATGATAGCCAAACTCTCCACATAGTGCAATTCCTGCATAAGATATCTTCGTACTTGCTCATCTTGCATCTAATTATTTCTCAAGGATATGGTGTGGGGTAATGTCATCTTTCAATCTTCCCCTCCTTTTGAGAAAGATTATAGTCATCCCTTTTGTTTAGTCCTTTATTAACTTGGGATTCAATTTTAAATTATTCTATGTTGTAGTTGGGAGAAACTCAGAAGGATACTGGACATTGTGGTGTTGATCTCTTCAGTACTGGTTATTATATGTTATTGCTGAATAAGGCTTGCATATTCATATGTTGATGTTTATTCCAGTAATTGGACTCGAGTCAGTTTAGAACTATCAGCTTCTAAATATGTTTATTCTTGTTGTTGGCTTGTCTTGAGATATATTGCTACGACACAAGTTACAAATTACAGGCTTTCCTCCTCGACTGGGTATTGGGGCACTATCTTCCTCCAAAACCAGTGCTTTCCCCACAGAAGGATCATTTCTTCTATGGGAACCCCCTTGGTTTCAGGTAGGAAGATGTACACAAAGATGGTCATCACGGTAACCCAGCAAGCAAAGAAGAGGAATATCCCATACTTGAATGCACAAAGCATAGAAAGAAACAACTGTGCTATTATGAATGTGAACAGAAGGTTGACTGCAACTGTGATGCTTTGTCCCGCAGACCGTGTTTCCAACGGGAATATCTCACTCGGCACTGTCCACCCCAGAGGACCCCATGACCACCCGAACGCCAATACAAACATGCAAATTACAGCCACCACCAATACTGAGAAGCTCTTGGATAGTTCCTGGTTGTCCCCAAATTTCAGTCCAAGAATGATTGCGACTGTCACCTGGTTTGTATACAAAATAAACTATCAGATGTTTTTACTTGTAAACATTAGTTCCTCATTGTCAATTTACCATTCGTTACCTGACATACAACCATTTGTATTCCTCCAGTGATGAGTAAGATTCTTCGACCAAACCTATCCACCATTGCTATGGAAATCAGTGTAGAAGAAGCCAGAACCGCTCCAGTCAAAGCTGAGGAGTAGAGAGCTGCATTTCCACCAAACCCCATGGTCTGAAACAGGACCGGTGCATAAAATAGGATTGAGTTTATGCCAGTGAGGATCTGAAAGGTGGGCATAAATACAGCCAAGACCAGCTGTGGCCTGTATCTTCTCTGGAGGATGTTCCTAAACGGATGCTCAATTGAGCTTGCAAACTCACTTGCATCCATCATGTCTTGATACTCAGCTGTGACATTTTTGGTTCCTCTGATCTTTTCAAGGACTTGCCTCCCTTTCTCGTGCAGTCCTCGTTCGATTAAGCTGTTGGGTGTCTCTGGAAGAAGTATTCCTCCTATTGTCATCAGTAGAGCAGGAAAAGCAGCCAGGCCTAGAGAGAGCCTCCACCCCCAAGGTTCGAGCTTTTGTGTTCCAAAATTGATCATGTTTGCTGTGAAGATCCCAAGAGTAGTTGCCAGCTGAAACATCATGTTCAGTGCTCCTCGAAGATGGGTCGGTGCCATCTCTGACAAATATAACGGAACTGCCTTAAAAAACAACAAGGTACTCAGACATATGTATAGAATTATTCATTCAAGAACTAGAACTCTGATGAGTAAACAATGTGTACCTGATTTCCAAATCCAATGCCAATACCAAGCATGATCCTGCCCAAGATGAGCATTGCGAGGTTCATAGCAGCAGCATTTAGAACAGCTCCAGCAAAGAAGCTGATCCCACCGCATATGATGCTTGCCCTGCGGCCGTACTTCTGAGTAACAGGAGACGCCACAATCGATGCAACCAAACCAGCAAGGTATAGAGAGGATGTGAATGCTGAAAGCCCTTGGCTATTATACTTGCAGTAGTTGCTCTCATGTGCTGTCTTTTTCTTCTCGTACACAGTATGGAAGAATTCTTTGAGAAATCCATCCATGGATGTAACTCCTCCTGTTGCATAATAACACTTAGGTATTACATTTCCATCTCACAATTCAGTTCATTAATAGACTGCTCTTTTCATGATCATGAACATGACTAGAAAATTGCTAACCAGGTTCATCCCAAAATTGTTACAATCAGTCTCAATTTCTTTCATCAATTAGAACAAAACAACAATTTTTGTTGAAATAAATGATTTAGTTCAAAATCACTGATAAAATTTCATGGTCTTGCCAGGTGCATCAATGCCCCAAATAGCATTGCAATAAAGGTAATTAATCTTCATACAGGATGGAAATGACTTTTTTTTTTCTCTTCCATTTTCCAGGCAACCAAACAGTGGAATAAGAAATTACAGATTCAGCCAAATCTTTGTTCATCAATTAAACCAGAAGAGGAAATAGAGAAAAAGAGAACCTGAAATTCCAATGTCATAACCAAAGATAGAGCCACCAACAGCAGCAACAAGGCATGCAACGATGACATAAGGAGTGACCCTCCCTTGGTACTGCTCTGCTCTCTCCTTTGCAACTCCAGCCGGAGCAAATGACCCTCCAGCCATTTCTTCTTCTTCTTCTTCCTTCCTCTCTCTTTCTCTGATAAAAAAATCGGTAGAATATGCTTTGAATATTGAATTTATGGGAGTAGTTGACTATAGGCTATAGCAGATACACAATCTCTCACGTTTCCCAAGCTATGGCTCAAGTCTTTTTCATGAGTACCCTTTTCACATTTGCAATTCAGATGTCAAAACTATAAGGCCCCGTTCTTATCTGGTTGGTCTCAAACACTTGTTGTATTTGGAAAATACTGATTCCTATAATTAATTTTAATTTTTAATTTTGTATTGGCTTAATGGGGTCTTTAAATTTGTGGTGAAATAATTTTGTATTGGCTTAATGGGGTCTCTAAATTTGTGGTGAAGCTGAACCAAATAGTTGGCATCACTTTCATATGGATAGAGTTCACAATTATTGAGATTGAGGGTTTGTGGTTGATTTGTTTCTTTTTTCATGCAACCCATTTATGACTTGATTAAATGTTTGTGTTTTTTCTGCCTCCACATGATCTGATCTGCTCAATCTCTTGCAAATTAACCACTTGATTATGATGTTGCCTGTTGTTGGTTGTGAGATTCTAACTTTTACAAAGGACATGTTTGAGTTCTAGAATTGATACGATGATGTTTACATAAAGTGATATCATTTCCTATTCAATGATTATGGACTGATTTGGTTGTAATGATATAGTTTGTGGAAAGTTGAGTGGATCATTAGGTCATCATACGAAAGTAGGCAGGTTGATTAGGCAAGTTCCGTAATTATGTTTGACTTGCACGGTCTAATAAATCTAAACCATTTCGAATCCAGTTAGTTATATAAAAATCTGTTAATAAAAAATTGCATACAAATTACACGCATATTACATATTTTTTTGAGCGAAAGTTGCAATTGTATTAAATTTATATCAGAACATCGATGTGCGTCAGGGAACAAGCTCCCGGGTTACTTAGGTTAGACAAAAAGAGCAATGAGTCATTGAACTTTTTTTTTCACTAGAACCGTCACAGACGGTATTTGAGCGCCATATAGACAAGGACCCCATCACTTCTGGGTCTGCGTATCCATTCACTTCATAGGTTTTCCCGGTGTGGGGTACAGGGTCTGAGTACCCTTGCATTGCTTCATTCAGGGTCTGCGTACCCTTTCATCTTCAGGGTTTGCGTATCCAGTCATCTTCAGGGTCTGTGTACCCATTCATAACTACCAGGGTGGTAGTCGTTCATGTGGTCCTTTTTTGTTAGAGAGTCTGTAGCTAGACTCTCTACTTGTACTCCTCTTCCTCCTTGAGAGAGGTTTAATTTAAATATGCTTTGCTGATAAAAAAAATATAGGCAAAGACATAGTACGAAAAAGGGGAAGGGGGCATCGAAAATCAGAGATCTCAATAGCAGTGATGGTGGGAGGCAAAGCATCTGCGTGGGACCCCTCTTAGGGCCGGTCCCCGATGCTCCCCTCCCTAGAGAAATCCTCGATTCTCTGATCGGTAGGCATTGATCCTGCAAAAACAAACTCAAATAAAATAAAAAAGACCCTTTCGACAAGCCAAATCCATAATCGTAAAAGGGGTCGAGGCAGTTGCGGCGGTGGAGGCCAGGGATAAGGACGCGCCGACTGCGGCTGCAGATCCGGCGGTGGCGACTTCAGGGGCGACTCTAGATATGGCGGCGACTTCAAGGATGGCGGAGGCAGCATCAGGGACAACGACTATAGAGACGGAAACCCCCGGGGCGGCAGATTCAGAGGTGCTTCAGGGGCAGCGGCGGCGATTGTAGAGACGTCACTGGCTTCAGGCGGCTCGAAGGTTGGTTGACGCCGAGGTGAGCCAGACGACAACCATAGGAATTGCAGAGGGGGAACCAAACATGATCGGGAGATGCGTCGGTGGTGGTGGGGGAGATTCCACGACGCGGTGGCTAGCGGCGGCCCAAGAGGATTCCTAGCAGAAAAAACTCTCGCAGTACCCAAATGGGATGTGCCTAGGAGAGGAGAGAAGAACCATGGCATAAGCTATGGCAATTGCCATAGCCATACCCATGGTGGTGTGTACGGCGGCAGAGACACACATATTACGTATAAACTAAGCTATATTGTATGTATTTGAATTTAAAATTAGCACAATTTGAGAAAATATATTTTATAATAGCATGGTATTATTTTTATTCTAAAATAATCTAGAATTTTAAATAATGCTTTTCATTTTTTTTAAACAAAAGTAACCCACATGCTCCTCTCTAGTCTCTGCTATGGAGAACTCTACTAGGGTTTCTATCAAGCCGCCGCTATCCACCGCGTCCCTAGCCTTCCCTTGCCACGAGCGACATGTCTCCCAATCTTGTACCAGTCCCCTTCTGCAATCCTCATGACGGTTGACTGGTTTCTCTCATCGATATCAGTTGATCCCACTACTGTCGTCACCGCCTCAAATCTCTATCCTTGATCGGCCTCCACCCCAATGACTCCGCCATCAACGCATCCACTTCCTTGTCCGTCACCGATGCATCCTACTCGATCCCTTTCTCGATTCTAAATCAAGTTAATCGTTTGGGTTTGTTTTATTTTATCTGTTTTCTTTTTTGCAAGGTCAATAATGTGTGAGCTGAAATTCAAAGACTTTTACTGGGAGGGCATATATCCTCTCTTGGCTACTGTTGAGATCAGGTTCGATCTCTCTCCTCATGACTAAAAGAGCCCCCCTTATAGGATCAAGCAGCGTTTAGGCACCATCTTGAGCGATTCTCAACAGTATCAGATTTTAGCCATACCGACTGTAGAGTTCAGGTTCGATCACACTTTTCACGATGAAAAGAGTCCTCACCATGGGAACAAGCAGCGTTTTGACATCATCTTGACTGGTTCTCCACATTTAGATTTTAGTTTAAGAATTTCGATTTCTTTGTTCCGACCGTCTTGTACGGTTATGATTTTTTTAAAAGAGTGTGCGAATAGAAAACTTCAGTTCTTCGTTCTATGTACTGATTATCGTTGATTGAATATTAACAAAATAGTACCTTTCGCTAAAAAAATATATCCCCATTCTAACTTAGAGAGAAGAAATCAAATAGAAACTTACCCTTAACCTAAAAACTATGTGAACCCATCCAAGCCATCCATTTCATAAATGGATGGATGAGATGCAATTAAGTTGTTGGCTGAAAAAACACAACACTTTTTGGTAAGTTGTATGAGCTTTTTAAATAAAACTTCCATATATTTTTTACCAATTTACAAATTTAATCTTTCCCGCTCCGTTTGAACTCCGATTGGTTTCAAACGTGCGCCAATATTTTTATTTTTACAAGGACTTTCTATCAAGACCAGTCATGAATATATTTTGAAGAAGAATTTTTTTTTTATTTTGGGACTGATTTAAAAAAAAATTATATCTGGATGATTTTTATCAACACTGAACACTAGTTTTATCAGCATTGAACACTAGTTTTATCAACGCGGAACACTAGTTTTATCACCTCATTTTACCAAAACTAAACATGATTTTTATCGCCTCATCACTTGTTTTGATATCACCTCATCACATGTGTTTTATCAACATTGAACACTAGTTTTATCAAGACTAAACACTAGGTTTATCACCTCATCACTTTTTTTTATCACTTCAGCACACATGTTTTATCACCCCAACATATGTTTTTTTATCAACATTAAACACTAGTTTTATCAACATCGAACACTAGTTTTATCACCCTGATAAGAACCATTTGTTAGTAAAAATTTACTAATACTGAAGAATAGTTTTACCACCCCGATATAATTTTTTTTCGCGCTTCAAAATATATTCATCAATGACCTTGATTGAAATCCATTGAAAAAATAAAAATATTGGCGCACATTTGAAGCTAATCGGAGTTGAAACGAAGCGGAAATGATTAAATTAGTGAATTGGTTAAGAAAACAAATGGACACTTGTCCACATGGCACCATGCTATTACAATTATGCCTTTGCTTGTGTGAGAAATGATGAAAGTGGTATGAATTTGGGTGGAATTAGGGTGATAATGTGGCATCAATGTGAATGTTGGATCTTAGGATTGTGTGGTTAGGCAGAGTTATCACAGTTTTTAAGATAAGAGGAGTTTTTAGCATAAAAGAGATTTCTAGCCGATTTGTCTTCCTAACTTAGATAAGATAATTCACAATTCTAAAAAATGAAGAAAGTTTAATTCCTCACCCCAATTAACAATATCTTTAAAGTGCACTTCTTCCTGATTAAAAATGTCTTTACCCCAAGAATCCACTTCTTCCTCATTTTACCAATGAAAGGAAAAAGGTAAAGATTACCATTAAAGCATCCCAAGACAACCTTACTATATCCACGTGAATTATAACCCTTGTTTTTTTGAAGGAATTCTTTTAATTTTGTTCACAAATAATAGTGAAATTCTTGCCAAAGAGTAAAAACGGAATTTTGTACCAACCCAAGACCCCTTGACGAAAGAATCCAAAAAATCCGCTTGTACCCTAGAAAAAGTTCTTATATTATTTCTTATTTTCTTGTAAAATCGGGAAACATTCTGTGAGGTCTATTAGCAAACCAGAAAAGGGGATTTTACGTCTTTTCTTTCTTTTGTTGATTAGTCAATACCCAAATTTAAACCGGGGAACAAGGATTTGTAGTCCCCTGCCTTACTGCTCGGCCATGTCGCCAAAAGGATATAAAATAAATGAAAATATTCTCCTTTTTTTTGTTTTGATTGGGTAGAGGGATTCGTAAACTTTATTGTACATGTATCTCGAATCTTAAAGTCTTGCCTAAAAGAAATGAAACATGGGAATTGAGATTGATTGTATAGTCTCTTAAAACAAAAAAAACGTCTAAAAACACCTCTTCCCCTTCTATTGAAACAAAAAATGTGGATTTTCGGTCGTAAAAACCCGATGAGTTGGAACGTTTAACTATTGGATGTAAACTCGCGGACGCTTTTTATTTCAAACCACCTTTACTTAATGGGACTAATGATAGAAGACGATAGACAATCCAAATTGATAGGTGACTAATCGGTCTTTTTTTCAATAATTGTAACTATAATAGAAACGTTGAGTATTTGTAAACCCCAAAACAAAACAGAAAACGTTATGCATATATGGAAAGAAGTATCTTCTTTGTAGATCATACCTTAAGGGAATTCACACAACCGTATCGTGTTTCGATTTTTTCACTGAATAGAAAATCTAAATTTTGATAGAACACAACATGATAGAATTGAGAGGGGGCATGTCTAAAAAAGAGGGAAAAAGAAATACCCCTTTTCTCAGCGAATTCTAAATGGAGTCCGCGAATAGTTGCTAAAAAACTCAACCCCATCTCAATTCCGATTAGTATGTCTTTATTATCGCCCTGAATGGATTCAATTGCGAATTCATTTCTTATTTTCCTGGTATTCCATGGAATTGAATAAAGAATATCTTAATAATGATCGAAATGGAATTCTTTTCTATTCGTTACAAAAACAAACTCCATTGGTCTAATCTAAGTGTCTTTTATATATTGCATGTACGCGACTGTTTCAAATTTCACGTGATTTAGTAAACATAATCGAAATTCCATCATTGGTAGGTCGATCCATATGACTCGATGCATAATGAGTCAAAAATGGGATTTTTTCCCGATAATATGGGGAATTATAAATGTTTGACGATAGAAATGAAGGAATGGCTGTAATACCCGGGCTTAGTCAGATCCAATTTGAAGGATTCTGTAGGTTCGTTGATAAGGGCTTAAGAGAAGAACTTTATAAGTTTCCAACGGTGAAAGGTTTCATGGAGGATTTTCTATAATTTATTTTCAAAATAAATATTTAGCTTTTATATAGAAATATTTTAGGGATAATTCCATCTCAGTACCCTAAATCTTTCAGATTCAATTTAGAGTACCATAAATCTTTTTTGTATCATCTCGGTACCCTGAACTTTCATATGTGTTAGTTTAATACCCGACGTTAACTTTCCATCCATTTTTCCATCGAAGACACTTAAAAAGTCTATAATACCCCTCACTAATAGTCAAATTTTCAAAATCATGCCATTGGTTTAAAAAATCAGTTTTTTTTAATAAAAATCATATTTTAATTTTAAAAACAAATTCTTTTTAAGTTAAGTTTTTATTTTTAAATAAAAAGAGGAATCAGTTTAATTTTTTTTTCCAGATTCTATTTATTTTTAATTTTTTTTATTTTCAATAATTCTTACAATCATATATATATATATATATATATATATATATATATATAGGAGTGTGCTCACGTGTTACCCCACACTTAAACTGTTACCTGTTACCTGATTATGGACTTTTGGATCAACTGAAATCAATGGTTATAAATTCAATGGCATAAAGCTGTAAATAATTGAAACTTCTATTATATTCTTGTAATTCATTAATTCTGAGGGTAGGTATGTAATTGCCCCCTTTAATTTACCCTAACCCTGAAACACCACCACAACCCTCATTTCTGTCCCACGGCCTCTCCCTACTCATATTTCTCTCTCTACAGGAAGCTGCCGCAATCGCTCCGCTCCTTGCCGAAGTCCGCCGCAGCCGCTCCTTGCCGAAGTCCTCCGCCGCCGCTCCTTGCCGAAGTCCTCCGCCGCCGCTCCTTGCCGAAGTCCTCCGCCGCCGCTCCTTGCCGAAGTCCGCCGCCGCTCCTTGCCGAAGTCCGCCGCCGCTCCTTGCCGAAGTCCTCCGTCGCCGCTCCTTGCCGAAGTCTGCCGCCGTGATCCACTTGAAGAAGAAGCTTGCTCTCTCGTCCGCCGCCTTCGTGAAGCCCGTCAACTCACCATCGCACCCCCTTCTCCAGATCGACTACGTTCGTGCTGCTCCAAATCGCCATCGATAAAGTGGGTAAGCTTTAGTAAATTAAGATAATGATTGTTGCAGTTTAATATGGTAATGACCGTTCAGCTTTAATATGGTCATTTTGATCCTACAAGACCACATACAGAGTATCATACAAGGGACCACATATAGTAGCATACAAATAAACTAAGGAACCTATTATGATTTTTATATATTATTACAGTTTCATGGAAGTAATATTATAATTTTTGTTAAGTATTATTATGGATTTGTTTAATTTTTTTTACTTCAAACCAGATTCAAAACTATATAAGTAAGGGGTAAGTTTTTGAAACTATATACCGTTGTTGATTTAATGTTAGACAGATATTGGAACAAAAAAACGATTGATTTTGTAATTATTTATGTAGCTTTTGATGTTTATTTATTGTTGGATTGATGTTGGACAGTAAACACACAAAATTTGGGTTCGGGGAAAAAAAATCACCGGAGCTGGTATGAGTTTTAGGAGTCGGTCCACCGAAGCTAAATTGAGATTAAACATCCCACACCTTGTCGAGAAGTTGTTGGTAATAATGTCTAACTGTTAGTGTAGAGATTTGTAACTATTGTAGTATTATTTGTAACTGTTAGTGTATAGATTTGTAACTATTGTAGTATTATTTGTAACTGTGAGTGTAGAAATTGTAACTATTGTAGTAGAGATTTGTAACTTTGAGGTATGGTAGATTTAACAGGGTATGCTTTCGTAATACTTCGTGTATGGTTCTATAACTCTTCGTGTATGGTACTGTAACTCTTCGTGTATGGTTACGTGACTTGTTATGTTTATTTCCGAGATCTGTAATGATTAGGCTATATTTCTGTAATTGTAAGAGTATGTTTTTGTATTTGTTAGGGTATGTTTTTGAAATTGAATAATTAAGGTAGTTTTTGTAATATTTAAGGTATATATTTGTAATTATTATGACAGATTTTTGTAATATCTATAATTATTAATGTATTATTCTGTAACTATTAATGTATTTTTCTGTAATTGTTATCGTATTTATTTGTACATGTTAAAATATTTTTCTTGTAATGATATAGGGAGTTCGTTATACAATTTTCGAAACATAAATTTTTTGTAATTTCAGATCTAAAATTTTGGTAATATGTGGTATTAAATTATGTAATGTTACACATAATATTCTCTAATATGTTTAAATTCTGTAACACGAATACTTTTTTTGTAATTTCATATATAGAAAATTAATGTAACATTTGATACTAAATTATGTAATGTTGAACGTAAAATTCTGTAACATGTACGAATTTTGAAACGTTCGAATTTTAAAATTGAAATAAGAAATGTTAAAGTTTTGTAAAAATATTTTTTAGAATAAACAATAAAAAAAATTAATTATGCAGTAATTTTTTTTCATGGAGATGGATTTACTAAACTACCCTTTTATTTATTATTCTATTTAATTTGTGGATAATTGAAGCAAAAAATCTATAACCATTAGATTTGAAAATTCAGTGGTCTAGATGTAGGTAACAAGTAACAACTTAAGCATAAGTAACACGTGAGCGTGCCCCTATATATATATATATATATATATATATATATATATTGAAAGCTGAATGTCTCGTTCCTCGGTTTTGATGGAAAAACTAGTTCTGAAAATATCCAGTTTACTAGTTTTGTATATTTGGGTTTTGCTAACTTTTGGGATATCCCAATCATCCAACGATTTGTCCAAATTTTCAAAGTTTTGTTGAGTAGATTCATAAGTAATTTCCTCATTTTGTATTATATTATTATTTTTCTTAGAGGGCGAAGAAGAAGATCCTACGGATGTGGATGAAGAATCCTGCTATTAGGAGCTCTGCGACGGTTCTATCTGAGGTTCCTTGTTGGGTTTTGTAAGCATTAGAAGCCATGGTCATTTGTTGTAATAGGTTGAGGATTTGGTACTCAAACATTCAATCCAAGTTCCACTCATAGATGAATGAGGCTTTGTAGTTTGGTTAGGAAATTATATGATGTTGGGTTCCTATATTGGTCTCATCGTATTCTTTTGGTGCTAGTGTTATAGGGAGAATATGTGAGGGGGACCTAGGAGGTTCAGAGGTCAGCATATCTAACTCTTCAGAATCGGATGAGTTAACTAGGTCTAGAACTTGACACCTAGAGGTTTGTTTTGTATCTTGAATAATATTATGAGAGGTAGAAGACTTGTCTAGTTCACTAAGTTGGTCCGTGATGGTTTTAAGGAACTCACTCCGAAAATTTGCTCTGAAAGCTCTCCTACCCTTAAGCCTTGTACTCTCCTTACATTTTCCAGCAGTTTTTACTTGCAAGCTTTCATTTATTTTCATTAAGTATTATCATGTAAGTATCTTTAGTATTTCAATCAAAACCTTGTTTCATTTCAAATATATTTGTGTTCTTGTTTTAATTAAGTTAATAAATATTTGTTTATGTACTAATTTAATTATTTTCGTTTTAATTTTATGTTCTTGTTTTAATTTTGTTCTTATTTTTAATTTCGATTTAATATTATATGTAATTTCATTTTAATAGTATTTGTGTTCTAAGTAGTTATTATTTGTCATATAATTGTTTGTCGCATATTTAATTAATGTGTTATTAATATTTGCATGTTAATTAGATCATATAATTATTGTTAATGTGTTTTCATTTTGCTGTGTGTTTAGTTTTTCCATCTTACTAAGACATATTTAGTTATTCTGTCATTTAGTATCTTATCTTATATAGTTTTTTTTTTTGAAACGCTTGTCATATATAGTTAGTTTGTCATATAGTAATATGTCATTTACTTTTTCAGTTATTTTAATTAGTATTCATTAGTATTTGCATTATAGTTATTACTATTTGCATGATATTTTATCGGTCACTTGCATGTTAGAATAGTCTAATCTGTCATATAATATTCTGTCATATAGTTTATTGTGTCATATATAGTAATCTGTCATACAGGTTAATCTGTCATTTAGTTTAATTATTGTGTTTTAGTTTAATTAGTGTGTTTTAGTTTAATCAGTGTGTTTAATTATCGTGTTTTTGTTTAAATAAAGCCTCTCTAAAATATTACACTTTTTTTTGAGAACTACTTTAGAATCTCATAAACAAAATAATTATAAATACATCCATATAGGCCTTGTGCAAGTCGCTTTAAAACCCCTCACACGTGAGAGACTAAATACCTTTGTTCTGGCCGCCTTAAGGGATGCCAGGTTTGTTAACTTCGATGATTCCTTACTGGGAACTATCAAATCAAGTCTAAGCAAAGGACCAGTTTTCTTTGATTGTTACCCAGATCTAACAGTCTCTCTTAACGATGCACATCTTTTAAAATCTTTGGTTCTTCAATTAAAATTACATAATTATAAAATGTTGGAGGGATCTATTCCCGTTGCTTTAATCTAAAAAGTCCATTACAAAGCTATGATGACTTATTTTTAACACAAATTATAAACATCGTAGGATAAACGGTCAAACCCTCCTTTTAGAAACCGACCTCTCCAAATCCCACGCTGTAGTACCCAAACCCATCCAATGGAGCGAAGTATCACTCCCTCGGGAATGGATCCTTGACGGAGCAACCAATCCCATAGGAAAAAAGACCCATAGTTCCCCAACCAAACACACAAATTAGCAACATAACTCAATACCAAGACGTAAAGGTAGCAATAAGCTTTAACAGATCAAGGCCTAGTACTAGCTCCCGCTTCTCTGATATATCACGATCAAATTCAGTCCGTTCGGATAGGATCTCTAGAGTTCCCTCAGACCTAGGATTTCCTTATAGATCTAGCGACCCAACCCATTTTAGACCCACTATTTACAAAAAAAAGAGATTCATCCTGTTCATATAACAAAAATTGAAAAAGAAAATAAAAAATCAATTCGACGACATCATCATCTTCTATGGAGAACTCGAAGACGGTTCTAGCTCGCCGTCCCGAGAGCTAGCTCCGGCAAGGTGAGGCGTCTTCCAGCTTCCCAGATCTGGACATCTAAGACCCACCTCCGCTCAGGACCCGTGATCGGTGAAGAGGGAGCCCATGTAGTCGAGAACGACGACAAATCGCTAGTTCCTGTCGCATATCTGCTTCTTGCTTCAGCACAACCCCAACGCCTGCTAGATCTACTCCAGCTCCGTCAGATTTGGTTTTGAGGGCTTGAGTTTGGTTTGGGGATTTTTGGGCTCTCCGATCATATCTCCTCCGGCGACGCAACTCCAACCATGAAGTCGCCGTTGTCGATGGAGAGATGAAGACCACAACCACTCTAGCGAGCTCAAGTTTTTTCTTCTGCAACTAAGCCATCTCCCACCGACATGAACTCTGAGGAAGACGTGGTGGGTTATCGGTTTCTTCTCTGGCACCGGCTTGAGCTCGTCAATGTCAAAGGAGGTGGGCCAAAATATGTGTGCCAAAAACAAGTGTCGATCCCTACAACGGCTTCAAGCATAATTGTCGGTCCAAGATGATCGCCCTGCTCATGAACACCTCGATGCGCTTTTGGACAATTCTTCCACACCCAATATATGCAGTCAAGACTATCGATGCAAACGGGGGGAACCAACTACTTCATTTACACGCAAAAGGTGGGCAATATCATTAGCGTTCGGATTCCTGAGGTATGTTTCCCCAAAGACGTTAATGACGACATAGAAAAACCAATGCATGCACTGAAGCGTCATGGTCTCAGTCGTTTTCAAATACTCGTCCATGCTATCAGCCGATAAACCGTAACATAACATTCAAATAGCGGTAGTATATTTTTTGTAAGTGGAGAACCCAGGCCGACAACGACAATCCACTGTCTGGGTGAAGTATGGATCAAATTCGGATACGCCTCCTAAAAGTTGCGTAAAAACGCACTTCGCCATACGAAGTAGTCGGCCATAAGCCACCCATGAACATCTTGTCAATATCTGAAAATGTAATTCCTTCTCTACTTCACGGGTATGGGGTTCAGGATCCGTTCCTCGAATTCTGTAACAGTTGCCCATAACGACTCCACCATCTCAATCTCTGCCTCCCCGGCCATCTCCCATAACGTGGCATAGTCGACTACGGACGCATCAGACTCGTCAACACCTGAAGAATCCATCAACAATTGAATTCCTCGAAAAGCTTAAACGTTGTAGGAAAAATATTATACAAATAATAGAGAAATACTTGATGGTGTTGAAAAAATGGAACTTCAATGGGTTTTTATAGCAAAAAAAATCGTTTGAACTTGTTAAATTTTTTCCAACTGAATCGGATGACCCAACAACAAGTGACAGATTATGCACCAATAGGCAGATTCTCAGCACCGAAACGATCCACGTGTCAAGCGCTGAATCGGATGGTCAAAGTCGTCGCAATATAAACGAAAGCTAGGACCATGTGTAGAATCGTAGATTGTCCTTTGCAGTGCCACATATTTGACGTGGAAAATGAACACGATTTAACGACTCAACGATCAAACTCAGCTTTTCTGCATATTTCGACGTGCGAATCTGGGCCTAAACGACGCCACTATGGATTCTCTAAGGCATCCACAGTGAGAATATACCGATTACGGTTTACTCTCGGTCCAATTGAACTAAATATTTTCTAATCGAGGGTCTAATCTATTTTGTTTGGTGTACTGGAAATAGACCAATTCGATCTAATGTGGGTCTAAAGCTATGACGATTATGAAAATATCATTCAACAATATGTCTTCGGTTTTTATTTAGCCTCAAACAAGAAACAAATTTATAGACAGATTTTGAGTTTTCAACCTCTAAATTAATGGACAAGAAAACTATTTAATTTAATTTGATAATGCATAACGTGAACTGAATTATTTAATTTCTCGACTTTCTCCTATTCCGTTTCTCCAACTTAGTGGTGGTTCGCCGATAATTCTTAAAATGTACGTTGTTAACATTGTGGGACAAAATGATAAACCTATCCAATGCACTGAAGCATGGAAATAAACTTCATTAAACTAAAAAACCAGGGGACGTCATCAAATGGATTACATAATTAAGTGTACACCACATCACACCAACCCATTCGTCCTCTTCTTCAAGCCGTTGAGAAAGAGCCTATGGGTCGCCAAGTTCTTGGGGTCCATATTGGAGGTATCGACATCTTAAGTAAGCAGAATTCGTGCATAAGAGAATACGACGCAGTGAATGACTCCTGACGGTTCTTCTCAATGTTGGCCAAGCTTTTCGACAATTTCGGGTTAAGTGTCATGTTGGCTGGTACCTTCCCTTTCTCCTTAGCCCTCTCCACTTTTGCCACCTTTTGGCCCTTAGGTTGGCGACCGCGGGTCTAAGACACCCCCCTCGGCCTCTCGTGCGTCGACTTTCAGAATGTCCATCTTATACATTGGGGTGCTAAGGGCAGGTGTTCATGGTGTGTGATGTCCGTCGGTCCCGATGAACTCCTTAGTGGTTGGGTTGAACTCGTTCTCAAACTGATGCCTCCAATATGGCTTGTCTGGCAATAGGTTCCATTAGTGCTTCCATACGAAGAAGTGATCATACTTCTCGATGTACTCCCTTTCTGCATAGGCTATAGTAGATGTGCTTGAACTTCGATCAACACCTCTGAAAAATCTTCACCTTCTTGTTGGTGACTCTCCAATGTTGTTAACAGTTCTTGGAATGTATTGCTCGTTTTGTCGGCCCCGTGCTCCGAGTCTTTCGAGTGATTTATCCATGCACAAAACAATGCTTCATCCTTCAAGTGAGTCCAATTCTGGTACATCTTGGTTGTTGCGGGTTGTTCAACTTTCGACTGTCTTGGGGGCATAGATGCGTATCAGTAGAGGTGGGCGATGGATTCCCAACACGGGCATCCCATTGTGGTCCGTCCCCAAGCTGGATCCCGGGAAGGTTGTTGACCCCCGAAAGGTCGTGCAAATCGGGAGCATTGATGACAACGGATACGGGTTCGAGCCGTGGTACACGGGGGAGCCCAATACTGCCGTATGCACCGGCAAGGGGACGTAATTTTGCTATCAAAACGTTTCCTCCCTATTGCAGAAATAATGTTTCAAATCAAGGACATAATCCCACTCGCACGTGAAGCTAGGAAGCATGTTCGGGTTGTTGGGGTAGGCCATATGTGCTGATGGAGAAACGGAATTGGATGAACTAAAACGGTAGGACAGATGAGTAGCCGGTAACGACTCTGCAAAAACTGGCTTCAGAACACATCTGCAGCATAACGAGGGAGGATATTCTATGGTGTTTTGTCGGAAACGTCACACAAACATGACATGTTTTGGTCGTAGTTCGCGTTTCTACAGCTAGAGATATCACAGGAGAATCTTCTGGAACGATAGTGAACACCGAAGAGGAAGAACGAGCGAGTTGCAGAAGCAGGGAGTTGGTGAAGATGATGGAGAAACAATTGGCCGCTATTTATAGCTGAAATTAACTTTCGGCTTTAACGGTGAAACTGTTTCATTGTCACTTGCCAGCTAGCCATTCGCCAGTGTTAGTTTTGTGCCCTAGGCCAATCTTTTCATGTATGACATTATCATTTATTAATACATTGACACTTTTATTATCATTTTCTTAAATGTTAATTGCGTGAATAATCATCTCCTTCTAAGATCATCAATTACGTGACTTGATAGTAAAACTGTTAGAAGAAAAAGAGTATTATTCCAATGATCCCTGATCATACCGATATACTAAGACTAGTATGATGTTGGCTGATGATCATGTTTTACTGATCATTCATATTGGATATGAAGTCAAATCATAGATTCCATTTAGGGAAATGGTATTAGATGACCCACTGTGAGAATACTACATAGGAACTGTCATGAGTATTTCTCAGTACCGTAATATGACTTAAGTCCTTTGACCTTATAGTCGTAATGGATTTCTACATAGGTGGTTGTGTGTCTTGACGCAGTTCAACGTTGTCTTTAACCGGGCAACAATAAAGATTGTTGTTGAATACATAATTGTCTATGTGAGGAATGTGAGCGATTGATAAGAGATTTGTCACTCATGTAAATATGAGAGATATCGTTTGGTCCCCTTGATAAGTGAGACTGCAGAAATGCATGGCCATGCGAATCGATAATGAGTTATCACTTGCAGTCTACTTAAGATCAAGAAACTAACGATCGAATAAAATAAGGATGACGATCATATGCCTTATATTCGATCGAGATATCGATGACAAAGTGATTAAGATATTAACGGTAAAAAGTTAAATCGGATTGACGATCTTCATACAACTTTGGGAAGCCATAATGTCTTGCTAGAGGCCAATTATGACATGTGGACGAAACGGGGATTTCGGGCTCATTGCCAACGTTGTATGAGCCTATAGGGTCACACACAACAACAAGCCCAAAATCGAGTTGGACTATAGAAGCCAGTTAAGTGAATATAATTATATTTTATTTGATATAATATAAATTTATTCATTTCTCGTTTCTTAATTAATAATATAATTAAATTATATTAGGAAGACAAAATGAAACAAATTTATATATATAAGTATTTATTTCAGAATAAACTTTGGAATAAAACATATATACATTATATTTATTTATTTGATTTTATAATTCAATTAATAATTTTTTTTTGAAGTTTAAAAATTCAAATAAGTTATTTTTGGATTCCACAACTCCCAAAAATATCTTCACGTATCTGATTTCGAAACCCACTTTGTATTTTCGAAGCCAGATATAGTGGTTACGTTTTGAGAGAGGGGGTTAAGAAAAACTAGAGAGAAAAGGAAGAGAAAAACGAGAGAAAAAGGTTTTCTGATTTTTGGTGCTAGCACACAAGGGTTTTGGGAAGCTTGTTGGTGTGGATACCTGAAGAGGACAAATTCTTTTGAAGACGTCTCGACATCGTCAAGCAATCAGAGTGCTCTTGGTCCCTGTCTCGAACCAGGATCGAAACTACAAGAGGTAATCTCCATTCAATTTTACCCCATCATGACTCTCTCCTTCCCCAATTCCTATCACGAGACTCTCTCCTTCCCCAACTTTTGCCACGAGCTCCTATCCTTGTACGAGAAATACTGTATGATCGTTACAGATTCTCACGGAAAGAAGATTGGGAAGGATTCAGGCACTCTAGTTTAGAAGGGACGAATTCCAGTCAAGTCATCGCCGGTGGTACAAGGACCTGGTAGGTCTTCTCCAGCCATGGCTTCGGTGAGGGACAAAGGTTCGACTCGGGAGTTGAGGACGACCAAGGTGAGAGTTTCCGTAAGACTGAGCTCTAGGGCAACCGTGGGTAGCGATAATGGCGACACACGGGGGCGGATCTTCGACACTCTGCATCAAAACATGGTTCTAGGTCTGGTGATAAGAAGCCGAAGGTTCAATCAGATGAGATCTTCATCTGCAATCTACCAGCCCAAACCAAAGCGTTGTGGATTCAAAACGTCTTCGGAGTATTTGGAAAAGTCCTTGCATCCTTTGTTCCGTCCCGGCCAAATCGAAAAGGTAAGTTCTTTGGGTTTGTAAAGTTTAGCTCGACGGAAGCGGCAATTCAAGCCATTGCAAGCTTGAATGGCCTGAAAATCAATGGAGACACTTTGCTTGTCACCGTGGCACGTCGCCGGAAAGGAAAGATTGGGACGCAACCCATTACTCGTTCCGAGAAGTCGATTAGGGATCAACATATTGCGCAGGGGTCTGGTTCTCAAACAAACTCGTTGGCAAAATCGTTGGCGAAATCAAAACAGGTCTCGCCGGAGCCGGAGCCGGAGCCGCATGTCGATGACCTCAAGAAAACGATGGCATCTCAGAGCGACAATCAAGGGATTTCAAATCCTTCACCTGCAATTCCGGTATTAGAATCACAGACAAATCCGGGATTTGTTCGTCATCACACCTGTGATTTGGATTTGTTACCAAATTCAGCAGATTCTCAGCAATTCACGCCTGCGATTACTGAGGATCCAATTTTGTCTGCAACTAGGGAAAAAGTGCCGGTCACGATTGGGCCGACTCATAGTGCATGTCAGGACATGGTTGCTGGCCGGGTGGTGACAAATTCGGGCCAAGCCTTAATTAAGGGTTTGACAGCCAAGGATGATATTTTAGATGGGTCAAAGGGAGCGGCACAGGGTATTGGGTCATCTCCTTTTGGCCCAAATCATCAAACTATGGGGGATGGTGCCAAGTCGGGTTAAAAGACGGTATCATCACAAGATTGTGAGGAGATGGCAGATGTGTGGGGCAATGTCATTCCTCTTGCAGGTTCAAATCCTTTTCCGATTCCGATTACAACAGAGGTAACAGAGGAAGTGGAGGTCAATTTTGATCAAGCATTTCATGCTCGAACTCCTGAAGTAGTCAAGAAAAAAACCAGGAATAAAAAACATTCGCAACTCTGCACTTATTCCATACAAACTCGCACTCAAACTCAGAACAAACAAGAAATTTTAGAGGCACAACGTAGACGAGAGATTTGGAGACATTTTGTCAATACAGGGAAGTTTCCAGACTGATTGTCTCCTTTATCTTTCCTAGATCGCTTGTTTTAATTTCTCTGTTCTTTTTGGAAATCAGTTTGTTTTTGTTGCTTTTCGATAGAAGAGCGGTTTCAATCTCGGGATAATCCCGTTTCGGGTGGTGGTCCCTATCTTTGTAATTTTTCTCAAATTTCAAAGATTAATAAATTCATTGCTTATCAAAAAAAATCTCCATTTAATTTTTCGTATGTCGGTTTATTCTGAATTACATGGATCCGAAAGAATTTCTAGGGATTTTATAATTTCCGCTACGTTTTTGGCACCCTAGAATCCTTCAGTCAGTCAACGTTTTCACGGGCACGTATGCGTCGAATAGACTGTTAGTGTATGCATATTCATCGACGTCTCTTTTCATGCTTGCAAGTTTGACTGATATCTGGCTCTTTTCTGCGGATTCGACCCATCTTTTCAGAGATTTTGATAGATTCGACCGTTCGATACAACCTTAATGTAAATGCTCGAGGAGCTTCCCTTATCTCGGAAGAACTGTGGTCTAGCATAGATACTTAGAGTAACATGTTACAAGGACCTCAATCTTCATCCCGAGAAACCCACCACTGCCCAAAATTCTTCTTACACAACTACACTACTCTTTTTTTTGATCAACAATGCATATTGAAATTAAAACCTCCTTAGAGGATAAAGAGGAGTACAACTTAATCTAGCTATAGATCAAGTACAAAAACCATCACATGAAAACCAACATAACAAAAGGGTAATGAAATGAAACCCCATGAAACAGAACCAATAGTGAAAGAGCTAATGAGGCAGGGCTAGAGCTAATAGAAACTACTGCAACAACTGAAGAGGATGAATGAACCCAGAAGATTAACTGCAGGTGATTGAGATGAAGACCCCAACTTGAGATGATATGAATTGTAGATGTGGTGCTTGCTTGATCCAGCATAATGAGTAGCTCCAATGTCGAAATATGAATGAGTCCTTGAGAGCTTTCCTCTGGTCTTGAATGAAATGAAATCTGCTTGAATTGAGATGAAAAGAGTGTTGCTAGTAGAACCACGGCAATGAAGATGAAAAGCCCCGAGCCTTTGAAGCTTGCTTGAAAGATTGGGCTCTGGTGAAGTGGATGAAAGAATGAAACAGATGAAAGGATCCAAAGCAGGGAGATGAGCTTGAGGTCTACATGATCAAGATGAAGAAGACAGAAAACCGAAAACACCAGCCGAGACAAAGGAAACCTAGAAACCCTACCTAGAAGGATAAATCTAATCAAACCCGAATTACCATCTAACCCTAATTGGAGGCTTCTGAATGGGCAAACATGCCCTGAGACTCGTCGGCGGCCTACCCCTTGACCGGCGAGCTCGACCCTCACAAGGCCGAGATGAAGCGAAGACAACCAGAAAAGAGAGAGAGAACGGGTAGGAGAGACATATCCAACCAGAATAAAGAGTCAAGCTTACCCAGGAACAGATCTTCCTTCAGATCTTCAACATCAGAACACTAGCCCTGTCCTCCAGACGCTTCGGCCAACCCCAAAAACGCTCACTGGAGGACAGTACTTCTACCGAGGACTGTCCTGCGTCAAGATCTGTCCAATCTGAAACCCTCGTCAACGGCTGGAGAGGGAGAAACTGGAGGGAGAAGCGCCGCCCAGCAACCACCACGAACCGGTAGTGATCTTCAAAGATCCGCTTCAATCCACCCCAAGATAGCATGGAAAAGAGTCCCACGACCGGAAATTAAAGACCCACCGTCGACGACGAACGACCGCGAGCCACGACGACAAGCCCGGGCCAAATCCACCACAATCTTAAGCCGGAAGAGCTTAGAAATGCGTCCCACCCATGGATTTCGCATCGAACAGAGCCACCAGAAGTAAGTCGGACGGCCTAGCAGTACCGAGAGAAGGAGACGGAGAAGGGGTAAGGTAAAATTGAAAGAGGGTTAAGAGAGAGGGAGGGGAGGGGAACCGAACCCCGCCGGCGACGCGCCCAACCGTGACCGAGGCCGCCACCGGCGAAAAGGGGACAGAGCTAGGTTTGGGGTGAACAGGGAGAGCGTTTTTTTTGGGGATGTAGAAAAGTTGATGATGAAGGTGGATTCTTGTATCAACTACACTACTCTTCATTCCAACCAAGCTCATTGAGATTATTTTTTGCTTATGTAAATTTTTATTTGTCCTGGTCAGTCACGATTCACAACTAAACGTCAAAAGGTCGGGGTTGAAATTTACATATATATTCTCAGCAGGATGTGGATGCTTATACAAGACTGAAGAAATAGTTTTCTTCAAAATAAAATAAAAACAGAGAGCAAGTAGAGCTTTCTGTTTGGTTTGCGAGAAACAGAGCTGGAAAAGGAAGAGAAAGGGGAGGGGGAAATTTGCTGAGCGGTTATTTTTAATTTTTCCCGGAGAGTAAATTAGTAAGATTTTTGAAACATTGAATATTAAAAAAGCTCATCCAAATGGATCA
This sequence comes from Erodium maritimum, assembly GCA_963921825.1. Lineage (NCBI taxonomy): Eukaryota > Viridiplantae > Streptophyta > Magnoliopsida > Geraniales > Geraniaceae > Erodium > Erodium maritimum. Next base: position 47,355,665 of record OY997596.1, on the reverse strand, counting down.
ACAGTGGCTTAACAGCCAACCAAGTGACCAACACATACACATACGATCTCATGATCCAATCTCAGCTTCCTCCCTCCACCTCATCCCTCCGCCTCCGACTCGCCGCCGCAACTCTCCGGAACCCTCCAAGGCTCCACCTTCCGCGGCGCTCGCTCCTCCTCCTATCCACCTCCCTTTCAATTTCATCCACCGTACCGCCTTCCCATGCCTCTCCTGCTCCTCTCCCGGACACCACCATCACCGACCGCGTCTACATGGACTTCAGCCTCTGCCCCAACTACATCAGCCCCGACCGCACCGTCTCCGACGACATAGTCTCCCTTTGCTCTGAGTCCGTTCCCATTGGCCGCCTGGTCCTCGGACTCTACGGCCGCCTAGTCCCCGTCACCGTCGCCAATTTCAAGTCCATGTGCACCGCCTCCAACCCCAATGGCTCCACCTACAGGAACACCCTCGTCCACAAAATCTTCCCCGGCCAGTTCTTCCTCGCCGGCCGTCAGGGCCGCCCCGACAAGGGCGAGGTCCGCCCCCCTTCCGATCTGCCCCGAAACACCGAGACCGTCGATCCCCGTGCGTTTTCGCTCTCGCATTCAAAGGGCGGCCTGCTTTCTCTGTGCTTGTCCGAGAACGATGACGACGATCAAATTAAGCTCGACCCCAATTACAGAAATGTGGAGTTCTTGATCACCACAGGGCCTGGTCCCTGCCCCCAATTGGACACTAAGAACATAGTTTTCGGTTCGGTGCTTGAAGGTGAGTCTGTGATTTTCTGTTGCAACTTTTTGGAGATTTGGATTGGTAAATCAGTTGCTATGAATTCAGCTTTCTATGTGTATGAGAGATGTGGCATCGGCTCAAAATCAGTATTTTTTTTAGGGTTCAGTATCGAAACTTACTCTTAAGTATTGGTCACGAACACTACACTACCCACGTTTTCAAAATGAACACTACACTACCTTAAGCATTGGTCACACGATTTTGTTAGTATAAATAGACGGAATTTTCCATTCTGTTAGTCATATGACCCAAAGTGTCATATAATGGATGGTAAAATGACGTTTCCCCTTAACTCTATGACCTCTACACATTTTATAAGGAACATTACCATTGTACCCTTGTTATTGTTCCTTATAAAATGTATAGAAGTCAAATACTTAAGGGCAAAAAAACGTCATTTTACCATCCATTATATGACACTTGAGGTTATATGACTAACGAAATGGAAAATTCCGTCCATTTTTACTAACAAAATTGCGTGACCAATACTTAAGGTAGTGTAGTATTTATTTTGAAAACGTGGGTAGTGTAGTGTTCATGATCAATACTTAAAAGTAAGTTTCGATATCTAACATTTTTTTTATATAGATTTGGATGGGTAAGTTTTGGTTATATCTGATGAGTTTGGGTTGATTATAAATCCAGTTTTCCATTTGCTTAACAGAAACTTAGAGCTTAATTAGCATTTGTAATTTCAGAATGATGACCCTAAGTGTTGTGCTCTTGCTCTATCATTAGATTTTTATTGAAATAAAATTTGCATTTCTGAGTCTGTGGCTTGGTATCAGTTTGGGTTTCTTTTTCTTCCACAAATTAGTTAGTTGATGCATTGTGAGTTGTCCGTCTTGGTGTTTTTATTATCCTTCTGAAACTATTGTTCAAATGCCAAAGATAGGCCGGTCTCATGAACTATATATAAGGGGTTCAAGGGGCATATGCTATCAACTATGAGGCTTTCTAGCAAAGTGCATAGTTGATTTTATAAGGAAGTTAGATTAAGAATATCTTTCCTACTTCTGTTGATGCATTTTTGCCACTTCCATGCCGTCCTAAAAGGCTAGGAAGTTTCTTTCTACAAAGAGCTTCTCCTATATCCTGCATTTTTTAGAATTTATGAAGATGATGTTCATTCAATCAGTGTGTTCGCATCCATCATTATCTTGAGCAGGGTCGGCCCAATGATATTTGGGGCCTTAAGCGAGAATTTGATCGATATCTTTTTTTCCTATAAAAATTATAATAAGAAAATAATTAAATTTGTTCATAGAAGTATTATACTAGATCATATTGAGAAAATAAGAATCATCGTCTATTTATAACACTAAAAACTCTAAAATAAGTGACGGAGATTAAAATCTAACAAGACACCATCGATGGATAGGATTTAATGTCTAGAATTCTATATATTAAAAAACTCAAATATTCAATATATTTTCATGTCAAGTTTAGATATAATAGGTTCAGATAGTTCTAGAAAATTACACCAAATTATGCTAACTTATATGTGAACTCGTGTATAGATATTTAGTATCATCATATTCTAGACTCTAACTAGTATTAATCATATATAACCAAAAATAAGAAAACCGTCATAACCGACATTAACAACGCAAGGTAGTATCTAGGTGAGAATTTTCTAACACTAAAGGCATTCGGTATCGAAACCCACCAGTTAACTAACACAAACAAAATATGACACGACCAACACATTCTCTTGGTTACCTCATCATATATGTCCAAGTTCATTTAACTATTGTTGCTCTTTAAAGCTTAAAAAAGCTTATAAACAAACTCGTGCATATTGATCCTTTTGATTTGTGACTAAGAAATCACAAACAAACAATCATTCATGCTCATGCCTTTTGTTCTTTCCTCTTTGTTGAGCATCTCTATTTCTAGTGTGTAATAATTTCTCTGTAGTATGGACTCTCCGTTGAGCATCTCTATGTCTATGATTGGTAAGCATCTCAATCTTTTATGAGTAAATCATTTTCTCTAAAGTATGGGCAATACATCTCCATATGATAGGTATATAAAGTTATCTATACTATTTGTATTCTTTAATCATGAAATGAAACTTACATACGTATTGCATTAATTTTTGAAGAGTTTCTTTTTATTTTGACTTGTATTTTAGTCAAGTTAGTCTTGGTTTCTTACACAACCTTTACCGTTTGTAATGTATATTAGTACCCCCGAGTTTCAATACTGTTAAACCCAACGAGGTTGATGCTTCTAGTCCATGAATTCCACATATTATTCTTCGATAAATGATCCTATTTTTTTACTAAACATTTTAGTACAAAGCTAGGACATTCTAGCACAAGTTATTAATTATGTCATGTTTCTCTTCCAATAAGACAATATTGATATTCTTAAAGACTCATCTTCAGATACATATCTATATTTTAATGTCTAAGAACTTTATTTATAAAGTATCAAAGAAGTAGATATATCAAATTAATACTCATTGGATTTCCTGTATGTTTGCTTCACATTTTTTTACTCTGATCATAAAAATCTATATTCAATAATGAATTTTTTTCTAATTTCAATCTGCGGCCTTAAGCGGTTGCTTAACTCGCTTAAAGCTTGAGCCGGCCCTGATCTTGAGAGCTTCTATATCTCGTTTTAGTTTTAGAATATTGTAATTTGTGTTTGTCTACTGATGATCGTGAGTTGAATTGAATTTCAGGGTTTGATGTTGTGACGACTATAGGTGCCATTCCGACATACAAACCGGGTGAAAACATCCGCCAGTTTAATGAGCTAGCTGAGTTTTTTGGAGACGAAAGAGCCCAGAACGCTCGTGGCACGTGGAACGCGCCTCTTAAGACCGTTTTTATCAGTGGCTGCGGAGAGCTCAAGGTCACAAAGCCTTCCCTTTCTCCCAACCTACCCTGATCTATAACCTCTTCTTTCCTTAATGTACCTCCACACACAAATGAATGTCTTAAAAGTACATATATGTATCAGAGTCTAAGAACAACCTGCATTTGATCAATTAAATCAGGACTAATCCGTCTCCTTTACACGCTCAGAATCACCCAACTTCGTATAGACAATGAACATAACTGTACAATTGTGCTCCAAATCCAAACAAGCTTGTACTGATATCTTTAATAGTCATAGAGAACCTAGGTTTCCCCATGAATGTCTACTGTCCAAATGATCCTTATGGAAGAAAGACCTATATATGTGCTAGTTTTGGTTCAAGGCTCCCCCAATCTGCTCTAACTTTATCCGGTCTTGATTTGGCGATGGAGAAGAGCTTGTTGTCGTGGTCTCCATCCACGATGAAAAGAGGGTCTTGATCAACAGATGAAAAAGAAGACAATGAAGATAAGAGAAGAGATAAGAAGGGTAATAGGGTTTAGCAGATGATGAGGAGAAGCCAACGATTATTCGACATAAGGAAATGGTAGAAGGAGAAATTAAGGGAGGGATAAAGGTTAGTGTTTAAGTAGGAGAAAATTGTTTGTTTAACTTCCAAACAAAACCAATTTTCAACCTCTAACCTTTATTTCTACTTTTTTTAGAAAGTTACATTTTCACTTTTATTGAAATACTTATATTACCAAAACCCTCATGAATTTAGGTGGATAATAAGGAAAAAATCGAACTTCCTTTACTGAATGAAGACTATTTTGCAAAGAATCTAAGGAAGGAGGTTATGAAACAAAATACATTATAAATAAAACTATTCTAGAAATTTGCCCGTTTAAGTAGGGTATATAATAGAAACAACAACGGAGTAAAAGAATACTAAAGAGTTCAAACGTAGAACACCTACAATGGTTGTTGTAGGAGGAGGCTGAGGAGTTGTCGGAATTTATGAGGAGAGAAATAATAAAATAATCAAATATGAGGAGAGAGAGTGTTGGTGGTTGTGAGATCCTATAATGGCTGGAGTCGTCGATTGAAGACATTTTTTAGGAGAGAGAATGCTATTTGCTCTTGCTACTACACCAAAACAACTAGTTTTTAGCCCACCCATTCTGGAGAGTGGTTGTAGGAGATAGTTGTTTGGGTGAGAGAGAAACTCAAACAACTCCCCAAACAACTTTATAAGAGCATCTCTATCCCTAGTTGGTGGTAAGGCCGGCTATTAGAATAAAAAATTAATATTTCAGCCGTCTAACAATTAACACCAACAGTCAGCACCCTCCAATGCTAAAATGGTAAGACTGATGATAAGGCTGACTATTGGAATAAAATAATATAAATGAAAGTTAATAAAATAATTAGTAATGAGATATTAATGATTTTTTTACAAGATTAATATTAGTGAAAGTTAATAAAAAAATTAGTAGTGTGATATTAATTATTTTTTAAAAGTAATTAATAAAAAATTACAAATAGAATTTATATAAAAAAGAATTTTAAAAAATAAGTTATATAAAAAAAATTAAAAAAAGAATTAATATAAAAAAAGAATTTTAAAAAAGAATGTATTAAAAAGAATTTATATAAAAGGAATTAATAAATAAAAATTTAAATAGAATTTATATAAAAAATAAAGTTAAAAAAGAATTTATATAAAAAAAGAATGCATAAAAAAGAATGCATAAAAAATAATTTTAAAATAGAATGAATAAATTTTTTTAAAAAAAATGTAAGAAAAAACTCTTAGCGCTGGCAGTGAGCGCCGGCTATGAGTTCACCACCAATTACCATCGCCATCAATATTTATATAATTTCTCTCTCTTATTTTTTGCTTTTCTCTCTTACCACGTCTTACCACCCATGTATTGGATATGCCCTAAGATAATATTATTGTAGATGCTCTTAGTGGTGTTTAGATATTTCGGGTTTATATAAATTTAGTCGGGTAGTTTAGATGTACAGGGCTTTTTTTTTTGAAAACTAGATAAATTTTATACTTATATAATTTTTTATTATAATATAATTTATACTTTTAAGGATGGAAAAGTTAGGGGTAGGATTTACCAGGTTCAGAATAGTAATTTTGTAAAATTACAAATAATTTATGGTTTAGGGTTATGTTCATTTTCCAAATTAAATAGTGAGAGTTGGGTTTAGAATATTTTTTTTCCCGATAGGAAAATGGTAGATCTTATATTAATATTTTTAGTGTAATACATAAATAACGGGATATATCCTTACAATCAAGATTTTACTTCGGAACCTCATCAATGCTAGGTGTACCATCATTCTAGGCTATAGACACAACTCATATCGACCAAGCTAGAAGAACAACAATAACAACAAATGATCAGACCAGTAAAGTAGAGGCAAGATTCTAAAGCCATTTCGAACGGTTGTCTTGACCTACTGAGGTATGTTGGGGGTACTTCTCTCCCTAGGTAATATGTCTAGACCAAATGACCACACATATGGACCAGGAAGGGACCCCCTTCACTCTGCGGTACTCGAGACCGCTAATCATGGATCTTGATGAGGTTGTTTTGCATCCTTTTTCAATACTCCAGTGGGTGGGGAATGATGATCCTCATTTGCGTCCGGGTTAAAGTCCAATAGTTCAAACACCCTATTCTTTAAATAGTCTTTCGAAACAATGAATCTCTTATCTTTGTCCCTTGTTAACTCTTTAGCATTCTTTTATCTTCGGGGTCTTTGGGGTGAGTGCTTATGTAGGTGTCCTCGGTCTTTCCCTAAGTTATGAGAGCTCCTCGGGTTTACTGGTGATTATCTTCATCCTTGAGTCGGGGAAAATGCGACGGGTTGTGTATAGGTGGCTCTTTAATGAGTAGCTGAGGTAGTGATTATGGCTCCTTTGCTTCCCGAGGTGGTGAGATGCCCAAGACCCTGGTTGGGGCACCTAAAGTGATGGAAAACAACCGGCTCTGCTACCAAGGTTGTCCTGTTTCTCGACTACCCCAGGTTAGGCAAGACTGTAGGTCGGGAAAGTATCGAGGATAGGTTAGACATCCCTTCCCGTGTCCTTCCTGCCCCGACGTCGAGGCATGCTTAAAATTTGGATCATTAGGCAAAACTGTAAGTCGAGAACCCAATGCCCTTCAGTTTTGAGAGTTGAACCTCGTCCAAAAATCGGTTGCGATGGGATAGTAGTGCACCCCCCCCCCTCCCCGTGATATGGTTTCCAAGTAGGACTAGTAGGAGTGTCCTAGGCGACCACATCTGTAACAAAAGTCTGTTAGTTTTTTTTTTATACTGAAGTTGGACAATAATGGGCTCCTTTAGACCTTCTAGTCGAAGACAGAGATAACGATGGAGGGGTTTGGAGATATTGAGCTCTACCCGTAACCATAGGTAATCATCAAATCCTCAATGTCGAGCTTAGACCTAATCTCAATACTTCATGAAATTAATATGACTTATGATTGCTTACATAAGATGGAGAGAGCTTCTCTCTCAGTCGGTTTTAGAGCTTTTTGTCCCTCTTGATGTTCTCTTTTTCGGGCCTCATCACATTCACCCACAATTGATCCACCCCCACCACCTCCTCCTCCATATCCTCTGACAACCATTCTTCAAACCCCTTATGCTATCTCACAACTGTTTGCGGTAACTTTACTGTGGCCCCACATCTTCTCCCTTGATCTACGGACCACTAGTTTCATCAAGAGAAAGAAAATGGTTTCGGAGACAAGAGAGGGCTAGACCCAACCATGGTGAATCCATGGATTGGATCCTTTCAGCCCCCGATCTGGCTCATGGAGATTGGGATCAACGGCTGGCTTTGAAGGTGCAGTCGACGATGGAAGTCGTGTCTCCATAGTATCAGCAACAACGGGTGGAAGATTGATGAAGACATTGTGCTATCGTGGATCAGGAATAGGATCTCATGTTGGCCCAAATTACTCGGCGAGGTTTGTTACGCATACACAACCCCACCAATTCCAATGAGTACCAGATGGAAGAACGGGTCGTTGTTGGGGAGACATGTCCCGTCCCAATGGTATCTGAAAGATTTCGATCTGGAGTCCCCTCATTTTCTTGGGGAGCTATTTGGATGTCTGGCATCACCTCATCTCTTCCAAGAGTCTCCACCGATGGACCAACGTGCTTAGTAGGCAAAACCGGTCCATTCGAGTCGAGTCAAGAAAAATGCAAACTGTGAGAATAGCACGCCACCATGGGAATATGGATCCACACCTTAAGCACTCACTTGGATGAGACGAACATTTTCATTATAGGGATAGCGTTCCGGACATGTCCGAAACTATACCTCACCCTTCATCTCTATTTTCAAGTATGTTACCACTTATTTTTATTGCATAAATTTTCTTGTTTACCCTAAAAGAAAAATCTCAATACTTCACAAATTCAATAGAGAAAATAGGTCAGAATAATTAAGGTTAATATCATAAAGTTACATACAACTATACCCGATTAGTAGATAACACTCAAATGTATCAATTTTTCATCCGGCTCATGTATGTTTTGTAAAATTATCCATGCTAGTTTTCTATCAAAATATATGTTATTTTTCATTTATTTTTAAATGACAAAAATACCCTATCAGTTGTAGCCCTAATATCAACCATGACATAGAAAGAGTTATGAAAATGCCATTATACATATAAATCTATTTTTTTATTTCTTATTTTTCTTTTGATGTTTTTTCATTTTTCATTTTAACATAATAAAAGAGGAAAATACTTATGTATTAATATTTATGTTTACATTTTCATTTCTAAAATTCATAATTATTTTTTAATTTCAGATTCAATTTTCTAAATTCTTTATTAAGATTTATTTTTACACTTTTACCAAAATAAAAAAAAATGAAAAAAAAATGTTCTTTCTTCTTCTACGACCATAACAATTGGTGTGAGGACGAACACGGACACTGGTGTGGGACGTCACTGTAATGAAATCCTCGCGAGCATCGCATAAGCACGAAGCTCAAATCTGGGCAGAGCAACGCAAGCCTCGCAACACTCCCACCAGATCTACTTGTTACATCATATAACTCGGCTTGAAGAAGAAGAACGTCGGAGAACTCAAACTCGATCCAGTCTGGAAATCCAGTCCGACGAGCAAATCTGGAGTTGGAGAAACTCTCGCTGGCAACACATCGTTTCGATAGAGATGAGTAGTTGCTCCACAACCTTTCTCTCCTCCCTTGTAGATCTGATTTCGGGTATAAGATGTGTAAAGATATGGATATATAAGACTATCCACAATGGAATTAGACAGATTCGATCTAATTCCGGTCTATTGAGGTTAATTTTTTGGAAAAGTTGTGCACCCTTCGAATGAATTAGACCTGATTCGTGGGTCTATTTGAAATCGTGTCACAATGTAGAATTAAAATTGAAAACATGTTCAAATCGATGTGTTTATCAAAATACAAGAAGACCCGACCCGACCAAAAACCATTTATTAGTATGTTCAAATCGATGTCATCACATTACACGTGCAAACTAACAACTATTGCCTATCGCAAACCAGCTTCTCGGACTCGAGTAATCGGTCTGGGGCGTAATATGATGGACGACTTTAAATTGTTTTCTCGGTATTTCATAATCAAAAATGGCAAGTGACGGGGATTCCCTTATGTCATTACTCCAAGAACACAACAAGTAATGTCACGTGACCCTATAGAACAAACAATCACGAGACTCAACTTTTTGTGTCTTGAAGCAATGTCATGAGGTAACCAACGCCACTCATCATTTTTTTATTATCAACAACTAAGAGACAATTTAAAGTTGTCTTGCACATTACACCTCCAAAAAAAATTACAGGTCCTCCACCGTTCCTTCCTCCGCCGTCCTTTATTGCCAGATGTTGAACCTATATTGTGCGATGGGGAACCTTCGAGTAATGGCCCGGGAGGGCTATTCTTTCCATAGCTCTAACCACAATTTTAGCTCCTCCAGTCAATGGGTCCGCAAACCTCTATTGCCAAAGGTTTGGAACTTATTATTTCCGACCCATTGACGATCGACTCGATTGCTATCTTTGATTGCGGTTGTGCCTACAAATGCATCCAACTTGGATGATCCCGTACGAGAATCCACCAATGCTGCCAGACAAACTCGTGGTCGTATCTCTCGTTGTACACCACCTTAGCCATGTGCATCACCTGCTCGTCGGTCGAACCGGGTTGGTAAATGCGTTTCATCTCCGACCAACACTCATTGAAGCTCTTCACCTTCTGATTGATGTAGGTCCAATGGTACTGGAAATTTTCGGAAGACCGTTCAGTCATGAGGGATTACCGGGTCACGTGAGCTAACTCCCCCCGTATGGCATCCCAAAACGCATCGTCGGATTCATCACAACCTTGACCGCATGTCTGAGCCATGCACACACCAAGGCAGATTCCTCGGGACGACTCCATTTCCGGTACATGCGTATCATTGCCGACAGGATGACGTTCATCCGTGCGTACAAGACCATGAACGAGATTTGAGTTCCCGGTTCGGTGGTCGTGGTATGGGCGGCTCGAGCTTGACCCCGACACTGGGGAAGAGACTCGGAGAGGAGTGTCATCGACCATGGGAAGTGATTCGGGCGGCAGATAAACGGGAAAAGAAGAGGAGACAGTGGCGAAGTAAGGCCGGTGGAGAAACGGTGGTGGCGTAACTTCTGTGGAGACACCTTCGCGATGTTCCTGGGAAATAGGGGGTGGCAGAAACGCGATGTTTAGGAAAATTGCGTCGGGAGGTATGGAAATTTGGCGATATTATCGGAAGTCGAAGAAACAGATTGAGAGAAGTAGTGAGGAAGATGAATCGAATGGTCTTTTTATCGCAGAATCGTGCCACGCGGCACACTCTGGTTCGCTGGTCACGATACGGGTGTGCCTCATATCCGTCGATTCGATGGGTCGCTGAGTCTACAAGACCCTCAACGTCGCATCTGCGCTTTCGCAGATTCAACGCAGACCAGACGCAACCACTGAGATTCGACGCTTGTTTCCAATGCCACATCAGATTCGACGCCTAAACGACGTGTTGTTTCGACGCCATTGTAGATAGCCTAAAGATGGGTAGAGATGTAGGTTATGTTGGATAAATTTAGATATGTAGATATGAACTCATATTATAAAGATAAGGTAGGGGTAGAGACGTAGATATGCAATATTTTTACTTTATTTTATTCGTTAACGATATTATTGTCGTTTTTTGAATAATGAAGGGCACCTTTTATTTTTTAACGAAAAATTAACAAAAAGTCTAACATTGATAATTAGAGGAGAAATCTAATAGAAATCTCTCTTATCCTAAAAACTGTGTGAACCAATCCTAGCCATACGCTCTTAAGATCCAACATTCACCATAATGTCACATCATCACTTCAATCGCACCCAAAACTCACGCCACTTTCTTCCTTTCTCACACAAGCAAGGGTATAATTGTAATGGTATGGTGCCATGTGGACAAGTGTCCATTTTTTTCTTCAACAATTCACTAATTTAATCATTCCCGCTTCGTTTCAACTCCGATTAGCTTCAAAGTTGCGCCAATATTTTTCTTTTTCCAAGGGATTTAAATCATGATCAGTCATGAATATATTTTGAAGCACGAAAATAAAAGGTTATATCGGGGTGATAAAAATGATGTTCAATGTTGATAAATTTTCACTAATAAATGTTTGATATCGCGGTATCTAACTATTGCTAAATGTTGATAAAAAAACATGTACTAAGATGATAAAAAAACAATTAATGATGTGATAAAAAACATGTATAAATTTGATAATAGGTGTGATAAACTAGAGTTTAGTGTTGATAAAAAAAACATGTGATGAGGTGATAAAACACGTGTAATTTAGTGATAAACATAGTTTTAGTGTTCATAAAAAAACATGTGATGGGGTGATAAAAATCATGTTCGGTTTTGGACAATGAGGTGATAAAACTAGTGTTCAGTATTGATAAAACCAGAGTAAAGTATTGATAAAACCAGTGTAAAGTGTTGATAAAAATGACCTAAATATAATTTATTTTTAAACCATCCCCGAAATAATTTATTTTTTTCTTGCTTTAAAACATATTCACCACTGATATTGATAGAAATCCCTTGAAAAAACAACGATATTGAAGCAAGTTTGAGGCCAATCGGAGTTCAAACGAAGCGGGAAAAATTAATTCATGTTTAGTTTTGAAAAATGATGTGATAAACCTAGTGTCCAGTGTTGATAAAATCAGTATAAAGTGTTGATAAAACCAGTGTAAAGTGTTGATAAAAATTACCCAGGTGTAAAAAAATTTTAAAATCAGCCCCAAAATAGAAAAAAATTTCGTGCTTCAAAATATATTCATGACTAATCTTGATAGAAAGCCCTTGAAAAAGCAAAAAATTTGGCGCAAGTTTGAAGCCAATCGGATTTCAAACGAAGCGGGAAAAATGAAATTTGTGAATTGGTAAAAAAAATGTGATAGTTTTACCAAAAAGCCCCTACAACTTACCAAAAAATGTTGTTTTTTCAGTCAACAAGTCAACAACTCAATTGCATCTCATCTATCCATTCTTAAATTGGATGACTTGGATTGGTTCACACGGTTTTTACGTTAAGAGGTGGTTTCTATTTGATTTATTCTCTTGATAATTATACGATATATAACTGAATAAAACATTATATATTTGTATATTATGTAATAGTAGCGTATAGTTATTCGTCCGAATAATAATCGCTTTTTGCAACAATCTAACGACTTCTAACTTCTTTATTTTGTGTTAATGCGGACGATGCCTTACAATCCATGCTCCAATTGGTACACATGTCGCCTTTGTCTTCCAAAATGATTATTATATTAGAACATGTTTAGAATGAGTTAGGCTATCCACAGTAGCGTCGAAACGAGGTGTAATTGCGTCGTCGAATTGTACGGCGTGAAGATTCTGGCCGTCGAATCTATGCTGAAGATTATGTTCCTTGTTGAATATTTGAAACCCCCGAATCGACGTCGAGGAAACCGTAGATTCGAAGGGCCGTCTAATCGACGGATTCGGGCCTAGAAAAATCGGGCCCATCGAATCTACGCTCGACGCATGGTAGCATTTTAGAACACTGAATTCAATTTTCGGTCTTTATTATCTAACGCCCAAAGCGTCTTCCTCAAGAATCCTCTGCAAGTTCAGCACAATGCCAACATTTCTCCAACCGTTCGATTCCCCAACCAACGATTCAGTCACCCTTTTTCATACCCCCGATTTTCCTCCGAGCTCCTTCGTCTGCCCCGTTTCTCCGTCCGACTTCATCCTCTGCGTTTCTCCGTGCTGATTCGTCGTTCCCGTTTCTCCGAGTTGCTTCGCCGTCCCGTTTCTTCCCACCGCCTCCCTCACAGTGCTCTGATATGACCAACTCAAAAAACCTCCCATACCCTCTCGGATTCTAGTTGTCCGACAACGTTTCACCACCTCAAAGCTGTGCTGATGACATTACCGAATAGTACCAATTTCAAGGGAACCGGGAGTGGGATTACGTGCCCATTTCTCAGCATTACTGTGACGACGACGAGAGGCATTAGGCCCAAGATCCAGAAGCATACGTCTCATCCCCGCCAGACCAACACATATTGTCGACAACCCTTGTTCTGAACCGCAACCCTGAAAATTATGGCTAATCCTTGCCATTCCTCAGTGGAATGACGTACGAGGGCCCAAGGACTTGGGAAACAGTAATGGTCTCGGGAAATAACGGGTCGTGATCGGGCTATACCGGGTTGACGGTTCCAACAACACATCGTTCTCGACCATACGTCTAGGTCCTTGTACCACCACCTCCTCCAATTGAGACTCAGGCCGTCATACCGACTCCTTCCCGTGGGTACCAGAAATGGACACAAGCGGAGGAGACGACATTGATCAGAGCATGGCTAAAAAACTCCAAAAGCTCGGTGAATGGGGCTGATCATTCGTCGCGGTCATTTTGGGACGCCATCCACCGTGAGTTTGTCAAGAGACGAGTGAAACATATGGACAAGATCATACGGGGAAGAAATGCAAGCACCATTGGAGCGTAACTAACCGAAATGTTAATATGTTCCAAGGTTGTTGGTCTAAATTCAAGCACATCTACCAATCCGGTAGATCCGCTGACCAGATCATGACGGATGCGGAGCATGACTACGTGGAGAGATACGATCACGTCTTTTCTTGGAAGAAATGGTGGCAGCTCGTGCGAGAGAAGCCATACTGGAAACATCATTTCAAGAACGAGTTCTCTCCGACAAACGGTGACTTCATCGGGACTGGGGAACAACACACTCCAAGAACTCCCGGACTGAGCAACACAGTGTCTCAAATGGACATGCTAGTTGTCGTTGTTGATGATGTCGATGGTCGACGGCCAGGACCATTTCGCGGTCGTCGACCTATTAGTCGGAATGCCCAAAGGCTATGAGGCGGAAGGGCAATGGGACGGGCATTGAGCAAGACCATGCCGCATTGGCCGAGAGCTTGAAGGTCATCGAGCATGAGCGATCAACACAACTACTGGCCCATGAGTCCCTTATGCGGGAGTTCCGCTTACTTCAGGATAAGGATACCTCCAACATGGACCTAGAGGATTTGGCTACCCATTGACTTTTTCTCCATGGCATGGCCAAGAGGATTTCAGGGTTGGTTTGAGATGTTGTTCAGTTGTTTTCGATGATACCAAAGTGTACTCTTTGTACCGGTCATATAAATATTAATGTATGTTACTTATGTTTTAGGATGTTGGGTAGGTTTATCATTCTTTCGCTCAACGCTAACAACATTCCACCAGAGCATTACACCAACACGTACAACATTGCACCGAATTTGTACCACCAAATAACGACTAAATTAAGGAAGCGGAAAAGGAGTTGATGGAGCTTTTTTAGTCAAATTATTTTTCATACTTGTAATTTAAATTCATGTCGAACATTTTTACCCGACCATCTGTATTAAACGTTCAACCCGGCAACATATCATTAAAAACAAGCAAAACAATAACGTCATGTATGCAGTGTCCAATGTGGGTCTAATTGCTAATGTAAGTAAAAGAAATGAAAAATATTTCTCGCGGCGTTGCTTGCCCACAAGGAACTCCATGAAACCTATTTTCCCACAAGGAACTCCATGAAACCTGCTCCCTTTCATGCGTTCTGCTCAGCGTTGCTTTCTAGCTATGATGTCTATTGCAACATCATAGCACGATGAAACAACAACGCAACCAAGGCAAGCAGTTCGAAGAAGAGAGCGACCCAACCTTCAAGCGAGACCGTAACCAAGGAGAATCACGATGGTTCCGTCCTGGCATCAAAGTCAGCGAAAGCTAAGAAGGATACTCAGCGACCTCCTCGGACAGAGACAGAAACATCTCAAGGATCAGAGGTATATGTTTGCAACCTCCCGGCTGGTACAACTGCGGAGTGGTTAAGGAACACGATGGGAACATACGGCGAGCTTATTTCCGCCAACGTCTGCAAGAGGCGAAACAAAAGAGGCTACCTCTTCAGGTTCGTCAATTTCAGATCAAAGGAAGCTTCCTCGATGGTGATCGACTCTTTCATTGACTTTACTTTCAACGACCACAAACTTTGCCTTTGCCCGTTCTTGGTTGTCCAGTGAACAACATTCGAAAGTGGTGAAACAGAGCACCACTCAAGCCCCAGAGAAGAAGTCTAAACAACCTACAAATCTGATCCCTTTGGAGAAGGTTTTTGGAAACCTTGATAGGCAGTTCCGGCGAGACCCAAACCAACCGGATTTTCGGATTTGTGACGCTGATTTGAATCAGATAGACGCAGGTTTGGATCTGCAACCCATCATCCCGACCGCTAGAAAATCACAGGGAACCGACCTCCCTCCGTTGAGCACTCCAGCGTCGATACCAGCTCACCATTCTCCGGTGAGCACTACGGCATCGAGACCAGCACCATTGGCGTGGAAGATCAGCGTCAATCAAACTCGCGAGCTTCCTTCGGGAACACTTGAAATCTCAAATCAATTTGAATTGCTTCGCGATCTAGATGCAGATTCTCACGCGATTTCAGCAGCAACTATCGAGCCTCGCGTGATTTCTGCAATTTCAGTCGACGACCCTGTAAATTCAGTTTTGAATCAGAGAGTAAATTCGGGTGTTGGGTTGCTTTTGGGTCCAGCAACCCAAGCCCACAACCCTTTAGCAGGCCCACTGGAGATTGGATCAGTTGTTAATAGGCCTACGCCAAGTCACGTGCGATCTGGGTTCACTAATGCCATTCTTGTCCGCCCTCTTGCATCGTGTTCCGATTTGGTGATGAATTTTCCCCCCAAATCGGACTCTCGGGTTTTATCATCTTCCTCCCTTAAGTCTTTGTCAAGTTTCGATCAAGACTTTTCAGTTTGGTCGCCAGAAACACTACAGAAGGTTAAAGGGAAAAGAAAAAAGAAACCTCACCAGTCTTTTCGAGTTTCGACTCGCTCTCTCTGTATGAGTGAAACTGAGAAGCTCGAGGCTCAGCGTAAAAATGAAGCTTGGAGACACTTTGTCGCTACTGGGACTATGCTACAGATAGAGTTCAAGGATGTTCCCCCTTCTATCGATTAGTACTTTGTACTTGGCTAATATTCCCTTTCTTCATTTTTGCTTTTTTCTCGTTTTTTAGGAAGATTCTCTTACCGTTTGTGGTAGAGTCTCTTTTGAAGGTTATTTGGGATAACTTTTAGCGGTCTTCTCTTTTTTCCCTATCTTGGGGCAAAAAGATCCTTGGTTTTGTAATTTTTTCAAAGCCTATTAATAAAATCATCATTTATAAAAAAAAGTAAAAAAAAAATGAATCGAGTATGCTATTTGGTCTAATCAAGATCTATTTACAGCTAATCTTAGATGTACCTCAGTCTGTTGAGGGGTCTTTGAGGTTCCCGCAAAAACGCTCTTTCTTTGTACACCATGACTTGTTCTTCTCTTCAAAGAACACTTAATTTAAATTTGTTTTGCCAATAAAAAAAAGATCTATTTACAGTTCATTCAAAGTCTAATTCATGATTTCATCCTAAAAAAGCTTGATTCGACCAGAATTAAACTAATTCGGTCCAATCTCATTATAAAAGGTTTTAAAAATTTTAGGTTTCACTTCTACCACCACTCACCTTGATATAGATTAAAAATTTCGTACACTTTTGATAGAAATAAAGCCAATCATTTGGCTCCAGACACAATGAACCTTGGATTTTACATGGATTCAATCAAAACCTTGGACCTATCAATGGTTTCCTACTTGATTGATCATGGGTGGTGTCGGACAAAAGGTCAAAAATAAACAAAGTTATGTGGGTCATGTGTTTTGCTGTCAAGATTAATTATTCATTAACATGTAATATTATAAACAAAATAAGAAAACCAAATCATATCACTTGCCCAAACAACAAATACATAAAGTTGAGAAATTAGGGTAATCGCAAGGCAAACTATGCTCTTGCTTGTAGGAACAGGGCATCCGCAAGCACTGCAATATACAAAAAAATATATTAAAGAGTAAGTTGTCCAAGGTTCTCTTCTTTTGAGCTAGGTACTTGAGATGAGGAGGCTTGCAAATTTATATAGTGTAACAGGATGACCTCCAAGTTAGGCAAGAGGACATCTGTTTGTCCCACTTCAAGTGTCCACACTCTTGTGGAGGCTAAGGGTGATGGCTCTGATAGAGGGGACACGTCCTTTTGGCTCTACGTGTGTACCAAAGTGGTAAGCAGGAAGTCTTGTGCTGGAATGGTGGCTGGTGGTCCAGTGATCTAAAGCCAAATGGAATTTCAGGCCGATTTAGGGGGAAGGAGAGCCTCTGTGACCGAAATCCCAACGGGGGGCCAAGGTGGGTGGGGAGGCGGGGGCGGATAGGGTCCAACCATTCTCTACGGATCCTTCATCACTAGTTGGGGAGCTCCTCTATCATCAAGGACATGTCAAACTGAGGGGTTGTCGGGATGCCCAAGTCTTTCACTCGGGGCATGCCATTTGCATGTGCCTGATGTAGTTGCATTGGAAACAGAAGCATGAAAGCATCTCATATTGTATGCGTGCCCAAACAGTGTCGCGTGACTAAGGATCAATAGGCGTGCCGATCGACGGAGTGGCGTGGCTAGGTCCTTCCATCTGAACATCCACAAAAACCACGAGCGCCTCTCCTACCTAGAAGCCTGTTATAGCTGTGAGGCCATTTGGGGGGGGGGGGGGGGGGGAGGTCGGAGAGTCGAGAACACACCTGGATGCAGGAGAAGGGGTGGGTAGCCGGATTGATGTGTGGCCGAATATCCTCTAGAACAAGGGGCACCTGCTTGAACAACCAAGGTTCCCTCTATGGATCCAGTCTTTCTCCACTTGAGAGGTGAAGTAAAAACCGGAGAACCCCCAAGTGAGGTCCTTGATAACGAGGCCCTCATGATGCCAGACCTTCATCATCAGACCCTCCATAGATGGTCGATCATACTGGCAGGACGTAAATAGACGGTCTGTTAGGCCAAACGTCTTGTGGGCTCGGGCTTGTTCCAGTCTTGGGTCATGCATGATAGAGATGACTCGTTCATCTTCCACATCCATGTTGAGTACATCAAATCTTTCTTCGAGAGAAAGAAGTTCCTTCATTAGAGGTAGGTATGTTTCTGTGGGGACGACCCCGGATGATGGGCATACCATGGTAGGAGCTCCGATGGCGTGTGTTCTGGATCCGGGTAGACGCGTGGTCGGGGCAGCCAATATAGTGGCCGAGACACGAGTCGTCAGTGCCTCCATGGAACGGGAAGCAGAAGACGGATCGATTGAGGCCATATCCGACAATAACACCATATGATAGGGGGTGGGGGCGAGATAGGAGAGATTGAGACCATGTACGAAGAAATCACCACGAGGCGAGGAATAGACGCAGATGCAGTCAGCGTCGCCACATGGAGAGGAACAAGGTAAGGCATAGATGTCTTCTTCCTCGGTCACGACGGCTTGATAAATCCCGCAGGTGGGTCGGAGACACGACCCGAGTGCTCGACCAGATCGACGTGGGGGACAAGATGCAAGTGGAGATAGGTGATTACGTGGGTGGTTGTAGATGTCACGAGTATAATGTGGACTAACGACGCCATTAGAGAGGAGCAAAAAGGAGAAAGGAGGAAATCATAAGTCCGGAGGGATTTTTTTTCCGTCATACTTTTAACTAGAATAAAGATATATTGAAAAATAGTAAAAGTTAAACAAATATATTGAAACTCAATCATTATATTTAAAATATGATAAAGGGGTGATTGTTAAAAATATCATGGGATGTGTATTTTTTATATTAGTTTTAGTTTTTTTTTCTTTTAATAATCGTATATAAAAATTAAGTGTTGTTGTATTTTGAATAAATATTTTTAAATAAAAAACTATTTTATCTTAAAATTTTGAGTTTGGAAAATAATAACTTTTGTCTCTCTAATTTTCTTTTTTTAAAGAAAAAGGAGGAAGTTAAAGAAGATGGAAGTATTGGACTTTTTATTTTTTTTGAAAGATAAAATATTGATATTACAGATGTAAACATATGAAAGACAGACGCAACTACCAATACCAAAGTAAAGGTACTGAAAATAAAATGCGAACAATAATAATTTATGATAAAAGAAATCTGACTCATTAAACTTAATTGTTTCGCTAATACGTTCAGAAGGGGATACTACGGTAGAGTCATGAGACACCGATACAACTAATCTGACTTGGAAGCTAAGGTTGAGCGGACCCATTTCCAGAGGGGTACTACAATGGACTAGATACTCCCCCAAGATGCCAACGTGCGTCATCCTCCCTGAAATGGTAAAAGTAGGGCTCCTAAACGCGGAATTATTGGCCCCCGAGAAGGTAGAGTGGTATCTTGTCAGATCTTGATGGAACCTACTCTACCTTACGTCCAATGGGGTGGTGATACCGATCGACCCCCTACTAGACCGCCTTGGCCTCATTCTGTGAGGCGAGGGTGCTCGTAGCCCTCGCTGCTGCACTTGTCGCCTCTCCTACTTTAGAGGAGACTTCAGATTCTTCATGTTCCTCCTCCCGCATCGACCTCTCCCTCCCCACAGAGATTGAGGTACCGGCCTGGCAGCCCGGAATGACATCTAGAATAATAGGCCTAGCTCCTCGAGGATTTCTATCCTCCTTAGGTTTCCGTTTTGGAACCTCTCCATGAGTCCCCTGAGTGTTGGTTCTCCCCTGTCTCCTTCCTTGGCTCGGTGCCTCCAAGGAGAACAACCGGGTTTGATGTCCCGAAGAACCTCCTAGGTAATCCCAGTTTATTCCTGGGATATGTTTCCTGTGTTTTGATCGTGCCAGAACCGACTGAGGGTCTGCTGGTGATCTCAATGAGGGTCTCTGACTCCTCCCTTCAATGGAAACGCTGTAAACAAGTGACCAACACAACAACAACCGAAACAATGGTTGAGCAGTCTTCAATACGAAACATGAAACATCGTACGTACCTGAGACTCTATGAGTCTAAACCTTAGCTGGCTTTGAAGGGGAGCCCGGATGTTCACTCGAACCCGGATCCTCATGAAGTCTCCTTAGCACATCCCGTTTGCATCATCATCCACTGCATGACAGACCCCTAGGGCGCTTCCTAGTTTGAACCCGACCCCCCTATTCCATGCTCCCACAGGTAGGTTCGAAATCTTCTCCCATACCGAGAAATTCGTGAATAACATATCTCCAGGCCTCATGTGTGGCCTAAGATCTGCAAACAAGACCAAGAATGGTGAAATTCCCAAGGCTTCAATGTTAAGACCTTCGTACGTTTTTTGGCATTCCTGAAGAAGAAAGCAACCAGTCCTTCCTCCAACGGCCTAGCTTACACGTTCTGGATTTTACACTTATCTTCCATCCATTCCACCAGGGTTTTCTAGAAAAACGCCCTCGTGGACAACACCTTTGCAGCTAAAGCGAACTAGAAGTTCGTACCTCTGTCACACACCTCCGACTGTGGGACCACCACCTCCTTGATACACAACCTGTCCATCTGAGATCCCAGTTCCCCCTATTCCTATCTGGTATGTAGGTCCCCCCACCCCTGTTAGCATTTCTAGGGCTCTAAGTAGCTTTGGTACGATCCCGAGAGCCATGGATGGGTTGAGGTCTGGGTTGGATCCTCCCCATGGTGTAGGTTCGAAACAGGCTCAGACCAGACAAAAGAGGGGCTCATTTCAATTCCTCTTTGCGGCCCGTGATGGCTATAGCCTAGGCCCAACTCCACAACTCTTGGCCCACTACCTCTTCTCGGCCCAAGGTGCAATCGGACAAGGTGCATTCCAACAGCTCGAACTCCCTCCTCCTCGAACCTGTTTCTAGGAACCCTAGTGGGTTTCTTGCCCGCGTGCCTCCTCTATGTTACGACCGTCGTGTGGCCATCCTGGCGTTCTCTGGATGAAGGTGGTTCCTAGACAACCAGCAAGCACCCACCGTACTCCATCAACAGCTCCGTGCCATCATCCTCCTCCAGCTCCACCTCCATCGGCTTCGCCTTCCAGCGCACACCTTTCATGGCCGCCAGACCTTTCAGAAACGACGAAGAAGAAGGACCCAAGGGTGCTCGATCCCATCCTGTCCCCGCCGTCATCTACACTCCTTTCCTCGGCCGTGGTCGTGGCCCACCGTCGGGGTTCGCCGTACCTTCCCGTACGACTTCTCGAGGAGAAGCCCTTGAGATCTCCAGCTACCAGACACCTTACCAGCCCACTGATATTCGTTCTCCGTCGTCTTACTTGCTGATAACATAATCTCCGGCCCTCCCTGAGCCCCTTCGTCACCTTTCGCCGATGAGAAGATGGCAGGAGATCGAGACCCGTCGCGAGACAGCAGAACCGGGGACACCGGAGGCGAGAGGCTCGTTGTCCTTGTTCCTTCCTCGGTGCATGGTTGCTGCCGAATTATGTGTTGTTCATCCTTGCCGTCGGCGTCATAAATTGTAAAACCTAATCGATGTTTTCGTGATAGAGAGACGAGCGAGAGGCTGCAAAATTCCATATATTATTTTATAAAAGTAAAATCATAAATATATAGAACAAATTAACAAAAAGAGAAATAAAGTTTACCGTGCTTCTTTCACATATAATTATTTATATGATAAAACAGTCGACCATAATATTTATCGCATACATATCAATATCTTCCATGGTCAATTGATCATTGTGTGCTTCCTTTACATCTTTAATGCACTATTCACACAGTAGAGCCAATATAATAATGATTCCATCCAAGAACCCTATGTAGATTGGGAATATATGGTGATAAAACTCAAAACAACAAAAGAGCTATTGGTGAACATTTTCTTTTTCTTTTTGCTTGTGGTGTTGTTTGCAGAGTTACATCAAATAAGAGGCATGGCCCCAATCGGCATATGGACATTACTTGTTGATGTGAACTTAATTATGAGCATGGTTTAGAGATGGACTTCCTCATTTTTAGGCCAAACATTTCCTCCTGAAAGTGACATCCAATTTGGATATTAATGTACAATACAACTATTAAATAAGTTTCAACTTGTCGTACCACTCCACCATAATTTATATTTGGTATCTTTAGAAGATTAAATTAACTTTTTCTTTGAAAAATATGAGGCTATATAATATAAGTCAGGAGAGGAAATAACACTAGGAAAATCAAGTCCTAATACTATTTTTTTTCTATCAGCATGTTTTTTTTTTAAAAAAATTCAATCCTTTGAAATGAAGGGAGAGGACAAAGATAACAATCTTCAATACAAACACGAGCAGTTTGACAGGCAAACCCTCAACAGAAACAAACACCGGACATAATGTCCAGCCAACAGGTAGGGTCTAACAATAAACCTATACACAAATTTTCAACGAAGAAACCAAACAGTAAACCTAGGGTCTGAGACACACCTCAGGATCCCCTACAAACAGTCTACGTACTTGATTTTCCAAACATGAAGCCTACCACAAAACAGAAGGGTCTAACAATTTCCTAAACCCAGATACAACAATTCTGCAACAAAGCCAACAAGGGCAAAAAACACCAACACAACAAAAATGAGTCTTGATACTCAAAATTTTCAACCATAAAGCGCGAGGAGAAAAAACAGTACAAAAAGTAAAAGCCCAAAAAAACAAAAAAGGAACAAAGAAAGAGAACCCCATAACGAAAACTCCAACGCCAAACCTGCAACATATCCAACCTGGGAAGAACCTATTTCGCTCGGTCCACTGAACCAAGATTATGTACGAACTAGCCAACACAATGGATGAAGAAAACAGATATTAAAATAAAAGCTCATTTATCGAAATACTTCATTAGACGGTCTAGAAGGTGAAACTGTAATAGCGTTCGAAAAACCGGTACAACAAATCTAAACTGGAAGCTAGGACAGAACGGGCCTCTTTCTGGAAGATTGAGACCGATACTCAGGAATGAGCTCCAGGAGAATAATGCATTGGCGGTCGAGACCACCAAAACAAACTCTAAAGCCCGAGAGTGTCGGTCTGGACAATCCTATAACCAGAGACTGAAATGGCTCAATTGGACTATGCATCCTCCTGAGAAACCAAATAACGTCGTCCCCCTCTGATGATAATGAGAGCCTTAAAAACGTACATTTAATGGTTCCCGATCTATTATGAGAATGTCGCGCCGGTACTTGGTGGAACCGATGCCACCCTAGGTCCAGTGAGGCGGTATTACCAGCAGACCCCCATTGGACCTCGAAGTCCTCATTTACCGAGGTGAGGGTGCGTTCCGCCCCTCGCCGGTTGAATTAACCGCCCATTTAACTCTTCCGGGCCCTTTGAGTCAATGCTCAAGATTCACATCGGATAAGAAATCATCTGAGAACTTATAGCTAACATGTACAGTCTATCACCGATTGAGAACAAGGTTCCTACATTACCTGTCCTCTCTTCAATAAAGCGAGCAACAATTATGGATCGAAGCACCAGCCGACTACTTCTACTTTGTCCCCCGCCACTATTATTTTTGTTGTCTTGCCCGCCCGATAACACCCCGACATAGCCGCAACCAACGACGTCTCGATGTTCTACAAAGTCCGTCACCACCGATGAACGGCCATCCAAACACTTCCTCATCCCACACCACGTCAAGTCCAAAGCCGTCTTGACACACCTCGCCGGAGGAAACTCACATTGACCCTCGCTGTTGCCATGTCCTGTCGTCCGCAACTCCTTAAACCACGGATTAACCTCGCCATGAGGCCTACTACTTATAGGGATGATCGGGGTTGTGTCGTGGATGGTGGTAATGACACTCTTATGGGGGCTCTTGGGCCAGAATGTACATAATCCACGACTTTTCTCTAAGCTCTCAAACGTATTTAGACTCAAGGACGGACCTGGACTCTCATTCGAAGTGACGCTCAGTATGTGGTAGGATTGATCTCAGGGACTACCCCTTTTTTTCTCACCGGTGGGACGCATCATTGAGGAGTTCTGTTCCATTTTATTATCTCTCGAGGATGTTAAACTCGAGTATGTTTCTAGGACAATGAACGGTGCTACCCAGTAGCTAGCTAGGGTAGCCCATTCTGTACATGTCTCCTCGTGGTGCAGATTCATTATACCGGATGCACTTTTATGTATTCTTCGAAATTTTAAATAATATCCCTCTGGGACAACATCTCAAAAAACCTACGAATAATGAGTATTAATATTTGGTTTTCAAATTAAAAAAAAAGGATATATTTCAAAAAAAATTTTGAAAGAAAATAAAACAATCATGTATATTTTATTAGTCTAATTAATAAAAAAATTGCCAGGGTTTCTTTTCAAATCTTCATTTCCTCCCAAGGCATTTCCGTCTCTCCGTGACTACCACCCCTTCCACTTGTATCTCTCGATCACCATGGATTTTCGATCACCGCGCTCGTCGACCATTACAACTACGTCCCTTCTTTTTGTTCGTCGCTCCCCCACGAACCGACCAACCAGATGTGAATCGTGGATTATGCCACGGGAGGAGTCAATTTCCCTCACCACTGATCGCCGACCAGTCCCACATGAAATAACGTACTCCAACCCTAAAAATCAACACGCGTCAGAGGGGCACTATAGAGGAAGAAGATGGCCCCGTTCTCCATTGGATCTCCCATGAAGCTTCCATGGCCATCAAGACTTAGGGTCCTATTAGGGCACGACCACTGACTATGATCCCGCCCCAACCCTATAGAAGACCCTCAAGTACTGACCCCTACCCTAGGCATAGTTGTGCAACCATGCACCTTAACAGACCTCAGAGCGGGAAATCATACCGCTTTCACAGCCTACCCCGAACCATTGGTCCCGATCAAGCAAACCTTCCCAGATGAGGTTGATCCATCAACATGTACATGTCTTTTTTAAACCGATCAATACATGACCGGACGGACAAGTCCTTAACCGCTCACCGTAGGGTGAGGGACATGATGCTGCGTATCCGAGTAGTTGTGGATACCCACCCTTGCATGGATCATATGGATGACGAGGTCGACCATCGTCAAGACACCTAAAGGTATGGGGATCGCCGACCTAAGCCTATCCCAATGGATACAACTAAGGTGTGGAGAGAGGAACCACGTTGGTATCCCTCCCCTCCCAGGGGCATATGTTTTCGCCCCCTACCCAATGAATGGGGGAGCCCCGTTGGTATTTCTCCTCTCCAGGGATGGATGAATCTGATACCCCTACCCAAGGCAGTTTGGAATCAACGGACATAAGCGAGGAAGATGGCTCCGGTGGGGCAGGAGCGAGGTACGGGGAGTTGTCTCGCGGGTCACCATGAGTCACCCAAGACACCTCGAGGTGTCTATGAGGAGCCACACCTCAGCCTCTGTGAATCAGATACCGTCTGATTCCCAAGGTCCTTTGTTTGACATACTTCGACTGTTACGACATAATAGTATCACTCAAATCGAGACGGGAAAAGTCCAATAAATTCACAACGCTCAACATAATTGAAGTAGAGAATCACCCCAAGCATCTCCCTATGTCTAACCGAGTAGTTATATATGAGATTAGTGCTTCAACCATTACCACAATCATATCTCATTCTATTAATTTATTTCCACTCTTGTTCGGTTTTTCGGTTTTTACAGCTTTTTTATTTTTATATCAATAAGAAGTTTCTTCTGTCTGCTTAAAAAAATACCAATTCGAAAATATGAATATGTTTTGTGAAAATGGTGGATTTTAATAAACTACAGACAGTTAAGAGCACCCACAGTCGTGGGCGAGGAGCAGCTGGCGAGATGATCTCGCCGGCGAGGAACAGGCGGGGAGCAGGCGAGGTGGAGGCGAGGAACACGCTGGCGACTTGGGTAGCCGTTAACGACCTCGCCAGCAGATCTCGCTGGCGAGGATGACTCTGATCTCCTCGGGTGGCGCGCCGGCCGTTGGCGAGCCAGACGGTGGCGACACGTGGCTTGGGTCGCTGGCAGCAAATTGTTTTTCATTTTTTTTAATGTTTTTTCCTCCTTCTCGCCGGCTGCTCCTCGCCAACAACACTTTACCAACTGCAGACGTCGCTGCCTCCTCGCTGGCGAGATAATTAAAGTTTAATATTTTAAGTCATCTCGCCGGCGCCATCTCGCCGACAGCCGGCGAGATGACTGTGGATGCTCTAAAAGGCGATGAGACGATGACGAGGAGGTGAGAGTGAGGACGTAGGGGACCATGAAACGCCAGGAACACGTGGTCGGTCTAGATGGAGATGATGAAAACGCACACTACAGATCAGTGGGCCCCCACAAGTTGGCAGGTCTCCGCCCACTGGGGACCACTTCCACACAAGAAAACCTTTCGCTTTTAATAAAAAGGGACCACCCTACGTACCCTAGTCCCTACCACACCATAGCAGGCGCGTGAAGCTATGATCCCTCCATCCCCTTGTGCTACGACTGTAGCCGCCGGATCCTCTGCGCCACCGACACGCGCGATCCACACTGTAGCCTCCTCCATCTCAGGTGGTCCCCACACCGTCCAGGTTGTACGAACCGTTTCGTAGCTTCTTGGCGCGTGCTTCGGGAGTGGGGACCACAGTCTGTGGTCCATGAAACGTGGAGGCGACACGTGTCCAAAGTCCGATTGTAGTAGATGTCAAGTGGCCTCGAAGCAGGCAACGTCAACAGGGAATGACTGTCTGGGATTGATTGCCCTCACCACGTCCCCTTCCCTCCAATAGCTTCCGGCCACGTCTCCATAAATACGACACAATAGTAAAATAAATAATTGGGTGCATTATAGATCTTTGTCTCTTATACAACACAATCATCCATATAGATAAAAAAAAAGTTAAAAAAGAAAAGAAAAATCAGCTACACAAATCCCACCGCCCTAACACCTTTTTTCTCTCTCCCTCCTTTTTCGTACCACCCAACCACCACCGCTGCGGCGGCGCCGTGGTTGTCGCAGCCGCCGAGACATAGGCATAGACATACATACATGTCTAGAGATAGTGATGAAAACGTAATAAAAGGGATATATACGTGTATGGTGAGAGTGTGGTGTTTTGGTGTGAGAGAGGTGAGGGTGACTTATCATATGCGAGGAACAAGGAGGGTTGAGATTTGAGATTTGAGAGGAGAGAGAGATAGTGGAGGTTGGATAAAACGATGGCGTTTCACGATCACATGTCTCAGGAAATGGCTTTTCAGCACTTCACCGAACAGCAGAACAAGGACATGCAGAGGCTCTACATGGAGACGGCGGGGCCGAAATCGGGGGGCCATCAGCAGCCGATCTCCGCCGGAGCGGCTCCGACCTGGCTCAACAGCGCGATTCTCAGGCAGCAGAACTTTATGCATCTGCAGAGCGATTCCGACGGCCAGAACGACGACGTGCCGGCGATGATGTCGCCGGATTTGATGGGGGCTCGGGACAAGGGGATCGACCGGAACAGGAGCGGGAGCGGGGAGGAGTTGGTGGACGAGGACCGAGAGAACAGCTGGAGGTGCAAGGCTGACATATTGGGGCATCCGCTGTACGAGCAGTTGCTTTCGGCGCACGTTTCGTGCTTGAGGATTGCGACTCCGGTGGACCAGCTGCCGAGGATCGACGCGCAGCTGGCTCAGTCGCAGCAGGTGGTGGCCAAGTACGGAGGCAGCGCCGGACCGGTGATGGACGAGAAGGACCTTGATCAGTTCATGGTTAGCTTCTCTTACAAACACACTTGCTCTAATACCACTGTTTGAGTATATTGAAGATTTTGTCTCATCATCCATTTCAGAGATTAGCAGATGCCCCAATTTATTTTTATCCTTCCTGTTTTGGTTGATTTTTGTGATCAATAATCCTTGTTTTGCTTCCAATCATGAGTGCTCATATATTTTCTGGGGTTTTGTTCTTGGATGTATTATGTTTTTGGATACTAGTACTGGATCAATTTACAAAGTCTTCTCTGGTTTTGTTTCAAACTTATGCCCAATTTGAGATTGAATGTAGGGGCTCGGAGAGTGTGTTATTGGAGTTAGTCTGTTGTCATTTTGATAGTGCTTGAATCCTTAATCTGATTGCATTTTCAGGCATAGTTATTATTCGATGGATGTTTCTAAAACACGGTTAGAGTTGGAAGTGAGCTTGTTTATCAATCTTAACGTGGATGGGTAAATCAATGTTGAGTTGCAGAAGATGGTTTTAATAAGAGTGGAAATATAGCATAGTTGTTACTAATTATGATGTTACTATGTTTGTAGTGCCATCAGTTTTAACCATCTCTCGTATTTATTACCTATTTTATGTAACTATTTTCTGTTCCTTTTCATCTGAATCTGCTTGTTTTGGTTCCTTTCTGATATAGACGCATTATGTTCTGCTGCTCTGTTCTTTCAAAGAACAACTTCAACAACATGTCCGAGTTCATGCCATGGAAGCAGTAATGGCTTGCTGGGAGCTTGAGCAGTCTCTTCAAAGCTTAACAGGTAATCTATCAGTCAATTTCATAGTTTGTATGGTTGTTGTTGATGCGGACATCAATTAGAAAATAAGGCCTTCAACTTTCCATGGAAGGAGTGGTTTCAGTTGAGAATCCAAGTTTCTATCCACAATAACGTTACAAAAAACCTGAAAACTTGGGCAGTAAATTTGTTCTCAAGCAATTGATGATTGATCATCTTTCATTGTCCTGTATTTGGTTTTGATGGTGAGTACATTTGACTGAGCAAGTTTAGGATAACACATGAGCAGGCGTGTCTCCGGGAGAGGGCACAGGTGCAACAATGTCCGACGATGATGATGAGCAGGCAGATAGCGAGACCAACTTGTATGATGGAAGTCTGGATGGGCATGACAGCATGGGTTTTGGCCCTCTCATCCCAACTGAAAGTGAGAGGTCATTGATGGAGCGTGTAAGGCAAGAACTCAAGCACGAGCTGAAACAGGTAGGTAATGGTTAAAGATTCCTTATATCACACACACATCACATATCCCATGAGAGCTGATATGAGTTTCTACAATTCCCAGGGTTACAAGGAGAAGATCGTGGACATCAGAGAGGAGATTCTACGCAAGAGGCGAGCTGGGAAACTACCTGGGGACACCACCTCTCTTCTAAAAGCTTGGTGGCAATCACATTCTAAGTGGCCATACCCAACAGTGAGTTCTCTTCCATTACCATATATATATCAACACACATATGTTCAGTCCTACTCCTAGGTGTTCAACTCAGTGGTCAAAATGCTGAAGCTTTGTAATACTTCCATAACATATATTTAGCACCAAACAAGGACACATATAATTATGCTAGTAAACAAATTCCTAAATATCAGGAGCTTATTTGTATAGACAAAGTCAGCTCCAACAATTTCTCTCCTAAACTGGATGCTACTGAAGCCTCAGAGGTTTAGTCATATATAGTTCCCTCTCTTGTAAGGTTTCTTAAGAAATGGAACCTCACGATGATGCGTTTGCTTCTCCCATGAAGTAGTGGATAGCTTAATTTTTGAGCTAGTATCACACAAGATTGTACTACATTGAGGCTGTGAACATTCAAACTTGTCCAACATTCTTTTCATCCATACGTATCTCCAAGGCCTTTCTCCATCTCTCGTCTTTCACAGCTTCTTCAAAACATGGCACAATTGCTGCTCTCACCTTCTTCAAAGACTTGTTCTGTTATAGTCTTGTAAATATGCAGGTGGCCTTCAAACTCTACATTCCCTTTTTGGTTCCTCTTCATGTTCCTCGATGGCATAAATTTCATACCAAGTTTTCTTGCTTTGAGCCTTTTTCTTCTTCGAACACAATCACTTTCTTTGTGGCTGGATTGAACAAAGGATACGCCTTTGATTGACCACTTACTCCAAATAACACACATGTAAAGCTTTTATCAACAAGCTTTTTCCTTCTCTGTGAACATGTGCCAAGCATCCGAAGGCCCTAAAGTAATCAACATTAGGTTTTACCATAGACATTTGAACTCTCCACTTATTGCATCCAAACATATGATATATCTGTGAATGGTTCATGAACTCATGTCTGGTTTACCTAGGAGGAAGACAAAGCAAGGTTGGTGCAAGAAACAGGGTTGCAGCTGAAGCAAATAAACAACTGGTTTATAAACCAAAGGAAAAGAAACTGGCACAGCAACCCTTCGTCTTCAACTGTTCTCAAGAGCAAACGCAAGAGGTAAGCCACTAAATCAATTCCACCTATCTCTTGTTCAGCATCCCAATCCCCAAACTATCTTCCCGCAGTAATTTGGAAAACTAGTAATGCAGGTGAATCCGGCAACGACCGCTTCATGTAAAAAGGATTAACTAAACCCACACTTTTATGGCAGTCAGAATTAAAGTGCCGCCATGGACAAGTTTCAAGACTGATTTAGATCGAGGTCTCTTCTTATTTTCACTCCTACAGCAAAACAAAAAGAAGGAAGTTTAGTCTAGTACTGAATCTGTAATATGTTAGATGTATGATACGAGTTGGCCGATCATCAATTCAACAGCACCATAATGCTTCAGCTCTTTTGGGTGGACCATGGGCCTGTGATTTTAAATTTTGCTACAAGATATCAGTGGCTATATAGATTATGAGTTTGTTATGTATATCATTTTCTTAGTTTTGGTGCATTTGTGATCAGATAACATCGACATGCACAAAAACTAATCTAGTGTCTTCTTTTTAATCATAATTGGATATGTAAAAGAACATTTATATTATCAGGAAGACTTCCAAACTTTTTTTTTTCTTGAACTCGCCATGAAACCACCAGCGTCGTCTTGTCGGGCTCAACACTAAGCCACCGCACCATCCCTTGAGCTTACAACGAAACGTTTGTCGCTATTTTCTTCTACTTCTTTCTTCTTTCTTCTTTCATATTCTCTACCGTAGTTGGGTTGGTTTGCAGTTGCAAGACTCGACTCCAACTGTCAAAATCCAAGGTACGGATCTTTCTTCATCTATCTTATGAGTACATATGAGACAACTATTTCGGCTGTAGTTGCGTCGGGAATACGGCTGTGGCTTGCCCTACAGGATCGGGTGTAAGAGGGCTCTCCTTTAGGGTCCCGGTTGACCCTCGGGCAACGCGGTCTCTAGCTCGTCATGGTCATGAGGTCTCGGGAACGAACATAGCCCATTTGGTGGGGGCTTCCCACACTCCGACCCCGAGGGTCGTGCCCTAGCCTCAGGGTCGGGACTAAGATACCGTAAAGGGAAAGGAAAGATGGTGGACGGAGATAAGACTTTTCCCGTCAAGAGTGAGCAGTGATCTCTAGTTTCCCAGTCACGAGTAAGGACGTCTCCCGTCATGGGGCCTCACACATGGGTGGTAGGTGGAGGCCCATTACGAGGAAGAGGTCCTCAACAGGTTCCGGCTACCGCAGGGGCTAGTCCCACATTTTCCAATGGGGACAGACAAAGGAGAGGCCATATAGCCTTTCCAGATTAGCTACGAGTTCCCTCCCGTACAGGAAGCCCTCTGTGGGGGATTTTGTGGAAATAGGATCTGGGGGATCCACAACGTCACGAGCAACGACGGAGGGCGGAAATCACCTTTGCCTCGACCAATGAGAAGTTCGTGATCTAGTAAGGGGTCTGCGGGTACTACTGCCTCACTATCCGTACGGTAGTAGTGGTTCTACCAAGTACCAATACGATATTCCTTTACTATCTCGGGAGCCAGCACTCCCGCCTTCTTTGAGCCCTACACTATCAATTAAGGGAGGACGACGCACGCTGGATCCTCAATGGTGTATGTAGTCCGTTGAGGCGCCACTTTTCCGGAAATAGACCTGCTCTGTCCTAGCTCACCGTTTGGAGTAGTTGTACCGATGTTTCGGCTGCTATCGCACTATCCCTCTCCCGACAACCACCGTAGAGCGTTTCGATAACTGAGCATTTTTTTTTACTTTTATTTCCTGTCCCATGATGTTCGGACTTTTTAGTTCTTTATTTTCCGATGTCTTTGGTTTCGATACTCTTTGGTTGACCCCTTTAGGTCAGGGCATCCATGCTTTTACTTTTATTCATCTATCAGTTTCGTTTACAGTTCAAAAAAATCATTATCATCTTTCACGTGAAACTAATATTTTTAATGTTTTTTTATATTAATTTTACGTTATTCATTATTACAAAATAATCAGAATCCCAAATCATTAACAAAGTGGGACCCGCTACTAACCACAACCACATAGAAAAACAACAAAAAATCTTGGGATTTCGATAATTTGGGAGACGTGTCTTTTTCTAGGAGCATTCGTCAGTCTTAGTTTTTCACGGCGACATTGTAGTTTTTTTTTACGGGCACCGTCCCGATCATCTATCATTACTCCACAACCATCATCATCACCACCTTCTTCTTTATCTACTCCAACGTTTTTGATCTGGATCTTCTCTCGGAACGACCGATGGAAGAGATCCAAGGCCTCATGCGCTCCCACCACCGAGCGTGATCTTGCATATCTTCCTCCTTCTCCTCCGAAGATCAAACGACCGTCACCAGCACCGCCGCCTCCTTCGCCACATCATTCACCACCTCCGTTGCTTCCTTCGCCGCATCCATTGTTGCTTCCGCTGCCTCCTTCACATCCTCTGTTGCCTCATTCTCTTCCCTCGCCCCCCTCTGTTGTTACCCGCCTCCAAATCTACTGCCCACTTCACCACCTCCGCCTCCTTTTCCGCACCTGTTGTCGCTTCCTCCTCCGTCGCCTACTATCCTAACCCATCTAAGTTATGACCTAAGGTCCGACGATTAGCTCGGAACACACCCGGTCACTCACAACCTTCGCCCTGCATAATTTTGTCCATTCCTGTCATATTATGGGTTTTCCCGCCCTTGGGGTGCCCGCCCACCAGGATCTTGCGAGGGACACATGAATCTTGTATACTAATGAACGAGGTAACAATAATAGCGTAAATGGGCATATACTGGAATACAAACTTGATCATTACCTCATTCCCACCAGCTGATATCATTTGTCCATCCCACGAGCTGATTTTCATGGGAATCCGATCATATACAAATTGGAGACTCTGACATTTCTTTCGACCGAGCATATTTGGGACCCCTAAATACATGGATGCTTGAGAAATTTCCTAAACCCCCGATGTAGTGAAACAAAGGAGCCAGTTTTTCGGTGTAGTATTTGTACTAAAAAAGATCGATGACTTCTGTTTGTTTATCACCTGACCCGATAGCTGGCCAAAAGTCTGAAGGACACCCTACAAATATTCTACTTCTTTTCTGTCCGCCATGCAAAAGTGTAGCAGTCATCTGCAAAGAAAATATGAGATATAACAGGAGCTACCCTCACCACAGACACTTCGTGTACTTTACCATCCTTCTCGGCCTGAGATAATAACCAGGAAATGTCTTCCATGCAGAATAAAATAAAAAGATAGGGGGCAACGGGTCACCCTGTCGAATGCATCGTCCTGCCTTAAAAGCCTTTGTTTACTTCCCTCCTACTTTGGTTGTGTATTGAATGGACCTCATACAAGCCAAGACCAAACCCCTCCATCTCGGGCAAAATCTAAACGCTCCCATCATGGCCAAAAAAATGATCATTCAATCCGGTCGTACGCCTTACTCATATCTAATTTGATTGCCATAAATTCGTTCGGTCGCTGTGTCCTTCTTCTCAATGAGTGGATAATTTCATACGAAATGAAGACGTTATCTTGTATCGCATGGCCTGGAAAAAACGCCCCTTGGTTTACCGAGATAAGTGGGTCCAACTATGGATTCAGTCTATTGGCAAAGACTTTTGATAGCACCCGAAAAATAACATTGCAAGGGGTTATAGGGCATAAATCAGTTATTCTCTTCGGATCCTTATTCTTTGGGATGTGTACTAGCGTTGTATGATTCACATCCAAATCAATATGACCTGTTTCCACCGTCTGTGCAACAAAATTAACTACCTCTTTACTCAACTTAGTCTTATAGTGCTGGTAAAATGGGGGATTAAGCTCGTCCGGTCCTAGGGACTTATTTGGTCCCATTTGGAACACTGTCATCCGCACCTCATCTTCTAAGACCATAACTCCTAGGGTCATGTTCTGCTCGTATGTAATCAAACATGAGACATGAATTGGGAGCTCCTCCATCCATTTCGGTCCGTACGTAAACATCGTCTCAAAATAACCCACCAACAAAGACTTCATACCCGTATTCCACGTGACTGTGGTACCCTCATCTGCCCCCAGAACTGTTATGTTGTTCTTACTACGTCGTTTCTTGGTAGTCGTCATAAAGAACTTTATGTTTCTATCCTCTTCGGAAAATCAATGTTGTTTCACTCGTTGTCGCCAATAAATGTCTTGGTTGGATAAGGCATGTTCATATTGTCTCTGAATAGCCAGCCGCAAGTTAATACTTGCTCTATCTCCCCTATCATTCAGGCCTTTGAGCTTTTGCTGACACCTCCGAATTGTGTTGTCATTCTTTTTATAAACGGTCTGACCCCACTCATCCAGTGACTTCCAAATTTCCTTAATGTCTGTCTTGATATGCCCACCACCAGGTTGTGCACATTCCTGTTGAATTATCCTTCCACATTCTGATTCTTCAATCCAAGCATTCTCAAAGAGAAATTACCTCTCCATTCGCTCTTTGTTTTCCTGTAATAAGTGCTATATAACGAGGAGGTGATCCGAGGTAGTGTATCCAACATTCTTCAATCAGGCTTGAAGGAACCGGTTACGCATTGTGGGAGACATAAATGCCTTATCCAATCTGACATCTAGTTTTGAGAGAGGATCTTGGCCTTTTCTCCATGTATATTGATACCCTCCCATCGAAATGTCTTGAACCCCAATGTCATTGATAATGTGTAGGAAGCGCTGAATAAGGGAGATGGGATACGGTCTCCAACCCTTTTTGTCATCTGGATGGAGAATTAAATTCAAATCTCCCATAAGTAACCACTCCTGCAATTGAGTGTCTCGAGCCAAGGATCGTAGTAAGTTCTACGTTCGGTATCGAAATTGCCTAGCTGGTATATACCGGTAAAGCGAAAGAGTGGTTCTTGCTCAAAAGCTATCTCCACATCAATATGGGCTTGAGTTGTGGCTATCACATTCACGACACATTTATTCAACCAGAGCAACATTACCCCACCCCACCCCCATTCTACCTTCTGCCGACCGACCTGTTCCCCCATAGAAGCCGAGATTCCGACGGAGTAATGCCAAAATTGACCATGATCGTCTCTCCTCAGAATAAAGGGTTTCGGATAGAAATAATATATCCGGCCTAAATTTCTGAACCAAATCATGTAACTATCGCTCATGGTGATCTGATCCTATACCACAGCAGTTATATGCCATACACACCGTCAATAACAGTTCTTAAAACGGAAGCAGTAGACAAGACCTGAGAACACCACAGGAAACAAATCGAAAAACAATGTCTGACTTACATGAGCCAACCTCTGTCAGTTCGGTAAGAGAGCTCGAAATCGCGCCCTAGCTGGATCGATGGCTACAGAGCGAAAAAGCGAACAAAACCCCCAAGCGATACTCAGTTGCGGATCAAGTGAGGACCACCAGTGGCCGAAATAATGAATCCGGCCTTCGATAAAGTCTCTTGGACTAAAAATTAAATCCAATAATTAGCCCTTGGTTAAAAACACATATTTCACATCATATCATTTTTTTAAATAATAAGTGTTCCAACAAACACCGCGAAATGCCTATGCACCCACACAGTACGATTAAGAGAAATCAGCCCTTTCTAGTCCATGTATAAGTCTCCCTTTAAATAATTAAATTTCAGTACAAAATTGATAAACAAAAGCAAACCACAAAATAACATCAATAACTGTGACAAACCATGCCTAAATAGGGTAACTTATTACATAACTCCACGAACAAGACCGACCAACGATAATATGGTGCTCAAAAATATCCCAATCCCAACAAGGCTTGGAACAAATCGCGTCACACAACTATAAACACCATTCATTCGTTCCTCCTTAAACTTGATGAACTGGTGGTATCTTAGGTCGTACCAAAACAAGCCCGCCTTTGTTACATTATATAAGATTCTGGTTTTACATGCCGAAAAACAGATAGGAAGCATAAAGGGTTTTTCGTGGACATCATAAGGCGGCGGTAGCCTTGGGTTGGATAGTGACAAGATTCTTGTCCACTGCCAAGAATAAGCCTTATTAGAATCACATTTCATGTCGATCATCCAAACCTCATGCCTCTCAACATTCAATCCTTCAATCTTTAAACCCAACCGCCCATCCAAAACGATCATATTGGGGAAGTAGTTGACCTCACCAAAATCAGGAATTTCTACCTCATGAAACTCGAACAAAACAGACAATCTTCTTCAGGCGAGTTCCCTTGTAAAGGAACCAATACTGTGCACCATCAACACATTCCATCCTAGTGCAATCCAGTACTGGATATCGGCGCCTATCTTTAGGTATATGCTGATACCACATGTCATTGTTAAAGCCGTGAATACGCCAGTATCTAGCCCTCCTAGGCACCGCCGCTGCAGCGAGACCTGGCCAAAGGAAAGGCCCTGATGGAGGAACTCCATAGGTCGGCAGTGGTGGCTCTAGGGTTGGGACGACAGGAGCGTTTGAGGGTGTGTGCGGCAACGGGTTGCGATAAGAACAGTGTCCGCAAATAGTGTTTGGATGAATAGTAACGGATGAACAGTACATGATGAACAGTAAGTAGTGAACAATACCGACGAAAAAAAAGGACTAAGCCTTAAAGCTCTGATACCATGTCAAGTTCTGAATATTATTGATAATTCCTAATGACTGATATATAAGGGGAGATCCCTTTATGTAGAAGATAAACCTACACAATTAAAAAATATACTAACTTAACTAACTCATATAGAAACATAAAATTGCCTAATACTTCAAATTTCTAACATGAATGAATGATGAAGAGTGGTAAAATAGTTTTTTAAGTATCATGTGAGCTAATTCAAATTCGGAAAGGTAACATAGTCATTTCTTATCTTGTTGTTAATTTTTATTAACAGAATCGCGTGACCGATACTTTAGAGTGTGTTTCGACATTTAACCATATTATAAATTTAGACTTAACTTAATAAATAGTCCCTTCCTTATTTTTTTTTCCAGTTTTGGACCTGTATTGGTTCTTATGATTTGACGATATTTTTCACTCACCCTTATCAAACATAAGTTGGTGTAGAATGAACTTAAGTGCAATGGTTTCAGGTAAAAAAGCCTGTCCCGGTCTAATCTCCCGTATGACCGGCGATCAAAAACATAAAATGAGCATAATTCATGCCCAATAAGACCCATAGAATTTGGGCATACTTTGGTCTACCCTATAAGAGCACCCAACGTAGGGGTCGGATTTGTTGACGTCGATTCAATGAGATTTATAGTCGGATTTGTTGTTCACCCACAACGGTGATTGGATTTGGGGGACGTTTTTGACCAAAATGGACAAATGACAAAAAAGAAACGTTGAGGGAGGAGAGAGTAGAAAAGATCAGAGGGAGGAAGAGAGAGAAGTGAGAATCGGCGTCGGAAGATTTGTCGACGATGGAGAGAGAGATGCGAAAACGCCATATTTTCGGCACTTTTTAACCGAATCGACGATAATTCTTACGTAACTTCAACCCCCACTGTGAGTGCTCAAACATATACTTATATTCTTTTTCATACAAAGCAATATCAAATAAAGCATTTAAATTCATCGTGTACTTTTAAATTAGATCGGATTCATCAAATCCCTACCTTAGTTGGAAGTTGGAACCCATGTGGTCCAAATAAATAAAAGTTATTTTATTTGCCTGCCGGAAGATACGAAGAAACAACATAGCGCAGAAAATTCAAAGTCGCCAAGTTTACAATTTCAGCATTTATAAATAAATTGTTTGGGTTTTTTGTGTGTATATTAAACCCATTTAACAAGTTTACCATACAGAGCTAAAATCCATTGTTTGAAGTTACAGACATGGAGATGGATCCATCCTCCTCTGTCTCCCACTGATTTTCACTAGCTCTTCTTAAACCGTTTCTGTATTACTGGAGTTTCTTGGTTTTTATTGTAAATATTAAGTAAAAATGGCTGGGATGCTTGCCGGCGTAGAGTGTGCTCGGAGAAGACGTTTCCACCACGGCGGTGGCTTGTCGGATGCCGCTTGCCCTACGCGGCCCGCAGCTCCAGACGGTCGTCTTTTTGTCTGTACACGAAGAACCCCGAAATCCACCATAGCTTCGTCTCTTCACTGGTAATCTAAACCTATTTTTCTTCTTGAATTTCTCATACATATATATCAAAACGAATTTGGGTTGTCTGGTGATGAAATCTGATCGAGTTTATTTAATCGTAGCACAAAAAAGAGTGAAAGTCAGAAGATGAAACACGAGCAGGAGGAGACGCTGGTGGGTGAGGCCAGAGAAGCCAAGCAGAGATTGGAGGAGAGGCTCTCGGGACGGCGCCAGAAGGTTTTGGGATCTAAGAAAGGTGGGTTCAGCTGGGCTGGGTTGGGGTGGAAACGCACTTCATAGGTGGCCAGACCCTACTAGTACTTCTCTCCAGGTTGCTTGTTTGGTTGCCCTGAAAGTGTCCAAGAAAGTATATTACTAGCTTCTACTTTTCTCATGTGTAATCAGTATGTGTTATGTTTACAATTATTGACCTGATCAAGTTATGATTTAAGAAAAGGCTGCCTTTCATCCTCTTTGATATTCTGGATTGCCAATTTGCCATTGCACCTCTATTGGGTTTGGTTAAGAAAATGATGATATACTCTATTTTACAGAAACTAAACTTCTCATCTTCAGCAACAGGAAAATGGTTGGAGCAATTGCAACATATCCTTCCAATCAAGGGAGGGCAAAAAAACCCATCAAACCAATCAATCTAACATCAAAAACTAAAAAAATCACTTTTTTTAAAAACCGACCGAAAAACTCCCAAGTTGGACTTAAATTTGAGTTTTCTCAATTAAGAACATTTCTTTTAAACTAAGCTCATGAGTAAAGCCCGATCTGGCAATGTTTTATCCAAAAACCGAATTCCAGATTCTAGAATGGTTAAAAAACTGACCGATTCTCACACCCTACTTCCAATGGGCTTTGAGTGTTATTTGGTCCCTGTGCAGAAATGCTTCTACACAATTGTGGCCATCGCACCATCCACCATGGTTAAGATAAAAGGAATAAACAAATTGACTATATTTCGAACATCAAACCTCAAAGTACAGTCTCATTCTCACAAACTTTTCTTGACAACTACATGAAATGAGCGCTTCACATTAATTCTCATGTCAAATATGAAGGCAAAATTTAAATACTAGATACGCAAATACCATTTAGGGCAGCAAAACAAGTAGAGTTGAGAAAATATCCTTCGGTGTAAAAAAATATTGGATGACAGCGAAGTTCAAAAATCCATTGAATCCAATACGAATTCAAAACTGCAGAAGCACTTCAGTTAAGCCAAATGTGAAACTCACATTGCAGTGAAAGCCTTCTTGCCACCGCCACCAGAGGATCCAGCAGGTACAACCTTCAACACATTGAACCTGACTGTCTTGGACAATGGCCTGAAGATTAATAGAATCCTGTCAAACCAAGCTGAGCACATGCAATTCAGAAGGAATTTAATAAAGGTATATTGAGTGATCTGACCTGCATTGGCCAATAATAACATGATCTCCTTCCTTCACACGGAAGCAAGGGGATATATGGGCAGGAATGTTTGAATGTCTCTTCTCATATCTGGACGTAGAGAAAGTAAGAAGATTAATTGACTGACAGAATAAAATTATACACTAGACAACCACAAAAAAGAACGGATCATGCCTTTGATACTTCTTCACATAATGTAAATAGTTCCTTCGCACAATGATAGTCCTGACCATCTTTGCACTATGGCAAGTACCAGCTATGATACGTCCCCTGATAGAGACAGTGCCAGTGAAGGGGCATTTCTTATCAATATATGTTCCTGCAGAAGACATGCACTTCTTCTGTTAGAATCAATTTATACTATATGTAAGTAGAATAGTAAAAAAAAATGAAAAAACATGTAGAAGCACAAGTGAAAATGCATGCTTGACATTCACGCCCATGCAGAAGTTAAAAATGCCTATGTTGTAGACCAAATACCATTTGTTATTAGCATTTCACAAATACCAGCACTGTGTGCACTGAAGTTCAGCGTTCATTCAATAGCCCGTTATCTCACACACCACCCTTTCATGGAGCAAAAATGTTACCAGTTTATGATTTGTTACATCTTATTTTCAACTAAATCGAATTATACAAATATCACAACAATTCATTGATTGATGAATAATATTTTCTCCCTCAGTACCAAAAGGGTAGAAGCCTTCTGTTTCAGTAAAGGCCTTCCTTTAGTTGAAGGACCTATCGAAACCAATCATTAACTCATAGTACA
This sequence comes from Erodium maritimum, assembly GCA_963921825.1. Taxonomy (NCBI): domain Eukaryota; kingdom Viridiplantae; phylum Streptophyta; class Magnoliopsida; order Geraniales; family Geraniaceae; genus Erodium; species Erodium maritimum. The sequence goes on along the minus strand of OY997596.1, from coordinate 47,315,169 downwards.
TTACCAGTATATTGCTGTTACGAACTTGCAATCAAACCCGTAATTGAACAAACCTACATTTGACCAATGCAAGCACTTGCTGAGGGCATTAAAAACCAACAGTTGTACTAAAAACTCCTAAATTGACAAATGCAAACATTTTCTTATGCTTAAATATCACCAATAATTAGTTTAATCTATTATTGGGAGCATTCCATTCGCTTAGTGAGCCAACTTAATCAAATACGAAAGGAGCAAGACTGGTGAAGAATAAACTAGTCTTACAAGAATAGAGATATATCATGCATATAACACCATCATTTACCGCCATGTTCAAAACTAACTATTGGCGAACTGATTGGAACAAATCAAATTGAAGATTCTACATGCATGAACTTAAAGTGCACACAGAATTGACAAGCCTTAAAACTCAAACCAACAAACCAAAATTAACTTTGTCATATCTACATTGAGCACAATAATAGTCACCACACGGTAGCAAAAATTGGGTATACAACTCATGTAGTTTTGGCAATCTGATCCAACATGACCAAAAGGAGAAAGCACTAGGACAGCTTCATGTAAGAGCTACCAGGGAAATTCACATACTAACAACTGTTTCATGGACGAGTAACCAAATTATAAACTTTCATAGCAGGATTATGCATATTGTGGGAGATTAAAGTGTGATAAACCTTCAACAGCTTCTCTGGGGGTCTTGAATCCCAATCCAACACTCTTGTAGAAGCGATTCCCGCCCTTTCCAGGCCTGTTCCCCTTGCCAGGTTTCTTCGAGCTGATTCATTTTCGAAACCAAAAGCATCAGAAGTCAAAATTAAACACTGATAAACAAGCAAAATATCGAAAATCAAACAAAACACGAACAACGAAAGAGAATGCAATGCAGAGTTCGCTTCATTACCATAGGAATACCTTGGGCTGCTTCAGAAATGCCTTCTCATTCTGAAATAATAATTACAATAGTAGCAGGTGAGCAAAGAATTGGTTCTAAGCGTTGAAACAGACATTACAAACGGAAATAAGATAGAGGCATGGCAATGCAAGAGAAAAACAGAGTTAGGATCAATGATCGGAACCTGCTCAGCCATGACTGGAAGCTCTGGCCGGAGAGAGAAGGAGCAAGTGGGAAGTGAGAGGGGCTGGCAATGGCAAGGAGGTCTCTGCAACTGTGGACGCTTAAACCCTAAAAGCTCACAGAAGATGATGATATACGGATATGATGTGGAGTAGATTCGGGCTATCCGGACACCATTGGGTTGGGTGCTTTTATTATATAAAGCCCATGAAAAATTACTAAATTTAAACCATATGGGTTCAAAATGTTGTTAAATTTACTACGGTGCTCACATGCCGCCGGGTAGCCGAACCGGTGAGCTTTATTTTAGATCGGACCGGTCACTTTCGATAGAGAGAAATTTTTGTCGGTGTTGACACCAACTGCCTTGGATATGAGAATTTCCCTCTATCAAAAGTAACCGATCCGGTCACAAAAAAGGCTCGTCAATTCGATTACACGGCGGCCTGTGAGCACCTGTGACCTTCCATCGTGAGTCCACATCGTGGAGTTAAGAATTTTAGTACTACCACCGTGATCTACATGACGTGGAGCTAGATGACAAAGCTTTAGTGTTGAGACTCTATAAAACCGAAAAATAGGTCAATTTTTTTGTGGGCATCATTTGGGGTCTGAAAATTGAGAGAGTTCGAGTTAGGAGGAGTTACCACCACTCTAAGGGAGCCAGATGTAACCTTAGAAGGGAAAAGAAAGCTACATGAGATGAATATTTGAAGCTCATGAAGAAGATGAAAGTTGAAGATGAGATGGAGTTGGGTTTTTTTTTCTCTTCTTGTCTCATGATTTATGAGTTTCTTGTTGAATCTTCTCGGAATTTTTCTCCATAACCATGAGTTTGATTTACATGGCTATGGATGCTTGTATTTTTTGTGTAATAGTATGAGATTGATGGTTTGATGTGTTAATTGGTGGAGTTCTTTAGGTGTATTGGAGATTTCTACTCTTGATTTGTGTTCATCTAGCTTGATTTCATTTTCCATGTTACGGGTTTGAATGAAAGGGAAAAATTAGGAATTGGTTGTGGAATGGAGTGAATCAATTGCTCAATTTCATAACTAATTGGAGAAGTTAAAAGACAAATAATAGAAATTAAGACTTATTTGCTTTGATTGTTTGTATTGATCAATTTCATGCCCTTGAATAGTTGGGGTGGATTGGGGTAAAATCGAGTAATTGGTTGTATAATTAGGTTAATTAATAGCTTGATATCATATGCAATTAGATTAATCAAGGTTAAGGAGCCAAATCTGGATAATTAGTTAGGCGGGACCGAGTACCTATCTTGAGCTTCAAAATCTCTAGAAAGAGGTAAAACGATTGGGTGCTAGTGTGATGATTGGGGTTATTAGTAGTTAATCCATTGGTATTATAGACTAATGGAATCCCAATTACCAAGGGCTCCAACCATGGAGAAAACCTAGAACCAATGAGATTCATGATTGGATTTCTTATCTCTATCGAGTAGTCCCGATAGGATGGGTAGTTGAATTCGGATTGACGACACGAAAATAGTCCATAGTCGAGCTACGTTGTAGTCATCGCTCGGGAATGAACTTCGTTCCTTTACCACTGTGGTTACTAAAGGAGCTCTAGCAATCCACCGTTTAGGAAAAGAGGGTTGTTGTGAATTGTGGTAGTCACATGGTCATACTCATTTTGTAGGTAAAAGCATGCATTGCATAGGTCTTACAACCCCTCATCACCTCACCTATAGTTTAAGCCTTTAGTTCCGTTCAAACATATAGATAGAGAATGTGTATGAATTAGCTAGTCCCATGACCCTAGCTACGTGGGTATAGGAATGCATTGCATGAGGTCTTAGACTACGCATTTACTTGCCTAAGGGAAAAATTCTCTAATCCCGCTTTTACAGCAATATGAATAGTTGTCACTTTGTAGGCCCTGATTTTGCAAAACGCATTATCGAATGTAGTTAGTTTCTTGGGTGCAATGTGTCTGGACGATGCCGCATACTAAGGTTTGAGGATTTGTCAGTCCGCTAGAATACACTCCATTTTCTATTTAGGGAATGCTATCAGTGCGTTGTTATTGAATAGAGATCCATATGAATTCATGATGATTCATATTGTCTATTCCTTTAGTCAAGTTATGTGGTTTGGTTATCAATGATTGGTTCGACTATTAATGTTTGGTTATCTTCGGCCCGTGCACTTAGTTGGGTGAGGTTGAGAGACGGGGATGAGGTTTCAATGATGTGGATTGGTTCTAATGATTCCTTGGTATTCTTGGTCGTACTTAATGCAATCCAGGGAGGTATCACCTAAAAAAGGAACATTGTGTACGAGTTGAGCAAGTCTTGATTCACCTATGTGAATGTAGTTATTATACCTTTCAGGCAAGATGAGTTGCGCAACATATTGTATTTCTTTGACATTGGTTTAGACTAATCATTCATAACGTAGGAGAGAAAACCATGAGAACCACCATGAAATTCATTTTACAAACACCAAGCTTTCAATCATATGCAATCATAACTCTTTACATATCTATTGCACACCTTGCATCCATAGTTCTTTAGTCTCTACCTATTTAATATGCTACCCTTAGTTCGCTTCGGCTCCCTTTCTCTCTCCCGGGACTCCTTCATCGCCTCACAATCCTCTCACTACTTGCACACAACAACCATCATGACAACTCATCACTTTTAACATGTACATAACTAGATTAGGTGGTGACCTATGGGATTTTTCTTCCATTTTTATATTTTTAGTTTAATTGCTGGTTTTATTTTGGTACCGATTTTTATCGCTTTACTTGCTAAGTGTGGCTTGCTGATTATGTAGGAGTTTTTTTTATAAGTGGAAATTTATTAACCTCTTGTCCTCCTGAGATGGAAAAACAATGCAAAGAGAGGCATCGGAAAAAGGTCCATGTCCTCAAAACAAAAACAAAACTCAAAAGAGCTAACAACCAGCTCTCAATCGACCTGAAACCTCCCAAAACACGGAGGAACATAACAACAAACAGAAACCACCAAAAACACCAAAAGCAAAAACTAAAACACAACCCAAGCTACAAACAAAACCTTGAAAACACCCCAGCCCGTCACAGGGTGCAAACAAAAACCCTTCGCAACCAAAACTGAGACCTAGTAGACAAGACCAGATGAACCAATCAGACCAAAGTTGGACCTGTACTAGAATTAGACAGAAACCTGGTCTCCCCTTCAACCTCGTCCCCAACACTCAAGGCCTTAACCAGAGGCTTCAAACCCATGGCCAAACAAGAGTCTCAGGCAAGTCGATCCAATTTACCAACTAAAGAGACCAAAATCACATTGTTGACTATATCCTTACTACAAGATCTAGGCTTGACCTGATAAACAACCTTTGTTGTTTTTGTCTTCTTCCTTTGACATCTAGACTTCCTCTTCTGTTGGACCCGACCCTCAACCGTTAAATCATCCTCAGAAAGCGTGTTTCTAGTAGAAGGGGAGGGACGAGGATCATATACCTCAACCGAAACAATAGAAGCAAAAAATGAACCTATCACACACTGATGGGTCGTCGAAGGAAAAAAGAAATTTTCTGGGTCAAAAAAATCAGCGAACTCCAGAGTAGAAGGTGATGAGTTTAAAGGATCATCACCCTCCCTAGACCCTTCACCCACAAAAGAGACCGATCTTGGAGCACCAACTTCTGAATTTTGAATATCCTTCGACTCAAAATCATCACCGGATAATATCACCGACCAAATATCTCGAGCTCGGAATAACATGGACTTTAACCCCATTAATGTCTTGAAAAAAGACACGGAATTTTTTTCATCAAGGGCCAGTTCAACCTCCGTACCCCTCAAAACCTTCACACTGTGGAGCAAGACAAAAGCGCGACCAGAAAAAGCCCCAAGTTCCTCTTTCTTAACCGATACAACAGATCTGAACAACTTCTTGATGGATAAAATATTATCAATGCCCCTACCATGAAAAGGCAAGCTATCAACAACCATCCACTAGAAAAAACCACTATTGAGTACCAAATCCCCTAAAAAGCTGGTTATCACAAACAACCTCTCCAACCAACGCCAATTTGTCTCCTTCATCATCGCATCAAAAACAATGTCTGAACAAGTAATAAGACACACCATATTGCCAAAAGATCAGAACTCTAAATCTTAAACATCCTCTTTCTCGATCTCCGCTCCAATCGCTTCTATACTTCGATTTGAGCGGGCTACTGCTAAACACCTTGACAAAGTCGTATCACAATGTTTAGGAACAGTCAAGCCTCTACAATGAAGTAGACTTTCATGGGGACAAAAACAGCAGGTGAGGCAGGCCTCAATTTCTTTTTCCAAACCTTTCCAATAAAGGATCTTGGCTTACCTCTCTCCCACGCCCGATCAACCAACATCACCTAACCCTGAAATGAGTTACCGTTGAGTTTTGTGATCATTGCGTCAGCATCAGCATCACACACCCACACAAACCTAAAATATTTACCTACATGATTAGGCCTTCGAATTGCATTCGCCTTAAACACCTTTCCTTCTCGATTGAACAAGTTGAAAAGCCAGTCATCCGTTAACTGATAAGGTAAATCACAAAACAACAGTTTGACAGTCTCAAAACTCTCATTACTCCGACCAATATAGGGCTTCAGCGCGACTCTTTCGAAACCAGGAGGAGGACCAAATGCAAGAGTTGAAATATACGCCTATTGTAGAGAGCACCCTGGGTTAGTATGCAATTTTGGAATTAATACTTGAACGACCTTTGCAAAATGGATGGTATCCAATTTCCCTTGATCTATAAGTGGTTATATGCTCGCATGTTGATAATTGATGAATGATGAGAAAGCATTGTTATAGTTGATATGCTTATTGTGAGATTATCATACGCAGCTATAACATTTGAGTTCTTTGGTGGTGGGCTGAAATGTAAATTAGTTTATTTTGTCACTCATTCATCATATCATTTACTTAATTTTTTAAATTTCACTAGAAAAAAGTCTAAGTATGAGGAGGCTAAAAGGGTCATATATGCATTTTAAAGAAGAAGAAAATGGTAAAAGTCCATTTAGAGAGTCTTGCATATAACTAATATCATTTGCATTTACGTTTTATAATGTAAGTCTTGATTTTCAAATTCTTTATTTTTATGTCATCCTATAGATTTGGAAAATATTTATGTCATGAGTATATTTGGACAAGACTTATAGACATTGTGGACTTTTGGTTTGAAAGGTTGAAATGTACATACCTAGAAAAGACATGAGTAACTTGTACATTTTGTGAATCAATCTTTGGTTGTAGAGTTAAATGTTAGTTTGTTAGTTGCCTCCACTGGCGGTCGTATGCCTATTAGCATGACGGCTAGAAAATCAAACTCCAACTAGTTATATTTAGCCTTTATATCCGATAAATATAGGTAGGAGAAAACAATGACAAAGTCCTTTTAGTTGTGGAATTGAGTTGTCATTGCTTGCACACAACAACCATCATGACAACTCATCACTTTTAACATGTACATAGCTAGAGTAGGTGGTGACAACCCTAGTCTAGATTTTCCTTAGACTTTGATTAAATATCAGCTCCCTGTGGGATCGACCGATATTTCACTGCAAACTATATTTATAGTCATGCCATTTTGCATATATATTGAGTCTAGTTTGAGCATGGAAACGACTGGTTAGTAGTGTGATAAAACATATGTACTACGGTGATAAAAAAACATGTGATGTCTTGATTAAAAACATGTACTAAGATGACAAAAAATGATGAAGTGATAAAAATCATGTAATGGGGTGATAAACCATATGTGCTGAGGTGATAAAACGTGTGATGAAGTGATAAAAAATATGTAATGGGATGATAAAAACACATGTACATACGTTATAAAAATCATCATATTTGTCATGCATTTTTATCACTTTATATACATGTTTTTATCACTTTCAATTTACATGTGTTTTCATCACCACCAAACACTAGTTTTATCACCATGATATGAAAACATTTATTAGTGAAGAGTTATCAACTCATAAACGTTAATTGTCTACTTTTTTCATGCTACAAAATATATTCAACAATGGTCTCGATAGATAGCCCTTGAAAAAACTAAAAATATTGGCGTAAGAACAAAGACAATTGAAATGAGAATGAGAAAATTAGTGAATTTGTCAAGAATAAAAGTTGTTATGATTTTACAAAAAGTAAACATCTGTCAACTTTACATCTCATGCGTCTATTTATCAAATGATGGTTTGGATTGATTCTCACTATACTCATTTTAAGAGGTGGTTCTTAATGGATTTCTCCTCATTGATCAACTAGTAAGCAAACAGCCTATTATATAATCACAGTACCGTTAAAACAGATTATGAAACACAAGGATTATTGAGATCAAAATGAAGTCCTCTCCTCTTGTTAGGGTTGGTATCGCTGCAATTGTTTTTTTTTTATGATAGATGGTGGTTGGGTACTCCAGGCCTTGCCACTTTGTTGTGAAAGATGGTGGTGGGTGCTCCAATCTTGGTTGTTACTTGAGTGGGGAGGTGGTGGATAGAGGACATACTCTCCGACCTAATCTCTTCTGCGGCTTGATGGTGGATATCATCTATCCCTATTCCAGCAACGCTATTTCGCAGTAGAAAAGGAAGATGGGTATTAATGATGGCCCTTTACATGATGCCTATTGTGTCTCAAAGCGTGGATAGCGACAAGACAGTCAAATAGTACAATATTGAGGGCATTGTGAAGAGATGACGTCGTTGGCGTTTCTCTCAAATCGGACGAGGGATTGGTAAAATCAGATCCATTAGATGGGGCGATCGTCCATATGCAGGGTGCGAAAGCGACAAGGTGAAAAATACCATCATCTCCTTCAATTAGCATCAAAGGGGTCAGTGAGGGGTTTGTAGGTACCACCTTCTCACCAGTCGTAAAGCGGCTATGGGTCCACCAAGTACCAGAAAGATACTCCCCAACCATCTCGTGTAAAGACCGCTCCGGTTAAAAAGTGTTAAGTTTTATTTTGTTCGTTGGTCACGTCGTGGCTGGAAAACGGATCGAAGTTTGGGAACTTCTGCAAAAAAAAAAGAGAAAAGGAAAACAGAAAAAAAAAGGTAAAGGACTGGACCGGGCGGACCAAACCCGACCAGCAGACCCGACCCGAGCCAGGCCCGCCCCGACTCGGTCCGTTTCCCTCGCTTTGGGCCGTGAAGCCCAAAGGTTCGCCGAAGCCCGTTTACATTTCCGGCCCGGACTATTTAAGTCCCAAAGTAGGGTTTCAGCGTCATTCTCCTCCCTCTTCCTTCACGCACAGCCGTCCTCTTCTCTCTCCGAACCTCTCGCCGCCTCTCCCTCTATCTCCCTCTCCGACCTTCCCTCTCCCTCGAACCAACGCCCAGACTCACACCCTCCTTCTTCTTCTCCTTCGCGTCTTCCTCTTCCCCTCACGCACGCCTTGTTTCGGGCTCGCCGTGGAAGGGTCGAGAGGAAGCGTCGCCGGAAAGTTCCGAGGGACACCACCGTCTGTCTTGCCGGCGAAGTAAGAAACCGACACCAAACCGTCGCCGTCGTTCAGGCCGCCGTTGTTCCGTCGAGATCCTCGCCATAGGGTCCGGATCTGATGCGAAATCCTCTCCGTACTCCGCCGCTCCCAAGACGGGAACCACCTCCCCGTCGTCGTCCTTTTCCTTTACAGTGAGAGTTGCGGCCCTTGAGGCTTTGGTCGACGGCATCTTCGCCGGTTGTCGGTCGGAATCTGACCCGAGACTTCTTCTTCCCTTTTTTTTTTCTTCTTCCTGAGCGTTTTTGGATCTGGACAAAACTGAAAATGAAATTATTGAAATTAAAAAGAAAAGAAAATAAAACCTAACCGGATTTAAATTAAAAAGGTTTTAAAAATCAGATTTAATTAAATTGGACTGTTGAACGAATCTGGAACGTGGGACGATTGAATCACCCGACGTTTTAATTCGGACTTAGAACAGGATTAAAAGCGGGAACGATGAATTGGACACCTCGGGATCCGTGCCTCGGGCCCCGCGCAGTGGGAACCGTGTTCGGATCCGTGCCTCGGAACCCGTGCATTGGGAACTGTGCCTCGGGAAATGTGCACCAGGTTCTGTGCTCGAGGCCCGGGTACTCGAACCCGATTCGTCATATAATTCCTCTTTTGGCCCGTTCGAGTTTAAAAGACACCTTGTTGGTTTTAAATCGGACCGCACGTAACTTTTAATTTAACTTTGGAACCGTTGTTAATTATAACTTTCCGTTTTAATTTAGAGTCTGGCTTCGATCGAGGAGAAGACCGGAGGTAGCGAGCCAGGACGTCAGCAGCTATGAGACGTAGCTGTCTGTTCTTCTTGAGGTAGGGAACGTAGCGGATACCGGTTCGATTGTAGAAAGTTACTAGTACGCCTATAGGTTGTTTTTACTTAATTTAATCTTTAGAAATGCATGATTAGTACGTGAGGAACGAGTGAACTGAGGGATAGCATACGTAACATGTCGAGTCGTAAGTTTGGGATTTGTCGTGTTGATAGAAATGCATGCGGGCCATGTCGAGCCCTTAGGTTGTGTGTTGCTTGATTTGCCATGACTTGATTGAAATGCACGATGTGTGATTTAGGTATGTTAGATCGAGAAGCATGTTGTAGTATTACTCGGTGTACTATGTTGTGGTTATTCTTGGGCAAGTGTGCCATGCGTGTTATGACGTGAATCATTGCTTGTGAAATGGTCGGGTGGTTGATAGACTGACGTGACTGGTTGTGGTAAGATTGTTGAGCTTGGTAAGCCGTGTTTGAATTATGGTATTACGATGCGAGTTTTTATCTTGATGTTTGTTCCAAGGGGAGTTGTATTCCGGTATGGTACTTACGACCGAGGGGGTACGCCGGTGTAGGGTGGTACCTAGGCCGACGGTGTGGTCCCACGTATGCGCGGTCCCCCGGGTAGTGGTTCCGGTACGATACCTACATTGAGGGGGTATTCCGATGTGGGATATCTAGGTCGACGGTTTGTGTTGACACTTGGGTGTCGTGTTTTGGCTCTAGGAGTCGTGCCCCGAAGGAGTTCCGGGAAGATGTCTAGGCCGATGGAGATTCCGGTGTGACGTATTGTGATTGTGCTCCGAGCGTTTTCCGGGAAGATATCTAGGCCGATGATGTGTGTTCCGGTGTGATATGATAGAGTCGGGCTGTGGACAGCCGGCGGAGTAGGGGACTGCAGTACGGGACGTGTATGTGATTTTACTGTTTACATTATGCTTGATGACCTGTTAAGTGATGTGGTTGCAGCTTGTGCTTGGTCGTTTGAGTATGCTTGTGAGTGTGGTTTGGTCTTGAGTTGAGGTTTGTGGTTACGAGTTCCGTGTTGAGAATTAGTTGTGTGATGTACTAGTATGCCTAATTGGACGGTTACCCGTGGTGGTAAGCGCTTGCTTATAACCTTAACTACTTTTCCTACTGAGCGAAAGCTCACCCCTTATCTTGTTGTTCTTTTCAGGTCCTTAGCGGGATGTGTTCTAGCTGGATGCTCGACGCTTGGGAGCTTGCGAGGGTCCTAGGCTAGATTGTCTAGACACGTACTATTCCCTTCTATTAAACCGTTTTACTGGTTTTTTTACTGAGCTGTTGACTCCTGGCGTTGTTTAGAGTTTTAAACTTTTAATTGAGACTTGTTTTGACTTTAATTTTGTTTTAAATTATTTTTGTTTTAGTTCACGTCTCGAGTCCGGTCAAAACCGGATTTGGGGCGTGATATCTCGGGAGCCAGGATTTATACATTTTTGGAGCCCTCAATGATTATCTTAGGGAGGGTGATGACCGTTGGTTCCATAGGGAAGTATCAAGTCCAACTGTGCACCACCACCTTTCATGTTCCGAGTAGGCCAGACCCATTATTTCAGTCTCTGAAGTTGTGTCGGTGCTCCCAACCGCTACCGTAGCTATATCCTAGAGACAACTTTTTGATTCTTATGGCCGATTTCTTATGTTTTTAGTCCCACAATATTCGGAATTTAGGTTTCTTTCAGTTTCCAATTTTCTTTTGGTTTATTTTTTTTAGAAATACGAGGTAATATTATAACTTAAAAGTGTTTACAAACGATAAACACTGAAATAGAGGAATTGAAATAAACAATAGAACATAAAATGAAATCGCTCTATGACATTCAGTAGTTGTCTGGAGGATGGTACTGCGGTAGCGTCTGATGAACACCGATACAGCGGCTCCAAGCTGATTGGCACGGGCTGAGCAGACCTAGTGTTGAGGGTTGTTGTGGTGGACTGGATATTCCCCCGGGATATCAGCGAGCGTCATCCTCCCTTGACTGATACTGGTAGGGCTCCAAAACGCGAGAATGCTGACCTCCGAGCTGGTAGGGAAATACTGCACCGGTTCTTGGTGGTACCGCTGCCATCTTACGTCCAGAGGGGCGGTGTAACCGACCGACTCCTCTCTGGACCACTTCGGCATCATTCCGTGAGGCAAGGGTGTTGAACGCCCCCCGTCGCTGTATGTGATGTGTTTGGACCTGCCAGACCCGGCCCACCATAGAATGGGCCTAACAAGCCTAATCCACGAGTGGAGAACCCCAAGTTCGATCCGCGATCCGGTGGATCTCCTGCTCCAACTTTGCCCCCGACCCGAGGCATCAGCGCCGTAATTGGAACCCTATGTCCTGCCTTCGACTCCTGCTGACCCCTTCCTCTAGCCCACTGCTTGGGCCTCGGTTCCCGGCCCAACGGGCCTCGGCCCAAAATTCCCTCAGTACCGAGTTGGTCCGGACCCATATGGGGATACGACCCACTCCCCTTGACCCGACCCAACCCAACTTCTCCTTGAATCATCCTTGGGCCGGTCCTCATATCCCCGCGCCCTTAGGCCCGCCTTCGGTGTGCAGCGACCCACATGCCCATACTAAGAGCCCAGAGGAATCGGTCCCATGTCCAAAACCCTAATCGGTGTTGTCCCTGGCCGCCACCACCATATCACCTTCTCCTCGCGCCCATCCCGCCCAACGGCGCCATAAAACTTGACGCCCTGCGGGTTTCAATCGCAAACTTGAGCACGGCAAGTGCATCGGCCGTCAAGTAGTAATCGGATTTGAAGTCCGGAATATCGAGCCCAAAGGAGCAATAAACAAACACTTACTATTTAAAATTTGTAGCTAAGCTGTTTCGGTAAAGATATGATTTTTAAGTTTCGAAAATAAATCTATAACGACTAAGAAGCAAATAATAAAGATAAAGAACTAAGAAGAAAGTTTTCTTATCTTGAAACAAGTGATGAAATTTCTAGGATATCGGGTTCATAGAGTTCATGCCATAAAATCAAATAAACTCGATTGTTGTGACGAAGACTTGATTTAGAGGCAACGAGTCATCTCAACTCTAGTCCTAACTTCTTTCGAACGATTCGGACCCTAATGGAATCTAACCACCGAGTTCTTTCGAATCACGATGTAGGAAGACCCAAAGCGTTTAGTTCCATGACAACTTCTAACTTTCGACCAACCAAGCCTATAGCTATTGCAATTGTATTAACCCCGCTAGTTCTAGCTAGAGTTTAAATCCAATTTACGATCGAATTCAGACTAATTAGAATTCTCCCTTTTCAAGCGTTAAATTCTAATTCAAATCAATTATCAAGTCTACCCGGGAGATAAAGCGTTAAGCACAAATCGATCATAAACACTAAAACAATTCAACAATCACAACAATTTAAAGCATTCAAAACATGGAAATCCCTACTCTAATCACCCAAAACCCTAGAAATTGGGGGTTTAGTTGTTCATGATAATCAATGACATAGAGATGAACCAACAAGTAAATGAATTCATAATAAGATTTAGAGAGAAGGTTTAGATACAATCACCACAATAAATTGACAAAATGGTTGCTCTTCCCCTTCTTCCAAACCCTAGCCTTGATCCTCTTGTGTTGGCAACAAATCCAAGAGTAGAAACACAAAGAACCTCTCCTAAAGATGAAATTCCTCCAAGAACAATGGCACCCTTGGCTCAAATCCCTCTCCAATCAATGAAGCTCCACCTTGTGTTCCCAAAAATCTCTCCAATAAATTCAGAAAATAAACACTCTTTTCAAAAATCTCCTTTCAAATTAACTATCAAGAGTGTGTAAATCTTTGTTTGTGTGTAGAAAGAAAAAGAAAAAAATCAAATAAAAAAAATGCTTTAGAAGTGATCTCTCTCGCTCCCTCTAGAGCTCGGTCCCTTCTCTATCTGTTTCAAAAGAATTCCCTTCCCCCACTGTGCGGCGCTGCCTCAGAAGAATAGGGTTGGCTTTTTTTGTGAGTGGACACGCGGCTGATGGGTAGAGGAGGAGCTGAAGGGGACAGGTGGCGCGAGCTGAAGAGAGGAGCTGCTGAGCTGGGACAGGTGTCAGCAGGAGGGGAATTTGGCGGCTGGAGTGGGCCGGCTGGGACAGGTGGCGGACGCAGGGAATGCCACGTGGGCAGGGGCGGGGCCGGCGGCTGGGACCCGGACAGATGTCGCGCGCAGGAGGAAAGGCGGCGCCACGTGTCTGCTTCTGATGGACTCTTCTCTTTTTGTTCCTTTTTCGCTATTTTGCTCGCTCCGGCTTCGTTTGAGCTCCGATTGATCTCGTTCTTGCACCAAAAAATTTCTCTTTTCAAGACCTACAAAACAAGACCAGTCATGAGTATATTTCGAAGCAACCAAAATCGACCCTCTTGACGGTCCACAAGCACAGAACACCCAAAATACGCCGAAAATCCATCAAAACACCTAACATATCGATAAAATCAGTTATTCATGATAAACTAAATATATGATAGAAAATCGGGACTGAAAGTCCTTATAACTCGATAAAAAGTGGCTCTTTTATGTGTTAAAATGCACCTGCATCACTCGGTGTCGTAGGATTCCGTCCTACGGTGTGGTATGGGCTTCCTTTTGGCTTCTCCAAAAGAACACCGTGAAGCAATCTGCTTCCCCCACCCGAAATTGCGTGGGGGCACTCGTTCCATCGTCGACTTGGCGAGAAACACAAGACCTCGCTCCGTTTCTACAACTCCTCCGTTTGCCGAAGACGTTGAGCAGGGAGAGGTGACCCTTCTAGCGCGTTCACACAATTAGTGGGGGGGAACAATCTCGCCACCACCGCCATGGATTCGCATAAACCCTAGAGGAAGGAAGGTCTGTGTTTTTGAAGCCATCGATTGCTAAGGGGAGGCCACTTCCGATTTTTTATATATAAGATCTAGTTCGGAATAGATTTTGGTTTCTTTAGGTTTATCGATTATGCCCTTTTATGAGGAATTATATAGTCCTTATTTTACGGGGAATTATATAGTCCTACGATTTAGTCAATATGTTCGCATGTTTATTTATAAATTTGCCTCTTTACATTAAAATACAAAAACCATCCTCTTATACGTAGTAATAATTACACACTCAGTTGTGTATAGGAGGCTTTCTCGTAGCCGGAGAATAATCCATGTCAGCTACATCTACAATTTCCGTGAACTGCTCGTGAACCTTCTCCCGGTGATCAGCCGGCCGGGTAGCAATGGAGAGATCGTGCTCTTCTTCCCCACCCAACTCTTTACTAAAATCGTTCCTTCCTTTATCCTTGATATTATTATAATCAACCCCAACTGATTTTAATGATCCTTTGTCCTTCCTAAGCCCTACAAAATCACAACCCACGAAGAATATCAGAAATTAGAACCAACAAATAAGTTGATAAGTTTAAATATCATGCTAAACAAAAGCTAAACAAAATATACGTGTCTTTTGACAATATATGTATACCTTGAGCCACAAGGATAAGAGAGGACAAGATGAGAAGAAAGACAACTAAACAAGGCCTCATTGGTTGAAGAAACCAGAAGGAGATGTGATGATATATATGCAGAAATATATTCTCTCTTTTGTTGCGAACTCGAAGGTGTTTTGATGATAAAGAGCCCTCAATGGTTAAATATATATAGATGGTTTCTCTGATAAGGACCCCACTACACTGTTTTCCCAAAATAAATGACTGAATCATTTGGGGACACTATCTTTACACCATTAATGACTTGTTGGCTACATGTATAAGGGTCTTAAGGTCATATCATCATCTAATTATATGTGTTTTTATGTTTTTCACCGTTATATGTTTTATTTTTTTTATTTCAGTTTATCGTTTTTATAGTTCGTGGAGTATTGTCTTAATGGTGGATTTTCAAACTCCAGACCTTAACAACAGTATTTGTCAAATGAATGGTTTGGATTGATTCACTCGATTCTCCAAAGTCTCAAGTTCTTTTGGATTCTTCGATGGAGTGTTTGAATGGAGTGTTAGGGCAAGTTGAGAAGAGCTTGTTGTTGGAGGGAAAGTGCATGATAATGATGTAGTTATTATGTGAAGCAGCGTTTAATGTTTTGTCTCATTTTCGTTCATGAAACCAAACCATATGTGATATGTCTTTTCTGTTGGATTGGACAGTGTAGGTGAAGCCATGTGACCATTTCTGCTTCCTATTGCATCTTGCTACATCATACTCCCTCTCTTGTCTCTTTCCTTTAGTCCTTTTTATTTTGTTATTCCTCATAAATTATGTAACTAATTAAATTGAGACAGGAGTTATTATATGTTTATAGTTCTTGATCAATGAGAGTAAGACAAAATAGATATTTTTTTACACGGTGTTAAAGCTTTTTTTACACGGTATTTTTTTGACAAATTCTATAAATATCTGGTTATGTCTATTTGTTAGCTTATAGGTTTAATAAGTGGGTAGAGCGTTTGAAAGACATATTTAGTCTTAATTTTTATTTCATTTTCATGATTTATTTTGCTTTCGTATCGTGGTCATCAATCACAACCATTTTTACATTATGTTTATGTCATCGATGACGAGACAAAATGATGTTTGCACCGTCAGCCACAAGATATGATGATGTTTGCATCGTCGGCCACGAGACATGATGTCGTTTGCACCGTCGGGCATGAGACGAGTAGCCGTTTGCACCGTCGGTCACGAGATGAGATGTCGTTTGCGTCGTCAGTTACGAGACGAGTTGTCGTTTGCACCGTCGGCCACGAGACGAGATGCCATTTGCACCGTCGGTCCCGAGACAAGTAGCCGTTTGTACCATCCATCAAAGGCATTAAACATGTTCGTTTTATAATCCTCTTCTCAAGTTGAGCATTACGAATCTCCATGCTTCAACACGAGGGAGGAGTATTGAAGCTAACCAAATCAGAATAAATAAAACAGATTTATTCTGATTTGATTTAATTTGATTACGGTATTCTGATTTATTCTGATATGTTTTAATTTGATTTAAAACAGTTCCTTTTTAGTGATCTTGTAATCCCCTGTAAATAGAAGTAATGAATCTTCAATAAAATTATCCAAGGCACTATTCTTTATATTTTACATGAAATTATTTACTTATTATATCTCTTTCATTTTAATAACTATGATCGGTAATGATTAGCGAGAGTCTATTTTTTCAATGAGGTACGTATTCATTTGTGTATATTTTTTTAGCCTAACAAGTAGTGTTTTATTTATTTTTGCTAAGCTCGCTTTTTTATTATTAAAAATGTATTCTTCAAAAAGAATGTACGAATCACAAGTCCAAGAAGGATAAGGACCTGAAAACAAATTACATAGGAACTCTGAAAAGAGCTAAAAGGAAAAGCCCGAAAACAAAAGATTGCTACAAGTCCAAAACAAACGATTACGAAAGAAAACGAAATCAACCCTCATTAATGACCCACTCTTCACTTCCGAAGTCAAGTTCGGATCGTCAAAAGTCTTTGCTTGAGTAGATTAGATTATAAAGATCGTACAATAGTGGAAAATCATGAAAAGGACTAGATACAGTTTCAGTGATAACTAAAACACTAATCCTGTGACTGGATGCCCCGTAAAAAAAAGGGAGAAAAGTAGTGGTGGTTCCTAATTCATATAGTGAGCGGTACATGAGATCCAATGGACTTTCCCCTTCTCGACTTGAATTGTCCTACTTTTTTTTAGCACTCGTCCAAGAATTAAACCAGGGAAAGGAGGAGGCTGGAGAACATGTAGGGCATGTTCGGTAAAGGTCGGGGTATGGCTCCTCAAGGATACCCCGTGGGGCCCCTAGGGTTGTCATGATGACCAGCGAGGCTACTTCACAAGCTTCACTTGTACCTCGCCGGGGCCAAACACCCTCCCTGAGTTACATGTCCACCGTGACCCGTATCCTAAATACCATTGGGCGGTCGTGTGAGATTTCCTGATTACTCTGATCATGCTAGGTCCCTCCAAGGATCTCCTCCACTATTTATCTCCTTGTTGTGGATCGATCTCCATGGGTTTTGTTCTGGTGGATGGGGATGCCGAACTCGGGTGGGATATGGAGGTGGTACCCGATCCTCTTCCCAATGTCGGGTTCCCATGGGTCGGTGAGGGCATGCTTTGTGATAGGGTTTCCATTGTCAAGAGTACCCTCTCGTTGGTAGGGTCCAGTTAGGTTAATCTAAAGGCGACATCCATTGGAAGTCATGTTTTGGGTCGCATGAGGCATGGGGATGCTTCTGTGATGGATCCCTTCCATTGGAACCATCGGGGTAGTGGTTGGAGCGGTGTCCTCGCCCTGGGTAAGGCAACCACTATTAATAGGTCTGGAGTCGTCCCTGTCATTGGGATGCGGTAGTGGTGTGATCCGGCCAGGACTGAAGGGGTTGTGGATGGGTCGTTTCATCGTTGGCGGAGCATCCCACTACACCAGGGTTGTCCCAGTGGGATCCTACTAGTACTCATGATCGGGTTCTTCTCCAAGACATCATCTCCTGGTCGACATGAGGAGAAGGGGGCATAATAGACAAAGAGTTCTACATTGGCGGCTGAGGTCTCGGTGTAGAGAGGATCTGACAGTGTGGGGGTGAAGTCTTGATTATTGCTAACAGAGGTGATCCACGGTCCCAAATGCATTGGACGTGTTACTAAAGGGAGACGCAGGTGGTGGCGCAGAGCAACAAAGGCCATGGGCGTGGGGTGGTGATGGTGAGAACATGGTGAGGGAGTGATTGTGCTGGCTGCGATCACAGTGACAAAGGAGGGGGGTAGAAATGGAGTGGGGGAGGAACATAATCAAGAGAGAAAACCCTAGCAGCCGATTTTTTTTTGGACGTATTTATTTGTGTATAAAATAGTAAACAACGTAAAATAATAATATTAAAACATTAATAGCTCATAAAAATAGAATAAATGAATACTTATTATGAATTATAACGTCCAATGGTATTTGGTTGTTAATTTAATAAAAATAATATCTTCAATGCATATGATTATACTACCATAATTATTTATTGGTCTTCCATTCGATTTCTCAATCAAGTCTTAGTGACATTCATATTAGGAAACAATATATCTATTATTTCAGTAACGTTGAGATTTCAATCGGTTCTAAAATAAATACTCAAACTCGGATTCAATTAGTCTCAACTCAACTTGGTTCGTTTATTTTAATCCATAAATATCTAATAAAATATATATTTTGTTTTATTTATTAAATTTGAGATCAAATCCATAGATACTTAAGTTTGAGATTTAAGTTCTTTTTGATCATATAATGGAAACTTTATTAGAGGGATAAAATGAGCGTGCAATAGAAATAACTAGAAAGGAAAAGGGCGACACAAAGTTCTAGTCCATAGAATTCAAACGCTAACTCTATAACACGCTGCTCGAATATACCAGGGATAATGGTGGGAGACTAGCGCCTCGATTAGAAGGATAGAAGATATGACATCGGTGGTTGTCACTTCCTTTATCAACCTGAAAATTCTTGTAACAAAGAATCAGGGATGCTTGAGGGGATATCGAGCATCTAGGGAGGAACCTAGAAAATGGGGGAAACATGGGGTAGGGTATGCACCGAACGCAGCAGGGTGATGTGTGCTTCCCCACACAAACCCCATTGCTTGTGGGGGTACTCATGGACCTTGACGAGACCGCTTGGAGGGTCTCGCCTTGATCGTAGTCGGAGCAGTTGTGTCCTCATCCCCTCTCCCGGGATGACAGTCCGTCTTGGTGACATAGGATTCCTCAAAGGCATGTAAGGGCCTTGCATAATCCAGAGACAACCCTGTATTACGCATGAGTGTATCGCCTCTACCTCTCCTAGTCTTGAGGTCCACCCTCCATCGGGGAACAAATTGGAAAGAGTAGACGTAATGCACCTCTTCATGCTGGTGACGGTGCTTTAGGCATAAGGTCCTAGATCGCATACAAAGACGAAAGGGTTCCGCGGGCAGGCCTTGATTGGATGGGGGGTTTCAGGAGTGGGGCTACCAAGACGACAACCTTCGTCCCTGATAGTGGATGTTGGGGCCGCTCCCACACCGATTTGTCTATGTCCAGAGGCACATTATGATAGCATGGTGGGGGTGGATGGTGGAGAGGGGCTCAACGACAATGTTCAACTCTCTCAAGCGGAGTCCACTGATTCGTACTCTAGAGCGTCAGCGTGCTGGTACCATCCTCCTCCATCCTCAGAGTTCCTCAGTTGGTGCAGGTCATGGAGTGGAATTCCAGCGTCAGAGTGGTCCGGATCCGTCAACGTCGCTGAGGTGAGCCAGCTAGGTTTGGTGTGGTAGGATAAGAAGGCCGTCCCACTAAGGAACATGGTGGGCACAGAAAGCTCCCTCGGTAGGCCATTATCGCCTGTGGATGGGCGGGATAAGCTCGACATCCTGGTTTCCTAGTGAACAATGGGTTGAGGTTCTCCGTGTATCGGTGAGGAAGGTAGTTGGACTATCGAAACTCCCTTGGCCCTGCATTGATGGATTCACATTCAGGTTGGGGATCGGAAGTAGTATGGATCGGTTGAGGGGGGTCGGAGAAGAAGGGAAATTTGGAGGTTGTTTTTCCTCCGAAAGCGCTCCAGCTTTACAACCTTTAAGCTCGGTTTCGGGGGCATGAGTTGAGGCGACAGGATATTGGGGGGAGGGGGACAACCTCGAGCCTAACGACGTCAATGTTGGGTCTCGAGGTAGGGTTGTAGATGAACCAACTCGTAGCGGAAAATCAATGAAAACCAAGAGACGATCAAAATCATGAAACAACTAACAAAGAATGGATTCACAAGAGAAAAAATTCAGCACCATTTCTTACCAAAACAAGAACACCGGGTAACGAATGATTTGGCTTGAGTCTCTAAGACGCCTACGTATCCACATGGGAATCAAAGCCACGTAGTTCTTCTCTTTGAGGACTCAAGAACACAAAATGGAGATGAAGACTTGCCTTGGCCGAAATTGAGGAGGGGAGGGCGAGAAAATTGTGTTTCCTATTCTTGTCTTATGTTTGTTATGTTGAAAAAAGATGACTTAAACATAACAAACTCCATACTTGTCCAACTAAAGACAAGGGACAAGCATGATGACAAGTAAGGTGTAAATAGGACAAAATATGGCTAGACAAGATGGGGTTATGTGGTGAATCACCAACACCTTAATCCTTGTCATGCTTACTTAGTACTAATTAATCAAGACTTGATTAATTAGTTCCATGGGCCTAGGTTGCATGGGCCTCTCATGGGCCTCTTGAAACATGGCTCGTGGCCATTCCCAACGAGGTCCTGTGATGCGCTCATCGCCTCCAAGCCTTCCAAACCGGAAATGTCCAACATTATCGGACATGATCAATCCCAAGACTCCAAGCCTTGTCTCGATCCGTAATGTCCTATTCACTTACGGGCACATGACTCAAAACCCAGTTTTGGTTATGTCCCGAGACAACTCCCTTTTGGCCATTCTCCATAAATGTGTCAATGAGTTTCATCCTCCGGTGTTACCCTTAGGTTTATGCATGTCAATATATTAACGTAAAATCCCATTTTACTTGATCATATCTAAGTGGAAACTAACAAAACTTTAGTATTGTCTGACACTGCATAACGAATCGACCCTGTCGATTTTAACCTTTCCGTCGTCCTTGTCATTATCCTTTTATCTCCGATATCCCGATTGAGATAAAGCATAGAGCCGTCATCCTTATTATTCTCAATCACTGTTCCTTGATATGTGAGATGACTGAATATATGATACCTAGTATCATGTGCATGACCATGCTATTCTTTCAGTCACTCTCGAGCAAGCGGCCGAGAACCGATATCTTTCCCATACCGTAGTATGAGGGATAAATCCCTCAGCCGTCTTTCGTGTCACTCATGCAGTCCGTCCACAAGCCAATCCTGGCCGTTATGGAAGCCCTGTTACGGACAACGTTAGGCTCCGATCAAACTCAGTTGTTTACTGCATAGCGATCACAAAGACTCCTTGGTCTAAGGACACATGACAAGCTACGACAATGAATATGTTCATGACTTGATCTATGGAGCATATTCATGTCGGGTCGTCCAATATCATGTCCCACATGATATCTATGATCAGACTCCGGAATCACATTCCAATGACTAAAAGAACGTAAACCATAAAGAGCCATCTTTCATACTAGTCGCTTCTAGTGAATCTTTGTTGACTAGGGACCTATCGAGTGTGATCCATCTCGATCTATGGTTCTATTCGCATGGTGGACATAGATCAGAACACACATCGATATATTACTCCAACACATAAGTAATATAAAGTCGCTTTATTTTTGTTGCTAAGGATGGGATTGGACGAGAGTTGTGATAAATTTGGAATGAGATCGTCGAAGACGATGGAAACGATGCACAGGGAGTCAAAGAGGTAACTTTGGAGAAACGATTCAAAATAGTTTGAGATTCAAGTTCTTTATACAAATTTGATAGAATTAATATTTCATATATTATAGGGTAGAGATGAAAGGGAACAGAAAAGAAACGAGATAGAGAAGTGATATCTATATGGTGATGTTGTTGAACTTAATTAACTCTAATTAAATATAAAGTAACGGGTGTATTTGGTAAGGAAACTGTCAAATATATAGCATGTAAAATGAGAGGCATAACATAAGGGCGAGGGAGACAGCATGGGCCGCGAGGCACGTGTGGGGAACAAGGAAGAGTTAATGTGATGGAGACCGACAACTAGGTGCAGTCACCCATCTCTGTCATGTATGGGTTCTTGCCCACGTGGCATCTTCGTCTTCTCTTTGCTTGCAGAAACTGCTGCCACTCCACGTGGAAAAGTAAGCCAAGTCAGCAATGTCGGCTCTCGTGGCATGTCTACCGTCGGCAGCACCAGAACATCCCCCACCGAAACTTGCCAACTTGTAGCAGGTCTGAGGTTATTTGATATAATGTTCACAATGAAGGACTCATATATAGAATTCGTAAATCTAGAATATTAAAATCTTCAAATGCTTTAGGAGAATTCTAGTCCTAATCTGCTGTTATGAAGTTACCGTTTATCGTTTCTGTTGTTGTGCCGCCTGGAGTATTCGGCTTTGTCGTCCCCATATTCACATGTCTTGTCCAGATGACCTCGCAGACTACGCCTGGTGCGGAGTTTATCTACGGATGGGAGTGGTTGGCCTTTCCCCAACCCTCTTCCACCCCTTTTGTGACCTCGGAGTCTCCCACTCCGATGGCCATGCAACCCCGATCTTGTTCGTTGGCCTCGCCTAGCCCTCCCATCCCCACCCTCTTCCCACTACCACCCTCATCTTCCCTCATACCGCCATCACCCTCTTCCTTCCTTCCACAAGGCCCACCCCGGCCTCCTCTGTCGGTGGGTTTTGTGGCCCTAATCTCGGACTCGCTGAGTTCGACGGAGACCTTTGCCCTGCGAGGATCGTCCCCCAACCTCTTGGTTGCCGCTGTGAATCGCTAACGGTGGGAGCATCGGAGAGGGGTGCGGCGGGTCTCGGTGACTTCGCCTCCAAGTCACATGCCTTATTCCCGTGGTCCGAACCCGAATCTACCCCCTAGGCATCCCGTCGCTGTGACATTGCTCTGGGACCTACCGCCCGGTCTAGGGTTCCGCCTCCGCCAGAGTCGTTGCGGCCTTGATCTCCTCGGCTTTAGAGGGGGTCGGTTACGGGCGTTCTGGAGTTTTTTGCCGCCGTCTCGGTCACGTCGGTGAAGTCTTGGTCATGGGGGTGGACTCGTGATCGTGGTAGGACGCGGTGGGGCATGGTGGAGACATCTTCCACTCGGGTTTCCCGAAGCTGGATATGGAGGATGACGAGAGCATGGGATCCTTTGCCCCGAGTAGTGAGGGTGTCTGTTCCGGCTCCTACCGGGGTTGAGGCTCGACGTCCACCTACGCCGACTCTCTGGCTCTATTACCGTCTTACGTCATTCCGTCGGAGTCACAGGTACTACCAGCACCTGGACGTTGTGGCTGGAGCGTGCAATGCCCGTGGCGGGGCATTAGGGGATGCAGCACCAAGGCCGTTGATACTGGACCCACTACCTAATTTTAGGTCACCTCGACAAGGAAAAGCCGACGTAACACTGGACCCGTTCCCTAATCTGGGTCACCCGCTCCCTAGTCGGGCTCCTATTTTGTCACCCGCGATAGGC
Source organism: Erodium maritimum (assembly GCA_963921825.1). NCBI lineage: Eukaryota > Viridiplantae > Streptophyta > Magnoliopsida > Geraniales > Geraniaceae > Erodium > Erodium maritimum. Next base: position 47,291,641 of record OY997596.1, on the reverse strand, counting down.
CGCCATGGGTGGTCCCCTCCCTCCCTCCAGGGTTCTTTTGTACACCAACATGTCCCGGGGGCAGGAGTTGTTCGGCCCTCGGTTGATTCGATTGCTACCCCTTGTGCATCCCCAATTGGAGGGTTTAGAGGTAGAGGACGCATCCAGACAGAGGCGCAAATTGTTGAAGCTCCCGCGCCCGTACTTCATGAAGAAAGGGCTGTTGGACCTCGGAAGAGGGATGCGCCTACTGCTGAGCGGGACGACTTGTCACAGGCGGGGAAGAAGCCCCGCCAGGAGGAATGACGCACCGTCTGTGCATCGGGGACTGGCCTTGGGAGGGGTCCCCAGACGATGCTTTGCCTCCCACCATCACCATTACCGTCGAGGTCCCTCAGGATCTCCGGAACCCTTTCCCCCATCTTCTTTCATTGCCCAAGGGGCATCAAAATACCGTCTGTGACGGTTCTGATATTAAAAGGCTCAGTGAACCATTGTTCATTAATATTGACCTTTTGGTGGTCAGGGAGTCTATTCCCCGGTGCACGATAATGAAATCAATTTCAAGTAATACAAATGCACCTTTCGCTCAAAAAAAATATAGAATTCGTGTGAGACTTATATATCGACTGCACAAAACTATGAGTTGAGTCCACTACATTAAACTGTGTTTTATAATGTGAGACTCATGTGTGAGACTTATAAATTGAATGAATGCTGAATTGATATTTTGTTGAATTTATTAAATTCCGATTTAAAACGGTAAATACTAAATAAATTTGAAAAAATTAATTAATAAAAAATAAAATAAATTGAATTTGAACTTATAAATAATAATAATAAATAACTAAATACCAAACAATACATTGATTAATTAATAAAATAATAATTTCACTAAATAAAAGTAGTGCATGTCACGCCCCAAATCCAATCTTGACTGGACTTGAGACGTGAATAGAATTTGTAAAGAAAAACAATAAAAAGAAATTATAAACCTTTAAATAGACAAGTAAATCTCCTCAAATCGTCAAATAAATGTTTAGAATCTCCAGTGAGTCACAGCTCAACAAGTAAAGTAATAAGTAAATGTTTAGGGCGACGACCAACATAAGTCTAAGCTAAAACCCAAGATAACGGAAGCTCCCAAGCCTCGCCTCTCTAGACATCAGATACTCCTGTAAAACAGTAAGAGAAACAAAGGGGTGAGCTTACGCTCAGTAGGAAAAACCTCAACAATTCACCCTTGGATCAGCATTATACTGTGTAAACGGATGACTTAAATAACGACAAATACGACTACAATGGAATAATGCGTAACCAGATAGAATAAGATAAGTATGATGAGATAATATATATAAACAAGATGGAATAAGATAGACTCGTACTCTTGAAAATAACATTAAATAGAAAGGTTCCATAACAGAATTAACATAAGGTATCATGACGATTAAATGGAAGTAATTGATATTACAACAACCACCTGCTTTCTCAAGCCTCCGATCCATGGATAAACTCTAGTGTCTCCTCGGTTCCCGTATTCCGATCCACTAGAGTATTCATATCATCTCAGATTTTCCCTCGGTTCGGAGGAGATATATACGTCGGAGTACCGGACACCATCCCGTAGGGATGCTCATCTTCGGTATTCTCGAACATGTCTCCAAAGGACCCTAGTCATTGGGAACCAAGGTAGTGCTTCCGTAGGACGCACGTCCTTGGGTGAAACCTCAAAACCATCTCACGTGAAGTATTCCCATCAATATCTCGTAGGATCTACCGAGCCATAGGCTCCTCACATCACTCAATATCTCGTAGGATCTGCCGAGCCATAGGATCCTCACGTCACTCAATATTCTGTAGGATCTGCCGAGCCATAGGCTCCTCACGTCACTCAATATCCCGTAGGATCTGCCGAGCCATAGGCTCCTCACGTCACTCAATATACCACTCCATAATCAATCAATAACCACTGCTTCTGTCAAACTCCAATCACCACAACGGCACCGGATTACCCCCTCCCCTCCCCGGTGTAGTACCGAACCAAACAAACAAACAAGCATTTCAAGAATAAGAGTAAATAAACAAACACTAGGTTTGTCCAATAGTGAACAATGCCCAAATCACACTTTCATCACAGCACAACAACCAATAACATTCCACACTTACCGTAAACTTACCTGTCACGAACCAGCGGTACATCGATCACCTGATTGTACCCCTTTGGCACAACCAGTCATACTCGATCATCCGTTCGATCAACAATTATATCAACAGAATCACTCAACCAATCAACAATCATGTGAACGATCAATTAAGCATTCGATCAATTAAACTAACTAGTTTCATTAGACCCTTAGTTTATCCTAATACTAACAACCAAGCATGTGAACCTAGCACACAACTAATCCGAGAGCTCTTCACAGCCTCTCTATCAGTAAATCAATTCCCAAGTAATGAAAGCAAGCTTCACTAGTCGTCGTCATCCTAAGCATGCAAACTAGACTCATCATTTATTAGTAATTGAAATACGATTATTCTAGTTATTCGCATCCTATAGGCAAATCTAGGACCTTTCCGATTTTATTATCCTAATCATGCATACTAAGCGTTTAAATAAGCAGTTAAGGCTTTCCCTACCTCCAGGTCTTCCTCTAAAACACTCTGCTGAAAAGACGATCAGTCATTCCCCCGTTCTTCACACGGGTACCGGAGTGGTCTTCGTCTGCTCGGGCGAAGTCCAAGCTCCGAGTCTGGGTTTACACAAAAACGATCCAAAATCAGGTCGGGTCCAGATTACCCAGTTCTTTAATTTAACAATTCTTCATTTCCTTTGATTACACCCTTTAATCCAATAAAAGTCCGACTTAGTCCAAAGTGTCGTTTAAATCAGTTTTAAATTTAATTAAACGAGTCTGTCCAACCGGCCCGTATCCGATCCAGTCCCGGAGTTAGGCCCGAGTCCGGACCCGAAGTCCAGAGTCAGTCCGGGCCGTGGCCCAGACTAGATTCGAGCCCAAGGCCCAAATCCAGTCTAGGCCGAGGCCCAACTGAGCTCCGAGCCCGAACCCAAGGTCTCGTCTTCGTCCGGTCTGAGCTGAAGACGACGCTGGCTGAGGTTAGGTTTCCGGCGACTCCGGCGACGGCGGCGTCAGGGTTTCGACGGCGAGCTTTGGCGTCTGTTGGGTTGACAGAGGCCCAGGACTCAACGGGAACGAGGATTGGGGCGAGGCCCGAACCCTCCCGGCCAGATCTGACGGCCAAAAGGCTCGCCGGCGATGTGAATCGCAGATCTGGAACTCGGAGAGTTCCGGCGACGCTCCCGACCTTCTCTGACCCCAAATGAGCCTGACGCCCTTCGAATCGACGCGAGAAGAAGGGGAACAAGGGTGGAACCGGTGAGAAACGACTCACCGTTGAAGCTCTGCCTGAATCAGGCACGGTGGGGCTCGTCCTCATTGGCGGCGGCGTTGAATCGAAGAGGGAGAAGACGAGTGAGGGTGTCTGGGTTTCTGGCACGACTGGTAGAAGAAGACGGAGGAGAAAAAGAGAGAGGTGGAGGCGAGCTCGGAGAAGGCGAGGTGGTTGTCGGGGAAGGAGAGGAAGTGCGGCGGCGAAGGGTTTCAGGTTCGACGACGAGAGAGACGAGCTCTCGTCTCGGGAGGCGTGTAAGGTTCTGAAGCTGAAGGGTGTCGAGAGCCTTTTAAGGCTAGGGTTTCGACGTGAGTTGGGCTTGGGTCATCTGGGCTTCGCGCGTTTGGCATGGGCTTGCCTGGCTCAGGCCCAACTCGTGTCTGCAGCCCTGCCCAGCCCAGAACCACCCTCAACGCCCTTTTTAAAAAAAAAACTAAACTTGATGCAAAAACTGGGTTTTATAGTGCAATTTTATAGTGCAATTTTATTGGAGTTTGTCAATATGAGTCTGGATCTTCTCACATTGTACGTACACTAAAGACAACATTTATGCGTGAGTCTCTAACTACTCTTCGGTGAAGTCTGATGTGTCCTTTTGCTGCAATTATTTGTATTCAGTGTAGTATTGTTGAATTTGACGTCTAGCGTTAGAACATTGCCCCCCTTCTTATACTTTGCTTTGTCCATTTCAGTAATGTCTTTTACTTGGTGTTGTATACCCCCCATTCTTCTTCATGGACTTCTGGCCCACGCGTCGACGCTTGATTGGCGCGATTGCGATCTGCGATTCACGCACCAACGACTCAGAATTGTGAGTCGTGACTCGGCCCATGATTCGCGCATCATGATTTAGAGGGTCGCGAGTCGCGAACCACACACGCCATAGCGTGCGAATCGTGACTCGCGACCCACTAAATCACGATTCATGAATCGCAAGACGAGGCGTGATTCTCTTGTTCTACGTGCTCTTACTAGACCAATATTGATTATGTGCTTTTCCTTTCCAATTTACGCATAAATATGATCAAAAATATAAATTCAGAATTAATCTGAGGTTTGAATCAAAAACACGTTCGAAGAGTGTGTTGAGGTGACGTGCGATCAGTAAGAGCTCGATGGGAAAGAGATCTTTAGGTACGATTATGCCATGACCTATCGTGACCACTCCAACAGTCTATATGTCAGAAGTTCCAGGAACATCTTCAGGAAACCTATGTGTGGTTGAAGTACGAGAAACTCCACATCACATACTTAGCATGTAGTTGCTTAGGCCATGGTATGAATGCACAATAATAGACTCGATTGACGCATCGACACCTTCTGGATTCACTATCTCGTTGTGGGCGGAGCACACCACTCACTTAGGCACCCATATCACGGACTGGGAGAATTCGAGACAACTTCGCTCTCTTTCTCCTTTGACCGATCCCCTTACTTGAACCTACTTCCTCCTCTAAGTTTTTACCGATGTTTGCAGAGGAGACGTTTGTAACACATGATCTCTTGACTCAATCCCCTTCATGCCCTTGAGGGGGGGGGGGGGGCACACATGGGATCTTCCTATAAGGTTAGGGACAAATGGGGGTTAGGCCAGAGATGCCACCGCGTGAAACCTACGACCTCCTAACTAATTAAAGTTAAAGTTAGGAAAGTTCTATGGAGGAAATCCCTCTTTTCTCATTTGAGGACTCGGGCGATGCCCTAGACACTTGTCAGGCGAAGAAATGAAAGCTTTTGACCTGATCCCGGATACCAGGCAAATGTAAAGCGTGATGCCATGGCTAAAGAACAGGCCCTCGATGAGTCCACCCCGATAGCAACACTGTCACGCCCCAAATCCGGCTCTTGCCCGGACTCGAGGCATGACTAGTAATAAATGATTAAAAAGGCAATAATTCAACATTTAGCTCCTGAAAATCTCCAATAAGAAATTCAAATCCACAAAACTCAGTTTAAAACACAATAACCCTCCAGGGGTGTAATAATAATCCTCCACAAGGTTTGTTCAAAACAGAAATGTGATAAGAACGAAGTCTCTACAATGCACCCACACCAAGAAGCTCCCGAGCTTCTACTCCTCAATCAAGCCTGTAAACATAACAATAAACTCACAGGGGTGAGCTTGCGCTCAGTAGGGAAAACACATAACAAGGTGAACCTTAAACTCCATAAATCAACAGCAAAGTCAACAAGATAGCTCATAACAAATACGGGTAATAGGTAAACCAGCCAATGCCGTGGCACATGAAATCTCCACCCTCCGATCCACATATGATGTGTCCTCTCGGATTTTCCCTCAAATCCAGAGGAGACGCATAACATTGAGGCGACCGGAAACAACCCTTCGGGGCGCTTAACATCGGGATTCTCAGAAACGTCTCCAAAGGATTTTATGTCCTCGGGAACCAAGGTATTACTCCCATAGGAAGCATACACTTGGACAATTCAATAATAATCAGTTAATAATTGAATAACGCACTCAACCGAAACACGAAATAATCCAATCCCAACAACCACCAATTCATTGCCACACATAGTTCACACATCACCAATTCACCACAACACACAGTACACGAATCACATAATCATAGCACACCAATCACACAATCACAACTTACCGTCCACTTACCAGTCTCGAACCAACGGGGCATCGATCACCTGATTGCACCGCTCGGCACAACCAGTCATACTCGATGCTCCAAGCAACCATTTGAGTAAATCAAGTAATCATTCAAATACATTCAATAGTCAAGAGGGAGTTTAATCAACCAATCATAAAAACCTTCAATCGAGCATTCAAATATGCAATTCAACTAGTTCCATTAGACTCTTTAGCCTATCCACTAAGCAACCAAACTACCAAGCATGTGATCCTAACACACAACTAATCCGAGGGCTTTGCCAAGACCACTCTACCAGACAAACAATTCCCAAGTATTGAAAGCGAGTTACACTAGTGATTGGCATCCTATTCATTCACCACTAGACAGTTCCGGTTATTAGTAATTGAAAGACAACTATTCTAGTTATTCGCATCCTATAGGCATATCTAGGACCTTTCCGATTTTATTAGCCTAACATGCATACTAAGCATTTAAACGAGAGGTTAAGATTTTCCCTACCTCGAGGTCTTCCTCTCAACACTATGATGATAAGTCCGGTGATCACCGCTCCGTTCTTCACTCGGGTCCCGGCGTGATCTTTGCTCCTCTAGCTCGGGTCCAAGCCCTTGATCTCGGGCGAAAGTCCCGTCTAGATTAGACAAAGAAGAGTCCAATCAATAAAGATAAAAGTCCAAAGGTCCTTTGATTTAACCAAGAATTTCCAGATCAAAGTCTCACCATGAGTTCGTTAAGCCGGTTAATTAAATCTGATTTTAAAACGGTTTCCATTAAGGTCCGGTTGACCCGGATCCGAACCCGAACCCGGTCCAGACCCGGTCCTGAAGTCCAACTGGGCCCAAGGCCCGAGTCCACAATGGGCCAAGGCCCGTCCTTTGTTGCTGTCGGGTCTGAGACCCACTCGTACCGGGCCTGGCCCCAAGGCCCAAAGTCACTGGCCCAAGACCCAACTGGTCTGCTCAGCGTGGAACGAGGGCGTCGAGGGCTCCGGTGACGGCGTACGGTGGCGGCGTCGGACGGCGAGGGGAAGGGGGAAAAGAGGCAGAGGAGGGTGTCGGACCTCCGGCGACACCGTGGCCGTGACGGGAAGGCTCGGAACGCGGCTCCGTTCCTGCTCCCGCCTCAGATCTGACGCGGCCGTGAGTTTTTCCGGCGAAGCAGTTCGCTGCCGTCCTTGTTCCGGCGATGCTTGTCCACTCGAGCATGGCGCGGTGAGGGTCCGTGCCGAGGTAGGTCAGAGGAGAAGCAGGGCGTGAGGGTCACAACCATGTCGCTCCTCCCGTCGCCGGTGCGATGCTGCTCGGTTTCGGTGACGGTCGACCAAAGGAGGGTAAGCGAGGGCGGTGGTGCTGAATCCGGGGGCGACGAGGCCGGTTTTGAGGGTGGAAAGGTCTGGTACGGTGAGGGAGGATGAGGTCGCGAGGGAGAAGGAGATGGGAAGAGAGAGAGAGGATCGAATGGGAAGTAGAGAGGCGCGGCTCTGAAATGCCTCGGTTCGCGTGCCTGAACACCTGAAGTAGGAGAGGCTTTAGGGTTTCGTTTGGGTTGGGCCAGCGCTGGCTCGTGGGCCGGCGTGGGTAAGCTGGTTTCGGCCCAAATGGCCCAACCTCCCAAAACAGACCAAATCTCTTCCTTACCTTTTTTTTTCTCTCTCAACTAAAGCTTGTTGCAAACACATACCCAAATGTTTCAATTTGCACTTTACTACACTTTTAAACGAAGCGGGTTTTACAAACACAGTAAATGGCTTAGGAGGATCAAATGAGGTATGGTAAACAGAATTGCCATGTCCAACAATAGGAAGCCCACGGGGACGTGCGAGAGGAACGTCCCACCCCTACATCGATTGGTAGAGACCAATCACACTCCTCAATTAATTTACAAGATTCTTGAGAAGCTAGCTCATCGGTCTTTTCTAAAAGACCAAGACACGATATGGAACCCTTGGCAAGTTTAAGTCGACGAGCCATGATTAGTGTGATAGAAGTCATAGAAGTTTTATCTATGTTAGTACATGGCTTTGGCCTCTCAAAATCGTGAATGTAAAACCGATGAATTGTTTGAGTCGGAAAGATAGGAATACCTAACCCCAATTCTGGCCAACCCTGAAAGGCCAAACCACTTCACTCGATGGGCGTGGTGGAGGGACGTCAGGCGGCGTAGATAGGGATTCCTCGGGGAGGATACACACCGTCGATCCCAGAGAATCTGAAACCGAGTCCGTAGAGAATACCGACAGAAGAGGTGGGGCTGAGACATGCGACATCGACGGGAAGGTATGAGGGTGCATGGCGATCGGACTGGAAGTCGACAAAGCAACAAGAGGAACAAGAAGGGGAAAAGACGCCGAGGGCTGGGGAAATGCCTCGGTTCGCGTGCCTGAACACCTGAAGTAGGAGAGGCTTTAGGGTTTCGTTTGGGTTGGGCCAGCGCTGGCTCGTGGGCCGGCGTGGGTAAGCTGGTTTCGGCCCAAATGGCCCAACCTCCCAAAACAGACCAAATCTCTTCCTTACCTTTTTTTTCTCTCTCAAATAAAGCTTGTTGCAAACACATACCCAAATGTTTCAATTTGCACTTTACTACACTTTTAAACGAAGCGGGTTTTACAATCTACCCCCCTTAAAGAAATTTCATCCTCGAAATTTAACATGAACGTGCTCCTTTTGTCCAAAACTCAGGGAACGTTCGATTACGACTCACCTGTGAGGGAGCCGTGGTGTACTTCCATAGTTCGGAAACACGAAGGAGTTGCCAGACAACGCATCTGGTTCTTCCTGAAGACTTCAAAATGTACGATAACCTGCGGGGCCAACTTGTCTCAGTCGTTGTCGATCCAATAAGGCCTCTTCTAGGCTCCCTCTTAGAAATATCTGATCGCGTAATGAAACTCAAAAGGTCGCAGTTGTTCACCTATGTAACTCTCTTGTTGGCTCTACTCGGACTTTAACCGCTTCCACATTTACGCGACCCTTACCTACTCGCGCTTCACTAGATCACATTAGTTACTCAAAAAGCCATACTTGGCGGTGAACAACATCCTTCTCCACAGTTCGTAGTTTCAACATGCGACCATAACTCAAGAACCACTGATGTACCCAACATGTCAAGAACACTTAAACACTAAGGACCACCAGATGCCGATATAAGACATCCTATACCGGAATCCTGCCTCAGTATAGACATCGCACTGAAGGACTCCATATCGGTCCAGGTATTCTATACCGGAGTCTCCCGTCGGTCATAGATAACGTGTCGAAACACCTCGTAAGGCGAACTGAAGTAGGAACTGACACGTAGACATAACCACTCAGTTTCCTTCTTAGTAACTTTTACAGGGACAACTTACCCAGAAATCCAATATTCGTCATGCTAAGACCAACCACAAACGATTACCCGATCAAGTAAAACGTAACAACCTCTACCCAAGACAAATGATCTCATGATCAATGCACAGTCCGGAACAACCATTCGGTTTACCACAGCCGATGGACCAATAACGCGCAACTCAAAGGGTAGTCGTACTCACCTCAGATCCGGAGGAATGCCAGAAACGATCTTGGCAACCCCTAACAGACTCAAATTTTTGTGTAGACGGCGGACCGTGATCAACAACTTCGATGTAGATACTTCTTATCATGATCCTCAACTGTACCGGTATCACACCGGATAGAACGACTTCGGTTCTGACATGCCATACCGGAATCTTCCTTCGGTATGGGAGTCTTAACGTAAAACTCCAAAAGTCGGACAAGGACGGAGCCATCCGAAGGTGTAACTCCTCAATTCTCTTTAGTAGCCGTCTCCCGAATAGTTCACACTGGACCGCCAAACGGTCTTGTCACGACCTAACACACTCAAGACGAGCAAGCAACACACAACCGTGATCAGCCAACCAGAGGTCCTCATAACCACCGCGGGGTTTGGAACAACCGCTCGTTTCATCACAACTCGCGGAAAGGTAGACGTACCTCAATCAAGGAACTGGTACCACGTACCGGTAGTCGAAAAGCAGCATGCCTCAAAACATGACTTACTCACACCCTCTGTCATACTAAGTCGGACAAACAGGTGCATCACGCAACTAATTTCCAACGGAACTCGCAACCACACACCTCGACTCAGGATCCCACCACACTTACAAAGCAAAACCGAACGAATCCACACCAACTGTAACCACATCACTTAACGGGTCATCAAACACAGGGTAAACAGTAAAGCACGTACGCGTCCCGTACCAAGCCAACGACAAGCACATCTGTCACAACGGTTAAACCTTATTCCGATGCTCAACCTGCTACGGGTCAGTCACACAACAAGTATCACAAACTTAACTCGCTGAAAGCCATCCACATCTCACTACGATCCATCGAGAAGGTGATTCAACTCGCGATATTTCTCTTGACATCCACACTAGTTCTCAATATCTGATCAACCACGTCACAAGTCATCTCACCTGAATCATCATAACACAAAACAATGGTTCTCAAAACCGGTGCATGGTTCAGTACCACCATGAACTCTACCAACATTTAATTGGGCGAATGACGTACAACAACACGAACCAATAGAACTCCTTACTGGTACTTGGTCGAAAGTAGGCGTCCTTCAAGACACCACCATTGAACGTACGATAATTACACTTGACTGCGAAACACGATCCTAGATCGATTGCCAAAGGCCCTACCGACCGGCGGTATCCTTTATACCGTTCACGAGCTATCAATCAAACAAAACTTAAAGTCAGGTCCACCCAAGTCACCTCTTAAGGATTAATCAACACGTACTGAGATCTCGATAAAGTGAACGGTTCAGAAACCTGTGCGGTTCCTTTATTAGCTTCTTGACAGAATAAAACCAACAACGGTTAGCTCTTAACCTTTCCTGTGCCCACGCATCGCACAAAATCCGACCTATCATACAATTCCTCGTTCGGTGCCAACTTGTTACTGGCCTGAAAGCTTGTGGTAGTCGCCCTCAACTATCTGTAGCTGGTATTTCAACGTGAGGTGCTCTCGCTTCTAGGACATAACTCCATGGTTACGCTTAGTCCATCTAGGGATAACGTAATAAAAATACCTTCATTTAGTTTCTCACGCACGGCACACACTCGTGCAACCTTCGTTCGCTAACAAAGATTTTGAACAACAACGCCTCAACGGTTCGAATCTTTTAACTTAAGTCCTGTCGCGGGGTTAGAAGAAACTGTCGATTACGACTACTGTTGGTATGGGCCCACCACGCTTCCGATGTGCTACTCTGATCTTATCGTTGCTCGGTCACATCCGGTGACCGGTCGGACCGTTTACTGGTCAAGGCAGCGGCCTTTCACTATTCGGCATTCGTCGCTGATGGCGCTCGATGAACGCTTGCTGTTTCAGCGCTCGGTCCTTAAAATTCGATCCGCACTATCGGAGAAGAAAAGAACCTTCAATCTGACTAAGTTTGTTGCTCCACTTTCCAATTCCTGCTGACGTTAGTTGATACTACCATACCTTTAGTCGTTGTGTTGAAAGTACCGGTGGGCTTAACGGTGTTAAACTCGCTCGATCAATACGTCACCACGAACCAATACACCCAGTGTAATGCTCAAGTGTCAGCTGACACAAAATCCAAAATGCATATGGTAACAAGTACTCTACTCGATCTCAAGATCGGTATCAAGTCCTCACTCGGGGCTCGGTAAATAGGTACGCTCGGCCCCGCCACATCGGAGGTCCTCCTCTCGGTGGGATGAAAGAGTTCACCGCTATGGCAGCATATTCTCTTGTCGACTCTCGTAGATCGCCCTGTAGGACGGTTCGTAGATCCATCGCTCAACTGGCATTCTCGTCCTAGACGTTCCAACTGTTTGCGTAGGGGCAAACCATGCCACCGAGGCAGGTCCAACGGACGCTACTTCTCCAACCCATCGTGCCTCACCGGACAAGGTCTGTGAATGGAAGAATCCTGAGGTCCCCTGCCTCCACGGATTGCGGCTCTGACGGCCTCAAGAAGCCTCTCGGCCTCGGTCTAGTCTTCCGCGCCTTGGCGGTCTCCCAACAGGTCTCTCTAATGCTAGTGTTTGCTCCACTAGTACTGAATCGTCCACGGTTCTGAAGCAATGACTCAATCTGTGCCAAGAGAACTGAGTCCCTTCTCAAATGCCTACGACGACTCTTCTCGGTCGGCACCATCCCGGGTGCGAAGCGATACGGGGACATGAACCTCGCCTAATACCCATAGACGGTCACCCCTTTCCAATGCAGATCCCAAACTGCCGGAGTCGGTCATCTCGAATAGATCAAAGGGAACAATGTCCCAAGGACAGTCCGCTGAACGGGTGGAAGTCATTTCCAAATCTGGTCTGCACACGTTGCCACCAATACTGTGCTTCTCCCTCAGTCGGGAGGTCGCGGAACATATTCTCCAACGAATATCCGAATACTCTAAACGTATTAAGGTTGTGGGTACTCCACTCCAACCATAATACAACTGCCTCGGGGTCTAGACTCTCGGATCAAACTGGTGTACTCCACTTAAGAAAACTCCTGAGTGCCTGGGCCGTGTAACCGTCCACCTGGCCTGACATCTCGGTAGTGACCGCGTCGGCGGTAGGCACAGACTCTGGTGCCGGTACTGTAGTCTCATGCTGAGCGCAACTAACACTGCTCGAACCACCTCATCAATAGGGCCGCTTGAGTCGCCTCTGCGACTGGAGGAACTCTAGGTGCTGACCCTACCGGTCTACCCCCAAAACTCTGGTGCTCTATGGAAGCAGCACTCTGGGCGCTCACTGCCCCTGTCAGAACACAGATGGTGTCTGACTCTGCCCCACAACCGAACGGTTCTAGGTGCTCTCCAGGACATAAACGTGTGACATCTCGTAAGCTCACTGCGTTTAGAACCTACAGGTTCATAACTCGGTTTAACCCAATCGGTTCGATTAACCAAAACATGATGTTCTCGTGCGTCTCCACCGGATCCCACTTGGATCAAGAGCAAGTCGTAAAGTCATAAATAATACTTATGTAGACAAGAGATCCGCACCTCGTGCGTCTCACACAGAAAACAACGGTTCGATCAAGTACAAGGACGTTCACGCGCGTCTCACAAGTCACCCAAGGTTTTACAGCTCTTAAGCCTAGTAGGTATATATAGATATACTCGTATAAAGTCACACAAGTTCGCATCTCCATGCGTCTCACAACAACAATCAGCGATTCAATCAAACACACAACCAACTCCCACAGGAGGGTTCAATCAAGTCAAAGAAAACCACTCCCACTGGAGGATTCACTCTCAAGCACACCACACAAGGCACAAAGTAACAGGCATACCCCTTGCTCGGGTATCCTTTCACAAGAGGGGTTTAGTACTTAACACAACTCAATTCAATGATCAACCTTAGCCTTTCCTTCCCTTCTAAAGATTCCTATTTCTTAACTTTTACCCAAAACTTTTCATGTCGATCTCATGTTGTTACAACCCGATTCAGGCGTCCCCGAACCTCATTGTAATAACTTGACATCAAACCATCACGCTCGACTACAGTGGCGCCCCTGAGTCAACCAGTGATGGTGTAAACATTTTAGTTCTACTGAAAATTTGGCATGACCCATTCGTATTTTCCCTTAACCCTCCGCTTAAGCGGGACAAGTACCAACACAAAATCACAAGGTAAAAGTATGCAGAGTTCTCATGCTCAGCCAAAGACATCACACAGTCAATAAACGGAGTTCTCGTGCTCCTAAAGTACACAACGCAATCAATAAACGGAGTTCTCGTGCTCCCAAATACTACGGGGTGCTCGTGCCCCAAACTCACCACACACGGGCACACGGGGTTCTCGTGCCCCAATCTCACCACACAAGGGCATACGGGGTTCTCGTGCCCCAATCTCACCACACAAGGGCATACGGGGTTCTCGTGCCCCAATCAAAGTTCTCACACAACGGGATACGGGGTTCTCGCGCCCCACCCAAAACACTCAATACAAGCACACACGGAGTACTCATGCTCCAGAAAAGCAGTCAACCACAAGTCAAAACTTGAACAGGACCAAACTACAACTTGAAAGTTTTCGAAATGATCCACCAAAATGGCAACAACACCAACCGTTGGCTAGCTCTACAATGAATGCTTAACGGGTCGGTCATCGCTCGTTAATCCAATTCCGATCTCAACCATTCGGCTTCACCGATCACTAGGGAGAGGATGCCAATCAAGTAATGCAACCATTGTTGTGTAAAGATTTCATTTAGGGAAAACATTAAAGCGACTCATGACTCAGGTCGTTCCAATTCTCTGCATTAATGTTTTCAAATCGCATCATTAAGTATCACGACTCAGACTCCCTAACTCTACCCACCTAATTGACTTCGGTCCGAGGTTTGAAAACCAGTTCACAAGACACCTGTTTCAAATGAAACCAGGCTCTGATACCAAATTGTCACGCCCCAAATCCGGTTCTTGCCCGGACTCAAGGCATGACTAGTAATAAATGATTAAAAAGGCAATAATTCAACATTTAGCTCCTGAAAATCTCCAATAAGAAATTCAAATCCACAAAACTCAGTTTAAAACACAATAACCCTCCAGGGGTGTAATAATAATCCTCCACAAGGTTTGTTCAAAACAGAAATGTGATAAGAACGAAGTCTCTACAATGCACCCACACCAAGAAGCTCCCGAGCTTCTACTCCTCAATCAAGCCTGTAAACACAACAATAAACTCACAGGGGTGAGCTTGCGCTCAGTAGGGAAAACACATAACAAGGTGAACCTTAAACTCCATAAATCAACAGCAAAGTCAACAAGATATCTCATAACAAATACGGGTAATAGGTAAACCAGCCAATGTCGTGGCACATGAAGTCTCCACCCTCCGATCCACATATGATGTGTCCTCTCGGATTTTCCCTCAAATCCAGAGGAGACGCATAACATTGAGGCGACCGGAAACAACCCTTCGGGGCGCTTAACATCGGGATTCTCAGAAACGTCTCCAAAGGATTTTATGTCCTCGGGAACCAAGGTATTACTCCCATAGGAAGCATACACTTGGACAATTCAATAATAATCAGTTAATAATTGAATAACGCACTCAACCGAAACACGAAATAATCCAATCCCAACAACCACCAATTCATTGCCACACATAGTTCACACATCACCAATTCACCACAACACACAGTACACGAATCACATAATCATAGCACACCAATCACACAATCACAACTTACCGTCCACTTACCAGTCTCGAACCAACGGGGCATCGATCACCTGATTGCACCGCTCGGCACAACCAGTCATACTCGATGCTCCAAGCAACCATTTGAGTAAATCAAGTAATCATTCAAATACATTCAATAGTCAAGAGGGAGTTTAATCAACCAATCATAAAAACCTTCAATCGAGCATTCAAATATGCAATTCAACTAGTTCCATTAGACTCTTTAGCCTATCCACTAAGCAACCAAACTACCAAGCATGTGATCCTAACACACAACTAATCCGAGGGCTTTGCCAAGACCACTCTACCAGACAAACAATTCCCAAGTATTGAAAGCGAGTTACACTAGTGATTGGCATCCTATTCATTCACCACTAGACAGTTCCGGTTATTAGTAATTGAAAGACAACTATTCTAGTTATTCGCATCCTATAGGCATATCTAGGACCTTTCCGATTTTATTAGCCTAACATGCATACTAAGCATTTAAACGAGAGGTTAAGATTTTCCCTACCTCGAGGTCTTCCTCTCAACACTATGATGATAAGTCCGGTGATCACCGCTCCGTTCTTCACTCGGGTCCCGGCGTGATCTTTGCTCCTCTAGCTCGGGTCCAAGCCCTTGATCTCGGGCGAAAGTCCCGTCTAGATTAGACAAAGAAGAGTCCAATCAATAAAGATAAAAGTCCAAAGGTCCTTTGATTTAACCAAGAATTTCCAGATCAAAGTCTCACCATGAGTTCGTTAAGCCGGTTAATTAAATCTGATTTTAAAACGGTTTCCATTAAGGTCCGGTTGACCCGGATCCGAACCCGAACCCGGTCCAGACCCGGTCCTGAAGTCCAACTGGGCCCAAGGCCCGAGTCCACAATGGGCCAAGGCCCGTCCTTTGTTGCTGTCGGGTCTGAGACCCACTCGTACCGGGCCTGGCCCCAAGGCCCAAAGTCACTGGCCCAAGACCCAACTGGTCTGCTCAGCGTGGAACGAGGGCGTCGAGGGCTCCGGTGACGGCGTACGGTGGCGGCGTCGGACGGCGAGGGGAAGGGGGAAAAGAGGCAGAGGAGGGTGTCGGACCTCCGGCGACACCGTGGCCGTGACGGGAAGGCTCGGAACGCGGCTCCGTTCCTGCTCCCGCCTCAGATCTGACGCGGCCGTGAGTTTTTCCGGCGAAGCAGTTCGCTGCCGTCCTTGTTCCGGCGATGCTTGTCCACTCGAGCATGGCGCGGTGAGGGTCCGTGCCGAGGTAGGTCAGAGGAGAAGCAGGGCGTGAGGGTCACAACCATGTCGCTCCTCCCGTCGCCGGTGCGATGCTGCTCGGTTTCGGTGACGGTCGACCAAAGGAGGGTAAGCGAGGGCGGTGGTGCTGAATCCGGGGGCGACGAGGCCGGTTTTGAGGGTGGAAAGGTCTGGTACGGTGAGGGAGGATGAGGTCGCGAGGGAGAAGGAGATGGGAAGAGAGAGAGAGGATCGAATGGGAAGTAGAGAGGCGCGGCTCTGAAATGCCTCGGTTCGCGTGCCTGAACACCTGAAGTAGGAGAGGCTTTAGGGTTTCGTTTGGGTTGGGCCAGCGCTGGCTCGTGGGCCGGCGTGGGTAAGCTGGTTTCGGCCCAAATGGCCCAACCTCCCAAAACAGACCAAATCTCTTCCTTACCTTTTTTTTTCTCTCTCAAATAAAGCTTGTTGCAAACACATACCCAAATGTTTCAATTTGCACTTTACTACACTTTTAAACGAAGCGGGTTTTACAAACACAGTAAATGGCTTAGGAGGATCAAATGAGGTATGGTAAACAGAATTGCCATGTCCAACAATAGGAAGCCCACGGGGACGTGCGAGAGGAACGTCCCACCCCTACATCGATTGGTAGAGACCAATCACACTCCTCAATTAATTTACAAGATTCTTGAGAAGCTAGCTCATCGGTCTTTTCCAAAAGACCAAGACACGATATGGAACCCTTGGCAAGTTTAAGTCGACGAGCCATGATTAGTGTGATAGAAGTCATAGAAGTTTTATCTATGTTAGTACATGGCTTTGGCCTCTCAAAATCGTGAATGTAAAACCGATGAATTGTTTGAGTCGGAAAGATAGGAATACCTAACCCCAATTCTGGCCAACCCTGAAAGGCCAAACCACTTCACTCGATGGGCGTGGTGGAGGGACGTCAGGCGGCGTAGATAGGGATTCCTCGGGGAGGATACACACCGTCGATTCCAGAGAATCTGAAACCGAGTCCGTAGAGAATACCGACAGAAGAGGTGGGGCTGAGACATGCGACATCGACGGGAAGGTATGAGGGTGCATGGCGATCGGACTGGAAGTCGACAAAGCAACAAGAGGAACAGGAAGGGGAAAAGACGCCGAGGGCTGGGGAAAAGCCAGCCACTCCCATCCGTATATGAAATCTGCACCGATGGGACAGGCGAACACGGGGATGACAAATCCGGCAAGACCAAGTGACGCAGCAGCGGCGGCGGTAGGAAGAAGCTCCATAGCAGTAAGGGCAAGCTAGGACTAGGGTAGGCTCTCAAAACAAGAGAGAGAAAAAATAGCAACCATTAGGTAACATAATTGAACTCAACTTTACGTTAAGGAGACATCTCAATAATTCAAGCTTCACCTTTCATAAGATGAAATGGCATATATTATAGGTGTAGGGGACAAGTTTGTAATACTGTTTATGCGTATTTTGTTACGTTAGTTCGGTCAGGAACTTGTAATATTATTGTCTAACAAGTCTAGAGTTTGTAATAGGGAAAACTTCAACATAATACCCTATGAAACATTTATTTTCAAAATGATACCCTAGCAAAAAAAACTTTTCCAGTTCAATACCCACACAAAACATTTACCAACACTTTACTACCCATCCGTTAATTTTCTGTTATTTTTCCATCCAAAGAGTAAAAAAAGTCCAAACTACCCCTCAATAGCAATCAAATATTCAAAACTATGTCATTGGTTCTTTAAACCATAAAATGTCAAAATTACCCTTCATTCATCTTCATATTTTCAAAATCTACCATAAAAAATCATATTTTTTTACATTTCAAAAAATTAGATTTTATTTTTAAAAAATCATATTTATGTCAAAAAATATTATAAAATTAAAATTAAAAATATAGAAAATAAATTTTCAATTTAAAAAGAAAATCTAGGGATGGAGAATTCATATTCAGAGAATCTGTTTGTTGATATTGCGCGGGATCCTCGTGATTTTCCGAAGCATCCATTTGGAAAATCGATTCAATCGTCTATGGAGATACTGGAGGTGCGTGGGGAAGACGTGGTATGTGTGTGTGTGTGGGGGGGGGGGGGGGGTGGGGTCATTCAGCCGGCTCATCTCGAGTTTCTTGGGCCTGCACCTTTATACCATGGACCAAAACCTTTCTCATCACCTATCTCAACGCCTAACTCATCCTTTTTAGGTTTAGTTGATCGGGTTGTTGATACCTCTATAGGTTTGGGTTCGGCTTCATGAGAGCACTTACAAGAGCTTTGCACGGTCCTGGTGAGAAGTTGGGCTCGGGTAGTGAAAAAGATTTGTTAGTTACTATGTGGCCGTCTCTTCAAAGCATTGTTACAACTCAACCAAAAAGGTGTGGCCGTCCAAAGAAGGGACAGTCAAAGATGATTGTTCCTTCAACTATTTTTTTTATCACACAAGAGTTAAAACTTCTGCTGATAAAGGGGGCAATTTGGGAAGCTTTACCGTTGATATCGCTAAGAAGGATAACTCGGGTAATTGGAGTTCTTGCACGAAAGTTGGGAAAAAGGTTGTTGACCTTTGTTCTTTGGCGCTTGCCCAGTTTAATTCTTTAGGTGTCCCGCAACGTGTTGTGGCTGAGGAGGGCGTCAAGGATAGGAAAGACGAGGATTTCCCGGAACCGATTATAGGAATTATCCCCGTGTCGGTTTCTAACTGGTTTATGTGCTTAAACTCGAATAGGATGCGGGCAAGGAGGGCGTGATTGTTAAGCTTTCCTGTTTGGGTTTATTTTGTTCTTTGGTTTGCTCTTTTTAGCTATTTTGGTCTGAAAAAATGATCCCTTTTTTAGGATCGTTTGCTTGCAGTGTTTTACTGTCTTGTAGAACGCTTGCTTAATAAACTTTTAGCTTATAAAAAAAATTAAAATATATAAAAATCAGATTTTATTTTTAAAAATACATAAAAATTAGATTTTATCTTTTTAAAATATATAACAATCATATTTTATTTTAAAAAAAAGTATATAAAAATCATATTTTTTTACAAATATATAAAAATCAATTAATTTTTTTAACTATTTATTTATTGTTTTAATTTAATATCTATTAAAAAACAATTCATTTTTCTAACTAAAGAACAACTTCTTCAACCTCGTATCCATCTAGTTCATTTTTTACAGATGCATCAATAAATCAAGAGCAAATCAAATTCAAATTTCACAAATGCATCAGCAAATCAAGAGCAAATTAACAATTTCACTCCTCCTCCTCCAGGCTATCCCTTCTCCCCACTGCCCACCACCACTGGTGAGACACGCCTCAACTACCGCTCCATAATCTATTACCGACGAGGATGAGACCTCCACCTCTCATCCGCTTCTCCGGCCCGTGCTACCTCATCTCCCTCACGCCTCCACCGAAACAAAAAGATGTGAAGGGTATTGTTGTTCCGATTCCGACTCCAACTCTTCTTCGTCCTCAAACACATACCTGTAGGTTTTCATTTTGGTGTATCTTGAAGTTTCAATTTTACAGCTTTGTTAGGTGATTTGATGGTTGACATGAGTTGAAATAAGATGATATGTATTGATAGTGGTTTTGAGGGTCTCCCGTGATTCATGGAGATTGGGTTTGTTTTGTAGAGAAGAGGATTCATGAGGATTGGGTTTGTCTTGCAGAGAAGAGGAGGATACATAATTAGGGTAAAGGGTGTTTTTGGTATTTTTCTAAAAATAAAGGGTGCACATGACCGTTTTCGTTCAAAATAGACGGAAAGTTAAAGGATGGATAATAAAGTGTTAGTTATGTTTCGTTTGGGTATTGAACTGTAATTTTTGTTACCAGAGTATCATTTTTAAAATAATTGTGACATGGTAATATATTGAAATTTTCCCTTTATAATATTACTATATGCTTTCATGTAATAATTATAAAGGTGATTTTTTTGTATAATCTTATGAATCTCCAAATGTTTTTTCTCTAATGTAAACTGGTACTTCTCATTAATTCATCATATCGTTGGACAGAATATCCTGAAGAACTGTGGGTATTTTCCAATCAATAGTACACCAGTCACTAACATTATGAGCTAAACAATGCGTTGCTCAATTAACCTCTCTACGAGTAAACATAAGTTTAAAATTCTGAAGGACCTGTAGTTTAGCCCTACATTCCATTGCCACCAACCCCATCGGAGACAACATCACTTCTCGATCATTTATAGCTTGAACTACACTTAGACAATCAGATTCAATTGTGCCTAAATTACATCCGACCTCATAAATCCAAGAGAGCGCTTCATTAAGACACATCAACTCAACAAGCTCCGGGCTTGCGTCCTGTTTTGGAAGGTCAAGCTTTGGGCCTATCACCAGCCCAAACTGACTAGGCTTCTGATCCCTTAAGCCCGACTGAAATCAATGTTTCTGACCCTTTGAGCCCGATTGAAAATAAAAATCAAGCGGATGATGGGGTTGGAGAGGCGATAGGGTCGATAGTTCCGGGTTCAGATGTAGATGGTTTCGAGGTCTCGGTGGAAACAAGGGAGAAGGAGAATAGTCCATGGAAGGGTGCCCTCCTTCATCCTCGTCAAAGTCGGCCTTCTACCTATATTGTTTGCTACTCGCTCAAGAGCTCGTTCTTTGACTCGGGAATGTACTATCACGGCAGCGCCTCCCGTTTCGACTTTGTGGAAGTCGTCCCACAAGGCTCGGTAGAAATCAGCTCTTCAGTTTCTGTTTTGTTTTGTTCGTGGGTTCCGGTTTTTGGGGTTAAGGTTTATCCTTTAAGTTTTCCCCATAGCAGAACTCCTTTGTAAGCGTTGTACTGGTCTTCTGACCTTTTACCTTGCTTCTACTCTAATCATGACATATCTTAATAAATTTTTCGAGCTTATTTATAAAAAAAAACTCAACAAGCTCCGGGTTCTGAATACCTAAGAATACAACACATCTTGCCGTTGATGCCCATCCAAGGTCATTCATACAAATTGCACCTCTTCATCCTCACCCCGCGTCCAAAACCGCCCCATCAACGTTAATTTTAAACGTGTCCCTAAGCGGTCTTGAACAAACTCGGACCGTCTCTACTGCCCCCAAGCCGTCCCGTGTTGGTTTTGGTCTCGTCTCCTTCCAGTCACAGAGTAGAGACTCGGCTCCTCTCCATATATCCTCCACACCCACCACCTACTGGCTCCACACCCGTATGTTCCTTGCCGGCCAAATCTCCCACCATAAAACCACGACCATCTCCACGAAACCCCTCTGCCCAAGAGTCCAACAATGGACTAGGATCTCCAGAGGATCTACCACATGCACTTAGAGCACCAATCCCATTTTCTCCCATACCTGAACCATTCCTGTGCACTCATATAACAAATAGATCTCATTTTCGGGTCTCCCACACCGACCACAATCCGGACTGACCGGTACAAATCTGGAATATAAATTGTAAGTTGTGGGTAATGAACCCGACAATACCCTCCAAGCGTGATGCTTCACCTTCGGATGTATCTCAACCGTCCACAACATGTGCCAGAACAAGTCCCGGTTCTACACCCTCCACCGGCCAACCTGACTTTGAAGAATACGATAGGCTTCTCTAACTTTGAACACACCGTCCCTAGTTCCCCACCAATACAAACCATCCTTTATAGGGACAATAGGGAGTGGCATGGATAATATTGCTGTTGTCGCTTGAGTATCAAACACCTCCTTAATCTTTCCCCTATCCCACCTTTCCACACCCTATATAATATAGTCACTGACCAAATTGTCCGGATCTCCTTTAAATATCCCCTTCACCCTTCCACTGTCTGTGGGTAGCCAAACCGACCCCAGCACAAGCGTGTCCTCACCGTTTCCTATCCGCCTCCTTACCCCACTCCAAACTAATTCTTGGGCCGATAAAATACTGGTCCAAACATAACTACAACCTTATTTAGCCTGAGCCTGCAAAAAATTCGTTCACAAATAGAACTTAGCAGGCAAGGTACTGGCCACTAGACTACTCGGTTCTGTCAATAATCTCCAACCTTGTTTAGCAAGCATAGCCACATTGAAGTCCTGCGAATGTTTGAAGCCAAGACCCCCTTTAGTTTATGCATGCACAACTTATCTCAACTCTTCCATTTTACTCCTTTTTCCGGATCAAACATCATGACCCACCAATATCTATTCATCACCACTTCTATCTCCTGAATAACTTCCCCAGGATTTTATATACCCTTATAGTGTAAATGGGTAAGACTTGAATTACTACTTTAATGAGAACTTCCTTTCCCACCTTGCTAAGTAGTAATTCATCCCATCCCTTCAGCTTATGCACTATTTTGTCCTTAATAAAAACGAACGAATCATACCTCCTCCTTTGAAGCGTTGAAGGTAGCTCCAAATAGAGACTCGAGTCCTCAACCTCCTACATGAGAAACACTGCCCTTATTTTCTATCGGGTCTCATGCGGCTTATTTAGACTGAACGTTATGGACGACTGTTTCAGATTAAATTTCTAACCTCCTATGTCTTCGCATGCACTATTCTAACCCTCTTATGCTCGATCAAGTTGTGACTCCCCTCCATCCCTCCTATGCCCTGCCTTTTCCCAAGTGTACCGATAGCCTTCAATCGCCACATCCCTAAGACCACATACTTCCAAGGCGCTCTGGAAACCCTACAACAACCATACCGGGTAAGGGTTAATAACCTGAACGTCCTCTGATCCCAGAATATTGTTAAAATCTCCTATCACCAACCTTGGACCCTCCCATTGACCTGTGAGAGTCTTCATTAAGCTCTATGTCTTCTCCCTTAATTCCCTTTTCGGATCCCCATAAAGGCATGTCACTCGAAAAGTAGTACGATGATCGGAAGTGAAAAGCAAGTCAATAAAATCCTTCCCAAAGTTTCTAATCATACCAATCTCCTTCTTTCGCCACATCATTGCAACTCTACCACTAGCTCCCAAACTCGTCACTACCAGTAATCATTCCATTCCCACGTTCCTCCATATACCTTCCAAAACATTATTTGTAACTTTAGTTTCACAAAAAAAAAACAACATTGTGCTTCTTTCGAATAATATATTCGATGATGAACTGTATGGCCCCCGGGTTCCCAAGTCCTCGGTAGTTCCAAGATAGTGTTATCATTTTGACTGGTGGGGCTGCTTCATAGTCCTCGCCAATTCATTTAAGCTCTCCTCTTCCGAAGTAGGATTATCCCCAAACTCCATTAGCTGATTCTCAAATTCACCCTTCCTCTTTCTGCTTCCTTTCACCCTACATAAAGGAACCTCCATATCTGTCTCCATTAAAATAAGATGCTTATCCCTCTTATTGGACTTATATGTCCGTTTCACCTTCTCAGACACCTTCCCGGCACCATTCTTTGCATTTTTCATATCAGCCCCGACCAATGTCCCCACTTGCACATTCACTTCCCTTCCGTTCTCAGGCTCAAGTACTCGAGTCACCTCATTAGCCTTCGAACCACAAGTAAACATTTCTCCACACAACCCACCTTTATGAATTGTGAACTGCGGCTTTGGAATGGGATTGTCAAGGTCATGTGCAAGCGACCTTGCTCCTTTCCTTACCCAAGATTCCACGGGTGAGTCTTCCCTCGATCTCCTAACTTCCAACAAGAGTCTAGTATTCAAGGTCGACCTTCCCTTCTATCCGCCACCTAGTTCAACCACATTTTTACTCCACGATCAGGCCTCACTCTCCTCCGACCGGTCATAGACCATTTCCTTCATTCATCCACCACCCGAGGTGGGTCTTCTCTCATGTGAGATCCATATTTTCCTCTCACCTTTGGACAAGTAATCTTGTCCACAATAAACTCATTTTCTACATGGCTCAAGAAGCCATAGCAAAAGCAAAAATCAGGAATCCTTTCATATTGTAGATTGTCAACTATCGGAGCCTGATTCTTGCCAAACGTTATACTAGTTGTGTTCTTCAGTGGTTTATCCAACCTCCACCTAACCCTGATTCAGATATAACTTTAATAAGTCCCGACCATCTTCGTTGCAATCGCCTCTACAAAAACACCCACTTTGTTACCAATAATTTCACCTGTTTCAGCTGTTAGCGCCTTAAAAAGAAAAATGGACACCTGAAGCCAGATTGTAGTATGTTTAAACTTTAGTTCCTCCATTACGTCATCCGGTTTAATCACAGTCGTCGCCACTAGAGCCTTGTTAAAGCTCAAAGGTTCCATCTCCATAACCTTCCTCTGATCCCTGTCAGTTTTAAAGAAAAATCTTGTCGATTCAGGAGTCAGAGTTTGGACGGCTACGTTGTATATGTTTTGGAGCACTCCACAGATTTTTCATCACCGAACGAAATACACTAGTTCTGAAACTTTTCTTGGTCAGTACTTTGGCTGCTATACCAAACTTGTATTTGTCATCACGTAGATTCAATAGCTCTTCAAGAACGACAGTTCCCTCATCATCACTGTCGATCACTATGCCTATCAACCTCTCTTGTAATTCCTCCACGTATCTTCAACTACCATACCTTACCCCGTTTCAACGACCACTACCTTACTCTCGGTTAGGGGTGTCCAAAATTGACCCATAACTCAGTCCACCCGGTCAACCCGTCCAACCCGACCCCAGTGGGTTTGCCCCCATGGGTTACGGGGATGGGCCCGGGTTAAAAAATACCAAACCCGGAGTGAGCGGTCCGGGTAGCGGATTCGTGACATGGTTTCCTACATAACCCGCACCACCCGGATATGATACAAGTCCATGGCCTAAGGCCACACTCTTACAATTTTAATTACTTTTGCATATGAAGATGAAGACTGATTGCTTGAGATTTTGAAAATGATTACCAATTTTGTAATACAACATGTCATAGTTTTATGTTGAACTCATCTTTTGTAATCGTAATCTGTTTTTGGTCAACTTGAACTCCCTATTTGACATTTGTAAACCTTGAACCTTTGATAAAGTTCAAACAGTGTATGAAGTTTTTCCATCATTAAGAAGTGGCCAAAATTGAGAGCTTCTAAACACTCTTTAATGATTTTTTGGATAATGAAAAAAATATTTGAAAGTATATGTACTACTACTTACAGTTAATGTTATCAATTGTTATCAAATTCGGATGAGTTGGTCCAACCCGGTGAACCGACCCGTAATCCGGACGGGCGGGTTCAAAAGTCCTTTTTTTGGCCCGGGGCTGGGAGTGGGTTAAATTTTTTGAACCCGCTCACTCCGGGTCATTTCAAAATTTTGGCCACGGGGTCGGGGCCCGGCCCATGGACACCCCTACTCTCGGTCAGCAACTCACGTCGAATGGTGAAACTTAGACGCCGAAACCCTTCCTTTGCACGAAAATACGACGAAACCCTAAACTCCCAGCGCCGAACTTTCCGGAGCAGAAGACTTTTTATAACAAATGATTTTGAAATGTTATGTAATTTTGTGAAAACGGGGTATAAATTAATATAGTTAAAAATAATTTACCCAACTAACAAAATGTTAACAAATATGGTGAAGTAAAACCTGAGAATTACAGAATGTCGTGTAATATATCCACTTTGTGGTATGCACTCTTCCAAAAAAGATGATCCAAAATGCAACACTCCAACCTTCCCCGAAACCTCTCCTAATCCCATCCCGCAGCTGCACATTTTTGTTGCTCATGGCAGAGAATGAGGATTGTTATCAACCAAGTCAAAGAGCTCATCCCCAATCCCGAAACCAAGCATCCTCGCCATGTCGCACGTCTTCAACCTAGGCTTGGGAATGTTGTTCTCCTTGAGCCACGAGTAGACAATGAACACCTTCTTCATCACAAACAATTCCAATGCCTCTGGATTGAACACTACCCCCATTCTCGCGCTCATCTGCCCAATCAACAAATATTTTCAAGAAATCAAAACCAATCTATATCGAACTTGTCCTTGTCGATATAGCCTCTAGGCATTGATGGGTTCAGCATTACCTGGTGAGGAACCAACATGGCAGCATAGCGAGCAAGCTCTCCTGCTCGCCAGTCCAGCAAGACGGGCAGCCATGGATAAGTAGAATCAAGCCTCACAAACCACAGTCTTATGTCAGGGAATTCCGAGAGCTCTCTCATGTCGTAAGGGTCTTCTTTGGTGTAGTTGATGGCAAACCCAATTGTACGCTCAAGGAACTCCCTAGGCTCCACTATAATCACAATACCAACACATCAAGTTTCATGTTCCCAATACCAAGTAACTCTACTAGCTAGCATCAAATAAACTCGAACCTGAACCGGTTAGTTTACACAAACTCACCTGATTCAGGGGAGGCCATTCCGGTTGAAGATTGGAATGAGGACAAGTCTAGACGACTAATCATATCATTATCAATAACAACGTCAAACCTTCCCTCGGTGGGAGGCAGAGGAGGCTTAACTTTAGGTGAATCTGCCAATCAAAGTAGCTTTTTAAACACAAACCATAGTACAAGATCAAACTTATCTTGTTCTATAGAATATTAACCATACAAGTTAAAGTTGGAAACTTTATCTCAAACCCACATGAGGAATACACAATTGCAAGTACTGAATCCAAATGGGAGCAATGAAATGTAGATAAATGAAGAGAAAAGCTGTTACCACCTTCATCCTCGAACAAAGGGAGGTCGTAATTTCCAGAGGGATTGAAGGCGACTGAAACAGGAACGAGGCCTCGTAGCCGAGTCGATAGCTTAGAAGAAGACGAAGAGAGAGCATCTAGTGACATGGGTTTGCAGGAAGTCCATGGAGGGAGGGAGGAAAGTGGAAGAAAAGGTTTCACGGCAGTAGTAGCCATGGGATCGGGAGGTAACAACAGAAGCTCTCATCTGTTTCAGTGTCTGTCACAGTTGAATTTCAGTTTTATCTACTTTTGCTCGTGGCCTTGTGTTTTAAATATCCATATCCGGAGCTGCTTGCCCTTGTTTAAAAAAATAAATTATTCTAAGGATAATTGTAAAAAATCATGGTGTATTATTCAATTTTGAGAGGTGATGTCCCTAGAGATGTTCATGATTTTATCGAAACCGACACGGCCAATAGACGGACTGCCGGAATTCGGTCCGGCATCGGCATGAAAAATAAGTTATCGAAGTTTTCCGGTCCGGTAACTGGTCATCCATGCGTTTATTGTCGGTAAAAACCGGCCGACTTCTAATATTCCATGCTAATTGTTTTTTATAAGCACTATTCCTTTATTAAAAAAGATTTATTCTTCGAGTAGGAGAGGGTCTAAAAGGTCACATGACTTAAAGAAACGATTACAAAAAGAGCTCGATCTACGAGAGATCAAGAAAGGCACAACCCAAACCATAGGACACCATGTCCTGATAAGAGACTGACACGAAAACCAGCTGAAATAAGAACTATTCGTCTTAGTACCATTCTTCATCTTCAGATTTCAGGTTCGGGTAGTCAAAAGCTCTCTCTGGTTGGATAGCTTTATCACTACCATGTGAATTATCGCCTAAATGTTGGAAAGTTTGATACTTTGTTTGTTACCAAACGCAATCATGGATCTCTCTCTACTAAGAGAACGAGTCTTCGCCCTCGTTTGATACACGATTTGAGGAACCACAGAGGGATATGTTGATAGATGCTTAGGAGGTCTACCCTTACGTGCTTTGCACCAAAATAAGTTTGAGCTCACAATAGCTGCAAAACTTTTTCTAAGAGTTGGGAAATCATCTCCCGCTGCTAGTTGGTCCACTACGACTAATTGGATACAACCTGAAATCGTTGTACACTCATTTTTAAATGACTCTTACCCACACCATGGTTGTTAAAGTCAGGCGCTTAGCTCGCACCTGGACTCCCAAAATCGAAAAGTTACCAGTTTAATAGTTTAACAACCATTTCCAAAATCTTAGTTTCTTTTCCTAAGAACTCATTCTTCTACCCTTCAAACTTGGGTTAAGTCTAGCATACATAAACAACATCTTATTTATTTATTTATTTATTTCTGGTCTTATTTCTCTTGGAATTCCGTTCTTCTTCTACCCTATTGAGGGGGTTGAATTGCGTTGTTGAGGCGCATTCATCATCAACAGGGTAAGTAGATGACTCATTACCAAGCTCTAACCAGAAGGTCATTTCTCGTTGACGGCGCGATCTTGTTGATACATAAGGTCACCTGATAGAGAGGAATATATAGCTTATAAGTTCATACATGAACGCTCAGTCAACCCTTAGACAAACAATATAACGGTAAAGTATCGGTCAATCCCACAAGGAAGTAATGAGTACCCCAAGTCTAGAAAAACCCTACCTTAAAGTTGTCACTACCTTAGGTTAGTTTTCTTTATTACTTATATTATACTATACAAGTTTCGCTCCAAAAGATGTCTTGTAAGAACCGCCCCCGGTCGATCCCGTCCGAACTGGTGAATTCTAGACAAGTTTGACTTTCGGCCGGAAAAGTCAACCGATGACTCATGTGGTCATTCGGGACCTTTCCGGGGCCCAAAAAGCTTAACCGTCATCACGGTTAGCTTAGTTGGGCCATTTCCTTCAGTTTGATTGTAATATTGGTTAGGTCAATTTTCGGTCAAACTTGGACTTTATATCGGTTATTTTCCGATAAAATATTGGAAAGCTGGAAATTATTCAAGTGGAAGTTACCCCACTTGACACTTGTCATATTTGGCTTGGAGGATGAAAAAGGAGCATCAAATGACTCTTATGCCCTCCCAATTTGCCTTTAAAGGGATAGGACCTTAAGGGCTTTTCGGTATTTGTACAAAATAGGTCTTTTAAAGCAACATGAGCACAGAAATCAGCTCACTCATTATTGTTGCAGCCGAAAATCAAAAGGAGAGAGAGAAGGGAGAGCTCATTTCTTGAGGAAGAAGAAAGTGAAGAAAGCTTGGATTTTGGAGCTAGTTTGTAGTCCTTTTGACTCCATTTTCCTTCCTTCTTCTTCATCTCCCAATCCTAGAGGTATGGATACTCTTAACTCTCATTTTCATCTACTTTCAATCTTTGGGTTTTGTGGGTTTTTGGTTCAAAGTGAAGAACTAGCTTTGTGGGTGTTGCTTGGAGAAGAAGTAGTGAAGTAGGATGCTTGGATTGTGTTTTGGTTGAAGTTTTGATGAACCCATTGTGGGTGTTGATGTTGGGTCACCTTGGATGAATATTTTGGAGTTGAGAGGACTTGGAAATGGGGTTTTAATGGTGATTTTTAGTGAAACTCGAGTTGGGGAAGAAAGGGGAAGAGACTGGTCAGGTCTGGCGCGGAACGTCACCCAGACCGGGCCAGGTGCCGGCACGGCAGGCCGCACGGAACGGGCCAGGTACTGGCACGGCACGCGGCACAGAACGGACGGGAGTCCGGCACGGTACCTCACACGGTCCGTGTCGCACTCCGGGCCGGTCTGTGACGCGGTCCGTGCTGGCTACCGGGCCGGACTGTGATACGGTCTGTGCCAGGTTCCGGAACGACTAGCCACACGGTCCGTATGGCGTTCCGGATCAGACCCCCAGAACCCAAAATCCTTCCTTTTAGCCCTTTTCGATTCTTAAATCATTTCTTCAAACCTTATTTCCTTTACTTGAATGTTGTTCTGTATTTTTGGGAATAAGAACATCGTTGAGTTATTAATTTTGGTCTTGTGGTGGTCTAAGACCGTGGTACCGAGCAAGGAAGGAAGGAAAGACTTGGACTAGAGCTTGAAGAACGAAGATTCACGCCGGGACCCGTGTGAAGGACGGAGTTGTGGCCACCGAGTTGTCAACAGAGTGTTAGAGGATTACCAAGAGGTAGGGAAAGTCTTAACTTCTTAATTAAACGCTTAGTATGCATGTTAGATTAATAAAATTGGAAAGGTCCTAGAATTGCCTATAGGATGCGAATAACTAGAATAAATGTATTTCAATTACTAATAATCGGATGAGTTTAGTATGCATGTTTAGGATGACGATGACTAGTGAAGCTTGCTTTCAATACTTGGGAATTGATTTACTGGTAGAGAGGCTGTGAAGAGCTCT
This sequence comes from Erodium maritimum, assembly GCA_963921825.1. Classification (NCBI taxonomy): domain Eukaryota; kingdom Viridiplantae; phylum Streptophyta; class Magnoliopsida; order Geraniales; family Geraniaceae; genus Erodium; species Erodium maritimum. The sequence continues at coordinate 47,261,227 of OY997596.1, read as the reverse complement.
CGGATTAGTTGTGTGCTAGGTTCACATGTTTGATTGCCCGTTATTAGGACAACTAAGAGTCTAATGAAACTAGTTAGTTTATTTGATCAAATGCTTAATTGATCGTGCACATGATTATTGATTGGTTGAATGCTTACTTGATTGGTTGAGTGATTGTGTTGTTATAATTGTTGATTGAACGGATGATCGAGTATGACTCGTTGTGCCAAAGGGGTACAATCAGGTGATCGATGTACCGCTGGTTCGTGACAGGTAAGTGTGGAGTGTGATTGGATGTCCTTGCTAGATGAAAGTGTGATTTGAGAAAGGTTCATTGTCGTATGAATTTAGTGCTTGTGTATTTATTCTTATTCTTGAAATGTTGTTTGTTTGTTTGGTTCGGTACTACACCGGGGGGTAATCCGGTGCCGTTGTGGTGGTTGGAGTTTGACAGAGAGAGTGATTATTGAGTGGTTAATGGAGCCTGAGAGCTCGGCAGATCCTACGGGATATTGAGTGATTATTGAGTGGTTATTGGAGCCTAAGAGCTCGGCAGATCCTACGGGATATTGAGTGATTATGGAGTGGTTAATTGAGTGATGTGAGGGGCCTAAGGGCTCGGCAGATCCTGCGGGATATTGAGTGGATTCCTTCATGAGAGATGGTGACTGTAGTCTCACCCAAGAGTGTGCATCCTATGGAAGCACTACCTTGGTTCCCTATGACTATGTCTGTGGAGACACTTTCGAGAACACCGAAGATGAGCATCCCTATGGGATGGTTTCCGGTGCTCCGACGTATATGCCTCCTCCGGACCGAGGGAAAATATGATGTGATATGAATACTCTAGTAGATCGGAACATGGGAACCGAGGTGACACTAGAATCTATTCATGGATCGGAGGCTTGAGAAAGTAAGTGGTTGGCACGATATCAATTACTCCTATTTAATCGTTATGATACTTTACACGGATTCCGTTATGAAACCCTCAAGCCACTGTTATTTTCAAGAAGTGTGAACTATATTGTTCTATCTTGTTATATATGTTATTTCATCATACTTGTCTTATTCTATTTTATTGCATATTATTTCATTGTTGGCCGTTTTGGTTGTTATTTGAGTTATCTGTTGCACGGTACAGTATTGATCTAAAGGTTGAATTGTTAAGATTTTTCCTACTGAGCGTAAGCTCATCCCCTTTAGTTTTCTTACTGTTTTACAGGTGTAGCTGATGTCTAGTGAGTTCGAGGCTTGGGAGCTTTTGGACATCTTGGGGTTTATTTTAGAGTTATGTTGGTCTTGTGTTTTAAACATTATTTATTTAACTCTTTATGTTGAGCTGTGACTCATTGGAAGTTCTGGAATTATTTTATCATTGTGGATTTGAGAGAGTTTATCTCGATTTTATGAAGGTTTTGGCATTTAATTGTTTCTTTTCTACTTTTAATTCCGGCCACGTCTCGAGTCCGGTCAATACCGGATTTGGGGCGTGACATGTCTGGTGAGTGAAATTGGGGGGTTGGAGCAACCACGACTCCTAGAGGGACTACATTGAAGAGATAGAGAGAGATCATCACTAACTAGGTAGAGCATGCGTTAAAAACAGAGAGACAAGAGAGCAAACAATGAAAGGTGAATCATGCATATGTGATCAGAATACAAGTGTGCGTGAAATTGATGTGATTAAACTTCCATGATGGTCTAGCAAAAGCGAATCAAGTCGATATGCAGAGTTTAACAAGAAACTCGTATCAACCACCTTGGGAGATATCCAAAAATGAACTTAAATACAAGTGTTGGTCAGATCATTACACCCCGACCATGGCAATCATCCCAACAACTTTCTTTGATCCTATTTCATGAATACTAAGCATCCCAAAGATTACCATGAAAGTGGAACGAAGGATGCAATCATAATTTAGGAACATATCACTTACTTGGATAAGTGTAGAAGCTCAACCCACTTTAAAAGGCGTACCCGTTCCTAAGTATCAGTGTTAATAGTAGAACACAAATAATCACCTACCATCGATTCCCCCCCCCCCCCCCCCGGCACAGGACAACCTCTTTCAGTCCCCCGACGATGTCATAAATCTCGTCGAACTCAAAATACAATGTTTGAAGAACTCAAAGTGTTAAATTTTACAGCTCGACAAGCATGAAACACGTCTACCTCCTCATTCGTGAAACCAAAATTTGCAACCATTTTTTACACGATCGTTAATGATGAATGAATGCTCTGTCGAGTTTGTCCAGTTGTCCGTCCCTCTATATGGTTCTTCATCTATTGTTGTTTGTATCTTCCTTCCAACTCTCATAAATGACTTGATTATGCTAGGTATTATTTCACAATAATATATATTTTTTGTTTCCAAGGAAACATTACGATGGTCAAAACTCAATACTTTATTTGAGAAATCATAAGTGTAAATCGGGTTAAATTTGTATTATTGTGCTTTAGGTGTCCACTGTGTTGCATTTACGGTGTATACTTTGTTATACTGTTAGAATCTATATTTTTTAATTGTCACGTGCATTCTTACCAGATGGTGTTTACATCTCGGTTGATAAATAAAATTTAACATCTACTTAAGAATTTTTTTTGAAAGTTATAATAATAATTTTGAAAATAAATAGGACGAAGCCGAATTTGGCTTCGTGCAATGCACCGGCCTCGCGAGGTGTAAGAACCGCTCCCAGTCGATCCCGGTCGAACTAGTGACTTTTAAGACAAGGTTGACTTTCTGCCGGAAAAGTCAACTGAGGACTCGGGAAGTCACTCGGGGCTTTTCCGGGGCCCGAAAAGATTAGCCGTCATCACGGTTGGCTTAATTGGGCCGTTTCCATTCATTTAAGTATAATATCGAAGGAAGTCAAATTTGGTCAAAATCGAGCTTTTTATCGAGTCTTTACATTTAAATTTGGACTGCTGGATTTTAATTGGAAGAGAGTGGTCCCCACTTTGCCAAGTGTCACTAATGGCTTGGAGGGAAGGAAAGAGGCTCAAAAGTCATCTCTACCCTCACTAGTTGTCCACAAAAAGGATAAGAACTAAAGGGTTTTTTTGTCTTTTACACCTCTAGGTCTTTTTAAAGTATTAGATGACACAAAATCAGCTCACACCTTAGTGTTGCAGCCGAAAATCACAAAGGGAGAGAGAAAGAGAGAAGCTCATTTCTTGAGGAAGAAGATAGTGAAGAAAGTTTGGATTTTGGAGCTAGTTCTTTATCCTTTTGACTCCATTTTGCTTCTCTCTCCTTCATCTCATCATCCTAAAGGTATGGATGCTCTCAACTCTTCATTTCATCTACTCTCAATTCTTGGGTTTTGTGGGTTTTGGCTTGAAATTGATGAACTAGCATTGTGTTGGTCTATTGGAGAAGGAATAGTGAAGTAGGATGTTGAGTTGATACTTTTGTTGAAGTTTGATGAACACTTTGGAACTTTTGATTTGATTGTGATTTGGAGAATCATTGGAAACTTGTTTGTTTGTTGATTTCTACCATGGGTAGGGGAGCTTCTATGTTATTTGATGGTTTTGGGAGCTGGAAATGGTTAAAAATGGAGTTTGGTAGCGGATTTTCGGAGAATAGGAGCTGGAGGTTGAAGAAGGGCGGAACTGCCCAGGAGCGTCACGGATCCGTGACGGATCCCGTGACGGGTGATGTCACGGCTCCGTGAGGGAGACCGTGACAGCACACGTCACGGCTCCGTGACGTCTTCCGTGAGGGTCGGTGTCACGGCTCCGTGACCGTGTCCGTGACCGGCCAGTTCAGAGGGGTTTTTGAGGGTTTTTCCCCCGTTTTGATCTTGGTTAGGAGCTGAACTTTGGAGGGGTTTTGGGGAACCTTTTATTACTGTCAAGTGGAGTCTAATTATAGTTTTGTTTTGTGATCAAAGACCACAAGACCTTGAAGAACGAAGACCTTGAAGAAAGTAGACCTTGCCGGTACTCGTGTGAAGGACGGTGTGGTGACCATCGCTTGTGACAACAGAGTGTTGAGAGGAAGACCACGAGGTAGGGAAAATATTAAATTCTCGATTAACTAACGCTTAGTATGCATGTTAGGTTAATAAAAATGGAAAGGTCATAGAATTGCCTATAGGATGCGAATAACTAGAATAATCGTCTTTCAATTACTAATAAATGGATGAGTCTAGTATGCATGTTTAGGATGATGACTATTAGTGAAGCTTGCTTTCAATACTTGGGAATTGATTTACTGGTAGAGAGGCTGTGAAGAGCTCTCGGATTAGTTGTGTGCTAGGTTCACATGCTTGATTGCTAGTATTAGGTTATTCAAGAGTCTAATGGAACTAGATCGAATGCATGCTTGATTGTTCTTAGTTTTACTTGAATGCTTGAATGATCATTGATTACTTGAGTGGTGATTAATTATTGATTGAACGGATGATCGAGTATGACTGGTTGTGCCAAGCGATACAATCAGGTGATCGATGTACCGATGGTTCGTGACAGGTAAGTATACGGTAAGCGTGGAATGGTATTGGATGTCTTTGTTGTGATGAATGTATGCCTTGATGAGTGTTGAATGGTGATTGAATGATAATGCTGGTTCCTTTATCTTTATTCTTAAGATGTATGTTTGAATGATTGTTTGGTTCGGTACTACATCGGGGGGTAATCTGGTGCCGTTGGTGGTTGGAGTTGGACAGATGTACGGGATATTGAGTGACGTGAGGAGCTTATTGCTCGGCAGATCCTACGGTATATTGAGTGATGTGAGGAGCTTATTGCTCGACAGATCCTACGGGATATTGAGTGACGTGAAGAGCTTATTGCTCGGCAGATCCTACGGGATATTGAGTGACGTGAGGAGCTTATTGCTCGGCAGATCCTACGGGATATTGAGTGATGTGAGGAGCTTATTGCTCGGCAGATCCTACGAGATATTCATTGATTATTGGGGCCAGAGGGCTCGGTAGATCCTACGGGATATTGATTATGGTTACTGAGGTCTCACCCAAGTGGGTGTGTCCCACGGGAGCACTACTTGGTTCCCTATGATCTATGGTCCTTTGGAGGCAGATCCGAATGGTTTTCGGTGCCCCGAAGCATGTACCTCCTCTGGACCGAGGGAAAATCTGATATGACATGGAAACTCTGGTGGATTGGGACATGGAACCGAGGTGATCCCAGAATCTATCCATCGATCGGAGGCTTGAGAAAGCAAGTGATTGACATGATATTGATTAATTCCATTCTACTCTTATTGATTCGTTAAAGTAATTCTTTTGAATTTCCTTATGATACTGTTACCTTGAGATTATTGTCTTATTGTGGTTATTTCTGTTCTTTATTATTTCCTTGTTAATTGTGTCAAACTATTGAGTCGAGTTACCTTTGTAAGCAGTTTACTATTTGACCTAAGGGTTGAGTTATTAAGGTTTTTCCTACTGAGCGTAAGCTCACTCCCTTTGGTTTCTGACTGTGTTACAGGCGTGCCGGATGTCTAGTGAGTTCGAGGCTCGGGAGCTTTGGGACTTCTTGGGGTTCTTAGTAGAGTTATGTTGGTCTTGTGTATTGAACATCCTTTATCTTACTATTTACGTTGAGCCGTGACTCACGAGGATTTGAACTACTTGTTTATCTATATCTTTTTGATGGAGCTTTTATAAGATTTTTAAGATTTTATTAATTGTTTATGATTTCTATTCATTTCAACTCTGGTCACGTCTCGAGTCCGGTCAAGTCCGGATTTGGGGCGTGACAATTTGGTATCAGAGCCTGGTTTCATTTGAAACAGGTGGTAATTTTCGAACTTGTTTTCAAAACCTCAGACCAACGTTAATTAGGTGGGTAGAGTTAGGGAATCTAAGTCGTGTGCTCAGTGATGCAAGTGAAAATAGTTGATGCAGAGAGTGAGAACGACTCGAGTCTTACTGTTTTGTTTGTTAATTCAATTTGAACTCATTTGATTATAACGGTTATATCGCTTGAGTGGTACCCTTACATTATTGACTGTGAGATGCACTGATCGGTGAAACGAGGCATGTGGTCCTGTCCTCCGGTCCGCGCACCCTCCGCTTCGTATAACTCGCACCACGTACCCTGAACCATCTGCTTTGTGCCTCCTACTACGGCCTTTTGCCCCGTCGATGTGTATGCTCTCAGTTCCCCCTTTCCAAAAGCTCAAACCATCTTAGTCAACGAATGTACATTTTTACCCTCCTACAAACAGACGTGCGATCTAGAAAACCGAGGGTTATATCTGAAAATCAATAAACTAGTTTTTATTTGAAGCTACCCAACACTTGCCATGAAAACGATCTCGTAATTTATGGCGTTACCCGTAGGCCCGGCTCGTCCACTAGGCGAGCTAGGCAAAAGCCTAAGGCCACAACTAGAGAACATACCACATATTTATAAAAACTTAGACCTATCAATAAGGCCCAATAAAAATCTGATATGTAAATGAAAGCCCTAGACTTAATTCTTTATGCAGAACGTAGAATAAATCTTTCCAACTACTTTATCTTTCCCAAACTCATCGTTTAATCTTCCAAAACCCTCTTTTCTTCTTCCCAAAACCATTGTCAGTTCCTAGACAATTATTATACTTTTTTCACTCTTCCGAATCTGCATGCAGAAGATATATAAGTAAAGGTGTGATGCTAAGTTTAGATTATGTATTTTTCATTGCGATTTCTGATCTATTATAGCAGTTGGGGACCTGGGGTTCTACAAAATTTCTAGTATTGCTATTTTTGTAGGAAAGAAAGCAATAAGTACATGAAATACAAATGATAGGGGTAGTTACACTTTGTTACATGAGATTTCAAAATTCCATATAAATGAACCCCTTATCTTATATATAATTTAATCTATCAAAAATTTCATAGACATGATAATTAGGTACATTATCAAAATTAAATTAATAATCAAAATCTTGTAACACTTTTTAACAATCCGATAAAGATTTATTATAGCTTGTATCTATTTATGAAGTCATATATAAAATAGTTAAATGATAATTTGATAGTATACATATATAATAAAGTATTTATAAAGATTAATAATGAAATAGTTTTTATATGTTTAAAAAATCGGTGCCCCATATATATCATATAATATATATATAGGATAACAATCAGGTACAAATTTGTATCTTTCAACGTAAAACTATCAATCTGGGTCCTTGGATCGTAGAATTAATGGCCCAGATTTAATGCACATCTTTTAATATCTTTTTAATTAATGCATATCTTGTAATTGATTTCGTAATCAATCGCCCCCCCCCCCCCTGAATTTCTGTGGCCATTCGATCTGCATAATCAATTGCCCAGATTAGTTCTACGTTCTGACCCGAAATAGGGTTTGTACTTGATTGTTCCCCTATATATATATATATATAAGATAGCTATCAGGTACAAACTTTATGATTTCGTCAGAACGTAGAACTTTCAATCTGGGCCCTTGGATCATAGAATTAAAGGCCCAGATTTAATGCATATCTTTTTAATTAATGAATATCTTGTAATTGATTTCGTAATCAATCACCCCCACCCCTCTGAATTTCGGTATATATATATATATGATTGGGTATTGAAATACTTTTATTCTTTTGAATATGTTTATAATAAGAAAATTTGTTTCTTCTTCAAAAATTTCTTTACGTGATAGAGCATAAAATAACTATGTTTGATATCTCAAAAAAAATTAACAATGTTCGACATAATAATTACGCAGAGAGAATCAAATACATAGAGTTATATATGAAACCAATTCATATGTCAACATTTAAAAATATTTGTTTTTTAGTAACATTTTGTAAATTATATATCAATTATGAGATATACATACGAATTATTAAACAAACAACACAAAATAATATAATTCTTGTATATGAGCGTAGTTTATATTATTTTTAATATATTTACCAACTGTTGACGGAACACCCTAAAATTTATTTCTGGTTCCGCTCCTGGTTGGGGTTCTACAAAATTTCTGGTATTGCTATTTTTGTAGGAAAGAAAGCAACAAGGTCTATTCAATATCCTTGTCCATTGAAGCTACAATTTTAGATTCTTCTACAATTCAATCTGTTGTGCATGTTCATGATGTGTGATTATTGGTTGTCTTAATTTGTATTTACAGTTGATGATTTTCTGTAATGGTGAATTTGGGGATTTTTCTTTTTGAATAATTTGTTTTGTTTCTGTAATTCAATCTGCTTGTAAGATTTAACTTAGAAAAAAGAAGTGTTCTTTTTCAGAAATAAAATCTCACGATTTCTTATTGCCATAGTCACACATGAATCTCTGGTGATCTGGTAAAGGTGTAACCTTGTTCTGCACATTCGGTTCATACGATTAAGAAATTGGGTTAGTGATGTAACTATGATATAAGAAAAAAAAAACAAAGGTTGGTGATTTTGCTTAATTCATTATCTGTTATGATTACTATGAATAAGACTATTGGCTTGAGAAAGTACTGTTTTTTTTTTTTTTGCTCCATGTCCAGCCTATTAACACTACTAAATACAACAAATGAATCATGTCTATTTTTAATCAAGTTTTAGGTAAGGCGACAATCTTAGTGTATATCTTGTAGGAAATACATAGTAACCAATGGATGGTGTAGGAAGCAGATTTCCTTCTAAACCTAAATTGTAGAATCAAGTAGTTCAAGTACTAAAAACCAATACTTGCTTGCTTTTGTTTTGCATATATACGATTGGTTGCACTTAACATTTAATCTATGTATACAGGTAATTATAAACAACCAGATGGGCCACGAAAATGCCATTTGATAATAAAGAACGTGAGCTAAGAGGGGTATTCTAATGATTTTCCTGAAACCAATGTTTTCAGTTGATTTCCGTGGGATAAAATAAGTTCATTTACTCTTAATGTGTTAGGATATTCTGGTAGTGATCTGCAAGTACTCTGTGAATAAGCTACAATGATGTCAACTATTGATTATTCATAAGTTAAGTACCATACAATTTAGTTAACCATATTTGGATTATGTTTTTCCTCTCTAAATTTATAAATTGTATCAAGAATCATGAAACTTGAGTCAGTAAATGATAGTTACCATTTTGGTTGGGAACAATTATTTTTTTCATTAAAAGGCTTATTTTCATATTTTCATATTTTCGCCTAAGGCCACAAATGACCTCCCATAAAACCCGCTCAACCCCAAGCATTTCTGTCAAAACCTGAACCGACTCAAAGCTCTACAAACGTTTCCCTTTTCTGTACTTGGGAAACAGACATGGCCTCCGGAACTCCGACATCGTCGCGGCCGTGTCTGTGCTCGCCGACCTCTCATCCGGGATCGTTCCGGTGCAGCTTCCACCGGGCTTCATTGGGCTGTGGTAGAGGCAGAGCCAGGACGGCTCGCGCTTCTTCTGACGGCAAGGCCAATTCGGTGAGGGCGTTTTTGCTGCAAGCGATCAAGCCATCGGGTCATGGCCCCCAGAGGCGGAAGAATTTCCAGCCGCAGCCCACCAGGTTCGGCAGAGAAGGCGTCTCTGTTTCCTGATCTCCATCTTATGGACATTGTTCTCACAAGTACAGAGTTTTTTTTCTTTTCTTTTTGCACTCGGAATAGGTGCTTTTCAATGTGTGATTCGAGAAGATTTATGCGGAAAGTTTGGATTGTGAGGCGCCAAAAATCCTCGGACAGTTGTGGAGGCAAGTTTGGTGTGGTGTGATTCTCCCGGAGAAGGCATGATGGATGATATTTTTAGAGAATGATATCATTTAGATATTAATTATCTTCTACAAATCAATTTTTTTTACTGTAATTATCTCTCTTAGATTGTATATCTAAATAGATGATTCTGTATTCACATTGAAATTATATAAATAATCTATACATCAACGAAAACATTAATGAAAACATTATACAATTGTTCATCACTTTTTTATATGGTATTCGTGCTCTCATTCTACTGAATGACAAAAACCACGATCATTTTTACTATGTCTACAAAAGCTCAAATCGTTACTATCTTCAACCCATAAACTCAACTCAAATATTTCAACTCATCAATATAGGGTATGATCTCTTCAATTATATAGATGGTTCTTATTCTTATCCACCGAAAGAAGATTCAAGCATCCAATGCTATATATGTTTTTTGGATTCGACAAGGCAAACTGTTGTTTGGCATCTTTATCGGTTTCATATCTCCACCTCTCATTCCCCTAGTTCAACAATGTAAAGACCGTCCCGATTGAAAAAGTTTAATTATTTAAAAGTGTTCGTTGGAGCGTCGTGGTTGAAAAGCGGATCAAAAAATTGGAACGAGTGCGAAACAAAAAGAAAATAAAAAAAAAAGGGAAAAAGGGAAGTTTGGGCTGGGCAAGGTCTGGGCCAGACATGGGCCCATCAGAAGACGAGCCCAAGCCAACACGCACGCAGCCCATGCCCAAAACCCTACGCGAGCGCCCGTCCAGCTTCTTCTTCTTCCTCGCGCTGCACGCACCCGAGGCAGAAAACGCAGCGCTCTCTCTTCGCTCTCGAGCCTTCTCCTCCCTTCTCTCCCTCTCGCAACCATCCCCGACCTCGCCTTCGCCCTCTTCTTCCCTTCTGAGTACCAACCGAGCCCACCGTGCACAAAATCGAGCCAACGCTGGAGAAACCCTCTCTGGGTTCGTCTTCCCGAACGCGAAACGATGCTGGCGACGAAGAAACAGCAAGTTTGAGCTGTTCCTCGTCGCGTTCTTCTTCCCCGACCTCGCCGTGACGGAAAACGCATCAACCCAAGCTCGATTCGAGCGGTTTCATCCAGAACCGTCGCCGACGAGCTTCGTGCTCGTTAGATCTGTGACGGGAGTGAGCGTGGGTTCGCGCTAGAGCCACGCCGCCACGGCCACAGCCTCGCCGTGAACCTGCCGCCCTCCTCCTCCCTTGTTTCCCCCCCTTCCGAGCTCGCCTGACGCGATCGCCGGCGGCGGAGCAAACCCTAGCCACCGCCGTCCTCGTCTCCAGCTCAGACCGGGCTAGGCGGACTTGGGCCTTGGGTTAGACGAGCCTTGGGCCAAGACAAGAGGCTCGGGCCAGATCCAAACGGGCCATTGGGCCAGGCCCAGGACTGAGGTCCGGGTTCTGGACTTGGGCCTGGACTGGGTCTGGAACCGGGTCTAGGTCGGGTCTGGAGCCGAGTCCGGGTCGGGTTTCTGGACCGGGTCGGATTCGGGTCTGGTTCTCGGATCCGGGTCGGATCCGGGTCAGTCAGTTTTAATAAATTAATTTAATTTAATTTAAATGGTTTAAAATGGTTGATTAAAGGACTATTTGGGCAAATCAGAGGACTGTTGGACTTATCGGGACTGATTGGACTTTTTACCTGTAAACTCAGACCTGGACTTCGCCCGAGAAGACCGAAGTTAGGCCAGGACGTCAGCAGCTAGGAGACGCAGCTGTTGTGATCGTCTTGAGGTAGGGAAAGTAGCGAATACCGCTTTAATTACGGAAAGTTACTAGCTTGGATGATTAGTGAATAATAATAAACCGGGAAGGTTCTAGTTGACATATAAGATGTGATTCACTAGAATAGCCGCTTTCGATTACTAAATAACCGGACGAGTCTTAGTAACATGTAGGATGCGATTCACTAGTTTTACCTGCTTCTTCTCTTGGGAATTGTCGTGCTGGTAGATGGGCCATGTCGAGCCTTAGGATTGCGTGTTGTGTGCTATAACCGCTGTGTGAGAGTCTAAATAAGATTATTCTCGGTGTAGCATGTTGTGACTGTGTGTAGGCAAGTGGGCCGTGTTTGATATGAAGTGATTCTTTGGTTGTGATATGATCGGGTGAGTGATAGACCGATTGTGTGTTTTGGTGGGTTGGCCGGTTGGTATGCCGAGGTCAACTGTGGCATTGTGATGCGTGTTATACTCTTGCTCGGTGTTCCAAGAGGATGTGTGTCCGGAATGATACCTACACTGAGAGAGTATGCCAGTGTAGAGTATTGAGGACGAGGACGGTGTGACCGTTATCCCGAGTCTCTGTGACGGGAGGACTTACGACCGAGGTATGTGCCGATCCGTTGTACGTGAGGCCCTGAGTCTAAGTGACAGGAAGACGTCCGATTGAGGGATTTCCGGTCTGGGATGTTACCCCGAGTCTACGTGACGGGAAGATGTTGGGACCGAGGCTTCGTGATCCGGTACGATATAAATGGAACGGGTTGTGATAGCCGGAGATGTCGGAATGGTTGTACTGCGTGTTGTGTGGGTCTGCTGTGTGTGCTGTGCGTGCTGTTTGGCTTTGTATGTCGTCTTCTTTGTTTGTTGTGTGTGATGTCTAACTTTGTGCGTTGTTCTAAGTGTGATTATGGTCTTGTGAAAGTGTTTGGTGACTCGAGGTGCTGTTTTACCTGATTTCTGTGTTGTCGTGTGAGTTCGCACGTGTGTTCAGTTGCAAGATAATCGTGGGCGTTGTCCATCCAGAATTGTTAGGTGATGAGTGTCAAGAGCAAAGTTGAGAAGAGTGTATGTGTTCGGTTCATTGTGAGTTTGATTTACAGGTTGTGCCTGAGTGAAGGTCAAACGTTTTCTTGGAGTAATTGTTTAATTTGACTTTTAATTGTTATGCTTACTAGTAAGTCCTAATTGGACGGTTACTCGTGGTAGTGAACTGATGTTCATAACCTTAACTACTTTTCCTACTGAGCGAAAGCTCATCCCCTTACTTTGTTGTGTTTCAGGTCATGAGCGGGATTGTACTAGCTGGATGCTCGATGCTTGGGAGCTAACGAGAGTCCTAGGCTAGTTGGTCTAGAGACGTACTGTCACGCCCCAAATCCGGTTGTGACCGGACTCGAGACGTGACCTGAGTTGAAATAAATAGAAATCATAAACGATAGATAAAAGTTCCAAAATCTCATACAAACTCCGTCAAAATCGACAGTTAGAAACCAAAGGGGATGAGCTTACGCTCAGTAGGAAAAACCTTAATAACTCAACCCTTAAGTCAAAGGTGAACTGCTTACAAATATAACCCGAACAACAAAGCAATTCGATAAATAAGGAAGTAATAGAGAATCAGAAATAATTACAATAACGTAATAGTATCCACGTAACAGTGACATAAATAAGTTTATAATAAATATTTTAAAGAACCAATAAAAGTAAACTGGGAAATATCAGTATCTTGCCAACCACTTGCTTTCTCAAGCCTCCGATCCGTGGATAGATTCTGGGATCACCTCGGTTCCCATAATCCGATCCACTAGAGTATCCACATCACATCAGATTTTCCCTCGGTCCAGAGGAGGTACATGCATAGGGGCACCGAAACCAATTCGGAAATGCCACCTAAGGACCATATGTCATAGGGGACCAAGTAGTGCTCCACTGGGACGCAGTTCCTTGGGGTGAAACCATAAGTAATCCTTTCCCCGCAGGGTAAACCGTCCAATTTCCCGCAGGCCCAATAACCAATGCCCCGCAGGGTCCAATAACCAATAAATATCCCACAGGATCTGCCAATAATCAATTCTCGTAATATCCAGTAATCAATGCCCTCAGGCTCCAATACTCAGTCAATATCTCACTGTATCTGTCCAACTCCAACCAACACAACGGCACCGGATTACCCCCCCCCCCCCCCCGGTGTAGTACCGAACCAAGCAACAAACAGACAAACAACAAGCAAGCAAGCAAGCATACATTTCAAGAACAAGAATAAGGGAAACATACAATAACACGTCCATCAACCAACACTCATCGAATCACACTTTCACCACAATACACCAAAGGCATTCACTTAATCCTCAATCTTAGAAGTACACAGGTTCATCAATACATACCACACGGGATTCATACCCACAATTACCCTTACCGTCATACTTACCTGTCACGAACCATCGGTACATCGATCACCTGATTGTACCCCTTGGCACAACCAGTCATACTCGATCATCCGTTTAATCAACAATTATATCAAAACAATCATTCAACCAAGTACGCATTCAACCAATCAATCAACGAGTGAACGATCAATTAGGTAGTCAATCATACAAGCTAATCTAGTTTCATTAGACCCTTAAGTTAACCTAGTAATTAGCAACCAAGCATGTGAACCTAGCACACAACTAATCCGAGAGCTCTTCACAACCTCTCTACCAGTAAATTAATTTCCCAAGTATTGAAAGCACACTTCACTAATTGTCATCGTCCTAAGCATGCATACTAGACTCATCCATTTATTAGTAATTGAAGTACGATTATTCTAGTTATTCGCATCCTATAGGCAATTCTAGGACCTTTCCGATTTTATTATCCTAATCATGCATACTAAGCGTTAATTAAGAAATTAAGACTTTCCCTACCTCGCGGTCTTCCTCTCATCACTCTGATGTCACAAACGCTAGTCACCACACCGTTCTTCACACGGGCACCGGCAAGGTCTTCGTTCTTCAAGCTCTTCGTTCTTCAAGGTCTTGCAGTCTTTGAACACAAAACAACTCTAATTATGTCCTACTTAACAGTAAAAAAAGGTCCCCCAAAACCCTTTCAAAAGTTCAGCTCCAGAATAAGATCAAACGGTGGAAAAAACCTCAAAACCCCTCTGAACTGGTCGGTCACGGACACGGTCACGGAGCCGTGACACCGACCCTCACGGAAGCCGTCACGGAGCCGTGACGTGTGCCGTCACGGTCTCCCTCACGGAGCCGTGACGTCACCCGTCACGGATCCGTGACGCTCCAGGGCAGTTCCGCCCTCTCTCCGAAAATCCCCAACCAAACTCCATTTTTAACCGTTTCCAACTCCCAAAACCATCAAATACCTCCAAAACTCCTCTACCCATGGTAGGAATCAACAAATAAACAAGTTTCCAAGGATTCTCCAAATCACAATCAAATCAAAAACTCCCAAAAGTTCATCTAAAGTCATCCAACAACAACACCCTCAAATGGGTTCATCAAAGCTTCAACAAGAGCACAATCCAAACCTCCTACTTCACTACTTCTTCTCCAAATAACCAATGCAAAGCTAGTAGATCAACTTAAAACACAAGAGATGAGAGTAGATAAATGAAGAGTTGAGAGTATCCATACCTCTAGGAGAATGAGTTGAAGAAGATGAAGGTATTTTGGAGATGATTTAGGTGGAGATTGGTACAAAAGGTCTCTCTTTTCTCTTGCTTTCTCTTCAAGCCACCATGGAAGCTCCAAACTCTCCTTCCTCTCTCAATTTTCGGCCAACACTAGGGAAAATGAAATGAATTTGTGTCATCTAATGCCTTAAAAGACCTAGAGGTGAAAAAGACCAAAAACTCTTTAGTTCTTATCCCTTTTATGGGCAACTAGTGAGGGTAGAGATGACATTTGAGCCTCTTTCCTTTCCTCCAAGCTATTAGTGACACTTGGCATAGTGGGGACCACTCTCTTCCATTTAAAATTCAGCAGTCCAAAATTAATTGTATTGACTCGATAAAAAGCTCGGTTTTGTCCAATTTTGACTTCCTTCAATATTATACTTAAATGAATGGAAACGGCCCAATTAAGCCAACCGTGATGACGGCTAAGCTTTTTGGGCCCCGGAAAAGTCCCGAGTGACCTCCTGAGTCCTCAGTTGACTTTTCTGGCAGAAAGTCAAACTTGTCTTAAAAGTCACCGGTTCGACCGGGATCAACTAGGAGCGGTTCTTACACGTACTGTTATTTTGAATTAAACTTTAACTTTGGATTGATGAATTGTTGAACCTTTTATCAGATTGTGGTGACAATTTATTATTACTTTAAACCTTATTTCATTTAAAGTTTTGTTAATTATTATCGTTTTAAGTTCACGTCTCGAGTCCGGTCAAAACGGGATTTGAGGTGTGACAATTTGGTATCAGAGCCTGATTTCATTTTGAAATGATTTTTCAAAACCTCGGACCGTAATTCAATTAGGTGGGTAGAGTTGGGTTGTTGGGTTGCTGTGTGTCGGTTACGCAAGTCGGATATGCCCTATGCGTAGAAACGAGACGGAAAAAGTCTCGGGTTGGTGGTGGTCCGGTCTAAGCACCGTGTACCTTGGTGAACCTGTGTGGTTGGTGTCATTGTTTGAGTTAAACTGTTTCCGATTGTGAACTTGGTCGGGCGGTAAAGGTGGAATTACCGAGACCCGAGCGTGTAACTGAGATAATTTGTTGTGTACTGAAATTGTGATTGAGTGCTGTGTGCAGGTTGTGTTTGGTTGTCCCGCATAAGCGGATGGTTAGCTGAATTTACAAACGGGTCAGGCCCGATTTTCTGCAGAAACTGAAGTGTATGTACCATCACGATTCAGCTATAGGGGGCACTGTAGCTGGACGTGAATGGAGGGGTGCTAAGTGGTTACACCGTAATTCGGGGACGCCTGAACCGGGTTATAACGACATGGTGTCAACATGAATGTTATGTTAGAAAGAGGATGCGTTAAGAACTTGAAACTAAGTCTATGTTGTACATTGTGAAATTGCCTTGTGGTATAAATTGTGGTCTGTGTGACTTGTGTGTGAAGTTGTGGTTGCGTGTGAAACTGTGTGTAACATCGCTGTTTGAGTATATGATCTTTGTGACGCACTAGTGTGCGGACTTCTCTACTGTGTGCTATTGTATGACTATAATACTGAATTTATTATTACTGTAAGTACTACCGTTGTGGACTGTGTGTGGCGTTAGTTATTCTAAGCGTGTCGTTCCTTAAGAGTAAGTAATTGAGCGTGTACGTGTACCGTGCGGAGAATTTTTACGACGTGGCACCTCAAGGAAGGAGAAGTAAGCCGCTGGGACACAGGTGCCCAGAGTACTTCCCCCGGGGAAGATAGGTACGAGGCCAGGATTACAGCGTTGACCCGAGAACACCAATTTTTGTGGCGGTCGAGACGAACCGATACAGGAGGTTTGAGAGAGGGCCCGAGCCCGGAGTTTGGATCGAGTTATCGCCCTGATGAATCGGGTGTAGTTTGAGATGGTGGATACAACGACAATATTGGAACGAGGTCGCAGAGAGACTGCGAGAGTCCGTAAGACTCGGCAGCGACTGAGCAGTGTTTCGGGACCGTACGAGACTCGAGAACCGAGAGGGCGGAGAACCGCAGGGTTCTCCCGGCCACAGACTCCGTCTGACAGTATGAAGCAGACAGGATCAGTAACATCGGTAGGTTCCGGCGCGTTAGAACGGGGGCCAGTGTGTTTACACGGTCGGCAACCAGGACATCGGAGACGAGTGCCCGAGCGGCGGAGGGCCTCAACAACACTAGTAAGTCGTCATCCCGGTCAGGAGAGGTGACCGAGTGGCGATGAGATCAGAGTGGAGCAGCGGAAGTGTGGTGGGCCCATAACCCACAAGCTTCACACTCTTCCGTTTTCTCCTACCCTTGCTGAGAAGTTAGGCTTAAGAGTAAAGCCTCGAGACGACCCTTATGTCTCGACATCCATTGAGTGTTTACCTTCTTTTTTTTCTTGTGAAGGATCTACTGTCAGGGACGACACTACTGGAAGGAAAGCCTAAACATGGTGCGTAGAACTACTGGTTTCGTCAGTCTTCTCTCGTCCTCCGTCTTTGCTAGCACCAAAGTGTCTTCTTCAATTTCCCGTTGACTTAGCCAAAGTCGCTTACGGAATAAGATATATTGTAGAGGTTGGATCTGTCGCCTTACTTTCTAGCAATGGCATAATACAAGGAAAAAAGGACCCTAAGAAAGAACCCTATCACTTGGGTACATGCCAATGGAGAAGATTCTGGCTTGCCTTCAAAATCGTTTGACCTTATCTCCATTGATTATGTGATATGCTTCTTGTCCGGTTAAAGACATCGTTGAATTGTTTCAAGACACCCAACCCCCTATGTAGAAACTATGAGGACTAAAAGGTCAAAGGACTTAAGCCATATTACAGTACTGAGAAATACTCATGACAGTTCCTAGGTAGTATTCTCACAGTGGGTCATCCAATGCCATTTCCCTAAATGACATTTGAAATATAAGGGTAAAATAGTCATTTTACATCATTCAGTTAGTTTTTGAACCCCAACTCGAAAAAAGGTGTGTGGACCGAACATAAGGGTCCCAAAAGGCTCATTTCCAAACATGTGGGACCTTAAGGTTCGTGGTCTGAACAAAAGGGTACCAAAATGTATTTACCCAAATATCCGCACTTCTTTTCTTTGGTTTGGTCCATTTTTTATCCATGTTTTTAATTCACTAATCACTATTAAACCAGAGTTTTTGGAATGTACAACCATCAAGAAAAAATTCTCTTCCATTTGGATGAAAAACAAATTTATCTGAAAAACAAATTTGAATTAGATCAAAATTGGGCCCAACTATTATTTAAATTTAATTTCAAAATTAAAAGTATAATACTTTCGCTTGATTAGATATGATCAAATAGTAACAAATATTTAATTTTATAGAGCATTTTTTCATCTAACGCCTTAAACGGTTTCTTATTTAATAATTTTATAGGACCTTTTCTGATATGAGGCCTTAAGCGGTTGCTTAACTCGCTTAAATCTTGAGTCGACCCTACCCACAACAAGCTCTGAAGTACTAGGGGTTTTCTTTCTCTCTTCAACTGGGTATTTTCTTTTTATAGATATGGGTGGTAAAATTCTTTACTTTAAAGTTCCATTTTTTCTGTGTTTCTTTCTGATGATGGGATGCTCGATTTATGTGTTTCTTTCCAATTATATTATGCGTGACTTGATGAGTTCTAGTGCATTTTGTCAATATATTTGTGGGTCTTTAGCTATTCTTCATGAAATTCTCTGTTCTCTATTTTTCTGGTGATAAAGCTATAATGTTGTCATACATGTCAGAGTCAATTTCCTGATCTTAAAGGCCGGCGCAATGATTATCGAGGCCTAAACCGAGAATTTGATCGAGATCTATTTTTCTTATGAAATAATATAATATGGAAATAAGTAAATTTATTCATACAAAAAGATATACTAGATGTATTTGAACGAATGAGCTTCAACTTCTATTAGTAACACTCAAAATTTAAAATGGATGATGGAAATTAATTTCTAACAAGACACCTTCGTTGAATAAGATTTACTTTCTACAACTCTATACAAAAATTCAAATATTTAAGGATTCACATCTATCCATAAATGAGATATATTCATGTTAAATTTGGATGTGATAGGTTTACGACAATTTTAGACATTTACACGAGATTATGCCAGCTTTTATGTGACGTTGTGTATGAATAATAATTGGCATCAATTTCTAGAAATTTCCACACTTAAAAATCTTTTGTCAAAAACTAAATAGGGGCTATAACTAATATCAATCAAATATAACCAAAAAATAAGAAAACCATCGGAATCGAGACTAACATCGCAAGGTAGTAGTTATGTGAGAATTTCAAGAGCAAAGGTTGTTCGTACCCAAACCATCCGGTAATCGGCCAAAAAAGGGACAAGCTCAAAACAATCTCCTCATTACATCCAAATATATATTCAAGTCCATTCAAATGGTATTGGTTTCTAAAGATTAAAGAAGCTTATAAACAAGCTCGTGTTTATTAATTCTTTTTTTAGACTAAGATATAAACAAATAAGCATTCATTTTTTTTTGATAAGCGAAAATTTATTAAGCAAACGTTCTACAAAAAGTAAAACGAAGCGAGAAAAACAATCCTGAAAAGGACCTTTTTCCCCAACCGATACAGACACAAAAACAAAACTAACAACCAAAACTAGAACAAGAGAGTAAACTAATCGGAGCACCGCCTTCCTTGCCTACTTCTTGTCCGAAAACAAGCACAGAAATCGGTTAGAGACCGAAACAGGAGTTGCAAGAGAACTCCAGTCCGGGTTAACCTCGTCCTCGCTAAGCTCGCCGCCCTCCACAACCTCAGCACGTTGTGGGGCTTTAGAAACTGGGAAATGGGCAACAACCCTTTTCACCGTTTTCTTACTAAAGCTCCACTCTCCATCTTTACTTTGTTTAGCAATGTCGATTGTGAGGCTTCCCGCTTGGCCCCCTTTGTCAGAAAAAGTTTTGGCTCTTGTCTGATAAAAAACAACTGGGGGAGCAGTCTTTTTTGGCTGTCCTTTTTTTGGACGACCACGTTTCCTCGGGACCTCAGCGGGGATACTTTTTGGACTCAGGAGGATGTCTTTCCACGGGTGATCCACATAAGTTTCTTCCACTTGAGTACCGTCTTTCCCAGATGCCTCTTGGGCTTGCGAACCTGACACAGTCCCATCCTTAGACGGACTTAAAACCACTCGCCCAATAGATTCTGAAGCCAAATCCTTTCCAATACGGTTAAAAACGTCAAACAGACTTGGATCATGGGCTGCCTTTTGAACACCTGAGCCTGAAACACCTGTGTACTGTTGGCCCACCTCCTCAAATTGGGTCCCCTCAACTTGGGCTTCAGAATTGGGCCATGGACCATCCTCACGCGAAGATGACGCAGGAATCGAATCGCAAAACGCACCAGTTTCGCGATCAACCAAATCGCGACCAAAATGGGTAGGATCCTACGTATCTCCAGCTGATTTCTCTGAAATCAAATGCGTATCCAAACGAATCAATGACTCCCGTGAATCCGGATGCAGCTTCGCCGCCTCCACCGCCGACCCAGTACCGAATACCTCCGGCGAGGGCACAGCGTCGATCCCACAGAACCTTGCCTCTTTCCCTTCCTCCACACCGGGTGAGACTCCAGCAGTCGCAGACTGAGATCCGGGAGCACGCAGAGCATCAGGAAGCGCCCCAACGAGCATGCTCTGTTTTTCGTGATCGGACGTCGCCGGTGCTGAGACGCGATTGTCACCTGACCCCGGCCAAGCTAGGGCAACGAACAGCTTATACCCGTTATATTTAAAGCCGTTCAGGGTCTGAATTGCCTGAGAAGCCGACTCCGGGGACAAAAATTCAGCGAACCCAAAATACCGTTCCTTGCGATTCGCCCTTGTTGCTACTGAGACTGACTTCACTTCACCGAAGGGCTGCAAAGAATGACGAATCCAATCCGCAGTCGTCCCCCATGGCAGGTTATACAAGAAAATCTCACAACCATTCCCAACCGGTTTGGTTGCAACCTTGGATTTTTTCTCAACCTGATCGGAAACAGGGACCTCCCTTACCAACTTTGTTGTATTGGTATTTTCCGGCGAGGAAACAAACTCTCCGATTGGACCTGCACTAGGCACTCTCCTTGATTTCCTCGGCTTGACCGTACCGGTTGCAACATTCGGACCACCATCACTCTTCAAGCTCTGCTTCCTTGATGTGGATTTGATGTTGCTGCTGCAGCCACCTTCAATGCCTACATAAGCTTGATACAAGGCAAGCAAGTTCGTCCCAAACTCAAAGAAAGACAAACGGGCAGGACTCCGGCGAGAACCTGTTTTCCGGCCAGCAACTTTAGCAGAGAGAGTCATTTTCGTTATAATACAAATAAGCATTCATGTTCATGGTCCGTGATGTTTATTCTCCGTTAAGCATCCCCATGTCAACGATTGGGAAGTGTTCCATCTCATATGAGTGAATCTTTTTCCTAGAATCTGGACAATACAACCCCTTCTTATTGCAATAATGTTGGAAGTGTTTTCTTTCTTTTGACTTGTATTTTGGTCACGTTAGTATTTTTTTCTTACACAACATTTATATTTTATAGTGTGTATGATTACCTCCAAGTTTTAATATTGACAAACCCAATAATAAATGTCTTTCTTAAATTGTAGTGTATATAAATGTTGTATTTTTTTCCAGTTTTGACAATTGTCTTTCTCATATTATTTTAGTTTTAGTCATTACTCAAACTATAGTGTGTATATAGATATTCATTCTTCTTTTCTTTGGCTTGGTCTCTCTTTTAATTCAATGATCATTGGTAAATTGAACTTGTATATTTTGTTTCATGAAGGATAATTTTTTCACTGCTAAATAAAGATCCATTGAGTTGTTAAAGTTTTTAATAATTAAGAAAAATTGTGTTTTAGATTATATATCTAAATAGATGATCATGTATTCACATTGTAATTGTGTAAATACTCTACACATCAATGAAAATATTATGCAATTGTACATCACTCTTTTCTATATGTATATGTGTTCTTATTCTATTGAATCACAACAACCACGACCATTTTAACCGTATTACAGAAGCTCAAATTCTTACCATCTTCAACCCACAAACCCAACTCAAATACTTCAACTCATTAATATATGGTATGATCTCCTCAAATATATATAGATGGTTCACATCCTTGTCCACCAAAAGAAGGTTCAAGCACCCAACCCTACATATCTTCCCTGGTTTCGACAAAACAAACTGTTGTTTGACGTCCTTGTCGGTTCCATATTTGTACCTCTCATTCCCTGGTTCAACAAGCGACCACCTCCACCGAAGCATGGCAAATACATGCTCAAACCTATACACGTCTGACTCGTGGTCACATAAAACCAGTGTTGTAAAAGGGGGCCTCGCCTCGACTCGGTCGAGTCGGGCGAGATGAGGCGGTGTGACCGATTAAATAGATCGGGCGGCACCTAGGTGGGGCCTAGGCAGACGGTCCTAGGCGGGTCGGGCAGGGCCTAGGCGGGCAGACCCATGTTTTTGCATTTTTAATTCTTAACTTGTACATTAATGAGAAAATGGTTCCTATGTGACAAAATTCATGTAATAATTATATATATATATATAGGGTAGCTATCCAGTAAAAACTATCCTTATTGTGCAAACTACGAACCAATCTAAGCCACAGGATGCGGTCAAAGTGACGTCAGCAGAGCGCGCGATGCTGACACGTGGCAGATTCGCGCGCGCCTCTGCCCGTGCGCTTGAGCGTGTTGACCACGTGCGCGCACGGTGCCAATAGTTTGGCGCGCACAGTGCTAATAGTTTAGCACAGTGCCAAACTATTAGCACTGTGCGCCCAAACTATTAGCACTATGCGCGCAACGTGTTAGCACTGTGTGCGCGCACCAACAGCGCGCGCGCCCACGTGTCAGCACCTGGTGAGTTCGTAGTTTGCACAATAAGGGGTGGTTTGTATTTGATACCAACCCTATATATATATATATATATATATATATATATATATATATATGATTACTATCAGGTACAAACTTCTATCTTTCGTCAGAAGTACAAACTTTCAATCTGGGCCCTTGGATCATAGAAGTAAAGGCCCAGATTTAATGCATATCTTTTTAATTAATGCATATCTTGTAATTGACTTCATAATCAATCACCCCCCCCCCCCTTGAATTTCCGTGGTCATCCGATCTGGGTAATCAATGACCTAGATTAGTTCTAGGTTCTGACCCGAAATAAGGTTTGTACTTGATAGCCCCTATTAGGGGCGTTAAAACATAACCGGGAACCGGAAACCGAATAAAAACCAACCTGAACCATCACCGCTGGTGTAGAAACCGCAGTTCTCCGGTGATTTCCCGGTTAGAAATCTGAAGAACCGAGGGTACTCGGATTGGGGCCCGGTTTCAATTACCCAAATCCACCGGTTAATGGTTAAAACCGCTTCCGGACTTGCCGGAGACAATCAGGTTCAATACAAATATGGTCCCGCAACCCAAGTTTTATACTCTTGTTGGTGCGTTAATATAATAGAAGTTTATATACATGTTTGTGTTCATTAGATCTTCCGATGTGGTGGTCCCATATCTTAAACAATAAGCTTTTTCAGTGTTCTGTGTTGTGTATGGGAGAACAACCTGTACTTTTTTTTCTTTCTACAAACATAATGAAGACCATGACAAATAATATCAAGGGTCAATAATAGCCATGAATAATTAAACATAATAAAGATCATGTTGGTGTAAATGTGTTAAAGGATGACTGATAAATTATCATAATCATGTATGAATATTACAAATCATTTGTGATAGTAATACTATATCATTAAGTATATGATCAGCTATACTACTTAGGACCTTTTCTTAGTTTAGTTTAATTCTGTTGGGTTGCTCCATGTCCTTTGGTTGATGAGTTGATCCTCAATTTTGGGACTATGTTGATGAATTTTCCATCCTTCGCCACACCATGAACAATGCACAAATTCGAATATTTGCAAGTATGTATTTCAATCTCAGCTTATTGTATATATCTCATTCAATTTTGATAAAGATGGTATTGATGTGGTGCTAAGTATTAACAGTGAAGTGATCAAGACAAGAGATCCAAACAAGTGCAAGCCATTCAAAGAGTTGAAATCCAGATATGTAGAGACAAGAAGTAAAGGGTGCACAAAGAACCCACATCGACAAGAAGAGAAATTGAATTATATTTTTTTCCTATAAAATCAGAAGATTTCAGTTCTAAGGAAGTAATTAAGCTCGACAGCTTTACTTAATGGGCTTTGATGTGTGGGCCTCACACTTCAAAATAGTTTAATATTTAGTATTTGGTCAGTTCGGTTAAAGCCGTAAAACCGACCATTCAATGTTTGAGTTGAAATCCGGCGGTGTTGATTTTTCCGGTGCCGGCAGCGGTGTTGATAAATGGTGAACCGGAAGCTCCTGTCTGGTTCATCCAAAAGACAACTCGGTGCGGTTAACCGATCATGAACACCCCTAGCCCCTATATATATATGATGTGATTTCTGTGTTACTTTCATATCATGCTTGATTTAATGTGGTCCTTTTCTAATTCTTTGTTCTAAATTTTTTGGTAATAAAACCCTGATAGTCTTATATGTGTGGGTTTGACCTTAACAATAATTTTATCTTGGGAAAACTACCAATACATGTCCAAAACCATGTCCATTTAACTGATGTTTACCCTGAAGTTTAAAGTTAACTGATGCCTTAAGTTTTGAAAATGTAACTCAAAACCCCTCTATCGGCTAAAATGACGAAAATACCCTCAACTACACTTCAATAATTATGTTTAAAAAATTATTTAAAAATTACTTTTGTTATATATATATATATATATATACTTATTAAATGACTTTCATTTTTATTTAAAAAATCACTTCATTTATATTTAAAAATATATATTTAAAAAAACCATTGAGGGTATTTTCGTCATTTTAGCTGACAGAAGGGGTTTTTAGTTACAAGTCGTAACTTCAGGGTATGCATCAGTTAACTTTAAACTTCAGGGTAAACATCAGTTAAATGGGCATGGTTTTGGGTAGGTATTGGTAGTTTTCCCTTTTATCTTTTTAATTTGATATATGTTTGTTTTTGGGTGATAATGGTGCATTGTTGATATATTTATGGGTCCTTTTCTAATTATCTGTTGTCATAAAACCCTAATTGTTATACATGTGTGTGTTTGACCTTAACCCTAATTTTTTTCTTTATGCAATTTCCTCTATATGTTTGTTTTTTTGGAATTAGGTGAGAAGCCCTATTTTCCTCTGTACATTCCAAATATTATATTATATTACACAACATCTAAACTTAAACTTTTTCCGTTGTTGAAATAGATATGCCACTTTGCCCAGCTTGTTCTGCAACCGACTGTCATTGCAAAGCAGAGAACTGCATACTAAGGTAGGCCATACCTTCTGTCGCGCTATGGAATGACCTCACTCCATTCTTTTCATACCATCATGTATGGAGTATGCTGAATAGGGCTTCAATGGAGGCATACACGAGGGACCAGAACAGATCTGAAGCGCTCATCCGCTCTGCATAATGCATGGCAAGAGTAGCTCAGGCATTTCAGTAATACCCTGTAGAGGGTCCACTAGTTAGTCTTTCTAAAGCAGACCTGCAAGAGCAGCCCCACCTGAAGGAAGATGCACTCGCCCAGCCTACACTATAAATTTCATTGGTTTCCCCACTCGTGTAAACATTGTTGCTTACTGAATTATGAAAGCGTCTATTAAGTCTGCCACTGTATATCAGGAGTATCAACGACATTTCAACTATGAAACTGTCAAGGGTATTCTCCAAAGGGTTTCCAACAACATAGATATTGTTCTCAAACAGTGTATCCATTGTATTGTAAGGGTGGCTCAGGATTTTGACCGAGACCCTATAGATGGTCCTTTTGGTTCTGCCCTAGCAGGACACCTACCACAGCAGGATCAGCTGCAACAGGCCCAGCAGGAACAGGAACAGGCCCAGTGGAACAGCCGCACCTGGTGGAGCTGCAGCCTCCCTTGGAAGAGTTGGCACATGGACAGCCTCAGTTGGATCTGGTAGAACTTCCACAAGCACAGCGGGTAGGACAACCTAAGTTTGATCTGGTAGAGCTGTCACTAGGGCCTTAAGCGAGAATTTGATCGATGTCTTTTTTTTCCTATAAAAATTATAATAAGAAAATAAGTAACTTTGTTCATAGAAGTATTATACTAGATCATATTGAGAAAATAAGAATCAACGTCTATTTATAACACTAAAACAACTAAAAGAAGTGACGGAGGTTAAAATCTAACAAGACACCCTTGATGGATAGGATTTAATGTCTAGAATTCTATATATTAAAAAACTCAAATATTCAATATATTTTGATGTCAAGTTTAAATATGATACGTTCAGATAGTTCTAGAAAATTACACCAAATTATCCTAACTTATATTTGAACTCGTGTATAGATATTTACTATCATCATCTTCTAGACTCTAACTAGTATTAATCATATATAACCAAAAATAAGAAAGCCGTCATAACCGACATTAACAACGCAAGGTAGTATCTAGGTGAGAATTTTCTAGCACTAAGGGCATTCGGTATCGAAACCCACCAGTTAACTAACACAAACAAAATATGACATGACCAACACATTCTCTTAGTTACCTCATCATATATGCCCAAGTTCATTTAACTATTGTTGCTCTTTAAAGCTTAAAAAACTTATAAACAAACTCGTGCATATTGATCCTTTTGATTTGTGACTAAGAAATCACAAACGAACAATCATTCATGTTCATGCCTTTTGGTCTTTCCTCTTTGTTGAGCGTCTCTATTTCCAGTGTGTAATAATTTCTATGTAGTATGGACTCTCCGTTGAGCATCTCTGTGTCTATGATTGGTAAGCATCTCAATCTTTTAATTTTCTCTAAAGTCTAGGCAATACAACTCCATATGATAGGTATATAAAGTTATCTATACTATTTGTATTCTTTAATCATGAAATGAAACTTACATACTTATTGCATTAATTTTTGAAGAGTTTCTTTTTATTTTGACTTGTATTTTAGTCAAGTTAGTCTTGGTTTCTTACACAACCTTTACCCTTTGTAATGTATATTAGTACCCCGAGTTTCAATACTGTTAAACCCAACGAGACTCATGCTTCTAGTCCATGAATTCCACATATTATTCTTCGATAAATGATCCTATTTTTTTACTAAACATTTTAGTACAAAGCTAGGACATTCTAGCACAAGTTATTAATTATGTCATGTTTCTCTTCCAATAAGACAATATTGATATTCTTAAAGACTCATCTTCAGATACATATCTATATTTTAATGTCTAAGAACTTTATTTATAAAGTATCAAAGAAGTAGATATATCAAATTAGTACTTATTGGATTTCCCGTATGTTTGCTTCACATTTTTTTTTACTCTGATCATAAAATCTATATTCAATAATGAATTTTTTTCTAGTTTCAATCTGAGGCCTTAAACGGTTGCTTAACTCGCTTAAAACTTGAGCCGGCCCTGGCTGTCACAAGCACAGCGGGTACCAAGACGTTCTGACAGAATTCGAGGAAAGCTTGTGAAATGTGACCGAGCTCCTGTTCCAAAGAAGAAGAGAAATGCAAGGCCTTGACGAAGAGGACCATCTTGGTTCGGAGTAGCAGTTGCTGCAGATTTTGGTCTTGAAGGAGGTGCTGAATAAGGAGATGCCGGAGGTGTGGGTCAACAAGTAGGCGCATTTCCAAATGAGGGTTAAGCACTTGCAACTGCAGATTTTTGTCTTGAAGGAGGTGTTGAAGAAGGAGATGTCGGAGGTGTGGGTCAACAAGTGAGAGCATTTCCAGATGAGGGTGAAGCACTTGCAGCTGTAGCTCTTGGTCAGTTAGCTGGGGCTCATCCAGATGGGGATGCTACAGTTATATCAGCAGCTCACATTCTGTTTCAGATTACTCGTGGAGGAGGTTGATTGATGTTTTTTTAAACTCTTGAGTGTACATCCATTCGTTACAGACACTGACAATTGATTGAAGGAAAAGGATGAGGTTGTTCTCAATGACAGTATGTTCTTCAATCAATCGTCAGTGTCTGATTTCTTTACGATCTACTATGTTTTAGGCTTTGTCAGCAACAGTAGATGCCAATTTTTGCTTATTAGTTGCATTTGGGAGGAAAATACTTCTGAGTAACTGGCGATGATATTGTGTTTTTTTTACAATTATATTGGTGCACAAGTATTAGTTTCTCATATCCAAATGTGTTCATGTTCATTACTGTTGTAGCTTTTCCTAGATTTTTGTATCACTTCAGTTTCTTTAAGTTATATGGTTCTTCATTCTCTTTAGGAATTAGAATTTTTTTGTGAAGGCAATAGTTTTAACAGTTATAGTATTGTAGTTCTCAAAATTGTTGGGATATAATATTAAATAATTTGGTAATTGTAGGCTTCTGATTGTTAATGGTATATGATTTTTTTTTCAGCATCTAGTTCATTTTACAGGATTTGGTTGCCTCTTGGGTAACTAGATGAATTCATTTGACTAACTGTTGAGAGTTGACTTTATTGAGAGGGAGCTCCTTCTGTACAGTTTAGAACTGTTACGCCCCAAATTCAGTAGAACTGAACCCGGAACGCGAACGTTTGAGATAATAAAACATTTCCAAATCTTTTAAATAAAACTCTTTAAAACCACCAATTACTTAAACAAAATAATAATTTACAACTCAAAAGCACGTCCAAACAAGCAGACAAAAGACAAGGCGTACGTCGCTAAACTCAAAAGGAAACCCGGACTCCCGCTCCCAGCTCTTCAAGCTTCGAGAGCTCACCTAATCCGTCTCGCGACCAGTACCTATAGGAAAAGCAGCTAGGGGTGAGCGTTCGCTCACCACCACGGATACCAGACTGACTATGGCATACTAGCAGACAATGCCGGAAACACCAACAACAAACTAAACACCGGGGACTACTATCCCCAACTCAAGTAACCCAACTGACACACAAACTGTTACTTTCCCCAACCGACTCAATACCCGGACACGTAATGTAGACCCAACACAGCGGTTACGACTTCCACCAAAAACTCAAAAGATAACCACGCAACACCCAAGATCACAAAGGATCGCACACCAAACAAGATCACAAAGGATCGCACTCCAGCTGCTCAGTGCCCATGCAACTTTGCCGATCCCTGTCAGGCCAGGCGGTCGACCTGTCGTACAACTCAGTCCCCACGCAACTTTGCCGATCCCTGTCAGGCCAGGCGGTCGACTTGTCGCACTTTTCCCGACACAAAGTCGGATCAGGCTGTCGACCTGTCACCACCACGCACGCGTTGCCAGAACCCCTTTACTCTCAGGTGGGCCCCCTACCTCATCTGAACACGCATACGCGCGCGATCACGGGACCCCCTTTATTATGAGGCAGGCCCCTAACCTCAGGTAACCACAATCACAATCACAAGCAAAGTTCAACAACAGCAACAACACCGGTTTAACACTCCACAAGCACTCATGGCCACCCAAGACACCAACGGTAAAACACGGGCTCAACAACCCCACGGGCACTCACGGCCACCCAAGACACCAACGGTAAAACACGGGCTCAACAACCCCACGGGCACTCATGGCCACCCAAGACACACCAACAGTAAAGACACAGGCTCAACAACCCCACGGGCACTCATGGCCACCCAAGACACACCAACAGTAAAGACACGGGCTCAACAACCCCACGGGCACTCATGGCCACCCAAGACACACCAACAGTAAAGACACGGCTCAACAACCCCACGGGCACTCATGGCCACCCAAGACACCAACGGTAAAACACGGGCTCAACAACCCCACGGGCACTCATGGCCACCCAAGACACACCAACAGTAAAGACACGGGCTCAACAACCCCACGGGCACTCATGGCCACCCAAGACACACCAACAGTAAAGTACGGGCTCTCATGGCCACCCAAGACACAAACTAGACAATCAACCTCTGGGCATAAACAAATGCCTCCAGTAATTCTAATATCGAAAAGTTCACTGCTCCTACGACACTACTAAGTGTCACATGCATTTCTATTGTTCGATACGTTCCCGTATCATACGACACCACCCGGTGTCGCCTGCCTTTCTAATATTCGATACACTTACTTAACCCACGACACCCAAGTGCCACATGCATTTCTACTGTTAACTTTCCCTAGTCAGGGCCGAGATCCGGCTACTTTTCCCTACCTCGTAACGCTTTCCCAAAACTCCACAACCAAGCTCCGGCGTGCTCGCGATCACTCGCCTTACTTTCCCTTTCCGCGGTCCTCGGTACGATCTAACAAGATCACAATTAAACACTTTTTAAGTTTGCAGACAAAGCTCAATTTTAATGAATTTGACGCCCAAAATCAACCCCGACAATGTCGATCACTCCCAAACTTCCCAATTACTCGACATTGTCGATAATGGGCTCGGAAAAGCCTGATTCGCCCGACATGGCGAATCTGCCCGGGATTGGAAAACGCCCTTCCGGGGCTCTGAAAATTCCCGTTTTCGTTTCTACGATCTTAGAATAATTCAAGGGTTCCAATGCAACCGACGGAATCAATTTCCGACTTCCGAACGATTTAATTCGCGTTTAAAGTTCTAACGAACCCCAAACCTCAACCCAACCTTAATCAAACCATTTAAACTCAAACCCTAAAATTCAAACGTTCCAAAACGAAAATCGGATAGGTGCTCACCGTAGGGAATGACGACAGGAGCTCGATTCTTCAATCGTTGAGACGATCCGTCGGTTGGATCGTCGGGAAATCGACAAACCCCACACCCTTTCTTCTCTTTTCTCCCTTTTCTCCTTCTCTTTCCTCTCTCCACTTTCTCTCTCTAATTCTCTTTTTTTTTCAAAGTGTGGCCGAACACTCTCTGCCATCACACCTTTGTTTTGTTTCAAAATTACACATCTTTTCCATAATTACAAAACTACCATCATCTTTCATTTCTTTAGTTTTGTTCAAAAAACCTAACACCACCACATTGGTGACATGTGGCAAGTGGGTCCCACACCTTTTGGAAAATATCTTCTAGATATTTTTCAGTCAGATTCGCGAAATTCGGCCGTCTCGGGCCCCGAACGGGCACTTTTTCCAAGAAATTACGAAACTTCACGGACTACAAGGAAACGGCTCAACTAAGACCGCTGTGATGACGGCTAAGCTTTTTGGATCCAAAACGAGCCTCGAATGGACCAAAACGTCGCTCGGTTGACTTTTCCAGTAAAAAGTCAACCTTTCCCAAATTGGTCAGAAAGTTGCCCTGAGTCCCCCGGAACTCTCTTTGGTCGATATCGGGGTCAACTTAAGTCCGGTATGACCCTCGGGGTCAAATTTAGGTTCATTTAAGTGTCTGTCCAAAAATTTTAAATTTTCCTGTTTTTCACCGGTTTGACTGACGTTGACCGGGAGTGGTTATTACAAGAACCTTG
Source organism: Erodium maritimum (assembly GCA_963921825.1). NCBI lineage: Eukaryota > Viridiplantae > Streptophyta > Magnoliopsida > Geraniales > Geraniaceae > Erodium > Erodium maritimum. The sequence goes on along the minus strand of OY997596.1, from coordinate 47,229,734 downwards.
ACATAAGCTCTCTCAACCTTTAGGGGGAAGGAGGAATGAAGCCTTATGACTGGGAGTAAACTTATTCTCCATCACCTTCATTATAATATATGTCACTACTTTGAATGAGTACTTGTTGGCTCTAACCATTCTCTATTAATTGTGTATTCTTAGTACTATTTGTTGGTAGGGGTGTGCAATGGCCGGTGACTGTCTCCATATACAACTTCAGGTCACCGGACCGACTTATACGGTTATGACTGACGGCTAACCGTCCCTGACCACGGTTAATGGTTGAACAATTGGTCACCGGCTGTTTTGACTGTCGGTTATGGGGCTAATAACCGACATAACTGAAGAAACTGGGCCGTTATAGGGCTTCTGGTTTTGGGCCCAAGTACAGCCCAAAAGCTTAAGGATTGTAATTAAAATTTATTCCAAAAAACCCTGAAATTTACCTATAACTAATACCTCAAATAAATGAACTTAAAAGTCATTACATCAGTTTTCCTTAACAGGAGTAGAAATTAAAATTGGACAAATTAAACTAAAAACATATTCAGCTTCAAAGTGTTGATAAAGCCCTTTCCATGGTATTGTACCTGCCAAAACATGAAAACAAAAATTAGTCATCTGTTTAAAAACTTATAACAGAACCAGATTGACAGATTCAGTGATTCATACTAACCAATCTTTGAAATTAGATAAAGATGGGGGCACCAATTGTACTTGCTTCCTTTTCAATGGCTACACATATTGACCATGAAACAATGTTTAATACATCGAACAATAAAAGAAAGTATGAAGTATTGAAAAAAACAGATCACAATTAAAGAAATTACCACCTTCTTCTATTTGAAGTTGTTCCATGTCTTTGACCAACTTATCCATAGAAGGACGAGTTAGAGGACCCTTGATCTATATCTTTTATTTCATCTAGTACAAAGTTAGATGTAGCATATGAGGAACCCGATATTCTAACTATTGCATCATAAAACCGTTCTAAAAAGAACATGATATATTTCACTTCATCCCAATCAGATTGAGTTAACCTACCATGTGATTTAGAATCCATTTCTGCGTTCAAAGTTGAGTCTAGAATACCATATATATATATAAGGCTTTATCCAACCTACATGCTGAATCAAGCATCAAGTAGGTTGAATTCCATCTAGTTGAAACATCATATGAAAGAAGCCTAGTTGTATCATAACCGACCTCTTCACACGCTGTTTTGAACCTAGACGGCCGCATAGGAGAACTTCTAATAAATTTAACAACGAACCTAATTTTATCAACAGATTCCCCCTGTTCAGCAAGCCCTTCCTTAACAATCAGATTAAGAATGTGTGCTACACACCTTACATGCATGAATTTACCATCTAATACTTGATGACACAACATATCTTTATTTGGACTAGCATTATCAACAGTTATTCACATAATTTTATTCAGTCACCATGAATTCAAACAAGTCTGAACATATCGCCCAATATCCTCACCTTTGTGAGAATAAATTGGTCAGAAATTTATAGTTTTTTTATGCAAAACCCAATCGTCATCAATAAAATGAGCAGTGAGGGCCATATAATTAATCTGTTGACAACTAGTCCAAGTATCAGTGGCGAATGAAATTCTAAACTTAGATTTGGTGAAATACTCATGCAACTTGAGTTTTTCAGCCTCATACAACCTATGGACATCCCTCATTACTGGAAATCTAAAGTAGATTTTGAACATTGGACAAGCAGCTTTTACAAAGTCCTTAACCCCCTCGCCCTCAACAAAACTAAATGGCAATTCATCAATGATTATCATTTTAGCTAAGGCAAGTCGACAAACTTCTTGATCGAAGTTCCAGGTTGTAAGTTCTCCGTGTTTATCCAACTTGTTCAAATTCAATTTCCCTTGTTTAAGATCTACTATTGTATTTGCTGGTTTCTTAGGGAAATTACTAGCATGAATTCTAAAGGTACTAGTGTCATGCTTGATGGACTCGGCATGATAGTTCTTAGGGAAATACTTGCAATAAGCCCTTTCCTTACCATCTACTAATACCAAATTAAAATCTGCCCACACACTGGAAGTTCGCTTAAAGGGTTTAGCTTTACCTGAGGATGCAGCTGCTGCTGCATCCTGACCATCATTCACATTTGCGTATGCTGATCCCCCACCTCCTGTTTGTATCGCTTGCGATCCTTGACCAATTTCGGTGACTGGTCCTGGTTGGACAATCCCCTGCCAATCAACAACCATAAAAGTAATTACAAACTAAAACAAATATCATATAACACTTCAATTGAAATTATAATACCAATCAGATTCAAAGTTTTTTTTAAAACTAGTACTTGAACTTCATTTATATCCCTCACTCAAATTGTTTTATAAATCATAGATAATAATTAGAAATAGTTGCAAATCAACTTATAAGGATATGGAAATAATTTGAAAAAACAATTTCTGAAAGCAATTTGAAACAAGTTCTCAAAATCAGTTTGAAAAGGTTGGCTCAAAAAAAAATTCAATCATATGAAAACAAGTTATGAATAACAAAAACAATTAACTTAATTAATTAACCAAACCATTTTGTGAACCTAAACATAAATTGAGCCCAATTTAAACCTAACCCTAACCTAAATTGATAACAAATCCTTAATTGTACAAACAAATCCCTAAATAGAATCTGAACTTAATTTAAACCTAACCCTAACAGAAATTAATTAAAAAAATCCCTAATTTAACAAAAAAATCCCTAAATTATCAGCTGTATTTAATCAAAAAAATCCCTAAACAGAAATTGAACCTAATTTAAACATAACCCTAACCTAAATAAAAAAATCTCTAATTTAATAAACAAATATCTAACATAAATTAACCCTAATCAAAATTAATTAAACAAATCGGGGATAGGGTTAGGGTTAGGGTTTACCTTTCCGTTGTTTCTGTGCATGACCTTCTGCACAATTGAACTTGGTTGATCCGTTCGACTTGTTGAAGAACTGAAGAAGTGAAGAAGGATTGAAGAAGAAGTGAAGGAATCCTGACCACCTGTGGCTTTTAAGAACTCCTCTGATCTTCCAAAATAAATGCTCCACAACGGCTAGCCGACGAGGTTTATGAGAGAGAGAACCCATCGTGTGATCGTGTGGTGGAGATACGTCCGAGAAGACGAGGAGCCGTTGGTCGTGCATCGATAAGAATGAGAGAATTGATGAGAGAGAGAGGAATCGTGCGTGAGGTGAGGCAGGACTGAGCTGTGTCCGAATACATTGCATCCTTAGGGTTTTTTGAACGGTTGTGATCGACACATAAGACACATCTGTAATCTAACGGTTGAGAATTTAAGAAACAAAACATTTGGGTTGCGCTGCACAGAACGGACTGGGCTTAGTATACTAGGCCTCATAATACGTGTGGGTTACATGAGGCCCAAACGGGGTTCGATTTTTAACCGAGAACCGACGGTTTTTGTGTCCCAAAACTGGGCCTAACCATTTTCAGGGCCAGTTTTCACAGACTTTGACCGTCCCTAACCGTTTTTCTGGCGGTTCCGGTGATTCAGGTGTCGGTTCCGGTCGGTTTTGGCCGGTGACGGTTAAAACGGATTAATTTGCACACCCCTATTTGTTGGATTCGTTAGTACTATTTCTTTGTTCTGGAGATAAGAGGTTTTATTTTTCTTGGAAGTGTAAGATTGAAGTGAGAGTTGACTCAAATCATGCATCAGATGGAAATGGGTTCATAGTGAGGCACAAAAAAGGAAGCCCGGAGAGCCAAGGAAGATAACTGCTTGCTTGATGTACGGTATCAGATTCAGTCTTCAGAAGGCAAGTGTTGTCTTGAGTTAAAAGGTATAAATCCACTCTGGTCACAACAGAGGGCAATTCCTCCATTGACATAGCTTTTGGCTACCTGCTATGCTCTATTTCGAAGAAAATGAAGGAACTTTTCTTTTTCTTTTGGGAAATTTTTTTTGTAACATTTAACTTCTATTTTTTTTCACTTTAGTCTATGTGGGTTAAATTTTGGATGGAAACTGTTTTAGCCCACCCCGCAGGGGCTCCACCCGAGCCCGATCCATCCCAACAGGGACGTCAGCAATGGTATACGCGAGGCCCATTCTAGCCCAACTAACATAGGCCCATATGTTCCAAGTTAAACAGGGAAGGGAGAGGGCCACTTATAAACACACCAGCTGAGCTGTGTGTTTTCGATGTGGTACCCTAAGCAAAACATCAAAGCTTTTAAAAGTCAATTTTCCAACAACCCCTTCCGTCTAATCTTCTATCCATGTTCTGTAGTTTTTTTAAAAATACCCAAAACCAAGAAACACTCATTAAACAAAATCCTAAATTTCTAGTTCTGGGATGTATTAATTGAACGAGGTCATCTTGTATTACCAATCATAATATAAACAAATTGGCATAGTACAACTACAAACTTGAGAATCTTTATTTCTGTTAGGGCGTTAGTGAACAACAATAATAGTACAATTTTTTTTTTGATCAGCAATGCATATATTAAAACATCGATTCTTTGAAATAAAGAATACGATGGGTGAAAATGAATTATGAAAGAGCATTCCATTCGGAACCTCATGAAGCCCCACACTGGGGAAATGACTGGGTACGCAGACCCTGAAACAAGAAGAAACCCCACAACGGGGAAATGATTGTGTAATAACCACTCCCGGTCAACGCCAGTCAAATCTGCGAAAAATAGGAAAATTTAAAAATTTTGGTCAATCACTTAATTGAACCTAAATTTGACCCCGAGGGTCATACCGGACTTAAGTTGACCCCGATATCGACCAAAGTGAGTTCCGGGGAACTCAGGGCAACTTTCTGATCAATTTGGGAAAAGTTGACTTTTCGCTGGAAAAGTCAACCGAGCGACGTTTTGGTCCATTCGAGGACCGTTTTGGATCCAAAAATCTTAGCCGTCGTTGCAGCGGTCTTAGTTGAGCCGTTTCCTTGTAGCCCGTGAAGTTTCGTAATTTCTTGGAAAAAATGCCCGTTCGGGGCCCAAAACAGCCGAATTTCGCGAATCTGACTGGAAAATATCTAGAAGATATTTTCCAAAAAGGTGTGGGACCCACATGACACATGTCATGAATGTGGTGGAAGGAAAAGGGGAGGACAACTTCACCCTTGACTTTAAGGAAAAGACAAAAGGAAAAGGAAGGGCATTTTGGTCTTTTTGCTATGTGTTAGTTTTTGAATCAAATTAAAAGTGAATGGTGGAGGTAATACACGGCAATTCAGAAAAAAAATAGGAAATGGAGAGAGAAAGGGAAGGAGAGAAAAGGAAAGAAAATGGGAGATTTTGGTGATTTCCCGACGATCCGACCGACCGATCGGCTCAACGATTGAAGATTCGTCATCCCGTCGTCATTCCCTACGGTGAGCACCTAACCGATTTTCGTTTTGATACGTTTGAGTTTAAACGGTTTGATTATGGTTGGGTTTTGGTTAGAATTGGTTTAAAGATGAATGGTTGAGGTTTGGGGTTCGTTAGGAACGTTTTGGGGAAAAAAGGGAATTTTGCCATTGTGGCCATGTGGGGCCCACGTGCTCGGGTCACGGGTTTTCGTGTTCGGGTGGTTTAGAACGTTCCCCGAATAATTTATCCTTAATCGAATCGAATTTTGGAATTAAATTGGAGAAGTTGTAATTTATCGGGTTTAGAAACTTTAAATGTCAATTAATTGACTCGGAAGTCGGAATTCGATTACGTCAAGTACATTGGGACCCTTGATTTATTCTAAGACCGTAGAAACGAAAACGGGAATTTTTGGAGCCCCGGAAGGGCATTTACTAAACCCGGGAAGATTCGCCATGTCGGGCGAATCGGGCCTTGACGGGTCCCTTATCGACAATGTCGAGTAATTGGGAAGTTTGGGAGTGATCGACATTGTCGGGGTTAAGTTTGGGCATCGAGTTTAACGATTTTCAGTTTATTCCTGCAAGTTGTTAAGTGCCTTTAAATTGTGTTCTTTTAGATCGTGTCACGGACCGAGGCAAGGGAAAGCTGGGTGAGTGACTGAGATCATCACCGGAGCTCGTGGTTGTCTTTTGGGAGAACACGCACGAGGTAGGGAAAAGTAGCCGGATCTCGGCCCTGATTAGGGAAATTTAACAGTAGAATTGCATGTGACACCGGGGTGTCGTGGGTTGAATAGGTTTATTTAAATATTAGAAAAGCATGATGCGGGATTGTAGCGTTTATGAGAAAAGCATGTGACACTTAGTAGTGTCATAGGAGCAGAGAACTTAGCGTTATTAGAATTACTGGAGGCATATGACCATGCCCGGAGGTTGTTTGTGAACTTATCGATATTAGGAGTACTGGAGGCATATGACCATGCCCGGAGGTTGATTGAGAAACTGTTGATATTAGGACTGCTGGAGGCTTTGGTTAAGCCGGAGGTTGTTTAATTATGGTGTCTTGGGTGGCCTTGAGAGCCCGTGTTTTATTGTTGAGTTTGGGTGGCCATGAGAGCCCGTGTTTTGCTGTTGTGTCTTAGGTGGCCTTGAGAGCCCGTGTACTAAGGTTGGCGTCTTGGCTGGCCTGACCGAGTTAGAGTCTCGGGGGGTTGCAAGCATTCTTTGGCTGGCTTACGAGTTAGAGTCTCGGTAAGTTGCGAGCGTGTTTTACCGTTGAGTTTTGGGTGGCCATGAGTGCCCGTGGGGTTGTTGAACCCGTGTCTTTACCTTTGGTGTTTTGGGTGGCCATGAGTGTCTGTGGGGTTGTGAACCTGTGTCTTTACTATTGGTGGTTTGAGTGGCCGTGAGTGCCTGTGGGGCTGTTGAGTCCGTGTTGTACTGTTGGTGTATCTTGGGAGGTCGTGAGTGCCTGTGGGGTTGTTGAGTCCGTGTTTTACTGTTGGTGTGTCTTGGGAGGCCGTGCGTGCCTGTGGGGCTGTTAAGTCCGAGTTTTACTGTTGGTGTCTTGGTGGCCATGAGTGCCTGTGAGTGTTGAACCTGTGTTGTTACTGGTTGTTGAACTTGCTTGTGATTGTGATTGTGATTGTGTTTGTGGTTACCTGAGGTTGGGGGCCCGCTTCATGAAACGGGGGTCCACGATCACACGCGTCTGCATGTTCAGACGGGGTAGGGGGGCCGCCCGCCAATAAAGGGGTCCTGGCCGCGCGTGTGTGGTTTGGGTTTGTGAGCATTCTTTGGCTGGCTTACGAGTTAGAGTCTCGGTAAGTTGAAAGCATTCTTTGGCTGGCTTACGAGTTAGAGTCTCGGTAAGTTGCAAGCATTCTCCGGATGGCTTACGAGTTAGAGTCTCGGTAAGTTGCAAGCATTCTTGGGTTGGCCTGACCGAGTTAGAGTCTCGAGAGGGCGTGAGCGTTCTTGGCAGCTGGTTTGCGATCCTTTGTGATCTTGTTTGGTGTGCGATCCTTTGTGATCTTGAGTGTTGCGTGGTGGTCTTTTGAGTCCTTGGAAGAGGTCGTGATCGTTGTGTCGGGTCTACTTTACATGTCAGGGTGTTGAGTTGGTCAAGGAAGGTAACAGTGGGTGTATGTTCAGTCAGAGTACTTGGGTTGGGGATGGTGTTCCCCGGTGTTGAGTTGTTGTTGGTGTTACCTGCTTTGTCTGCTAATTATGTCGTAGTCAGTCTGTTATCCGTGGCGGTGAGCGAACGCTCACCCCTAGCTGCTTTTCCTACAGGTACTGTTCGTGGGACGGACTAGGTGAGCTCTCGAAGCTTGTGGAGCTAGGAGCGGAGTCCGGGTTTTGTCTTTTGAGTCTAGTGACGGATACCTTGTACTTTTGTCCACATGTTGGGACATATTTTAAGTTGTAAATATTATTTTGTTGAACAAATGGTGATTTTAAAGTGATCTATAAAAATGGTTTCAAAAGTGTTTATTATTTTAAAACGTTCGCGTCCCGAGTTCGGTTTACTGAAATTGGGGCGTGACAGATTGGCTACGCAGACCCTGAAACAAGCAATGAAAGGGTACGCAGACCCTGAAACAATGAACGGGTACACAGACCCTGAAGCTAACAAGCAAGTAAAGAAAGGGTCTAACACCCAAATAACAATCATGAAGCCCAAAAAAGCACGACAACAACTAGCTAATCTTTTAAAACCAAGCCAAGCAGGAAAAGAAACAACTTCCAAGTCACTCGGGTAGCAACTCTCAGCGAGAGGATACCAAGAGACAAACCCAGTTGGACTTACTAAACTAAGCGCAGGGCTTCTGAAGAGGGCATACAATGCCCAATGAAATCGCCGGCGGCCAACACCTTTGAACCGACGAACTCAACCCACGCCCGGGTCGAGATGAAGCGAAACCTATACGCAAAGGGAAGCAAGAAGAACAGGGGGAAGCTATCTAACCAGACAGGGCGAGAAAAAAGATCGGACTTCAGAGGAAAACCCATCAACTAGATACCCTAGTCTGGATAAAATGCTCAGTCCATCCTAAGTTCTGGCCAACACCGAGAGACTCAAAGGAGAAGACCGATATTTCTACCAAGCATAAATACGGACTAAAGAACAGTCAGGGGATACCTCAAAGCACAAGAGGTTGTCGTGAAAGGTAAGAAACCACTACGATGCCAAGAGCTTTACCAACGAGCAGAAAATAGAGGAGAGCCGCAACAATCCTAGCAAGGAAAGCCTCCCACGAGAAACCAAACCTCTAACAATCAAGCCCCCTCACCACAGCCAAACAGAAGATAGATGATGAACCGACCTACGCCAATCTTCACCAAGGATGGAGAAAGACCTCCCACTCAAGTGTAGAACAGCACCAACTCCCGAAGCTGAGGAGAAACTGTATCAACACACATCAGCAGCATCCACCAACAGCACATGTCTCCAACCCGAGGTCGGTCCGAACCAAGACAAAGACAGAACCGGCCCAGCCTGAACCCACCACCGACAAGCCGAAGAACATGTCCCAGACAGGCCCGCCACACCCAACGAGCCTACCTCTTTAGCCAGCCCACCACGGCCGGCCAACCAAGCGAACAACAGAAGTAGAACACCGACCACCTGCGACGCCTTCGACGGAGCGATGCTAGCCCATATCCGCGCCAATCAGAGGTCGAAGAGACCAAAGAAAGGTGTCCCACGTCGGAGAAAAGGGAGAAAGCTGGAGAACACTACGCTGAGGACGGCCGGAGGCGGTGAAGACCTACAGTAACAGCAAGGAGAGGAGAAAAGGACTCAAAGGCAGCCGAACTGGGAAGAACGAGCCCGAGAAGGATCCCGAACCACCCTACACCAGGTATGGAGCAAAAACGACTCGGTCCTACCCGATTAGGGCAGCCCGAACCGGTTTCTGACCCAAACCCGAACTGTCTGAGAAGTCCCTGATCTGCCAGCCCAGGCCCAACACGGATCTACCAATCAGGCCCAACCCGGATCTACCAGCGCTGGCCCAATCCGCAACCAATAGCCCAGGCCCAACTTTAACATGAGCCCAGCCCAGAACCCGACCCTGAACTTGCATCATCCGACCCGACCCACCAGCGAAGAACCCTAAACCGGAACAAGTCGCCGAACTCGCCGCCTCTGCCAACAGATCTCGCCGGACCGGAACGAAAGGGATCTCGCCGAACCAGAACGATAGGGGAGTGAGCCGACACCACCAGAGCAGAGCACCTCACATGCCGAGTCAAACCTGCCGGAAAAAGGAACGCACGAGCAGATTGGACTCGCCGTCCTTGCCAAACTGACCCTCGCCGACCCATGCCGACCACCACGAGCAGACGACTTCTCAAGGCTGGCCAGACCAATGCCGAGACCAGAAGACGGAGCTCACAACCACCGAATCCAAGGCTTGAGAGGACCTCGGTTCTGGATAAAACAGGTGAAGAAAGAAAGAAGAGAGGAAGCTAAAAGGAGAGAAGGAGAAGCAAGAAGCAAAGCTTCCGGCGATAGTCATGGCCAAGGGCCACAGCCATCGTCGACGGCGACTAGAAATGAAAAAATAAGAGAAGAGAGAGTAGGGTTTTTTTAGAGGGAGGGAGAGTAGCGTGTTATCATTCACAATAATAGTACAGTTAGAGGGCAAGAAACATCAGTAATTGAAAAAGTGGACATTATGTTACTTTGATGTATTCCAAAAGCAATCAAATATGAACTGAAGCAAACCTGAGTCCTCTTTATCTATTTGTGGCATTGTCTCTGCAATTATTTTGAAGCAGTACCCACTAGTCACTACACTCATAATAAGAAAAAACAATTACCCCAAATTCGAGCAGAAACACAAAAAACTCAAGGAATGTAAAACAAAAATTGAATAGGAATAGAGAGGATTTATCGAGTTGGAATAAATACTTTATACATGGCGCAGCCTCTCTCTCGCGTAAACCCTAGAGGGTGGAGTTTGTGGTTTTGCGATCCCTCCATCTCCTACATCGCAGCAATGGCGTCAATAGGAGATATGGATGGGGGAGAAGTAAGTTTCGATACCAAGCTTCTTCGGGAGCCAAGCAGCCCGGAACTGTTGTAAATCTAGTACCCCCAAACCGGAATAAAAGACTCACTCCGAAAAATCAAACGGATCCATGGAAAAGAACCGATGTGATTCAATCCACAACGGACACCGACAATCTTGATTTTTCCAACCCCTGATCCTAGGACATAGTCGATAAATGCTAAATGTCTGATAAACGGAAATTACCGGAACAAATAATAAAGTTGCAGAAAATAAATAGAGAACACCAATAATTTACGTGGTTCGGCAATGTGCCTACATCCACGGGACAACGACGAGCTCTTTATATTATCCGAGAAACAATCCGAGAATTACAAACCTATTCTCTATCTCTCAATACAAAGTGGTAATCCACAAACGAAAATCTCAATTCTTTTGATACCAATAAAAGAGATCAAGAAATAACCTTTGGTGTCTTGCTAAATATATCAAGAATCATGTGTGCTTCTAACTCCCTTGGTATTGGCTGTCACTTCAAAAAACAAACAAATGCTCTTGCAACTAACCCACAGTTCCAAATCAAAAGAGAGAGATAAAAAAGGGAGATTAATATGGTAACCACCATACACTCAACCAATGAGAGCTCTTGCTTTCTATTTCTCTTTCATACTCTTTTAATTCCAACCACCAACTACTACTAAGAGTGAGCTTCTTGATTCTACGGCAACACCACACAAGAACCAAGAGAGAGATAAATATTCCCTTTTGATCCCGTGGCCCCCAACTTCATCTAGGAGACACACCTTGCCTTGTCTTCTTGAAATCAATCCATCAAAAACGCATCACAAGAGGAGAAGACCACACCTACAGTTCTTGATCTCAAATCACTCTATTTCTTCTCTCTCTATCAAATGATGCCGCCGCACTCCTGTTCTTGTCCCTCTTGAACAAATGGAACCCTACTTGTTCCTCATATACCAACAATACGAAATGGGCTTAAGTGTTGGGTTAAATGGGCCAGTTCATGGGCCAGAAGTTAGGCCCAATTTTTGGAGCCAAAAATAACAAACTCCACCTTGGCGACAAACCATAAAAGCTTCACCTGCTCATCGTCCTCCACCGGGTCGGAAAGACCCCACCCCGAAGGGTTCGCCCCCGAGGGGCATCAACATCGAGAAATCTTGATCAAGTTGAGAAAATGCTCTTACTTGATCACCGGAATCACCTTCGTCAACATATCAGCTGCATTTTCCTTGGTATCAACTTTTTCCAACAATACCAATTTATCCTCAATGATATCTCTGATAAAATGAAACCTCACATCTATGTGTTTGGTCCTAGAGTGAAATATTTGATTCTTTTCCAAATGGATGGCGCTCTGACTATCACAAAGAATAGTGGCATCCCTTTGAGCAACACCCAAATCTCGAACCAATCCTCGAAGCCATATAGCCTCTTTCACTGCCTCTGTCACTGCCATGTACTCTGCTTCTGTTGTAGACAAAGCAACCACTGACTATAACATGGACCTCCAAGATATAGGACCCATTGCCAATGTAAAACAATAACCTGTAGTCGATCGGCGCTTGTCCATATCTCCAACATAGTCTGAGTCAACATACCCCAGTACAGCTAAAACTGACGATCTCTCATAAACCAAACCGACATCCAGTGTACCCCGAAGATACCTCAAAATCCACTTCACTGCTTGCCAATGTTGCTTCCCCGGGTTCGCCATGAATTGACTAACAACACTAACTAGATAAGCAATATCTGGACGCGTGCAAACCATGGCATACATAAGACTACCAATTGCACTCGCATAAGGAACCTTAGCCATATATTCCCTATCATCCTCAGTGACAGGAGATAACATACTCGAGAGTTTAAAGTGAGCAGCTAAAGGAGTACTAACCGGTTTTGCCGAATCCATGTCAAAACGGCTCATAACCTTCTCCAAGTACTTTCGTTGTGACAATGTCAACCTTCCCAACTTCCTATCCCGAATAATCTCCATCCCAAGAATCTTCTTCACCGGACCAAGATCTTTCATCTCAAACTCAATGCTAAGTTGTGACTTCAGCTTATCAATTTCTACCATGCTCTTTGCAGCAATGAGCATATCATCAACATAGAGTAAAAGAAATACAAAAGATCCATCCTTGAGCTTCTTAACAAATACACAAGGATCATACTCGCTCCTTACATACCCCTGCTCAATCATAAAAGTATCAAACCTCTTGTACCACTGCCTCGAGGCCTGTTTCAACTCATACAATGATTTCTTCAGTTTGCATACTTTCCCTTCCTCACCAACAACAACATAACCATCGGGTTGCGACATATATATGTCCTCCTCCAAATCTCCATGCAAGAATGCAGTTTTAACATCAAGTTGTTCGAGCTCTGAATCAAATTGTGTAGCCAATGCTAATAGGACTCGGATACTAGTATGCTTTACCACCGGAGAGAAAACCTCATTATAGTCCACACCTTCTTGTTGTGCATATCCCTTAGCCACCAATCTTTCCTTGTACCTTATACCCGTACAATTATCCTTAGAATTTGGAATCCCGTCTTTCACTGTAAAGATCCACTTGCACCCAATTTTCCCTTTTTTCCCTTAGGAAGTGTAATAAGTTCACAGCTCTGATTTTTATAAAGAGATGACATCTCTTCATCCATGGCGTCCTTCCACTCCCTTTTGCGATCATCACGCAAAGCCTGCTTGTATGTGTTAGGAACATCATAATCAGTAACCGGGAAAGCACAAGCTACCCCATCCTCATAGCCGAATCTCCGAGGTGCACGTCTGACCCTAGGTTCTCTACCCGCTGCCAAAGACGGTGTCTCAATCTGGAAAACCTGTTGTTGTGTAAGGGCCTTTTTCCCATCAATAGGAACATCATCATCAATAATAGTCTCATCAGGTACCATCTGTGAAGAACTACATGCTTGAGAAATAGAACTAGGAGCTCCAAGCTCCACCTGATAATTATCTTCTTTCTCTTCATCATAGCTATCACCTCTCCAAATAGGAGAACCGTCCTTGCATCTCTCACACTTTGCCTGTAGAAAAGCCTCCTCATGGAATGTAACATCCCGGCTAATCACAAACTTCTGAGTTTCTGGGCACCATAACTTGTACCCCTTCACATTCTCAGGATAACCGAGAAATATAGCCTTCTTGGCCCTCACTCCAATCTTTTCCTCTTTAACTTGATAGTAAGCCGGACAGTCAAATGCTCTCAAGTTAGAATAATTAGAAGGATTACCGGACCATACCTCCATAGGAACCTTGGACTCAATAGCTGATGAAGGAGAGCGGTTAATCAAGTAGCACACCGTATTTATTGCCTCAGCCCACCATATTCTGCCCAAACATGCGTTGGACAACATGCACCGTGCTCTCTCTAATAGGGTACGATTCATCCGCTCTGCTACCCCATTCTGTTGTGGTGTCTTTCTCACTATGAAGTGTCTCTTGATGCCATGTTCTGCACAAAACTCCTTAAGGGGATCCTCGGTGTACTCACCGCCATTGTCAGATCTCAAAACCTTGATCACCCTACATGTCTACTTCTCAACCATAGCCCTCCACTTCTTGAAAATATCCTTGACTTCATCTTTATGCTTCATGGTATAGATCCATACTCTCCGACTGAAGTCGTCGATAAAAGACACAAAATACCGGGACCCACCCTTCGATGCAACTCTCGAGGGTCCCCAAACATCACTGTGGATATAATCCACAATACCCGTGGTGCTGTGAATACCGTCACCAAAAGTGACCCTGCATAGCTTCCCATACACACAATGCTCACAGAAATCAAGCTTCTCCATCTTGTCACCGCCAAGCAAGCCACGCCTGCTCAAAGTTTTAAGTCCACCATCACCTACATGCCCTAGACGCATGTGCCATAACTGTGTGCGGACCAAGCTCTTCTCATCAATAACCGTGGAGACCATAGCTCCACCCTCAACAACATTACCCTGAAGAAAATAGAGATTGGCATGCCTAATTGCCGATAATAGCAACATGTCACCAGGATAAACGTTGCAATAGCCATTATCACCAACATACCTGTAACCCTGAGCCTCAAGTACCCCAAGAGAAATCAACCATCTTGCAAGATCCGGAATATGGCGTATCTCGGTATGCTGTCTACATGACCCGTCTGGTAGCTGGAATCTGACAGTGCCAACACCTAAGATCTTGCAGGGTCGAGAATCACCCATATACACTGCGCGACCCTCCACCTCACGATAGGTGGTGAACCAGTCCCGAACCGGACACAAGTGATAAGAAGCCCCTGTATCCAACAACCAACCATCATACAAATGATCACTAGAACCCGATGTCAAGGTATGCGCTAGGTCACCGTCGATATGAATATCCTCAACTATCTCCGGTGCCTCAACCACATTCGCCGCGCCTTTTCCCGTATCTTGTTTGGTGCGATTTTCCTTCAACTTCGGACAATCCTTCTTGTAATGGCCTTTACGCTTACATTTGTAACATTCAACTTTAGACAAATCTCTACCCCTCGACTGAGATCGACTTCTTCTATTGTTATTGTACTTCTTGTTTGAATTTCTTCCCCTTGAAACCGAGAGACCGTGTGCTAGAACGTCCTCGCTCACAGCACTCTTCCTAGAAGCCTTTGCCGGTATAAATTGAACAATGTCACCATACACAAACTTCTCTTTGTTCATCATAGTCATCTGATCAACAAACGGCTCCCATTCCGGCAACAGAGAAATCAACAAGAATAAAGCTTTCTGACTATCTTCAAACTTAGCTCCCAAGCTAACACAATCCGAGTACAAACACTCAAACTCAGTAATATGATCAGTCATAAGTTTACCTGACTGTAGCCTAAAAGTGAAGAGCTTCTTCTGCAGGTACATCACACTCATCTGATCATTTTGAAGATACATAGCCTGAAGCTTTTCCCAAATACCCTTGGCGGTCGTCTCATCTGTAAAATTGTAAGCCACATTCCGAGAAAGACACAAATGGATCGTACTACAAGCCTTCTGATCCATCTTGTTCCACCTCTCAAGTTGATCACCCCCTGATGGTTTATCTCCCAACGCATCAAACTGATCCAAACTAACCAGAATATCCTTACAATCCATCTGCCAAGCTTTAAAATTGTTCCGTCCATTAAATCGAAGAATATCGAGAAGCAGAAATCCGAGAGTCGATCGTACTGAAGTTGAACCAGGGTGGGTGTCTCATGTCCCAGAAATACTATGCGGGTCTTACGACGAAGAGGTGTTGTCAAGTCCTTCCAGAACCAGACTCGCAACCCATACCTGCCTTGTCTGTCCGGGCATCCACACAACCACCCAGTGAGTCCCCCAACTGCCGACTTGTGTATGTTTTAATGCCATCCAATGGTAGGTCAAAAACCAGAGCCCATAGTTGGAGGCATGAAAATGACACGGTAGCCGGGTTGATCCCTGGTTGAGGTCTTCTAAGACGAGTGGTGCCTTCTTGAAAGATCATGGCTCCTCGCGCCTGATTCTATCTTTCTCCGCCTGGGAGGTAAAATGGAATCCTGAGATGCCCCAACCACAAGATCCTCGATGACCAAGCTTTCATGGTGCCAAACCCTATTCATGACCCCCTCCATGATTCCATGGTTGTACTGGTTTGTGGTGAATAGTCTTCCAATCAGGCCAAACTGTGTATGGGCTCGGATGCGGTCGACCTTAAGATTCCCCAGGACGCGGATGATAGCCTCTTCCTCTTCCTCCATTTGGAGGCTATCAAATCTCTCCTGGAGTGCCAAGAGAAACTCCATTGAGAGAAGGGCCGACGTGTGGGTTCGTTCCTACTTCAGATTGAGAAGGCTTCTTGGTAGGAGTGGCCCCGGATGTGGTTTAGACTTCTTGGACATCGCTGGAGCCTGTCTCCCAATTCATGGTTGGCCACAAGGGGTTACCATTAGTCGTGGTCTCCGTCGCCATTCTTGACAGAAGATCTATTGGGATGTGAAGGATGGAGGCGTCTGTAGGCACCATCAGTCCCCATGAATGAGAGGAGAATTTAGAGAGCAACGTCAACGTCATAGCTCCCAGTCGGTTGACGATCGTGGGGCGGCGAGCCCCATGGGTCGCATTAGTGGTGTTAGGGTCGCGATTATTGAGGGGTGTTGGGTGCGGATCGCCTTGGGCGGTGGTCCCGTGTTTGATTCGGGGATGGAAGAGACAACGACCGGAGGGGGATCGGGGCCGAGCGCTTGGTCTTGGCTCGGCGTTGGTGGCATGTATCGAGTTACATCCGCCGACATAAGCACATAGGGGGAAACATCGAGGTCCATGCAAGGTTGCACGTGGTTGTCAAGTTTCTCGAGGTGTGTTGGTGGCGAGGGGGCCATGAGGACAGGTGGGTCAGCGAGGCTGGTGGGGACTGACGAGGCGGATACGGACAACAAGACGACAAAATGGTTGTATCGAGAGAAAAAGGAAGCAGAACCCTAAGTACGATTTTAGGTACACGTATAGAAAACTTACGTATATTATTTGTTCGAAGGTTTAAATGTTAACCGAGTTATTTATATTTTATGGGGTGGTATTGGTAATTTCTTATCATCTATAATTAGGCATGAAACTATAACTAACTTTTGAAAAACCGTTGGAAAATCTCAGTCAAGCCCGAGAACACCGTAATTCAAGCGGAGCCACATCCACTGCCTTGAACCTCCTTATACAACCTTCTCTCGCAATCGGTACCAAACCCTGAATCTCTCCAACATTTCCATCTTCCCAGCAATACCATGTTAAGGCGATCTTCCTCGTCCATTTATCAATCCATCGCCGATCGACGGTTCCTCGGAGCACCTCGTTTGTTTGCCACTCAGGCGTCATCGCCTTCTTCTCCGTTGAGATCGGCCAGTGGGTCGAGACGTGACGCCGGCGGGGAGGAGGAGGGTGTGTTTGGTTCGTTTCTGAGATCGGTGTCTGGGGCTGTGCTTCTTGGGTCGACCTTGGGATTTTCTCATTGGTATTCTGGTTCTTCTTCTCCGGATGCCAATTCGTTTTTATCATTCGCCGATTATCCTAGAGACTCGGCTATGGCGCTGGCGTCAAATCAGCTTTCTGAGAAGAAAACCAGATGGTTCCTCTTTGCAGGTAATCGATTAGTAATTAGATTTCTTTTTTCTGTAGCCGGTTTGTGCAGATTAGGTGTTCGATGATTTGCCTCAATGAAGTAAAAAAAATGAGGCCTTTTTGAATGCTTCGTACGTTTATGGACAATAAAACAAACACTTTTGGTTTCCTTAGACTCATTCAGGAAAAGGGTCTTCTTCAATTACGAGAAGCGCTTGAGGGTGCAAAGTCCTCCAGAAAAGGTGCCCATTTCTCCAACAGATTTTGTTCTATCCATATGTAATTGTGCAGACGCAGATGCTTAAATGTGTTGTCTTTCAGGTATTCGAGTACTTTGCATCTCTTCGAACCCCTGAGGGAGAGGTTTATATGAGACCTGCAGATTTGATGAGAGCAATTGTCCCTGTATTTCCACCAGCTGAATCAGACAGAGTGAGAGAAGGATGTCTGAGAGGGGAACGAGTTCCTGGCGAGTTACATTGTGCTCCTTCTGAGTTCTTTATGCTTTTCGACACAAACAATGATGGGCTGATTTCTTTTCCAGAGTAAGAGTCAGTTCTCTCTTAGACCATGATTGACAACTTTTGTGCCTGCAAGCTTTGGGTAACTGAAGCTTGAGGTTGTTAACAGTCTTCTTGATCCTCAATGCTAGGTACATATTTTTTGTTACACTGCTAAGCATTCCTGAATCAAGCTTCTCTGTGGCATTTAAAATGTTTGACCTCGACAATAATGGGTAAGCAATTTGTCCATCTATCAAAAGCAAAAGTAGTTTCACTATAGTCCTATGGCTGCATTGAGTTATATATATATATATATAGATCATTGATTGATGATATGTATGAAACAAGAGACAAGTAACAGCCATGTTACATGGTTGAGGTGCACAAAAGCATACCCATCACATCCATATGATTCTATAATGCTTTTGTGCACATGCTGACATGTGTATGCTGAACTTATCCGAATTCCATTTCACAGAGAAATAGATAGGGAAGAGTTCAGAAAGGTGATGGCTTTGATGCGAGCACAAAACAGACAAGGGGTTAAACACAGGGATGGGCGAAGGCATGGGCTCAAGGTTGGAAAGTCTGTAGAAAATGCAGGCCTGATTGAGTACTTCTTCGGGAAGGATGGCAAAGCCTCTCTAAAACACGAAACATTTGTCCAGTTTTTAAGGGACTTGCATGAGGAAGTATGTGTCTCTGGTATTTTTATTTTGATGGGCAAAGTGAAAATGCACAATGGCATGCACATACATATGAGACTGAGGGAGCATTTTAAATGTAGTGAAATATACTACATCAAAATTTTCCCATAAATATATTTGCAGTCTATGGATACTGAAACTCTCTGATCAATTTTTTGTAGATACTGAAGTTGGAGTTTGCCCATTATGACCATGGATCTCAAGGAACTATATCAGCTAAGGACTTTGCCTTGTCATTAGTTGCATCTGCAGAGGTCAAGCACATAAACAAGTTCCTTGATCGTGTAGAGCTGATAAACGATGAACCACAGATCAGGGACAAGCGCATTACATTTGAGGACTTCAAGAATTTCGCAGAGCTGAGAAAAAAATTGACGTTCTTGTCTCTGGCTATCTTCAGTTATGGAAAAGTGAGTGGATTAATGACTAAGGCTGATTTCCAGAGAGCTGCATCCCAAGTATGTGCTCACCACACTGACCCCATCAGTTCAATGCTTAATCGTTTCAGCTCCTAGTTTGAGTACTAATGGCATTGTTTATTCTTCACAAGGTATGTGGTATCACTATCACTGACAGTGTTGTTGACATAATATTTCACGTGTTCGATGTGAATTGTGATGGGAATCTAAGCTCGGAGGAGTTTGTAAGTGTTCTTGAAGGTCGGGAAGGCAACGCCTTGCAAGCTAGGCAGGCCGGGTTCAAGGGTTTGGTATCTTGCTTGCTGAATTGTACGACAAAGTGCCCCTCGGCCAAGCTTCTTTTTTAACTCATCTGTTCATACCTGGTGATTTCTGGACATGGCAAATTCTTAGAGATTCTATTTTCTTCTCTATGATCAAACCATACAATGCATTGCAGTACGGACGCATGACATGGTCCTTATATGCTGTGATTCGAAATGTACAGCTTTGTTATTTCTGTCCTGTCTTTATACGTACATACTTTTCTAGCTACTACCAATACTTTTATCTTGGTATATATGTATTAAATAAGACTATTGATGTACTGGAAAGAAGTGTATCTGTGAATGAAGTTCTTCATGTTTGATCTTTGGAGAGTTGTCTAATAGATATTTTGTGTTTGGTAAACTTAACTGAAAAAAATTCAGGTTCACAGTCAAAGCAGACAGCAATCTCAAACTCAATCAAACACCAAGATTCAACATAGTGAGAAGAAGAGTTCACACAATGAGAGGTAGCAAAAAAAGATATTGGGATAATTGTCAAAAACTACCATAAAGTTTCGTACACAAACGAGTTGATGCACAAAATTCCGTACTCCACGCTGTGTGGCTCCTTGAAGTTTTGTCCACGACTTTTTTTAATTTTGACGTAATAGGGATGTTCAGAATGATGGTCTGGGCAGTGCTTCCCAGATTGAATAGAAGCGTGGACAAAACTTCAATACACCCACAAAGCGTGGACAAAACTTAAATGCACCAACAAAAGCGTGAGCAAAACTTCAATGCACCCACAAAGAGTGGACAAAACTTCAGTTCACCCACAAAACGTGGACAAAACTTTGTGCGATAATTCGTTTGTGGACGAAACTTTAAGATAGTTTTTGACGATTATCCCAAAGATATTAATTCGGCTTTGCTCAGGTTTTTCCCTGGTTTACTTCTCAGCATACTGATCTCAGAGGGAGCATTTTTGTGTCCATGATTACAGAACTCATGATATCGAGGTTTTAAAGCCCAATCAAATTACTTTGAAATATATATAAGAGACTTGGCCTACCCTTCTGTCTTTTTAAGTTTTTATCATGGTGAAATTTTCTTTATCAAAAAGAGAAAATGCTTTTGTGTGGAAATATTTGAATAAAATCATACTTCCTCGTATATAAAATGATAAATCAGAAATTCATTATTTAATTCTCATGAATTAAGAAACTCATCGGGATCATAATCCGGTTGAAGAAAACCCATCACTTGAAAAGCCAATTAGCCCATGAAAATTTTGAATAGTGTTGCTCTGGTTTGAAGTTCAAACAAAAGACCTTCAATGTGTAAGAGAGCTAAAAACTCCACGACACCAGCTATCCATCCCACTTCCTCTTTGTCAGGGGTGGAATCAAAAAGGGCTTAGGATGTTTCATGAAATACCCTAAATATATGAGAATTAGTCTAGCGGTATAAGTCCTTTAAATATTTAGGGATAATTTCATCTTAATATCCTAAATCTTTTATATTTCATTTAGAAAAACCATGAGAACTCATCTAAGTCATCCATTTCATAAATGGGTGGATAAGATGCAATTGAGTTGTTGACTTATTTATAGCAAAAAAACAGCACTTTTTGGTAAGTGGTAGGGTTTTTTTAGTAAAACTATCATATTACTTTTTTTATCAATTAACTAATTTAATTTTTTCCGCTTCGTTTGAACTTTGATTGGCTTCAAACTTGCGCCAATATTTTTTTTTTCAAGGGTTTTCTATTAAGATCAATCATGAATACATTTTGAAGCACGAAAAAAATATTTCGGGGCTGATTTAAAAAAAAGTTGAGTAATTTTTATCAACACTTTACTCTGATTTTATCAACAATGGACACTAGGTTTATCACTTCATTTCCCAAAAGTGAACATGATTTTTATCACCTCATCACGTGTTTTTTATAAACACTATATCTGAGTATTTTATCAACACTTTACACTGATTTTATAAACGTTTGACACTAGGTTTATCACCTCATTTTCTAAAACTGAACATGATTTTTATCACCTCATCGCGTGTTTTTTTATGAACACTGAACACTAGTTTTATCAAAATTAAACACTATGTTTATCACTGAATTATTTGTGTTTCATCACCCCCATCACTTGTTTTTTTATCAACAGTAAAATCTAGTTTATTACCTTGATTATCAAAATTGAACATGATTTTTATCACCTCATCACGTGTTTTTTTATGAACACTGAACACTAGTTTTATCAAAATTAAACATTATGTTTATCACTGAATTATTTGTGTTTCATCACCCCCATCACTTGTTTTTTTATCAATAGTAAAATCTAGTTTATTACCTTGATTATCAAAATTGAACATGATTTTTATCACTTCATCATTTGTTTTTTTATCACCCCATTACATGTTATTTTATCAACATTTAGCGCTAGTTTGATACCTCGATATAAAACATTTATTAATGAAGATTTATCAATACCCAACATTATTTTTATCAATCCGATATAACTTTTTTTTTTTTCGTGCTTCAAAATATATTCAATATGCTACTTGATAGATAGCCCTTGGAAAAAGAAAAATATCGGTACAAGTTTGAAGCTAATCGGAGTTCAAACAAAGCGGGAAAAATTAAATTAGTGAGTCAGTAAAAAAAAGGATAACTTCAAAAAACTGCATACAACTATACACGTTTATCACTTACATACCCTGATCTATTTTTATTTCAGATGACACCCCAAACTAACACATTTTTATCACCGTTACCTTTTCTGTCCAAATATCTGTTAAATTTTTTGAAATGCCGAAAATGCCCTCAGCCTTTTAAATGATTCACCAACCATGATTTTCAAATAATTACAAAAATACCATTATACTTATTAATTCATTTTATATTTCATTTTCCTTATTAATTCATTTTTCTTATAATTCTAATTCATTTATTTAAAACTCACCTACATCTATCCCATTCATCATCGTCTCTTCATCTCCCATTCATCATCGTGTTCATCGATGTTGTTGAATCTGGTCTGGTCTGGGAAGATGATGATCCCTATCAAGTCCAGTAACTAGAGGATCGAAGGCCCCTTCATCAGATTGAAGATTCGATGAGCCAAAATCCAGCGGAGTACTTCTCAACGGCGTCGAATTTCAGGCGGCAATCTCAACAACCACAACTTGCCTACGATTCCGGCGAGGACTCGGAGTATTGCACTCCGGACAGAGGAATTCGTACCACGAGACGTCGGGCTCCCGATCAGATCCGATCCCAAGATCGCGAATCTTGGAGGAGATCGGCGGTCAATTGCTTCAGTCTACCGGAGCAGCATCCTCGGCAACAAATTTCGAAAAACGAACTCAGTGACATCCGAAAATTGCTTCTGGAAGTACAGTCCAAGGTCGAAGGCGTGGTGGAGCGTATAGAGTCTGTGAGGCAATTTTGGGCGAAATGGCATGTACAGATCTGGTTTTGATTTTGGGCAATTTTGGGCGAAATGTCTGTGAGGCAATTTTTGGTCAAAGGCGTGTGTTCTTCATCCCAATTTTGATTCATTTTCTGGTGATTTATGTGGTTAGTAGATGAAGAACATAACAGATCTGGTTTTGATTTTCTTAAATGAGAAACTGTTTTTTAAAAATAAAATAAAATATGATTTAAAAATAAATAAACTGATTTTTTAAAAAAGAAATTGATTTTTTTAAAAAGTAAAACTGATTTTTGTAAATAAATAATATACATAAAAAATGAATTTTAAAAATAAATAAATATGATTTTAAAAAATACACAAAGATAAATAAAAAATAATAAACGTTAATAATAATAACAAATTTTATAAGAATTTACATAAAAAATAGTTATGAAAATTTTAAAAAGTAAAATAATTGAATTTATTAAAATTTCAAAAAGTAAATCAGGGTATATATATATAAAAAATCTGATATAAAAAATGAAAAAATATGAATTAATAAAAAATCTAGAAAAAATAATAATTTAAAAAAATTATGGAAAAAATATGATTTTTATTAATAAGAAAAAAAAAGATTAAAATAAAAAATTATGAAAAAGAATAAATGAGAAATAAAAAAGATTTATATGCATAATGGCATATTCGTAAATATTTGAACGTTCCGGTTGATATTAATGTTAGGGAAAATTTCATTTTACCACCCTGTCAAACATTTAACTTCACTTTACTACCTTGGCATAAAAAAATTTCACTTTCATACCCTAACCAAACATTTAACTTCACTTTACTACCCAACCGGGTAAAATGTCCAAAATACCCCTAACTATTACTCAAATTTTCATCTCTTGCCATTGCATCAGAATTTGAAAAGAGGTGAAATGACAATAATACCCTTCATTGTTTAGGGTGTTAAACTGAAAATTTCAATAATTTTAAAACAAAATCAGTTTTTTTTATAAATTCAATTTTTAATTTCAAAAAAATCAGATTTTCATTTTAAAAATACATAAAAAAAGTTTTTTTTTATATAAAAATATTTTTTTATTAAAAACAGTTTTTTATATAAAAAATCATTTTTATTAAAAAAAAAACCTGACTGCGTCTTCTCCGGCCACCCAGCTCTGCCGGCGTCGTCCCCGACCCCACCCAGCTCTGCCGACGTCGTCCCCGAGCCCTCCCACTTCGCCGGTGCCGTCCCCGTCGTCCCCGGACTGGTTCAGATCTGAACCAGTTCAGATCTGGTTCGCGAACCAGATCTGAAGCACGCCGGGGACGACGGGGACGACGCCGGCGAAGTGAGAGGGGTCGGGGACGACGCCGGCGAAGTGGGAGGGGTCGGGGACGACGCCGGCGGAGCTGGGTGGCCGGAGACCACGCCGGAGAAGACGACTGCGAGCTCCAGTTTTTTTTTAAAAAATAAAACTGTTAATTAAAAATATGATTTTTATAAAAAAAAATGATTTTATGTATTTTTAAAATTAAAATCTGATTTTTTGAAATTTAAAAAATGAATTTATAAAAAAAAACTGATTTTGTTTTAAAATTATTGAAATTTTCAGTTTAACACCCTAAACAATGAAGGGTATTATTGTCATTTCACCTCTTTTCAAATTCTGAGGCAATGGCAAGAGATGAAAATTTGAGTAATAGTTAGGGGTATTTTGGACATTTTACCCGACTGGGTAGTAAAGTGAAGTTAAATGTTTGGTTAGGGTATGAAAGTGAAAAAAATTTATGCCAGGGTAGTAAAGTGAAGTTAAATGTTTGACAGGGTGGTAAAATGAAATTTTCCCTTAATGTTATAAAGCGAGGGCATTTTCGTCATTTCAGCAAAAATTAACAGATTTTTTGACAGAAAAACGGACGGTGATAAAAATGTGTTAGTTTGGGGTGCCATCTGGAATAAAAATAGATGTGGGTATGTAAGTGATAAACGCGTATAGTTGTATGCGGCTTTTTGAAGTTATCCCAAAAAAAATTGACATTTCTCCACATGACACCATGTTATTACAATTATGTTCTTACTTGTGTGAGAAAGACTCAAAGTGACGTGTATGGTGGGTGAAATTTGGGTGATGATGTGTCATCTTGGTGAATGTTGAATCATGTGTGGCTAGGATAAGAGGAGTTTCTAGCCGATTTCTCCTCTAGAGTACCATAAATCTTTTTTGTTTCGCCTCATTACTCTAAACTTTCATTCATTCCAATTTAGTACGTACCCGTTAACTTTTCGTTCATTTTTGGATGTAAGAGGGTTATGTGCTTCACCCTCCTTTTTTTTCAAATAATGACTAAAATACTCTTTTGTGTATTAAAACTTGAAGGGAAAATTTCAATATAATAGTCTGTCAAACAATTATTTGCAAGATAATATCCTCACATAATTTTTTTTGGAATATAATACCTTGTCAAACATTTATTTGTAAGATAATACCCTGATTTTTTTTTGCAATATAATACCTTGTCAAACATTTAACCACAGTTTGGTACCTAACCGTTAACTTTCTGTTATTTTTTCATCCAAAGAGTGTAAAAAGTCCAAAATACCCCTCATCATTAAATGTCAAAATTGCTCTTCATTCATCTTCAAAAAATTTAAATCTATCATAAAAAATCAAATGTATAAAAATCTAAAATTTTGGAAATGAATGAAGTACAATTTGACATTTTATGGTGATGGGTATTTTGGACTTTTTACCCTCTTTGGATGAAAAAAAAACAAAAAGTTAACAATTAAGTACTAAACTATGGTTAAATGTTAGGCAGGATATTATATTGCGAAAAAAACTATACTAGGGCATTATCTTGCAAATAAATGTTGACAAGGTATTATATTACAAAAAAATATACCAAGGTATTATCTAGAAAATAAATGTTTGGCAGGGTGTCATATTGAAATTTTTCCAAACCCAAATTCTCTTTTTTCAAACCTACTTCTCGTATACCCCTCCCCATTTCAGCTCCTACCTCGTTTTCTTCTTTCACACAGCCTCACCAAGCCACCATTACCTTTTCTCTGTTGTTGCCGCCACCACCTCGCCTTACCGTTGCCAAGAACGCCATGTTCTAATCTTCTTTCCCCAACCGCTTGCGTCTGTTCGTGTCAGATCTGAAATGAGGAAGATGGGATTTCGAATCCGGCGAAACCAGTCCACCTCTCGTTAGTTCGTGTCAGATTTGTAAAAAAAATTATTTTTATTTTGTTTTTTTTATATTTTGATTATTTATTTTGATGAATAAGATAGGTTAATCTCCAAATTCTTTGGTGACTTGTGTTTTCTATATTGGGTTGATTTGGTTAATCTCTAAATTTAATGTTTATTTGTATTGGGTTAATCACCAAATTTCTCCAAACTAGTCCACATGGTGTTGCTTTTAGTCATTTTACCTGTTTCGGATGGAAAAATCAGATGAAAAATTAATGATGAGTACCAAATTAGAATTAATAAAAGTTTAAAATATTGAGGAGACGCAAAAAAATTAAGGTACTTTAAACGAATTATGAAAGATTTAGAATACCAATGTAAAATTATCCCAAATATTTACTAAGTAGGTTTGAAACACTGCAAAAACACTTTTATTTCTTCAGTTTTTTAGTCTACTATATTGTAGCTATCCCAGGAAAAAAAAACCTAGTACTATTCTCTAGTGCACACTAGATTCAGAAGATTGGACCAAGCCTAGTCTACCAATAACCCTATATTTTGGGTTTGGGCTCGTCTGTAATATGCCCAAGTCATTAATGGGCCAGCCCATCACAATCGAATGGAAGGAAAGTTTCTAAATATGGTAATTGAGGCTAGATGTTGGACTTTGACATCTCCAAAATTGAGAGGTGCACCAAACTCGGTTATTGTATGAAATGAGCCATATCATCTCCGATAATTATAACGGACTTTATAACTGCCAGTTAAAAGATCGGCTTTGATTGGTGGTAATGTTGACGGAGTATAAAAATATTTCGAAATCATCCTAATAACATGGTTCATTCAGTGAAATGATGATTTTGTAGGCAACTGAAATCAAGAACGATAGAAATAATAAAAGAACAATATTATACTTACAACCAAGTCGATAGGTTGTTTGTGTAGGAAGTCCGAGTCCAACAGAAGGCTGTTTCCTTAAGACAAAATTGCCCCCTCTACGGCACTGAAGGTTGAATGGGCAAGTGTCTCCCAAGATAAAACGGACCTAAACCACTAGCGAGTGCTTCGACTAGTGGAGTCTGGCGACCTAAACCCGACTTGCACTCAAACTGTAGAATGTTAGAAGAGAAGAAGAATCGAAAAAGGAAGTGATTTTTCTGTCCCCTCAACACCCTTTAAATAGTAGACAAGGTGCCCTTTTGGAAAGATTGCGACTCTTAGACCAAAGGGCATGTCTGTTTAAAACACTTGATCAGACTCTTTCACCAAAGGTCATGTTGATTCAAAACTTGACCAGATGCAAGATAATGAATCTTGACATAATGTTGGGAAGATTAATTGCTGAGTCGTGAAGCTCAAAGCTCAAAGCTCAAAGCTCAAAGCCCAAAGCCCAAAGCCCAGGCCCAGGCCCGGACCGGACGGACGGCGGCGGCGGCACGCGTGTGGGCTCTCTCCATTACACATTAGTGGTGACCCAAGGCCACGACCTTATTCCAATTGTCAAACTTTATAAAGTGTATGGAAGAGCGTAATGTGGGCTATGTGGGTTTGCATTAAATGTCATTTAATGCATGTCATTAATCCATGTTTTTCTTCAACTTTGCATGCTATTATCTCATTCAACATTCAACGTATTTCCGTAAACATACATCTTACGTTCAAGTTCGCAATGATGTGAACGTAACGGATACATGTGTTGCCGAAATGGATGATCGGAACAAGGTGATATGGATGTCGGAAAGTGAGTTGTCCAACAATCCCCCACATTGAATGGATATTAGCGGTTTCTTCCTCAAGCTTGCGTGCTGATACATAGTTCACTGGTTTGAGTATAATGAAAGAAAGTTACTGCATTGGGTGAAGTAGCTCGAGGCCTTGAACTTTCCTAGTGGCAGCCTATCGGACTTACTAGCAAATCAGTAGACTTGATTGTCTTTGAACTGTAAGCTATGAGTGTAAGCCTAGACAATAGACAGCACACAGTAACCTTCTAAATCGGTATTAGATCTCTGTATGTGTTCGTTTTGGCCATGAACACCTGCTTGGCTCATGAGTGCGTATAGATATCCGGCCTGATTGATATCTATTGAAGCGGCCCCACTTCGCATTCACTTAGGTGATTCTATCAAGAGTATCCCGTAAATACCCCATTGTGTACTAAGCATACACAATATAGACATCATTAAAAGTATTTCAACTTATCCTGACGCGGCGGATGGTGCACTAACTTATCAGAGGAATGAGGAGGAGTCAAGTACTCCCTAGTGCCTCGAAGTTTGCCAACGCTTCGTGTTCCTTTTTGAACCTAGATCTTGGGATCTCCAGTCAACTAGGTTAGGTATCCGCGGAAGGCAATCTTTTGTTTGAGTTACGGCCTTAATCCCATTCCCATCGACAAGGTTTCAACTTTCTCTCTAGGTAAACCTTTTGTTAATGGATCCGAGATATTATCTTTTGACTTAACATAGTCTAGTGTGATAATCCCATTAGAGAGTAGTTATCTTATGGTGTTGTGTCGACGACGCATGTGTCGAGACTTACCATTGTACATGAGACTTTGTGCCCTTCCAATAGCAGATTGACTATCACAATGTATGCTTAATGGAGGCACTGGCTTATCCCATCCAGGTATGTCTTCCAAGAAGTTTCGAAGCCATTCTGCTTCTTCTCCAGCCTTGTCTAAAGCAATGAATTCAGACTCCATGGTTGATCTTACTATACAAGTCTGTTTGGAAGATTTCCATGATATTGCTCCACCTCCCATTAGGAAGACATATCCACTAGTAGATTTGGATTCATTGGAGTCAGATATCCAATTGGCATCACAATATCCTTCTATGACAGATGGATAATTTTCGTAATGCAATTTTAGATTTTTAGTGTATTGTAGGTATCTCAATACTCTAATGATGGCTTTCCAGTGATGTTTGCCAGGATGACTCGTAAATCTACTTAGCTTACTAACTGCGTAAGCTATGTCTGGCCTAGTACAGTTCATGATATACATAAGACTGCCTAATATACGAGAATACTCAAGTTGGCATACACTTTCACCTATGTTTTTAGCCCATGATTGAGTTAGATCAACTGGTGTTTTTGCATGCGTTATGTTATGTTTCTTGAATTTATCAAGAACTTTCTCAATATAGTGTGTTTGAGATAACGCATAACCTTGTGATGTTTTGGAGATCTGTACTCCTAAAATAACATCAGCAACGCCTAAATCTTTCATATCAAATTTAGAAGACAACATTGCCTTAGTAGACTTTATTATGGATGAAGTACTACCAAGTATAAGCATGTCGTCTACGTAAAGACATACAATGACATATCCAAGTTCATTGTTTTTAACATAAACACATTTGTCGCATTCAATGAACTTGAACCCGTTTGATAACATAACATCATCAAACTTTGCATGCCATTGTTTTGGTGCTTGCTTAAGTCCATAAAGTGACTTAACTAGTCTGCACACCTTGTTCTCATTCCCAGGTGATGAGAACCCTTCGGGTTGTTGCATGTATATTTCTTCTTCTAGTTCACCATTTAAACAAGCTGTTTTTACATCCATTTGATGAATTTCAAGCCCTTTTAGTGACGCGATTGCGATGAGCATTCTGATGGACGTTATCCTTGTCACAGGTGAATAGGTATCAAAATAATCCAACCCTTCCTTTTGTCTGAATCCTTTTACCACAAGTCTAGCTTTTTGTTTGTCTATGGATCCATCGGTTTTCAGTTTCTTTTTGAAAACCCACTTGTACCCCGATGGTTTTATACCAGGGGGAAGTTCTACTAACTCCCATGTGTGGTTTTGAAGAATAGATTGTATTTCACTATTTACTGCTTCTTTCCAATAGAAAGCATCTGGTGAAGACATTGCTTGTGAATAAGTTTGTGGCTCATCTTCCACCAATAGTGACACAAAGTCGGGTCCGAAGGAATTAGCTTTCCTTGCCCTTTTACTACGCCTTGGTTCTTCCATGATATGTTCCTCATGGCTGGACTGACCTTCCGGTTCTTCAATGTCCCGTGGTCTCTTTTGAGGATGTGATTCCTTTGGCTCTTTCCGAGGGTAGATGTGTTCAAAGAATGTAGCGCTTCTAGATTCGATTATGGTATCTACATGAACATCCGGAATATCCGATTTATATACCATAAATCTATATGCACTACTATTATATGCATACCCAATGAATATGCAATCAATAGTTTTTGGTCCTATTTTGACCTTTTTAGGCTTAGGTACTTCCACCTTGGCCAAGCACCCCCACACTTTTAAGTATTTGTAGGATGGAGGTGTTCCTTTCCATAACTCGTATGGAGACTTAAGGAATGTCTTACGAGGCATCTTGTTGAGAATGTAGTTTGCCGAGAGTATGGCTTCTCCCCATAGGTTATCTGGTAAACCAGAACTTAGTAAGAGAGCATTCATCATTTCCTTGAGTGTTCGGTTTTTGCGTTCTGCAATTCCGTTGGACTGAGGTGAATATGGTGCTGTAGTTTGGTGTATAATACCGTTTTGAGCACAAAAAATTTCAAAGGGATGTTCATATTCTCCTCCTCGGTCGCTTCTTAAAGCTTTTATTTTCTTGCTTAGTTGATTTTCAACTTCAGCTTTGTAAAGTTTGAAGGTTTCAAAAGCTTCATCTTTACTCCTCAACAGGTACACATGACAATACCGTGTACAATCATCAATAAAGGTAATGAAGTACCTTTTTCCACCTCTTGTTTGACACAATTTCAGATCACAAATATCTGTATGTACTAAGTCAAGAGGTTCGGTGTTCCTTTCAATCGAGTGAAAGGATGATCTTGTCATTTTTGCTTCAACACAAACTTGACATTTTTCTTTTGGATTAATCCTAAATTTAGGAATTGCATCCAAGGAAATTAAACGACGAATTGTATCAAAGTTAACGTGACCTAGTCTAGCATGCCATGTATTAGAGGACTCAGCGATATACACAGAAGAACCCACTTTATTATTATTATTATTTACAATAGTAGGTACAACGGGCATAACGTTCATTTTGAACATACCCTCATTTACATATCCCCTTCCCACTTGTACATCATTTTTCGAGAGAACAAACTTATCAGATACAAAGACTATTTTGAAGCCATTCTTTGTCAGCAATGAGCCGGAGACCAGATTCTTTCGGATGTCCGGAACATAGAGAACATTGTTCAAGGTAAGTTCCTTTCCGGAAGTCATTTTCATCACTATCTTCCCGGTACCTTCAACCTTTGAAGTGGATGAGTTGCCCATGAAGATATGGTCTTCCTCAGTAGCAGCCTTGAAGGTGGAGAACATAGACTTGTTGGCACAAATATGTCGATTTGCTCCAGTGTCTATGAACCATTCCTTGGTGTTACCGACCAGATTGCATTCAGTAATCATAGCACAAAGACTCATGTCAGAGAGGTGCTCAGTGACATTGGCCTCGTTCTTCTTTTGCTTCTTGAAGTTCTTGGGTTTGCGACACACATCAGCTTTGTGTCCCTTAATTCCACAATTGTTGCACTTCCCCATGAACTTCCCAATCTTCTTCTTGATTGGACCACTATCAGTATGCTTCCTCTTGTGAGAATTTGTCTTCTCAATTACATTGGCCTTTCCGACCATGTTGCTTCCATAGGTTTTCTCTGACTTGCGGTTGTCCTCTTCAATCCTGAGGCGAACAATCAAATCTTCCAGCGACATTTCCTTCCGCTTATGCTTCAGGTAATTCTTGAAGTCTCTCCATGTTGGGGGTAATTTCTCAATAGCTGCAGCCACTTGAAATGACTCGCTAAGAGACATACCCTCATCATGGATGGTATGGATGATCAGTTGTAGCTCCTGAATCTGATTGAGAACCGTCTTGGAGTCTATCATTTTGAAGTCCAGAAATTTGCCAACAACGAATTTCTTCATGCCGGCATCTTCCGTTTTGTACTTCTTTTCCAAGGATGCCCAGAGATCCTTGGCAGTCTTGTATCCACAGTAGATACCATAGAGATCATTCTCTAGACGGCTAAGGATATAGTTCCTGCACAGATAGTCGGAGTTCTTCCAAGCATCGAAAGCCATTAATGTATCTTTGTCAGACTCATCGTCTATGACAGGAGGCTTCTCGGTGAGGAACTTGTTGACGCCAAGAGTGGTCAGCCAAAATAGCATCTGTGGCTGCCATCGTTTGAAATCCATGCCGTTGAACTTCTCTGGTTTCTCACCATGAGGAGACACAGCCATTGGAAGCACCGAACCAGCAGTTATGCTTGCCGTTGGTGGAGATGTCAGTGGCGGGGTAGATGATGAAAATAAGTTCGATTCAGTAGCCATAATTCTGGTTTTAGAGGGAAAAAACATATTAAGATATTTTTCCAGAAACCAAAAGTGTTGGAGCAAAATTTTTGTCTTAAGCTTGTAGGCAACTGAAATCAAGAAAGATAGAAATAATAAAAGAACAATATTATACTTACAACCAAGTCGATAGGTTGTTTGTGTAGGAAGTCCGAGTCCAGCAGAAGGCTGTTTCCTTAAGACAAAATTGCCCCCTCTACGGCACTGAAGGTTGAATGGGCAAGTGTCTCCCAAGATAAAACGGACCTAAACCACTAGCGAGTGCTTCGACTAGTGGAGTCTGGCGACCTAAACCTGACTTGCACTCAAACTGTAGAATGTTAGAAGAGAAGAAGAATCGAAAAAGGAAGTGATTTTTCTGTCCCCTCAACACCCTTTAAATAGTAGACAAGGTGCCCTTTTGGAAAGATTGCGACTCTTAGACCAAAGGGCATGTCTGTTTAAAACACTTGATCAGACTCCTTCACCAAAGGTCATGTTGATTCAAAACTTGACCAGATGCAAGATAATGAATCTTGACATAATGTTGGGAAGATTAATTGCTGAGTCTTGACGGACGGCGGCGGCGGCGCGCGTGTGGGCTCTCTCCATTACACATTAGTGGTGACCCAAGGCCACGACCTTATTCCAATTGTCAAACTTTATAAAGTGTATGGAAGAGTGTAATGTGGGCTATGTGGGTTTGCATTAAATGCCATTTAATGCATGTCATTAATCCATGTTTTTCTTCAACTTTGCATGCTATTATCTCATTCAACATTCAACGTATTTCCGTAAACATACATCTTACGTTCAAGTTCGCAATGATGTGAACGTAACGGATATATGTGTTGCTGAAATGGATGATCGGAACAAGGTGATATGGATGTCGGAAAGTGAGTTGTCCAACAGATTTATGATCTAGTATTTACATTGCCCACTAAGAGCATACACAGCGATGTGACCCGTGTTGCGACCCGCGAACTGAATCGTATTTTGCGGTTCACGGGATGCGGGACGACGCGCTGTGGGACATCGTTTTTGCGGCCCGCGAACCGCAAAAATACGGTTCGGTTTGTGGTCCGCGACTCGCACCCCGGAAACACGGGCCGCAGTTTGTTCCACACGGGTCGCAACATCCGCCAATCCCTACTTGACACGTGGCATTTTAAAGAAAAAAATTTCGACTGTTGGCAACGGTCGTAAATCAACGATAAATTTTTATTATTATTATTCGTAAAACCCCTAAATTATAACCATACAAATACCCCCCCAAACCCTATTTTCATTTCAGACCAACACTTCTACAACTTCTCTACACTCTTTTGTATCAAATTTCTCTCCTCAATCTCGCTATAAAATGTCTGTTGATGACGGTCCATCATATGAGGAGTTGACATCACAAATGTTTTTAGTTGAAGAACGACTCTGGCGAAGGGTTGAGAGAGGCATACAGAGAATAATGCCAAAGATCAACGATGTGAGGGAGAGGATCGAACGTGGGGAACCTTCCCGACGAGAGATTCATAGAGGTCGTCTCGAAGCCCACGACCAACTAATGAAGGATTATTTTATCGATCAGCCCCTATATGGGCCCGTTATGTTTAGGCGTCGGTTCCGTATGTGTCGACCACTTTTTGAACGGGTGATGAACAAGGTAGCGGAGCATGACGGTTACTTAGTTCAGAAGTTGGACGCTGCATGACGCTTGGGGTTATCAACGCACCAGAAATGTACCGTCACAATACGGATGCTTGCGTATGGATGCTCGGCCGATTCGTTGGACGAAGCCTTACGCATTGGGGTAAGTACAATACTCGAATGTTCACGCAGATTTTGCAAGGCCATCATTGAGGTATTCGGGGCTGAGTACGAGCGCTCACCCACACCGGAGGACTTGGTCCGATTACTCAGAGAGGGATACAACCGAGGGTTCCTCGACATGATTTTGGAGTCCTGATTGCATGCATTGGGAGTGGAAGAATTGCCCAACCGCATCGCAAGGAGCCAATGGTCGGGGAGATCACCACAGGGTAAGTACCATTATGCTTGAAGCTATAGCGTCCCGTGATCTATGGATTTGGCATGCTTTTTTCGAGATGGTCGGGTCGAACAACGACATCAACGTTCTCAACAACAACCATTTGTTTTACGATGCTTTCTTGGGACATGAGCTTGATGTGGAGTACGAGAGCGTTGGTTATTTTATAAGGTTAATTTTTAATTTTTAGGAAAAGTTATGTTGTTGCTCACCGCTTGACATTGCCGCCTGATACTTTTCTTTTCAGTCACTCAACAATGTTCGGGTGATAAGAGTATTAGAAGAATTAATTAAGCGACAATTTTTATATACAAATTTTATTAATAGAAAAAATAGAAATTGACCGTTGCTATAAGTAACGGTCGATTTTTTTTTAAATCTATCATGTGGAAAAAAAACTTTCGGCTGTCAAACACTCGAAATCGACGGCACCATGTCGAGAAGCCAAACTCGACATCGATTATCGGGAAGACGGTCAAGCTCCAAACGTCGTGGAAGATGTAGGGTGGTAGTTGCTGTAATGCGAGGTCTGAAAACTCCTCATAAAAGAAAAAAGAGTTTAAGGCTCGACTCGCTTCGTAGGAGACACATTTCCCCAACTGAAGGAGGGTTTGCGAAAGGAGATGGAGGAGAGACTGTTCCAAGAAAGGGTTGCTTTACAA
The DNA here is from genome assembly GCA_963921825.1 of Erodium maritimum. Lineage (NCBI taxonomy): Eukaryota > Viridiplantae > Streptophyta > Magnoliopsida > Geraniales > Geraniaceae > Erodium > Erodium maritimum. Next base: position 47,194,692 of record OY997596.1, on the reverse strand, counting down.
TCATTTCAAGCAGCAACGATGCAAGAGATGTTCTCCAACCGATTAAGCAGCCAACAATCACCCCCTTTGTCCGTTGTAATGTCATCCCTAAACATTTGTATCCAACCTTTATCTTATTGTTTGTATAATTTGGCAGTTATTATCCTTATCCTTATTATATATTAAAGGATTGTGACACTGTATGCCACGCGTGGCTCTCACTGTTTCCACTCGCAGCCTGACGCTCTCACGTGTAGGTTTCTAAACTTCCGCCAAATTCGTGCACTCCTTCTCCTTCACGATTTCTCCGACCTCCTTCTCCAACATGCCACGCCCTCCTTCTCCGACCCCACGCCCTCCTTCTCCGACCATGTCAGCCTGACGCGCCTCACGCTCTCACGTGTAGGTTTCTAAACTTCCGCCAATTTTTTTTCCTCTTCCTTCCGCTGGTCGTCTCTTATAAGTTATACCAAAACCTCAATTTTTTTTTATTTGGTTCTGAATCTTAGATCGAAGAAAGGTAGGTGATTTCAGTTTTCAATTGAAGAAGTCGATTGTTGCGCAGAAAGAAGGAAAAATCGGGAAAGGCAGCTTTTTGGCAATCTAATCCACTTAGTAGGAGAAGACACTTGAAGCCAATCGTATGCTAAATCAATATGTGTTTCTCAATTTACTATGAATCTCTTAGTTTTTCATATGTCTTCACTGTTCTTTGTCAAGATGTTATACAGATTGAACTGAATTTCTAACTGTGTATATATATATATATATATGCAATAGAACCCAATAGTTTAGGGTCTAATCATAATTTTGTACTTTCAATTCATTGTATTAGTATGGAGCATTGGGTGTTTTTGTAGGTTTCGGGAAAGGCGACTTTTCGGCACTCTAATCCATTGAGTGGGAGAAGATACTAGAAGCCAACGGTATGCTAAATCAATTTGTGTTTCTCATTTTACTGTATAATTAAATTGTTCACTAATAATAACCCATGTATTTTACCACCACATCAAATGTAGGTAATCATTTCATGTCCTTGACTCACTTTAACTTGGAAGTGATTGTTTCAGTGTAAACATATTTTATGGATATAGCTCATTTTTTGATAGAGATTTTTGTTGGGTTTTGCAGTTTTAATCAGCCCTTCTTTTTCCACTCGCAGCCTGATGCGACTCACACACTCTCACGTGTAGGTTTCTAAACTTCAGCCATTTTTTTCCCTCTTCCTTCCGCTGACCATCTCTTATAAGTTATACCAAAACCTCAAAAAAAAAATTCTCTTTTCTTCACTGATGGTCTCTTACACCAAAACCTCAGTTTTTTTGTTTGAATTGTTTGTATATGTTTGTCCGGTGCAGTGTGAAATCGGTGGAACGGGAGCTGTGGCAGAGGGAGAAGAAGGGGTTGATTATCTCAAGGTGATCATGATTACTCCGGTTTTGTTTCCATTTCAAGTTTTTCTTTTCTGATGGATTGTCCCAGATATGATAATGGGTAATTATGTGTTGACGTGTTGTGCTCTACTTTGGTTTGTCATTCAGTTCGATTTGATAGACCTCACCACATTGTGGATTTTGTTGTGCGATTGGTCTGTTTTGTTGTGATATTTGTTATAGTATGAACAATTGAAGTTGTTGTAAGTACACATTACATAAAATGGTCTCTTTCCTGGATCAAGGATCAATAAGTAGTGCTACTGGGAGTACTTATATGAACATGCTCAAATGAAAATACATTATGACTATAAGAAAAATCTATTGAAATTTTAAAACTTATGATTCCTCTTTTTCACATGAAATTGATGTTGTTTATTTCATTGTTTTTAAAAACCATCAGTCTTTTTCTAGCCTCTTCACAGTGAACTCTAACATGCATTATCAATTTACAATACTTCCACAATTTAATTCATGTACTGTTTTTGTGGTTCTTTCTTAACCAACATTCACAATCTAATTCATGTGTCCTTTGCTTTATTTTATAATACAAGATAAGAGGTGGTAGTGAATATTACATTTTTACTGCACATGTATAGTGAAAACTAATACAGGTTTCTATTCTGTTATTAATGCTTAATTAAGTCCAGAAGAATGCTAGGAGAGTATAAATTGATTTGTAATTTTCATGACTAACTAATAAGTTGATATTAGGTAAATTCGTTGGAACGAGAATAATCTGAACTTGATTTAAATTTTAAATCTTGAGTTGCTAATAGGGGTCAAATATATAAAACAGGCTTGGTAATCTTAATCCTTTTATATAAACCTTGAGGACCGTTTGATTTGTTTTGCCCTTTGTGATTGGAGTATTTTATTTGTCTTATTTCTGTCTACCAAGAATATTGCTGAATTTACACATTGATGACCATCATGGATTTGTTTGCACATTAGTTATAATTATTAGTGATTGGAAAAAAATGGTAGGTGACTTGAGATCATTTTGTGTTAGGTTGTCTTTTGAGAAGGAGAAATAGCATACCACCTCTCATCATGTCCAGGTACTTCTCATGACTCATCTTTATCTCCTAAACCATGATAATCTTATGCCGAAATAGTTTATCATCAAACCTTTGTATTAATTTAGTTTTTCAATTTGAATTCGTTTACCTGGCTTCAACTAGATCTTGAATTAAAATGTTTCGGTGAGAATTTACAGTGGCTTAGTTTTTTGTAGGTACCTGAAGAAGTGGATGCTTCAGGGCTTGACACCCTTTTTTGCATTCTTCATGCAACACGATTAGTATGTTTCTTCTTCCAATAGTGTACTTTAGATGTTTGTGCTGATTGGGAGTGATTTTTTTTTTCTATCGTAACTTCAGTGAACAAAAAAATAGATGATCCAATCTTAATTGCATGGGCGTTAGATGTTGGTGTTGACCCTAATGATGATATCCCGCTGCACTTGTGTGAGTATTGTGTTGCTTGTGAAATAATTAGGTGTAATATGAATGATTATGTTTAAGGGATGTATGAGAAATCTGGCCATGAACTTTGACAAAATTTAACTTAGTAGAACCATCCCAGTTGAAGCCTTATTCAAGGTAATTATAATGTAATATTTATTTTTTCATGTTATTCATTTAGTAATTAATCATGTTATTAACTTCTTATTCTCTTGAAAACAAGAAACACTAAATTACATTTCTTACATTACATTTGACATTACTGATATTGATATCAGAATCTAGGGGTTTGATTTGCTTAATGATCCTACTTTCAACGGTGTTTACAATATTGGTAGTTTGTGGCTTTATGACTATTGTGTTACGACTTTCTAGCATACGTTACAACACGAAAGCTACATCCATCTGTTTTGGTGTTTGGTTGGCTTTGTGGCCTATCTCTTTGAGAAGATAAACAAAACCAAAGTGTTATTTTTTAGAGCAGCTGTCCCTACAAGAGAATGTGTTGACCTATAGCTAACCATATAAATGAGGTAGACTAGATGTATTTGTGGAGCCTTGCATTGCAGAAGGGCCGTCAAGGACCTTGTCTATTTTTGGTTGGATTTTTACATTTTGGATTTCATTTCAGTGGGGATGAAGTGGAAAGTTGATGAATCATCCATCCTGCTAATGGGATTGTTACTGAAAGAGATATTACTCTCTAAAGATGTGTGTCGTGTAATGTCTTTGTTCTTGATTGTACCTACCACTGCATGAATCTTTTTAGAAAGCTAATCTTCTTTGGTAGCATACTGAGTTTCTCTGTTCATTGTGATGCAGCTTAAATGTATTCTAAGTCAATAAGTATGCAACTGAAAATGGCTTACCGATTCTTTAAAGTGTCTTGCTTCCAAAGACAAAGGGTTTCCATGTTTGCTTGAATGATTCAAGGGATAGTTTGGGTGCAGGTGTGTCAACCTTCTCTTTAATGTCTTATGTTCACATTAAGTACACATGTTTGTTCTAATGATACTGTTCTTCCTGTGATTGTAAAAAACCCTATTTTAGCAGTACCTAATCCATTCCATTTGTTACGGGTTTTTTCGATGTTAAAGTTTCCGCTGTGTTACTGGCTTCGTTGTTGAATCTGATTTCGTCCATTTTGTTTCATGCAGAACTATATTTTGTTTGATGAAGAACTACAAGGATTGGTCACTGAGACACATTGTGTAGTTGAAAATGGTGGACTCTGCGTAAGTGCAAATGGTGGATTTGTCTCCAGAAAACACACGTTTTCGATCATTTGTACTTCTTACAGTGATGGTACCTAAAAATATACCCAGTACATAGTTGTATGTGATTGTGGTTAAATCATGAAGTATGAATACTTTAAATATTGTGACCTCATATAGGACTCAATAGATAAATCAACATTATAAGTATGAACTTTAAATATTATGACCTCAAGTAGCTCTCAGTAGACAAGTCAGTATGTAGTATAATCGTCTCTATCCTATTTGTATGAATACTTTAAATATTGTAACCTCGAATAAGACTTACTAGATAAATAAGCGTCTGAGTGAAATTGTTTTTATCCAACTTAGTTAACTTATTTTCTTAATAGATAGAATGGTCGTCAAACGTAATTAATTCAAATTTTTAGTCGACGTTCAACATATTGTTGGAAGTCAAGCTCCGTATGGCTGACTATCGCAAAAAAGTATAATATTTCATACAATTGCTTTACTACATATCTTTTAGATATAATTATATGTATTTAGTGGTCTTGATGATTTGATAAGGTGTAATGTAGGTAGTTATTTATAAATAAAATTATGGAATATGGAACATCGGGTAGAGAAAGTGTAGAAGCTTTTCAAGCCAAGATAGCTAAAACTGGAGGAGAAATCAAAGAAATTTTAAATATGAGTAAAACGTTTATAAATATGGATTTACAAATCAAAGTTAAAACCCTTAAATCCGAGAACAATCTAAGATTTACTTCAACAATTGAATCTGGAACAAAACAAGAATAATCGTATCTGGAACAAAACGAGTACAAATCCAACAAGAACACTGGACACAACCCGAACCCTAAACTTACAGAGGATAGAGAACACAATCCACGACGTGCGTCTTTTATACACGAACTTCATTCACGTACACCACACTGACGCACATGTCACAATTATTGGGTAACCTATGTTGACTTCTATTACTCGAAAACATTATAAATAGGACAACGTTATACGCGGTACATTAACCTTCTCTAACGCCTCTCTATTCTAATTTTGGCTTCTAGCCACTCAGAAATTAGAATGGTCATGTCTTTATATGTAGCATGTATTTTTACGGACTAATTTCACCATATTAATGTCATTATTAAAATTACTTCCATTTAATTGTCACCAAAGATTGCTTCTTCTTTTTTGTTTATAAATATATTTGGATTATATTTTTATGTTAGTGCGATTTTCAATTAATTTTCGACAAATTCTTTTTAGAACCGGATATACTACAACTAGAACCGCGCGACAGCGCGGTGCAATCACCTAGTTATGGTAAAACATAATAATCGACTTTTTGTGGTTGAATATTATTACTTGTATGGATGCGTAGGGTACTTCATAATATGAATATTTAGGTGCAGGAGATTCAATTTTTTTAATCCATGATAAAGTTTGACCTATTGATATAATTCATTGGTTTAGAGATTTAGTCTCAAGACTTAAGTATCATCGTTAGAAGGGCGATCTTTTACATCAACAAATAACATTTGAGGACATGTGGTAAGCCATAAAATAGTAGAATTTGTAGAGGTAAACTTCACCAACGGATACCAACCGCCGTACAAGTAGTAAATGGATTGCATCCGTCAGACAGGTGGTAAACTTCAGCAGCGGATAGCTTCCATAGCTAAAGAAGTGACATTACCGACAAACATTTGGGTCCGTCGATTCAAAACTTGGGCCATGGAAGTTCATCGACGAAACTTAGACAGCGGATGCATCTGTCGTCCAACTTAGGCTCAGGACAGTTTTGTGGGGTTCTGATAACTGAAGGGTCGGTCTCCTTTTTATGATTTTATGAGTTACCATATTGAAGTAGGTAATTAAATTGTAGTTATTGTGAGCCATTTTCATTTTGTAGAGGCAAAGCATTTATGGGACAGTTTTAATTCCAATGTTAAAATAACCTGTCAGGTCATGGCATGGTAGGCTCAACCCTCTGCTTCACTGATCCCAAACTCCCCAATCCATCTACATACACAGAGGGCTAAGATCCTCGACATTTAAGAGATGGGTTCTCAGTTATGGGTCATGTGTATTTGGTTCTGTACCCTCAGCCTCATGTTTAAGGCTTCTCTGTCTGTTGAAAAAAGTGTTTTTGTAGATGGCAAAGCTGCCATTGGACGAACAGATACTGATTTTGTCTGTGCCACTTTGGATTGGTGGCCTCCTGAGAAATGTGACTATGGGACTTGCAGCTGGGCTCAAGCTTCTTTGCTTAATCTGGTATATTTGCTCTCTTTCATCTTTAATATATATCCTTCAAGACAGAGATTTGTCTCCATTTCAGTTGTTATATATAGATACAAATAAAACAGGACCATTCCTGTTTTTCTTTCTCACCTTTTTTACCATCTTCTCTGTGCAGGACTTGAACAACATCATCTTCTTAAATGCCATCAAAGGTTTGAACTTTGAAGCCTGTTTATACTCAACCCCTGAAAATTGATCATTTTTATGTTCAATAGTTAAATCTTTGGTTTCTTGAGGCATAATTCAACTAAGATGCATCTTTGAACAGCCTTCTCACCATTGAAGATTAGATTGGGAGGCACACTGCAAGACAAGCTCATCTACGACACACCAGATAATCGCCAACCTTGTACTCCATTCGTTAGGAACACCTCGGAGATGTTTGGTTTCAGTCAAGGTTGCTTGCCCATGAAGAGATGGGATCAACTCAATGGCTTCTTCAAAAGATCTGGGTAACCAACTGTTTCTCTTCTGTCTCTTTCTTATGGAAAAATTTGATGATCACCAGTTCACTAAAAATTTCAGGGCTATGATCATTTTCGGGTTAAATGGCAGATGGGTCTGCTGCCGGAGCCTGGAACCACACTAATTCTGAATCTTTCATTCGATATACTGTCAGAAAGAAGTATATGATCTCCGGTTGGGAGCTTGGTAAGTACTTGGCTGAAATATGGTTGACTTTGCTCAACTGCTGAGTTCTTATTAGCCTGTGATGATCTGCTTAGGAAATGAATTGAGTGGATCTGGGGTCGGAACAAGAATTGCAGCAGATCAGTATGCAGCAGATACATTAGCTCTGGGGACAATAGTGCAAAATGCTTACAACAACTTAAATTTCAAGCCTCTGGTTATATCACCTGGAGGATTTTTTGATGCAAATTGGTTCCAAGAACTTGTTGCCAAAACTGGCAACTCCTTGGATGTTGTCACCCACCACATCTACAATCTCGGCCCAGGTATGGATCTTCGAACCAGTCATTGACTCTACTTTTAGCTACATGATATTCAAATATTGGCTCGAATATTGTATAGGCGTTGACAATCACCTGATTCAAAAAATTCTGGATCCGACCTATCTTGACGGGGAGGCAGACACATTCAGGAGCCTCCAGAGCATCCTCAAGAACTCATCAACTAATGTATCCGCATGGGTTGGTGAGGCCGGAGGGGCTTACAACAGCGGTCATAACCTGGTTACCAATGCATTTGTCTTTAGTCTCTGGTAAATTTGAATCTCAACTATAAAACTAGAGTATCCAGTTGTCTGTTGATCCTGGATGAAACAAACAGGTATTTGGATCAGCTGGGGATGTCAGCATCATATGATACAAAGACTTATTGCCGGCAAACGCTAATAGGTGGAAACTATGGCCTTCTCAACACCAACACCTACATGCCAAATCCAGACTACTACAGGTTATTCAAAAAGTCTGAGTTTTGAACTATTTTATCACCTCGAAAGAACTATTATTTGCTTGATGATCCGTTCTTGTCTATGCAGCGCTCTGCTGTGGCACAGACTGATGGGAAGAGAAGTTATGTCAACAAGCATTAATGGGATGAACAAGTTACGCACTTACGCACATTGTGCAAAGCAACCATTTGTAAGTTATATGTAGATAATCAGAAAACTTCTTTTTGTGTGATCTGATCACAAGATCATATTCTTTGTGTTACAGAAAGGGTTCACATTGCTACTGATCAACCTAGACAACAGCACCACAGTTGAGGCAAAAATTGTGTATAACAGTACATGGACACTGGTGCATAATAAACATAAACACAAGAACAAACACAGAAAGGGTTCTCATAAGAAGCGTGATAATATTGAGCTACTTCCAAGAGAGGAGTACCACCTAACAGCCAAGGATGGGAATATACAAAGTCAAATCATATTGCTCAATGGGAATGAACTAATTGTAAATCCAACTGGAGACATACCTTCTTTGAAGCCTGTATACATTAATTCAGCAGCGCCTATAACGGTAGCTCCTTTTTCTATTGTATTCGCCCGTATACGTGATGTACTTCTTCCTGCTTGCAGATAGATACATGTAGCATATCTAAAATTGGTTCCAGCTGCTGAAATAAGACATTAGATACAATTGCATTGCCTCAATTTTCCTACCCTTTTGGTTCCTTCAATTTTCAAATAATTTCCAGATTTACAGCCAGCCTATAGCCACAAGTGCTCTCCAAGACAGGCCACATGACATCTTAATCTGAAATTCCATCTCCTTCAAAGAACTAACAATTATTAGGCCTTAAATCAAATAATACTACGGTAAGCATGAATTAATTAACACAAAGAACAGCTACTCTTTATATCATTCCTGTCCTTGGTGGAGCTATACAAAACTTCCAGAGAGGCTCCTTGAGTTTAAAAAAAAATAAAGATTTGAGTTCCAGAGCTTTCCCCTACACTTATTTTCCAATTTCCTATCAAAACCAGTTGGTTTTCTCGCTAGTTAAACAATTTGCAGACCAACACTCATTAAAGTATGCAAGGCAAAACCGGTGATGAATTTTAAACCTGACCGGTACCTGGCAACAATATTAAATTGTACAATGTAGACCTTATTCGGCATGGCCTGCCTTCCTTAATGACGGACAACTTCCTGGTTATTACCATCAATGTTACTGGTCTTGCCATGGAACTCGTCTATGTCGTAATATTCTACATCTTTTCTCCCGACAACAAAAAGGTCCAACATCGATCTTACAATAACTAGTTAACTACTCATAAAAGAGATACTTCATTTCATAATCAGTTAACACCTTCTTTGTTATCTTTTTGGTGTACTTTTAGAAGATCACGTTCATCTTTCTCATTAAAGGTATTTTTTCTGTGCTCATGGTTTTCCTAACACTTACCATCTCTGGCACAACCTAACTGGTTGGCATAGTATTTATCACTTCCAACATAATAACGGATGCTTGGGCTTTGACTGTCATAGTGCATATATCAGCCATCAATGTCCATTACTCATGCAGTATAAGGGCACGTTTCTTTATTTGTCACTATATACATATAGTCATATTGCAGTTAGTTCTTGGAGTTTTTCCTAACTTTCTCCGTCATCTCTAACGGAATATATTAGTTTGTGTAATTACCATAAGTCAGGAGTGCGTTTCTGATCGACAAATAAGTCAGCAGCAAGTTCTTGAGATGTACAAGTCGAGGATAGTTAGTACCCGGAGTTTTTCCTGTCCATTACTCATGCAGTATAAGGGCACGTTTCTTTGTTTCTTTATTTGTTACTATATACATCTTTAGGTACTGGCAACGTAAGGTGATCTAGACAAAGAGCATAAAGTACATGCCGTTTTCTTTGTCCCTCGCTAGCTTGGGCAATAGAATAATTTGGGCCATTTATGCACTATAGAAATTCGATTCCTTCGTACTAGTAATGGACACTAAATATCTTTTAATTTATAAATATCTCATGACTAGTATCATTTCTGTCCATGATTTACAGTATTGTCCTGAAATAATTCTACTTTGCTCATGTTGGTAGGTGTCAAATGATCTGGAACAAAAGCTGTGATTGTGAAGGTCTTGCTTTATTTTATCTACTAAAGAACTACAAGTTGGGACGAGGGTGGCGAGGCTGAAAATGCCTAGCCACCTAAGAAGGTACAGTTGGCCGACGCTGTATAGACTGAATGTTCAAAGTTACTCATTCTTGCTGAGTAGTAGATCAGATCAGTGTTTCATGCTTTGGTTTCTTAAGTGAGGCCTTTGGGTTTTTCATGGTTCTTAAGTGTGTGATGTGTACATATGGGGCATAAGCATCCTTATGGGTTATTATAAAACTTATACATTCACTCACCAGAAATAAGAGATTTTGTCGCGTGTTTTACGAGTCTACAACAGCTGGTCAATGACTATTGAAATAATTACCTGCAAGGACACATCCTAAAACGCATTATATATAAGCCATTGAGCATGCAATGTAGTCAGGATACTTACTACCCACACTGGAAACTGGTTTATATATATATAATAACTTACTCTGTATTGCGTTAACGAGCTATTTAAAAGGAATGAGAAAAGGGAACAAGTTCAGCCGCAGTCTCTCAAACCTCCACATGTAATCACAAAGAAAACCAACTTGTAGAGCAAAAGGTAGCCAATCTTAACTGTAAGAAGGATGATTATTAAGTATACATGAAATGGCAATCTTAGAGTAGTGACAGGACAAGTTCATTACCAAATTGAGCAAGATATGGAAATACAACATCCACCGAAGGCAAGACGTAAATACATATATCGGAACAGCCACAGTCCACAGATGTAAAATGGAACTGAAGAAACAGGCAAGGGAGAAAGAAAAAGACTTTACATCATTTATGTAGCACAGCTCGTGAATGTATATCCCACCATCATTTCAATCTCTTCACAAATGCTAAACACCTTTCCAATCTTCATCATAAATACAGGTCGGTTTCTCTAACCTTGAGACATATGTAAATCTGATAACCTCAAGGCCCTCGATATTTGCGGAAGCAAAGACAACGCTGCTGCTGGTCCACAGCCTTTTAACATGGAAACTACCTCATCCATCTCCGGTCGCTTGTCAGGAGTGGCATCCCAGCATTACATTCGCTAGAGAGCTCGGGCAACATCTTGGTATCTCTGGTCTCAGATTCTGTAAACTCAAAATGATTCTAATTCATTTTATCAGATTTACCACCTTAGTAGAGCGTTTGAATAAACCCTTAGTCATTATAGCAGAGCATGATGGGAATACCTGGCGAACCACTGCTGAAGTCACTTATGAGAAACTAAGGTCTGGATATGGCATATCACAGCAATATATCTCCCACAAACAGATACCAAAACTGTACACATCGCACTTCCTGTTGTATGGGTTGCCATTAAGAACCTGGATCCCATCGTTACAAAAGTCAGTTATCATTTGTGGGTAAAAAAAATGTTTTTTCAGCTGAGTTGACAAGGTCCTAATAAGCAAATATATAAATATACATATAGAACTGGGGTGGGTCCATAACCCACAGGTCCTTGGTTGATCCTAGGTTAGAGTTGAGTGAGTTTTTTTGCTTTGCCCACTCATTAATACATGGTTTAGCAAATGGGCAAGGCATCATTGTTCGTAATTTCCATTTTTTACTCATTGTTACTGTTCATCGACACAGTTAATCCAATTCTGCTACTACTCATTGGCTGATGGTTGGTTACCTCCATCCAGTTTTTCTGATTCTCTTCTTTCCAGTTTATTTTTAGGGTTTTGGTGATTCTAAAAATCACATGTTCTTGCGCGTCCATAAAATCAGCATGTTTTGCTCCCACGCGATGTAATTGCTCGAAGCCGAATTGTTTGTCCGTAAAATCAAGGTATGAGCCAATGGCTCCAAATCTTCTTAGGCTTTTAAAAGCCATTGTTAGGTATCGTCTCATTTGTCACCTCCATTCTATATTAATTTTTAAACCCCATAAACAGACGTGCAATCCTGCTATATTACACGTGTAGATGTCCAGTCCTACATGTGAGGGGAGTGTTAGAAAAGAAAAATCTTAGTTCTTCGACAACTACAACACAGTGGCGACGCAACAACATGAAGTTGAAATTTGAAATTTATTCTTCGTCCACGTAAAAGACTCGTTATCCGACTTGCACGTGAGAAGGAGTGTTAGAGTTCAGTTTATTTTCAGCTACAAGGATTTCGTATTGCTAGTTTAGGTTGGTTTTCTATCTTGCTTAATATTAGTAATTCGTATTTAGTTTATTTTCAATTACAAGGATTTCGTATTGCTAGTTTAGGTTGGTTTTCTATCTTGCTCAATATTAGTATTTCCTATTTACTATAGATTTAATCCCTATATAAAGAGATGCTCACATTGTATTGAGAGAAAAACAAGTCATTAATAATAATTAGGTGGGTGCACCGCGCGTTGCGCGGTGCTTGGTGTGAGAACTCGTCGTAATTAAATATAAAAACAATCGTAAATTTGAAGTACAACATGAACAACGTTTGGCATCGACAAGTGGAATGTAGAATTGAACAGATTATGTAACTTGGGAGTTGAGAGTACCTATTTATTTGTGAACATTTAAATATTTAGTTTTCCTTTTTTTGTCTCAATGCAGATAACCACCTAAACCAAAAACGTCATTGCTACCTCTATGAGTTCGATATTTGAATAATAAAAGAACAGCAAAATCACACAAACGCTTGGATGAATAATAAATTTCATTGAGAACCACAAATACATATTGTCCATTCTTTATTAAGCAAAATTGTAAGACCTAACGTGACAAATATATGAATATTTTAGTTGGAAACATGGTTGTGTCTTAACAAATAATGCAAGATTAAACAAATTCATTTACCTCTATATGAACCAAGAATCAACTGAGTTTTTTTTAATATCCATGATACACAATGTCAAAGAATGTGAGCAACGACATATCAACTCTTTTTATATGCTTGAATGGATTTCACTACAACGATAGTGGTTACATGGGTATAACATTCCCGACATCTTTATCAACAAACTTTGGGACAAGGTATGAGAAGATAGCGTAGTAAAATTAGACATACATGTTATTCTTTGCTCCACAAACGTAATGATCAACAACATGACAGTTACAGTTTCAGAATATATAAAATGGTATGAATAACAAATGGATCCATCAATATCGCCATCCTCATAGTGCAACTCGTCCATTGAAATCACTTCTAACATACTTAATAAAACTTTTATAACATGTACACAAGTTCATTCGTATAAAGTGTTACGTTGAAAACACGACCACCGATTAACAAATATAACACAATGTTTTTTTTGGTAACTCACCAATGCCAACATTAGCTCACGACACAAATTATTCTCTTTCTAACTCACCCATCTAAGGGGTATTCGTGTCTTTTGACACCACATCAATCAACACATCCTTTGATTACTTACCTACATTGTTTCTTCTCCTTTCCATTCTTATTGGCATCCGTAAACCGTCGATAGAAAAGAACCGAGCATCTGACATAGATGAAGATGCATCCGAACATTGTTTTAATAATCTCAAACAGTCATAAAAATATGTTGGTCCATCACCAATAAACTTGTTGTATTCAAACATTGTTATAATACCCAGGTTGTTCTACAAAATATTAAGCAGAGGGTTTAAAATTAACTCTAGATCAGTAATTGATATCGATGGTAGCATATAATTTAAGATTTTACTCGCTTAAGTATTTAATAATTACAATCACATCGCTTTGAAATGGTTACATGAAAGACAAAATTAAATATTTATTACTGGTAACAGTGACATTTTTATAATGATTCATTATTGGTATAACTATTACATTTCAATGAAACACACATAATCTGATTGCTATAGTGGTTCAGTGTTCTGAATACTAAAATAATAAAAATTACATGCGAAATTTCCTACTTTAACATATGTCTTCCCTGTTTCATCCACCGTGCACATTCTAAAATATATGTTGCTCATAGACCATAAGCAACATGTATATTCAAATCAATCTATAGCCTATTCATTGATCCCAAAAGCAATCATTCACTTGATAAATTTGATATAAAGCTTTACTTGGGGGACATCTTTGAACGATCGTTCACTCATAAAAATGAAAGTCAAGAACTAATATCATAAATGACTAAAACATTACATGAAAAAATCTTGCTTCCGAGAGGTTAAACATCAAAAACCAAAACAAATGCAAAAAAGAAAGTCTTAAAAATAAAATAGGAGGATGGTCCAACTTATACTAAGGCGGCTCTTTCAATTTCTTGTGCAAAAGATACATAGTATGATTGTCATAGTATGATTGTCACACACTTTGGTTTCACTACTACATAATTTGACTTGACCAAAGGATTAAATTACATCCCTTGGTAAGGTTTTGACATTTTACCAACGGATGTTGTATCCGTTGGTAATGACTTGTCCAATGGATATGGCATAAATTTGGAATATGCCATAGGCGCGATTCAAGGGAAAAAAAGCAATTTTCTCAGCCGGCTTTACTCCATTAATTCAAATATCTTGTTCACTTAGCAAATATATAAATGGAGAAAGAAAAGTGAGCAGGAAAGTAAAAAAAACATTCAAAAACCCGTTTTCTATCAATCTTGACTGAAAAAACAACAAACCATTTTATAGTCTCTTAATATTATATATACCAAATGGAACACAATAAGGAACCTGTGTAAATTTAAGTTCTTGCCTCCTACTTTAGTTTGGAATTTGCAGTAGCACATATGGAACATGAGCAGGATCCATAAAGTTCTTAATCAAGACTATACCAGAGAGTGTTGAATTGATGATATAAAATGATCTTTTAAGCTTCCATATCTTTGCATACCCATATGGAATTCCTCTATCTGTCTTTGGCTCAGTGTATGAATGATCATCCAACTTCATTAAAATATCTTTGTATTATATATAGATCACTGTTTGGCCAAAACCAAACAATGTTGTTCTCCACAGTTCTTGGATGTGCAGTTACATCATTTTTTTTTATTAGCAAAGCAAATTTAAATTAAAACCTCTTTTGAGGAGAAAGAGGAGTTACAAGAATTCAAGAACACACAAAACAACCCAAAAAGAAACAAATCAACCCTCAAGAACACAAAAGACCCTAAAAAACAAAGCTTACAGCTCAAGCAAAGAAAGGGATAGAAGCACAACACCACCATCACGAAGAACAACAACCTTCGAGCCAAAACTGAAAACTTGAAGGCCTAGAATAAGCACCGAAAAACGCAGCATAACACAGAGGACACCACTGAAGAGAAGAACGGCCAACAAAGAAGAGAAGAAGCAACCCCAAGCAGACCAGAAACACCAAGAGTCAAACCGAACAACACACTGAGGAGAACTAACAAGAAAAACCAACTGCAAATCAAAGATACACCAGCAAAACCACCACAGCAACAACAATAGACTACAAAATATTTCATCCAACCAGAACCAGCAGAGAGCAACACAAGACTTCCCACAAAGACGAAATAATTAGCCTTATAACGAGGGGATATTGGTGGATTTAAGTCCCACTAATTGATCAGCATCAGGATCTCTGTCAAGATCTAAGAATTCATCATCAGAGCCTCCATCCAATTCAACATAGTGATTTTTGAAGTCTTCCAAAGATTCGAGTTGTTGAATAATAATGTGATCTGGAACTTTGGCCTTTAAGCCAATCGTTTTACCAAAATCCCATGCTTTCTTGGCTAAAGAATTCTCCTGTAAGGAATTTAAAGAATTACCTAAAACTGATGCTGTCAAAGGAGTAGTAGGCACAAGATCTTTGAATTTTGATCTGGTGATATAATTGTGAGGAGTTTTGACAATGCTTCCCTTTTTGAGTGTCTTTTTCTTGATTTTGTCTTTTGGATTTGCCTTTCCTGATGAGAAACCTAACAAATCTGCCACCTCTGAGACTTGAGCTTGTATGAATTCCTGGTCAAGGAATGGGTCTTCTTCTTGTAATGTAGGTATAGGAGCAGCTGTAGTATTTTCACTGGTGATGAAATCCAACCCTTCTATAGCCTCACCCACCATTAAAAGCTCATCTGATAATGTCTTTTGTTGGGTATTTGATGAAGTAGGGTCTTTTGTAGAGATTGAACTGGGAATAGATTTTTCAAGGCCAAGAACTTGAGTAGGAGAAACTGATTCAAAAGAATCCAGCACTACCAATTTAGCCACACTGTCATTATCAGAAGGATTGGCTGTAGTGGTTGGAATGATCTTGTTGGCTGTCTGAATTAATTCTTTCTGGTGAAGAATATTCTGCCTTGTAGTAATAACTAATTATGGGGAATTCTTCTCTATTAAAGCATTTTCACCTATCATAACAGAGTCTGAACCCAAATGAGAAGACTTGTTAGCTATAAAAGCAATCTCAGACATCTCCAGGCCTTGTAAACTTGTTTCCTGCAAGGCTTCCTCATGATCATCATCAGAGAGTATAGTGCCCAATTCATCAGAAAATGAATCTGATGAGCCATTGTTATAAAACGATAGGCAATAAAACGAAATCGAGATCAAAATCAAAAACGGAGAACACAACGATATAACGTGGAAAACCCCTCCAAACAACGAAGAGGAAAAAACCACGGGCGCCAACCAGCAAAACTTCACTATAGGGAGAATGTTTACACAACGCCGGGGATTTACACTGATTCAACTTATCCCTCATGGCAGCTTACAGGTGGTATTTATAGGAGTGGTGTAGAGATAGTTCATACAAAATAGAGAATTAAAAATCTCTACACAATTAAGACCCAGTTTGGGAAACAGGACATAAATTCCCTAAATTGATTACGTGCTAATCAAGCCAAGACAATTCCCTAAATTAGTTGCTTGGCAACCAAGCCACAAAATAGTTTGAATTTGGATCAACTTTCAACAAACTCCACCTTGAGACAAATTCCTCCTTGTAGCATGAAACGGTAGACATCTCCCTGAACGAACAAAGAAAAAATACTTTCGGCGCCAAACAGCCACTAGGGCTAAATAGTTATACCAACTAAGCTTGAGCAAAGCTCAAACTTAGCAACAGGAACTGGCTTCATCATATCACCAGGACTATCATAATCATGCTCCACCTGTTCAACACAACTCAAAGCATAATGAGAAACGTTACATTGTTCAATTAAACGAGGGCGAGGACCTTTGTTTCTCCTCGGTCTATCAGCAGCAATAGAGTTATTTCTTTGCTGCAAAACACGTCAACGTCATCATTTTCATTATTTTCATCAACCTCATTTACTTTGTCGTCCAGGTGCTCCACCTGCACGCTTATCCCATGTTGCTCATCATCGGAAAATTTAGTAACATCAAGAACATCAGAGGCATCCACAGAGGAACTATCATTGAACATGACAGCCTCATTAAAAACAACATTCCGGCTCAACAAAATTCTCTTAGTTTCAGGATTCCATAACTTATACGCCTTTACTCCTGAGTCATAACCAAGAAACACACACTTGACAGCTCTAGGCTCTAGCTTTCCATTATCAACATGTGCATAAGCAGTGCAACCAAAAACTCTCAATAATGAATAATCAGCAGGTGAACCAGACCATACCTCAATAGGAGTTTTCTTATCAAGTGGAATGCTTGGAGACCTGTTTATTAAGTAGCAGGCGGTGGAGGCTGCTTCAGCCCAAAAACGTCTGCTCATACGAGCATTAGAAAGCATGCACCGAGCCTTAGAGATGATGGTTCGGTTCATGCGCTCAGCCACACCATTCTGTTGAGGCATGGACGGGATGGTGTGGTGCCTTACAATGCCTTCGTTGCTACAATAGTTGTCAAAATCATTTAAACAAAACTCCATTCCATTGTCAGTACGAAACACTTTTACCTTCTTCTTGGTTTACTTCTCCACCATAACTCTCCACTTCTTAAAAGCATTAAACACATCAGATTTATGTTTTAGAAAATAAGGCCACACTTTTCTAGAGTAATCATCAATAATAGTAAGCATGTAATTTGCACCACCAAGAGAAGTTTTACGGGAAGGACCCCAAACATCAACATGCACATAATCTAATATCCCTTTAGTGGTATGAACGGAAGCATTGAATTTAACTCTCTTGTGCTTACCAAAAATGCAGTGCTCGCAAAACTCCAACTTACTCATGTTGAAACCATCAAGTAAGTCTCTCTTGATCAACTCTGCCATGCCTTGTTCACTCATATGTCCAAGGCGTTTGTGCCACAAATTAGTTTTACTAGGTTCGTCAGAAATAACAGCAGCAGTAGCAGAACCATTTAAAGTGCTACCTCTAAGAACATATAATCTTACAGAATTCATATCACCTATCATGTGAACGAGAGAACCTTTTGATACCTTTAGAATTTTCTGTGAGCCGGAGTACTTGTACCCTTCATCGTCAAGAGTGCTGAGAGAGATGAGGTTTCTCGCCATGGTTGGTACGTGTCTCACATCTGTCAATGTGCGTATCATGTCGTCATGCATCTTGAACTTAACGGAGCCTATGCCCACAATCTCACGTGGGTTGTCATCTCCCATACGCACCACATCTCCACTCTGCAAAGACTTATAAGAACTGAACCAGTCTTTGTTACAACAGATATGAAATGAACAGGCAGTATCAAGAATCCATTCATCATAAGCAGAAACACAACCAGCAAACACAACTAGGCAATCACTATCAGAATTATCGTTGGAAACAACGGAGGCCTTACCATCACCATCAGAATTGTTTTTCGGTTTGCACGTACCGTTCCTTTTCTCCTTATTCTGAAGCTTATAACAATCTTCAATGGTGTGATTTGTTTTCTTACAATACTTGCAGAACTTGTCGCCTCCTTTGGACTTAGAACGGCCTCTCCCGTTCTTGCTCTTATAGTTGTTGTTCCTCTGCTCGGTCCTCCCACGTACCTACAGAGCTTCTCCCTTGGAGGATGATGATCCTTCTCCTTGTACCATAAGTTTCATCTTTTCCCTCTGTTGAAGGGCCTCATATACTTCCGCAAGAGTTAGTTCATCGCGGCTCAATAATATGGTATCTCGGAAATTTGCAAAAGAACTAGGCAATGAACATAAGAGTAGTAGACCTAGATCTTCATCATCATACTTTACCTCCATGGATTGCAAATCAGAAACGATCTCCTTAAAGACCGCTAGGTGATCGAGTAGAGAACCACCATCTTGCAGCTTGAGCGTGAACAACTTCATCTTCACGTGCAACTTGCTGGTAAGATCTTTGGACATGCAGATCGACTCCAGCTTGAGCCAAAGTGCTGCTGCAGTTTTCTCCAGCAATACTTCCTGCAGAATATTATTTGATAGATGAAGATGAATTAGAGATACTGCCTTACGATCCTTGCGCTTCTCCTCATCGGTCCACGTCTTCGGATCCTTCTTGTTGAATCCATCCAACGCATCATCAAGGTCAGGATGCGCTAGAACGGCCCGTATCTTTACTTGCCACAGAGAAAATCGTGCGGTGTAGTTCAACAACGGTAGATCGAATTTCAATGATGCCATATCGTCAGAAAAAAAAAACCTAGATTGAGTAACCAGGCTCTGATACCACTTGTTATAAAACGATAGGCAATAAAAAGAAATAGCGATCAAAACCAAAAACGGAGAACACAACGATATAACGTGGAAAACTCCTCCAAACAACGGAGAGGAAAAAACCACGGGCGCCAACCAGCAAAATTTCACTATAGGGAGAATGTTTACACAACGCCGGGGATTTACACTGATTCAACTTATCCCTCATGGCAGCTTACAGGTGATATTTATAAGAGTGGTGTAGAGATAGTTCATACAAAATAGGGAAATAAAAATCTCTACACAATTAAGACCTAGTTTGGGAAACAGGGCATAAATTCCCTAAATTGATTACTTGCTAATCAAGCCAAGACAATTCCCTAAATTAGTTGCTTGACAACAAAGCCACAAAATAGCTTGAATTTGGATCAACTTTCGACACATCCTCTTCATCAGAATGTATGGATGATCCTAAAGAGGAATTAGAAGAGGAAGAGGGAGGAAAAGGTGGGACTGTGATGGAGTCAATTGTTGATATCCAGACTTTGTAAGAATCATTTCCCACGGTGGTAAGAACCTCCTCAGAGATAGAGTTTAATGTATGAGAGTGGACTAAAACATAAACTATGTCCACATAAGTCCCCATTTTGGATATCGGATGAGTGAAAACAATGGATCCAAAATCGATTACAGCTGCTTGAAATGTTTCTTCACACCAGCCATGAAAAAGAACTCCATGTATAGCAAACCAGATGAATTTCCCACCTTTGAAGCACAAATTTTCAAAACCAGGTATAAATGTTAACCAGTTTTGCAGCCATAATCCTTCATCTCTCATCAATTGTTTGTCAAAATCTTCTTCAGGACAATAAACAAGAACAACTTTATTTCCAAGGGCTTTTAAATGCACCTCACAAACCCCTTGAAGAGAGATCTCTTTCATAATAGCATCCACACTAAGATTGAGATGGGAGATTGCTAAGTGTGCATTTTGCAAGATTTTAGCATGCTTAGATACCACTGAACCTTTATGCAGAAAGTCATCATAAGACAAAGAAAGTGCCTCTGTAACTGAGAAGCTCTGCCTTGTAATTCTTCTATCCCAAGCTTCTGTTATAAAGAGCTTGAAATTCCCCACCATTATCCCATTGTAGGAGAAGATTGCCTGATCTCTATCTCATAGGAGTTGAAGTAGAGAAAACCATACCACTTTCCTTTTGAATTTGGCCTTTGAGCCACCAACGCTTTTTTGAAACCAAGAGCCTTCCCAAAAATATTTTCCAGCCACAAAGTAGTGACCTTGGGAGGGATATTGTATACAAACGCAGCAAAATTTCTATTCTGAGAAGTAATCTTTGCTTTTGAAGCTTGCCCTTGCATTACTTGTCCCCAATTTCTCTTTCTTTGATCAGAATGAGGCTTGATATTTTCAAAACCGGGTGGAGGAAACCCATAGATGAGGAGTCCTCTGCTGAACTTTGTTGGTGCTGCCTATTAAGATCAGAAACCACCAATGATTTAAGTTTACCAGTAGTTTCCTTTCTGAAAATTACCTGAGAATCTGCCTCTTGAAGATCATTACTGCTCACCCTTCTCGCTTCAACTTCATCTTCCCTGATGGATGTAAATCCTAGTGCTCTTTTTACTGTAGGCTGCGATTTTCTTTGAGTTTTGGGACCCCAATCATTTTTAAAAGAAAAATCTTGAGGATGAAACTTTTGGTGCTGCAACTGATTTGCAGAAACCACCAGAGACCTTAGACGCTTCCTTTCACCACCCTTTTTCTTTCTGACAAGAAGTTGATCCCTTTCAAAGAGATAAGGATCATTGAATACCCCCCGGATATCATCCCTCAGCTGTGATGAAGTTTGAGAGGATGCCTCAGTGCCTGCATCTTGTCCTCTTTGTATAATATCCTCTGTGACCTCCATGGAGCTCTCTCTACCAGTAGACATATATGAACTAACCTGAAGCTAAATGGGAGATGGCCCTGATACCAGAACAACCACACCCAAAAAACAGACGGAGCCGGCACAAGAGAAACGTAGACAGCAAAGCCGAAAGTTAATAGGAATCAATGGAAAACGAGTACCTGTTGCTGTGGACGGCGCAAAGCAGGCGTTCCTCTTCCACCGAGACCCACGACTGAACCGACGCCCTCATTCCGAGCCACCCAAAATCGCTTCGACGGTGAGGAATGTATCGGGCAGAAGAAGCCATAGAACCCGAATCAGCAGCATCACGCGAAAATACACAGCAAATAAGAACAGAAGATGAACCGGGAATCACAGATGAGGTCTCAGATAAACCGGAAAATCATCCAGAGATCGTCGACGGAAAACCCTAGAAACGGAAAAAGGGGGCGCGTGCGGCGCGTTGTCTTGTTTGTTGATGAAACTGTTGTCACGGATCTTAATTCCCTATATCAGTTACATCATTACTGTAGTCCAAATATGTAGTTGATTGAAAAAAAAAACACAAAACAATTAATATTAAAAAAATCACTTAAGTATTTCTGAGTAGGCTGACTTTTCACATTATTACACCTACCGAAAAATATTTTTAAACTGCACCATAGCTATATTTTATTTGTACGTTACTCGGCACCATTAATTTTTCATCAGAAAAGCGTAAAAATTTCATAATACCCTCACTGACTGTAATAACCACTTCTGGTCAACGTCAGTCAAACCTGCGAAAAACAGGAAAATTTAAAATTTTTAAGACAGACACTTAACTTAACTTAAATTGACCCCGAGGGTCATACCGGACTTAAGTTGACCCCGTTATCGACTAAAATGAGTTACGGGGGACTCAGGACAACTTTCTGGTCAATTTGGGAAAGATTAATTTTTCGTTGGAAAAGTCACCCGAGCGACGTTTTGGTCCATTCGAGGACCGTTTTGGACCCGAAAAGCTTAGCCGTCGTCGTAGCGGTCTTAGTTGGGCCGTTTCCTTGAAGCCCGTCCAGTTTAAAATTTTCTTGGGAAAAGTGCCCGTTCGGGGCCCGAAACGTCCGTTTTTCGCGAATCTGATTGGAAAATATCAACTAGATATTTTCCAAAAGGTTTGGGACCCACCTTGACACTTGTCAATTATATGGTGGTGAAATTTTTGGAGGGAAAAGGTGTGGTTGGGAAGTGTTGGCCGACCATATTGGTTAAAGGGGGGGGGGAGTTGGGTTTTGTGTTAGTTATTTTAAATTAGAAAAGAAGAAGAGAGAGTTTAGAGAGAGAATGAGAAGAAGAAGAAGAAGAAGAAGGAAGAGAGGGAAGTTAGGGTTTGGAGGAAAATCAAACCTTTGGATCGTCTTGAAGCAAAGAGCAATCCCGTTCCCCTCGTTCTCCTCTACGGTAATACCCGAACCGTTTCTCGTTCCAATTATTTTCAAGAGCTAGGGTTTGGTTATAAAATTTGGTTTAAGGTTGTGTAGAGATTAGAGAGGTGTTGGAGACGTTTTAGAGGTGTTTGGGAGAGAAATTTCACGTTTTCCGGTGACCGGAGGCTCGGGAGGAGCTCCAACCACCGTGGGTGGTGGCCGGCCGGCCATGTGGTGGCTGGCCGGAGGTGGCAGCAGCCACCACATGGTGGCCGAGCCCCTCCCTCAAACCCTAGGGCACGGCCAAGCCCTTTGGGTGGGGCCCACGTGCTCGGTTGTTCGTGTTTTAATTACTCGGGTAGTTTAAAACGTTCCCCGGACCATTTATCCTTAATCGAATCGAAATTTGGAATTAAATTGGAGAAGTTGTAATTAACGGGTTTTGGAAACTTTAAACGATAATTAATTGACTTAGAAGTCGGAATTCGATTCCGTCAAGTGCGTTGGGTTCCTTGAAATATTCTAAGACCGTGGAAACGAAAACGGGGGCTTTTGGAGCCCCGGAAGGCAATTAACCAAAACCGGGCAGATTCGCCATGTCGGGCGAATCTGGCCCTTACGGGTCCTTTTTCGGCAATATCGAGTAATGGGGAAGTTTGGGAGTGATCGGCATTGTCGGGGTTACGTTTGGGCGTTAAGTATGTTAATTTTCGGTTTATTCGTACTAGTTTAAAAGTACTTTGAATTTGTGTTCTGTTAGATCGTGCTACGGACCGAGGCAAAGGGAAGCTCGGCGAGTGACTGGGTGTACTTCGGGTGTTGTTGGAGCGCTTTTGGGATTATATACGAGGCAGGGAAAAGTAGCCGGATCTCGGCCCTGATTAGGGAAAGTTAATAGTAGAATTGCATGTGACACCGGGGTGTCGTGGGTTGAGTAGAATTATTTAAATATTAGAAAAGCATGATACGGGATTGTAGCGTTTAAGAGAAAAGCATGTGACACTTAGTAGTGTCGTAGGAACAGAGAACTTAGCGATAATTGAATTACTGGAGGCATATGACCATGCCCGGAGGTTGTTTGTGAAACTAGTGATCTTAGATATGTTGGAGGCATCGAGTATGCCGGAGGTTGTTGTGCGTTATTTATTGTTGAGTTTGGGTGGCCTTGAGAGCCCGTGTTATTTATTGTTAAGTTTGGGTGGCCTTGAGTGCCCGTGTATTAAAGTGGTGTCTTGGGTGGCCTTGAGTGCCCGTGTCTTACTGTTGATGTTTTGGGGTGGCCGTGAGCGCCGTGGGGTTGTTGAACCCGAGTCTTGACCGTTGGTGTGTCTTGAGTGGCAGTGAGTGCCGTGGGGTTGTTGAACCCGAGTCTTGGCCGTTGGTGTGTCTTGAGTGGCAGTGAGTGCCCGTGGGGTTGTGGAACCCGAGTCTTGACTGTTGAGGTGTCTTGAGTGGCCTTGAGTGCCTGTGTGATTGAACTTGCCTGTGATTGTGATTGTGGTTACCTGGGGTGGTGAGTTCTAAAGGTCGCTAGCCTGATCCGACTTAGTGTCGATGAATTGCGAGTTCTAAAGGTCGACAGCCTGATCCGACTTAGTGTCGATGAATTGCGAGTTCTAAAGGTCGACAGCCTGATCCGACTTCGTGTCGATGAATTGCGAGTTTGAAAGGTCGACAGCCTGATCCGACTTCGTGTCGAGGAATTGCGATAGGTCGAACCCTGACCTGATTGAGATTGGTTACTGAGCAGCTGGTGTGCGATCCTTTGTGATCTTGTTTGCCGTTGTGTAGTCGTTGTGTCGTGTCCTTGAGGAGGTCGTCGATAGTTGTGTCGGATCTACTTTGTGTTATCAAGTGTTGAGTCTGTTGAGGAAAGTAATGGGTTGTGGGTCAGTTGGTTGTTTGAGTTGGGGACTGTAGTCCCGGTGTTGGTTTTGGTTTTAGTGTTACTGGCTTTATCTACTAATTATGCCATAGTCAGTCTGTTATCCGTGGAGGTGAGCGAACGCTCACCCCTAGCTGCTTTTCCTACAGGTACTGATCACCGGACGGACTAGGTTAGCTCTTGAAGTTCATGGAGCTTGGAGCGGAGTCTGGTCTTTACTTTTGTTGAGTCTAGTGACGGATATTGTACCTTGTCCTTTTGTTGGAACGTTTTTGTATTGTAAATACTATTATTTTGAGAAGTAAATGGAAATGTCAAAGCTTTTATTCAAAACAGGTTTTAAGTGTTTCATGTTTTAAAGGTTCGCGTCCCGAGTTCGTTTCGCTGAAATTGGGGCGTGACACTGACAATAAAATTTTCAAACCACACGTAGACTTTTTCCATGTGCGGTTTCTCTAGGAAGCATAATTGCATCGACACTTTCAAGTACATTAATGGCAATGTCAGAGACTTCGGCCCTTGTTGGTGTAGGATGATGCTTTCTAGTATGTTAGTTGCTACAATAACTGGATTATGCATACTTCGGCATCTTCTAATAATTAACTTTTGTTTGAAAAATTAAAAAAAAACATGTTTTCGTTGATGTTAAAAGTCATGAAAATACAACAGAATCACATACAACAATCACTTTTAGTGGAAAAGAGCATTACATTCATTAAATTTAGACTTTTTGACATAGGATAGTATACTTCTATATGTAATGTTTCCTTCACAAACACTAAGTGCAAGTCATGGCAGATCACTTAGATTCACACATCATACAGTTTTTTAAGTTATGCAGAAAATCATATAGCCTCTAATTACCTGTAGTAAAGGGACTTCCTCAATTGAAAGTTCTGTGCCAAGGTCTCACCGATCAACCATAGCCTAATATATATGAAAATGAAAACAAAAGGTCATGAAGAGGAATGATGATGTAGGATAAATTCAAAATTGACACGGAATAGATATTAAGTGAATAACTAACTGAGCAATTGGTCATGCCATCTACTCACTCTTAAGAGCTCCAAAATTAGTAATAGCCCTTCATTCAAAACTCTGCCCCTTAAAATCAACTTGTCATGCCAACTACAAAACCAATCAAATAGTGTCACCTGAAACCACACCCAAATCACACCCACAAACACAAAATTATTCAATGCAACACCTACCATCAAAAGAAATTAACCTGTGTTTATGTTACAATTCTCTTACGCAACAGAAACCCAAGGAATGTCAAGAACTATTGTCAGTACCATCCAACACTCGATATGTCAATTTATCTCTGCAAACATCTATTTTCATGTCAATATAGGTTATAATAACAGAAAACCTCATAGAAACCCCTGAAATACAAACAAAATATTGAAAGGAACCTCAAACTATAATTATGCATCTCTAAGGAACTTATTGTGAATATAATTGGTTCCAAACATCTTGCGGAAGTAATATATAATCACAACCTTCCAATAGTATATCGTGAAGTTCAGTGGACTCTTCTGATGCTACATCATATATTAAATCAGAATTATCAATACCAACAGGTGTCTTTAAAATGGTGGAACCAAGTGAATCACAATGCTCTGACAGAAATATATTAAAAGAAAATATTATTCATTTCCAGACAATAGCATGTATTCAGGATTGTGAACTGAGTCCAGCACCACAAAATAGCAATGTCAAGCAATCTAGACACCCCAAAATAAGGGAAAATAATATGGAAACTAATGAATACTTTTGGAAAACTTACCGCAATACCATTATAAACATAAAACTTTGAAGGTCATATCTTTAAGCGCTTAATACCATTTCAGAAACCAAACCAAAATGGGAAAGAGAGACACTCCTTCAGCCTAAAATCATTAGGTCACAAACCTGTTCTGTGTTGAGCTCGGCTTCATCCATTTTCATCATATTCTTTGAAGAACAAACACAAAACCAGAAACTTATCAAAAGGGAACAACGGATCAGAAAAATCAGATAAAAACCCAATACAAATTCACATAAAAAATGGATGACAAAATAAGTACCAATCAGTGAACCCACAATGAAAATTAAAACTTTCATTACACAGAAAGCTATGAACATTGTAAGCATTATGAGGTAGAAAAATAGACAGAAACGCCATCTAAATACGCTCAGTATGTTGATTCTTACCCAACCCCACAACATCAATCCTCAACACCAAGCATCCCCGTCATGGAAGATCTATTTGCGCGCTCCACCAAACCCAAACAATCTGGTTAGGTCGATATATAGGGGATTGATAAACCGACTAAACAATACAACCAGTGAAACGGAAAATAATAAACCTACAATTACTGCCATTGAAGAAGATCATAATCACACACAATAACAATTAGGGTGTAAGACTATAACCGCCCCAATTCGGGAAGAAACAATATGAAACAGACGATAATAATGAGATGAGTGATGGATGGTGAAGTTAAAGCAGAACCTGCCATTAATTCACTAAAGAAGAGAGGAAACGGACGCACTCGTGTTGAAAGCGCGAAGAGGAACAAAACACGAAGGAGAGAAGTTGAAGCGAGCAACTCTGTAGGATAAGAGAGAAAGGGTCGACCAACGTGAGGTAAAGTATGCCACGTAGGATCCACGTCATACTTGACAAAACGTTTTTTTATAGGTATTTATGATTTAGAAGTTTAACAAGATAAAACCACCTCTTAGAATACAAACTAACAAATACTAACCTTTGGATAGTCAAGATGGAAGACTCCGATACAAAAATTTACAGTAGTAACGGTAAATATGCAGGAACCTGAATTTATTTTACAATAAAAAAAACCTACAAATCATGGGCCGTTGGATCCATTGATTCAAAAGCCCAGATGAGTTCTTAATTTGTATTCTAAGTGGGGGTTTTACTCGAGTGTGTACCTATAAATATATGGGGAAAGGCCGTATCCGAACTATGGTTCACCTTTGTTTCCATCGTCCACACTGCGACTGACCTTTGTTCCCCATTCCAACCTGCGAACTATTCGCGATTCCCATTAACTATCAAGAATTGTCTATTTTCACAGCTCCGTTCATTTTGGGCGCACATGTGAGTCACGTGCCTTCCAATAATTTCGAAAATGGCCAGAATGCCCTCTTATGTTTTATGTTGGTTTAAAACATGAAGTAGCCATCTGATACGCGAACAGAGAAGAAGAAGAACGAGAGAGGGAGAGTCGACTTTGAAGAAGGTGAAGGGAGAAGAAGCTGAAGGAGAGAAGCAAGTTGTGGATTGAAGAATCTGAGAAGAAGGTTAGTTCAAACTGAAAGTGGTTGTTTAAATTTCTGAAGAACAATTTCTGCAAATGCTAGGGTTTCTTCTATTGCAAAACCGTGTTGTTTAATTTTCTGAAGAACCGATTGGGCAAAGGGTAGGGTTATTTCTGTTAAAAAAACCTTGTTCTGTAAATGGTTCTTCGAATCTGAACAGAATGGGTGTTGGAATTTAGGGTTAGGTATTTAATAGTTGTTGAAAATACGGTTAGTTGAAATTGAAAAATAAAAATCGATGTTTTAGTACAACCATGGTTGTAAAAGGCGGCCCAGGCGCCCGCCTAGGCGGCGCCTAGGCGCCAAAACAAAGGTTGACGCCATGATTTGGTGTGGTGGGGCGTGGAAAGTCGGGGATCCGACTTTTGGGTAGCTAGGCGGGTGGGGCGGGCGCCTGGGCAGTGGGGCGGGCGCCTGAACCGGTCCACGTAGCGTACGTCGTTCTGGGTCAGGCATGGGCGTTGCTAGGCCTTTGATTTATTCTGTTCGAACACCACAGTTTGTTCGAAGTTCACAGGTAAACAAAGCAGTTATGGTGTTCAGATGAAATATGAAAGAATGAATTGGAGAAGATGAACGTTTGGAAAGAGAAATTTTATTGGGAAATGGAAAAAGAACTAAGAAAGTTGTGCTGATGTGAGAATTTATTACACGATAATAATATAATTATAATTATATTAAAATATTACGTAAAAGGTAAAAGACATTGGAAAGTGTTACTTAATCACAGCAGGCTAACCAGGCTTTGCTTTGTATATATAAATAAATAATATAATGTTCATGATTATGTTTTCAAAATTACACATGTTTGAAAAGTAAAAATAGTAATTTATTGGTTAAATTTGAACGGTAACATGATAATGTGCGGTACATAAAAGAATAAATTATAAAAAATATGAAAGATATATAGAATAGGAGTGTGTCATACTATATATCTATATATATATGGATTGGGGGGTAAGAATTGAACTTATGAAAATGTAAAACCTGTTAATTTGATGTTAGATAATGTATTAAAATATAATATATATATAATTAAAAATAATTAAAGTAATGAAATCCGCCTAGGCCCCGACTAGTCCCCGCCTAACGCCTAGGACCCCTCGCCGCCCGACTAGCGCCTAGCGCCGTTTACAACCATGAGTACAACAGTTAAGATTGTATGAAATGGGGTTGACAATGTATGGAAAAAAGGGTTTTAATCATGCAAAATGATGGTTTTTGAATCTGACAAGTTGTAGAAATTGGGGTTCACAGAGAAAAAGGAATTTTTCTGCTATGTTATGTTTGGGGTTGTAGAAATTATCTTTGTGGTGGTAGAAAAATTGTTTGCATTTGACAATGTAGTGTTATTGAATAGAATGTGCTGAATGGTATGTTTTGGAAGCAAAAGAACCATGATGTGTATTGGAAAAGTATCACATTGAGTCTGAAGTTTATGCATGTTGTTTGTATAAGGGTGATAGGATGGTGAAGCCAAGAGTTGTTAATTGTTATTGTGGTGTGAGAGCTCCAATGCGTACGTCGTTGTCAAAACAAAATCTAGGTAGAAGGTTTCTTGGATGTGGAAAATTCAGTGTAAGTAAATGACATTTGTGTTTATATTCTGAGTTCATATGAAGTTTATGCAATTAATGTTCGACTTTTTGACAGGCATGCCATAAGTGCAAATTTTTCCAGTGGGTGGATGATGATGTATGTCCTCGAGGGAGAGAATTGGTTCCTGGATTAGTTCACAAGATTAGAACATTGGAACAAAAGAACATGGAGCTTGAGAAGAAAACAACATTGGCTTTTGGTTGGAAAACTTTGTGCTTCATCATTTGTGGTTACTTGGTAGTGTATAAGTTGTTATGTAGTAATTGCAAAAAATTATTGTTGTGGATGGATTGGATTAAGTATGTTGAACTATGTATGATAAAGTTGTAATGTTGATGTATGAGTAAACTTTTTAATGTGCAATGTGTTGGACAAATAAGGTTACTGCAAAATATTGAAATGCATTCCAAAAGATAGTTCATGGAAACAGAAACCAACAAAGAAGACATTAAAATATGCATGAAAAGGAAATTCTGTATTGAAGTTCGTCCTCTTCGTGTTCTATCTCCCTCCCCTTCTTCACTACACGATAGACTCTCTTCTTAGTAACGCCAACCAATAATTTGGACAAAATCTTATTCTTCAAGGTTCCTATACACACTTTCTTATGCTTTTGGATGTAGTTAAAGAACCTGCATAGGAAACAAGATATATCAGCTTTTACTAAACAATATAATAATGTGCACTAATTGGAAAACAGAATTTATAGTACTAAAATATTGACGATTGTAAGATAATTTAAGTCAATAATATGTATTTGCAACAGAACAATGAATCCATCTATATTATTACGATAATAAAACAAAGATTTACTTAATTCAACCACTGAAAATGTTTCAGCTGCTTCATATTCAAATGATTTGAACACACCATATCAGTATACATATAATGGCATACACAAATATAAGAACCATAATTAATCATATTCTTATTTAGGATGAAAAAATTAATTTTATTTCTCTCCAATTTGTACTAATCCACTGAGATTTTCCAATCCATGTTTTAATTTTCTAATTACTACCCAATTTAATTGAAGCTTTAGATAGGTTTATAAACAACTACTGTATCTTGGTGATTTTTGTGGCAGAGAGGTTCAAACATGGAGAAGCCTACAAACCCTCACACCTGTATTGAGCTATCTCACGCCATTAAAAATTTCACTTACTCAAAGGGAACTAATCTATACAAAATCTGTTCATTTCACACATTCACAAGTCCATATACCATATATCAATCTAACATAAACCCTAACCTCACTAAATCAGAAACCCTAGACCACAAATCCCAAATCGAACTTCATAGAACTCAACCCAAACCCTAAACCAGAATATATCAATCTAATCTAAACCCTAAACTCAGTAAATCAGAAACCCTAACCTCACTAAATCAGAAATTAGTTGTAGAGTATTTACCTTAAGCTCGAGGAGCTTCTCCTTGCTCGTGGGTTTGTCGAAAACAGCCTTCTTCTTCTTCGTATTCGTTGGCTTCGTCATCGTTGGCACACACCTCTTCGGTTCGTCTTCTTCAGAGAGTGAGAAAGAAAAGTGAGTCTGAGAGTTGGAGAGTTAGAGCGAGAAGTGGGTTTGAGAGTGTTTTTGTTCAGTCTGAGGATTAAAAACAAATGTGGGGGCAATTAAGTCTTTTCCAAAGCCAAATTAACGGAGCTGTGAAAATAGAAAGTTTTTGATAGTTAATGGGAATCGCGAATAGTTCGCAGGTTAAAATGGGGAACAAAGGTCAGTCGCAGTGTGGACGATGGAAACAAAGGTGAACCATAGTTCGGATACGGCCTTTCCCCTAAATATATAGGCCTACAATCAAGTGTAAACCAACCTTACAATGTAAACTTTAAATCCATAGGAGTCATTAGATCAAGTATAAGATTTTAAAAAAATGATGGCGTAGAGGCAGAACTTTGAATATTTTTTTTATTAACCCCCTAAAAAAACACGGTCGTTGGATCCACTTGATCTAATAGCCCAAATGAGTTTATGATTTCTACTTTAATAATGTAGTCTATTTACCTCAGGAGCCATGTAACCCAACGTTCAAAGTCTAACAAGTTTACAAGAGACAAACAAAATATGCTGAAAATAATAGCGCCGGCCCTAGCCAAGGCGTGAGCACGGCCAAAGCACTGTTCCGGCGATGTTTCACCGTTCCGCTTCGGTCAGAGTGCCTTTGGTTTTGTGAAGACGGGGTCTTCGGTTATCCCGTCGACTGCGTGAGTATTTCCTTGCACGGGAGGTAGAGGTTCGGCGGCAGGGAACATCGAGTCTCCGGTTTCGTGATCTCCTGCGTGTGGGGATAGCACGGAGTCTTTTTTCGTGACGGTGGACGGTTGGGTGACTTCATCGTCTGGAGGTTTCGGTTGTCAGGAGTAGGCGGCTGGGGATCTCAGCCTGGTAGCTTCGATCATCGGGAGTGCACGGCGACGAAGGGGTAAGTCTTCTGTTTCTGTCCACATTATCCGTTTCAGTGATTAGGACTAGCCTGTGTGTGCTTTTGGTGTTTGTTCTGGGGTTTGGCTGGTGCTCCGACGTAGGGGTTTGGGTACACGTTTTTCTTATATTTCAGTCAGAAGATTGAGGTGGGATTAGGGGCGTGCTGGTGTGGTTTGTCACTGGTAGTGTGTGGGGGGCAGAACAATGAGATTCCTCCCATGGAACTGTCGGGGGCTGGGGAAGTTAGCTACGGTGGAATACTTGAAAGGGGCGATTAGGCGTCGGAAACCGCAGGTGGTCTTTCTCAGTGAGACGCTAGCTCGGAAGGGTGACGTGGATATCCTGAAATTAAAGACGGGCTTCGCGGGGGGGGGGGGGGGTGCGAAACTCCGGCAGTAGGCCAGAAAGGGGGTATTCTCCTGCTCTGGGTGACTGGGGTGGCTGTGACGAAGATTGACTGTCAGAAGAGATTCATTGATGTGGAGGTCAGAGGTCTGGAGGGAGAGGAGTTTCGCTTTACTGGAATTTATGGTGAGGTGAATCGGGACCTTCGTTGACAGACTTGGGAGATGATTCGCTCGTTGGGGACACAGCGGGGAATGCCAAAGAGGTGGTTGCTGATGGGTGACTTTAATGGAATTCTGAAGCAGCGGGAGAAAAGGGGAGGAAACCGTTATCCGACCGGTCTCATCCAGGGATTTAGGGAGTCAATGAGGGAGATCCAGGTGGAGGACGTACCGCTGCAAGGGTATGGCTTCACCTGGCATAGTGGGAGCGAACCAGAGACGCGTATGGCGGTGCAGCTTGATCAGGCTCTTATTTCGCGGGAGCTGCGGGATGCTTGGCCGGACGGACACCTGGTCAACCTTGGTATCTCAACATCGGACCACCTGCCTATCTTAATGGATTCGGAGCGACGGGTAGAGCCGGTGGGGTTGAGACAATTTCGGTTTGAGAATATGTGGACGGAGGATCCGGAGTGTGGACAGCTGGTCCAAGCTTGGTGGGGATCTCCGGGTGATCGGGACATTGGCACGAAGACTAAGGAGACGGGCGAAGCGTTAGAAGTCTGGGGTAAGGAGGTGTATAACGCGCTAGCCAAGAAGATTTTCCGGTATGAGAAGGATATCCTGTGGTTAAATGGGAGACTGGATAGAACGAGTATTCGTAGGAGGAGAGCGCTGTAGAAGCTCTATGTGGCAGCACTGGAAAAGAAGGGGGATTTCTGGAGGCAAAGAGCCAAGCAACATTGGCTTACGGAAAGTGACCAGAACACTAAGTTCTTTCACGCGTCGGCGTCTCAACGGAAGAATATAAACAGGGTGACGGAACTGAAAGACGCTGATGGGAATGTTCTCTCATGAGATACGGGTCTGGGCGAGCATATTCTGGATTTCTACAAGTCCTTGTCCAAGAAGACGCGGGGCGGTGGGATTAATGGCCTTCGATTTCGGCAACAGGTAACAGAAGCTCAGAATCAGGCCTTGATGAGGGAAGTGTCTTCGGAGGAAGTTCGGGAGGCCACGTTTTCGATGGGGCCAAACAAATCGCCTGGTCCAGATGGTTTGAACCCTTTCTTCTATCAGAAATACTGGGATACGGTGGGCGAGGATGTCACCCGTTGGGCTCGGAGGGTCTTTGCGGGGGAGGACATAGCGACAGGTCTGAATAAAACGACCCTGGTTCTGATACCGAAGGTGGAGTGCCCGATGTCACTAAAGGATTTGTGGCCTATTGCTCTCTGCAATGTGATATTTAAGATCGTATAAAAGGTGGCGGCAAATCGGCTCAAGGGCCTGCTGGATGGGCTAATATCGGCTACGCAAGGTGCGTTTGTCCCGGGTCGGTCAATAAAAGATAACATCATCTTATCTTATGAGACTTTGCACTACTTGAAGAATAAGAAACTGGGCAAGGAAGGGTGGGTGGCCCTGAAACTTGATATGAGTAAAGCCTACGATCGTGTAGAATGGGGCTTTATGTGGGATATGATGAGGGGTTTTGGTCTCAGTGAGGAGTGGATCAATCTGGTACGTCGATGTACGTATTCGGTCACATATAATATAGTGGCGGGAGGACAGCAAGCGGGGTTTGTGCAACCAGAGAGGGGGATTCGACAGGGTGACCCGCTGTCCCCGTACTTATTTCTATTTTGCATGGAAGGTTTTTCGAGACTTTTACAAGGGGCGGAGGGGGCAGGAGAGATTCATGGAGTCCGTATAACCCCTAGGGCACCGCCCCTATCCCACTTGTTCTTTGCCGATGATTGTTACGTGTACTGCAAGGCGACCCCGCTGGAGATGGGGCGAGTGCAGGGGTACCTGCGGATGTTTGAAGAAGCGTCAGGGTAGATAGTTAATCAGCAGAAGTCGTCGCTATTCTTTAGTGCCAATACATCTCCCTCCGGGCGTGAGGATGGGATAAGGATACTGGGTATACCGGAACTCATTCACCCTTCCCCCTACCTGGGTATCCCAAATATGATGGGACGTAGTAGGAAGCAGGGATTGCAATATATCCTCACGCGGGTAGTACGTCGAATTCAGAGATGGGACGGTAAACTTCTAAATGGGGCAGGAAAGGAGGTCCTAGTAAAGTCAGTGCTACAGGCGATCCCCACCTACACGATGAGTGTTATGAGATTGTCGAAAGGGTTGCTGGAGAAGATGAATGTGGCATTGGCCCGGTTCTGGTGGAAGTCGGGAGGGGAGGGGGGTAAAGGGGTCATTTGGTAATCGTGGACGACCATGTCCCGCCCGAAGGATGAGGGAGGTCTGGGGTTTAAGAATATGTTCGACTTCAATACGGCCTTGTTGGGTAAACAACTGTGGAGGCTACTCCAAGATGAAACTAGTCTAGTTGCTCGAGTGTTGAAAGCACGATACTATCCGGAGACGTCGGTATTAGAGGCGGTTCGGAAACCGAATCAAAGTTTCGTATGGAAAAGTCTACTCTCGGCTCAGGATATGATTAAGGAAGGGGCGAGAAGATCTATTGGGCCAGGGACGACCACGTTCATTGGTGCCCACCCGTGGTTGGTAGGGGTGGAACCAAGAGTGCAGTCCACAAGGACGGATCTCGCTATCCGACCGGTGTTAGATATTATGCTTCCAAATGACAGGAGGTGGGACGTCGATAAAATTCGTCATATGTTTGAGGAGGACGTCCAACAGGCGATTCTGGCGGTACTAATCAGTAAATTTGCGGTGAAAGCGGTGAAAGCGACCTATGGAATGTGCCAACAAGATCAGGCAGTTTTTCAACCACAGACGGACATCTGGACGAGAATCTGGCACTTAGAAGTATTGCCTAAAATTCTCCCATTTCTGTGGAGGACGTGCTTAGGATGTCTACAAGTGGCGGTGAATCTCAGACGAAGACATATAGATATGGCAGCAGTATGTCCGGTATGTACAAGGGCTGAGGAAACAGAACTTCACCTGCTAGTGGAGTGTCCTATGGCAGCGGAATGTTGGACCAAGTCGGGATTAAATATCCCACATGATGTCCAATCAATCTCGGAATGGGTGCAGAAGACATTAAGTAGTAACCCTCCGGCCCGTGGAGGATTGATAGGTTGCATCCTGTGGGAGGTATGGAAGGCTAGAAACAAGGTGGTGTGGGAACAGAAGACCCAGACGGCGGCAGCGATTTTCCAAACAGCTTTTCATCTACAAGCTGGATGGTTGGAGGCTATGAAACGAAAGAAACAAAACCTTACCCAGCCTGTTCGAGGCCGAACCTCTGGTGCTGAAGTTTGGGAGCCCCCGCCCCAGGGAACCTGGGCAGTAAACACAGATGGAGCTTTATTCGCGGCGGCGAACCTAATGGGGACGGGATGGATTGGTATGGATGATCAGGGCCGAATCACGGGGGCCAGGTCGACCTCCATCCATGGCCCTCAAAACCCGACCCTGGTGGAGGCGTATGCAATCAGGGACGCGCTGACTTGGCTCAAGCAACACCCTCGACAGAGGGCACTTGTGAGAAGCGACTGCAAGATCATAGTGGATATGATCAGAAAAGAAGGAAGTCTTCTCTCTCCTTTAGGGACAATTATCACTGATTGTATCTCCCTTTTATCTCAACTCGAGTACGTGCAACTCGTCTTTGTAAAACGGACAGCGAACAAAGCAGCTCACTGGCTTGCCAGGGCGGCTTGTTCTTCACCTGTCTGGAATTGGTCTGGGGGTCATATCCCTGAACCACTTCAAAGCATCCTCATTGCCGACATTTAAATAAAAACATTACATTGCTCTCAAAAAAAATGTAACCCAACGTTCCAGTCTCTCCAGTCATATCATTAGGATTTGAAGCCTCAACACGAGCCACCCCAAAATCAGCAATTTTTACTGTACGTGTCTTGTCTAATAGCATGTTCTCCGTCTTTACATCTCTGTGAACAATCTTTTGTGCATGGAGGTAACTCAACCTACAGAATAAATATTACCTTATGAGTCCTATGGAAACAAAAATCATCTCCCAGTGTTATTAAACACAGATATGAATGTCTCATACCCTCTAGCAAGATCGAGTGCGAGTTTTTTTTTTTTGATCAGCAAATTTTTGGTTTTTTGTATTAAAAGCCTGATTTTTCGATTTGAAAAACCAAGAAAGGGGCTAGCCCTCAAATTACAAACAAAAGGCCCAAGGCCCAACAAAAAATCTAGCCATTAAGGCTACCTTGAACAACAAGTTACAAATTCAAATTTAAATTTAAATTTAGGGAAATTTTCATTTTACCATCTTGTCAAACATTTAACTTCTGTATGATACCCTGGCATAAATTTTTATCAGTTTCATACCCTAACCAAACTTTTAATTTCACTTTCATACCCAGCCGGGTAAAATGTCCAAAATACCCCTAACTATAACTCAAATTTTCATCTCATGCCATTGCCTCAGAATTTGAAAAGAAGTGAAATGACAATAATACCCTTCATTGTTTAGGGTGTTAAACTGAAATTTTCAATAATTTTAAAACAAAATCAGTTTTTTTTATAAATTCAATTTTTATTTTCAAAAAATCAGATTTTAATTTTAAAAATACATAAAATCATTTTTTTTTTATAAAAATCATTTTTATATTAAAAACAGTTTTATTTTAAAAAAAATTAATTTTATTTATCTTAAAAAAAATCTGGAACAACTTCGTCTTCTCCGGCGTCCACTCCGGCCACCCCCTCCTCTGCCGACGTTGTCCCCGGCCACCCCCACCTCCTCCTCCGGCGTCGTCCCTCTTCCCTCATCCCTCAAACCACGCTGGCGTGGTTCAGATCTGAACTGGTTTGAACCAGTTCAAATCGCGATTGTACACATGTACAGTGTCATTCAAAACAAAAGAAAGAGATGGACATGGATTATTGTCATTGAATCTGCATACCTTAATCGGCCAAACCCTTGTCCTAATTAGCCACTTAACCTCGGAATTCACACCCTCTGAGTCTGACACAACCACACTTTACCCTTTTTCTGCTTAGCAAAAAACGAGATTTGAACTGGTTCAAACCAGTTCAGATCTGAATCAGTTCAGATCTGAACCACGCCGGCGTGGTTTGAGGGAGGAGGGAAGAGGGATGACGCCGGAGGAGGAGGGAGGGGTGGCCGGGGACGACGCCGGTAGAGGAGGGGGTGGCCGGAGTGGACGCCGGAGAAGACGAAGCTGTTCCAGATTTTTTTTTAAATATAAATAAAATTAATTTTTTTTTAAAAAATAAAATTGTCTTTAATAAAAAAAAATGATTTTTATAAAAAAAATGATTTTATGTATTTTAAAAATTAAAATATGATTTTTTGAAAATAAAAATTGAATTTATAAAAAAAACTGATTTTGTTTTAAAATTATTGAAATTTTCAGTTTAACACCCTAAACAATGAAGGGTATTATTGTCATTTCACTTCTTTTCAAATTCTGAGGCAATGGCATGAGATGAAAATTTGAGTAATAGTTAGGGGTATTTTGGACATTTTATCCGGCTGGGTATGAAAGTGAAATTAAAAGTATGGTTAAGGTATGAAACTGATACAAATTTATGCCAGGGTATCAAACTGAAGTTCAATGTTTGACAGGGTGGTAAAATGAAATTTTCCCTTAAATTTAAACTAAGCTTGCACTTGAAGAAACGTTTTGCCTTGTTGACAACCCACAAAACAGCCCTTCAAGGGATGTCAACAATCCACACCAGCACCTGCATTACTCCCAACAGAATTCCCACCTCCAAATCTAAAGCACAGAAGCCCTAAGATAACCCAAAAAAAGGGGGGAAAGAGAAGCAAGAGCATTGTAACTCTCAAGATGGAACCCCCTTGTTTACAAGTATGTCTAAAAAGACTGAAATCAGCTTCAATTAACAGTAGAGGAAGAAAGGGACACAGGAGGACAATAAAAAGGAACACAACCCTCCTGAAGTATTTTAAAATCAACCCATCAACCAAGACATTAAGAAAAACCAGCAGAAGGAAAGGTCAACTGCAACAGTAAAAACAAAAACACTCACCTAAGAGAAGTATTACCCACACACAGGATTGAACCTAGAAAGACAACCCACACACCAAAGGACACAGAAGGAAAAATCCCCAAGAAGTGAAAAAAAGTCCTCACCAAATGGCTCACAACAGTCCCCAGCCCTCCCAAAACCACGCACCCAAGCCCCAAACCCCCAGCAACAGAAGTCCAACTTGTCTCAAGATCTTAGCACCAATTTCTGAGAGGTATTGCACAGTTGAGGCTGATTAAGCCAATTCAAAAAAGAAAATGCTTGGCCTTCCTTAAACCTGGCCCGTAAAAGTTGATAGGCATCATTTTGAATCAGCTGAAGGATTTGCTCAGAATTGTCTAAAATTTCCTTGAAAATTAACTTGTTTCTGTTCAGCAATAACCTCCAAATCACAATAGATGTTAGCATTTTTCCAGTGATTTTTCCTTCTCTGAGAACCAAGGTAATTCCAGGCCTCAAACCACTCTTTGATACTATCTGGGACAGCAGTAACAATATTCCACCAATTTAACACTAAGTTCCATACCTCCCCAGCAAAAACACAATTCAAAAATAAGTGATCAATGTCTTCAGGTTGGTCTAGAC
Organism: Erodium maritimum; assembly: GCA_963921825.1. Classification (NCBI taxonomy): domain Eukaryota; kingdom Viridiplantae; phylum Streptophyta; class Magnoliopsida; order Geraniales; family Geraniaceae; genus Erodium; species Erodium maritimum. Next base: position 47,155,605 of record OY997596.1, on the reverse strand, counting down.
AAATAGGACACCAGATGTTTTCAGAAAAAATTCCTCTGGCTCCAAGAAAGCACTTAGTTGGTATTGCATTCATGCACACTAGCCATGAGAAAGCAGCAACCTTTGGGGGTAAAATAGGAGCCCAAAGAAGTTTTGGCCAACTTAAATTGGAATCAAGGGGCTTGTCTAATATAGCATACATCTTCTTAACTGAAAAGCCTTTATGGTCTGTCACCCAAGAGACTCCATCCTCTTCAGAATTGAGTGTGATCTGAGAGTTGATCAGTTGACAAAGAAGGTGGAACTGATCCCATTCCCAGCCTCTCAGATCCCTTCTAAAGTATAGTACCCAACCCCCATTAGACCAACACTCTGAGACCAAACTATTTTTTTGATTGCTGAGGTGATACATTCTCTGAAAACTCAGTTTGAGGGGAGTGTTTGCTATCCAAGTATCTTCCCAAAACAAGATTGATCGATCTTCCAGAATTGATCTTCCAGGTAAAGCCAGTAGCTCCAAAAGCATTAGCAAAATGAGGTACACTGAGTAAAGATTGAATATGTCTAAGCAAGCTCTGACCTTCATGTAACTGAAATTTGGATAAATCCCAAGAGTTTGGATCCCACCCAAACTTGGCACATAACAGTTGTTTCCATAGTGAGTCCTTCTCTAGAGCAAACCTCCTCCACCACTTAGCCAATAAAGCAAAATTCATCACATGTAGACTTTTGATTCCCAAACCCCCACACCTTTTAGGTCTGCAGACTGAATCCCAACAAACCTTGTGCAACCCTTTTCTTGTATCATCACCACTCCAGAGAAATCTTCTCTCCCACTTTTCCATTTCAAGGATCACTCCTTTAGGAGCCTTATAGATTGACATATAATAGAGAGGAAGAGCTCCCAAAGTTGAGTTTATCAGAGTGACTCCCCACCCCCCCAGTGACTTGGATTTAGCTTTCCAAAGGCTTAATTTCTGTTTGAATTTTTTGATTATAGGCTCCCAGGTTTTTTTCTTTCTTGGATTTGCTCCCAATTGAAATCCTAGATAATCAATAAGCAGAGTAGCTTGAGAGCACCCCAAAATTTGAGAAGCCTCATATAAGGTGATGGTAGCAGCATTTAACAAAAGTACCTGTGATTTGTGGAAATTGATCTTTAAACCAGTAGCCTTCTGTAGAACAATAAGGGTATGTTTTAGATTGATCAATTGTTGTCTCCCAGCTTTGATGTAAATTAAGGTGTCATCAGCAAACTGGAGATGGGAAATTTCAGGCCCTACACCATTGCATTTGATACCACTGAATAATCCTGTGTTTATCCCACATTTCATCAACTGATGGAGTGATTCTGCCACTAAAGCAAAGAGAAGGGGGGATAATGAGCATCCTTGTCTTAGGCCTCTAAAAAGAGGAAAATCACCAGAGGGTGAGCCATTAATCAGTATAGAAGACCAAGCTTTGATGCATTCAGAGATCCACTGTTGCCATTTATTGCCAAACCCCATAACCTTAAGTATATTCAATAGAGCTTTCCAATGAATGTGATCATGGGCTTTCTCAAAGTCTACCTTGAAGATGATGACCTCTTGTCCAGAAGATTTGATGGAGTGAATGAGTTCAGTGGCAATAAGAACCCCATCAAGGATTTGCCTTCCTGCAATAAAACCAGTTTGTTCATGACTAACCAGAGAGTTTATAACTGATTTGAGCCTGTTTGCTAGAACTTTAGAAAGTAACTTGTAAGTGCTGCTAATAAGACTGATAGGCATGTATTCTTCAAAACCAGAAGGTGCTGAGCATTTTGGAATAAGAGTGATGAAGGTGGAATTTAAACCTTTCCCAAGAGAGCCTCCCTCATAAAAGTGATCAAACAAGTTCAGTACATCTTGCTTAATTATTTCCCAGCCCACATGATAAAAAGCCAAAGTAAAACCATCAGGCCCTGGAGCTTTGTCCCCTCTACAAGCTTTAATAGCCTTGAGAATCTCAAGTTCAGAGAAGTTAATTTCTAAATCTCCAGCCTGCAAGAAACTGAGAGTTTGAAAGGGAAGGGAAGAGATATCAATGCTGATTTCTTCCACCACAGTAAATCTTTTTGAGAAGTGCAGAGTAGCCAACTCTTGGATATGAGAAGGAGTGGAATAAGTTCTCCCATCCTGAGAGATGGTAGCTATTTTTTTTCTTGCCTGGTTGAAGTTGGCCACCAAGTGAAAAAATCTAGAACATCTGTCACCCTCCTTGCTCCATTTATGCCTTGCCTTTTGGTACCACAATTTAGACTGTAGTTTTAGTTTCTGAATTAATTTTGCACTCAAAAAAGCCCTCAGAGAACATTCAGCATCAGACAGGGCTCTAGTCTCCAGTTGTAAATCAAGAGAGCCAATTTCCTCAAAGATAGTGTTAATGGCCAACTCCAAGTCCCCAAAAACTGTGATATTCCAGCTTCTCAAATAACCTTTCAGAGCTTTCAGCTTGTACCAAAGAATATAAGAAGGAGTGCATGTGATCTGAATTGCTTCCCAGTAAGCCCTTACATCAGGCAAGAATTTAGGATGAGTTATCCAAGCTTTGACAAATTTAAAAGGTCTAGGACCCCAATCAACCACTGGATTAGAGAGAGATATGGGTTTATGATCTGATATGCCCCTGCTATGACATTTCTGAGCAAGATTAGTAAAAGTAGAGAACAAATGAGGAGTGATCAAGAACCTATCAATTCTGGAAGCTCTAGATCTAGTGCCAAACCAAGTATACTTGCCCCCCTCTAGTTGAAGATCAACAAGACCCAAATTATTCAGCAAAGTATTAAAGTCTCTCAAGCTTGCAGAAGAGTGTGCTGAACCTGTTTTCTCCATAGGATCCAAAATGGCATTGAAATCTCCTCCCACTATCACTGCAGAAGAGGCCACTGAGAGTTTTTGTTCCAATTCTTGCCACAAGATTGCCCTATCAGTTGCAAAGCAAGGAGCATAAACATTTGCTATGGTGACTTCCATATCCGAATCTAGATGTTTTCCAGACCAATACACTACCCTTTCTTCACAAGTAGAAAGATTGCAATGCCACTCATCTTTATTCCACATAGTTATAATGCCTCCAGAGAGACCCAAAGCTGGAGTAAAAATAGCCTCCCACCTTAAATTAAAACCACAACTGGATAGGAAATAACTTGGAAGATCAATTAACTTAGTTTCTTGAATGAGGACCATTGAGGGATGTAGCTTGTCACACAAGTTTCTAAGTGCTCTTCTTTTTTGCCTAGAAGAGACACCCCTCATATTCCATGAGATGATTCTCATGGTGAAGAGAGACTTTGGGTAGGTAAGGATAACACTGGAGATTCCAGAGTTTCCTCTAAACCTTCAAGATCACAAAATTCATCTTCAGAGTTAGTTTCAAAGTTCACTGTCTGGTTGGCTTCCAGGTCTAACCTGTCAACTTGATCCACCAGCACCTCCTCAGGAACCAAGAGATTAAGGCCTAAAGCTTTGCAGAAGTCTAAAGTCCCAGCCCCTCCTTGATTAAAATTCTGAACAGTGAAACCCTCCCCAGTAACATTTGGGGACTGAGAGATAGAGGGAAGTGGGAGCTTTGTTTTGGACCTGGTATTATAAGCTACAGTTCCTGAACCCTTGATGAATTTTTTTTGTTATTTTAGGAGTTTTGTTAACAGTTGGGGTTAAATTTTGATTAATCTCCAAATTTGAATTAGTTCCCCCCAAAACCTCTAAGGTATGAGCTGTAATCTGCACTAATGGGCCCAAAAAAGGTAAAGTAGGAGTCAAGAGCTTCTCACCATTAATGCAGGACAGACTGAGGGTTTGATTATTCTTAATCAGCTCATTAGTAGTCCCATCATTCTCAGTTGAAGGCCTCAGATCTGGTTGGATTGTAACCGGAACAGTGTTTTCGATGGGGGAGCTTTCGAAAGTATCAGGAACAATTAGCACTTCCTTGAAAGATAGAGGCAGAACAAATGGTGAAATCTGGGGGGTTTCAACAAGTGCAGAAGTAGATGGAGCAAGCCTTGTAACAGACAGAGGAGGAAAGTCTGTCTCATTTGGTGATGGCAATTGAGTCACCTGAACTTGAGCTGGTACTTTAGCTAACATTGATTGTTCATTAATAACCCCCACAATCTCTACCAAATCCTCATTAATAGACTTCAAATTTTGCAAATCTTTGTCTCCCTCAACCACCTCCAATGATTGAGAATGAGTGGAACCTGAAGCATTTACCAACTCTTTGTCTGAATCTGAAGAACTAGAGGAGACACAATGAATGGACTGAGAATGGAGGATAATTGGAACTTTGGCCATGTCTACCGAAGCAATCATGGTATTAAAATGTTGACCCTCAAGAGTCAAACCAGTTTCCTTGTAGACTCTTGGATAATCTTGAGAGTGTATGAGGATGAAAGCCACATCAAATGAATCCGTTCCAAGGGAGGCAGGATGAGTGCAGACATATGAGCCAAGATCTTTTACCAGCGTCTTGAAAGTATCCTCGCACCAACCAAGGATGGGGATTCCATGGATGGCTAACCAAGTGAATTTTCCTCCTTGTTTACATAACTCAGACTTGTGTTTTATGACAGTCATCCAAGGATTGAACCAATCACTTCCCTGGTTGAAAGCTTCTTGTTCCTCTTTGTTATCTGGGAAAATAAGCAGAGCAACCCTATTGCCCAAGCCTTTGAGAAAAACCTTAGGGCCTCTAGCAGCTTTGATGTCTTCTACAATCGCCCCCACCGATAAATGAGTGTGTAAAAGAACCAAATGTCCCCTTTCCAACCAAAGTCTATGTTCTTCCATAACTTTGCCAACAGGGAAAGTTGGAGGAGGAAGCATATGTCACGCCCCAATTTCAGCGAACCGAACTCGGGACGCGAACTTTTAAAAACATGAACACTTGAAACCTGTTTTCAATAAAAGCTTTGACATTTCCATTTACTTCTCAAAATAATAGTATTTACAATACAAAAACGTCCCAACAAGTGGACAAGGTACAACATCCGTCACTAGACTCAACAAAAGTAAAGACCAGACTCCGCTCCAAGCTCCATGAACTTCAAGAGCTAACCTAGTCCGTCCGGTGATCAGTACCTGTAGGAAAAGCAGCTAGGGGTGAGCGTTCGCTCACCTCCACGGATAACAGACTGACTATGGCATAATTAGCATAAAAAGCCAGTAACACTAAAACCAAACCCAACGCCGGGACTACAGTCCCCAACTCAAGTACTCAACTGACCCACAACCCGTCACCTTCCTCAACAGACTCGACACTCGATAAAAACAGTGTAGACCCGACACACTATCGACGACCTCCTCAAGGACTCGAACGAAACGACACAACACCAAACAAGATCACAAAGGATCGCACACCAGCTGCTCAGTAACCAATCTCAATCAGGTCAGGGTTCGACCTATCGCAATTCCTCGACACGAAGTCGGATCAGGCTGTCGACCTTTCAAACTCGCAATTCCTCGACACTAAGTCGGATCAGGCTGTCGACCTTTAAAACTCGCAATTCATCGACACTAAGTCGGATCAGGCTGTCGACCTTTAGAACTCGCAATTCATCGACACTAAGTCGGATCAGGCTGTCGACCTTTAGAACTCGCAATTCATCGACACTAAGTCGGATCAGGCTGTCGACCTTTAAAACTCGCAATTCATCGACACTAAGTCGGATCAGGCTGTCGACCTTTAGAACTCGCAATTCATCGACACTAAGTCGGATCAGGCTGTCGACCTTTAGAACTCACCACCCCAGGTAACCACAATCACAATCACAGGCAAGTTCAATCACACAGGCACTCAAGGCCACTCAAGACACCTCAACAGTCAAGACTCGGGTTCAACAACCCCACGGGCACTCGCTGCCACTCAAGACACCAAATTAAATACACGGCTCTCATGGCCACCCCGACTCAACAATTAAATACGGGCTCTCAAGGCCACCCAAGCTCAACAATTAAATACGGGCTCTCAAGGCCACCCAAACTCAACAATTAAATACGGGCTCTCAAGGCCACCCAAACTCAACAATTAAATAAAACGCACGACAACCTCCGGCATACTCGATGCCTCCAACGGTCCTAAAATCACTAGTTTCACAAACAACCTCCGGGCATGGTCATATGCCTCCAGTAATTCAATTATCGCTAAGTTCTCTGTTCCTACGACACTACTAAGTGTCACATGCTTTTCTCTTGAACGCTACAATCCCGTATCATGCTTTTCTAATAATTAAATAAATCTACTCAACCCACGACACCCCGGTGTCACATGCAATTCTACTATTAACTTTCCCTAATCAGGGCCGAGATCCGGCTACTTTTCCCTACCTCGTATACAATCCCAAAAGCGCTCCAACAACACCCGAAGCACACTCAGTCACTCGCCGAGCTTCCCCTTGCCTCGGTCCGTAGCACGATCTAAAAGAACACAAATTTAAAGTACTTTTAAACTAGTACGAATAAACCAAAAATTTACATACTTAACGCCCAAACGTAACCCCGACAATGTCGGTCACTCCCAAACTCCCCAATTATTCGATATTGCCGAAAAAGGACCCGTAAGGGCCAGATTCGCCCGACATGACGAATCTGCCCGGTTTTGGTTAATTGCCTTCCGGGGCTCCAAAAGCCCCCGTTTTCGTTTCTACGGTCTTAGAATAAATCAAGGAACTCAACGCACTTGACGGAATCGAATTCCGACTTCTAAATCAATTAATTAACGTTTAAAGTTTCCCAAAACCCGTTAATTACAACTTCTCCAAATTAAATCCAAATTTCGATTCGATTAGGAATAAGTGGTCCGGGGGACGTTTTAAACCACCCGAACATTAAAACCCGAGCAACCGAGCACGTGGGCCCCACCCAAGAGGCTTGGCCGAGACCCTAGGGTTTGAGGGAGGGGCTCGGCCACCAAGTGGTGGCTGCTGCCACCTCCGGCCAGCCACCACATGGCCGGCCGGCCACCACCCACGGTGGCCGGAGCTCCTCCCGAGCCTCCGGTCACCGGAAAACGTGAAATTAAACCCCCAAACACCTCTAAAACGTCTCCAACACCTCCCCACACTCTACACAACCCTAAGCCTTAGTTTATAACCAAACCCTAGCTCTTGAAAATAATCAAAACGAGAATCGGTTCGGGTATTACCGTAGAGGAGAACGAGGGGAACGGGATTGCTCTTTGCTTTGACTCGATCCAAGGGCTCGATCACAAACCCTAGCTCAACCTCCCTTCTTCTCTCTTCTTCTCCTTCTCCTTCTCTCTCTAAAACCTCTCTTCTAATTTCTAATTTAATTAAACTAACAACAAAACTAATTTTCCTCCTTTAAAACCTCATACTCGGCCAACTATTCCCATCCACCCATTTTCCCTCCAAAAATTACACCACCATATAATTGACAAGTGTCAAGGTGGGTCCCTCACCTTTTGGAAAATATCTACTTGATATTTTCCAATCAGATTCGCGAAAAACAGACGTTTCGGGCCCCGAACGGGCACTTTTCCCAAGAAATTTTTAAACTGGACTGGCTTCAAGGAAACGGCCCAACTAAGACCGCTACGACGACGGCTAAGCTTTTCGGGTCCAAAACGGTCCTCGAATGGACCAAAACGTCGCTCGGGTGACTTTTCCAGCGAAAAATCAATCTTTCCCAAAATGACCAGAAAGTTGCCCTGAGTCCCCCGTAACTCATTTTAGTCGATAACGGGGTCAACTTAAGTCCGGCATGACCCTCGGGGTCAATTTAAGTTAAGTTAAGTGTCTGTCTTAAAAAATTTAAATTTTCCTGTTTTTCGCAGGTTTGACTGACGTTGACCAGAAGTGGTTATTACAGCATATCTTTTTTCCTCCAAGCAGTTAAGTTCTTCTTGAATCCTGGGCTCCTACTCCAAGCCGCCGCGACAAATAGTTTGTAACCCTTTAACGTATAGCCGTTAAAGATTTGGATGGCTTTATCAAAGCTAACCTTGAGTGTGATCTGAGAGTTGATCAGTTGACAAAGAAGGTGGAACTGATCCCATTCCCAGCCTCTCAGATCCCTTCTAAAGTATAGTACCCAACCCCCATTAGACCAACACTCTGAGACCAAACTATTTTTTTGATTGCTGAGGTGATACATTCTCTGAAAACTCAGTTTGAGGGGAGTGTTTGCTATCCAAGTATCTTCCCAAAACAAGATTGATCGATCTTCCAGAATTGATCTTCCAGGTAAAGCCAGTAGCTCCAAAAGCATTAGCAAAATGAGGTACACTGAGTAAAGATTGAATATGTCTAAGCAAGCTCTGACCTTCATGTAACTGAAATTTGGATAAATCCCAAGAGTTTGGATCCCACCCAAACTTGGCACATAACAGTTGTTTCCATAGTGAGTCCTTCTCTAGAGCAAACCTCCTCCACCACTTAGCCAATAAAGCAAAATTCATCACATGTAGACTTTTGATTCCCAAACCCCCACACCTTTTAGGTCTGCAGACTGAATCCCAACAAACCTTGTGCAACCCTTTTCTTGTATCATCACCACTCCAGAGAAATCTTCTCTCCCACTTTTCCATTTCAAGGATCACTCCTTTAGGAGCCTTATAGATTGACATATAATAGAGAGGAAGAGCTCCCAAAGTTGAGTTTATCAGAGTGACTCCCCACCCCCCCAGTGACTTGGATTTAGCTTTCCAAAGGCTTAATTTCTGTTTGAATTTTTTGATTATAGGCTCCCAGGTTTTTTTCTTTCTTGGATTTGCTCCCAATTGAAATCCTAGATAATCAATAAGCAGAGTAGCTTGAGAGCACCCCAAAATTTGAGAAGCCTCATATAAGGTGATGGTAGCAGCATTTAACAAAAGTACCTGTGATTTGTGGAAATTGATCTTTAAACCAGTAGCCTTCTGTAGAACAATAAGGGTATGTTTTAGATTGATCAATTGTTGTCTCCCAGCTTTGATGTAAATTAAGGTGTCATCAGCAAACTGGAGATGGGAAATTTCAGGCCCTACACCATTGCATTTGATACCACTGAATAATCCTGTGTTTATCCCACATTTCATCAACTGATGGAGTGATTCTGCCACTAAAGCAAAGAGAAGGGGGGATAATGAGCATCCTTGTCTTAGGCCTCTAAAAAGAGGAAAATCACCAGAGGGTGAGCCATTAATCAGTATAGAAGACCAAGCTTTGATGCATTCAGAGATCCACTGTTGCCATTTATTGCCAAACCCCATAACCTTAAGTATATTCAATAGAGCTTTCCAATGAATGTGATCATGGGCTTTCTCAAAGTCTACCTTGAAGATGATGACCTCTTGTCCAGAAGATTTGATGGAGTGAATGAGTTCAGTGGCAATAAGAACCCCATCAAGGATTTGCCTTCCTGCAATAAAACCAGTTTGTTCATGACTAACCAGAGAGTTTATAACTGATTTGAGCCTGTTTGCTAGAACTTTAGAAAGTAACTTGTAAGTGCTGCTAATAAGACTGATAGGCATGTATTCTTCAAAACCAGAAGGTGCTGAGCATTTTGGAATAAGAGTGATGAAGGTGGAATTTAAACCTTTCCCAAGAGAGCCTCCCTCATAAAAGTGATCAAACAAGTTCAGTACATCTTGCTTAATTATTTCCCAGCCCACATGATAAAAAGCCAAAGTAAAACCATCAGGCCCTGGAGCTTTGTCCCCTCTACAAGCTTTAATAGCCTTGAGAATCTCAAGTTCAGAGAAGTTAATTTCTAAATCTCCAGCCTGCAAGAAACTGAGAGTTTGAAAGGGAAGGGAAGAGATATCAATGCTGATTTCTTCCACCACAGTAAATCTTTTTGAGAAGTGCAGAGTAGCCAACTCTTGGATATGAGAAGGAGTGGAATAAGTTCTCCCATCCTGAGAGATGGTAGCTATTTTTTTTCTTGCCTGGTTGAAGTTGGCCACCAAGTGAAAAAATCTAGAACATCTGTCACCCTCCTTGCTCCATTTATGCCTTGCCTTTTGGTACCACAATTTAGACTGTAGTTTTAGTTTCTGAATTAATTTTGCACTCAAAAAAGCCCTCAGAGAACATTCAGCATCAGACAGGGCTCTAGTCTCCAGTTGTAAATCAAGAGAGCCAATTTCCTCAAAGATAGTGTTAATGGCCAACTCCAAGTCCCCAAAAACTGTGATATTCCAGCTTCTCAAATAACCTTTCAGAGCTTTCAGCTTGTACCAAAGAATATAAGAAGGAGTGCATGTGATCTGAATTGCTTCCCAGTAAGCCCTTACATCAGGCAAGAATTTAGGATGAGTTATCCAAGCTTTGACAAATTTAAAAGGTCTAGGACCCCAATCAACCACTGGATTAGAGAGAGATATGGGTTTATGATCTGATATGCCCCTGCTATGACATTTCTGAGCAAGATTAGTAAAAGTAGAGAACAAATGAGGAGTGATCAAGAACCTATCAATTCTGGAAGCTCTAGATCTAGTGCCAAACCAAGTATACTTGCCCCCCTCTAGTTGAAGATCAACAAGACCCAAATTATTCAGCAAAGTATTAAAGTCTCTCAAGCTTGCAGAAGAGTGTGCTGAACCTGTTTTCTCCATAGGATCCAAAATGGCATTGAAATCTCCTCCCACTATCACTGCAGAAGAGGCCACTGAGAGTTTTTGTTCCAATTCTTGCCACAAGATTGCCCTATCAGTTGCAAAGCAAGGAGCATAAACATTTGCTATGGTGACTTCCATATCCGAATCTAGATGTTTTCCAGACCAATACACTACCCTTTCTTCACAAGTAGAAAGATTGCAATGCCACTCATCTTTATTCCACATAGTTATAATGCCTCCAGAGAGACCCAAAGCTGGAGTAAAAATAGCCTCCCACCTTAAATTAAAACCACAACTGGATAGGAAATAACTTGGAAGATCAATTAACTTAGTTTCTTGAATGAGGACCATTGAGGGATGTAGCTTGTCACACAAGTTTCTAAGTGCTCTTCTTTTTTGCCTAGAAGAGACACCCCTCATATTCCATGAGATGATTCTCATGGTGAAGAGAGACTTTGGGTAGGTAAGGATAACACTGGAGATTCCAGAGTTTCCTCTAAACCTTCAAGATCACAAAATTCATCTTCAGAGTTAGTTTCAAAGTTCACTGTCTGGTTGGCTTCCAGGTCTAACCTGTCAACTTGATCCACCAGCACCTCCTCAGGAACCAAGAGATTAAGGCCTAAAGCTTTGCAGAAGTCTAAAGTCCCAGCCCCTCCTTGATTAAAATTCTGAACAGTGAAACCCTCCCCAGTAACATTTGGGGACTGAGAGATAGAGGGAAGTGGGAGCTTTGTTTTGGACCTGGTATTATAAGCTACAGTTCCTGAACCCTTGATGAATTTTTTTTGTTATTTTAGGAGTTTTGTTAACAGTTGGGGTTAAATTTTGATTAATCTCCAAATTTGAATTAGTTCCCCCCAAAACCTCTAAGGTATGAGCTGTAATCTGCACTAATGGGCCCAAAAAAGGTAAAGTAGGAGTCAAGAGCTTCTCACCATTAATGCAGGACAGACTGAGGGTTTGATTATTCTTAATCAGCTCATTAGTAGTCCCATCATTCTCAGTTGAAGGCCTCAGATCTGGTTGGATTGTAACCGGAACAGTGTTTTCGATGGGGGAGCTTTCGAAAGTATCAGGAACAATTAGCACTTCCTTGAAAGATAGAGGCAGAACAAATGGTGAAATCTGGGGGGTTTCAACAAGTGCAGAAGTAGATGGAGCAAGCCTTGTAACAGACAGAGGAGGAAAGTCTGTCTCATTTGGTGATGGCAATTGAGTCACCTGAACTTGAGCTGGTACTTTAGCTAACATTGATTGTTCATTAATAACCCCCACAATCTCTACCAAATCCTCATTAATAGACTTCAAATTTTGCAAATCTTTGTCTCCCTCAACCACCTCCAATGATTGAGAATGAGTGGAACCTGAAGCATTTACCAACTCTTTGTCTGAATCTGAAGAACTAGAGGAGACACAATGAATGGACTGAGAATGGAGGATAATTGGAACTTTGGCCATGTCTACCGAAGCAATCATGGTATTAAAATGTTGACCCTCAAGAGTCAAACCAGTTTCCTTGTAGACTCTTGGATAATCTTGAGAGTGTATGAGGATGAAAGCCACATCAAATGAATCCGTTCCAAGGGAGGCAGGATGAGTGCAGACATATGAGCCAAGATCTTTTACCAGCGTCTTGAAAGTATCCTCGCACCAACCAAGGATGGGGATTCCATGGATGGCTAACCAAGTGAATTTTCCTCCTTGTTTACATAACTCAGACTTGTGTTTTATGACAGTCATCCAAGGATTGAACCAATCACTTCCCTGGTTGAAAGCTTCTTGTTCCTCTTTGTTATCTGGGAAAATAAGCAGAGCAACCCTATTGCCCAAGCCTTTGAGAAAAACCTTAGGGCCTCTAGCAGCTTTGATGTCTTCTACAATCGCCCCCACCGATAAATGAGTGTGTAAAAGAACCAAATGTCCCCTTTCCAACCAAAGTCTATGTTCTTCCATAACTTTGCCAACAGGGAAAGTTGGAGGAGGAAGCATATGTCACGCCCCAATTTCAGCGAACCGAACTCGGGACGCGAACTTTTAAAAACATGAACACTTGAAACCTGTTTTCAATAAAAGCTTTGACATTTCCATTTACTTCTCAAAATAATAGTATTTACAATACAAAAACGTCCCAACAAGTGGACAAGGTACAACATCCGTCACTAGACTCAACAAAAGTAAAGACCAGACTCCGCTCCAAGCTCCATGAACTTCAAGAGCTAACCTAGTCCGTCCGGTGATCAGTACCTGTAGGAAAAGCAGCTAGGGGTGAGCGTTCGCTCACCTCCACGGATAACAGACTGACTATGGCATAATTAGCATAAAAAGCCAGTAACACTAAAACCAAACCCAACGCCGGGACTACAGTCCCCAACTCAAGTACTCAACTGACCCACAACCCGTCACCTTCCTCAACAGACTCGACACTCGATAAAAACAGTGTAGACCCGACACAACTATCGACGACCTCCTCAAGGACTCGAACGAAACGACACAACACCAAACAAGATCACAAAGGATCGCACACCAGCTGCTCAGTAACCAATCTCAATCAGGTCAGGGTTCGACCTATCGCAATTCCTCGACACGAAGTCGGATCAGGCTGTCGACCTTTCAAACTCGCAATTCCTCGACACTAAGTCGGATCAGGCTGTCGACCTTTAAAACTCGCAATTCATCGACACTAAGTCGGATCAGGCTGTCGACCTTTAGAACTCGCAATTCATCGACACTAAGTCGGATCAGGCTGTCGACCTTTAGAACTCGCAATTCATCGACACTAAGTCGGATCAGGCTGTCGACCTTTAAAACTCGCAATTCATCGACACTAAGTCGGATCAGGCTGTCGACCTTTAGAACTCGCAATTCATCGACACTAAGTCGGATCAGGCTGTCGACCTTTAGAACTCACCACCCCAGGTAACCACAATCACAATCACAGGCAAGTTCAATCACACAGGCACTCAAGGCCACTCAAGACACCTCAACAGTCAAGACTCGGGTTCAACAACCCCACGGGCACTCGCTGCCACTCAAGACACCAAATTAAATACACGGCTCTCATGGCCACCCCGACTCAACAATTAAATACGGGCTCTCAAGGCCACCCAAGCTCAACAATTAAATACGGGCTCTCAAGGCCACCCAAACTCAACAATTAAATACGGGCTCTCAAGGCCACCCAAACTCAACAATTAAATAAAACGCACGACAACCTCCGGCATACTCGATGCCTCCAACGGTCCTAAAATCACTAGTTTCACAAACAACCTCCGGGCATGGTCATATGCCTCCAGTAATTCAATTATCGCTAAGTTCTCTGTTCCTACGACACTACTAAGTGTCACATGCTTTTCTCTTGAACGCTACAATCCCGTATCATGCTTTTCTAATAATTAAATAAATCTACTCAACCCACGACACCCCGGTGTCACATGCAATTCTACTATTAACTTTCCCTAATCAGGGCCGAGATCCGGCTACTTTTCCCTACCTCGTATACAATCCCAAAAGCGCTCCAACAACACCCGAAGCACACTCAGTCACTCGCCGAGCTTCCCCTTGCCTCGGTCCGTAGCACGATCTAAAAGAACACAAATTTAAAGTACTTTTAAACTAGTACGAATAAACCAAAAATTTACATACTTAACGCCCAAACGTAACCCCGACAATGTCGGTCACTCCCAAACTCCCCAATTATTCGATATTGCCGAAAAAGGACCCGTAAGGGCCAGATTCGCCCGACATGACGAATCTGCCCGGTTTTGGTTAATTGCCTTCCGGGGCTCCAAAAGCCCCCGTTTTCGTTTCTACGGTCTTAGAATAAATCAAGGAACTCAACGCACTTGACGGAATCGAATTCCGACTTCTAAATCAATTAATTAACGTTTAAAGTTTCCCAAAACCCGTTAATTACAACTTCTCCAAATTAAATCCAAATTTCGATTCGATTAGGAATAAGTGGTCCGGGGGACGTTTTAAACCACCCGAACATTAAAACCCGAGCAACCGAGCACGTGGGCCCCACCCAAGAGGCTTGGCCGAGACCCTAGGGTTTGAGGGAGGGGCTCGGCCACCAAGTGGTGGCTGCTGCCACCTCCGGCCAGCCACCACATGGCCGGCCGGCCACCACCCACGGTGGCCGGAGCTCCTCCCGAGCCTCCGGTCACCGGAAAACGTGAAATTAAACCCCCAAACACCTCTAAAACGTCTCCAACACCTCCCCACACTCTACACAACCCTAAGCCTTAGTTTATAACCAAACCCTAGCTCTTGAAAATAATCAAAACGAGAATCGGTTCGGGTATTACCGTAGAGGAGAACGAGGGGAACGGGATTGCTCTTTGCTTTGACTCGATCCAAGGGCTCGATCACAAACCCTAGCTCAACCTCCCTTCTTCTCTCTTCTTCTCCTTCTCCTTCTCTCTCTAAAACCTCTCTTCTAATTTCTAATTTAATTAAACTAACAACAAAACTAATTTTCCTCCTTTAAAACCTCATACTCGGCCAACTATTCCCATCCACCCATTTTCCCTCCAAAAATTACACCACCATATAATTGACAAGTGTCAAGGTGGGTCCCTCACCTTTTGGAAAATATCTACTTGATATTTTCCAATCAGATTCGCGAAAAACAGACGTTTCGGGCCCCGAACGGGCACTTTTCCCAAGAAATTTTTAAACTGGACTGGCTTCAAGGAAACGGCCCAACTAAGACCGCTACGACGACGGCTAAGCTTTTCGGGTCCAAAACGGTCCTCGAATGGACCAAAACGTCGCTCGGGTGACTTTTCCAGCGAAAAATCAATCTTTCCCAAAATGACCAGAAAGTTGCCCTGAGTCCCCCGTAACTCATTTTAGTCGATAACGGGGTCAACTTAAGTCCGGCATGACCCTCGGGGTCAATTTAAGTTAAGTTAAGTGTCTGTCTTAAAAAATTTAAATTTTCCTGTTTTTCGCAGGTTTGACTGACGTTGACCAGAAGTGGTTATTACAGCATATCTTTTTTCCTCCAAGCAGTTAAGTTCTTCTTGAATCCTGGGCTCCTACTCCAAGCCGCCGCGACAAATAGTTTGTAACCCTTTAACGTATAGCCGTTAAAGATTTGGATGGCTTTATCAAAGCTAACCTTGAGTTTAAAGGTTACAAAACCAAACCAATTCCCTCTTATATTCGGATGTGCTGGAGTCTTAGCTGAGATAATCTCCCCACATTCAAGGAATAAATTTTGTAACCAGGTGGAAGAGGTCTTGGGAGGCAAGTTGTTGACAAAGATCCTAAAGTCCCCAGAGTCAGAGGCCACAGCATTTTGGATACGAAGTCCACCCACTCCAAAAATATGTGGTTGAGATTCAAAGCCAGGAGGTGGACCTGAAGCCGACGAACTAGCCATAGGAAGGCGATGAGAGCTTAGAATTGAAGAAGTAGCTTAGAGTAGAAGTAACTGTAAAATGAGTGTAAACGAAGAACCAGGCAGGACCACGGTGGTTCGATAGCCTAAATTAGGCCATCCTGAACACTACACCGGGCCTGAGAGAAGAAAGAGGAAGAAGGGAAGCAGTGAGGTTGAGGAATGGGGGGAATAGTGTTGAAGAAACGAAGGTAGAAGAAGAATGAATAGTAACGCTACAATTTTATGGGTATCGAGTGCGAGTTGTACAACAACTTTGAAAGGTAGCTTCCTTCTCCTGTTCTTAATAAGGTAAGATTTCAGAGCACCTCCAGGTAAATATTCTACAACAACACAACAAATGTTGCTTGGCATGTCAATTTGACCATTTTCAGTTTGTAAATGTAATCCTGATGCACCCATTGTTGCACCTATAAACTGCAAATGAATGGGCTTGAATGTCAAAAATCTAACTATCAAATCCAAGATGCTACCAATAACACCAGAAAAATAATTTACTTGAATACCATAATGATTCTTGGGTTAATTACCTTTAGTACCCCTTATGTATTGGTAACACACATTTAGTACCCCTTATGTATTGGTAACACACTGGATAAAATTTTGGTCAAGTTTAGGCCATTTTGACGACCTGTGACCAATTGATAAGGCGTGTAATTGTCCCGTTACCAATACATAAGGGGTATTAAATGATGTGTGATCAATTCATAAGGGGTACTAAATATGTGTTACCAAAACGTAGGGGTGGTTTTTGAACGTTACCAAACGTAAGGGTACTAAAGATACGTTACCAATAGAAAAGGGGTACAAAAAGGAATTATCCCATGATTATTTTTATAAACTCTAAAAAAAACTTCAACATTTAAGTTATATTATTGAGATAGAGGGGATGCCACATGTATTCACCTTCAGCATGAAATACACACAATACTAACTGAGTTCAAAGTTCAAAGCCCATGAGGCTTCCATAAAATTTGATGTTGAATATCTATAACCTTTACTAGACACACTATGTAAAATTTCCTTTCATCACTGGGCAATAAAGCATATATTCAGTTGGGGCATGGAAACTTATAAGGTAACATGGATAAGGCTGAAGTAGGAACTAACCTTAGTAACATTAGGATGATCGAGCTTATGCCACACAACAACTTCTTGCGTAAAAGCTGACCTTAGTGACGATATCTCAGCATCTGTTCTTTGTCCCTCTTCACCCCAGTCAAGGAGTTTAACTGAGGATCAAGAATGCAGAAAAAAACACAGAATATTGGTGAAATTAGAATGAGAACACACCTGCATCAGTTGCAAGAGGCACAACCATTTGATCAATATAAACGGAGTAAAGATGGGAAATAGTTTACAAGGCACCATTTGCATCTTATTTTGTTTGGAACTGAGAATTATTCCCTAGAGAGCATCCTAGAATATAATTTCCAGCTAGCATGATAATTTAATATGCATTTTTATTGGCAAGGCAAGAACTAACATCCGGTTAGGATCATATTAAAGTTCAGGAATGCAGCATAGTTCATAGTTCAAGTTAGAGGTGGCACAGGGAAGAATCAATCAGAATACAAATTTAAAGCCCAAAAAGTAGCAAATTTGAGCAGAATTGAATATAGTAACATTGCATTGTCTAGCCCATCTGAACAATATAAGAGCACCCACAGTCGTGGGCGAGATGGCGCCGACGAGATAGATAGACGTTGGCGTTCTCGCCAGCAGATCTCGCTGGCGAGTTTGACTTGGTCTTTCTCGGGCGGCGCGCCGGCCGTTGGCGAGCCACTCGCTAGCGACACGTGGCGTGGTCGCTGGCAACAATAGTTATTGCTATTTGCACTTTTCCTCCCTATAAATAACATCCCCACAACTCATTTTTCACACACATTCAAATCCTTTCTCCTTCTACTACACTTCCAAAGTTTCAAATTTTCGCTATGTCTTTCGATCTCAACGAGTGGGTTCTCAACTATAGGTCTGTGACGGATGACGCTATGTCCCAAGAGTTCTTGGACCCGAGCTTTTCCCACAACCCGACCGTCCTATCCTCTCCAACTAGTTCCGAGCCCGCCGACGTCCGTCTGTCCGTCAAAGGCCAAAGCAAAACGTGTGTTGTGGGCCGCCGACGAAATCTGCAGGTTAGTTCGAGCTTGGATGCACCACTCGTACGACTCAGTGCACGGCAACCAGAAGCATAATCTGAAGTACTGGGGGGCCATCGCTGGGGAACTGTCTGCGACTCGGGGCCGGGATGATCCGGTGAGGTCGTCTAAGAAGTGCAAAAACCACTGGGCGCAGACGAATAGCAGAGTGACGTTCTTCCAAGGGCTATTTGTGAAGGCCTACAGGGACTACAGGAGCGGCCGGTCGGATGCGGAAATCATGAGTTTGACCGAGGAGCAATACCAAAAGGCTTGTGGTCATCCATTCACATGGAAACACTAGTGGGATCTTGTGAAAGGTGAACACAAGTGGAATTCCGCTTACTTTTCCGTTGACACGCTCGATGTACCGACACCGGTTACGCAGTTCGATGTCGATGATTCTTCCGACTCGGGGAAGCGCACTCGTGAAGACACGCCGGGCTTTGAGGACAGTCAGCAGACGACGGGTGCTAATACGGACGGTCAACCCCAGTACAAGAGGCCTATGGGCTGCAAGGCTTAGAGGTAAGGGCTCTGCATCATCCTCTAAGGAAGCGGTTGCCGATCGTGTCGAGAGGGCCCATATAGCGGCCAAAGAAGCAAGCCAAGCCAGGACCATTGAGAAGGTTGCGCAGCTGAAGCTGATGGCATACCAGCAGTGGGTGGAAGCGGAAGCAAGGGACACTTCGGGCATGGATCCCGAGCAGCTCGAGGCCCACACTACGCAGCTTAGGATTTTGCGCAATCTGATGAACCAGTGACGCCGCTGTTTATTTTACGTACTTGTGTTTTTTTTTTGAAGTTGTATTTCCAGTTTCTTTAATGAATTGTTTTATGTTTCGGTAATTTTTTTTAAATGTCAATCCCTTAGTAATTTTTTTACAAAACTGTTGTATGTTTTGATAATCAATTGGTGGTTTTTCAATTTGGTCAAACAGATAGTTGTTGTTTTTTCATTAGTGAACTGTAGGTTTTTTGGGATGTGTGCCATTAATGCCACCACCACCAAAAAGACCAAAATGCCCCTTCGTGACCGGCGGCTTGGGCTATAAATAGACCCCTCTCCTCCTTCATTCTTCACACCCCTTCTCCCAATTCTCTCTCTATCTCCCAACCTTTTTTCTTTCTTATTTCCTCCCCTTCTTCGAAGCACCAATGGCCGTCGTAGCTTCATACCCGTGGACCAACGAGGAAGAGATGGTGCTGGTCCTATGTTGGCTACAGGACGCCCGGCCAGGATCAAATCATAGGTACTGGCCGGTAGTCTACACCAATTTTGTCCACGGTGCTCCGGCCAATTCCCTGCCGAGAACCCAAAAGCAGTGTCAAGACCACTGGCAGGATCTCGCCAGGAAAATCCACCGTTATGAACTGTGCTACCATGTAGCATTTCATAACGCCCCGCCGGGAAGTACCGAGAATTATCATCGCTCTGCAGCAGCCGCTGAGCACCACAGGGCCCATGGCCAACATTTCACGAAGCTGTTTCTGTGGGAGATCGTTCGAGACCATCCCAAATTCATGCAGTACGTTCACGAGCTATAAATCGTGATCGTGTAATAAAATTAGATATCGTTTAATTATGTTTAAAATTACCATATGCGTGCTAAATTAGGTTTGAATTATCGTTTGTGTGCTATATGTATAATTATAATAAAGTTGTGGGTTTGATTAGCAATTTTTTTTTGTTTTATACTTGCATTTTCCCCATCTCGCCGGCGGCTCCTCGCCAGCACCAGTACCCCCACTGCAGACCCCGACGACGGCGAGAGCTGCTCCAGCGGCGAGAGCTGCTCCGGCGGCGGTTTCGTCGACTGGGTTCTTGCTCTTGTCCATAGTCCAGGATCGGTTGAAGTGGCGATCCAGCTGCTCGTCCAAGCTCTTCAGATCAATCTGATCTGCCCGAACGAAGCCCTCGCCGGTCTCCTTCATCTTCAACTTGTGCTCTCTAGAAACAGACAGATAGAGCGAGAGAGAGAGAAGGCAATGAGATCCTTTAGTGGTATTGACTGATTTGGGTTTTGGAAATGATTAAAAGGGTCAATTTCTGGTGTTGACGGGAGGTTCTTCTTCAGGCTTTGTCTCTGGGCACACATGGAGGGAGGGAGCTGCCTCTGTCTCGTGACCCACTTTGGCCTCCTCTTTCTTTCAATTCGAGCTTCTCAACTTGTCAACACATACCATTGGGGGCAATTAGCAAATTAACCTCAAGCGGTAGGTTCGTTATTTTGAAAACGGGTTTCTACCCCCTCACTCAAAAACTGTTTCTCCCTCCCAAACTCCTATATCTTATCCTTCCTCCTGATCTCCCTCTCCCCCTTTATACGTCGCCGTTGAATCGGTCTCTATATCTAGTTTGTACATCTCGAAATCTTCACGCAAACACACACACTCAACCTCGTTCTTCTTCTTTAAAATATATTGTGACTCCTTTTCCTGTCGATCTAGACTTTTATAGAGTTTAATATTGAAATTGTTTTATTTAAGTTGCAGCAGCAGTGATTTAGATGTAGATAAGAGTACCTCCAATCGATAGGCTAAAAACAGGCTAAAGAGCCGATTTAACCATGGTGGGTTACTTTTTGATGAGAGAAACAATAAAATAATAAGATTCGAGAAGAGAGTGTGTGGGTAGTTGTAAGATCCTACCATGGCTTGAGTAGTCGGCTAAAGACATTTTTTTTGCTTATTTGTTATTCCTGTTATACCAAAACAACTACTCTTTAGTTGTTTAGTGGGGAGAGAGTTTCAAACAACTACATAGGTTATTGCAATTGGAGATGCTCTAAGGAGAATTAGAAAAATCTATTGGATTATTGGTCGATATATAGAAACGTTTAGGGGGAGTTAGTTATAGGTGTTAGGTTTTGGGTAAATTAGCACAAGTTTAAGTCTGATCGGAATAGCATTGAGCCCGTAAGGGAAAATATCTAGATCGGGACATTATATGTTGACAGGTTGGGTCGATCAATTTCGATCGAGAAAGTAGAGGTGGATGGTGTAAAATTATGGTCAAACATGCCTCGATCAATCGTCTATGTGTAGTATTTGACAGATGCATCTTAATTAATGATTATATAAGTTTTGACTTGATCTTTATGTGTAGCATCGTGTGGTGCCCGACCTAGTTAAACCTCGCTAACATTCTTCTTCCTCCCTTCTTCATGAAGATATATTCTAACAATCATGCAGAGCATTGTTAACTAGTAACCAAAATATAACAATCACATTTCAACCCACCCAAAAGTAGTCGAGGAACCCAACGCAATAATAAAACAACAAAAAAACATTTGATAAATAAAACAAACCACAAAACAACATAAAAAAAACTTGTAACATACCATACACAAATAGTGTCAATACCTTATTAGACAAGAGCACAAATAAAAAATTATTAAAATCGACCAATCGACGCTAATACAGGATGATGGTCAAAATATTCCACTCCCAACCAGGCTTGGAGTATAACTCATGACATTACAATAAACACTATTAACAGGGTCATCGCTAAGCTTGCAGAACTGGTGGTTTACTTGATCATACCAAAACAGGGTGTCACGCCCCAACTCCGGTGTTGACCGGACTCGAGACGTGACCTGAGTTAAAATAGATAGAAATAAAAAACAATTGATAAAACTCTAAAATCTCATAAAAACTCCATCAAAATTGATATATATATATATATATAGGGTAGCTATCCAGTAAAAAACATCCTTATTGTGCAAACTATGAACCAATCTAAGACACGGGATGCGGTCAAAGTGACGTCAGCAGAGCGCGCGCGATGCTGACACGTGGCAGATTCGCGCGCGCCTCTGCCCGCGCGCGTGAGCGTGTTGACCACGCGCGCGCACGGTGCTAATAGTTTGGCGCGCACAGTGCTAATAGTTTAGCACAGTGCCAAACTATTAGCACTATGCGCGCCACGTGTCAGCACTGTGCACGCGCACCAGCAGCGTGCGCGCTGTTGGGTCTCGAGGTAGGGTTGGAGATGAACCAACTTGCAGCGGAAAATCAAGGAAAACCAAGAGACGATTAAAACCATGAAACAACTAACATAGAATGGATTCACAAGAGAAAAATTCAGCACTAGTTCTTACCAAAACAAGAACACCGGGTAACGAATGATTGGCTTGAGTCTCCAAGACGCCTACGTATCCACATGGGAATCAAAGCCACGTATTTCTTCTCTTTGAGGACTCAAGAACACAAAAATGGAGGTGGGAGCTTGCCAAACCCGAAATTGCAAGGGAAGGGAGAGAGAAGTTGTGTTTCCTATTCTTGTCTTGTGTTTGTTATGTTGAAAAAAGATGACTTAAACATAAAAAAAACCCATACTTGTCCAACTAAAGGCATGGGACAAGTATGGTGTCAAGTAAGGTGTAAATAGGACAAAGTTTGGCAAGACAAGATTGGGTTAGGTGGTGAATCACCAACACCTTAATCCTTGTCTTGCTTACTTAGTACTAATTAATCAAGACTTGATTAATTAGTTCCATGGGCCTTGGTTGCATGGGCCTTTCATGGGCCTCTTGGAACATGGCCCGTGGCCATTTCCAACGAGGTCCCGTGATTCGCTCATCGCCTCCATGCCTTCCATACCGGAAATGTCCAACATTATCCGACGCGATCAATCCCAAGACTCCAAGCCTTGTCTCGATCCGTAAAGTCCTATTCACTTACGGGCACATGACCCAAAACCCAGTTTTGGTCCTGTCCCGAGACAACTCCCTTTTGGCCATTCTCCATAAATGTGTCAATGAGTTTCATCCTCCGGTGTGACCCTTAGGTTTATGCATGTCAATAGATCAACGTAAAATCCCATTTTACTTGATCCTATTTAAGTGGCAACTAACGAGACTTTAGTATTGCCTGACACTACATAACGAATCGACCCTATCGATTCTAACCTTTCCGTCGTCCCTGTCATTATCCTTTTATCTCCGATATCCTGATTGAGATAAGGCATAGAGCCGTCATCCTTATTATTCTCAATCACCGTTCCTTGATATGTGAGATGACTGAAGATATGATACCCAGTATCATGTGCATGGCCATGCTATTCTTCCAGTCACTCTCGATCAAGTGGCCGAGAACCGATATCTTTCCCATACCTTAGTATGAGGGATAAATCCCTTAGCCGTCTTTCGTGTCACTCATGTAGCCCGTCCCCAAGCCAATCCTGGCCGTTATGGAAGCCCTGTTACGGACAACGTTAGGCTCAGGTCAAACTCAGTTGTTGACTACATAGCGATCACAAAGACTCCTTGGTCTAAGGATACATGACAAGCTACAACACTGAATATGTTCATGACTTAATCTATGGCACATATTCAGGGCGTGTCGTCCAATATCATGTCCCACATGATATCTATGATCAGACTCCGGAATCCCATTCCAATGACTAACAGAACGTAAGCCATAAAGAGCCATCTTTCATACTAGTCGCTTCTAGTGAAGCTTTGTTGACTAGGGACCCATCGAGTGTGATCTATCTCGATCTATGGTTCTATTCGCATGGTGGGCATAGATCAGAGCACACATCGATATATTACTCCAACACATAAGTAATATAAAGCCGCTTTAATTTTATTGCTAACGATGATATATACATTTGGACATTTAGGATTGAACTACGGGCACTAAGACTAACAATCTCCCACTTGCCCTAGTTCCAATCTAAACTCCAATATGTCCCCATCGACTTTACATGTCTAACATGTTCAGGCAGTGACACTGCCTTAGTCAAAGGGTTGGCTATGTTATCATCTGTTGCAATATCGGTTATCTTCACTTCACCTCAGTTCAGTATTTATCTGATGAGGTGGATACGCCGCAGTACATGTTTGGATTTGTTATACGATCTAGGCTTTTAGCTTGCGCAATGGCTCTTGTGTTGTCGCAAGATGGATTCACCGGGCTGGATGGGTTTTTAATTACACCCAGCCCTGCCATGAATTTCCAAATCCACATAGCCTCCTTAGCTGCCTCTGCAGCATCCATGTACTTGGCCTCTGTCGTAGATTCGGCAATGGTATCTTGCTTTACGCTTTCCCAGCTAAAGCTCTGCCATTCAGCGTAAACACATATCCTGATTGACTTCTAAAGTCATCTGGATTTGTCTTGGAAAACTAGCGTCTACTCATCCTTCGACGACTAGTTCAGCATCATCTTTCCCCCGGGTTAGAATGATGTCTACTGGTACAACATAAGGCTTACGAGACGTCTGGTCTCATACATGTCATGGCATATATGATCGATCCTGCCCCCAGGCGCATAGGATTCTCATCATCCTTTTCAGCTCATCAGGTGTCTTAGGACACTGAGTCTTGCTGAGATGAATGCCATGACTAGTGGGTAAGAGTCCTTTCTTTGAATCGAGCATTAAGAACCTACTCAATGCCTTGTTCACATAGGTTCCCTGACTTAAATCCAAGACCCTCTTGGTGCGATCTCTACATATCTTAATCCTTAAGATATGAGAAGCATCACCTAAGTCCTTTATTGAAAAACACTTCCTCAACCAAGCTTTAGTCTCGTGCAAGGTTGGGATGTCGTTTTCAATGAGAACCAGAAAGGTAATATTGCTCCCACTAGCCTTCTTATAAACGCAAGATTCATCCTCGTTCTTGATTAAGCCAAATCCAATTACAACTTCATCAAAACGAAGGATCCAACTCCGAGAAGTTCGTTTCAATCCATAAATGGATTTCAACAACTTATAAATCTTTCCTTTATTCTTCGGATCGTCAAAACCTTTGGGCCGAGACATATAAACGTACTCAGTCAAATTTCCATTTAGGAAAGCGGTTTTGACATCCACTTGCCATATCTCGTAATTATGATACGCAGTTATGTCAAGAAGAATTTGGATCGATTTTGACCATAGCCACTAAGGAGAAGGTTTCCTCATAGTCAATCCATGCCTATAACCTTTCGCCACCAGTTGAGCTTTGTAGGTCAGAGGGTTGCCATCCATGTCCATCTTCACCTTGAAGATCCATTTGCATCCGATGGTCCTCACACCATTGATGGGATCAACCGGTTCCCAGACTCGGTTGTCCGACATGGATTGCATTTCCTCCCTCATGGCTCCCAGCCATAACTCGGAGTTGGGCCCATCCACGACTTCCTGAAAGGTGGCTGGATCATCGTGATCCACCATGACTTCATTGTCACCTCTGGATACCATATCTTGGAGGTGGAAGATTGATCCTTTCAAATCGCCTTGGACCTTCCGGAATTGTAACAGGAATTGGTTCTTACTCTACGACAATCTCTGGCTCCTTTCTACTGGGTTGCCAATTGGTTTAGACAGATCTGTACCATCCTGAATGTCTTCGAGATGCACAGTCCTCCCAATGACGTCTTTGGAAACAAAACTTCTTTTCCATAAAGACCCCACCCCAAGCGACGAACACCATGTTCTCACTGGGATTGTAGAAATAGTATCCCCTTGTTGCTTTGGGATACCACACGAAGGTGCATATCTCAGATCTTGGTTCGAGCTTAGTCGAAACCAAATGTTTCACATAAGCCTCGCAACCACAAATCTTTAGGAAGGACAAAGCGGGCATCATCCCGTACCATTTTTAAAATGGTTTCCCTTCCACACCATTCGTCGAAGCCCGATTCACTATGAATGCGGTCGTCTCTAGAGCAAAACCCCTAAAAGACATTGGGAGATTAGTCCAACTAATCATGGAACAGACCATTGTCTAACAATGTCTGATTTCTCCGTTTGGCTACACCTTTCAACTACAGTGACCTAGGAGGAGTCTATTCCAAAAGGATCCCATTCTCTTTTAGATGATCTAATAACTCTGTGGTCAAGTATTTTCCACCTCGATCCAATCGAAGTGCCTTAATACCTTTGTCGAGCTGGTTTTCTACTATAGTCTTAAACTCTTTGAATTTATCAAAAGCTTCAGACTTATGTCTCACCGAATAGACATAACCATATTTACTGTAATCATCAGTAAATGTGATAAAGTAGCTAAAACCCCTCCTGGCAAGTGAACTTATTGGTCAACACACATTCGAGTGTATCAGCCCCAATAATTCACCCGCCCTTTCATCGCGATCGATAAAGGGCACTTTAGTCATTTTGCCCATCAAACAAACCTTGCACCTATCTATCGAATGGAATTCGAATGAACCTGAAAGCCCGCACTTCTGAAGTGCTGATAGGCGCTTCTTGTTTATGCGACCCAAATGACAGTACCATAACAGAGTTAGGTTTAAATCGTTGGATTTAGACCTCTTGGTATTAACGGAATATATAGAACTTGAGGCATTGTTACCCATATCTAATATGTACAATCCTCCAACCATATCAGTACTGGTATAAAACATATCATTGCATAGAACATTGAAAACTCCATTTCCAATATTAACATTATATCCTTCCTTGTCAAACACGGATACAGATATAATATTCCTACTAAAAGTAGGTATGCAATATACATTATACAATATTAAGACAAGGCCTCTTGGCAAAGCAAGACTCATGGATCCTACAGCAGTTGCCACAACTCTGAGGTCCATTTCGTGCTTTCCAAATCTCTCCTACTTTCAGCCACCATATATTAGTGCATGTGTGAGATTCAGTCATGGTATCTAATACCCATGAATCTTTGGAAGTAGAGAGATGTAGCTCTATAGAGTTAATAACGAATGAAGGCACGGTCCCACCGCCCTTCCTTAGATCATCCAGGTTTCCTGATGAAGGCGCAGTCCTACTGCCCTTCTTCAGATCATCCAGGCTATTTGATGAAGGCGCAGTCCCACTGCCCTTCTTCAGATCAGCCGTGAACTTCCTGTAATCCCGGTTCCGATGACCAGGCTGTTGGCAGTAGAAGCAGACATTCTCAGGTGTCTCATATTTCCTGCCAAGTGCGCATGGGCCCAGCCCTTGCCACTTCCAATTCCCTTGTTGACCATCAGAATATCCTTGGATCCCAGATCCCTGAGATATTCTTCTCAGCAGTTAATGACACTTCATGTAACTCTGAAATGGTCTTAGAGACAGCCTTGTCAAGGACATATTCTTTGCGTTCAGACTTGAGGACTATCCTCAAAATTCTGTACCAGTCCAAATAGTTTGTCTCATTTAGCTTGACCCTGTCAAGAATGGTTTTTAATGACAAACTATTAATGTTCGCTGAATTTTCCATTTGATCTACAACAGATAAAATTCAATCAGTAAACTGAATAAATTTTATGAAGATCAAGCTTAAACACCAACAATCAATTCTAAACCTTTAGAATCTGAAACCAAGATCCTTGATTCACTCGATTAAGCTGAACTAATGCTCACCACTTAATCGAGCTATGTAGGTAGGACTCCATCCAATCACATCCAATGTGACTCTTGGCTAGGGTATGCACTTATGTACACGGCTTACCCTATCTGTTACCCTAGCTCAACCTCAGGCTGAGAATCGTAGTCGGGTCCACCAATTTTCAACTATGGCCCGTCACTATGTAGGTGCTCCGCTAATGCGCACGACACCCACATATGTCGTCCAAACCTACTACCCCGCTTTCCCATGGATGCTCCGCTAATGCGCACGACACCCATAGGACGGGGAGGTAGTAAGGTGTTGATAATTGGGAGGTATCGGACATGACCCGTTTTTACTTGTCCGGTTGTGTTTAAAACTTTGACACATCCTAGATGCGATGAGCACATCAACTACATTCCAAATGAAATGATGCCTCAAATTACATCCAATGTAATTCTTCCTTCGAACCCGTCAACTACATCCAATGTAATGACGATTCTAAGGGCTCACACACAAGGATTAAAATTCCAATTTATCTTTGCATGTGAGGTGATATGCTCGGTAAATAAAGTTAAGCATGCAATTCTAAAACACAGAATTAATCATGCATAAACTAAACCAAGCATAAAGCGATAAATGTGCACATAATAGCCCCCTAAACTAACTCCCACTAGCTTCTTGAGCTCCACCGACTCCAAGCCGATGCCAACACTCGAAAAGCCACCAAATGACCTTTTCACCCTTTCTTCGTCTTGAGTAAAAAATTACAATTTAATACACGACTCGCAGGTCGGGAATAAATAAATATTACAAACAAGTGGTTCGACGACCACACATTGAAAGAATAATTACACGCTAACTCTAACGGCTCGCAGGCCGTGAAAAGCGATAAATAATTAAATCGAGCTCGGGGCTATTATGTACACCATGCCAACATCACATTACACATCGTGTTATCAAACAAGCATGTTATCAAACATCATGTGATTTTCCGGTTTTAATTAATAGCCAAGTTTCGAAATTTTTTGATGCTCGGTTTATCGAAACCGTTCAAAAATGAAACTTTTGAACATTTGATCTTCGAGTTCGTCATGACGGTTCCAAACTCGTCATAACTAACAAAACGGTTTAGCCTTGGCATATCAACCATCCAATGGTCATGCTTGGCCTAGCTCCGTCCAACGGAGCCCCATTCGGTCCCGGTTTCGGCTCCCCGAGAGTCCCGCTCCCGAGACCCGAAAAATCAAACTTTTTTCAAAATTTCCAGATTTGAAATAATTTTCAAAAATTCATTTTACATGCATTAAATCCATAAACAAGAATTTAAAACATGTTATCAAACAATTTAGCAAAACAACATGCCAAAAACGAAACTTTCAAGCAAAACCGAAACTATGAACACCGTCTTGTGAATCCCGAAGGTAGCACGGCTCTGATACCACTGTTGGGTCTCGAGGTAGGGTTGGAGATGAACCAACTCGCAGCGGAAAATCAAGGAAAACCAAGAGACGATTAAAACCATGAAACAACTAACAAAGA
The DNA here is from genome assembly GCA_963921825.1 of Erodium maritimum. Classification (NCBI taxonomy): domain Eukaryota; kingdom Viridiplantae; phylum Streptophyta; class Magnoliopsida; order Geraniales; family Geraniaceae; genus Erodium; species Erodium maritimum. The sequence goes on along the minus strand of OY997596.1, from coordinate 47,126,656 downwards.
ATGGATTCACAAGAGAAAAATTCAGCACTAGTTCTTACCAAAACAAGAACACCGGGTAAAGAATGATTGGCTTGAGTCTCCAAGACGCCTACGTATCCACATGAGAATCAAAGCCACGTAGTTCTTCTCTTTGAGGACTCAAGAACACAAAAATGGAGGTGGGAGCTTGCCAAACCCGAAATTGCAAGGGAAGGGAGAGAGAAGTTGTGTTTCCTATTCTTGTCTTGTGTTTGTTATGTTGAAAAAAGATGACTTAAACATAACAAAACCCATACTTGTCCAACTAAAGGCATGGGACAAGTATGGTGTCAAGTAAGGTGTAAATAGGACAAAGTATGGCAAGACAAGATTGGGTTAGGTGGTGAATCACCAACACCTTAATCCTTGTCTTGCTTACTTAGTACTAATTAATCAAGACTTGATTAATTAGTTCCATGGGCCTTGGTTGCATGGGCCTTTCATGGGCCTCTTGGAACATGGCCCGTGGCCATTTCCAACGAGGTCCCGTGATTCACTCATCGCCTCCATGCCTTCCATACCGGAAATGTCCAACATTATCCGACGCGATCAATCCCAAGACTCCAAGCCTTGTCTCGATCCGTAAAGTCCTATTCACTTACGGGCACATGACCCAAAACCCAGTTTTGGTCCTGTCCCGAGACAACTCCCTTTTGGCCATTCTCCATAAATGTGTCAATGAGTTTCATCCTCCGGTGTGACCCTTAGGTTTATGCATGTCAATAGATCAACGTAAAATCCCATTTTACTTGATCCTATTTAAGTGGCAACTAACGAGACTTTAGTATTGCCTGACACTACATAACGAATCGACCCTATCGATTCTAACCTTTCCGTCGTCCCTGTCATTATCCTTTTATCTCCGATATCCTGATTGAGATAAGGCATAGAGCCGTCATCCTTATTATTCTCAATCACCGTTCCTTGATATGTGAGATGACTGAAGATATGATACCCAGTATCATGTGCATGGCCATGCTATTCTTCCAGTCACTCTCGATCAAGTGGCCGAGAACCGATATCTTTCCCATACCTTAATATGAGGGATAAATCCCTTAGCCGTCTTTCGTGTCACTCATGTAGCCCGTCCCCAAGCCAATCCTGGCCGTTATGGAAGCCCTGTTACGGACAACGTTAGGCTCAGGTCAAACTCAGTTGTTGACTACATAGCGATCACAAAGACTCCTTGGTCTAAGGATACATGACAAGCTACAACACTGAATATGTTCATGACTTAATCTATGGCACATATTCAGGGCGGGTCGTCCAATATCATGTCCCACATGATATCTATGATCAGACTCCGGAATCTCATTCCAATGACTAACAGAACGTAAGCCATAAAGAGCCATCTTTCATACTAGTCGCTTCTAGTGAAGCTTTGTTGACTAGGGACCCATCGAGTGTGATCTATCTCGATCTATGGTTCTATTCGCATGGTGGGCATAGATCAGAGCACACATCGATATATTACTCCAACACATAAGTAATATAAAGCCGCTTTAATTTTATTGCTAACGATGATATATACATTTGGACATTTAGGATTGAACTACGGGCACTAAGACTAACAATCTCCCACTTGCCCTAGTTCCAATCTAAACTCCAATATGTCCCCATCGACTTTACATGTCTAACATGTTCAGGCAGTGACACTGCCTTAGTCAAAGGGTTGGCTATGTTATCATCTGTTGCAATATCGGTTATCTTCACTTCACCTCAGTTCAGTATTTATCTAATGGAATCTCAATGCGATGCGGGTACGGCTGTCGACGAATCAGTGCATGTATCACAAAATGGTGTAGTTACTTATATTCCCAATTGTGGATCAACACATACGCCGTACGAGGGGCAGCCGTTCGAGACTCTGAACCACTGTATTGACTTCTATCAGACATATGGGAAAATCGGGGGGTTCAGCACGCGGAGACATACTGAGAGCAAGGATAGGAGTGCGCACGTAACGATCAAGTACATGGTGTGTTCCAAAGAAGGGGAGATCCGTGATTCAAAGGACCTTCCAGACTCAAGTGCTACTCGTAAAAGGAAGCGTTTGCTCACGAGGTCAAATTGTGGAGCAATGATACGCTTCACCTGGATTCCTGCAGCCAGATGCTACAAGGTAACAAAATTCGTTGCTGCGCATAACCATCCCTTAGTTGGAAAATCACACTCGCACCAGCTTCGGGGTAATAGGCATGTGAGTGAGAACCATGTACAGTGGTTAAACCATTGTAGGAGAGCGGGTATCGGTCCAACAGATGCGCACCGATTACTTAGCGAACAATGTGGTGGCGTTGATAAGGTGGGTGCATCAAAAATGGACTTCGTTAACTACAACAGGGACTTGAAGGCGTTCATTGCAGACAATGATGTTCAGGTCATCCTTGACGAGTTTCGTGCGAAAAAGGAGGCGAATAGTTTGTTCTATTATGAATATGATGAAGACACAATGGGCCGACTAACAAGATTATTCTGGTGTGACGAGGTATCGATAAGGAACTATGAACTGTACGGGGATTCAGTGACGTTTGATGCAACTTACAGAACAAACATGTAAGTTTATAAAATAGCAGTTGTTTGTTTCCATACATGATTGGCCTTTGACACTTTCCCACACACAGGTATTGTATGCCTTTCTGTCCGTTCACCGGGGTCGACAATTATAAAAAAATCAGTGACTTTTGGCCTTGGTTTGGTCACACATGAAGATGTTGAGTCATACACATGGATGTTTACATCATTCCTTAAGGCAATGAACAATAAGCAACCACTCTATTTTGTCACTGACCAAGACCCCGCAATGAAGATAGATGTGCCAAACGCATTCACCGAATCGCGTCATAAATTATGTATGTGGCATATTCTGGACAAACTGTAGGTGAAGGTCAGACCGCATGACATCTAGTGAATTCATTAAATTATACTATAACACTGTACTATTACATTATATGTATACTGAATTTGCATGTGTGACTAATAATTACATTTGGATTACGCAGGTGCCTTCCACCACTGTGCATGGCAGTGAATTTCGACAACGACTTCATGACGTGGCGTACAACAACATTACACCCGATAAGTTTGAGAGTCTGTGGGCAGAGTTGCTTGGGGAATATGGGTTGGAGGACCATGAATGGTTGAAAGGTATGTACGAGATTCGAGATAGATGGATACCGGCTTACTATCGTGACCTCCCCATGGGTCAATTTATGCGGACAACTTCGAGGTCAGAATCAACAAATGCTGCATACCAGCGATATGCTGATCGGTACCTTGGTCTCGTTCAACTGTTATGGGGGTGTAAATCGGTTATTGATAATCAGCGTCAAGAGCACTATAGGCTGATGATGCAGAGTTACACTTCACATCCAAGATATGTCACGAAGTCAGGTTTGGAGGCAGATGCATCGTCATTGTACACACGACCGATATTCGAGGATGTGCAAAAGGACATAAAGGATGCAAATGACTTCTGTAGCTTGAAAGACATGGGTGGAAATGATGAGAAAAAGACATACATAGTACTCGATAAAAAATATATCGAGACGGGGAAGGTGTATAATGTGGAACGCATTGTTAGTACGAATGAATTTCGGTGTTACTGCAACAAATTGCCATCATGCGGTATGGTCTGTCACCATATATTCTTTGTGCTACAAACTACCGGGTGGAAGCAAATCCCTCGTACATTGGTATACGACCGGTGGTGCAAAGACAGTGACATGTCTAACAAGTTGTCAGACATTGGTGCAAGTGCTGAAGATTTGGAAGTGGAGGACAACGAGGTTATGGGTGCACTAAAGAGTAGATTTGATGAAATTCTTGCAATTCCTAACGCGGCACCTTCAAGTTTGAGGGAATTATTGGGCATAGTGGCAAAGTACAAGGTAAAAACCGTCGATGACATTGTGGAAGAAGCGCATTTGAATAGGACAAGTTATATTGCTAAATTTACTGGTGTCAGGTTGCCGGATATTGTTACCGTTCATCCTCCAGCAATTACAAATACGAAGGGGAATCGATTACAACCAAGCGAGCGCTTGCAACGTGAACGCGACAAAGCAATACATAAAAGTAATAAGCCTCTTAGGCTATGCAGAACATGTAAGACAATGCAAACACATGATATCAGGAATTGTAACTTGAGGCCCAAGACAACAAAGAGAAAGGCTGTGGGGAAGAAAAAGGCGAAGAAATAAATGGTGGTTACATTTAAATGTATTATGTTTACATTAGATTATGTATTTAATAAATGTTGACACATATCATAGTTGGTTTGGAATAAATAAAAGTCATTTGGAACGGCCTTGTATTTGTATCGAACGCAAGTGTAGAGCGAAAAAAAAAACTAATTACATGTTGTATTTGCTAGACATTAAATACGATTGTAACTCCCCCTAACACCAACCACCCCCACGATCTTCTGTTGATAATAACTGCACATCAAACCCTAAATCCGTTCCCCCACGCACGCGTCTGACCACTACATATACAACGTTCTCGGTAGTGTTCACTAACATACAAACTGTAAACACCTAATACCACCAAACAACTTTCCCAATGGCAGGTAATGTATCTCGCGACGGTGCAGGACCAGTGAATGAGCGCCGTGATCCGGTGGAGGCGGCCGCAGCAGCCCTGCGCTTGTCGGCGCACAACAGGAGAACACTGACCTTCGAGCGCATAAAGGGGAAGCTGCTGCGAGCACACCTCGAACTGCTTCAGCAGATGTACGATATGGGGGAGGTCGACACTAGCGGTTGGCCGATGGAGGATGTTGCTGCGCATGAAGCACTGCTGGCGGAGCATGCACTGCTACATGTCAGTATTGCGCATATGCTGCCCGCACCATAGTATGCAGTAGTTTTGTTGTTTTTATTTAAGTATGCAAACCCTAGTCCTTTTGTGTTTTTTGTGATCCAGCTGCGTGGATGCGCTGCGGAAATATGGGAGCATATTTCTTGTAACAATGTTTAACCATAAATAATAAATAGTATTTCCTACTTTACATTGTTGCCTGTAATTTTTATTTTGGGTGAACACTTTGGTTGATGTGCAGTGCAACAAAATAGTAATCCATGAACTTGAAGTATAGCATCACAAAATGTTTAAGAGATGTAGCAAAATGTAAGTGTAAAAAGTAGACCCTGAAGTGTAAAACACCTTATACAAAGAATAAACCTTGGTGTCATGCAATGTAGAGTATGTGTAATTTTGTAAGCGCATAATACTGTAAATATCAAACCTTGTTCTGTAAAAATCAATGTGAATGTAATTTTATGGGGATTATGTGTAAATTTTAGGGTATGAAGCAATGTTTTAGTTTTTAAAATTGACATCCTACCAGTCTGATATTGCATAATATGGAAAATGATATTGGTAAACTAAATATCAAAGGAAAACAATTTAATCAGATTAGGTGGTTGGAATTAAATCTTCAACTAATAAATGTCTGCGCTGAAGGGATGGGAGAAAGAACTGATGTAGGGACTTATAGTCTATGAATAAAAATAAGGTATGATTGCTAATAGACGGTTCGTGTATTCAAAAAAACGCCGGCAAATTGCATCATTACCACAGATAAGCGTGTGCGGCAGTTACTTTACATTATGACATGTCATCTCACACCTCTTCGTTCCTATACAAATAACCCAGTATCACACGAAACCCCGTACCCATTTTCTGAAAACATATTTGAAACTCCTCACCTTCAGACAGAAAAAATGCCTTCTCAATGGCCTCTTCCTCCATCTCCGGGTACCAACTGGGAGGACTACGATTTTTACCCGCCCTCTCCTCAATTCAATAGTGACGATGAGGATGAAGAGAAACTCGACATACAATCGTCAGACAGCTCGTCATCTGATGACGATGATGTGGCTCATAAGAGGCGCAAACTCAACCCTCCTGCGGACGAGGATTTCTCAGATGATGAAGAAAGGGTCGAAGACGGGACAGAGGAGGAGCCTGAAGATGATGACTTCAAAGACGGGGCAGAGGAGGAGCCTGAAGACGATGCAGAAGATGAGTCTGATGACGGTGAGGACGACGAGGACGAGGATGAAGATTAGACCCATTACGGGGATAAAATTGTATGCGCGTCCTTTTATGTTTTTGTTGAACGTTTGGTATGAACTACACGCCACCCAGAAATGGTGGCGGGATTTCGAACGGGTTAAAAGTCTAATATAATATGGTTAAATTATGTGGCGTTTTGCTTTAATATTTAACTTACTTGTTTGTGCTATTGAGTATCATTAGTAGTTACCAATATCAATTCCCGTATTATGTAATATCACACTGTTATTATGTAATTTCTAAAACTAGGGCAAAAGCCTAAAACAATAAAAATTACACAAAAATATCTATAAAATTACACAAACATTGATCTTTACATAAAAATGTTTGCTATTTACAATCAGTTAGCAATTGCAAATGTTCTTATACTGTAAATATAAGATTTTTATTATATAAACATCCAAAACCGCAGAAAAGGCTTCAGAACACCGAGTGGATGTGTTGAAACAATGTTAATGAAGTACCATGCCCAAAATATGTGGATGCAAAAGTACGTACTACGCACTATGATCACTATGGTAAACTATTGTCCGTCCAAAAAAATGCAATAAACATGTAAAAATCAACCATCAGTATGTAATAACTGGGCTGGTCCAACCAGAAATCTCAAACAACTAAGATGTCCTGGATATTATAGTAGCATTGAACATAAAATATAATTGTTCTCAAAATGATGTAAGCCTTAGTTCAGCAACCCAAAATAACATGTCTGGTTCAAAAAGCAACTTAAATGGAACTACTTGTTATGGATCACATTCAGGCAATCATCGCTTTCGGCGTAGAAAGGCCTTGAATTTAGGGGTGAATACGAAATCTTCATTCCACTGTTTGCAATATTTCTGCGGCTTCTTCTCCTGTGCCGGCCAAGCAGTGTTGAGCTCGAAGGTCATCAACTTGTACAGAAATCTACGTCTGAGCAACGACATCTGCTGAGGCTGTGTACACGAACATCGTACTCAGACCATTATAAACCAAAACATATAGACGATGTAGACGGAAAATAATACTAATGTGGAGCGTGACTTACATAATCCTGCTCTAGCTTATCGGCCCATCGCCCACCTCCAAGATAAGACTCCATATGCCACATGGCATATATGGCACAATCATCCTTGTTGGATGGCGACGCCCAGTATAAGGGGACACGGTTGATGGTAAGGTCCAGTAATTTACCGGCAAGTGTGGGGTTGGAGTCGCATATGAAATCAGCAATTTTGCCTCGCTGAAAAAAGATATAAACTATTGAATACTAATACGTAAAAAAAATCAATAAGCATGTCCTGGACAGTACAATAGTAGAACACGAGTAACATTACCATAACATAGTGTATGTCACCGTATCAGTCGATATCCAGTTCGTTTGACAAATAGTTGTCAAACAACTCAATAACGCATTTCTTCAAATCAATACACATTACGGTGTAATGATTGCTTTTCAACACAACCATGAAAATCTGTGGATGGAGAAAGTAATCACCAAAATACGTTCAGTATACATGTAATGTGGTCGGAACAAACCGTATAAATCACATTATAAACTACATTGCTAACAAGATCAACCGATGTCAGTGGCACCGTTAGCCCCTTCAATTCGCCTTTGAACTGTTCTTCAAACCCGGTTTCATTATTGTATATGTCATACGATACCTATGATATACCAATAAATGTACATTAGATGGAAAAAAACTCAATACTTGACAAGTATAAAACACATAAAGTAATCGTACGATAAAAGTAGTCTTACACTAGCTGCTGATGATAAGAACAGACGACAAGGCGATGTGCTGCTCCTCAACTCCTCCAGATGATTGAGGTAGTTGCACCACGCGTCAACCACTTGGCTCATAACCCACATTCCGTCCATCAATGTTCGCATCCCCTCCCTTGTTACCTTAAAAGGAGAGCATCTGTAAACGAATTCCCTACACATAGGAAATGTATTTAGAAATGGTACATGTGGAAACAGAGTAACATTATGTAAAAAATGTTACTGTACATGTAAACCATGTTACTCACATTTTCCGGCCAGCAACAGAAAACATCCACTGTGTGAGCTGATGCTCGTCGTCATCCAGATTGCTCCTAACATCCGTTTTTCTGTCAACATACGGAGAACAGTATACGGCATCTGGTGCTCTCACACGAACATATGGGACGACCTTAGGGGTGCATACAATTGCAGACGTCGGGTCGAACGGTGGGTCAGCACGGCTCCTTTTCATGCGGACATCAGACCCTTTTGCGCATATGGGGGAGTCTGACTCATCTGAGCTTGTATCCGTGTCGACTGGAATTGACTCAGGGTATTGACGGGAAATGTCAGCAGCAACACCAATGGGGTCAATGTCGTCAAACAAGGTCTTCGCAATTGAATCACGGAGTCTGCTCGTGTTGGGCGAAACTCTATCAGGCGGTGAGGCTGGTGCAAAATGTGGCAATGGAGATCTACGCATCTGGGCTGCCCGTGAAGTGTCAAGTTGTGACAATAAACAGAACGATGGCGATGAAACAGGTTTTGCAGGGATTGGACTGTGGTCATTTTCGCCTTTTACATTGCGATCATGGGTGCCAAATAACCCGTCAATCGTCTCCCAGACACCTAGTAGATCAAACCACGGGTCTTGCGTTGGTAGTGCATCCTCAGGTTGTGTAGCGGGTAAATCATCCGGGTGTGCATCGGGGAATGCGCGTTGGCACTTTGTTGCAACACATTTGAACCATTCAGTACCAGCGTGTTTTGAGAACCCTTCATGCATCAACTCTGACATTTCAGCATTGCCTTCCTTAATCTTGGTGACAACAGCGCACCAACTGTTCGCAAACATCTGTACCATAAACATATGTTATACTAAAATAGTTAGATGGGATTTTTATGTGTAACTCCCTAAAATAAGAATGTAGTAAGAATGCATTATTACGAAAATGTTAATATGCATAAAATGTAACAATATTTAATCGCACAAACACCATCGTTGTTTGAACCTTCAAATATGGGAGTATTGCTACCTGGCTATCGTCGACCTCGGCTTCTTCGGTGTGTTTGTCTGTGTTGCTTCCAACTTTTGGGCGTGAACTATGGTGCCTGTTAGGATCGATGGGGGCAGGAGGACTAGCTGTGTGTGGGGCTGGAGGAGTTTGGGGATCGTCCACTGGTTGGTGTGGCAAATTGTGTTCATCAGCCGGGCGCAAAGGAGGATCAACCAAGATGTGACCTTTTCCAAAAAGGTCAAGGGATACCTCTTCCTTCTGCCTTTCACTAACTGATGTAGTGTCCCACCCAATCAGTGACGGCCATGCACGGGGGACTCGTCTCACACCAACCTCAACCCGATCAAGATAGAATAACTGGAGAAATGTAAACACATGTAAATATAATGTATATGAGCTTAACACAGTTCAAAAACACAATTATAGACCATAAAGCGTACCAACAGAAAGGTTATCGGCCCAACAAAGAATCTTGATTCAGGGCTCTGGGTATGCCAAGTCTTCCTGGAATCGGCGAGTTTGTTGACTACGGTTTGGCACCAATTGTACTCCCGTATACGCGTCACATCGGCAATAGCGTTAAAACAGGTCTGATTGGCGAGGTTGTCGGTCCGATGCTCTATCATCATGGTTACAAATAAAACCATGAAATTCCTCTTGAAATTATCCTCGTATTCACCAGTAGATATTATACGGTCAGCAATAATAGCAGTAGTTAGATGATCTCTATCATCCTCTCTAAATTGAGACCGCCAGTTCTCGAGAGCAGGTGTCCACTGCAGCCCGTACGCGTCCCACGTCACCTCCATGCCACCGATCGGTATGCCGAGCGTGTCGTGCACCTCACGGTCCGTTATGCGTAACTTACCGTCGTTCATCCTCAATGACATACTACCATAGTCGAAATTATCGACCAAGTAGTACGCTAACGTGCTTGGAATACGCCTGATATTCAAATGCAGCACATGTTGGAACCCAATCTCCTCGACTGCTTTCCTTTGGTTAGGAGTTAATGAGATTATCACATCAATCAGCTTCTTGGGGGACGATCTGATACGTAGCCAAGGTAAGTCCTTACGCTTCTTGGACACCAATTTCACCTCCGCCGTCTTCCCAAACTTGTAGTGTTTGCGTCTACTTTCCTTGACGGATTCAGGCTTCCTTTTCCTAGATGATTCTCCCTTTGTTGGAACACTTGATCTGAACCTCCTGGTTGGGGGTCTATGATGCTTGTCGGACCTAGCAGTGTGGGCAGGCTCCGAAACGGGAGATTTACCGAAATCAGTACCATGTTTCGGATTGGGTTTGCTAACATACAACCTCTGTAGTTCAGCAAGTGGCACATTATCATCCTCACTGTCTGAAGATTCAATGTTGATGTGAGACTGGTTGGGGGAGTCCTCAAAATCTGAATCATCTAAGTATGAACAACGACAGAGTCAAAATGTTACTTTCAAGTTGTTAACCCTGTTTCAATTTATAAATATGCAACGTACATCCACATTAATATTTATATTAGCTATGTAAATATTGCAATGTATGATGTGAAAAATCAAATGTAAAAATACGATATTATTCTGCAGTACATGCAACTCCATGCAGCACCAGTTACATATTTTGTGTGTAAATATTGGTATACAGAATGTGAAAAATTAAATGTAAACCTACAATATTCTACCACCACACCCTACCAGACTATCATTTAACAAATTGATTACCCACTACAAACCAGTGTATAACACACATTGTCGAATCACATTAAAAATTCAGGTTTGATGTATGTATGTTGTGGTATTCAATAAAATGAAATGTGATTACGTATGGAATATGTGTAAATTGGACATGCATTCTAAATATGGAAAATCCAAACATCTACAAATCATGGTCAAAAATCAACATGTCCAATAAAAATAACTGAAAAACATGAAGACTATGGAAAATAATTTTAATTCCAAATACCTTCCAGCACAAATCTAGGCATGCTCTTGGTTGCTTTGCCCTTACCATCTCCTTTACCACTTCTAGTCCTCATACTGAAACAATGTGCAAAAATCCCCCAAATCAACAAACCGGCCACATATGTAGTGCATGCAAGTTCAGTACACAGAAAATACGACAATGTTTGATAACCATAAGACCTAATTACCTGTATTTGGGGGGAACAGACTGGAACTCACTGAACTTTATGAACTCGAACACTTCAACCTGAAGCTCCAAAAAGCTCGTCTTATGTAAACCCTAAAGTTCCATTTGATGCTAAATGTAACTACATATCAAGTGAAGATTTTTACTTACCCGATTATCACTGAAAGAGTGCGCGAATTTGGAAAATCAAAATCAAATCTTCAATCTCGCCCGAATCAAGCACAGAGAGGAATCGTCGCGGATTCAGTAGGACGCGTTTATCTGGAAATTACTTTGTTACCCCTTGGAACAGTCCGACTTACTATACCACTCACTCACGCGCGCGAGAATTCACAATCCGTACCATTGATACGTGCTGTAATCACGGCTGTTGAATATGTAGATCGTAGGGCTGAGTGTAATCCGCAAATTTGTACGAAAAATGGGATGTGTACCTGAAAACAAATCTATATATATATAGTTCAAATCCTCGTGAGTCACAGCTCAACGTAAATAGTAAGAAAAAGGATGTTCAATACACAAGACCAACATAACTCTAATAAAAACCCCCAAGAAGTCCAAAAGCTCCCGAGCCTCGAACTCACTAGATATCCGGCACGCCTGTAAAACAGTCAGAAACCAAAGGGGGTGAGCTTACGCTCAGTAGGAAAAACCTTAACAACTCAACCCTTAGGTCAATATTGTACTGGATAAGCAGATAAAAATAACAGTAAAAATACGATTAACAATGGAATAATGAGTAACAAAAATAGAATAAGATAAGTACGAAGAAATAATATATAAACAAGATAACGTTAACTGTAAAGGTTCCATAAAATAATCAATATAAAGTGTCATAACGATCAACAAGGATCAATTGATATCACGCCAACCACTTGCTTTCTCAAGCCTCCGATCTATGAATAAGTTCTAGTGTCACCTCAATTCCCATATCCCGATCCACTAGAGTATTCATATCATATCAGATTTTTCCTCGGTCCGGAGGAGACACATACGTCGGAGTACCGGAAACCATCCCATGGGGATGCTCATCTTCGGTATTCTCGAAAATGTCTCCAAAGGGCCATAGTCATAGGGAACCAAGATAGTGCTCCCGTAGGACACACATGCTCTTGGGTGAAACCTCAGAAACCATCTCTCATGAAGTAATCCCACTCAATATCCCATAGGATCTGCCGAGCCCTTAGGCCCCTCACATCACTCAATATCCCGTAGGATCTGCCGAGCCCTTAGGCCCCTCACATCACTCAATATCCTGTAGGATATGCCGAGCTCTCAGGCCCCTCACATCACTCAATATCCCGTAGGATCTGCCGAGCTCTCAGGCTCCAATAATCAATCAATATCCCGTAGGATCTGCCGAGCCATAGGCTCCTCACATCACTCAATATATCCCACAGGATCTGCTGAGCCATAGGCTCCTCACATCACTCACTGTGTCTGTCCAACTCCAACCACCACAACGGCACCGGATTACCCCCCGGTGTAGTACCGAACCAAGCAAGCAAACAGACAAACAAACGAACAAGCATACATTTCAAGGATAAGAATAAAGGAAACAAGCATTATCATTCATCCATCAATCAACACACATCGGAACACACTTTCATCACAACGAAGACATCCAACACCATTCCATACTTACCGTATACCTACCTGTCACGAACCATCAGTACATCGATCACCTGATTGTACCCATTGGCACAACCAGTCATACTCGATCATCCGTTCAAACCACAATTTATCAACACAATCACTCAAGTAACCAAGTAAACATTCCACCAGTCAACAATCAAGTGAACGATCAACTAAACATTCAATCATATAAGCTAACTAGTTTCATTAGACCCTTACTTTTCCTAATAACGAGCAACCAAGCATGTGAACCTAGCACACAACTAATCCGAGAGCTCTTCACAGCCTCTCTACCAGTAAATCAAATCCCAAGTATTGAAAGCAAGCTTCACTAGTCATCTTCATCCTAAACATGCATACTAAACTCATCCGATTATTAGTAATTGAAATACGATTATTCTAGTTATTCGCATCCTATAGGAAATTCTAGGACCTTTCCAATTTTATTAACCTAACATGCATACTAAGCGTTTAATTAAGAAGTTAAGACTTTCCCTACCTCTTGATGATCCTCTAAAACTCTGTTGATAACTTGGTGGTCACAACTCCGTCCTTCACACGGGTTCCGGCATGATTCTTCGTTCTTCAAGTTCAAGTCCAAGTTCTTCCTTCTTTCCTTTCTCGGTACCACGGTCTTGTGAGTGAGGAATGGATGTAGAAGATGAAGCTTTGGAGAGTTTTTGGGAGTGAAACCACCTCAAGACTCCATTTTTGCACCTTTCTTCTCCTTCAAGCTTCAAAGTTGCCTCTTCTCTCCCTTTCTCTCTCTAATTTCGGCCAGCACATAAAATGAGGAGATAAATGATCCAAATTGCTTTAAAACCCTAGTTTGATGACATTCCAATGTTACCCTTAGACCCAATCCTTCCAATTTAACTTTTGTGAGGGTAGAAGGGTCAAATAGGGGTCTTTTCTTCTCCTTCAAGCCAAGAGGGACAAGTGTCTTAGTTGGGGACCACTTTGTCTCTAATAATAACCAACACTTTAATTAATTCGAAATTAGTTGATAAAAGGGTCCCGTTGACCGAAAATTGACCGCTACAAGATTATAGTCAAAATAGAGTAAATGGATCAACTCAGCTAACCGTGAGGTTGGTTAAGCTCTTGGTGCCCTGGAAAGGTCCCGAATGACTTTCGGAGTCCCCGGTTGACCTTTCCGGCCGAAAGTCAAACTTCTTCGAAATCCACCGGTTCGACCGGGATCGACCGGGGGCGGTTCTTACACAGGGTCTGTCCCACATCAAATAAGATTCTAGTTTTACATGCAGAAAAACGTATGGGAATCATCACGAGGTATTTCTCAACATCATAAGGTGGCGGTAGTATTGCTCTCGGGTTGGATAGATACAAGATTTTTTCCCACCGCCAAGAACATGCCTTACTAGAATTAGAGTCACATTCTATGTCGATCATCCAAACCTCATGGCTGTCATTCTCTAATCCTCCCAACACCAAACACAACCGCCCATCCAAAACAAACATATTTGGATAGCGCTTTACCTCACCAAAATCAGGAAATTCCACCTCGTGAAACTCTTCCGTGGCAAGAACAAAACATATAATCTTAATTATCTCCCTCCCTCGGTGTATATTAAGATTGAGGCACCAATAGTGTACACCATCAACACATTTCGTACCCGAACATACCAAACATGAATATTGGCGCCTATCTTCCCATTCATAATGACACCATATGTCATTATTAATGTCATAAATCATAAGCTCAAAGGTTCGCTTAAAGGCTCGCTCAATTTCGGTGATCAACTTATAACAATCATGAGCCCAGTCGTACCCAAATCCACAAGGCAACTTTAGCACCACCAACGGGGTTTGTAGGTACAATAAGATGTTTCCTCGTCGTTGGGTTGGACACAGCCATCTTGCGAGTAAACAGTTGTTCAAGAACAACCAGACCCTGACATGAAGCAATTACGTAGGCGTCCCTATGGGGATTTCACTGAGATTGGGGATTTCCTTGAGATTAATTCTTTCATCTTCCATCGAGTCCAAATCTGTAAAAGTAGACAATTTGATTCTACTTTGCTTGAATATTATTGAAACATAAGAGACCTATTTATACAATCTCTAACCTTGTACATTAGGAAACAAATCTCTCTTTAATGCTCTCCTATTTAATAGTAGTGTATATATGGTAAGTGTATATATGAGAATATGGTAAGTATATCACGTGACTTAGGAACCAAGTTTGATGGCTTGATTCCCAAGTTTCTCAACACTCCCCCTCAAGTTGGAGCATGTATATTGGAAATGTCCAACTTGCAAGGAGATCCTGAAAGCGGTCCTGACCAAGCCCTTTGGTGAAAATATCAGCAAGTTGATGGGAACTGGGCACTGGTTTAGGGTGCAATATGGAGGCATGCAACTGTTGGCGAACAAAATGACAGTCAATCTCGATGTGCTTAGTGCGTTCGTGAAAGACTGGATTAGAGGCAATGTGGATAGCGGCACGGTTGTCACAGAAGAGAGGAACCGATTCAGCCTGTGGCACCTGAAGATCATTAAGGAGACGACGGAGCCAAACGATCTCACGGCTAGCAGCAGCCATGGCACGATATTCTGCTTCGACGGAGGAGCATGAGACAACAGTCTGCTTCTTGGAACGCCAAGAGATCAGTGAGGTTCCAAGAAAAACGATGTACCCTGTGGTGGAGCGACGTGTGTTAGGGCAACCGGCCCAATCTGCATCACAATAAGCCTGGAGAGTGAGGGTACTAGCCGAGGGAAGTAATATCCTTTTTCCCGGGCAGCTCTTGAGGTAACGGAGTACATGATGAGCAGCCTCCATGTGCGGTATGCGAGGTGTATGCATAAACTGGCTGAGAACATGGACGGCATAACTGATATCCGGTCTAGTAATGGTGAGGTAGAGTAGCCTACCCACAAGGCGACGATACTGGCCAGGGTCGGAACACAACTCGCCAATGTCAGCAAATAGGCGATGTTGTTGGGGTATGGGGAATGGCGACGGTTTGCAACCAGTGAGACCACTGTCGGATAAAATGTCAAGAGCATATTTCCTCTGAGTGAGAATGATACCCTTAGGTGAGCGAGCAACCTCCAGACCAAGAAAGTATTTCAACGCACCCATGTCTTTGATACGAAACTGGCAATCCAGGTGATCCTTGAGCTGTTGAATACGGGGGGCATCTGTGCCGGTTACGATGACATCATCAACATATATCAAGACAGCAACAAAGGAGGTAGGTGTCACGAGGGTAAATAAAGAAGGATCTGCAGCAGAAACGGTGTAACCTAGAGCAATGATAGAATCAGTGAACTTTTGGTACCATACCCGGGAGGCTTGTTTGAGGCCATAGATGGACTTGTGTAGTCGACAGACCAAGGACTCCCCCTGTTTGGAAAACCCTTGTGGAACTCTCATGTAAATTTCCTCAGAAAGATCACCATGCAAAAATGCATTATTTACGTCAAGCTGATGTAGCGGCCAATCGCGGGCGGCAGCGATAGCGAGGAGGCAACGAACAGTGGTGAGTTTGGCAACTGGAGCAAAGGTGTCAGTGTAGTCTATCCCTTCCACCTGCGTGTATCCTTTTTCCACCAAGCGTGCCTTATAGCGCTCAACAGATCCATCAGGACGAAACTTTACTTTATACACCCATTTCGAGTCAATTGTGCGTTTTCCAGGGGGGAGAGGGGTCAAGCTCCAAGTATGATTGGCCTCTAAGGCCTCAGTTTCCTGTGTCATGGCCTTCCTCCAGTGATCGTGTTGCGAAGCCTGCTTAAAAGTGCGGGGCTCATCTATGGACGAGATGGCCGATAAGAAAGCAACATGATTGCGTGAAAACTTAGTATAAGAGATTGAGTGAGTGAGAGGATGTACCGTCGAGTGTGATGAAGGAGATGGTGAGTGCGAAACAGAGTCTGACGGGAGAACCGAGGGCGGTAAGGTGAAATCATAGCCATCGAGACGCTTGGATGTGACTCGGGTGCGTTTGGAGACGGGAGGAGACGGTGGAGTCTGGGTGTCAGGCTGAGTGGTGGCAACGGGTTCAGAGGACGTCAGGGACTTAGTTGCCGGTGGCATGACGTCTATCGACGCTGGAGGATTAGGTGGCGGTACATCATATATGAAGCTGTCGATGAGGTTTTGTGGGGTAGGAGGGGATCCATGAACTGTGGAGAGACAATAATCTCCTGGAAAGATCGATTCCCAAAACTGAACGCCACGGGAAATCACCATGTCCCCCGTATCGAGTATGTAGACACAATAACCCTTTTTACCTCGGGGGTAGCCCAAGAAAATACCTGCACGAGATCGGGGGGAAAACTTGTCATGGGTGCGGTGGTGGACATATCAGAGGCAACCGAAACTTTGTAGATGATCATACGCCGGTCGTTTCCCAAATAATAACTCAAAGGGAGTTTTGTTCCCGATAACTGTAAGTGGCATTCTATTGATCAGGTAGGCAGCGGTAAGAACGCAATCTCCCCAGAATCGTTTGGATAGTCTTGCTTGGAAGCGGAGTGCCCTGGTTACTTCCAATATATGACGATGTTTCCGCTCAACGAATCCATTTTGTTGTGGGGTGTCAGTGCAACTGGTTTGGAATTCCATCCCTTCTTTCGCATAAAAAGTCAACAAGTCATGGTGTTGAAACTCTCGTCCTCCATCCGTTCGGAGGCATCGAACATTTACATGGAATTGACCGTGGACCCAGTTGAAGAACTGTAGGAGGTGTTCCCTGGCTTCTGATTTATGTTTCATCAAGAACACCCAAGTAGCCCTGCTGTAATCATCAACGATAGATAAGAAGAAATGACAACCGGATAAAGAGGGCACACGATAGGGTCCCCAAATATCGCAGTGTATTAGTTCAAAGGGGCATGTAGTTTTATTAGTACGGATAGGAAAAGGTAAACGGGTTTGCTTTGCCCTACAACATGCATCACAAACCGACAATCCGTGTTTATTTGCAGAAACTAGTAAATCTGGATCCAAAGATAGCTGGTTGACCGGAATATGGCCCAAACGTTGATGTCATAACTGGATGTCATTTCGCCCTCGAGTCATTAAGGCCTTCCCTGCCGCCGTCGGTTCCAAGTAGTAAAGTCCGTTTCGCATCTCACCCGTCCCAATCAGCATTCTCGAAAGTAAGTCATGTATCACACAACAACCCGAATAAAACGTTAGCGCGCAATTCAAGTCCCGGGTAATTTGACTAACTGATAATAAGTTGAAGCAAAATTTTGGGACTGCAAGGACTCGCTCCAAGGTTATCCTTTTGGTAACGAAAGCTTGGCCAACATCGGCTACAGGGGCTCCTTCTCCATTTGGCATCTCTACCAGTGGCATTGATGGAGGAATTGTGCTATTTTGCAGGGAATTGGGATCACAAGAAATATGGTGAGTAGCTCCTGAATCAATAATCCATGGGGATTTAATTTTACCCGAGAAATGTGACGACGATGGTGTGTGCAAAGAGGTGCCTGCGAATGGAGAATTAGAATTATTGCTGGGCTTGGAAAGCAGATCCATTAGATGGTTTCGTTGGGTTTCAGAAAGGCTGCCTGCTAATTTGTTCAACTCGTGCATTTGCTGCCCAGATCCATATTGGGCTTCTGATCCTTGCTGGGCCTCATGTGGCTAGGGCCCGAAGTGCTGTTGTAGCCCACGTCCACGCTGGTTAATGAAACCAGCGTCGTCTTCGTGACCTGCATCTCGCGATTGCAAGGGAGGACCAGAGCACGCCGCTAGCACGCGTCCACCACGGTCAGTCCGTCCGGCACGCCCTCCTCGGCCAGAGTGGCCACGACCTCCACGGAAGCCGCCGTCCTCCGTCGCCGGCTTCGTCTAGTGGGCGGGGTAGCCGATGATGGCGTAGCAGCCGTCAACGGTGTGCCTCGTCCGACCACAATGGGTGCACCGTCGCGGTTGTTCGTCACGGCGCGGTGGCGGGACGCAGGGATCTTCGCCGGGACGGTCACGCCAACCTCCGCCGGCGCTGGTGCCTTGCCGAGCTACCAGGGCCATGCTCTCCACCAGATGTGTCCGAAGAGCCATGACGGTCCGTTGAGTCTCCTCTTGTGCAGCTATGGCGTATACTCGGCCGAGCCCCGGGAGTGGTTCCATGCTAAGTACTTGGGATCGCACGATACTGAAATCGTCATCGAGACCCATTAGAAAATCGAAAATTTGACTTTGATTATGGCGTACCTGAGTCCGTTCATTGATTTTGCAGGTACAGTTTTCGCATTGGCACATGGGAAGGGGGTCGAGTCCCTGTAATTCGTCCCAAGCCATCTTTAATTTTCCATAGTAAGTGGAGACCGGTTTACGGTCTTATTGCAAGAGAGCTATGCTACGCCGAAGTGCATAAACCCGAGGTGCGACGCCTTGTGTGAAGCGCTGCTCCAAGTCGAGCCATATCTAACTAGCAGTGGTGGTGTGAACGGCACTGGCTTGTAATTCCTTGCTTAGGAAATTAACAAGCCACGTCTTGACGAGGGCATTGCATTGAATCCATAGATCGTGGTATTTGTCATTAGTAGCAGGTTGTTTGATACTGCCACTAATGAAGCCCGTCTTGTGTTTACAGGCAAGGGCATCATGGAATTGAATCCTCCAAGTGTAGTAGTTGTCGCCAGAATCACTAAGAGGTTGTGAGACGAAAATATGACCATGATGGTCGGATGGGTGCAGAACATAGTATAGAGGAACACTATCTTTTTCTGCGTCGTTCCCCATTCTAGGTATAGATGTGCTCTGATACCATGTAAAAGTAGACAATTTGATTCTACTTTGCTTGAATATTATTGAAACATAAGAGACCTATTTATACAATCTCTAGCCTTGTACATTAGAAAACAAATCTCTCTTTAATGCTCTCCTATTTAATAGTAGTGTATATATGGTAAGTGTATATATGAGAATATTGTAAGTGTATCACATGACTTAGGGACCAAGTTTGATGGCTTGATTCCCAAGTTTCTCAACAAAATCGATCAAGTAATAGTGGTATGACACACTAGGGTATGGAGACTCTACCGGTTTCTCAATCAATACAAATGGTCGGCGGTCTAGTGAGGCGGTGCGTTCTAACTGAAGGCGGTGGAAATAAGGGTCGGTGTGAGTTAAGGAGTACCATGCTTTGGAGACGCATGTGAAGCGCATGAGGTCCTTGACGGGCACTCGGCTAATGATCTCGATCATAAGCTCCTCCATAATTATAACAGATTTTACTCTTCCACGTTTTTTGTTTTCCATATTGGATCCTTCCTCCTATTTATCAAGAAATTTAGACATTAAAGTATTATTAATTTGATGAAGAAAAAAAACTCCGAATTACAAATACATTTATTAGTTTAAAAATAGTTTCATGGTCCTTGGGCTCCTCAAAGGAACCCAAAACAACGATCTATGCAGAAGAACGGAAAGAAAAAAAAAATCAGTTGGCTCTCAACTTACCTCAGATCAGGTCTGAATTCTTTATACTGTCGTTCTGTACTAGGGTTAACCTGTTAGGTCGTACGCGTGGCTCGTGCGCGAGGCCCACAAAAGACCTTCATGGGCCATGCTCTACCCTCTTTTGTGGATGGGCTATGGCCCAATGATTATTATTTATTTGAATATATATTACAGACACAGTAGAGGTATATTCAGTCTCTCCCGACAGCCAAGAGCCAGAATGTGGAAGAAAATAATCCTAAACTAATTATTGTCTTAAAACTAAATAATTATCTGGGTAGCCTTAATCTTAGTTGGGTTTGGTGAGATGGTTCAGTTTTTGACGATTAAAACAAATAGGTAGGGGGTGCACAAAACCATGCACAGGTCGGTGATTTGCATGTGTTTCTGGTTTTAAGGTACCACAAAAACCGCCCTTGATAATGATGTCCTTTGCTTTCATCTCTTTCGCTTCTCATTACAATTACAATTACAAGCCATTTCTGTAGCTTTGGGGCTTCTCTTTTTTATTTGCTCCCCTTTTCCTCTTCTTTAGCAGACAAAGAACAACTTTCTTTTTCGTGTTTTTGTCCCAAACCAACACAAATATCCCATGTAAGATCTTTGAACCAAAACCAGAACAAGAGCATAACATTCTGGGCAAAGCTGCTGGTAAATATGATTCCTCCCAAAGCAACCCAAATGTGCTATTAGTGTTCTTTACCCTTCTTCTCTTTTACTCTTTTTTTATCAGTACAGTAAATACGTGAATAAAACCTTTTTAGAGGACAAAAAGAAATACAAGATAGTGAATCGAAATCTAATTACATATCACCACACAACTAAAACATCATATACATCACTCAAGTATACAAAAGAGAGAGAAATACTGGAGACATGTTGCGGGTTTGGTATTGATCTAGGACCCCCACGTGCCAGATCGTATGATTTGAATGAATATCCAGTTAAGCAGCATAAAAAAATGAGTACACAAATAGGGGAAGAGGACAATTGGTGGAAGTCCAGAAACAGTCAAGACAGCAGCATCTCTGTTTTTGTAGCATTGTTAATAACCAAAAAGCTCCATATGTTATCATATTTTGTCTCTAGTCTCTACATCTCCTACCCTACATAACCACTTAAGTAAGCTTGGCCTTTTGGGTACTTTTGTTTCTACCAAATCCTGATCCTTGACTCATTACACATATTCTATTACATCAACTTGCTTCACCAGCTCCAATATACATCACCTTGTCTTCCACAAACATGTAAATTACTATATATGCTTGAATTAAGCATGTGCTACTCACTGAAATATGGAACACGATACCCAATTAGCTTCTACTTCTGGTTCTTCCCCAACAATACATATACAGCTAGCTGTTCTATCTTCTTGATCCCCTAAAACCCACCCTTTCTCACTAATAAAAGATTCAAATGTCTATGTGAATGTGCAGAGATTGAATGGGTCCAAATAGCGTGTGAAAAAATAAATATATCATGTAACTGAGTGAGCAAGCCGAAACCCACCGTTTTATTGCTCAGAGGTTAGGTAGTTGCTGACCAGATTTTAATTTTCTTTAATGTTTTGTTGATTTTTATTCATCAGATCCAATTACTACTGGAAGACCCACCACCAGTGTAGATAGTACTATAATCCATGATTTCTTTCGGACAGCTTGGGACAAGGTTTTGATTGCTAATTGCGTGCAAGTTTACATTTCGTATTTGACCAATATTGATGTAGAGAAGTAGTTATTATGATGCAGTTGAGGTGTGAGGAAGTATCCTCCACAAATCATATATGCTTGGGTCCCACACCCACACCCACACCCCTCTTAATGTCTCTCACTTTTTTCTTTGTGTTCAAACATTGATTGAGTTATGTAAATGGGCCCAGTTTTGTTATATAATAGTCTGCTCTGAACCAAAAGAGCGCTACCAACCCTAAAAATTAACTCTTGCTTCTTCTTTCTCTTCTACCAGTCGTCACCGTCCTTCTTCTTGTCCTTGTCGGTGACGACCTCGGCCTCCCGTCTTGGCCGTTGCTGGCGAGGATCCCCCTGCCCTTCTTCTTGTTTGCTTATCCTTCCTTTCTCCTCCTTCCATGAGCTCTCTATCGGACCTGTCCCCCTCTTCTGGACCAACCCTGTTTTCTAGCTGTGAAGTCGTTGCCGGCTTGGTGGTGCTTCTCGGTGGGTTTGGCAGTGCATCATGGCTGCTCCGGTGTCCCTTTGAGGTTTGTGGCGTGCATGTCCCCGACGTGGTGGCGTCTCGACCGCTTGGTCGTCCCTGTGGTGGTGCCTGACCTCGGAGTGGGTGCGTCTCGGTCGTGTGGAGACCGTCTGCTCGTTCTCCGGCCTACTTCGCCGGATCTGTAGTGAGGTAGATCCGGACCCTCGTGTGGTAGGCGTGGTGTGGTGGCGTGGGTCTTTGGCTTCTTCCCCAGAGTGCAGATCAGAGATGGCTTCTTCTAACGGCGGCGGCGGCGACGGGTTGTGGCCCAGGCCGGACCTGCTGCTCGCAGCTCCAACCGGGTAGGGTTTGGGTCTGGGTCTGGTCGCTGGTGGGTTGGGCCGGGTTTGGGCCTGACAGGTTTGGACCTGCAAGGTATGGGCTTGTCTGGTCTGGACTGTTTGTTCTGGGCCTGACTGGTCTTGAGACTCCGAGCTCATTCTCGGTAGAATAACGGTCCTCCTCTTCTGGCTTCGTTGTGTGGGAGCTCGGTTGTCGTTGATGTGGTGTCCATCCATTCAGATGTTGCTGCCTCACCGGAAGCTGCTGCCGACGACGTTTTGGTTTCGGTCACCGGAGTTTCTGTTGGGCTGTTTGGTGTGGGTGTGTTAGTCTCGATGGCGTGATTGGGTGTTTCTTTTTCTTTTTTTCTGTTTTTTCAATAACTGCATGTGGTGAAGTTTAGGTGTGCACTAGTTGTACGGGTTGTGTACACTAGTTGCTCGTTTTGGTGTGCACTAGTTGTACGGGTTGTGTACACTAGTTGCTCGTTTTGGTGTGCACTTGTTGCACGGTTTGGTGTGCCCGCTGTGGCACGGTTTGTTGTGCACTTGTTGACACATTAGGGGTGCACGGTTTTGTTGCACCTCTGACGTGCAAGCTGTTTGCACGTTCTGGGACGTACTCTGTTGCGTTCTGAATCAGTTAGGGAGTCGGTAATTCTATAGGCCAGTCGTCCGGAGTCTGTAATTCTATAGGTCAGTCGTCTGGAGTCTGTAATTTTATAGACTAGCTAGTCTGGAGTCTGTATTTTATCGTTCGCTTGGACGCTTTCATTCGATGCATGTATGTCACTTGATGGATATATAATATTGATGCCTCCCGCTTCTTCGTCAAAAAAAAATATATATAATGGGTTTTTGTACATGACCAAGTATCGTGTCCATGAACCTGATATGATCCAAAAGCTGAATGAATAATATCCAAAAATGTTTACGAAATAATCATACAATCTACATTTGATAACGTGGGACACTTGGGCATGCCCAAAAGCTACCATCTCTTATTTATTCTATAGAGTCACTTCATTTGAAACATCTCTCTCTAACGAACACTCTCACACACACACTGAAACAGAGGAGAAACATGGGAACTCTCCGGATGCTTTTCTCCTTCTTTCTCGTCGTATCATCCTCATCTCCAACTGTAACAACTTTCCAATTCTGTACATTTATTGAATCTCATTGCTCTGTCACACTTACCCTGTTTCTTCTGCTCCTTGATTCTTCTGTTTTCAGGTCTCTGCGGCCGTCGGAGAGAACCCATTTTCGGAAAAAGCATATACAATTCGTTACTGGAACAATCACATCTCCAACAATCTTCCCAAGCCACAGTTCCTCCTCTCCAAGGCTTCACCGCTCAGCGCCGTCGACTCTGCGTTTCTCTCCAAGCTCGCTTCCCGAAATGCTCTGTCTTCGAACCTCGAGTCCCTCTGTTCACTGGCTAATCTCTTCTGCTCCTTCGACTCCGAGGCTGAGCCGTCCCTCGCACGGCGTAGAGGCAGTGCCGGAGCCAACTTCGCTCTCTACTCCAACAAACAGTTCACCAACTACGGCTCCTCCCACCACGGCGGCGCCGACACCTTCAAGAACTACTCCAACGGCCTCAACAACCCCAACCACTCCTTCAAAACCTACAGCAGAGCCTCGAACAGTCACCAGGAGACCTTCGCCAACTACGCGCGTGACGGCAATGTGGCCAACGGTAACTTCTCCAGCTACGGCGCCTCCGCCGCCGGCGGATCCGGCGGTTTCACCAACTACGACCAGAGCGTCAACGTCCCCAACCTCCAGTTTTCTTCCTACGACTCCGGAAGCAACTCCCACAAGCTCTCCTTCTCCGCCTACAGCGGCGACACCAACACCGGCGTCGAGTCCTTCACCAGCTACGCCAAGAACGCTAAATCTGCGCCGCAGGAGTTCACCGCTTACGGCGAGAGCTCCAACATAGTGGCGTCGACGTTCACCGGATACAGCGAGCTTGCCGGCGCCGGGAACGACTCTTTCAAAACGTACGGCGGCTCCAGCAACAACCCGCACAACAATTTCAAGGCCTACGGTTCCGGCGAGAGATCCGGGGTCGACACGTTCTCGAGCTACCGCGACGGCGGCAATGTCGGGGACGACTCGTTTCAATCCTACGCAAAGAATTCCGTCTCCGGCAAGGCGAGTTTCAATAACTACGGCCGGACTTTCAACAGAGGAAACGACACGTTTAAGGAGTACGGCAAGGGAGCGACCGGTCGTTTGAGCGTCGGGTTTTCTAACTACAACATGGATCGGTCGTTTAAGGAGTACGCCACAAACGGCGTCGCATTCTCTCAGTACTTCAATTCAACATCGACTGACGAAGCAGAAGCTGTGCAGAGTACTGTCTCTGCAGAAAAGAATGGCAGTTCGGTAAATAAATGGGTGGAGCCGGGCAAATTCTTCAGGGAAGCAATGCTGACGGAGGGGAATGTCATGCCGATGCCCGACATCAGGGACAAAATGCCACCGAGGTCGTTTCTGCCCCGCTCAATCCTCTCAAAATTACCCTTCTCCACCACTGGGCTGCCGGAGCTCAAGCGAATCTTCCACGCGCCGGACAACTCCGCCATGGAGCGCGTGATTGTCGACGCGCTCTCCGAGTGCGAGCGAGCCCCGAGCTCCGGCGAGACGAAGCGGTGCGTGGGCTCGATCGAGGACATGATCGATTTCTCGGTATCGGTGCTGGGAAACAATGTGGTGGTGAGGTCGACCGAGAACGTGGAAGGGTCAAAGAGGAAGGTGATGATCGGGAAGGTGGAGGGAATCAACGGCGGGAGAGTGACGAAATCGGTGTCTTGCCATCAGAGCCTGTACCCGCACCTAGTGTATTACTGCCACTCGGTGCCGAAAGTGAGGGTGTACGTGGCGGAGATACTTGATGCCGAGAGCAAGGGGAAGATCAACAACGGCGTGGCGATCTGTCACGTGGACACGTCAGCGTGGAGTCCAGGTCACGGTGCGTTCGTGGCGCTGGGATCCAGACCCGGACAGATCGAGGTCTGCCATTGGATATTTGAGAACGACATGACTTGGGCAACGGCCGATGAATGAGACACAACTGTTTTGAGTTTTGCCAACATAGGTTTTTGTCACATTGTGAAACTATTGTATTGTGTTTGCTTATGTTTTGTAGCAACAAAACAAACATGAAGAGTGATTTTATTTACCAACTCGAGCTTCCATATGTTTAATCATAGTATCAATGAATCTACATTCAAACCTAAATGGAGGTTTAATAACAAGCCGCAACACCATCAGATTCAGTGGTGACAAATATTCTCTGTTTGATAAAAGACAAAATAGAATTCAATGCATCTGAAAAGGGAGAGATTCCATAATGTTAAAACATAGGAATTTTAAGGTTCTTGTCTAGTGGAGGTTTGAAGTAGAAGGTGCTAGAAAAAGAGAGTAAAGTGCTGCGCATGCTGTTGTGTTGAGTGGTGATAATAAAAGAGCATGCCACAAGCTATGTTGCTACGGCAGCAGCTTTTTAAAGGGAAGTGTAGAGTCCAAGATGTGGATCATGGAAGTGTTAGTGGTGGGTCGATAAATAGTAAGGTCTTCATTGCATGGAATGAACCCGTAGTGTGCACTTAAAGTTCACTCATCGGCGCACCACTCATGCTATCCACAATGAGTCCCTTCGTCGTCAAGTAGGGTATCGAATTGAAAAAAGAGAGCTTTGCATGTCGATTTATCCAATCAGAGCCTATTGTCATGTCCATTCGCCTAATCTGTTTTAGACGGTCTATAAATCTGCTAACTCGCAGGGTCGTCGAATAGACTTAATCGGTGTTGAGCACACGAATCACTGAGCACCACGTTGTGACGTTTTGACAAACAGAAGCAGAAAAGGCACGGCAAATCTGCCACATTTCATGGGGATCGGATACATCTTGTTGGTGGTAGGGAGAGCTAACAACGCAGTGACTAACAGTTGGGCAAAACAAACCCCAACAGATATGGCTAACGACTGTGTAAAACAAACCCTAACAGAAGAGCATATTGTTAATTAGTTTCGAGTTATGATATAACATTTATAACTTTCTGTTATCTACAATAGTCTAATAGTTTCGGCCTATTTTGATCCCCCCCCCACCCCCGTCACGCCCCAAATCCGGTTTTGACCGGACTCGAGAAGTGAACTAAAACAATAATAATTTTAATCGAAATAAAGTCACCAAGTCTCCAATTTAAAATTTTAAAACGTTTAACAATGCCATGAGTCAACAACTTGGTAAAAACGACAGCAAAAGAGTTTAATAAAGAGAAAGGTACGCCTCTAGACTACTAGCCTAGGACCCTCGCAAGCTCCCAAGCATCGAGCATCCAGCTAGCACACAACCCGCTCAACACCTGAAAAACAACAAGGTAAGGGGTGAACTTTCGCTCAGTAGGAAAAGTAGTTAAGGTTATAAGCAAGCGCTCACCACCACGGATAACCGTCCAATTAGGGCATACAAGTACAGCACACAACTAATTTCCAACGGAACTCGTAACCACAATCCTCAACTCAAGACCAAACCACACTTACAAACACCATCACCCAAACAGCATCAACAACAACCAGCACACCAATTAACAAGTCATCGAACATAAAGTAAACTGTAAAAGAGCACACGTCCCGTACCGCAGTCCCCTACTCGGTCGGCTGTCCACAACCCGACTCCCTCATATCGTACCAGAACACACATCGTCGGCCTAGATATCTTCCCGTCAAACACACGGGGCACGATCTCAATACGTCATACCGAAATCTCCATCGGCCTAGACATCTTTCTCGGAACTTGTTCGGGCAAAGAACAGGTAACACAACTTTCCCGGTACTCCTTCGGGCAAAGCGCTAAACACGTAACCGTCGGCCTAGATATCCCACATCGAACTACCCCCTTGATGTAGGTATCGTACCGGAACCACTACCCGGGGGACCGCGCATACATGGGACCACACCGTCGGCCTAGGTACTACCCTACACCGGCGTACCCCCTCGGTCGTAGGTACCATACCGGAAACAACTCCTCGGGACACACATCAAAATAATATCACACATCACAATGCCATAATTAAATACGGCTTACCAAGCCCAACAATCGTACCACAACACATCACGTCGGTCTATCACTCACCCGACCATATCACATCCAAGGGTTCACATCAACACAAGCACGGCACACTCGCCCACACATAGCAACAACATGCTCAACGGATATAGTAATTCATGTCTATTAATTTACCGACACTAAGTCACACAGCGTGCATCTCAAACAATCACAGGCAATTCAATCAACACACAACCTACGACTCGACATGGCCAAACTACCAGCACGACAATTTCCCAAGTATTTAAAGCAGACTAACACTAGTGAATCACATCCTACATGTTACTACGACTCGTCCGATTATTATCTGATAAAAACGCTCATTCAAGTTTAATTAATCCTAGCATGCATACTAGTAACTTTCCGCAATTAAACCGGTATCCGCTACGTTCCCTACCTCAAGACGAACCGACAGCTACATCATTTAGCTGCTGACGTCCTAGCTCGCTACCTCCGGTCTTCTCTTCGATCGAAGTCGGACTCTAATTTACCACGGAAAGTCACAATTAAAAGCGGTTCTCAAGTTAATTTAAAGGTTACGACGGTTTCCATTTAAGTTCAGACTTTTAAACTCGAGCGGGCTAAAAGCGGGATTACACGACGAACCAGGTTCGAGTACGCGAGCCCCGAGCACAGAACCCGATGCACGTTTTCCGAGGCACAAGTCCCGTTGCACGGATCCCGAGGCACTGGTTTCGAGACACGGTTCCCGAGGTCCGATTCATCGTTTCCGCTTTTGTCCCGTTCTAAGTCCGAATTAAACGTCCAGTTTAGTCAAAGTTCCAGATCTGATTCATCAGTCCCCAAAACCCATTTTAATTCGAATCTGATTTCTAATCCAGTTTGATTTACTTCAAATTTCTTTCTTTTTATTTTAGTTCCTTAATTAAATTGATTCCAAAAATCGTCCAGATCCAAAAACGTCTTTGCTTCGTCACTACCAGATCCAGAACATACGGGCAAAACCAAGAAAAAAATAGAGGAAGAGGTTCGGGAAAGTCTCCGACTACCGGCGAAGACATCGCCGACGACCGAGCCCCAAGGGTGAGAATCTCACCGTAGAAGAAAGGAGAACGGCGGCGGAAAGGCTGGGTGCGGTTGTGGGCGCGATGGAACACGGCGAAACCCTCCGACCCAGAACTGGACGGCGCGGCTCGGACTGAACGGAGAGGGCGAGAGGGAGGTCGGGGACGAGGGTGGCCGGCGAGCTCGGGTTGAACGGGAGAGAGGAGGTCGGCGACGGTCTGCAACTTTGGACGACGAGGACGAGGAATGGAGAGAGGGACGGACGGCGATGGTGCTGGACGGAGAGAAGCGAGAGGGGGACGGGATGGGTGTGTGGCCGGCGATGAGAGAGAGAGGGAAAGAGAGTGTCGGGAGGGAAGGGTGGCTGGCAACGAAGAAGGAGGAGCAGAAAAATGGCAGAAACCCTAAAACTGCCCCTTTTATACCCAAGGTTGCGTCTGGGCTCGGGCCCAGAACCGGGCGGGCTCGAACACGGGATCTGGTAAGTGTTGGGCCGCACGGCCCAAAAGGGGCAGCAGGACTGGATCGGACGAGTCTGGCCTGGCCGGGTCCGCGGGTCGGGTCAGGTCCAACCTGGTCCAACTTCCTTTTTTTTTAACTTTTTTTTTTGCAAACGTTCTCAAACTTCGATCCAACTTCCCACCACGACGTTACCAATAACCGACCCGATACTTTTTCAACAACGAAGCTCTGAACGATTAAATTTAATAAAATAAACCTTTTTAACCAGAGCGGTCTTCACAGGGCCCCACTAGACCCCCTCCCTCAGGCCAAACCCGAACCCCCAGCGGTCAGATTCGTCGCCACAACGATCAGATGTACCACCCACCTCCTCTCCATTCTCTATCATCGGCGATATCCAAGGCAGACATGTAGTCAATCCCCTCCAGATTCAGCTTCCAATGACGACGAGTCGACTACCTCTGGTCGATCCTCTTTGCCACGCTTTTCCTCTGGCCAGACAGTCAGATATGTGCCCAGCTTCTATTGGAATACTACAATCGAAGCCGTTCAGTTGTGCTCCTTCTTTTTGTGTTTACCCGACAATACCCGTGCACCAGCCCCTAATGGATCAGATCTGCACCCGTCGGCGCCGTCCACCTCACCTTGACCCCAAGTCCACACATCGGAGGCTGGTCATGAGTAGTCGTTGTTGTTTATTTTGTTTATGGTGTTATTTGGCTTTTGTTTGTCATCCTTGTCGGAATCTTAGATATCCGATAGGTGTGGTTGCTGCTTCTAGTGGCGTGTCCGATAAAGACTCTTTATAGGTGGATCTCTCCAGAAAGCCGATAGGGAAGACCGACCTGGTAATAATTTTTATCTAGACGTTGTGTCGCCCGTCTCGGGTGATATTCATCTCGTTGATCGTCCCTCGGGTTCTTGAGAACGACTAACAGATGCAACACTTGTATTGTTATGTGTTCGGTTCGTAAAATTTATTAATTTATTTATTTTTGAGAGGATTTATTAATTTATTAATGAATCTCTCTTTTCAAAAAAAATATATATTATTGGAGATAATGTCACTTATTAATCCCCATCATGAAGATCCGAGCCCATGCCAAACCCATCTGTTCAAGCCCGTAATCCATAGCTGCATCACGACTTGGGCTGAACTTCAGGCCTTATATGGGCATTTAGTTAGTTAGTGGGCTGAAGGGAACAAAATTTAAATGCCACAGTTTCAGTGCCTGGTAGTTGCTATTGGTAGTTGGAAGAGAGAGTTCCGAAATGGTGATTAGAGGAGCTTCCATCGCAGCCTCAGCTCCACAGGCAGCTCCTCCGCCGCCGACGAACCCACAAAAGTCTCAAAATTGGGTCTTACCCATCCATCGCCGCTACCTCCTCACCTCCCTCACCGTCTCTGCCGCCCCGTTTTTTACTCCGCCCCAACATCCCAACTCCATCACCAACAACCCAATTCTCGTACCGCTCTCCACTGCCCGCGGCCTCTTCCAGATGCCTCCTTTCCGCCTCACCAACCGGTAATTCAAAACCCCCATTAGTTTTTCTATATTAGTCTCTGTTTGGTTGCTGAGAAAATTAAACAGAAGAGAAGAAAGATGTGATTTTGAAGAAAACAAAAGTAACCCAATTGGCCTATTGCTTGAATTGAATGTTATCTTGGAAGCTTGAATTGTTTGGTGGTGGTGCTTTTACTTTTACAATGTGCTGAAATTGTGTGTGATTGAGGGAAGGTACTTTTTGGTGAGGGCTGGAGAATCTGAATTTGAGACTTTGGGGATAATTAATACCAATCCAGTTGCGAAAACCTCGGTTGATAGCGGGTTGTCAGAAAAGGGGAAGAAGCAGGCTGTGAGAGCAGCTTTTGAGCTCAAGGCATTGGGAGCTTGTAAAAATAGTTGTTGGATTTGGCCTTCTATTACCCAGAGAGCTTATCAGGCCGCCGAGATCATTGCTTCTGTCAATGCAGTAACTCGAAGGTATGCACATTTCTTTTCAGTGCTTTAATAGAATGGTTCAACTAGAAGAGCATGTAATTATAAATATGGATTCACTATTGGATTGCTGATGGAAATGCTGGAGAAGCCACAAGTGATTAGCTTGGTCGATTTGGCAAAACATAAAGTTACTCCAGAAGTGTTTCACAGTTCCTGAATTAGATTCTTTGGTTGCAGTTTTATAGTCCCAGAATACAGCTTCTTGGACGCTCGAGGGCTGGGAGCTTATGAGGGGAAGAAGCTGGAAGCAGTATCAGAGGTAACATTGTTGAAGAAGTGTTGTGTGATGATTGACAAGTGTTGTTGCAGTAAAGAATAGTTGGCTGCTTGTAGGTATATGCATCAGATAGCATCTCCCAAAACAGCAAACCTCCTCCAACAGATGATGGGACTCCGAACGAGAGTGTTGCAGACGTGTTTGTTCGTGTAACGCAGCTCATGTCCATTCTCGAAACTCAGTACGCTGGTGACACCGTTGTCATTGTCTCTCCTGATTCCGACAACTTGTCAGTCCTTCAGGCTGGTTTGGTTGGACTGGACCTGCGAAGGTAACATGATCTACTATGATGGGAATCAACTCTTACTGTAAATGCTAACGTTGGTTGTTATTTTTCAGGCATCGGGAGCTTTCTTTTGCGCCAGGAGAAGTCAGATTCATAGATGCGAGTAGCATTCCTCCTTACAAGCAACCCGCTTCTGCTCTATATAAATGTCTAAACCCACCAAGTTGTAATTAAATCTCTTGACACAATCGTATACACCACATACTTTTATTCTTCCAATCTGAGTGTTTAAAGTTTCTACCAAATGGAAGCTTCTACCTTTGATCGATTGACCAGGAGGAGCTCGGATCTGGTCGCTCTGGGAAGCCAGTGATCAAGGAAAACCAGAACATCCTCCCATTGCCCAACTCTAATATTTACTACCTTTATGAACAAAGACATGCACAAGTAGCGCCAATGACCGCCATCTTCAGTGATATCCAACAGCTGCATAAGATGATTATGAGGGAGAAGACGATACTTCATACTCAGTCTCCTTAAAATTGATAACCTGACCACTAGCCTGAACATACTTATGCATTATATGTCTCCCGGATGTTTTCCTTCAAAAACAGAAGACTATCATCTGTGAAGACCCAAATTGACTAGAGAGCTCGGAAACTTCACTCATGTCTGGTACTTCCCTCCTCTCCCTATCATTTAGATTTACAATGTAGCCATGGTGATTTTCAATATTGTCTCTCCCAGTAATAGTCAGACACAGTATAATAGCCCACATTAGATCTCTTCTACTATTTTCAAAAGAAGAAAGATGATGAACATTGAGCATGATTTCATAAAAATTTAAGTATCCTTTAGCCCATTAGACGCACCCTTGACACCCATCTTCTCAAAACCAAGGGTCTCTCTCTTTCAAGCCTTGTGTTCTTTTAAGTGATCATGTGTTTTTTGTAATACTAATTTAGCATACATGTGTTGTCCAAGTTAACATGCTGATGAAATGTATGTCCATGCTTGAATTCATGGGGTTTGTTTCTGAACTCAGAGTATATGATCAAGCAACTGTAAAGTTCAGGAGGTTGGTGTTGATATTAATTTCACTGTAAATGATTATGCAGAAGAGATCAAACAGGATTGATATAAATGTTTGATTATAAATTTTGGTTTTACCTTTTGTGATTGATATAATTGGGTTCTCATTCTAGTTTTAATCATTTCCACGTTAGGAGGATGTGGTATTTTTTACAGAAACACGGGCCTATTACCTTGTCTCGAAGAGAGGAGATTGGCACCTGAAACATTCTATGTGTTTAATCACTACATGAATAAAATATCAAGCAGTAAATAAATCATGTGTTGATGGTTTTTTTGGATTCATTGCATATAATTTGAAGTTATTTAAAGAAATCAATACAACTCTATCAATTTATAAGGAGAAATCTATTGAGAACCACTCTTAACATAGGAACTGTGAGAACCAACCTAGCCACACACATTTAAGATCCAACATTCACCATGATGTCACATCATCATCTCAATTCTATCATAGTTCACGCCACTTTCGTCTATTCTCACACAAGCAAGGGCATAATTGTAATAGCATGGTGTCATGTGGACAATTGTCCATTTTTTTTCACCAATTCACTAATTTAATATTTCCCGATTCGTTTGAACTCCGATTAACTTCAAACTTGCGCCAAATTTTTTCTTTTTTCAAGGGCTTTAAATCAAGATCAGTCATGAATATATTTTGAAGCACGAAAATAAAAATTTATATCAAAGTGATAAAAATAATGTTGAGCGTTGATATATCTTCACTAATAAATGTTTTATATCGGAGTACCAAACTAGTGCTAAATGTTGATAAAAAAAACATGTAATGAGATGATAAGAAACAAATAATGAGGTGATAAAAACCATTTTCAATTTTGATAATAAGTGTGATACACTAGAGTTTAACGTTGATAAAAAAAGTTGTGATGAGGTGATAAAAAATACGTAATTCAATGATAAATCTAGTGTTTAGTGTTGATAAAACTGGTGTTCATAAAAAGCACGTGATGAGATGATAAAAATCATGATCAGTTTTGGAGAATGGGGTGATAAAACCAGTGTAAAGTGTTGATAAAAACAGGGTAAAGTGTTGATAAACTCAGATCAAAGTGTTGATAAACCCAGATCAAAGTGTTGATAAAAATTACCCATATATAATTCCTTTAAAAACTAGCCCCGAAATAATATTTTTTTCGTGCTTCAAAAAAACATGTGATGGGGGTGATAAAACACACGTAATTTGAATGATAAACCTAATGTTTAGTGTTGATAAAACTAGTGTTCATAAAAAGCACGCGATGAGGTGATAAAATCATGATCAATTTTGGAAAATGAGGGTGATAAAATCAGTGTAAAGTGTTGATAAAACCAGTGTAAAAATGTTGATAAATCCATAGCAAAGTGTTGATAAAAATTACCCAGGTTTTTTTTATAAAAAAAATCTACCCTGATATATTTTTTTTCGTGCTTCAAAATATATGCATGACTGATCTTGATTGAAAGCCCTTAAAAAAACAAAACTAATGGCGCAAGTTTGAAGCCAATCGGAGTTCAAACGAAACGGGAAAAATTAAATTAGTGAATTGGTTAAAAAAAATATGATAGTTTTACTAAAAAGCCCTTACCACTTACTAAAAAGTGTTGTTTTTTTGCAGTCAACAAGTCAACTACTCAATTGCATCTCATCCATCCATTCCTAAAATGGATGACTTAGATTGGTTCTCGCGGTTCCTACGTTAAAACATGGTTCTCACCAGATTTCTCCTCATCAATTTATTACGAAATAAGGTGGTGGCACAACATTAGAACTCCCTCTCTTAAAAAAAATCTTTCGTCTCTCTCTATACTACGAAACTCTAATTTTTCTCTTTGTCATGTCTGATCTGACCTCCCATGGAGTTAGTGAGGATGTTAGGTGGCTGCACCTCTCTTCCCTCTTCCTTCGTTTTCACCTTGTTTTTCTTTGCTCTGGTCATACTTGGTGTTGTTACCTTCATATTTGGTGTTTATCTCTTTGGTGGGTTCAAATTTGTTCGTGGGTGGAGAGTTGTGCTTGTTTACCAGGCTCTCTGGTTCGTGGCGGTGTTGGGGCAAGACATATCTGGTCATGGGACGACCTTCTTCCTCCGGTGAGGATAGTTGCAGATCAACATCCCCCTTACTATGTGGCGACTATTCCTCCGACGTAGTTGTGGTTTTGGTGGGACGCGCTTCTTCGTCTTCTCTTAACTTTGGCTCCCTGAGTTACATCGCTCCTCTGGTTCGTTATGGTGACGGGGGTTCGGTGTGGTGAAGGGGTTGGGTTTCGCTTGTGGGAGGCTTTCGTTCATCTTCGTCGGTATGATTGTCGCAATTCAGTCTCGAAACTCATGTGTGCTCAGATCCTCGTATATCCTCTCTTATGTCCTTCGTTGTTGTCAAATCTGAAGGTTGTGGTGAGGTTCACTGTCCCTCCCTTAACTCTGTTTGGTTCTACTTCTCTCTCCCTTTCCTCTCAATTTCTCGTTTGGCTTCTCTTCTTCTCGTCCACGAAGGTGGTTCGAGTTCGCCGGTTTGAAGGTATTAGCCGCTGACGGGTGTTTCTAGAATTCCTTGGTAGGAAGCCTCTCGTTTCAATTGTTTGGTTAGGTGAGTTCCGATGGTTCTCCACTGAATCTAGGCCACCGACTTATTAATGAGCCTCTGACCCTTATTTAGAGAATATGTGAAACTAATGATTCAGGGAGTGTTTGGTTTCATTAGAGTTTAGGGTAGCGGTGTAACTTGTGTCTTGATCTTCATGGTGGTAAAATTTAGGTGTTGCAGACCCCCCCCCCCCCCCCCCCTTTTTTATAAATTGGTGTGTTACAAGGTGGTCAGATTTGGATTATAAGACCTTCATTCGTGTTTTTTCTCTTAGCTTCTTGGTTTCATCATTTTGGCTGTATTTGGTTCTTAATTGTGTTATTATGGCATTGTTGTAATCTTCAGTTGTATTTGGTTTATGGTTAAAGTGGTGCCCATTGGGAAGCCTACGTTCTTCTTTGGGCTTTTGGAGTCTGTAGTTGGACTTGTTGTACTCCTTTTTCCCTCATGAGAGATTTAATTTAAATTCTGCTTTGCTGATAAATAAAAAAATCAATACAACTCTAAGTACTTATAGATTAGAATTTACATGATAGGGACGATCTCTTATTGGTTCGAGTTGTCACGCAAGAGTCTGGATGTCAGGACTCGTCCTTCCCATTGTTGACCATATAGCTTGTTACCGTGGAGGTTCGAACGATCATCGCAACGCTTGGAGACCCTAAAGGAATGATCTAGGAGAAGAGTAAGGGCCCCCAGAATCAGAGATATTGTTATGTCTAGCGCGTCATTTGATTCATTTGAGAGGGTGGATGAGCTCCTCATGTGTTTTCGGGAAGTAGTAGGTTACACCCACTCAAAAGGGAAGAGATGAAGGCTAGGTGTTAGCAATAGTTCAGAATCTCAATTATCAACAAGGAAAAACGAGGATCCAAAGAGAAATGAGATTGATTGTGTAACGACTCAACTACAAGACACCCTGTTTACAGAGTCTTTCTAAACTATAGCTAAATTAGGCTTACACATATCAATACATACCTAAATTCCGACCATCCCTAACTACTTATAGTGTCTCAATTAATCATAGCTCCCAACGTCAACGATCGTATGCACAACCCCTGTAACTCGAGCTTAGGACCACTTGGAGTAGAAGTACAGTGTCGCCAACGGAATGTGTCCTCCTACCAATGAGAATATATAGAACATGTGTCGTGCTCTCGTCCATCTCTGATGCTCAGATAACTACCAGACTGAACACATCGTTTTACTTAGTGGGTTTATTGAAACGAAAAGGAAGCGTGCGGATAAAGATACTGTAACAGGGCACTCATCTTCAAAGAGGCTTGACCTCAAGCCTATGTCATGAGCTTGAACCACTCTAGGGATGCACCTTCGATGAATGAACCATCTTCCCATGTGGTGTCTTGAGGAGTTGATCGCTTCTACTGTACCATGTACTAAATAACAACCACATTGTTTCTTTTGATCAAACATGTATGAAGTAAGGAAGCAGGCTGGAGCTTTAGTTGGCCATCATAAAAAATGTTAGGCAGAGAAGGCATGAGACATTTTTTTGTGACCCAACTGATGTTTGAGCAAGGAGACATGGAACATCGAATGTATCCGAGAAGAATCAGGCAATCTGAGTTTATAAGCTACAAAGCCTTTCTTCTCAATACCCTAGAAGGTCCATAATAACGAGCTTCCAGTTTCATGCTCTTCTTGAGAGAGAGAGAGAGAGAGAGAGAGAGAGAGAGTTTTGTCTACAAGGATGGAGCACCCAATTACCCATAAGAAACTTCTCTTATTTCCGTTCTTATATGCTTGTGCCTTCATCCGAATTTAAGTTTCATCATATTATCTTTGAGCAATTTGAATTGTTCCATTCTCTAGGAGAAGAACTCTTCTATAGAATAACTTGAGATGGTTCACCATATAGGCCAAAGAGGGGTGGGGAATAACCATACAAGGCCTGGATTGATGACGTTTACAGTGCATTGTGATAGGAAGTGTTGTATCAATACATACCTAAGGGAAGCCAAGAAGCCCATTTCTTTAAAAATTGATAATCATGGATTTGAGATAGATTTCCAAACGCTGATTGAGCCTCCCAGTTTGGTCATCCGATTGAGGATGATATGCGGAAGAGAATTTCATATCAGACCCCAAACCTTTTAAATAATTCAACCCATAATTTACTGATAAACAATTTATATCTATCAAACACAATTGTCTCGATGAGCCTATGCAACTTAAAAATGGTGTCAAGGAATATCAATGCCAAAGTAACATTTGTATAAGGTTGTTTCAAAGGAATAAAGTGGGTAAATTTTGAGAACTTGCCAATGATGACCCAAATGATGTCCTTATTGTCAGATGTGGGAAAGCTTTCTATAAAATTCACACTGATGTGGCTCCAGGGAATGGAAGCAAGTAGAAGAGGTTGAAGGAGTCCAGGGCTAGCAACAATTTCAGACTTCATTCTTTTGGCATATATCATATTGTTGTTCAATGATTTATTTGTTCATGTGTGACCAGAAAAAATATTATTTGATCCTCTTCTGAGTAGGCAGGAATCCTGAGTGACCTCCAATGCTAGAAACATGAAAAAAAATCAATAAACTTGGGCCTTATTCCACTAGAAACCCCTAGATAAATATGATCATTGACTAAGAGCATCCCTTGTTGTAGAGAGTGGTTTGGGAGGGATTGGGGGTGCTAAGGAGAGTTATAGTAATAACCCTTCAGCTTCAACATCATTTTCATAGTTGGACAGAAACCTCAGTGATCCACGTAGGTAAGAGGGTAGATTTATGTCTGTAATCCTCATTAAATATTCTAGACAGGGCATCAACAACCACGTTGTCTTTCTCTTTTTTGTACTCAATGTAATAGTTCAAACCCATGAGTTTTTCTAACCATTTATGTTGAAATAAAGTTATGAGTTTTTGATCCAGTAGAAACTTGAGACTTTGATGATCAATTCTAATGATGAAGGGGCTAGCAGATAGGTAATGTCTCTATTTCTGGATACAAGAAATTATTGAAAGAAGCTCCTTCTCATAAGTGGAGAGATCCAAACTTCTCTCCCTCAATGCCTTTCTCATAAGCCAATTGATTGTCCTTTTTGCATCAGATGACCCCCAATCCCAGTTCCACAGACATCTGTTTCAATTACAAAAAGGCTCATAAAAATTTGGGAGTCTAAGTACAACGTGGATCTCATAGCATTTTTTAAGGCCTCAAAACTTTCCTGAGCTACAATAGACCAGACAGTACCCCACAATCTTGCACAAACTTTTTATAATAGCCAATCAGACCAAAAAAAATCTCTAACGGATTTGATTGACTTGGGAGCAAGCCGTTGAACCATTTCTTTAATCCTTTATGGGTCTGTAGCAACCCCATCAACATATATAATAGGGTGAAATGTTGAAACTTACCCTTATGTATTGGTCACGAACACTATGCTACCCTCCCTTTCAAAATCACATTTGCGGTACCTTATCTATTGGTCACGCGATTCCGTTAGGAAAAATGGATGGTAAAATGCCGTTTTTCCATTCTGTTAGTCATATGACCTTAAGTGTCATATAATGGATGGTAAAATGCCGTTTTTCCTTCATTATTTGACTTTTATACATTTTATAAGGAACATTACCATTGCACCCTCGTTGTTGTTCCTTATAAAATATATATAGAGGTCAAATACTTAAGGAGAAAAAACGTCATTTTACCATCCATTATATGACACTTGAGGTCATATGACTAACTGAATGGAAAAAACGGCATTTTACCGTCCATTTTTCCTAACGGAATCGCGTGACCAATAGATAAGGTACCGCAAATGTGATTTTGAAAAGGAGGGTAGCATAGTGTTCGTGACCAATACATAAGGGTAAGTTTCAACATTTAACCCTATATAATATGACCCAAGTATTCA
The DNA here is from genome assembly GCA_963921825.1 of Erodium maritimum. Lineage (NCBI taxonomy): Eukaryota > Viridiplantae > Streptophyta > Magnoliopsida > Geraniales > Geraniaceae > Erodium > Erodium maritimum. The sequence continues at coordinate 47,087,166 of OY997596.1, read as the reverse complement.
ATTTGAAACTTACCAAAACCACACTTACTCAATTTAGCAAACAATTTCTTTTTTCTCAACCTTTACAAACCAGAGTAATGTGGGTTGGATGATCTTCACAAATGTTGTTGTAGATTAGGATATCATCGCAAAAGACCAAGGTGGATTTTCTGAGATAAACCTTAAGAATATGTGTCATTAATGCTTGAAAATTGACATGGGCATTTGTGAGGCCAAATGACATGACCCTAAAATGGTAGTGGCCTATCTGTTTTCTGAAGATTGTTTTATATACTTTACTGTAGTTCACCTAACAATTCATCTGGTATAGAAAATTTGTCTTTGATTGTCTGATCATTAAGCTGCATGTAGTCAATACACATTATCTAGGATCCATCTTTCTTTTTGACAAGTAAGACTGGAAATGAATAAGGGATATGATTATTCTGAATAATACCTAAGGAGAGCATTTCAGCAACCAGTCCCTCTATAACATTCTTCTGTCGGAAACTATATTTGTAGGGTCTAATGGAAGGTGGATCAGATCCAAGCTTGAGAGGGATGGTATGTTCCAATTCCCTCCCTAGGGGTAATGTAGATGGTGTAACAAACACAACTTGGAAGGTGGATAGGAGCTGAGCCAATTTAGGAGGGTTTTAGTTGTGACGTGTTCTTCCTCCAGAGAACATATTTGCCCCAGATAGAGGTTCTAACCTTTTTTAAGCTCTTTCAAAACTTCCTTAAGCTTAATCATCGCACAAAGGTGGTTTGGCACTGCATCATAAAAGATGAGTAACACATTAGACCTCTTAATAATGAAGGTTCTGAGATTATAGTCAAGAGTGATAGATAATATTTTGGGAAAATTTCAGTATAATACCCTGCCAAACATTTAATTTCAGTATAATACCCTGGCATAAATTTTTTGCACTTTCATACCTAAACCAAACATTTATTTTCACTTCAGTACCCAACCGTTAACTTTCTGTTAGTTTGGATGGAAAAAGGTAAAAAGACCATAATACCCCTAACTATTACACAAATTTTCAAACTCATGCCATTGGTTCAGAATTTGAAAATAAGTGAAATGACAATAATACCCTTCATTGTTTGGGTGTTAAAATGAAAAATTCACCATTTTAAAAATAAAATCAGTTTTTTTTATAAATTCAGTTTTATTTTTATGATAATTATTTTTATTTTCAAAAATTCATTTTTTTTATAAATTCAGTTTTATTTTAAAAAATTCTGTTTTTATTTTTATAAATTCAATTTTTATTTTCAAAAATTCAATTTTTAATTTTAAAAATTACTTAAAAATCAGATTTTATTTTTTAAAATACATAAAAAAATCAGTTTTTTAAATTTAACTAATATTTTATTATATTTGATTTTTTTCATTTTTGTACCCAATCTTCCCCCTTCTCCCTCCTCATCTTCGTCTCTCTCCTCCATTTTCAATCCCAGCCCTTGAATCAACAAAACCCATTGTGTTGCGTGAATCAACAAAACTCATTGTGTTGTTTGAATCAACAGACTATTGTTCTATTCCCAAAAGATAACAAGTTCAATATATTTCAACTTCAGATTCAAAAATTCTGAGCTTTTTGTTCTATTACAGCACCACACACACACCAGACCGAGCTTCAGACTTGGGAATTTGGCCCTTGAAGAACATGAAGCCAGATGTAACGGCTGACGACGGCGAGGCTTTGGACGACGACCGTGAAAGGGCTTCGGCGAGGCGTTGTTCTCCTTCACCAGATTTGGTCACACCGCCCCACTAACCAAACCCTACATACTTTCCTCCCTGCGACGACGGCATACCATCCGGCTGAGACTCGTTCTCGGCCCTCTTCGTCTTGTTCGCCGCCGACGCCTCCAACTACGACCGCCTATGCAAATCCTCGGTGGACTTCGATCTCTGTGGCGCGCCACCTCCATGGCCTCATCTTCGTCTCCCTCTGTTCAGAAGCCGCTTGCGGTCAAACAAGAGAGAGACAAAATTTGATTTGGGAAGATGAAGATGGATTTGGGAATTTTAGAGAGAGAAAATGAAAAAATAAATAAATTAGTGAGTATTGAATTGAAAAAAAATAATGTTATGAATTAAATTAAAAAAATAAACAATAATTTAAAAAATAAAAATAAAATATATAATTTAAAATAAAATATGATAAAAATAAAAATTGAATTTTTGAAAAAAAAAACAATTTTCATAAAAAACTGAATTTATATAAAAAAAAACTGATTTTATTTTAAAAATAGTGAAATTTTCATTTTAATACCCTAACAATGAAGGGTATTATTGTCATTTCACTTATTTTCAAATTCTGAACCAATGACATGAGTTTGAAAATTTGAGTAATAGTTAGGGGTATTATGGTCTTTTTACCTTTTTCCATCCAAACTAACAGAAAGTTAACGGCTGGGTACCAAAGTGAAAATAAATGTTTGGTTTAGGTATAAAAGTGCAAAAAAATTATGTCAGGGTATTATACTGAAATTAAATGTTTGGCAGGGTATTATACTGAAATTTTCCCTAATATTTTTCCAAGCCAATCAACACTAAGAACCATATCATAACCCCTTAATGGCATTACCAATAAATCCCAAGTAAAGATATAAGAGGTGACCTTCCAAGTCAATGTACAACATGTAGAACAAACATACTTATGATTGTTGTCCATGTGAATCAGTATAGGATTTGAAGCTAGAAGAAGGATGCTTAGCTTCTTAGTAGTTAGATGATCCAAAAAATACTTTGAAGCTCCAGAATCAATTAAAATACAGATCCTTTGAGAGTGTGATACCCCAATAATTCTGATAAATGAGTGGCTAGATTTTTTTAGACAAATTGAGATATTCAGTAGTCATAGAGCATAAATTATCCTCATTGATTTCATCTCCATGTGGGTCTTGATATTCCTTCCTTTTTTTGATCGGCAAAGCATATTTAAATTACCGGGCTCTTTGAAGTAGAGAGCTCGAGATGAAATTGAACATACAACCAACGAGCATTCTCGAAGAAACATCAAACACCAACGCCCCACAGCCAGGGAAGAACTTGAATACAACAACACCAGAACTACACCAAAACAACACCTGCACAACCAAGCCCACGCAGGGGGTGAAAACACAACCTTACAAACAACAGAAAAATCAAAATTTTGAACTAAAAACAGGGTTTAACCACCACTAAACATAGGAAAACAGGTCTAAAAACCTAGAAAGAACAACCTTTAAGCCCACGAACAAGCAGCAGACTCCAACTTCCAATCATCTCAGCCCTAATCTAATTTTAAATTTCCAATCCCAGCTCAATGTCGTCGGCCAACACCGAGTATCGGCAGAGTCTTTTCCGGTGAAAATCACCGGAACCCACAAGTCTAAACTACTCAAACCAGAGGCTTTCGATGGCATAGAAGCCTGAACCTCACCGATGGCCAACACCGAAGACCGGTGAGCCCGAACCACACTTGGTCGGGAGATCGAGCAGACCAATGGAGAAGTAGATAGAAAGGGGAGGGAGGAAAGACAAACTCAATCAGAGCTGAGATGAAGACCATACCTCAAACAGGGTGGAAGCACCAGAAGCTTTATATCCAACAGTCCCCAGTCAGCAGCACCAAGCAGAAGCTCCCTCAACAGCGACGAAAACAACTAGAACCGCGTCGATCTCTGAGAGGGAAGCGCGTCCCACATCCGGCTTCAGAAGTCATCGACGGGATCTGAAAGGGTCTCTTCCCACGCGCCACCGCAGAGCTTACTGCAACACCCAAAAAAAGGGGGGAAGATGTAGATCTGAGCCCGGAGGGCCAGATCTACAACCGGAACACCAGATGCAAGCAGACGACCTCCACTTCGACGAAACGTACCCAAAACGTAGCGATCCTTGACGGAAACGCGCCCCACGACCGTTTGAGGAGAGAGAGGCCAAAGATTCAGACAACCAGCATCACCGGAGAAACCGAGAAGGCGAAAAAGACCCCACAACCTCGACATCAAACCCAGATCTGCAACGATCCTTGCCCGAGGAGGCCGGGAAAGTTGTCCCACGACCAGATCTGGGTCGGGACGGCGAGGCTAGGGGAAGGAGCACGCCGGAAGAGGGAGAGGACGAGGGAAAGAAAAAGGGGGAAGGAAGGGAAGGCTGAAGAAGAGAAGGAAGAGGGAGACGCGGCAGTAGTCTCGTGGCCGGAGCCACGAGACCACCGCCGCTAGTGGCAGAACACGGTGGAAGGGCTTTTAGAGAGAAAGGGTTTAGAGAGAGAAGTCCCTTTCCTGGTCTCACTTCGCTGACTATAGCTATAATTGCCTTGATATTTCTTCCTTATAATCATAAACAACTTGTTCTTATTAGGACAAACATGATCCTTTGAGTAGCGTGTCAGGAAGCAAAGGTTCCGGTGACAGTTGAGACCATCGTAGGCGCTGGAGTTGTCGAAACCCTAACGTAGTGTGGGCCGGAAGTTATGATTTTATTCATAAGGGACCGAGCCCGTCGTGGTATCCGGGCTGACTAACGACCCCGGGGTCGACGATAAAGGTGCGGGAGAGGAAAGGCAAGGGACGAGAGACAAGGATGTCTGCGACGTGGGATGGCTACAGTTTTGAAGAAGGCGCGTGATCTTCGAAGAGGGGCATTGGGATAGCGTTGATGGCATGAAGTGCACCACAATAGGTTGTGATGAAACAAGACCGATAGTAGAAAGTAGAAACAAAAGTCTGGTCGATGACATGATAGAGGCCTCAATGAATGAGGTTAGGGTTTCCTCTATTAAAAAAAAAGGTCTCGTAAGTCGAGAGAAAATATTGTGAGGTAGGATTAGTAACAATGTTTTTTGTTCGAGTTGGAACAGGGCACAATTGTTTTGAGACTAGTATGTATATCCGTTTTAGTTATGTGATATTTTTCATCTATTTTATTATGTCACCATCTCAGCGCCACGTGGCAGGCACCCAACTCACCTACTGGTGGACTACTATACAGTATACTCCATCGGCTCTCATGGACTCGCATCAACGGCGTCACTTAACGGAACAAAACTCCTCTACTCTCTGGCAAGTCCCTCTCAGTCTCTGCGTCGTTTGCCTCTCTCTCTGCAAATTCGCTTTCTCTGTCTTTTGCTTTGCCATTGCTCGCTATCTTTACAGCTCTTCTCGCCTTTCATGGTTCGATTCGGTACAAAATCGGTGCATGAAGATTCGGGTTCGTTCTAGCCGTCTGATTCGAGTTGTCAAATGAACTCTTGATCAATTCTTCCAGTTGATCTAGGGTTTTTGCACAACTTGACCTTCCATGGCTATCAAGGGAATCAATATCAAATGGTCAGTTCCGAGACGTATGTATGCGCAACTTGGTGTCTGATGAATTGGGATTTTGACTAACAATCTCGGGTTCGTTCGTGCAGGTTCGATGGATTCTTTTTGGCAATGCTCGCAACAAGTGTGTATCCTATTTGATGATTTTGGGGCTTTACCTGTTAGTCTTTACTCGCCTTCATGATGTGATCTTGTTTGTGTAATTTAGGAGGGTACATTTTGATGAATTCTTTGGTTGAGCTATTTTATTTTTGCAACTCTCTTTCTGAGAGCATTTTTTTAATGAAAAAATCTGTTTGGTTTCCGGGAAAATGTGCAAAAAATAAAAGAATTTTGGGTTTGGCATTATGTTTTTTGTGTAAGATTTTTAAGAATTAGACACCCCCAACAAATAGAAGTACTTATTCAAATGAGCATGCTGGAAGTACTTGGTTCAACTTATATGATTATATCACCAGATAAAATATTTTTCTGCATAACTTATTTAACAAATTTGGGCTGGGGGTTATGTTCATTCCTTGACATTGTTACTATCAGAATCATTGTTGCAATCAATTGGGACCGGTACCATCTCTGTACACATCCGTTGCATATCTGGATTGTGGTGAGTTTCTTAGTATTGAACAAGTTCTATAAGAATGTCTTCTGCTGGTTCGTGTAACAAAATATTTTCTTCTAAATCATATCTTACTGTTCTTGGTTCAGGTTGATTATTCTACTGTGTTTGTCTTCCGCCTGTTGATGTTCGTCGACAATGGACTTTCTTCAGGAATGGGTTTGTAAGTCCTGTAATCTCACATTTCTATATTTTTCAGTGACGGTCAGACCATATAATGTGAGAATTATCTGTTTGTTGTTCCATAAATATTGATTCATCTGGAATATTTCAAGTGCATATCATTGCAATTTTGTTGTATTCTTGATTTGGCATACAATGTAGAGACAAAATGAGAGAAACAGTGACCTATACGCCATACTTGCAATCATACAGAAGCTAGTGACCTGGCAAGGAAAGATGAGAGGATTGAATAGGAGAAACTAAAAGGGGTAGGGTAGACATAAGTTAACATTGAAATTAGTGGTAAGAGAAATACATGATGGCACTTGGTTTAAGGGATGAAATAGTGTTAGATATGATGGAGTGGGGAAGGAACCTATGGCCAAAATTTTCAATGAGTTTTGCTAGAGGATTCATGTAGCAGACTACAACTTTGTTTGGTACATGGCTTGGTTGTTGTTGTGACCTATTTGACTTGTTTGTAGGTGAATGGTATTTTTCTTTTGTTTTGGTGGATGGCAGTTGGGGTTGGATTGGGAAGAAAATAACACTTTCTTTGAATAGCCTGTGTACTCCTATTCAAATTATTTCCTAAAAAATCATTTGCATTTAGGGATTTGGGCTGGCAGCAGAGGTATGCACGTTTTTGTGGAAGAATAGCAGTTCTTTCAGTTCTCTCTCTATTACTCTATCCATTCCTGTGGGCTTGGACAGTTATTGGTACCTTATGGTTCACAAGTGCACGAAAATGTGTAAGTTCTATTTCTCTGTGATACTGTACTACAGAACACCACAAAAAGAAGAAGAAAAAGAGTACCTTTAGTAATTGTCTTCTGCAACCAAATATCATAACAATGTCTTTTGCTGGCAGTTGCCTGAAGAAGGACAGAAATGGGGATTCATTATTTGGTTGGCTTTCAGCTACTGTGGGCTTGTTTTAATTGCTTGTATTTGTTGTGGGAAGGTTGGCCAAACTTCTTCTACATCTTATATAGTTCTTCATGATTTTGTTCTAATTCAGAAGTGAATACGTTTTTTATGTCTCTGCATTTCTTATCTTCGCTGTTCTGGTTTCACGCATGACCCTTCACCATCCCCAAGTATTAGATGTTTTCATCCTATGATGCTTTTCTATCGCAAATTTTCTGCATCTCATTTTTGTTTTCTGGAATCTCATCGTTGCAGTGGTTAACACGAAGACAAGCCCATATGGTGCGTGCTCAGCAGGGGATACCTATTTCAGAATATGGGGTAAACTCTAATATCTTATTCATTTTGCTTGACGCAAAACCTTCACATTCTAATATTCAAGAGGGGATAATGTAGGAAAAAAACTGCTTATAGCAAAGGAGAAAAATGGACGGTTTTAGTTATTCTTTTCCTTATTAGCCATGCGCCCATGCTCAATACTCGATATGATATTTTGTATATGGTAATTTTGGGTTAATATGCTCCATGCTTTCAACAAATAAATGAAAAGGATAATAAATGCCATGCTAGTTATTCTGGTTTACTATTCTTCATGTTGGAACGAAAGAGGATACAGAATTACAATATTGACTTTACACTACATTAATTGGAACCATCAGAGATATTATTTATCAAGCGCTCACAAAAGCGGACCATCAGAGATAATATTTATCAAGAACTCACAAAATCGGACCATCAGAGCATATCCAACGCACACCAATAAGACCAAAATATTTGGTGTTTACTGTAAATCCTTCTCCAATCCACACCACATTCATCACCAAATTTGGTGTGTTACTGAGTGGCACCGATTCCAAATATATATTATCATTATATTCATTACCTAAAAATTATCTTTTAATTAAGTTTTTGACTATACCAAGATTTGAACCCATGGTCTCAAGGGGTTAAGACAACCACTTAACCAATTGACCAATGAGTTTTTGTTGATACTTACGTAAAAAGAAAATTATTTGTTTTATTTTCTATTTCTAAATTATAAATTATATCGTTGTTATTAGTATACTATTTCTTAAAATTCTAAAATATTATAATTAAATTTCTATAATATTGACCACTATTTATAACATACTTGAAAGGAAATGAAGATTAGTATTAGAATTGATTAAGAAATACTTAACAAAATGCAGTTAGATGGTACAATCAAAACACCAAACTAATCCAAACATACTACCGAAAGTACTAAAAAAGAAATAATATATTTATTTCATTTTATTATTTAAATACTGAGGATTGACTTTTTGGTGTTGGGGTTGGAGTGAACCAGTTTTTTGGTATGGAATCTACACCATTTGCTACAGATTTTGCATCAAAATGGTGTTTGGGTTGGAGATGGTTTCAAAATAATACAACCCAAACCCAACCCACAAACAGATTAACAACTACTGAACGAACACCACATACTGGAACAACCAACAAAACTAACTCCACAAACAATCTAAAAGGCGATCAACTTACTCAAGTTCAACTTCTCACTGTTCTTGCTATAAAGGGAAACTCTCCTCGCAAGAACCACCTCAACATACCTTTTTCAGATCAGTGATAATCTGAGCAGGATTAGACCTTTGCGACAGTTGATAGCTATGTATCCTTCCTATTCCTCCAAGACAAAACTCTTCACTTGGGAAGCTATCTTTTATTTGAATTCTGAATCTAAAATATGATTTGCACAATTGGACTTCTATAACATCTTGTTGAGAAGAAATCTTACTGAAAAAATCCTGAACATCTTGTTGAGAAGAAATCTTATTGAAAAATTCCTTTATGGCATTTCCTTGGTATGCAGTCTGTATTATTTGAGATGTCTACTGACCTTGTGAACATTAGAAGTCAGTCTTCCTAATTTGGTTTTTGAGGATATTTATGCGCAGATAGAAAAGCTACTTTACATTATGCCTTCACTATGGATAATCTCATTTATTATTTTGTTATATCTCATGAAGAATCCAAGTTGGCCTCATTATAGTGTTCAATACAAATTTGTTCCATGGCGTATTTTACCTAAGATGCGTTTTACTCCTCATTCCAGGTTTTCGTTGACATGATCAGGGTACCAGATTGGGCATTTGAAGCTGCTGGTCAAGAGATGAGGGGCATGGGTCAAGATACTGCTGCTTACCATCCTGGACTTTACTTGACTCAAACTCAGGTAGAGGATTCTTTACAATCCCGCAGTCATCAGTTGCGTGAAGTTTTGAATGCAATTATGATTTACTATTTGATTGTATATGATGACTCTATAGGAAGTGAATTCAGCATTTCTAGCTTGTTCGTAAATGTTTTTTTCATTTACTATTGAAATCAATAATGTATTGGAAGGAGCCTGCATTGACAGTACATGTGATATGATACACTTTTGGAACATGTACACTGAACTGTTTGTTGGAAGTTAATCTGGTTGTCTGTGACACTCATTTTGAAATCCATGACTCATTTGATCCATTCTAAGTCGGCATACCTGTTTTTTTTTTCTTGTGGTTTTGCAGAGGGAGGCAGTGGAGGCACTAATTCAGGAACTTCCGAAATTCAGGTTGAAGGCTGTTCCAACTGATTGTAGTGAATGTCCTATCTGCTTGGAGGAATTTCATGTGGGAAATGAGGTACATCTCTCTCTCTACAAATTTAGCTCTAGACTGTGGGAGGATACTTACCCTTGTGTAAGGTCCTCATTTCCTAGGCACTTAAGGGATAGTTTCTTACTTGGGGGAGTGATGCAGGTTCGTGGTTTGCCTTGTGCTCACAATTTCCATGTAGAGTGCATTGATGAGTGGCTCCGACTGAACATTAAATGTCCTCGTTGTCGTTGCTCAGTCTTCCCCAACCTTGACCTTAGTGCCCTAACTAATCTCCGTCCTGACTCTGAACGGGCACCAGCATTGGTTGTAACAACAACAACAACAACAACAACAACAACAACAACCCCATTATATGTGAGAACCCAACCTTCCAGCCAGAGCTATCTATTAAGGTTGCAGGGTTTGCTGAGGCCAGTCCATACCGGATCTGGCAGTGATGCAGATGTTTCTTTAGAGAACGCAGAAAATGGAACAATAGAAGCACAAGAGGTATCCCGACATTAAATTGTTGGTTTCAATGCTGAGTACTGTCTGGATTTGGTGTGGCGATTATGAAATGTCGATGCAGGCAGAGCCAAGTCAAGTTATATATATAGAAGGTGCCTTATAAATGCTATGAAAAGTTGTGTGTCACATAGAGATACATGTATAAATAGGAAAGAACCTTGAAACCCCAATTGTTATCCAAAATGTTGACGATCAAATTCATTGTTGTAATGGTTTTAGGGACAATGCAAATATTCCTTGTCTGCAATCTTGAGAGTCAATTTATACCTATTTGTGAGTGTGTACGTTGCGTGTATATAGACTGATAGAGTTGTGATCTGAGGATATTTGTTCAAACTGTATAATCAGTTTCCGAATCTGGGAAATGTGGATTATCAGATAAAAAAGAGTTGCATTAAGATACAGATGGTGTGGATGCTTTGCTTGCTTCTTTTACCTGCACTGCACCAAGTTGATAGATACTAACTAAGCTATGCTCCTCCTGTTTTGGGTCCTTACCTTTTATTCTTATTTTCTGTCTGGATGATATAATTGAGCAAAGGATAGCCCACTTTCAAAGAAACCCCAAAAGAATGTTGCTTTAGGCTTTTCTATGTTCACATCCTCCTTCTATCAAGTTGAATTTCTGCGAGTTACCTGAATTTTGTCCTTTACATTTAATATTTAAATGTTGAGTTTATAATTCACTACAACAAAGATGTAAAAGTAAATAGTTTATATTTCATAGATTTTTATTCTCATTTGATCTTCTTTTTAATACTTATAGAATGCTCTACATTCCTAAAGTATATGGATTGTAGTGACTCTTGAAAATAACTGATATAGAAAGATATTTATTTAAAAAAATATATATAATTGTCCTACATGACCAAACCATTTGATTGAAATGATTGGACCAGCTCAGATTAGCTTTAGTGAGTGAGAAACTTCTAGTGCCACGTGGCATATAATTCCTTCCCCAGAACCTATCAAAGGCTTTCTCTGTTCCTCCCTCTCTTCCCTTTTTCTTTTCCTAGTTCCCAAACACTCTCTTCCTTAAATTCCGAGAAAGTGAGAGGGAAAATTTATCACCCTAAATGGATTCCAAAACCCAACTTCAAAGCCAGAAACAGAAGCACAAAATTGCCACAACCAACATGAGGAGATCGCAATCCAACTCCACTTCCAAGTCCCACATGGAGTCGCCGCACTCGCCTCTCAGATACCACTCCCCTTTGCGATCCGACCTCGGCGACCCGCCGGACTCGCCTCCCTTCTCCTCCCCGCTCGCCTCGCCGGAGAATCTCGACAACTCCAAGGCCATCGTCTCCGTCGACAAGTTCACCCAGTTCTCCCCTCTCCCCTCCCCCGCGCCGCAGCAGGGGAAGACGGCGCAGCCGCCGGAGGGCGTCGTGATGTTCAACCGCGTAATGAGGGAGGATCCGCTCCCCGGCGTGGCCAGGGTGGGACCTGACGCAGCTGCCGCCGCTGTCGCCGAAAACGGGAGGCCGAGGGCGGCGCCGTCGGTGCTGCGGAGCGAGAAGGGCGTGAAGCAAGCGGCTCTGATGTTTAGGCTGTGTGAGGTCGTTTTGTGCTTGATTTCGTTCTCGGTGATGGCAGCGGACCGGACTCAGGGCTGGAGTGGGGACTCCTTTGACCGCTACAAGGAGTACAGGTTTGTGTTCTCTCTTTATTCCATATTTATCATGATTAATTGAAATTCAAGATTTTGTTGAGTGAAATTGAAATCAAGATCTTAATGATAGACACAAAATGGAAATGTGCACAGTTCTCTGATTACTTGTAAGTAATTAAAAGTGTTCTATATGAAGACACTTGAGAAACTGTATTATCTAATTAGACCTTGTGGTATGTACATTGTCACATTTCTTCTTAAATTGTAGATCAAAATTCAAATGTTAATCCTAATATCACATGCATCACTGCCTGTTACTTGTTCCGATCTGGCTGAAACTATACTGTGTAGAGTCACTGAATACTAATGCTTGAGTATTTGACTTTGTGGTACTTCTTGTAACAATTCATCTGAGATTGAAGTCAGAAGTAAGAGGATTAATCCTTAGATCATACGCTGTATTTGTATGTGACACTAAACGTGACCCCATTTGTTACCCTTCTAAATTCCTTTAATCTTCAGTTGTGCACCTCGATACATTGGAAAACCTTTTGTCTCGTGACATTCTTTGTTCATAGGCATGGTTTGTTTTCTTGTGTCCTAGAGGAACCTCCATGGGATACGCTTCTTGGTCTAAATGATGATTTTAACAAAGTTGGCAATTTTGAGATTTTTTTGACATCATGGATTAGGTTTTATTTTGTTTTTTTTTTTCCAGCAGAGAAGTTTTATAAAGGCCTTAATCTCGAAAAGAGATAAAAGCAGTCTGCACGGGGGCAAACTAATACCACGAACTACAGAGTTCAACCAAAACCAAAGTTGGAAAAAACCAATCCAACCACAAAACAACTGACAAAGCACAAAGAAACAAAAAAACAGAACGAAAAAATAACACCCGCGAGCCTCCCATACCCAAACAATACGACTTGAAATCGAAGGAACTCATGCAACTCAAACAAACGAATACTTGCGCCAGACCAAGAAAGGAACCGATAGAAACCAGGACACAAACCTTCCCAACTCAGAGGGATACTACCCCTACCAACATCCCCCACCAAAGTAACGCAGTTGCATAACTCAGTGCCTCAATTGAATGTCCTGCATAGCAATCTTGAACAGTGATTCGTGTATTGCAATTCGTCCTATGTTTATTGCTTGTTGAAGTTATTTTTCCTCTTCTTTTTCTGCGCAGAAAGCGATAACATCCTTCAGATATTCTAATTGGTAGGATGTATTTGGATCAGTGTTGTCCTTATAGCAACTTAGAGATGCTGTCAAAACCCTATTTTTCATTACTGGCTTTCAAATTTTATTAGATTTTTGACAGATTAAAAGATTTATTGATCCTTTGATCTGTAGGGCTGACGCCTTTTATGTGGGATACATACAGTTAAATCCTTCATCGTTATAATGTTGATCTGCTTTCCAATAAACTTTTTCCACGCCTAGGTTCAATTTAGAATTTCACATGTGTTTGCTATGTTAGTATCAAATTGTTGAACCAAAAATAACAATCTCAGAGCCATGAAAGTTGTGGCTAGATAAGTGATTGGTGAAATATGCTACGGTACTATACTATTGTATGGTTCAAAACATTCATCACTGTGATTTTTGCATGTAAGCTCTCATCTTGTTGTTCCTTCTGCCCCCAATTATCTTCTTCTGAGATTTGATGTGAAGATGAAACTCATTTGGTGCTAGGTATTGCTTATCTGTGAATGTTATTGCGTTTGTACATGCGGGACTACAAGCATTTGATCTTGCTTACCATCTTACGACAAGGAAATATTTGATCAAACACCACCTTCGTTGCTACTTCACTTTCATCATGGATCAGGCGAGTTCTTTGACTTGAATGTTTTATCTTCTAATTTCCTTCTGCTCTAATTTTCATGTTTATGGTGTATGATATCTACACATTTGAAACCCTTGAGAGTAATATATTTATCAAGTAAACTCATCGGTTCCATTTAGTCCATGTTACGTTGCGGCCTAACTAAGTTTGATGGGTAATGTCTGGCGTTCTTACAAATGTGTGAATAATGAGCCCCTGCCCGCACATGACGTTATGTAGCTAGCTGATTGACTTTGAGCACAAACTGTTAGTTGATGTTAATGCCAAAAGTCACACCCACCCTCACCGGGATATGGTCTTTTTTTGTTGAGTGTTTATGCTATCCTTAACAATTGTTGCTTATAGATGGAAGCTTCATATTTGGGTGATTAACCTAGTTTAGTTGGACCCCCACTGGTTGGTCAAGACAAGCACTACTAGTGTTGGAGTTCCAGTGGGTCATCTGCATGGCAGAGGGATTAGGCTAATAAAATTGATCCTAGTGTAATCTGGTATTGGTTTGAAGATCGTAGTATTTGTCCATGCAGTTGAATGTAGATAATGGAACAGTAAAGCTCTATTGTGCACGCTAGTTCATATTGGCAGAGGGATTAGGCTAATAAAATCGATCCTAGTGTAATCTGGTCTTGGTTTGAAGATTGTAGTATTTGTCCTTGCAGTTGAATGTAGGTAATGGAACAGTAAAGCCCTATTGTGCACGCTAGTTCATATTGATTAGCCTTTTGGCAAGCTCAAATGTGCTTTGTTGGGATGGCTACGAATAAATCTCATGTGCTGTATTTTTGTGTCAGTATAGCTGATGGGGGAACATTTGATTTGATGACAGATTCTGGCATATCTTCTGATATCAGCATCATCATCTGCAGCCAGTCGGGTTGATGACTGGCAATCAAACTGGGGGAAAGATGAGTTCACTGTTATGGCCAGTGCTTCGATAGCCATGTCCTTCCTTGCTTTTGCAGCCTTTGCCTCGAGCTCCCTCATCTCTGGTTACGATCTCTGTACCCAGGACTTAGCAGCTTGATCAAACCCAACATTCTTATCAAAGAATAATTTCTCCATTTGCTAGAAAAAAAACTTGTATAGACAGACAGGCATAGATCAAATAAAAAGTATTCCTCTTTGAAATAAAAAATATATCCTCCGGGAGACCGAGCAAGGGAATTATGTATTGGGCCTGTCCAGGCCCATGAGATGAATATGCATTACTTTCCGGAAGACCCACATTCACGTACCTATGGGCTATAGGTCATTTGTAAATCTCCAAACTACCATTGTCATTGTTGAACTTGAACATGTGAGTGTTCATGTATCGGGAAGGCAAAAAGATGGCCATCGTCAAGTGGGGGATTGTATGGTAGTATTTATTACATAGACGTAGACTTAGGATTAGGAGTAGCCGTTTCACGTGGTGGTCTTGTCAGCCATGTTCCACCTAATCTTCTTTTTGAATGATATGATAGATATTCCCTATCATCTCCATCCCCTTTAATCTTGGCCGTCCTTTTCTCGTCGAGCACATTTGCCTAGTTCTATTAGGGCATGTGCGGCCCGTCGAACCGAGAACCGAATTGCGACTACGACCTACGATTTAACGGTTTGCGGTTCGTAGGTCGCGTATTGCGGAACGTATTTTTACGAACCGCAAACCATTAAATTGTGGTCGCTTTCGCGAACCGCGTTGATGCGGATCGTAGTTCATGCGTCATCCAATGACCGAGCGACACGTGGTCAATCCAAAAAAAAAAAAGAAATTCCGACCGTTGGCAACGGTAGGTAACAACAATTATTTTTTAATACAAAATACCCACAAATTCCATCTATAAATACACCCCCTTATTCTCCAATACCACCAACCAAAATCAAAATTTTCTCACCTAAATTTAGATACAAAATGTCTGACGAGGAGGGTCTATCGTATGAGGAGTTGACAACCCAAATGCATTTAGTGAAAGTAGAGAGAGCAATGCCAATGATCAACACACTGAGGAAGAGGATCGAACGTGGGGAACATTCCCGACGACAAATTCACAAAGGTCGTCTCGAAGCCCACGACCGACAGATGCAAGATTATTTTGCCGATCAACCCACATATGGACCCGATATGTTTAGGCGTCGGCTCCGTATGTGCCGGCCACTTTTTAAACGGGTGATGGACAAGGTAGCGGAGCATGACGATTACTTCGTTCAGAAGCGGGATACTGTGGGACGCTTGGGGTTATCAACGCACCAAAAAATACACCGCCACGATACAAATGTTTGCGTATGGGTGCTCGGCCGATTCATTGGACGAATCTCTACGAATTGGGGTAAATACCATACTCGAATGTGTACGCCACTTTTGTAAGGTCGTTATTGAGGTATTCGGGGCTGAGTACGAGTGTACACTCACATCAGATGATGACCCGATTACTCGTATCGGGGTACAACCAAGGGTTCCCCAACATGGTTGGGAGTCTTGACTACATGCATTGGGAGTGGAAGAATTGCCCAACCGCATCGTAAGGAGCCCATGGTCGGGGAGATCACCACGAGGATTCCACCATTATGCCGGAAGTTGTGGCGTCCCGTGATTTATAGATTTGACATTCTTTTTTCAGGATGGCTGGCTCGAACAACGACATCAACGTCCTCAATAACAACCATTTATTCCATGACGCTTTTCATGGTCGTAAGCTTGCCGTGGAGTACGAAATTAACGACCATCGTTCTGACCGACCTTATTGTTTGGTGGACGACATTTACTCATCATGGAGTTAGTTCGTGAAGTATATTCGCCATCCCTATACTCGCAAACAGAATTTGTTTGCTAAAGTTTAAGAAGGTTGTCGAAACGATATTGAACAGGATTTCGGAGTCCACCAAGCTCGGTGGCACATCATTTCTCGTCTTGCTCATGTTTGGAACAAGTATACTTTGGCTGATATCATGCACACTTGTAGCATTCTACACAACATGATTGTAAAGGATGAACGCGGCCGGTACGAAGCAGGAGATGCCGAGTTGTTGTACGATCCCCTTCCAGAAATGCCAAGTTGGACACTACTGGAACGATGACACCAAGGAGGGCCCTTGCAATACCAACAATGCTTGGTTGCTCGACGTAGTGTCACAAATGATCGGACCCACCGACAACTACAAGAGCCCTTATTGAGCACATATGAGGTCGATTTGGAGTGCATTACCATTCCGACGATGAATAAAGAAATATTTTTATATGCAACATTTGTGTACTTGATGGTATTATTCGGGGATGAATAAAATTATAAGTTTCAATTTATGTTATTATTAATTATTATTGTCAAATTTATACAACATTTACTATTTCAATAAAGAATTTAATAAAATCAGAAAAATATCAATTCAGCATCCACTCACAATCCAATCCTCTACTTGGTTGTCACCACTGTGGAACACAGTTAATTCAGAGGCTAAGAGCCACTATTTTGCACAGTCAACATACAGTTCGCTAATACGGTTCCCTTATACAAGCCTTTCCACCGTACATGCTCTTAGGCTAATTCTGAGAGCACCATAATAAGGGTGTTCATGAATGAATATCCGTTTGTTGAAAGACGATTTTCACTCGTTCGAATAGATACGAATTTGAATTTTTATAATTAAATATCCGTCCATGAAAAATAAATATTTAATGGATTTCATCCGCAAAATGGTTGGTGGATCGAATCAGATTTGTGTAACACGCAAAACAATGATCTACAATCCACCCATATTGTTGCAGATTATCTACCTGATTCGCTATTCATCCGCGTATAAAATAGATAGATAGATAGTGGATTAGATTTCTATTAATTCACAATCATGTGGGTGGATTACGGATCATGGTATCTCAATCCATGGATGATCCGCCTACCCACCATACTAAGCCTAATATTTTACTAATACCCGAACTCTCTCATATTTGATCAACCGTCAACAACCTCATTTTGTTGGGCCATATTGGGAGGACAGACAATTTCTACAAAAGTTCATAAACATTGATCATATCGAGGATGGTGGTCGAGCCTCTTCCCTAGCGTGACGTGAATTCTACCTCGGAACCCTCTTAAGGTTCAGGGTTTAACGCCAATGCCGCTCAAGACCTAACATATCATATTATTGTTGTGGATTCGACAAATCCAGGTGCATGACGAGACCCGGCATCTCATATTACATATGATAGCATCAAGACTCACAAGTGTACCATAAAATGGGTGAAACAGATATGAAGACCACCATATAGAGTATTGATGGAAACATATGATACCATATATGGGAAGGAGGACACGAGAAAAAGTTAAATAGTCAAGGAACGTGACCTTGATAGCCTCCCCAAGAACATTTGAAGACATAATGACCGCAAACACCCTACAAGATAAGGGAATGGTCCTCCATGATGTTCCTTTCCACCAAGAGAGGTCCGCCAAATGCCATGAATCCTCGATGGTGGAGTGGGTAGGTCAAGGGAGTGCCCACCTACAAGTCATGCTAATTCCTCGAGATTCCGTCCTCTAGGAACCCCCCCCCCCCCCCCCCCCCCCCGATTACAACACCTATCATTCTCGAACTCTATACACCGAGAGGGCCCAAATTTCCTCTTTCCCATTTGAGTGTCTCTCATAATAGGATGGAGGCCTAAATGATTCTTCAAGACTGACCTCTATGTCTTTACCAGATGACCTAAGGCGACGAGTTGACGAATGAAATAATGACTTTCTCTGCTGCTAGATTTGCATTTTCAAATTAGATCTACTTAGAGCACCCATAGTGGGAATAGACCAATTCAGTCTATTCTCGGGTCAATTGAGAGCAATTAGGGGGGACTTTACCCTCTTTTGTGAGTCAAATGTTTTTTTCGTTCACATTTATAATAGACTGTCAAAGTTTAGTATGGGTGTCTATTATCGTGAGCATAACCAAAATGTCATTGACACATTTCCGTTTTCTTTATTCAAATAATTACATTAATTTTTTTAATTGAAATGAAAATTAGAAATAATATAACGATAAAATTAAATGTTGGACTAAGCTCACTCCCGTTTGCATAAGTTATAGGTGGTTTGTCAGTAATTCTCGGGTGGAATATTGTTACCATTGTGTGATAAAATGATAAACCTAGCCCACGCCCTGAAACATAAATGTAGTAGATGAATAAAACCGGAGGATTACAAGCTTCTCATAAGCGGGATTACAGGAAAACAAGGCTTCAAGGCTTCTCTCGCACGAGGACACACAAGTGCTTTCATACGAACACATGATCATACTTCTCGGTATACTCCTTATCAGCACCCACCATGATATAATCATCAGATAAACTAGATTGGTAGATGTGCTTGAACTTTGACCAACAACCTTGGAACATTTTCACCTTCCGGTTTGTGGTACTCCAATAAAAATTGTAATTCTTGACTGACCGCTCCGTCGTCGGTGTTTGGTTGGTTGTGAGGGCGAGCTCTCTATGAATGGAGTCCCAAAATGCAATATCGGTTGAGTCGGCCCCGTGCTCCGAGTTCTCGGGTTGTTCAGCAATGCGCAGACCAATGCGACCTCCTCAGGGCGCGTCCATTTCTGGTACGGGTGGGAACACCCAGATTAGTCAACTTGCGTCCCGCTTAGCGGGGGTAGTGGGACACAGATGCGTATGATGGATGTTAGGCGCTGCATTCTCGGTACGGGCATCCCACTATAGAATGAGCCCGACCTGGATGCCCAACTCGTTGGGCCAACGTATGTCATCCTACTAGAGAATGGTGAAGTCGAACTTGAAAATGTGTTCGAACAATTGTACACGGGGGAGGCCGTCACCGTATTTTCCACAAACAGGGACGAGACGTAGTCTTTTTCCCGCTTCCCCCAAAACCACTCATCCGTTTTGTTCGAGTAGTGACGCGAATCGGGAACGTAGTCTTGGTTGCAGCTGAAGCCTAGTGGATACTTGTCGTTGTTGTCCTCAGTCATGGTTGTAGGTGGAGAAAAGGGCTCGACGATTCTGAAACCATGCGAATACTTTTTGTGGTTTTCCTCGGCCATGGTTGCAGGTGGAGATTCTACCCGGGAGATTGTGTAACGGGAATTTGTCGATGCTGGAGAATCTACAGTGGGAACTAGTGGACACCGAAGAATCTACAGCGTGGACTGAGAAAGGATGAGGTGGAACTCCAGAGTGGTTGCTTCATCGTTGTCGATTCTGCAGGAGCGCAATAATTGAAAGCTTCTTATGGGCTTTGACGTTGGAGATTCTAGCAGGAACGCTGATGGCAATTCTACGTCGCCTTCGATTCTGCTTGAACGAAGAACGTTGTAGATTTTAGAAGTAGAATCATGGTTTTGTGAAGAATAAGGAGAGTAGTTTGTTATTTAAAGCTAAAAGTGGTTCGTTATTTAAAGCTGAAGTCTACTTTCGGCTTTAATGAGCTCTACCTTTTCGGCGTCACGTGTCGCCATATCAATCGTTAACCAGCGATTCAACGAGCCCGAATCACGTCGAATAGATCGATGTCAGGGTCTATGGAATCCTCAACGACGGAATCACACCTCGCATATTCGATTGTGCACTGAAGATTCGATGCCATTTTATACAAAAAATGATAGATACGACGACATAAACTGAATCGATCTCGATGCCATTGTGGGTGCTCTTAGAGCATTTACAATGAAGGGACTCACATATGAGACTCATGTGTGAGACTCATTTACCGACCGTACAGAATTGTGAGTTGAGCCTTTTAAATTGAGTTGTGTTCCATAATGTGAGACTCATGTATGAGACTCATGAGTTGTAGAGATGCTGAGTGAGCGTTGACTGGATGCTGAAATGTTATTTTGCTGAAATTATTAAATTTCGATTTAAAATAGTAAATACCAAATAAAATTGACAAAAATAATTAATAAAATGATAAATTAACTATAATGAAATTAAACTTGAACTTCTATTAATCCCCGAATAATGCATTGATTATTGATTGACAAGACAATTGTTGCATATCGAAAGCATCTAATTCGTCTTCTGATTGGTAAGTCGCTCCAAAACGATCATATATGTTGTCACGCCCCAAATCCGGTTTGGACCGGACTCGAGACGTGAACTTAAAACGATAATAACTAAAACAACTTTAACTGAAATAGGGTATAAAGTAATAATAAAATGTCACCACAATCCTATAAAAGATTCAACAGCTCATAAATCCAAAGTCAAAGTGTAAATTCAAAAACACGGTACGTCTCTAGACGAGCTAGCCTAGGACCCTCGTTAGCTCCCAAGCATCAAGCATCCAGCTAGTACAAACCCCGCTCGAGACCTGAAATACATCAAAGTAAGGGGGTGAGCTTTCGCTCAGTAGGAAAAGTAGTTAAGATTATGAACATCAGTTCACTGTCACAGGTAACCGTCCAATTAGGGCATACTTGAAGCATATCAATTAAAAGTCAAATTTAACAATTACACCGAGACAACGCTTGACCTTCACTCAGGCACAACCCGTAGATCAAACTCACAATGAATCGAACACAAACACTCTCCTAAACTTAGCGCTTGACACTCATCACCTAGCAATCCCTCAGTCGGACGTCTTCCTGTCACGTAGACTCGAGGTAACATCCCAGACCGGAAATCCCTCAGTCGGACGTCTTCCTGTCACGTAGACTCAGAGCCTCACGTACAATGGACCCACACATACCTCGGTCGTAAGTCCTCCCGTCACAGAGACTCGGGATAACAGTCACACCGTCCTCGTCCTCAATACTCTACACCGGCATACTCTCTCAGTGTAGGTATCATTCCGGACACACATCCTCTCGGAACACAGAGCATGAATATAACACGCATCACAACAACATAGTTCGACCCCAGTATACCAACCAAGCCAAACTCACCAAAACACACAAACCGGTCTATCACTCACCCGGTCATATCACAACCAAAGAATCACTTCAAATCAAACAAGACACACTTTCCCACACACAGTCACAACATGCTTCACCGAGTATAATCTTAATTAGACTCTCACACAGCGGTTATAACACGCATCATGCATCTCAATCAACACGCAACCCTAAGACTCGACATAGCCATTCTACCAGCACGACAATTTCCCAAGTATTGAAAACAAGTATTCTAGTGAATCACATCCTACATGTTACTAAGACTCGTCCGGTTATTTAATAATTGAAAACAGTTATACTAGTGAATCACATCCTATATGCCAACTAGGACATTTCCGATTATTATTATTAACAAGCATGCATACTAGTAACTTTCCACAATCGAACCGGTATCCGCTACGATCCCTACATCAACCGAAGAACAACAACTACGTCTCCTAGCTGCTGACATCTTGGCTCGCTACCTCCGGTCTTCTCTTCGATCGAAGCCGGACTCTAAATTAACACGGAAGGCCAAAATTAATTTAAAGTTACGACCAGTACCAAATTAAATTCAACAATTGTCTTTTAAACTCGAGCGGGCTAAAAGCGGGATTATGCGACGAATCGGGTTCGGGTACTCGAGCCCCAAACACCGAACGCGGTACACGTTTCCCGAGCCACAGATCCCGAGGTACGGTTCCCGATGCACAAGTTCCGAGATACGGATCCCGAGGCACGAGTTTCGAGGCACTATTCCCGAGGTGTCCAAAAACAGCGTTCCTGCTTTTAATCATGTCCTAAGTCTGTTTCAGCAGTCCGGTTTAATCGTCCAGGTTCCAAAAACGTTCACAGTCCAAATAAGTTCCGATTGATTTAAATCTGATTTTTAAACCTCTTTTTAATTTAAATCCGATTAGGTTTTAAATTCTTTTATCTTAATTTATTTACTTTTTGTTTCAACAAAATCTGTTCCAAAGTTGTCCAGATCCACAAAACGCACGGGAAGAAAAACGTAAGGGAAGAAGAGGTTTTGGTCAGAATCCGACCGACCACCGGCGTGACAGTACCGGCCGAAGCCTCACGGTGGTCGTGGTTCTCAACGTAGGGAAATAGACGGCGGCGGCGGGCGGTGGTTGCGGTCGTGGGATCTTCTCGCCTCAGATCTGAACGGCGCGGTTGGTTTCCGTCTCAGATCCGGAGGCGTGACGGCGCTGTTGGGAAGCTCGGACGGCGAGGGGAAGGTGGTGTAGCAGAAGAAGAAAAAGAGGCGCGAGGGAAAAAGGGAAGCTCGGAGACGGGGTCGGTACCGGTGAACTTACGTTGAGCGACGAGGATGAGAGAGAGGGAGATGGAGGTGAGGAGGTGAGGACGACGGCGGCGGCTCGTCTGAACGGAGAAGAAGGAGAGGGAGACGGGTTCGGGTGAGAGAAAGGCGAGAGGAACGATGGTCGGGAGAAAGAGAGAGAGAGAGGGGTGCGAATAGAGAAGGTCAGAGGGTCGGCGTGCGCGAGAAAATGACGCTGAACCCTAAAAGTTTGGCTTTTAAAGCCAAAGCCACAATTGGGCTTGAGCCAAAATGGGCCTCACGCGAAGAACGGGCCGCACGACCCAAAGCGAGAAGAAGAGGTCCGGGTCGGGCCTGCTCGGGCCGGGTCTGTTGGTTGGGTCTGGTCCAACCCTTTACTTTTTTTTTTGCAAAAGCTACCGCTCTTCGATACGTCTTCCCACCACGACGTTACCAAAAACCGACTCGATTTTCAACCGCGACATTCCGATCGAACAAAAAATAAATAAATTAACTCTTTTTACCGAGGCGGTCTTCGCATATGTGCTGAACAAGGTCCCCTAAGAGTTGCTAGTGGATCAGATCAATTGTGACACTGAGTCGAGCGGCCAAGCGTTATTGGTTGGACAAGGGCCCTCCTTTATGCCATCGTTCAGGTGGTGTCCGATATGGTATATCTAGAGGTGCGTCGTAATACAAGTCGCCATCTCCTGCTTCGTACCGGTCAAATTCATCCTCTACAATAATGTTGTGTAGAATGATACAAGTGTGCTTGATATCAGCCAAAGTCGTCCTCTTCCAAACACGAGTGGGGTGGGAAATTATGTGCCACCATGCTTGAAGGACTCCAAAAGCTCGTTCAATATCTTTCCGACAACCTTTTTGAACTTTAGCAAAGAATTTTTGTTTGCGAGTATGAGGATGATGAATCGACTTCATGAACCGACTCTATGATGGGTAAATGCCATCAACCAAATGATAGAGTCTGTCGTAGCGATGACCGTTGATCTCGTACTCCATGACTAAGTCACGACCATGAAAAGCGTCCTTAAATAAGTGGTCGGCATTGAGGACGTTGATGTCAACAACACGGTGGTGCATTCCTGGTGCGTTGATAACCCCATGCCAACTTCTCGCGAACCACATATCAACAACTCACAATTGTCAATCATGATTCGATTCACGACTCAACAACCCACATTTTAATGGGTTGAAACCGAGGTTAATGTACACCACAACATGCGCGCCGCGACTTGCGACCTATTAGAACACGAATCACAATTCGTGGGACGGCTGAGAATTCGCACGTTGTGGTGCTATTATTGTTATGTTTCTTCGAGTTGGTATTGGTTTATGATCGAGTTTGATTATCTCAAAGTTACATGTTTTTAGTGATCCGAGTCCTTATTTAATTTGTGAGGGGTCTCTGAACTAAGTCAATAGAATTCATTCGTTTATTTAATAGAAAGAGAATAATAACATTACACCACGTCACCACCCATGGAGTCTGAGCAGCACATAGTTTCTTAATGGGAGATAGACTCAGACAAGAGTCCGAGAAAAAACTAACTGAGCGGCGATTACAGTTGGAACTGGGAGTGAGGACACGCGCATCGGAAGCGAGTGGGGTGGATACTATTAACAGAGAGGAAAAAAAGACCGTATACGGAAGAGGACCAAACTGATCTATACGGCTCTGTCGGACGGTTACGGAGCGGGTCCCACCTTTGCTGTTGTTCTTTTGTAACGGTAACGGCCCCTGTCCTTCCAAATGACCATACTACCCCTAAGGGGTCCCAATCAGAAGACCCGGATTGTCTCCTTAGAAGTGGATCTTCACACGTTATGAAATGTTATGTAACACTATCACTTGTTGGCTGTTGCAACACAAACACAACACTGCTTGTGATTTGTGAATTGAATTGCGAGAGATAGAAGCTCCAGCTGCTTACGCCATTCACTTTCACCGCCCAACCACAACGCCCCAGCCCGACCCTCCTTCAAAACCACCGTCTCAGAAATTCAAATAGAAAGAAGAAGAAGAAGAAGAAGAAGAAGAAGAAGAAGAAAAAGTGAGCTGATTTGTAGCTCCCCTGTTGGTTCTGGCTCCGACCCACTTCTTTTTTTCTCTTTGTCTCTGGTTCACAGTTCTAGATTTTGGATTTCAAGACAAACCCACCAAAAAAGGAAGAAACTTGGGGCCGTTGAGATGCTTTGGTGCGAAAAGGGGGACATTGATTGCTTTGCTCTGATTCGGTGGAGCTGTAATTGGTAATTTATTTAGTTAAAGACACAGATTTGCAGAGAGTTGAGGAATGTAGTAGTGGTTTAGAGAAGAAGAAGAAGCTTTACTTAACTTAAAGGGTTGAGATTTGATCCATGAAGAATTTCCAATGGTTGAAGCAAATAGCCAACAATGGGAAGATGGAGAAGAGGGTGTGTCTTGGGGAGTACAATCGGGGCGTGATGGTCCAAGTACTTGGTGTCCTCAGGAGCGGCCATCAAAGGGGAGGGAGAGGAGGAGTGGAGTGCAAATATGTCCCAATTGTTCATCGGAAACAAGTTTGCTTCGGGGCGGCATAGCAGGATCTATAGGGGTGTATATAAGCAGATGGATGTGGCTATCAAGATGATGAGCCAGCCCGAGGAAGACGACAACTTGGCCGCCGAGCTTGAGAAGCATTTCACCTCAGAAGTTGCTTTGCTGTTCGGCCTACACCATCCCAATATCATCACTGTAAGCTCATCTCATGATACCAACACTTTGTTCTTAGATTATTGTCACTTTGAATGCAATTCCTTCAGTATTTTTGACTCTATGCAATCAATCAATAGGATAAGAATCAAGGGTTTGTAAAGAGAAGTTGCGCGTACTAACTAGTTATGCATAACATTGGCAACATTTACTGGTGTCTAGACTCTAGGGGCTAGATTGTGTTCCTTTTCCCTTGAAGCTATTTGAAGGGTTTGTTGAGCTTCCCCTTGTTGGATTTGGATCCCAAGAAAGTTAGCGGTAGATGCCTGTGATCTTGATTACTCGGTAGAGGTTTCGTGATGTGAGAGTTCAGAAACGGGTCTTTCTTAAGTCTATGATTGAACATTTGGAAACATGTATTTGCATAATTGTAGGCAAAATGCACAAAACCCCTCTCCCTTTCTAGCTAGTTGGATTGGTTTCTTTTCTTGCCGTGCTGGACTCTCTAGCTCATTCCAACTAACTGAGATTATGTTGCTCTAACTCACGCGCTTATCCTTAGCAGTTTTGATGTACTTGGTTTTTAAGCCGTGATAGATACTTTCCTTGATCTACAAGTACTAACTCCTTATCTTGAGATGCAAAATCTTGGAAATAAGATAAATGATCAAGGGTAGGAATTTAATTAAGAATATTACAGATAAACCTGATTCTAATTTGTTATGTTGATGCAGTTTGTTGGGGCATGCAAGAAACCTCCTGTGTTCTGTATCATAACGGAGTATTTGGGTGGGGGGTCACTGAAGAAGTTTCTCCATCAGCACGAGCCACATTCAGTTCCGTTGGACTTGGTTCTGAGATTGGCTCTTGACATTGCCCACGGCATGAAATATCTGCATTCCCAAGGAATACTACACAGGGATCTGAAATCAGAAAACCTACTGCTAGCACACGACATGTCACTCAAGGTTGCAGATTTTGGCATCTCGTGCTTAGAATCTCAATGTGGAAGTGGAAAAGGTTTCATGGGAACCTACCGTTGGATGGCCCCTGAAATGATCAAGGAAAAACACCACACAAAGAAAGTTGATGTCTACAGCTTTGGGATCGTCCTCTGGGAGCTTCTAACGGCCTTGACACCCTTTGACAACATGACACCCGAACAGGCTGCATATGCCGTCTCCCACAAGGTACTAAACTAATACAGACCCAACTTCAAGTGCATGACCAGTTGGACAAGCAAGCTTTGGTCCTTATCACTTCATTGCATTATACATTCAAACTTATTGTATGTCTGATCTTAATTTCTGCAGAATGCAAGACCACCATTACACCCTGCATGCCCTTTGGCATTTAGTCATCTGATAAACCGATGTTGGTCAAGTAATCCAAAGAAACGACCACATTTCCATGAGATAGTCGAGATTTTGGAGCATTATTCAGAGTGCCTTGAGCAGGACCCAGGCTTCTTCTTTCACCATGACCCTTCACTTAGTCATGCTATTTTGCAATGCTTGCCAAAATGTGCCCACTTCTAGTTTAAGGGACTAGCATCTCATTTCAAATGCCTACCATATTCTTTTGCCCTTCACCATCTTCAATTACATATGTCCTTAACTGAAGCACATCAAGTTTCTTATGTCCTCTGATTGTTTGAAAACTTCATGTCATCATGTTTTGCTCATCAACTCATATATATAATCATTTCAGTAAGCTGAAGATTGACTAGTGATGGTGAGATTGTCAGCCCAACACAAATGTTAGTTTTGTTTAATAGTAAAAGCAAAACCAATGGGAACAACAAGACAGTTTGGCCGAGTGGTCTAAGGCGCCAGATTTAGGCTCTGGTCCGAAAGGGCGTGGGTTCAAATCCCACAGCTGTCATCTTTTTTATTTTTATTTTTTGTCACCCGAACAGTTCCTTAGACCAATGGCTACTCCTATTTCTTCAACTTGAAAACCAAACAACCCTTAACTTTTGCTGTAAAATACAATCATCCAATCCAAAACCCCACCACACCACCAATCAATTTCCACTCATTTTCTTGAGCTTCTACAACCTTGTTCCTTGTCATCATTCTCTCAAAGCCAAGTTTCTCCTTTGTCCTATCTTTGTGCTCACAAACATCATTTACATGGATGCTACTAATAAACTGGTACCAAACAAACTTGATCGAACTATTAAGTACGACCCACAATCTATATTGCAATGTGTGTGTAGTGATTAGTGTTTACAAGTGGTCCAAACACTCTCCATAATTGATTACTTATTTCTTCACTTGGGTTATGATATCAATACATCCTTTCAATTAAATATATCATTGGACACTACGAATCCAACCTAGGATATTCACAGAGTCTTCACATTACATCTCTGGTTTCCCAAAATGCCCTCCCTCAGCTAATCTTATCCTCCCCTAAGAGTAGCTCACCCAAGCATGTGAGGGCTTCCTCAATCATTCATAAAACAAGAGAAACCAAAGAGAAAAGGAATGAAGACAGCTGTGACAGTTGTAGCATGGAAAAAGCCCTTGCACTTATTGCACTCCCTTTGCAAACCTCTTTCTCAATATTTAATATTTCTTTTTCCTAAATCTCCTTTTCTTCTTAAAATGTTCTGTAGGGTTAATTACGAAAAAAAAACTACCATATATTTTCCATCATTGTTTTTTTCTTTAAACGGGTAACCGGAGAATAGTATTAATACTCAAAGGTAATCAAACAAAGAAGGGCGTAAACGCCCAGGGTTCCAGATATGTGTCCGGACCGACCATAGCAAGTCCAGCGCTCATGGACCCATAATAATAGCCTACTTGTAATCGTTGGCAAACACTCAAGACAACTCCTTACCAGCGCCTCAAAACAACGAGACATGAAATGTAAAACCCTAAGCAACGCAAGAAATAAATTGTTCCATAAATAAAGTAAATAACGAGAAAACAGATAAAATAACTAAGCTGTTGTTGCAGGCTGCCCGGGACCTCCCAGTACTGGCTGTCCCGGGTCTATAGGTATAGTCCGACATCGACTCCACCCACCCCTGCCCGGTCGGGTCATCCCTGCATCGGAGGCTTCCTTGCCTCCGTCTGCTTCACCTGGTCCTCCTCAATGATCATCAACGAGCGGATCGTTCCAGTAGATCTCGGCCTCCGGGGACTTCGATCTCTCAGGCTCAGGGGGAAGGCGATACGACCACAGGGGCTGGAGAACTCGGCCGTGCATGGGCCCATCGCCACGCTGGTGCATGGCCACTGAGTGCATAAACGCATCGGAAGGGAACCGGACCCGATGAGCAACTGCCGGCGGCGAAGGCGCCCTACCAGAGTGAGGGCCCTGTCCATTGGCATGACGGCGATAACATGGAGGATACATCAACGACAACTCAACGATTGAGACCCGGTTGAAAGAAGGTCCCCTGGCATGGAGAGAGTAGCAGCGGCGGAGACCCTGGCTAGGGTAAAAGAGAACATCACGAAGAGGTGGACGGAGAGCTTGGAAGCAGGGGTTTCAACGGTGGAAACATGGAGCTTCAATGGTGGAAAAAAAAGATTCAATGGAGGAGGAGGGGGAGCTCTCTAGGGCAAATATATTTTCCATCATTGTTAAAAACTATACTAACTTTAAAAATAGACAAAAACATATAATACATGGTGTCTATTAATATCTATTCAAATAATAAACAAAACATATTTTGCTATGCTAAGTATCAGACCATATATTTTTGTCCATGTTACATTTTAAGGTTATATATGTCTTTATTATATATATTATTGACTTATTTTGTATGAATTAATAGAATTGTTCATTATTTTACCATAGGTAAGTGAAGAAGGACTCTTGAACATATATGTGGAAAAACATCACTCTTTATCAATAACATACGATCACTTTTACTTATTTATAAAAAACCTCAAGTTTCGGTCTGACGAGTCTTAGAGACTGAATTCACTCTACTTAACCATTCCTTCCTCTTCTTCTTCGTCGTCGATGTCCATCATCTCCCACCATGGTTGTCACGCCCCAAATCCGGTTTTGCCCGGACTCGAGACGTGACTAAAGATTTTCAGTAAAACAAGAATAATAAAATAAAGTAAAGTTTCCAAATGATATAAATCCTCCATAATGTAAAGAGTCACAATCCAACGGTAAAACACAATATCTAACATAAAGGAGTACACGTCTCTAAAACTAGCTAAACCCTCAAGCTCCCGAGCTCCGAGAGTCCGGCTAATACTGCTCCCGCTCAACACCTGAAACACCACAAAGACAGGAAGGGTGAGCTTACGCTCAGTAGGGAAAAATGCATAACCAGGTCACCCTCTTTGTTTAGTAAACAGGAGTTCACAAGTTCATTCAAATCTTAATAAAACGAGAACCCAAACCGATGATGAAATGCGGAGGCAAACCGAATGTTTAACAATTT
Organism: Erodium maritimum; assembly: GCA_963921825.1. Classification (NCBI taxonomy): domain Eukaryota; kingdom Viridiplantae; phylum Streptophyta; class Magnoliopsida; order Geraniales; family Geraniaceae; genus Erodium; species Erodium maritimum. The sequence continues at coordinate 47,057,275 of OY997596.1, read as the reverse complement.
CAAGAGTCAATAATGATCGTAGGAAAATAAGGGAATCAAAGCACTTCTTAAATAATCAATAAAGGATAGAGCGTTCAATAAATGCCGTGGGACATGAAGTCGCCACCCTCCGATCCACAATACTCGTTGTGTCATGTCGGATTCTCCCTCGGTCCAGAGGAGACGCATGACATCACAAAGACGTTTAACGTCGAAGCTACCGGTAACAACCCCTGAGGCGCTTATCGTCGGGATTCTCGGAAACGTCTCCAAAGGACCATACGTCATAGGGAACCAAGATATTGCTCCCGCAGGACGCATACACTTGGGTGAATCAACAAATAATCAATCCTCGCAGGGTACACCATCCAATTGCCCCGCAGGGTCCAATAACCAATGCCCCGCAGGGTCCAGTAATCAATGCCCCGCAGGGTCTGTAACCATTGCCCGCATGCTCAATAATCAATGCCCCGCAGGGTCCAATCCACCGGCTATGATACTACCCCACACCGGCACTTCCTTCGGTGTAGGTACCATACCAGGTACCGACTATGATACTACCCCACCCGGAATCCTCTGCGGCGTGGGTACCATACCGGATCACCAATAACCATCGGCTATGATACTACCCCACATCGGAATCCTGAACGATGTGGGTACCATACCGGATCACCAATAACCATCGGCTATGATACTACCCCACATCGGAATCCTCAACGATGTGGGTACCATACCGGATCACCAATAACCGTCGGCTATGATACTACCCCACATCGGAATCCTCAACGATGTGGGTACCATACCGGATCACCAATAACCGTCGGCTATGATACTACCCCACATCGGAATCCTCAACGATGTGGGTACCATACTGGATCACCAATAACCGTCGGCTATGATACTACCCCACATCGGAATCCTCAACGATGTGGGTACCATACCGGATCACCAATAATCATTCCCATAAACCATCCCCACACCGGAATCCTCAACGGTGTGGGTACCCTAACCGGTATCCCGCAGGATCTATCAAACAATGCAAAACGCACTCAAGAGACTAACGGGTCAACACATTGCACAATCACACTTACCATCATACTTACCAACCACGTTCCATTGGTCCATCGATTACCTGATCGTACCCCTTTGGCACAACTAGTCATACTCGATCATCCATTCAATCATTCAAGCATTCGCTCTACCAATCAAGCATGCAATCAATCATACAATCGTTTAAGCACCCATCCTATCAATCAAGCATGCAATTTATCTAGTTTCGTTAGACCCTTGATTTATCTTAAACTAAGCAAACAATGCATGTGAAGCAAACACAACTAATCCGAGGGCTCATCACGACCTCTCTACCAGTAAAGCAATTTCCCAAGTATTGAAAGCGAGTTAACTAGTTGTTCATATCCTAAGCATGCATACTAGACACGTCCGATTGTTAATAATTGAAATACATGTATTCTAGTTATTCGCATCCTATATGCAATTCTAGGACCTTTCCGATTTTATTAACCTAATAGGCATACTAGTATAGAAATACTCGAGTAGTTAGGACTTTCCCTACCTCGATCGCTATCCAAACGCTTAGTCGATTCGAGTCGCCTAGTAGCCTCCTCTGCCGAGCTCGGAATCAATGTCGTCCCAGAGATGTCGCCTCTTCCTTCTGTAGAGGGCAAGCTGCGGCTTAACAGTAAGGGAACCCTACTATTCCATCTATTTGTACCCAAAACAAGACACACTAAAATGGCTTAAGTGGGGTTGAATGGGCCTAGCTTATGGGCCAAAATATTTGGCCCTTCTTTTTTTTTCCTTTTTTTTATTAATTTTTTTTGGGCCAAATATTACAATGGTCAGCTCTACCACCGAACAACCGCCTCTCACCGCTACACCCCACCCCTCTACTACCCTTTCATCCACCAAACGAAGGATCTCTCCCTTGGGGTCCTCTCCTATTCGCTACGACCTGATGTACATATTGGACCACTCAGGTCCCATAGCACTGCAAATACGGGGCCCTATCTCCGACCATCCTCTTGGATCCCTTATGGTTGCTCTTCTGCGCGGCCCTATAACGCCTCCTCCCCCGAGAATCGGAGGACCTCAAAGACAACCACTTCTCGTCATGCAAGCCTGGATCGACATGCATACCTTCTCGATGGCCCACCCGCTCTAGCGCTAGAAACTAACCTGGTCTTGATCCACCAAGACTATTAGATCTGGCCACCTCTAAGGTCCCACCAGGGACCATTACTATTACCTATCGTCCCGTCATTGTCAGGAGTGGAAGAGATCCGGGCACACTTCGAAGCTTTCTATTTGGAAGATGGAGAGGACGACACGACTTCCTAGTACCAATTGTTGGATGAAGAAGATGACGAATCCAACAGACGAGGGCGGCCAAGCCGCCCTGCCATGTGTCATAATTCTCAACCAACATGGGTGATGGATGGATAGCTAGTGACCTACCCCCCATGTCCCGGGAGGATATGTGGTGATCGTTGCTGCGGGAAATTATGGTTTTATGCTTTCAGTTTCAATTTAGTATTTGATGCTTTTCTATTATGGATTTCAATTGGATGTTATTTGGTTTATTGTTGTAGGATTTGGGTTTTTGTTATGGGTAGACGGGGTTTTACATTGTATTTGTTTAAGATGCATGTTAGACTCTTTCTACGGGTCCACAAAAACTGGATCACCTACGGAAGATTCGACCACATTCTAGAACTAGGGTTATTCACCCAGACTTTGTAACTGTTGATTATTATGATTAATAGAAAACCGTCCTCGACTGTTAAAAAAAACATAATCCAGTGGATAAATATATCATATGTTTTTGTCCATTTTAAAACTTAGCGTTTTTAGTAAGTGGGTAAAACATATTACATTTTTTTTGTAATTAACCATAATTTTATAATGACATTTTAAATTTTGATTATTAAATCAACCCCTTAAAATTTGACATAACATCTTACCTACACGAAGATTCAAGCAACATTAAACCACCAAAAATCAAATAGAAACCCAATTTTATTTCTTGCCTCTAAGACTCCGTTTCTCCTTCTTCCATCTCCCCCCTTAACTGCAACTATCATCGTATCGGTTTTACCAAGAATCCATCCTTTCTCTTTCTAACCCTTATTGATCTAACCGACCTGACCAGCGTCACCTTCGTGCTTCCCTCCTATCATGGCAAGTCACGATGTCCTCTCACCTACCACCATAATAGTTTCGCCGCTCTCCACCCACGTGGTGCCATCCTCTCCCTGTGTCATGCCGTTGGCCCCACCTCGAGGGTTTCTAAAATCGATCCGACCGAAGAAGAAGAGAGACCGTCCACCTCGTCCTCCGCCCTCTTCATGATCAACACCATCGATGTCTGTTCCTTCCTTCACTTTGCTGGTGCAGATCAGGACCGTCCCCATCATACTTATATTGGGTTTGATTGAGCGGGTTTCCGCGATCCCCACCAACATCGCCACCGAGGAGCACCGGGTCGGGGACGTAGAATATTCTACTCTTGTTGGGATCTCTCCACCCATCGTGACTGGCCACCTCCCTCCACCAGTGATCCGACCAACCAGGCCACCACTGAGGTAATTGTACACGACCTGACTTACCCATTTCAAAGGGGAAGAAGTACTAGAGCGTCGTTTCCGATCCTTGGCATGTTGGTGATGCTCCCATCATTGGGGAACTCGCCCTGGCCACCTTACACGGGCCACCATTCTGCCAGTCGAATAAGCCCTCTACAAGCCTCCACGACGGTCTCGTTGGAGGGACGCCACGGGATCAGAGACACCTCTATTCGGCTCCAAGCTAGAAACATATGTCGCATGCCACTCCCACCGATATCGATCACTCCAGATAGAAGAGGAATGTAGGGGGCCTCCCGAATAATCTCCTAGTCGGCCAAACTTTGGCTCCCCGCCCCGTTAGGACGGAAGACTATGATTGCAACCCAAGATCTTCTGTTTACCACGACAACACGTCTGCGAAGCTGGAAGCACGTGTGCCTTTGCTCGGTACCACCGCCTCACACCCCGGAGGCCACAAGAACAAGTGAAAGTGGTGCAACACAAGATCTCATGCCTAACCAGGAGAACCTTCTCGTGTGCTCCCGACACCTGCACGTGCCAAGGGATAAGGTATCGGCTTACCCAGGAATCTCCCAGGCGAGGACTGCACAACAACCTCGCCCAGGGCAATGAGTAGGGCACCGAGCATCGAGGTGCGTATGGGGATGCACGCCTCGCCCTGCTAACGTCGGTGCAAGTCCGATGACCCATTCTCCCATCATCTAGAGTTCTCCGGGGCTGTCCTTTATCCCCTCAAACGTTCCGAATCTTTCGTCACATGCAGTATCAGGTCGATTTAAATAATGAGTATTATGCGATATAGATGAGTATCCACCGTATGGAGATGATTCATCGTTAGCTCGTTCATAGATTAATCGAATATCTTGTTATAGGATTAGCGTCTGACACCTACGAATCATGATTCAAATCTCATCATTTTTTTTATTATATTTCTCTTTACTTCCATGTTATTATCTTTTCGATCTTGCATCTCTAAGCCTCTTTTATTTAATAAAATTCTTCTGATGCTCCAAAAAAATAAAAGATTCAAGCACTTCATTATGCCATTCTTTATTAAAGAATTCTTCAACCTTTCTCCATTTCATTGACACCAGCCATATATGTCAAAGACACCCTAAAAATCCCCATACCTTTGATTAGGGTTGCATGGTTGGAGAGAAGCAATGTGCTCTCTACTCATTGCTTTCATGTGTCATGGCCGAGTTTCATAAATGAACATTTCTTTACTTTACACCGTGCACTGAAGAAGCAACACATGGGCAAGAGTACAATAAAAGCATTTGAGTTTGCTAGCACAATTTTGCAACAAATAGCTCCATATGAGGTTGAGATATATCACAAGTTTTGCATGGCAAGATATTAGAGTGCCCACAAACCATAAATGAATGAATATATCAAGTCTTAAGAAATGCTAAATATTCTTTTGATTCATTCAAAAACTTTTTTGAATTGGTCTTCACTACTATCATACTATGTTATCATTAGAGGATTAAGTTAGACAGAGTTATTAAGTTTTTGCATAATTGAAAAAAATCAATTTACTTAGAGTTTAGGACCAGATTGATGATTTCTTTTATAATTCACTGATTATTCACCCTTAATATTGCTTACTCTCAAATCATAATCTGTAGTCTCTCATCAAATGTAGAGGTTGGACTTATTTCCCTCTCCTTCAATACATACATTTAACTTGTGGAGAAAACATAGTAGGTGTAGAAGTGAAGTGAAGATGAAATGGCACTTGTAAAATAAGTGGCCACCAAGTTAGGTAAATGATGTCCTCCCTCCATCACTCCCACTTCTTAGGACACCAATTACTTATTAGTTAACATTATTGCTTTCAGAAGTAATGATCTCATTAATAAAACAGAATTAGTACATAAAACAGAGAATTAGAGAGCGGCGGCTAGGGTTCTCTCTTTCCGCCGCCGCTGATGTTTTTTCACTGGTGCTTTTTGGCTTTGATCAACATGGTTGAGCAGTACATGGACCTTTGCTGGTTCATGGGAGCGTTGCAAATGTGGTTCAAAGTGGTTCAGGTTGGGTTTTGGACGGTTTTTTCCGTTCTATATCATGGTGGTCATTATCCGGCGATGATGGCGGTTCGTTTTCTCGGGCAGCCAACAAAAGGAAGGTGGCCAAATCAACCGCCAGAGGTTTTGGCCATGGCGTTGAAGCGGGCAGTTGCAGCTTTTGGTTCTCCTTCGCTGTCGAAAAAGTTCCAGGGGTATGTATTCTATCCTGCATCAGATCCTGATTTGCAGATGAGGCCGGTGACGATGCTACGGCGTGGTCCCCGGTCTGTGCTCGCCCTGTCTACAAAAAGGATTAGGGTTTGTAGCTTTGTGCGTCTCCCTTTCTCTTGTGGAGGCGGCACAATGTACTCCCGGTAAGGTGCTTTCCGGGATTGAAGCGAAAAGGGCGGTTGCAACTGTCTACAACACCGGCCGTCACCATACGTCGTGCGGCGAGGATACGGAAGCAGTGTCGAGGCCGAAACCCTCTAGGGTTTCCCATGGTGGTGGGCCGGTTGGACCTGCAGGCGTAGGCCTGGGTTATGTGGCGGGTCGGGTTCTGACACAGTGTTCAGCGGCGTCAGATGGAGGTTCACATGTAGCAGCGCCCCCCCGCCTCCGGGAATGAGTCCGAGGTGGCCCAGGAAGGGGGTGGTCGACTGTGACCCCTTCCTGGCGAACATATGGCGAGGGTACCATCGACAGTCGTTATCTGTCTCCCCTACCAGTCCGGTGTCAGCAATCCCGCGTTCAGGAGCCCTACCATTATCATTCAAGGGAGGACGACGCACACTGACTCACCGGGGAGATGGCAGTCCACCGTTGTTCGTTTATCCTCTGATCTGCTCGGTCAGTTTCTTCTGGTTGGAGTATATTGTATCGGTATCCCCGGATGCTACCGCAGTCCCGCCCCCCCCGACCGCAATTATGCTACAGAGCACATTTAAGTATTTTGCACTTGTTTTTCCAATTATGTTAGCTTGGCTTATGTACGGTGAACTCTATGTTGGGGGTCACCAAGTTATTTTACATTAATGATATTTCCATTTCCTCTCAAAAAAAATTGCTTCAAAATCAATAGACAATTAAGATTCTTACATATTTATAAGGAGGAAGACATATGTCTTGTTATTAAGTTTTAGAATGAACTTGGAACCAAATTTATTAATTTAGACTATAAAATTTCAATTTTACCCTAAAATGATGTGCAAGCCAACTATAAAGATGGGATTAAAAAAAAAGGGGGCTCATTTAATGGTGTGTTACTATTACCTAAGTGGAATACAAACTGTCATATTTGAACCCTTTGATATGGACATAATTGCCCCTTAGACTTAGAAATCCATAAAATTAGACACCTGGGCCTGGCTAAGCACAACTTGTTGAATTAATTATCAGAAATGAAAGATGGAAAATAAAATAAAGATAAAAATAGTGAGGTGTTTCTGACCTTGGCGGGTTAGGGGAGAAGTCGCCTTCTTTCTCCTGACATTCCACCTCTGTAACCCATTCCCTTTCATCTTCTTCTTTGCAATTCTCAATTTTCCAATATTGGCCCTACCCGTTACTCCAAATCCCCTGCCCCGTCTCCTTCCTCAGCCCCAGGCTTTATATATACACCTCTTCCCCCAAAGTTTGGATTTTTTTCTCTTTTTTTCTGTGCCCATATCTCTCTTCCTCTCTACATATACACAATACATACATATAAAACCCAGATAGCAGTAGACCCTTTGGTGTTTTCTATCTTTGGCTGTAATTTAAGGTATGTGTTTTTTTTAGCCGCTTCAGTCCACCATTTTATTCCCTTTCTGCGCTCTTATCTGTTTTGAGCTTAATCTGGGAAGGTCAACTGGGTATTGCCTTTTTCATTTCTCTGCTTGGTTTCATTGAAAGAATTTGATATTGATGATGGGTCTCTGTTCTTAGCTCTCGAATTGGGTTATATGGTAAGAAAGTTCAATTCTTTACGAACTATGGCATGTGGGTATTGAATTTCTGTTGGTTGTGTAAAGATCTGGAGAGGAGGTTGAGGCTCTGACATTGAACGGTGCTTTACTTTTAATTGATGGCAACTATATGAAGTCCATTTATCAAATCACATTTTACAGATGTTGTTAGTGTTTGATATTGTTGTCCTGCCTGTTTAAATTGTTTCTCTTTTAGTGCTATGTTACTCATATATGATATGTAGATACTGTGAAAATATACTGTATGGTGGTGTTCTGATCTATAGTAAATGTATTCTGATGAAGTATGTGGTTTCATCTTCAAAACTGTTTCTTACAGGTAATATATTTGGTGTTATAACTTCTGTCAATTTGGGTGCGTTAAGATGCCTGGAATTTTGATGGATGGAACCAGTGAAGAAGGGATAGGGAGTGACCTGAATGGAAATTCTGAAGCTGTTAAGGACAATTCAGTTCAGGATATGGTTCCCAATAGTAATTTACCTTCACATAGCCCTGAGAATGCTGGTATTGATCCTCCAGTTGGTACAGTGGTTGATACCTCGATTGAGCAGCTGTATGAGAATGTGTATGACATGCAGAGTTCTGATCAGTCCCCATCTAGGCAAAGTTATGGATCCTATGGTGAGGAGTCCAGGATTGACTCTGAGTTGCGCCATCTTGTAGGAGGAGAGATGAGGGAGGTGGAGATAATGGAGGAGGAGGTCGAAAAGCCAGAGGTAGATTCCTGCAGCAGTTCCTCTTCTAAGAAGTCAAGCTCATCTACCGGGAAGAAGTGCACAACTTCATCTCCAAGGGAGAAATCTGTTTCTCCAGGGAACTCAAAGAAAGCTTCTCACTTGCAGTTGCACTCCGAGGCATCATCAAAAACAAATCTGAAGGACAAGAGCAGTCCTGAAAAACCTCCAACCGGTAAGCGAAATGAGAAGAATCTAAGGAAAACAAATGTGGGAATTAAGAAACCTAGAGACATGAAGCCACGGAATGGAACTGAGGATTCATCTGAAGATAATCCGGATCTTGGCCGGTTCTTACTTAAGCAAGCGAGGGATTTAGTTTCTTCAGGGGAGAATTCTCAGAAAGCTCTTGAGTTAGCACTTCGAGCAGCAAAATCATTTGAAATATGTGCGAATGAGAAACACGATCTGGAGCTGGTTATGTGTTTGCATCTTACAGCTGCAATATACTGTAGCTTAGGCCAGTATGGTGAGGCAGTTCCTGTTCTTCAGCATTCTATTGAGATTCCAGTAGTTGAAAAAAGCCAACAGCATGCCCTTGCTAAGTTTGCTGGTCACATGCAGTTAGGTGATACTTATGCGATGCAGGGCCAGCTTGAGAAATCATTAATGTGTTACAGAACGGGGTTGGAATTGCAGATGCAAGTTCTGGGAGAAAAGGACCCTAGTGTTGGTGAGACTTGCAGATATTTGGCTGAAGCTCATGTTCAAGCTTTGCAATTCGATGAGGCTGAGAAGCTTTGTCAGATGGCTCTTGACATTCATAGAGAGAATGGGTCCCCGGCCTCTCCTGAAGAGGCTGCAGATAGGAGGCTTATGGGTCTTATATGTGAAACAAAAGGAGATCATGAAGCAGCTCTTGAGCATCTTGTTTTAGCTAGCATGTCCATGGTGGCAAATGGCCTGGAAGTAGAGGTGGCTTCTGTTGATTGCAGCATTGGAGATGCATACTTGTCCTTGTCTCGATATGATGAGGCTGTTTTTGCTTATCAGAAAGCACTCACTGTTTTCAAGACTACAAAAGGAGAGAACCACCCATCTGTTGGATCTGTGTTTGTCCGTCTGGCTGATCTATTTAACAAGACAGGGAAATTACGGGAATCAAAGTCGTATTGTGAGAACGCCCGAAGAATTTACGAAAAGCCCGTGCCCGGGATCCCTGCAGAGGAGATTGCGAGCGGTCTTACAGATATTTCAGTTATATATGAATCAATGAATGAGCTTGATCAGGCACTCGAGTTGCTCAACAAGGCATTAAAAATATATGAAGATGCACCAGGTCAGCAAAACACCATCGCCGGAATTGAAGCCCAGATTGGAGTCATGAACTATATGTTAGGAAATTACTCTGAATCTTATGAATCTTTTAAGAAAGCCATATCAAAGCTTCGTGCCAGTGGGGAGAAGAAATCATCCTTCTTTGGAATTGCTCTTAACCAAATGGGGCTTGCTTGTGTCCAGCGCCATGCTATAAGCGAGGCTGTAGAGCTATTTGAAGAAGCAAGGAACATTTTGGAACAAGAATGTGGACCTTGTCACGCTGACACCCTCGGGGTATACAGCAACCTTGCTGGCAGCTATGATGCCCTTGGCAGGTATTTTTTTTTTGTTTTTTTTCCTATTTCTGGGATATGATTTCACTTTTATCTCTTGTTCGGAAAGAAAGTCTTAGAATGTGATGAGACGTTAAGTGTGTGATACTCTCTGTTCCAACATAAGTGTCTTATATGACTTCTTGGCTCCTGCAAAAATTTAGAACTATTTTTGTTTTGACCTGACTTCCTTCATATACTCCCATGCTTAACAGGGAGGTTACTATTGATCTTTCATGCATAATTAGCTTCCTTATGTCCCAAAATGAGTGTCTTATTTGACTTTTTTATTTCCAAAAGTTGAGAATTACTGAATGACTTTCTTAATATGCCCTTGTATCGTCTTGTGTGACCATCCATCTAGTGGTGCTTAGTAGCTAATATAAAGGACATTATTGGTGTTTCATGCACATTTAACTTCAGAAGGAGGTCTTGAGACCAATCTTAAGTCTAAATAAGAACAAAAAGCTTGGTGCTCTCTTGCTTCTGCATAAGCAAGGCGAGCCCAAATCTTGATACACATAGCTGATAAAAAAAATCATAAGATCTAGTGGTATACATGAAACTTGCTGCAGATACATAATGCAAATGTATGGAGATTTATTTGATAATGCTTGTGTTTGTTGGACACAGATTGGATGATGCAATAGATATTCTGGAGTACATTGTTGAGATGAGGGAGGTGAAACTTGGGACGGCGCGTCCTGATGTGGACGATGAAAAGAGAAGGTTGATGGAACTATTGAAAGACGCAGGCAGAGTTCGGAACAGAAAAGCCAGATCACTAGAGAACCTCCTCGATGGCAACTGCGAGATTATGAGTAACCCTCAAATAGTAAACAATCAAGTATGAAAAAATGGTTGTAGATTGAGGAACCAATTTGATATTTTTTTCTTCCTTTGACCTGCATTGAGGTTTCATACCAATATGATGTATTATAGGACTTATTCAGAAAGAAAAAGAAGAGAAAGGGAATGGGTGGTTATATTCTTGTATGGAGGTGACTTAATAAGCTGTGGGTTGTATCGATGGTTCAGAGAGGATGTATTATATTTCATAAGATTCCAGTGCCATTGTTGGATTGAGGATCAGCCGCTTCTTTACCGGCTGGTAAGGGTTTGTTAAGTAGCAGGCAATGCATGTTAGATTGACGAAAACTTACAGGGCAAAATCATCCTGTAAACAACCTGAGAAAATCTAACTCACGAGTAAAATCACGACTTATTAAACTCTTAAGTGTTGTAAAATGGTGGTCCAACAATCCTTCAGGCTTATGGGATAAAATAGTAAGCTTTGTTGCCTGTAATAGGTAATTTCCCATATAATAATTTTTTGTACATGTGATAAACGCAGTATTTTGAGGTGATAAAAAGTTTTGCATACTGATGATAATTTTAGTGTATTATAGTGATAAATGTTTTGCATATAGTCGCCAAACTTAATGTTTTAAGTTGATAAATGTAGTGTTATGAGTTATAAATGTTTTGCATCCAGATGGTAACCTTTGATGTGTTGGCCGACTCTCGGGCTCTCACCGTGGAGGAGTTTCGTGACATGATCACTTGCGATAGTCAACTTCACAATAAAGCTGGCCAGCGCGCCGTCTTGTGGAGGCAAAAGTCTCGCATCAAATGGGGCTTGAAGGGAGATCGTAACACGATTTATTTTCACAAGGTAGCGAATGGTAGAGAGTCCAAGAATCACATCACCTCGGTTGTAGTGGACGGGTGGAGCACTCAGATCCCATTGCTGTCAAAGCATCTACTGCTTCTCATTTTGCTTATAGGTTCTATTCTGACAGGAGAGAGAGAGAGAGAGAGAGATTCAGGCTTCCACATCTCCCATTCTCGACCCTTTCCCTTATCGATGTAAATAATTTGGAGCGCCATTTCTTTAAGGAGGAGATTCACCTCTCTATCTCGTCTTGCAACAGAGACAAAGCCCTAGGTCCGGATGAGTTCAACCTCATCTATTTCAGGATCGCTTGGCACATTATTCGAAATGATTTTATGAGCTTTGTCCACCACTTCTTCACAATATGTCTGCCCGGTAAAGGCCTGAATTCAAGTTTCATTGTCCTCATTCCAAAGGTTGTTTGCCCTAAGGAGTACTTTGAGTTTCAACCCATTAGTCTTACCACTGCCACATATAAGGTTATGGCCAGAATTCTCTCCTTCCGCCTTCGCTCTGTCATTTGTAACCTTATCAATGATACTCAATCTTCATGTATTAAGATTCTCCAGTTGGTTGATAGCGTGATGGTGACTAAGGAGGTCTTGGATGACATCCTTGAGAAAGCTTTTGACAAGGTCAATTGTTTTTTTTTCTTAAGCGAGTGATGTTTGCTATGGGTTTTGGGTCTCAATGGATCATGTGGATCTTCGCTTGTCTTGAGGGCCAGTTCCCTATTCTTATTAACGGATCCCTATCTACTCAGTTTCTCATTCCTCGAGGCGTTCGTCAAAGGAGCCATATCTCCCCATTTTTGTTCGTCGTTGCCCCCGAGAGACTTCATCAATTCTTTGCACATGGTATTATATTGAGCTTATTTAGTAGATTTTAGGTTGGAGCTGACATCTCTGTCTCCCACCTCTAGTTTGTAGATGACACTTTATTGTTTTTGGAGGCTGATTCCCTACAACTTTATCACGTTCGTATGTTGGTTCAATGTTTTGAGTTGATATCGGGGTTGCGAACCAACTTTGACAATTCGATTCTTCTGATCTTTGTTATTGGTACGTCCTTCAGCTTTGCTCTTCCCTAATCTTTCATTGCGAATTAGGTCACCTTCCCATTACTTATATGGGCTTTAAGGTTGGAGCTAACCCAAGACATGTATCCTTTTGAAGCTTGGTTATTGCTAAGTTTCGGGTGAGGCTTGGGATGTGGCAAGCTCGTCTTCTCTCTTTCAGAGATGATTCACGTTAATTTGGTCCACTTTAGCCAACCTCCCGATCTCTCACGTGTCAAATTTCTAAGCTCCAAGCAGGTTGTACTTCTTATAAAGAGGTTCTAACGACATCTTTTTTGGACTTCCTCTTCGACCAGGGTTGCTTGGCTAAAGGTCATTTGGGATAGAGTATGTTGTTCTAAGTTCACAAGGGGTCTTAGTGACCGTAACTTTGAGACGGTAAATAAGAGCTTACTCTTGAAATGGTGGTTGCGGTTTGCCACAGAGCGAACTTCCTTATGGCGAAGGGTGTTGTGCGCTCGTCACGGATCGGTTGAGTCCGAATAGAATCTCTCTTGTCTTTCGCTCGCCCATCGTTCATCTTCTTTGGTTCTTTGTCATATTGCTCATTTTGCTACAGATCCTCGTTTCTTGAGATTTTTTCCCATCAAAGGTTCAAAGGGTGTTGGGCTCTGGTTGTTTCATCCGTTTTTTAGAGGATGCCTCGGTCACAGATGTTCCTCTTTCGACTTTATTTCCTTGCATTTTCATATTTTTGGTGGAGCAAGGTCATCCATTATTCATTTTCAGGCGAGCGAAAGTTTGAACTTTACTTTATGTCAGAATCTTCTAGATAAAGATATCCTTGCCTTAGAGGGACTATGCACCTTTCTCTTGGGCATCCGTCTCGACTTTTCCTCGCCACCTGTGATATATGTGGGAGAGTTCCTGAGACAGTGAACCTTCTGTTCTTAGAGTGTGGGTTTGCAACGTGCTGGTCACTGGTTGGAGATCCAACCCCCATGAATTTAACGGAGATTTTGCGCATTGGTGGGAGGGGATAGTTTCCGGGAAGTACCGAGACAAGGTGGCAGACATTGTAAAGACCGGCTAAATTAAAAGGAAGTAAAATATTAATTTTATCGTATTGCTTTGTCGTGGGTGGAAGTCGAGTGGAAATTTGAATCGACTTCGAAAGAAAAAAGAAAAGCAAAAGAAAGAAAAAAAAAGGGTTTGGGCTGGACCGGGCGGGCCAGGCCCGATCCAGACCCGGCCTAAGTCTTCAACCCGGCCCAAACTTCCGGCTATTTAAGCCCTATTTTTTTAGGGTTTCGATCAATACCACCCTCACCCATCACGCAGCTCCTCTCCCACCGCACCTCATCTCCCGATCCAGACTTCCTCACGCCACCATCGCTAGCTCGCCGCCCTCTCTCCCGACGCTCTCCCTCCCATCTCCATCCCTGACCTTCATCTCCCTCTATCCGTTCCCCGGCCGCACCACAGCCTCCCTCGTCTCCTTCGAAGAAATCCGCCGCCGCCTTCTCCTTCCGTAACCGGCCGAAGCCAACGCCCCCGCCTTCTCTCCCTTCGCCGTCAGCCGAAACCCCCAAGCCAACCCCGACGTCAGCCAGCCCCGACGTCGCCCTCGTCTCCGAGATCCTCACCTCCTTCTTCTCCTTCTTCTACGGCGCCGTCCTTCCACTCGTAGCCGAGCCGTCTTCGCCCCGCCATCGAGAAGCTCACGTCGAGCTCACCCCGTCGCCGTCCGTCTCCCTTTACGGTGAGAGTCGGCACCTTAGGGTTAGGTCGCCGGATTCGTCACCGGTGGCCGGCCGGGATGCAAATCCGACCTTTTTCTCTTCTATTTTGTTTCTGTTACCGATTATCTGTGGATCTGGGATTAGTGGAAACCGTTTTTGTTTGAATCTGGATCTGAACTATTTGAAGCACAATCAAAGAGTTTTGAAAAGAAATTGAAACGAAAATCAGTCCTAAAATAAAAAGGGAATTTTGTGATTTAAAGGAAAGTCATCTTTAAATAAAAGGGTTTTAAAATGAAAATTTGAAAAGGATTCAAAAGGGGTTAAATTCAGTTTGGGATCTAAGACGGTTTTGGAACCTGAATAATCGAACCGGACTTTTAATCAGACTTGGAACGGGAATTAAAGGTGGAAACGCTGAATCGGGCACCTCGGGAACCGTGCCTCAAAACCCGTGCCTCGGGATCCGTGCATAAGGAACCATTCCTCGAAAAACGTGCATCAGGTTCTATGCTCGGAGCTTGAGTGCTCGAACCCGATTCGCGGTAATCCCGCTTTTAGCCCATTCGAGTTTAAAAGACAACCGTTGAACTTAAATCGAAACCGTCGTGACCTTTTTAATTCAACTTTGAAACCGGTTTTGATTATCGCTTTCTGTGTAAACTAGAGTCCGGCTTCGAGCGAAGACGAAGACCACTCCGGAACCCGTGTGAAGAACGGAGGAGGGGCTAATCGACTTTACAGCAGAGTATTATTAGAGGAAGACCACAAGGTAGGGAAAGTCTAACTACTCGAGTATTTCAATACTAGCGTGCCTATTAGGTTAATAAAATCGGAAAGGTCCTAGAATTGCATATAGGATGCGAACAACTAGAATAATTGTCTTTCAGTTACTATTAACCGGACAAGTCTAGAAATGCATGATTAGGATGCAAATCACTAGTTAACTCGCTTTCAATACTTGAGAATTGATTTACTGGTAGAGAGACCGTGTTGAGCCCTCGGATTAGTTGTGTGTTAGCTCCACATGCTTGGTTGCTAGTCATTAGGATAATTAAGAGTCTAACGAAACTAGACCGAACGCATGCTTGAATGTTTGAATGTTGAACTTGAACGTTTGAATCATTGGTCGATTGATTGAATGTTTAAATGATTGAATTGTTGATCGAGTATGACTGGTTGTGCCAAGGAGGCACGATCAGGTGATCGATTGACTGGTGGAGAGCAAGTGGTAAGTGACGGTAAGTGTAATTATGGGTATGAATCCCGTGTGGTGTGTATTGATGAATGTGTGTATTTCTATGATTGTTTGTGGACCCTGCGGGGCTTTGTTGATAGATTATGCGGGATACTGGTTAGGGTACCCACACCGTTGGGGATTCCGGTGCGGAGATAGTTTACGAGAAGGATTAATGGTGATTTGGTATGGTACCCACACCGTTGAGGATTCCGGTGTGGGGAGCGGTTTACCCTACGGGGCATTGCTTATTGGATATACACCATGGAGGATTCCGGTGCAGATAATGGTTTACCCTGCGGGGCTTTGGTTACTGGACCTACACCGTTGAGGAGTCTGGTGTAGGGTGAGATAATGATTATTGTGGATACGCGATGGTACCTACACCGTTGAGGAATCCGGTGTAGGAAGAGAAATGATTAATGGTACCCACACTGTTGAGGAGTCCGGTGTGGGAATGGTTTACGAGAATGATTAGAGCCGGAGAGCATTGATTATTGGAACCTACGGGGCATTTGGATGGTTTACTTTGCGGGTTTGGTTACTTGTTGATTCACCCAAGCGTATGCGTCTTGCGGGAGTATTACCTTGGTTCCCTATGACATATGGTCCTTTGGAGACGTTTCCGGGAATCCCGACGATATGCACCCTCAAGGGTGTTTCCGGTAGCCCCGACGTTACACGTCTTTGTGACGTTACGCGTCTCCTCTGGACCGAGGGAAAATCCGACATGACACGATGATTATTGTGGATCGGAGGGTGGCGACTTCATGTCCCACGACATTAATTGAACACTTTTTTCTCATTAATTATTTAGGAAATGCATTGATTTTTGTATTTCTTTCCTACGATTATTATTGACTCATTACAAGGGTTAAGGTTCTTCGCATTTGAGATTTGAACTGAATTTATGTAGGCTTATTATTGAACAAAAAAAAGGGTAACCTGGTTATGTTTGTTTTTCCCTACTGAGCGTAAGCTCACCCCTCCTGTCTTTATGGTGTTTCAGGTGTTGAGCGGGAGCAGTATTAGTTGGACTCTCGGAGCTTGGGAGCTATGAGGGTTTAGCTAGGTTTAGAGACATGCACCTTTTGTGTTGGATTTTATAATTATTACTGAGCTGTGACTCTTACTTTTGAAGTTTTATATTAGTCTGGAACTCTATTTATTTTCGCTTATCTTGTTTTTATTGCAAATCGCTAGTCACGTCTCGAGTTCGGTCAAGAATCGGATTTGGGGCGTGACAGACATCTTATCGGTCCTTTGGGAGATATGAAAGGCTCGAAATGACCTCAAATAGAGGGGAGTGTCCCCGGCTGAAATACGGGTGGTCTCCTCGACGATGGCGTTTCTCAAGGCTTGGCGGGAGGCGAAGGCTGCCTCTCCCCCACCTAGGTCCTACTCCCTGGTATGGTCAGATAAGTGGACACGCCCGCCCCTAGGTACTATTGTCATTAATGTGGATGGAGCGGTCTTTCCAGATACGCAGCAGTCAGTATGGGGTGTCATTGCTCGTGATACCCATGGGACAGTCTGAATGGCAGCAAATAGACTACTCCCGGGATGCTGGTCTGCGCTCATGGTCGAGGCTTGTGCCCTAGCAACGGCTATGAAGAACGCACCTAGCCTGGGAGAATCTATTATTATTCGGTCTGATTCCTAAGTTCTGCTCAATATGATTTTACATGACGACCCCCCGACATCTCCAATCGGGACAATTATTCGGGATATTCATTGGTTACTTTCTCAACAAGAGGGGACTACCCTTCAATTTGTAAAAAGAACTATGAACAAAACTTCTCACTGGTTAGCTAGAGAATCTCGTTCTATGTCTGTTTTTCAATGGTCGGATCTTGTGCCTGACACGCTACAATGTATCATTCAATTTGAAGTTTAATAAAATTGCACCTTTAGCTCAAAAAATAGATATTGTTGATGAATTATTTGAGTACGTATGTTTCAGTAACTAATGCTTACAATTACATTTTGTCGTATAAGATTGCTTCTTGTGTGACTGTATGCTATACGGTCGCACAAGATACAATCTTGTGTAACAAGCTATATGGTTGCATAAGTGTATATTTTGTGCGACCACATTTTTATTTGATCCCTTAAAATGAAATCTAGTGTAGTGTATTTAGAAACTGAAATTGTAAGTTTTATTCGCTTTCTTTTTATCAACGATTGAGGAAAAGAGATAAGGATGCAAAATGCATCTTCTCAAGACTCAAAATAGCAAAACCCATGAACATAGGCCAAAACAACAGGCCATGTAATTGAAATAAGAGTGAAAGTTTAATGTCATTACTGTATTGGATATACGACATATATGTGGCTTCGTTTTCTTCCGTTATTTTGTTTCAGGCTGCAGAGCTTATCAGCCAGTCCAGTAATGGAGGTCCTATCTTTACTTTAATGCGTTTACTGTTCTGACCTTGCCCTCTGCTCAAGTTAGCGATTTCTTTCTGTTCTAGCTCAGCTCATCAACAAGTCCAGTAATTGGGTTTGCATGACGATGATACAGATCTGAAATTTAAATTCGCTCTTATGCATACACTCTATGTTTGTCCCTGTCATGGTGAATGTTTATTAGATTTGCCTACGAATATGATGAACACTATCAATGCATTAGCCATTCATGGAAAATGTATACTTGTTTAATGCCAAATCTTTTTACCAAGAAAAATCAAAGTCTGTGCCATGAATGTATCAGAAGCATGCATTTTTGTAGTCATTAATAGGGGTAATGTGAACTTCTTTTGTTGGACCAACCTATATAGATGGTAGAGTGTTGAAAGAAGTATAGTTACCTTTCAGAATCAGAATATCTGTCACAAATTGAAAAGGGCAAGGGCCATTTTAGGGAACTTAAGTTATAGTGTGGTTGTTCTTATCAACTCAAGTTTCAAACACTAGTTGTTGGTTCCTTAAAACCTTCAAATGTCCAAACCGATTATTCCTTAACGAGTGGTCACTCAGTAGTTCTAGTCTGAGACATACACAACTGGAGTGGATGGTAGAGTGTTTTTTTTTATCAGTAAAAATAACGATTTTATTGAAGTGCCAAAACGATGATTGGACAAGACCAGATTACAAACCATAAATTGGTACATTAAAATGAAAGTGAAGACACTAGGCATAACTTTAATCAAGGTCTGGTAGAGGCTGTGTTGCTCCAAAAAGTGTCCGGAGAAAGCTTCCATGGGTAGATATCTGAGCCTGAGATGTTGTCTTGAGCTAATGACAGAAGAGAAAAGCTAAAGAGTTGAACTCTCACTAGAATGGCTTCAACCGGTTCCAGAGAGTTGGAGAAGACTGTAGTGTTCCTGGAAAGCCAAAGAAACCAGAGTGTTGAAGTTGATCCAAATTCAACCAAGGCCCATCGCCTGAAGACTTGGGCCTAAGCGTAGAGATATTTTGTGGCCTGGTCATCATGTAACCGTTATAAAGAAACTTATGTCTTGTTGTCAAAGTAACAGATATTAGGAAATTGAGTCTTAATTGTCAAGATCTTTAGTTACCTTATAGTGTATGTTTTCACCCCTACATATATCTTCTGTAAGCCGCCAGTAAGGATAAGTTGAATCAGTGTAAATCCCCGGCGTTGTGTAAACACTCCTCGTGTAGCAAAGTTTCGCTGGTTGGAGCCCGTGATTTTTTCTCTCTCCATTGTTTAAAGGGTTTTTTTTATCGGCGAAAACATATTTAAATTAACCTCTTCCGAGGAAGAAAAGATTACAAAAAAAGCAATTATCCTAAAGATTGCAAAGGACCAAAGTAAGGGTACACAGACCCAGGAGCCAAGAATGGGTACGCAGACCCAGAGTCAAAGAGAGGGTACACCGACCCAACAATCCCACAGCGGGGAACAACAACAGACCAACAACCACCAAGAAAGGGTACTCAGACCCAGAGGCTAAGAATGGGTACGCAGACCCAGAAGCTAAGAATGGGCACGCAGACCCCAATGTAAAGTAAGGGTATGCAGACCCCGAAGCTAAGAACCGAAAAAAGTAAAAGGTCCTAACACCCGAATTTTTCGACCATGAAGCACATAGAAAGAATGGGCCCCTCGCCCGGATTTTGCAACCATAAAGCGCAAGTGGTACTGAAGAAATCCTTCCGAATGCCTAAGAGTGAGATCATACTGTCTCATTAGGATAATCCACCAATCACACAAACTGGAAGATGAAAACTAATACGTCGACGACCAACACCGAGCGGCAGAAACAAGCCCCAACCAGACACACTAAACCCTAAAAACGAATATGAAAGTAAACAGCTAAGAGGCGCCAACTCCAAACTTCTCACCGGCGGCCAACACCTTAAACCGGTAAGTCCTAACCACTGAAGTGGATGGAAGCAAATGAAGACTGAACAAGTATCGTAAAAAGGGTAAGTGGGAAACTAAAGCAGTCGAGAAGGCCAATAGTACCAAAATCCTAACGATCCGCTAAATCCACGACGATCAACACCCAAAATATTTTGGATTTGTTTCGTTTTATTACCCATCGTTTTATACCATAGAGATTTGTTGTCCTTATGATTAGGGGTGTTCAACTGAAAACATAGATTAGTTTAGTCCTGGTATAATTGTTGTTCGAATTGTACTTAAAACACGTCATGGTCACACCATCTTTCACCATTTCCAATGGGATTATGCTTTGGGTTCATAAAGAAGAGACTGGAGAAGAAGAAGAAGAAGCAGCAGCAGCAGGAAGAAAAAAACAGGGAAATGTGACAGTCAATTTACCCATCTTCCTTGTCATGGTTTGAGTTTAATGCGCTACAACGTCTGACATGTTCTGTCATTTGTATTGAATGTTTTTGTTTCTGATTCAACACATACATACACACATAGAGACGACTGAGAGGTGTGCTTCTTCTCGGGCTCATTTGAGTACAAAATGTGTTTGACACATAATATTGTCTCTTCTCCTGTTATTGCATTTTTTACATGGTTTCTCTCTTGTTTTCTTAGGTAAAAGAGGGGGTGATCACTGGTCAACTACAGAAAAAGTCTTGTCATATGACTCAACCTACAGTTCATAATATCGATCTATGAATATTTATATTAGCAGTGTGTATTAGGTTGGTGCTTCCTCTTCAACAATCAAAATATCAAATGCTTTGCTTTAATGGTATAATGGGTATCCAATTGAATTGATCCATCCTTTTTTTTTCCTTCTACCATAATGGCGAGATTATATTAATATACTTTTGAGAATTCAAAAGTAAAAATTCAAAAAAGTAGAATTCAAAAGTAAAAATTCAAAAAAGTGGAAATACCGAAAAGAACGAGACATAGTTTTGATAATATTTAAAAGTTGATCCTATAAGAAAATACTCGGTTATTCAAGATAACAACTTAGGGGGTGATTCCTTATTCTTTCGATGATCGACTCAAGAGATCCTAATGACTTTTCTTGTCTCAATTTGGTCATGCTTGTGGTGTCTCAACAAGCTACCTAGGAGTTTCCTAGGAAAAAGAGGAGGATGTGGGTCGGATAAAGTCTGGTCCCTAAAGGAAGGGGTGGCTCCACTAGGACACCATATGATACCCTAGTGGCCTCATGTAGACAAGTAAGGCAGCTTTGCAGACCTCGCATCTTTTCCATCGGGGCCATCTCCCCTGCGAAGGTGAACATTCCAAAGTTCTCCTTCCCGTTTCGGAGCGTGGCCACCTACCCATACGTCCCGAGGAGAGGGCCAGTAAGCAGATTGGTATGACGTCTCGGGAGCCAGGCCTCGTCTTTCTCTGCGCCCAAGATACACCGCTTTGGCCGAGTACCAGTACTGGTCCTCCACCATGTGACCTCTTACCCCGACCGGGGTTAGCATGTTAGGGCGTACATCAACCAGGATGCGGATCCAGAACAACACGGTCCAAGGGCGAGGATCCCCCTATCAACCACCCGCGTACTGTCCAGGGCCAACAACCTCATGCACCACGAGTTCTTGACTGTGAATCAGCCGCGATAGGTGTGGCCCACTCGAGGGGATTCGACATGCGCAATTAGATTCCTCGGGAGGGACAGTTCTCCTTGGTCGAGGCATGGATCCATACGTGCTCCTTTGATGGCAGGCTGGAGGAGGCCTTACCTGAACTATTCGATGGAGAGAGCGCATCATCGAATCGAGGGCGCTGGAGCAGGTGATCACGATCATGCGTAAGGGCTTTAGGGATCACCAGTTTGGGGTTGGCCATTCATCTTTTGGGTGGCGGCGATAACGTACTGATCCTTGTGATCGGGGGCGGTCATCGAGATCGGAGGCAGGAAGTCCCATGCGGCCACTATCGGCTCGTAAGAGAGGGGTGGCGGTAGATCCAGCTTGGGACAAGGCCGATGCTCGGACGATGAAGATACGACCCCCATTACACCAAGCAGACCGTGATGAGGCGGCGTGTATTGCATCGGGAGTGTGTGTGCGCTGGTGACGCTATATGGTGGAAGGAAGAGTGAGACTACGGAAAAAAAATAAAACCCTAAAAGGTCGAAAAATGACTTTACAAATCGTTGTCCTTATTTTTTTTTCCTGTTTACACTCAAATGAAACACTTATTCCTTCCATAATAAAATAAA
Organism: Erodium maritimum; assembly: GCA_963921825.1. Taxonomy (NCBI): domain Eukaryota; kingdom Viridiplantae; phylum Streptophyta; class Magnoliopsida; order Geraniales; family Geraniaceae; genus Erodium; species Erodium maritimum. Next base: position 47,035,124 of record OY997596.1, on the reverse strand, counting down.
ATAAAATGGAACACTTATTTTCCTATTTTCCTTTTAATTCGGTGAGTGTGTCTTGTGCTGTTGTCTACACAATATGTTTCACAATGGGTGTTGAAAATGAATGTCTTGCATGTGAAAGCTTTGAGCGAAAAAGATTATTGTCATGAGTGTTGGAGAAAGAGAGGAAGAGAGCTGACCTACTTAAAAGACTCAACAACCAAATATAACAGGCTATTGTTGTGAATATCATACGAGATTTAATAATTCATGCACGGTCAAACAATTAATGCCCAGTAACTTTTGTCGTTGCTTCAGCATTCAAGAACAAACACACAAGAGTAATTCTAAATTGGAAGAATGGCACAAAACAAATATATAACAAGAACCTTTTCCTTTTACCACTCTATTTCATTTCTGTAATGGTACATGTTGCATGTGGTACATATATATAACCAACAATTTATTGGTGAGTCATAAGCCACATGTTCACCATGCAATAGTGGTGGCCACCAAATGTCCACGTGTTTCACAACACTTCCCCTTGGACACCACCATTTATGAATACATCAAACGTGCTTTAAGTTGCCTCATTAAAAACCTCCTCAGGAAAACCCGATGGGACAAAAAAACCTGTAAGGAAAAGAGTGCAACGCACGACACGTGCTTGGAGTTGTGCTCGATGCTGCCTCGTTAAAAACCTTTCCAAGAAAAACCATGTGGGACAAAACTTGGATAAGGGAAAAAGAGTACAGCGCACAAAACTTGTCTCCCCCTGACTTCAGGCAGGTTACTTTTATTGTTCGGTTGAGTCGACGTATTCTGATGTTGAACATTAATTTCTAGTCAAGAATATGGTTTAGTAGTAATTGTGTATGTTGAATGATGATTGATATACGAGATACATGTGCTATATATAGCCTTCAGGGTATCTATCTACTGATACAAGATAAGTATAAGAATTTTAAATATACAATTCAAACTTAAGTGATGACGATAAGAGATTAGGATTGACACGCCCCCTCAAGCTGAAGCCGGGCAGTGGAAGATGGCGAAAGGAGAAGCTTGGCACAAAATTTTCAAATAACAACCTTGGCAACGGTTTCGTAAGAATGTCAGCAATCTGATCTGCAGATGATATAGAGGAAATGGTGACCAACTTATTAAGAACCAAGTCCCGAACAAAGTGAAAATCGACCTCCACATGACGAGTGCGAGCTCGGAAAGCGGGATTGGAAGATAAATAGACGGCACCAATATTGTCACACCAAATATGCGGAGGGTGAGAGAGACAAACGCCCAATTCCACGAGTAGAGTAGTAAGCCACTTGAGTTCAACACAAACGTCAGCAACTGCCTTGAATTCAGATTCTGTAGACGATCGGGCAACTGTGTTCTGCTTGCGGGAATTCCAAGCTACCAAATTGGGGCCTAAATATATGACGTACCCACCAGTAGACCGACGATCGGTAGGACATCCTGCCCAGTCTGCATCACTAAACGCTGAAACAGACTGGAGAGAATCCCGAGTGATAAGCAAACCAGTAGAGCAAGTCCCATTCAAGTAACGAAGAACACACTTAAGTGCTCGGAAATGTTCAGAAGTCGGAGAATGCATAAACTGACATAATTTATTCGCAGTGAAACTCAAATCTGGTCTTGTTAAGGTCGCATATTGAAGACTTCCACAAAGACGTCTATAAAGTGTGCTTTCATCAGGAGAGAGCAATGGACCATCATCCTTGGTCAATGGTCGAGTCGGATCAAGTGGAGTAGACCATGGTTTACAGTCCGTCATGCCAACAAGCTTAAGAATATCCTTGAAATACTGTTGTTGAGATAATATCAACCCATGAGCAGAAGGGAGCACCTGTACACCTAGGAAATAATTAAGCAACCCAAGATCTCGCAACTGAAACTCGTTAGATAATTGGGTAATAAGAGAATCAATGACAGAGATATTATTCCCAATTAAAATAACATCATCTACATAGACCAGTAGAAATATGGTGTTGCCATCTTTGCGAAAGATAAACAATGAAGAATCACAATGTGAACCGGTAAATCCCAAGCGAAGAAGAAAAGTACTCAGCCGATGAAACCAAGCACGCGGAGCCTGCTTAAGACCATATAAAGATTTTTTCAATCGACAGACATGATTGGGATAAGTAGAGTCAACAAAACCTTGAGGCTGAACCATAAACACGGTTTCTTGTAGATCACCATGTAGAAACGCATTACTCACATCCAATTGGCAAAGAGACCACCCCCGTGAGACAGCAACTGTAAGAACTGTGCGAATGGTTGTAGGTTTCACTACCGGACTGAACGTATCTGTGTAATCAATGCCAAACTCTTGAGTAAAACCCCGAGCCACTAGACGAGCTTTATAACGCTCCACAGAACCATCTGATTTACGTTTGATCTTGTAAATCCACCTGTTTCCCACTACATTGCCATTCTCAGGAGCAGGAACCAAGTCCCATGTATTATTGCGCTGGAGTGCGAGCATCTCACTGGTCATGGCATTTTTCCACTCCGGAACCTTAATGGCTTGTGTAAAAGATGTGGGTTCAGTGATTGGGGAGGGGGAATGGTGGCTGTGAGGACCTTCGGCTTTGGATTAGGACGGAGGTACATATAATGGGTTCGGCGAGGAGGATCATGCATTTTACTTTGAGTAGGTGGGTGAGTAGGACTTGTAGGAGGAGGTAGGGTAGGTGGGGCAACACTAGGTAAAATGTTGGTGTCAGGAAGAACGGGTAGAACTGAGGAGTTGGTTGAGTCCGAACACACCTGAGGAAGAGAATTAGTACTAGAAACTGAAATTGACGAAGAACGAAGCATACCTGAAGACCCAGCGTCCCGAGAGGCAAGTGAAGGAGGTACAAGCTGAAGTAATGGAGTAGAGGGAGTAGAATCTGAAGAACGAGAGGACTGCACAGTAGACACAATGTGAAATGGAAATATCTTTTCATCAAAGCGAACATGCCGAGATAAATAAATACGACCAGTTTCTTTATCCAAGAACCTGTAACCAAGATGAGAGTTTGAATATCCCAAGAACACACACATTTTGGATCGATATTCAAACTTGTGTTTGTTATATGGACGAAGAAGAGGATAGACAGCACACCCAAAAGTTTTGAGAAATGAGAAGTCAGGAGTAGAGTGAAAAAGCAATGTAAAAGGGATTTGTTTTTGAAGCGATGAACAAGGCAAACGATTAAGTAAGTAAACAGCAGTTTCAAATGCATATTCCCAATATCGAAAAGGTGTCCCAGAATGTGCAAGTAAAGCTAATCCTGTATCAACAATGGAACGAATTTTACGTTCAGTTGTACCATTTTGCTCATGAGTATGAGGACAAGCAATACGATGATGAACACCAATGGATTTGAAAAAAGTATTCAGAGGCCTGTACTCACCACCCCAGTCAGAGTTGAAAGCTTTAATAGTGGAACTAAGTTGTTTTTCCACAAATAGATGAAACTGGCGATAAACAGAAATTACATCACTTTTATTTTTTATGGGAAAGAACCACGTATATAGTGAGTAATCATCAATGAATATAACGAAATAAGAATATCCAGAAACCGAAACCATGGGAGACGGTCCCCAAACATCAGAATGTATTAATTCAAGTGGAGAAGTACTACGACGATGAGTCAAAGGTAAGAACAACCGATGTAGTTTACCCAAACAACAAGCATGACATTGATATGACTTTGGACGAACTTTAGAACAGGGTAAATGGAACTTATTAACTAGAGCACGAAGAGCTGAAAAATTTGGATGCCCAAGCCGTGTATGCCAGTCCTCAAGAGAAGCGAGCAATGCTGAAACTGAAGGAGAAGAGGACTCGGTCGACTCGAATAGCTTGTAGAGATTTCCATCACTCGTTCCTCGGAGCAGGATCTTCTTGGTTGCTTGATCCTTCACAAAACAGTCACTAGCATTAAACTCAACGAGTTGTTATCGGAACAAAGCTTTTTGATAGACAATAAAGGTTTGGTGATTTGAGGAACATGTAAAATATTGGTAAGATGCAAAGGTTTATTAGGAGTAGAAATAATACCAGAACCAGTATGATGTATTGGCAAACCAACACCATTACCAACAAGTAACTTGGTCCTACCTCGATATGGAGAAGGCACTGAAAGAGATGCCAAATCAGGTGTTACATGATGCGTAGCTCCAGAATCAGGCAGCCAGTAAGACGCCTGAGAATGCTGAGCCGATGGATCCTGTGCAGAAGCCGGTGGTGCTGATGAAAAATAGCCTTGAGCAGTGCCATATTGTTCTAGTTGTTGTCGTTCATCATAATTAGATCGACTAGGCCGTTGAGAACCAGAATTAAAACCTTGATCAAATCGCTTGCGACATGTAGAGGCTATGTGGTTCGACATTCCACATATCTGGCATGGAACCTGCACAGTTTGAAAACCACGTCGACCTTGATTGTGACCTCGACCACGACCTCGTTGATTGTGATAGAATCCAGAAGATGGGCGCACATCAATGTTCGGCCCAGAGGAAGAGGAACGAGCCAAACTTGCAACATGAGAAACAAGTTGCTGTGAGTTCAATAAAATTTCATATGAAACCAACTGACCATGGAGTTCTGAAAATGACATTGGTTCCAAACGTTGTTGCAGAGCACCAATAATTCCATTAAAGTCAGGTTCAAGCTTGCGAAATACAATCGCATTAAAATCCAACTCGGACAATGGATTTCCTGCAAGAGCAAGAGAATTTGCAAGCCCTTTTGCTTGTTGAAGATATTGTGAAACAGACTTATCATCCTTAGATAGATTATGCAGTTCCATAATGAGTTGAGTTCTCTGTGCATTACTTACAATGCCATAAGCGGTAGCAAGTGCGGCCCATGCTTCAGCCGAAGTTTTAGCACCTGTGAGGTGCTGATAACAGTCCGTAGATATGGACGACAAGATCCAGGAGAATAGCAACTGATCCTTTTGATACCAGGCAACATATGCCGGATTGGAAACCGATGAGCTTTCTGCAGTGGCATCAACAATTGTATTAGGCGGAGGCTGATGCGTTGGTGAGAGTAGATCATGCAGATCGAACATGTTGAGGAGAGGCTGAAATTGCAGCTTCCATGGCAGATAGGTTTGAGATCCTGTTAACTTGACAACAAATGATTGATGAGAAACATGAGATGGTAGAACAGAAGAACTAGAAAATATAGATGGTGTTGTGGTAGTGGAGGATGGTGAAGAAGAGTTAGATGATTGAGAAGAAGATGAATGAGCAGCAGCGGAAGACATGATTGAAGCTCTGATACCAAGTCAAGAATATGGTTCAGTAGTAATTGTGTATGTTGAATGATGATTGATATACGAGATACATGTGCTATATATAGCCTTCAGGGTATCTATCTACTGATACAAGATAAGTATAAGAATTTTAAATATACAATTCAAACTTAAGTGATGACGATAAGAGATTAGGATTGACACTTAACAAGTGGATGTCAGTAAAGTCATACCGAGTAGATTGTTTCTTCCATTTACTCACTTCTGGTGAGTTGGACGTGCATAACAGCTGCCTCATTAAAAACCTTTCCAGTAAAACTTCTTGGGACAAAACCTGAATAAGGGAAAAAGAGTACAACACACGGAAACATACTCCCCCTGACTGTCGCTCCCCCTAAAGACCGACTGAATAATATCGGTTGCTTGCAAAGTCGACTCATATTATCTTGTACACTGACTTTCCCAAAACTGATGTCGCTAGACTTCCAGTGAACAAACCTATAGGATTTTCACTTCATGATTCTGATTGACGTCAATCTCTCATGACTCTTCTGGAGTTCATGATTATATCATAATTTCGTACGAAAACTGATCAGTTGCAGCTAAAAACCATCTTTCCAAATTATAACAGTCTCGAGACATGATTTGCAGATCTGCTTCTTTCTCAAAACCGGTCGCTTCTGAGCTCAAAACTGGCTAGCACTTTTACTGCGAATTTTCTGTCAGGCCTTGTACATCATAACGTCTCAATTTATATATGGTACTTCAGGACCAAATATCTTTTCATTTCTTTGAAACAAATGAGATCCTCTTTAGGATCTAAATATCCATCAAGTAGAACACGCTTCAGGCGTTTCTTAACATATGCATATTTATGGATCCATTTGAAAATACGCTCGATCTTCAGGCCGAGACAATATTTAATCATCAAAGTTTTCATTTGAAAGTCTTTCTTTAGACATACTGCAGTTTCAAGGACCTCTTCATGAGTTCATATATTATCGACCCACACTGCTTACTAGGTACATGGTTTCTCATACCATGTCTCATTACCTCATGCAAATCAAACCCTTCAGAGAGTCGTTTCTCTATATAATCATAATATCTTTGGGAAATGACATTGCTTCTGGCAATTTAAATTTTAAAGGGATTTGCTTCAGGCAAGTTGAAATGCTTCAGGCAATGCATGAGGTTTGCTTCAGGCAAACTACAATGCTTCAGGAAAACTGCAATGCTTCAGGCAATGCAAGTCCTTCGGGGAATTTTATAAATGTCGGCACTTAAAAGTACCATTAGCAGTGGGTACATATATCTAATATACCATGGTGATCACACAACATAAATGTATCAATAGTTGACTTCAAGTCATTTGAGAAAATACCTTTATAAGATGTGCTTTATATTCAGCATCTTTGTTTTCTCATTCATCTATACCCAGCTGGGAAAACATCCTTTGATGTTTTGATCATGGTTTGAACATTGGACATTATGCCAATAAGTCAATTTTTCTGGAATGACCTTTTCTCGTATTGGACAAACATGTCTTTAAATGACATTAGTCAACACCACGTGGTTCAATGTCAAAATCATCTACCATTTCAATTATGGTAATAGTAATGCCATTATCAATGGAAACCGATTTTCGATTCCATGATTTTTTTTATATGTGAGTAATTCATGTGAATTTCCTCATTTCTCTTCTATTTCAACTCTTCAGGAGTATTAGAGTCTTTCGACACTTTTGGGACGATTGGTTCTTCTGGAACCGACTGGTACTTCTGGACCGATTGGTTCTTCTGGACCGGCTGGTACTTCTGGACCGATTGGTTCTTCTGGAACCGACTGGTACTTCTGGACCGATTGGTACTTCTGGACCGGCTGGTAGTTCTGGACCGATTGGTACTTCTGGACCGATTGGTACTTCTGGACCGGCTGGTACTTCTGGACCGATTGGTTCTTCTGGAACCGACTCTGGTAGTTCTTCTGGAATTACTTCTGGTAATGAGGCTTTTTCATCGGCTGGTTCTTCTGGAACCACCGCTTTCTGTTGGAACTAATTAACTTCGAGAATCATGTTCATTCATGATTTGCCTGGTTCTTTCTTTCTCGGAATCAATATTCTTTGATCCAAGTAGGCTCTCACGCTTCTGGCGTGTAAGAGGAGCCATTCCCCGCTTTCACAAATCTTTTAAATCTTTGCAGGTTTCTTGGCATGATCTGATTATTTTTCTATATGCGTCTAGCATTTGGTCTGCAACATTTTTCAAATGTGCGAGCTTGCGTACTTCAGGTACATATGATGAGTCAAAAATAAAATTTCAAGAACATTTCATGCCTTACTTCGGGAAGGCCTTTTCTCTTCACTTCAAGCTAAAAGATATCGTCTCATCAAAATGAAACTAATAGATCATGATATAAATATCTTGTCCTTCAGGGACTCAAGATACCATAAGACCATCTTCTGGATGTGACTCTTATAAAGCCTTTAGATGGTTGGACCATTAACTTTCCTTGTGAACAAGTTGTACATGATATCTCATTGGACATTAGGATCTTCCGGCCCTTTAATGAATGTCCACATGATTTTTCAACAATCCTACGCATCATCATTGATCCAGGATGACCAAGACGATTATGTCAAAGCATAAAACTATTTGGACTAATGAACTTCTGGTTCATAGACGCGTAGGTTTCAATTTGCTCTTATGGTTGTATAATACAAACCTGATGATAGAGCCTGCAATTTTTTTCAAGTACATACTTTTCACCATATGTATCACTTCTGGTGATATAGAGAAACTAAGTATCATTTGTGGTCTCAACATGATATGTATGTCGTTAATGCTGATTAGATGCTTCTGTATCTACTTTAATATAGAGCATTTTCAATACTGCATAGATGCTTCTGGATCTACTTTAATATCGAGTAGATGCTTCTGGATTTACTTTCATATAGAGCATTAATGCTTAACTTCATTGTGGTAGCTCTTCCGGAGCCCTTAATCATAGTGATACACATGTCATTTCATTTTTCGCACATGAATTGATCGCTTCAGGGATCCATATATAATTTTTGAAATAAAATCATGATCATATCGGCTACATCGTTATATAGAGTCGTCTGAGACATTCAATTCATTTAGATCTTCCGGATCTAGGTCATCAATCAGACTTTATCACTATCACCCATTTCTTTGGCTCTTGTTTGATGCTTGATATAAAGTCATCAAAATATTTGGTCATACAACATGTAATCGACCAATGATTTCTCCCGTTTCATATATAGCATATTACTTCTGGGTGTTCATGTTTATATGAACTTCTGGCCATATAAACTGTAAGAGTGTATCTTGAAATAGAATCTCATTTTTTGTTGAAAGTTTAAGTCGATATGATCTTCTGGCCATACGACATTTAAAAACACCGCACATAAATATGAGTAAGTAACAACAAGATATAAATATAAGTATAACCACACACCGAGCGAACTCGTGGGGTAGATATAATAAAATTCCGAAATTAAATATATGTATAAACCGCACAACGAGCAAGCTCGCGGGGTAGATAGAACAAATATAAGTAATTGCACATAAATTTTAGGCTTCAGGCCTCAGACACAAGTCACAGGCTTCGGGCATGTAGTTTCGTCTTATGACTTTAATACAAGTTACAGGCTTCAGGCCTGTGGTCTATATTCTGCCTTTAACGTCATCTTACAGGCTTCGGGCATATGCCTTATCAATCGATCATAAATACAAGTATCAAGCTTCAGGCCCGTTTGACCGTAAAAAGGCAAGTATCAAGCTTCAGGCTTGTGATTTATCATTTGGTCGTATAAGCAAGCACCAGGCTTCAGGCTTGTGATTTTTCATTTGACCGTATAGGCAATCATCAGGCTTCGGGCCTGTGATTTTTCATTTGGAGCTTCTGGTCTCAAATGATTTAGTTTCGATATAAGACTGTTTTATTCATTGATACATGAATAAGTCCATATTAAAAAATTTCGTCATCCTTAACATGGATCGAAACATTTATATATATCAAGGTATTTCAATATGAATATATTGACATTCATCATACACGACCTCAAGTCGTCGATATGGAGTACTTGGAACTTCTGGCCCAAAGTGCGCCGGGTCGCTGGTATTATGTATTTGGAACTTTTGGTCCAACATACATCGGGTCGCTGGTATTTGTAAGCTTCTGTTTACAAATATATATAACCAAATAAAAATATAATCGCATAATGAGCGAAATCGTGGGGTGTGTTGTCCACCCAAACAGTACATGCACAATACCCGCACATTAGATGAACTGCCTAAACAGTACCAAGCGAAAAATACACCCGACGTGTGAGACACACGTGCTTGTCAATGTTAGGTCAATGTGAACTTCGGGTCACCTTAAATTCAGTTATTATAAGACCCACGGTCTTAAAACAGAACTGCAGGTCCCGTGAAACTTTTCTCTTTGATATTTGAACTTCGGGTTCAAAGTGCTTCAATTTTAATAAACCTCTATATTACGAGTATCACATATAAAATAAATAATTAAATACAAATATATGTGATAACCGTCATATTTTCTGATGTGAAAGATCCAATATATTATTGGCGATCACAGAGCATACTTATGGGGTATATATATCACAAATATTAATAAACATGAAACATAAATAAATTTCATGAATATCGTTAATAAATAATATCAACGAAATAAATTGATGATAACATAAATTTTGATACATGAACAGCAGAGCAAGTCGTGCTGATAACGTGTTGTGAATATCATACGAGATTTAATAATTCATGCACGGTCAAACAATTAATACCCAGTGACTTTTGTCGTTGCTTCAGCATTCAAGAACAAACACACAAGAGTAATTCTAAATTGGAAGAATGGCACAGAACAAATATATAGCAGGAACCTTTTCGTTTTACCACTCTATTTCATTTCTGTAATGGTACATGTTGCATGTGGTACATATATATAACCAACAATTTATTGGTGAGTCATAAGCCACATGTTCACCATGCAATAGTGGTGGCCACCAAATGTCCACGTGTTTCACAACAGCTATGAGTTTATACATATATAATTCGTTCATAACATCCTAATGTAACAATTCATACCCATTTTGTGCCAAACTGGTAACACGATGTCGAACTCGACACCCCCGATTTGCGAAGTTGATTGCAATGATAGGGAAGCCAATAACCCCACGATTGAGGAGGAGATGGCACTTTCCAGTTCCTAGTTGGTGTCATGATCATCGAGTATAATACGGTGGTTATTCAAGTAGCATCTCAATGTTTGTCTTATGCGCTAATATGCCTCATGATTCTGATTTGTAGTAGCTTGCATCATTTTTCTTCTGTTCAATAATGTGCTTTTCTACCAAGTGGCCTTAATGTTGATAGCTCATGAACCTCGCCGCTTTTCCCTTCTTGGGAAAGGAGCTTTAAGGTTTCAGTGCCAAAACTCTATTGGGCTAGACACCTAAAAAAACTCTTCTTCTTAAGACCTTTTATAGTAGGTGTCGTCGTTGAAACGGCCATCGAAAGTGGTAAAAGATCGTTTTTTTTCTTTCGAATGGTAATCGGTTTTTGTTGTCACATCGAATCATAGAAGCCATTTTAGACGGTTTACGAATCTGTCGACTCGCTGCAAAGTATATTCCGCATATTCATTGTCGACCAAACCAATCAACGAACGCCACGTGGAAACATATCGGTGCGCAAAGTTGTACATGGCTCGACGATTCTGCCACATGTCTTGGATCAGCAGATTTGGTTGACCAAAATATTTATAAAAAAAGCAGAAAAAAGTTCTATAAATACCTTACTACATTTTCGAAGATCGTATCCCAACACAACAAATCTCACAAATTTTCTCTCTACACTTTGTGTTACCTTCTTGTCGTTCTGGATTCATCGAGTAGTGAGGAGTATGCTGGCGGCGAAACGGACTACGCAACGTCACGTGCAAGGACCCGACAAACGGAGAAGAGATGTTAGAGTCTATACGGGCAAAGGTTAGGGAGGCAGAGTCATACGCCCCCGTCCGAGGGGAGCAAAAAAGAATTATATTTTCAAATATTGAAGCGCTTCTCATGACCGGCTTATGTTCGACAACTTTACAACAACCCCGATGTACGATGAAAAAAATGTTTCGTCGGCGTTTTAGAATGGCGCAATTTGTTTTCATGAAAATTACAGATGGCATGTCCAAGTACGATGACTACTTCAAACAGAAAGTTGATTGTCGTGGGCGCCCTGGTTTCTCAACCATTCAAAAGTGTATGATAGCTATACGGATGTTGTGCTACGGTGCTTCGGCTGACAGCCTGGACAAGTATTTGAAGATGGCTGAGACAATGGCCCTCGAGTGCATGCACCCGTTTCGCTTTGCTGTAATCAATGTCTACAGTGAAACCTACCTTAGAAAGCTGAACAGTAATGATATTGCTTACATTACACGTATCAATGAAATTCGTGATTTTCCAAGTTGTATCAACAACCTCGATTGTATGCATTGGGCGTGGAAGAATTGTCCAAAAACACATCAGGGAGTTTATGAGCGGGGCGATATTATGGACTACGGTCATGCTTGAAGCAGTTGTAGGGCCCGACACCTCGATTTAGCACGCATACTTCGGTATGCCAGGTTTGAATATCGATATTAATGTTTTGAACCAATAGTTTATATTTGTGCACATATATCGGGGTGACCAACCTCCGGTCGCATTTAAGGTGAACGGTATGTACTGCAACACTCCTTACTACTTAACTGATGAAATTTACCCATCATGGGCGTGCTTTGTAAAGTCTATCACTGCACCACAATTACCGAGGCATGTGTTATACGCAAAGAAATAGGAGGCCGTGAAGAAAGATGAAGAGAGGCCATTCGTGATCTTACAAGCTCGTTTCCATATCATCAGTAGGCCTGATCGAGGTTGGGATGATAGGAAATTGTCTATGATCATACAAGCGTGCATTAGGACGGGTGATGATGGACATCAAGACTTCCTTTCGGGGAGGGTTGGAAGAAACCAACCGGCCCACCATCCTAAATTGAAGACGAGCCAAAATATGGGGGTCCGGTAGAATGTAGGGCCCCACAACCTCCATCGCCTCCTCCTCAGTGAGGAAGCAAGACGAGAAATTGGCTTGGAGGTCCCCTAATGATAATAGATGATCAGGAGGAACCGGAGCCCTAGCATGGTTGGCCACCATAGTTGCCCCCAGTTGTAGGTTCGGAACCCTAACGGGGGAAATCGTCCTCGAGACCGGTACAAAAGACACATGCAAGGGAGTCGGCGGTGGTGCTTTGTCAAGCACTTTAACCGGTCGGCCCCTCTTGGCCTTTGGTGGTGGAGAAGCCGGTGTAATCTCTCCTGACGAGAAGACCACCATAATTTGATCACGAAGAAGCGGAGGTTGCAGGAAGTCAGAAGAAGGAAACGGCACAATCGACGAGAGGGGAGCCTCGGCAAGGGGAGACTTCGACCTTCTCTTCCTTCTCTGTTGCATAGGTTTGACGAAGTACTGAAGGTGTTTGGGGGGCATAATGAGTGGTGGATGGGTAGTCAACCCACCCGAGGAGGGAGACATGACGACGAAAGAGAGAAGCGCCTTGACAGACGAGTACGGCGTTGACATGACAACAGGTAGGCTAGAGCTTTTTCTAAGATTTGCGATTCCAAGTACCGAGATCAGACCATATGTCACGCCCCAAATCCGATTTTGGCCGGACTCGAGACGTGACCTGAAACAACCGAGATAAAAGTAGTAAAACAGTAATAAATTCTTTTAAAGCTGAAAGCGAGTCCAAATATTTCTCAATAATTAAATCCAAAATTTCAAATATAGTGTCAAAACTTTGACCAGTAACAAAAGATAAATAAAGTTCAACGATGTGGACCAACACATCTCTAATAGAATCCTCAAGACATCCGGAAGCTCCCGAGTCTCGAATTCCCCAGATCTCAAGCACACCTGTACACACAATAAATAAACAAATAGGGGTGAGCTTACGCTCAGTAGGGAAAATCGTAAACAACTTTAGCGTCCAAGTTTAATATTAAAACCGCTTTAGTTCGATGTCACAAAAGTACTTAAAACCCTTAGACCAAAAGATATAATAAACGAATAAAAAGCAATGAGAACAATAGCGCATAACGATAACTTCCCAACGAACAAATAGAGAACATTATAATAGAATGGAAAATCATCACAACTGGAAACGAGTAAACACTAGTAATCAATGAAAGACTATAGAATCAGTGAAATGAAATAGTATCGCTTTTTCGACGATAACAGTAGCTTAAAAGATTCCATGAAAACACTAAAACGTAACGTAACGATTAAAATGGGAGTAATTGATATCACGCCAACCACTTGCTTTCTCAAGCCTCCGATCTATGGATAGATTCTGGGATCACCTCGGTTCCCACATACCGATCCACCAGAGTATCCATATCATATCAGATTTTCCCTCGGTCCAGAGGAGGCACATACATCGGGGCACCGGAAACAATCCCATAGGGACGCTCATCGTCGGGATTCTCGGAAATGCCTCCAAGGGATCATATGTCATAGGGAACCAAGGTAGTGTTCCACTGGGACGCACACCCTTGGGTGAAACCTCAGTAACCATCTCTCATGAAATAATTCACTCAATATCCCGCAGGATCTGCCGAGCACCTAGGCTCCTCACATCACTCAATATCTCGCAGGATCTGCCGAGCTCTCAGGCTCCAATAATCACTCAATAATCACTCAATATCCCGTAGGATCTGCCGAGCTCTCATGCTACAATAATCACTCAACAACCACTCAATATCTCATTGTTTCTGTCAAACTCCAACCACCACAACGGCACCGGATTACCCCCCCCCCCCCCCCCCCCCCCCGGTGTAGTACCAAACCAAACAAACAAACAAACAACATTTCAAGAATAAGAATAAATACACAAGCACTAAATTCATACAACAATGAACACTTCTCAAATCACACTTTCATCAAGAAAAGACATCCAATAACACCTCACACTTACCGTATACTTACTTGTCACGAACCAACGGTACATCGATCACCTGATTGTACCCCTAGTTCAACATGTAACCACTCACCCAAGCAAGTAAACATTTAACCAATCGAACATAAAGTAAACTAGTTCCATTAGACTCTTGATTATCCTAATAACTAGCCACCAAGCATGTGATCCTAACACAACAACTAATCCGAGGGCTCATCGCGGCCTCTCTACCAGTAAATCAAACCCAAGTATTGAAATCAAGTTACACTAGTTATTCTCATCCTAAGCATGCATTCTAGACATTTCCGGTCATTAATAATTGAAAAATGATTATTCTAGTTGTTCGCATCCTATATGCAAACTAGGACGTTTCCGATTTTATTATCCTAATATGCATGTTATTATTGAAATTACTCGAGTAGTTAGGATTTTCCCCTACCTCGCGGTCTTCCTCTAATAATGCTCTGATGAAAAGCTCGAGTGGCCTTTCCTCCGTTCTTCACACGGGTCCTGGAGTGGTCTTCGTTCTTCTAGCTCGGTTCCAAGTTCTTCGCTCTCGGGCGAAGTCCCGTCTAGGTTTGACAAATAAAATGTCCAATCAATACCGGTATTTGTCCAAATTTGTCCTTTAATTGCCCAAATTCAATAAATTAAATAGTTAATTAACCTGAATTTAAATTGATTTTTCTTTGAATCCGGGTTGACCCGGATCCGACCAGGACCCGGCCCAGACCCGGTCCAGACCCGGTCAAGATCTGGTTCGAGCCCGAACCCATAACCCGTCCAGACCTGGGCCTGGCCCATGGTTCGTCTGAAGCTGGCCCGAGTTGCTAGCTCTGGCCCAGGACCTTCCAGCCCAAGACACTGCCTGGCCCAAGGCCCGCTCGCCTCGACTCTGAGCTGGTGTCAGTTCCGGCGAAGCTCGGTGCTCCGACCGCCGTTGACGCCGTACGGTAACCTCGTGGGAGGAGAAACGAGGCGAAGAGGGGCGCCAGGTGACCGGAGAGACCGTGGAGATGTCGGTGAAGTTAGACGCGCGGTAAAATACCCTGCAACTCCGGATCTGGCGAGAGAGACACCTTCTCGTTCGACGGAAGTGGTGCTGCGACAGCGCAAAGGGTTTCCGACGGTAAAACTCATCAAACCGAGATTCCCACGACAGGGTTTTACGGCAGAGAGTGGCTGGGAAGGAAGGAGGGACGAAGAGGGTCACGAACCCTCGGTTCTCTGTCGCCGGTGCGGCGTTGTTCGCCACCGGAGAGGACGAACACGACATGAGGACTCAGGGCGGTGGCATCTCAGATTTGTGGTCGGTGCGGATTGATTTGTTGACGGAGGGGAAGGTTGAGGCGACGACGAGGTTGAAGTGAGAGAAAGAGACGAGAGGATCTGAGAGAAGGGGCGGTCGTTCCAATTTTTGGAATGCGTGCACGAACGCGTAGATGAAGGAGAAGTGGCGTAGGGTTTGTCTGGTTTGGGCTCGCGTCTCGCGAGTGGGCTGGGCGTTCGCAGTTGGGTTGGGCCCGGTTGTCTGACCGGCCCAGTCTAGCACATGTCCTTTTTTTTTCTTTTCTGTTCTTTCTGTTCTTTTCTTTTTTTTCTTTTTTTTGCAATCGATCCAATTAATCGACTCACTCCCTAACTCGACGACGTTCCCAACGATAACTTATCGAAATAAAATTCAGGTCTTTATAGTCTACCCCCCTTAAAAGAATTTCGTCCTCGAAATCTAAAATGAACGCGTTCCTCTTGACCCTTCCTCAGGGAACGTCCGCTCAAAACTCATAAGCGAGGGATCCGCGGTGTACTCCCGCAGTTTGGGAATACGAGGAAGCTGCTAGGCAACGGCTCTAGCCCTACCTGAAGATCTCAAAAAGTTCGATAAGTCGCGGGGCCAACTTGCCTCCGACGCGATCGAACCTCTAAAAGTACTTCTTAGGCTCACCTTCAGTAATAAGCGATCACCGACTGTAAACTCCAGAGGTCCGCGCCTTCTAACTGCATAAATCTTTCGTCTGCTCTGCACGGTCTTTAACTGTTTCCGAGTGTACGCAACATTCACTTAATCGCGCCTCACTAGATCATGCTATTTCCTCAAACGTCGCCCTTAGCGGAGCAAAGCCGCCTTACCCAAAACTTCACGAAAATATGCGCAACGTTTTACTAACTCAAGAATACCGAGTAACAACACAAGTCGAGCACATTTAAACACTTAAGAAAACTAAGGTGAGGATCTCGATATCCCACACCGGAATTCCCGTCGTCAAGGTATCCTACTAGAACTCTTTACAGTCAAACCAAGTCGAAACCACACATAACGTAACTCAACCAATTTCTCCTTAGTGATCGTCACAAGTTGTCACCGGATCACACCCAACGGACTCAAGTACTGACAAGTCAAGACCGACTACAAACAACTTCCAAAGGAGTAATACGTGCTCCAAACAACAAACAAAAGACCTCACTAACAACGAAGGATCTGGATCAATCGTTCGTTTCATCACCTCTCGTGGAAAGGTAGGCGTACCTAAAACAAGTGAATAAAACAAAGCACCGACCTCCAGTCAGAAGTCGGCACGCCTCAAAACGTACTACCATTAGAAGCTCACGTTATCCGACGTGCGACATACTTGCCCAATTCTAACGACAGGTCACACCTGGTAAAACTGTTCAAGATTCTCAACCTGATCAAGATTCAACCACTCATCAAGTATCACGATCCTAATAAGGAGAAACTAACAAATCTCAACTACGGTCGATCACGAAAGTTAACCAACTTGCTATAATTCTCTTACCATCAATATCCGTTCACACTTCTGACAAACCATCTTACAAGTCGCTTCGTATAATTCACTGTATCTGCGAGACCACGATTCTCAAACCCGGTGCACGGTTCGTACAACCGCGAACTCTACAAATATCTTGTCGGACGAATGACGCACAACAACATGAACGGTGGAACATCATACTGGCACTCTAGCCGAGAGTAGGTGTCCTTCAAGACACCAAAATAAACGTACAATAATCACACTCGACAGCGAAACACAATCCAAGATGTATCAATAAAGTATCCCGATCTGTGGTAACCCTCATATCGTTGACACTCGTCCACGAGCTGTCGATTAAAACAACTTATAGTCAAGTACACCCAAATCACCCCATAATGAGTAATCATCATGCACTGAGATCTCGATAAATTGAATAGTTCAGAAACTAGTGCGGTTCCTTCCCTCGTTCCTCGAACAACTCAAAACCAATAACGATTAACTCTTAACCTACCTGTGCCCATGCATGGCACAAAATCCGACCTACCACACAACGCTTCGTTCGGTGCCATCTTGTTATTGGCCTGGAAGCTTGTGGTAGTCGCCCTCGACTATCTGTGGCCGGGTTTCAACGTGAGGTGCTCTCACTTCTATGGCGTAACCTTATGGTTATTCTTAGTCCTCGAGGGACGTTTAGCGTTCGTTCTTCTCTTGCTGGAAAAAGTACACTTTGGCACCCGATTCTCGTTTTCCGTATTCTTCTCCGCTGGGAAAGTTGTGAGAACAACTCTCGATGTTATTCGCCTGTTCCGCGTGAATTGGCGAAAACCTGTTGTGTCCCTCCGGGACGAACGTAGGGAGTACATTCTAATCCAATCTCTGAAGTACGACACACACTCGTGCAACTTTTCGCTCGCTAAGCGGGATTTTGAAACAAAATCGACATGAAGGTTCGAATCTTATGACCTAAACCTTCTAGCGGAGGTAGAAGAAGCTGGAGATTACTACTCCTGTGGGTTATGGCCCACCACGCTTCCGCTGCGCTACTCTAATCTTATCGTTGCTCGGTCATCCTCGGTGACCGGTCGGACCATTTACTGGTCAAGACTGTAGTCTTCCACTGCTCAGCATTCGCTGCTGATGACATTCGATGAACGTCTGCAGTTTCACCCATCGGTTCTTAAAACTCGATCAATACTCTCGACGAGCTCGACGAGAGAAAAGAACCTTTAGTACGACAAGGTCTGTTACTCCTCTTTTAAACTCAAACTGACACTGAACGGTACTACCACACCTCTAGTCGGTGTGAAGATACGGGTAGGGTTTACCAGTTTTAATTTCGTTCCAACAGATAATAACCATGAAAACAATACGATCACGTGTAAATCTCAACTATTAGCAAACACAAACCACAGTGTAAATCGTAAACGGGCACTCTAAACGATCTCAAGATCGGTATCAAGTCCCTCAGCTCGGGGCCCAGCAGTCGCGTATGCTCGGCCCTGCTGAAACAGAAGTTCTCCTTTCGGTGGTGGAAGAATTTGCTGCTGCGATAGCATGTCCTCTCATCATCTCTCGTAGGCCGACCTGCAGGACGGTTTGTGAATACAACATTCCATGGGCAGTTCCGGCCCAGATGTCCAACCTGTTTGCACGAAGGACAAAACTGTGCCACCGGGGCAGATCCAACCGACGTTGCTGCCCCAACCCGTCGTGTCCCATCGGACTGGGTCCATGGTTGAAACAATCCTGAGGTCCTATGCCTCTTAGTATTGCGACTCCTCGACGACCTTAGGAAGCCAGTCGGCCTCGTCCTGTTCTTCCGCGCTCTGGCGGTCTCCTGAAGAGGCTTCTCAACGGCTAGCGCCTGATCCACTAGTACAGAAAATCCTCATTCTGAAGGTAACAACTTGATCCGCGACAGACGGGGTGAGTCCTCTCTCGAACACCCGTGGCGGCTCTCCTCGGTTTGCACCATCTCGGCGCAAAGCGGTACAGGAATGTGAACCCTGCCTCATACTTAGAGATGGTCATCCCTCTCTACTACATATCCAACAACTGCTGGTGTTGGTCCTCTCGAACGGATCAAGGGCAAGATACTGTTCTAGGAACAATCTATTGAACGGCTAAAAGTCACCTCCAACCCTGATCTGCACATGCTGCCACCAGTATCATGCTTCTCTCTCAAGCTGAACGATCGCGAAAACAAACTCAGATGATCATCCGAATACTCTCAATGTAACAAAGTTGCGGGTAATCCGCTCCAACCATACCACAGCTGCCTCAGGGTCTGAACCCCCGGGATTGATTGGCGTACTCGATCTACGAAAATTTCTGAGAGCCTGGCCGTGTGGCTGTGCATCCGGTCTGGCCTCTCGATAATGATTGCGTCGGCCGTAGGCACAGACTCTGGTGCTGGTACTGCAGTCTCCCGTTGAGCGCTGGGCACTGTTGGTACTGCGCGAACCACCTCATCCATGAGGGGGTTGCCTGAGTCGACTCTGCGACTGGAGGAACTCTAGGTGGTAACCCTGACGGTCCACTCTCAAACTCTGGTGCTCCATAGGAGTAGTATCATGGGCATCCGCTGCTCTTGCCTGCTCAACAGTTGGTGTCTGGCTCTGCCGCACAGCTGGGTGGCTCCTGGTCCCTCTCGGACCGTAAACACGGAACCTCTCGTGTACTCGCTGCATTTAAAACGTAATTACTCATAAGTCAATTTAAGTCAAGTGATTCGAATTATCATAAAGGGACATTCTCATGCGTCTTAAAGGGATCCAACTTGGATTGCTGGTACGAAGTCTCGTTTAGAACAACCGGTTCGATCAAAACACAAGGACGTTCACGCGTGTCCCACAAAGATCAAATAAAGACCAACCGCACTTGGCTCAGTAGATATACATATATAATACTTTATATATAGGCGGAAAAGACCGCAACTTAGTGCGTCTCACAACAGCAATCATCGGTTCAATCAAATCAATCAATTCCCATAGGAGGGACAATCTCAATCGATTCACACAATTCGCAAAGCAACAAGCATACCCCTCGATTTGGGTAACTTCCCAACACTAGGGTTTACAATCGTAACCCGATAAATTTCACAATTTAAGTCCTCAACTCTTTTCCATAATCTCCATCCCTTACTTTTTCCTTATAACATTCATGTCGATCTCACTTCGTTACAACCCGATTCAGGCGCCCCCGAATCTCGTTGTAACCACTTGATATCCCTCTATCATGCTCGACTACAGTGGCGCCCCTGAGTTAGCCCGTGATAGTGCAACCATTTCAGTTTCTACCGAGAATTCGGCATGACCCGTTTGTATTTTCTTCTAACCATCCTCTTAAGCGGGACATTCATATAATAACCTGTACATAGAGTCCTACCCATAAGGTGCACACAAAACATCTCAAACACACAACCTCTTGAACACCATAAATAACCCATGCGGGTCTTAGCAAATAACTCATTATTATCCGGTCAAATTAACCCTTCAGGTTTTACTTAACAATTAACGGCCGTCCTAAGCGGCAACTCCCTCAATAATCATTTAATCAACGTGTTATAATTAACCCGAGCATCGCTTGTTCCTCCGATCTAAACCCGATCTTAATCTCAATCTCAATCTTGACTTATTTTCCCTTTCGAGCTCAATTTCAAATTTAAGTTAAGTCTTAACTTCAAACTCAAAGCCAATTTCAAACTCACTAACGATTTCGACTCAATAGCAATTTCAAATTTAATTCTTAAAGAACGGTGGGCATTTAAACAAGTCGACAATTACAAATTAAATTTTCGCAAGGCATTCAATATTTAGAGTTCTCACGCTCCGCAAAGTACACAACACAATCAATACACAGAGTCCTCATACTCTTCAAAGTATACAATACAATCAATAACCGAAATTCCCATGTTCCTCGAAGTTCTCAGTGTACGGAGTTCTCGTGCTCCCCAAAATACAGCGGGGTTCTCGTGCCCCAAAATACCACAGGGTTCTCGTGCCCAAAATCTCAGAATCGTTGCACGCTTTACCGACTTTTAGTCGGAAGGTGGGTACACCTCAACAAGATCACCCATAAAATCACAACCGTCGTAGTACACTCTTAGCTTAACAACTCACACCATTGCCACCAAACCACAAAAACTCAAATTAACAATCTTTTTGAACAAATGATTTACTCAACAACCAATTTGCAATGGCTCGATAACCGCTCGTTAACCCAATACCGATCTCAACCATTCGGCTTCACCGATCACTGTACCTTCAGTCAATAAGGTAAGGATCCCAATCAAGCGATGTAACCATCATAATAAAGAGATTCAAATTCAAAAAACCATTGAGACAATCATGATTTGTGTCGTTCCCACTCTACGCATCAAATATTTTCACTTGCGTCACTGAGCACACGACGTAGACCTCCTAACTCTACCCACCTAATTGACGTGGGTTCGAGGTTTTGAAAACAAGTTCAAAATTTAAACCTGTTTCAAATGAAACCAGGCTCTGATACCAAATTGTCACGCCCCAAATCCGGTTTTGGCCGGACTCGAGACGTGACCTGAAACAACCGAGATAAAAGTAGTAAAACAGTAATAAATTCTTTTAAAGCTGAAAGCGAGTCCAAATATTTCTCAATAATTAAGTCCAAAATTTCAAATATAGTGTCAAAACTTTGACCAGTAACAAAAGATAAATAAAGTTCAACGATGTGGACCAACACATCTCTAATACAATCCTCAAGACATCCGAAAGCTCCCGAGCCTCGAATTCCCTAGACTCAAGCACACCTGTACACACAATAAATAAACAAATAGGGGTGAGCTTACGCTCAGTAGGGAAAATCGTAAACAACTTTAGCCTCCAAGTTTAATATTAAAACCGCTTTAGTTCGATGTCACAAAAGTACTTAAAACCCTTAGACCAAAAGATATAATAAACGAATAAAAAGCAATGAGAACAATAGCGCATAACGATAACTTCCCAGCGAACAAATAGAGAACATTATAATAGAATGGAAAACCATCACAACTGGAAACGAGTAAACACTAGTAATCAATGAAAGACTATAGAATCAGTGAAATGAAATAGTATCGCTTTTTCGACGATAACAATAGCTTATAAGATTCCATGAAAACACTAAAACGTAACGTAACGATTAAAATGAGAGTAATTGATATCACGCCAACCACTTGCTTTCTCAAGCCTCCGATCTATGGATAGATTCTGGGATCACCTCGGTTCCCACATACCGATCCACCAGAGTATCCATATCATATCAGATTTTCCCTCGGTCCAGAGGAGGCACATACATCGGGGCACCGGAAACAATCCCATAGGGACGCTCATCGTCGGGATTCTCGGAAATGCCTCCAAGGGATCATATGTCATAGGGAACCAAGGTAGTGTTCCACTGGGACGCACGCCCTTGGGTGAAACCTCAGTAACCATCTCTCATGAAATAATTCACTCAATATCCCGCAGGATCTGCCGAGCACCTAGGCTCCTCACATCACTCAATATCCCGCAGGATCTGCCGAGCTCTCAGGCTCCAATAATCACTCAATATCCCGTAGGATCTGCCGAGCTCTCAGGCTCCAATAATCACTCAACAACCACTCAATATCTCACTGTTTCTGTCAAACTCCAACCACCACAACGGCACCGGATTACCCCCCCCCCCCCCCCCCCCCCGGTGTAGTACCGAACCAAACAAACAAACAACATTTCAAGAATAAGAATAAATACACAAGCACTAAATTCATACAACAATGAACACTTCTCAAATCACACTTTCATCAAGCAAAGACATCCAATAACACCTCACACTTACTGTATACTTACTTGTCACGAACCAACAATACACTGATCACCTGATTGTACCCCTTAGTACAACCAGTCATACTCGATCATCCGTACAATCCAAAGAGTAATTCAACATGTAACCACTCACCCAAGCAAGTAAACATTTAACCAATCGAACTTAAAGTAAACTAGTTCCATTAGACTCTTGATTATCCTAATAACTAGCCACCAAGCATGTGATCCTAACACAACAACTAATCTGAGGGCTCATCGCGGCCTCTCTACCAGTAAATCAAACCCAAGTATTGAAATCAAGTTACACTAGTTATTCTCATCCTAAGCATGTATTCTAGACATTTCCGGTTATTAATAATTGAAAGATGATTATTCTAGTTGTTCGTATCCTAATGCAAACTAGGACGTTTCTGATTTTATTATCCTAATATGCATGTTATTATTGAAATTACTCGAGTAGTTAGGATTTCCCCTACCTCGCGGTCTTCCTCTAATAATGCTCTGATGAAAAGCTCGAGTGGCCTTTCCTCCGTTCTTCACACGGGTCCTGGAGTGGTCTTCGTTCTTCTAGCTCGGTTCCAAGTTCTTCGCTCTCGGGCGAAGTCCCGTCTAGGTTTGACAAATAAAATGTCCAATCAATACCGGTATTTGTCCAAATTTGTCCTTTAATTGCCCAAATTCAATTAATTAAACAGTTAATTAACCTGAATTTAAATTGATTTTTCTTTGAATCCGGGTTGACCCGGATCCGACCCGGACCCGGCCCTGACCCGGTCCAGATCCGGTCCGAGCCCGAACCCATAACCCGTCCAGACCTGGGCCTGGCCCATGGTTCGTCTGAAGCTGGCCCGAGTTGCTAGCTCTGGCCCAGGACCTTCCAGCCCAAGACACTGCCTGGCCCAAGGCCCGCTCGCCTCGACTCTGAGCTGGTGTCAGTTCCGGCGAAGCTCGGTGCTCCGACCGCCGTTGACGTCGTCCGGTAACCTCGTGGGAGGAGAAACGAGGCGAAGAGGGGCGCCAGGTGACCGGAGAGACCGTGGCGATGTCGGTGAAGTCAGACGCGCGGTAAAATTCCTTGCAACTCCGGATCTGGCGAGAGAGACACCTTCTCGTTCGCCGGCAGTGGTGTTGCGACATCGCACAGGGTTTCCGACGGTAAAACTCGTCAAACCGAGCTTTCCACGACAGCGTTTTACGACAGAGCGTGGCTGGGAAGGAAGGAGGGACGAAGAGGGTCAGGAACCCTCGGTTCTCTGTCGCCGGCGCGGCGTTGTGCGCCACCGGAGAGGACGAACACGACGGGAGGACTCAGGGCGGTGGCGTCTCAGATTTGTGGTCGGTGCAGATTGATTTATTGACGGAGGGGAAGGTTGAGGCGACGACGAGGTTGAAGTGAGAGAGAGAGAGAGAAAGAGACGAGAGGATCTGAGAGAAGGGGCGGCCGTTCCAAATTTTGGAATGCGTGCACGAACGCGTAGATGAAGGAGAAGTGGCGTAGGGTTTGTCTGGTTTGGGCTCGCGTCTCGAGAGTGGGATGGGCGTTTGCGGTTGGGCTGGGCCCGGTTGTCTGACCGACCTAGTCCAACACATATCCTCTTTTTTTTTTTTCTGTTCTTTCTCTTCTTCTTTTTTTGTTTTTTTTACAATCGATCCAATTAATCGACTCACTCCCCAACTCGACGACGTTCCCAACGATGACTTATCGAAATAAAATTCAGGTCTTTACACCATATCCCTTTTATTAATCCAAAATACCACTCTTATTTAATTTAGGATTTTCTAAAATTGAGAAGAACAAAAACAATAACATCGCTAGTAAAGGCACAACGGAGACAGATGTCGACCATTGATTGTTCCACGAGTTTGGTTGTTGATCTCTGCGACCTACGCACAGTTAACAATGGTCGATTGTGAGTGGAAGACGCCCATTATACGTACTCAAATACATATATATCTTTGTCAATATTTGGTTGAGGTACAAAATCGTAACATCATATTGAAAGATTAACCCAACTAAAAAAAGTTAAACTAATAGTTTTGAGGAGGATAGATGTTGAATATATGTGTACGCATGTATGGAGAGAGACTGTAAGGTTTGGCTTTGATAGGCACTGGGGACCTTAACGATATACAGCATTAGAATGGCAAACAAATACAATCCCATAGCTGTAAGACAAGGTTGCCATAGATGGGCACTACATGGCTCACCAATATCAGACCATAAATGATTCACAAGGGTAAAAACAGCTCCAAACTTTATCATGAAAAACTATACTCACCTCCATATTTGCTATTTACCATCCACAACTATATAAACTCAGTCCACCCCTACACTTACCTTTATACCTCAATCTCCATCCCCCCAAACCCTCTCTCTCTCCCTCTACACAGCAATGGAAGTACCCAACACTTACAGAAAAGGGCTGTGGACAGAGGAGGAAGACACAACTCTAATGGATTACATAAGGACTCATGGCAAGGGCAAGTGGAATCAGGTTGCAAGGGTCACAGGTATGTTATGTTAGACGGGTTAGTCCATAAACAGTAGAGAACAGATAAAACTGAAGCAGTTATTATTATTGGCCATTGAAGGGTCACTCATGAGCTACTTTGGGATTGGCATTTCAGGTTTGAAGAGGTGCGGAAAAAGTTGCAGACTGAGGTGGATGAACTATCTGAGCCCCAGCGTGAAGCGCGGGGGTTTCTCCGAAGAAGAAGAAGACCTCATCATTCGGTTGCATAAGCTACTTGGAAACAGGTCCGTTGTGGATAAAGTAGACATTGTGTTGTAGAGTTTGATACTGACTTGTGTTGAATAGGTGGTCGTTGATAGCCGGGAGGGTTCCGGGGAGGACGGACAATCAAGTGAAGAACCATTGGAACACTCATTTGAGCAAGAAGCTCGGGATTAAGAAAGCAAGGTTCAAAGCCAGCGCTTCTTCCAAAACACAAGTGGACAAGAGTGCCGGAGTGACTTCAGCGGATGGTCCGGAGACGCCTCAGGACAGCTCAAAAGGCGCAGTTGGGTTCGGTCATGACTTGACAACAATGACGATGAGTGGGTTCAATGAGAGCTCATTTTGGCTCTCCAATGATGATTTCAATCATTATACGCCTGGTTTCGTGGAGTTTCTAGACGGCTACTCTCTTGACTTTCAGTGGCACGGCTTGTAATTAACATCCGCAGTTACTTTGTAACCTCCTATTTTCAAAGCGTTAATAAAAGGAGTTTTCTTCTTAATTTGTGACTAGGATCGAGGAGCACGAGACAGAAATGATAGGACTGGTACGTAGAGGGAGACTTATAATGTGACAATGGACGCCAACTATAGCGGTCGGGGTAAACTTGTCTGATTTTGTGAAGCAACCAGAAATATGGGTAGCTCCCGGACAAGTTGGGACATACCTCTCAATCTCATCCTCTTTTGGTCCATACATTGAGCAAAGGCACGGCTATTTCCAAACCTTGTTTACTCCTTCAATTCAATCCCTCCTCTTATCAATATAACAATCGTTCCATATGTTGGGTCCCATTGCCCAACCCGCCATTGTCCATTAGAGCACATGTTGTGGGAGGTAGATTCCTCATAATCTATTGAGTAAAGTTCTAGGGTCAATTCCGAGCTGTGTTAGCGTTGACAAGCCGATTTTGACCGGAATCTCCAGCTATCCAAAGGAGAAAGACCGATAGGGAAGAGAAAAGAATTTTATCTCATCTGTACGCGATAGATTTACCGACAGTCAAGAGGGAATCAACGAGAGAGTGTCACTTTTTGGCTGAACTGACGAAAATAGCCGGGACATAATCGATCCACAACAGATGCTCTTAACGCAATATTGCTTATAGTTTTTTCTTTTCTTGTTCGAAGTCTAATAATTTGGAATACATAGTCGGAATGGGTATAACAAGGCTATATTATTTACATGTGGAGGAGGTGAATGCAACACCAGATTCAGGAGTAGAATTTATGAGAGTCTAGCTGTCAGGTTCGACAGTCCAAGTGGTCCTGCTCCTCCTGCCATGATAAATGAAGGCTATGCTTATGATTTGCCACTCTCTCAACAATGCTACTTCTTTTTGCTCGTCCACTTCCAAATACTCTCACATTGTGTTAGGTATAAGAAATCGGATCATCATTTCATTGTTCAATCCAAGAGGAAAATGGAACGCAATTGGATTGTATACGACTTACTGGAAGTGCCAGAAATGATGTTTTCGACTAATAGCTATACTATAATATTTTCTTTTACATATATGAATAATTTTTCCTAAATATATGAATAATTTTTCTTTTTATCTGTATATTGAAAAATTATCGTACTCATAACAACAATGAGATCTGAATATAGTAGGAAATTTAACATAACCAAAATGATGGTAAGATTTGAATTAGGATCGTTTCATTGATCACTTTGGTCCATATGGAAATGGATTCAATTCAAAACTTAAGAAAATATCTACTGAGGTTGACCCAATGATTAAGTGAGTTTTCGCGTTTTTCATGGTATCTCTAATGATAATCAACAGTAGGACTAGTTAGACATAAGCATTGGCGTCCAACTTTCTCTTCCATGTACTTCCTTATCCTAGCCGTCGTTTAAACATTAACCACTCTTTGCGGTTCTTATCTCCATCAGGGGGCGTCGAGGTCTCCGGCTTCGAGCATTGCCGATGGTGAACTCCTCTACCCTTTTTTCTTTTCCCCCTTTTTCCTTTCTTTTGTTTTTTTTTCGTTCGATTTCCAGCCCCTGAAGACTTTGTGTTCCGGCCTCTTCTCGACTTTGCTTCCACAGATCCGGCCTCCCTCTGCTACGGGTCTGCCTCCCCTCATCTGCCCCGGTTTTGCTTCTTGGTGTGTTGAAGAAGGGGGTGGTGCGAATCGTGAGCAGGGCGTGTCAGGCCAGCCAGGGCCTCGCGTGAGGAAGGTCTGTGTTTTTTCCGGGGTTTCGACGACCTCGCTTTTGGCTGGTGTTCTGTTAATACCTGTTTTGGGGTTCGTCTGTGGCTCAGTGAAGCAGTGTGTTCGGTTCGCCGGCGACTTTGGTTGCTGTTCCGGCGAGTTTGTTTAGTTTGGGGTGGGATTCTTAGGTTGCTGTTGGCTACGGTTCATCGTCGGATCTTCGAGAATGGGGAGGCTGTGTCTCAGACCTCTGGCCAGATCTGGTTACTGGCCAGATTTGGGTTTGGTCTCTCCTTGGTCGTGCTTGGATTGAATATCATGGTCTCTGTGGAGTGTGGAGGGGCGGATATGCTCGTGTGCCCGTCTCGGGCTACTCAGTTTGTTTGCTCGCTGCTCGTTTTCCAACTGGAATCTGGTGCTACTCCGGTGGTGATGGCCACCTTGAGCAGTTATGGCTCGAAATTCCGCACATTTTCAGTTCGCTGGGGTGGTGGTGCGGTGGTGATTGTGGTCGTCCTGGTGGTTCTAGGCCGGGTAGTTGTGGTGTTCTCCGTACCTGATTGAAAGTGTCTCTCAGGTGGCTTGTTCCAGAAATATCGTGGGAAACGTTTCTGATCCCGTATTCGTTGTGTTTCAGGACTTGTCCCTCATCGTCGTGGATGGTAAGGTTCTTGTCTCACGTTTTGCTTTATATGTGGCTTGTTGGAAATTTGTTCCTCCCTAGATTCAGGCTCGTATCGATTTCTCTAGTTTCCTTTCCCTGTACTGGTAGGGACCCGTCATTCTTTAGGTCTTGGTCTTTGACGGGTTATGCTAGGTCTTTAGGCCTTGGAAATCGAAGAGTCCTGTATCTTTGGGTTTTGAGTTTCAGTGAATTTTCACTATATTATCTCTGCCGATCAACGATGTTGGTCGTCGGCGTGTCGGTGCCCCTCAACTCGCTAAGTTTTGATGTCGATGAGATACATTATTATCCTCAAGTTTAGGTAAAGTGATGGGTTTTCAGTGGAGGACGGCTAGCTTAATTGCGTTTCATGGTTGCCAAATCTGGGTAGTAGACCTCTTTTTCTTTGTGCTTCATGGTTGCTAAATCCGGGCTATAGACTCATTTTTTCAGCCGTTTTGTCTTGTGCTGAAATGATTGTCATATTAGGTTTTTAGACCGTTGTCCTCCCTTGTTGGGTTTGTATTGAGGTTGTGCTCTTATGTCAATGCTCGTGTTTCTTGTTTCCTCGGGTTGGGATTGTCATGAGGTTGAGCTGTCATGTTAGTGCTCGAGTCTATTCAGCCTCTGTAGGTAGAAGTTTGATGCTTTCATCCCCTTTCAATCTTTGAAAAAGAGCTATATAAATTTCTTGGCTAATTAAAAAAAAAAACAATTAGACTCGAGCACTATTTTTGGTTTCTCTCTTCTCTTTAAGTTAAGTTGTTAAGCTTAATTTTATAATGCTATTAGCTTAGTTGAATTCATGAATTAACGAGAATTTAGTGCAATGAAATTTCATTAAACTTTCAATGGAAAATACACTATGTTGCTTATCACGAAAATAAATATTTGTAATTATGCTCGTAATCTCCAAATTGAGATCAAATGTACTCTATGGGTTTTGTTTGAGACGATTATGAACCTCTTGATTATGGAACCTAGCTCTGCTCTTCATTATGCTTGTGATGTTAATTGTTGGGTCGTTACGGTCGATGCACCCATGTCCTCAAACGGATCGATATAGTATGAAAGTCGTTCATCCTCGACGATCATGTTGTGGAGGATAATACAAGCAGTCATAATCACGATGAGTGAGTTTTTATCCCGCACCAGACTCGGACGAGTAATAATGTGAAAACGAGATTGTAAAACTCCAAGTGCTCGTTCAATATCCTTTCTTGCTGCCTCTTAGTGCTAAAAAACACTTTTTCTTTGGCAGTTGTGGACATGCTATTGTTTTTACAAATGCAGCCCAAGAAGAGTAAATACCATCAACTAAGTAATGGTGTACTAGTTACTGTTCACTATATAACGAATTGGTGGTGCGAAGCCTTAAACATCATGCGCAAACAACGTTGACTTATTATGCACGTTGATGTCATTGTCCGATCCCGTCATTCCAAAATACTTGTGTCATATTTGTAGTTCTTGGGATGCAACGAATTTCATCATGATTCTGGGGAAGTTCCCATAGTGTCTCCTCGGGAATTGTAGCTCATGCAACCAAACAACTTTTTCATTACCAATGCATGCAGTCAAGGCTCCCTAACAACCCGGAACGTCGCGTGCTTTGATGATTCGTAGTATGCGACATACATCTTCTTCATTTGAGCGTCATAAATATGTTGGCCCAAACATTTTGGGGACGCCCAAGCAGTGCTCTTGGCCATTCGCAAGTATTCGTCAATGAAATCACCGACAGATCCATTACATAGTTGACGAGTTATTTTCGTATAACTATGGTGTGTAGAGAAGACGGGCTTCCCGCAAGCATCGAGTCATTGATGCAAGTATGCATACACTCACTCAATTTATCCCTGATGCATATGAAAAGTGTCTTAGACATCTAGAAACAACGACATAATTGGCATTCGTTGTACACCAGAATTGTTCTTGTCATTGTTGTAGCTTTCTATCTATCTAGAGCCACACTCTCCTACACGAGGTTGACCCTCTGTAAGAACCGCCCCCGGTCGATCCCGGTCGAACCGGAGGTTTTCGGCGAGAGTTGACCTTTTGTCGGAAAAGTCAACCGATGACTACGGGAGTCATTCGGAACCTTTCCGGGGCCCAAAAAGCTTAGCCGTCATCACGGTTAGCTTAGTTGGGCCGTTTCTGTCACGCCCCAAATCTGGTTTTGACCAGACTCGAGACGTGAACTAAAATATTAAATAAATAAAGCGGAAATAATAAAACGAAATTTCATAAATTCGAATAAAAAGAGTCAACAGCTCTTAAATAAACAGTTCTTAGTTCAAAACACGGTACGTCACTAGACAACTAGCCTAGGACCCTCGTTAGCTCCCAAGCATCGAGCATCCAGCTAGTACACCTCCCGCTCAAACCTGAAATACAACAAGGTAAGGGGTGAGCTTTCGCTCAGTAGGAAAAGTAGTTAAAGTTATAAGCACAGGCTCACCACCACGAGTAACCGTCCCATTAGGGCATACTAGTACAACATATCTAACTGCCGACACGGGGTTCACAGCCAGACTTACAACACGCTTAACGACCACTTTCACAAGTAAAACCTTAACCAAAAAACAAATGTATCTCACACAAAAACAACCAATACACGTCCCGTACTACAGTCCCCGAATTACCATCAGAACATCCCATAAAGTCATCGTAGCATCTCGAATAGCCCCTCGGTCCAGAGGAGACACATGCATCGGGGCAACCGGAAACGTTCCCTAAGAACGCATCTCATCGGAAGGCCCGGAAATGTTCCCAAAGGATCATAGATCATCGGGGTGGAACACAACCCGTAGGCTCAATCACAACCCGTAAGTCCCATACTACCCCTTGTCCCAGCATGACCCTCAGGCCCAACCACAAATTCTAGTACAACCATTTCCAACGGAATCGTAACCACAATCCTCAACTTAGGACCAAACCACACTTAAAACAACGCACACAGCCAATCAGCAAGCATAGAACACACAACAGAACAAACACATATCCCGTACAGTTGTTTCCAACATCATCGAATGCACACAGCCATTTATGTCGTACCGGATCACGAAGCCTCGGTCCCGATACCTTCCCATCACGTAGACTTGGGGTAACATCCCAGACCGGAAATCCCTCAGTCGGACATCTTCCTGTCACGTAGACTCAGGGCCAAACGCTTCCCGTCACAGAGACTCGGGTATCAAACACGCCATACTTGGCCTCGATACACTACACCGGAACTATCCCACGGTGCAAGTATCACTATGGTTACGTCTTTTCTTGGAACACACAACAAGGATAAAACACACAGCACAAAGCCCAAACTAGTCTCGGTATACCGATCGGACCATCACAACATAGCACACAGCCAGTCTATCACTCACTCGGTCATATCACAAACAAGGGTTCACAATACAACAAACACGGCACGCTTTGCCCACACACAGTCACAATCAAGCAACACCGAGTATAATCTTATTAAACTCTTAAACACCCTCAAACCATCACATACTTACCAACACCACACTCAACGTGTTAACCCCCACCGGCTTGACCGGTATCAAATCCCCAACCATCCCACAGTTCAACATATCAATTAAACAGGAAATAACCACACAGGTCATCAACATGCATCACTAGTTCAATCTTATCTGTTTTCATGTTTGTTATTTAATATCCGATCAAACAACACAAAGCACAATAGAAGATACACTCAACAAACAATCCTACAGGCACGACATGGCCCGGTTCTACCAGCACGGCAATTCCCAAGACAGAAAACGTAAATATTCATAGTTCATATGTCTACGCTAGTTGTTCGCATCCTACATGCCAAGCTATGATCTTTCCGGTTTTTATTATTTCCTAGCATGCATACTAGTAACTTTCCGTAATTAAACCGGTATTCGATACTTTTCCTACCTCAAGACGAACTAACAGATGCGTCTCCTAGCTGCTGACGTCCTAGCACGCTACCTCCGGTCTTCTATTCGATTGAAGTCGGACTCTAATTTAACACGGAAAGTCACAATTAAAACTGGTTTCACAATTTTAATCTAAAAGTCACGAACGGTCCAATTTACATTCAACGGTCGTCTTTTAAACTCGAGCGGGCTAAAAGCGGGTTTACACGACAAATCGGGTTCAAGTACTCGAGCCCCGAGCACAGAAACCGGTGCACGTTTCCCGAGGCATGGATCCCGAGGTACGGGTTTCGTGGCACGATTCCCGAGGTAACTGATTTATCGTTCCACTTTTGTCCCAATCTAAGTCCGTTTAACGTCCAGTTTAATCGTTCAGTTTCCAAACTCGATTCCAGTTCGTTCAATCAGTCCAAAAGTTCGATTTAAATCAAATCTGATTTTTTTCCCTTTTTAATTTAATTCTTTTTTATTAAATGAAACTGGTTTTTGTTTTTAAAATTCTTTTCTTTTCAATTTCCTTGAATTTGAAACCATCCAGCCAGAACCAACGAGATTTCAACCAGATCCAGAGAGTTCTGGAAAACAACCAAAAAGAAAAGGAAGGAGAAGGACTCGGTTTTGAAACCGGCCGACCACCGGCGAAGATATTGTCGGCGACCAAACCACAAGGGTGAGAATCTCACCGTGGGGAAAAGAGACGACGGCGGGGAGGGCTGAGCACGGCGAAACCCTCGTCTCAGATCTGGACGGTGCGGTTTCCCGTCTAAGATCCGGCGATTAAGACGGCGAAGGGAAAAGTTCGGGTGGCTGGTCGAACACGAGAGCGAACGAAGCGGTGGGCGAGGCTTTCCTCCCTCGCCGGTGAAAACGGGGAGGAAGAGAGGGATGGTGGTGGCGATGGAGGTGACGGCCGGAACTGAGATGCACGAGAGAGAGAGAGGACGAGGTCGGGAGAGCTCGGGGCTAGGGCGTGGCAGTGGTTTGGCCTTCGCGATGGTTTTGGCTTCAGCTTGGCGGCGGGTTATTCGAAGGACAAGAAAGAGGTGAGGGAGGTCCGGGACTCCGCGGCAGGGAAGTGGCCGGCGACGGAGTGAACGAAGAAGAAGATGGGGCGGAGGTCGGAGAGTGAAGGGGAGAGAGGTCGTCTTCGTGTGCGAAGAAGAAGAAGAGAATGGAGCTGACTGAACCCTAAAATGGGGTATAAATACCCGGGTCGGGGCTCGTTGGGCCTCTGACGGCTTGGGCCAAAAATTTGGGCCTCAGGCGAGCCCGGGTCTCACGGCCCAGAGAGGAAGGGTGACGGGCGGCCTGGCCGGGTCTGGTCGGGTCGGGTCTGCTTGGCCGGGTCCGGTCCGACCCTTTATCCCTTTTTTAAAAAAAAATGAATTAAAACTTAAACAGAATTTCAACCTCGTCGTTACCAAAACCCGACCCAAAATTCAAACTCGAAGTTCCGATCGAATAAATTAAAGACATTAAACTTTTTCTCGAAGCGGTCTTCATAGTTTCCTTTCCGTTGACTGTAATATTGTGTAAAGTCAACCCGGAGTCTTTTCGGTCAAACCGCAGTCCGATTTAGAGCTAAATCCGATAAATTTTGTGCTGGAATTATTTAATCTTGGAATGGTCCTCACATGGACATGTGTCCATGCTTGCTTGGAGGGGAATAAATGAGGGCAATTTGACCTTTATACCCTTAATGGGTGAACTAGAGAAGGGATAAGGCAAAGGGTACTTTGGGCAACCTTCCCTCTAGGTTTAATACCCCATTTTGGTGCACATTTCAGCACATTTCCCAAGACAACCAAATTTGGCAAGAGAGAGATAGAGTGTCTTCCATGGAAGCTTGAGGAAGAAGAAAGGGAAAAAGAATGGACTTTTGCTCATCTACACATCAAAGCTTCATAAAAATCACATTTTCTTCATCTACTCTTCACTACCAAGGTATCTATCTAATCCATTTTCATTTTGGGTTGGTATTGATTCATGGGTTTGGGAGAAAAATGCTAGAAATGATGAAGTTGGAGGTTAATTGATGTTAGATGATAGTTTGGTGGATAAAAGTGAAGTTTGTTGTTGAGAAATCAATGGTTTTGAGTAGTTTTGATGAGACCCATTGAGGGGATTGAAGTATTGGAGGTGAATGATTCTTTTTGGGAGGTTTTTGAGTTCTTCAATGGAGTTTTGTTGTGGATTTTCGTGGAAATCGAGCTGGGGAAGAAGAAGGAGGGTCTGACCTAGTCTAGCACGGAAGGAGGCCCGAAGAGGGCTCGGTTCCGGCACGGAACGCCGCACGGACCGTTCCAGGTTCTGGGCCGGTACGCCGCGCGTTCCGTATCTGGTTCTGGGCCGGTCTGTTACACGCGCTGGGTCTGGTTCGGGCCAGTCTGTGGTGCGGGCCGGGTCGGATACCGGACCGGTTCAGGGCGCGGGCCGTGTCGGGTTCCGGGCCAGTGGGCCATCTGATTTGGGCCTCGTTTCGGCCCATTTCCCGTTTTAGCCTATGTTGGACTTCCGGGCTTAATTCAGTTATTTCTCGTTCTTATCGCAATTGAATTAGTTTTGACTCGAGTTCTAATTGTGATCCAAGGCTTCGGATCCGAGATCGACGGAGGAGGAGACCCGAGGACATCGTGAAGTGGAGGGGGAAGCGAGCCAGGACGTCAGCAGCTAGGAGTTGATCGTTGACTGCTTTCGAGGTAGGGAATGTAGCGAATACCGGTTTGATTACAGAAAGTTACTAGTATGCATGTTGAGTAATAATAATAACCGGAAAGGTCCTACTTGGCATATAGGATGTGATTCACTAGAATAACCGTTTTCAATTACAATAATAACTGGACGAGTCTTAGTGTGCATGTAGGATGTGATTCATTAGATTAATCGCTTTCAATTATTGGGAAATTGTCGTGCTGGTAGAATGGCCATGTCGAGCCTTAGGATTGCGTGTTGTTTGAGATGCATGATGCTTGCTGTAGCCACTGTTTGAGAGTCTTAATAAGATTATACTCGGCGTAGCATGTTGTGACTATGTGTGGGCAAGTATGCCGTGTTTGTTATGATGTGAATCCTTGGTTGTGATATGATCGGGTGAGTGATAGACCGATTTGTGTGTTATGGTGAGTTGGCTCGGTTGGTATACCGTGGTTGAACTATGGCTTTGTGATGCGTGTTATCCTCTTACTGTGTGTTCCAAGAAGAGGTGTGTCTGGTGCGATACCTACATTGAGAGAGTATGCCGGTGTAGAGTATCGAGGACGAGGATGGTGTAACCATCACCCCGATGTTATGTGGTCCGGGAAGGCGTACGACCGAGGTATGTGCTGGTTCGTTATGCGGGAGGCCCCGAGTCTCCGTGACGGGAAGACATCCGACTGAATGTATTGCCGTTCAGG
Organism: Erodium maritimum; assembly: GCA_963921825.1. Classification (NCBI taxonomy): domain Eukaryota; kingdom Viridiplantae; phylum Streptophyta; class Magnoliopsida; order Geraniales; family Geraniaceae; genus Erodium; species Erodium maritimum. Next base: position 46,999,357 of record OY997596.1, on the reverse strand, counting down.
TATGTTACCCCGAGTATCGGTGACGGGAAGATATCGGGACCGGTGCTTCGTGTTCCGGTACGATATAAATGGGACGGGCTGTGATAGCCGGTGATGTTGGGAACGGTTGTACTAAGCTGTGTGTTGTTCTGTTGTATGTTCGTTGTGTGTTGGTTGCCTTTGTGCGTGGTTTCATGTGTTATATTGGTCTCGCGAGAGTGTTTGGTGGCTGGTACTTGTCATGTGGGCGTGGTTGATAGTCATGCTTTGCTAGTATGCCCTAATTGGACGGTTACTCGTCGTAGTGAACTGATGTTCATAACCTTAACTACTTTTCCTACTGAGCGAAAGCTCACCCCTTACCTTGTTGTCTTTCAGGTGTTGAGCGGGATCAGTATTAGCAGGGTTCTCGGAGTTTGGGAGCTGACGAGGGTCTTGGCTAGTGTCTAGAGACGTACTGTTTTTACTGTTTCTAAACTGAGTTACCTTTTTGTTATTGACGGGCTGTTGACTCGCGTTATTTTTAGAGCTTTTAAACTGCTATCTGAAACCCTTTTTATTATTAAACTGCTTTTATCATTTATCTTTTAATTCACGTCTCGAGTCCGGTCAAAACCGGATTTGGGGCGTGACACCCTCCGTCTTCCCAGTGTTGTATCCTTTGTTCAAGCCTTTCTGCAATCTTTATGTTCAATTTTCGTAACATGATCTTCCTCAATTTTTTACAACTAAGATGGAAACATCTTAGCCATTTCACCGTAGTTGGAAGTGGATCCATAAAAAAATAAAGATAAATTGTGGTTGTAGGGAAGAAGATTGGGAGAATATGTGTTTCAAATGGTTGAGGATGATTTTTTATAAGAAAAATTAGTGTTTGGCGCGGATTCAGACTTCAGTCACGCATCGTTGTTCCAATTTCCTCCCTTTCTTGCTCATCAACCGGGAATCAAGATTCGATCGGTGTGCCATTGGGATGACGACTACCTGTTGGTGCCCTTGAGTCGAAGGCTTGTTGTAGCCCATAACCGCATGATCTTAGGACGAGTAGTCTGAAACGTGCGTCTTGCACCTTCACTTACGCCTACTACTTAACGCTTTAGTCGTTGTAGGGGATGTAACGAGCACCTTACGCCTACCTTGCAGCGCCCCTAAACCTCAATGGACCACCCTTATGGAAAATGTGTGAAAGCTAAAAATAAACCTTCAGTCTACTTATTTTATTATGTTAAAGATTAATAAAACCCAAAAACTTAAACTGGTCGATAGAGGTCTCATTATACTTATCACATCATCTACATATTTTCGATGTGTGACACACGCTTCGACATTCTCCCTTATGTGTGTGTCTCCTGCGTGTTGCATGTTAGGATATTGAAAGGAGGTTTTTGCATATTAAGGTAAACTTGCAGACTCAAAACAACCCTAATACCATGTAAAGTCCAATCCAACAAAAAAAGATTCCACTTGTTTTGTGCAAGTAGAAAATGAATTTTCTTGGGACATATCTAGATGTTCTTGGGTACTCGAGTGGTAGCTAGTGATCATTAGTCTCCTTGAAATTTCAATCATGGAGCAATTTCCTAAAGGGTGTCTTTACAGCTAAGGAAAATTGAAATCTTTGTGTGTGAGAGATAGAGAGGAGGATTTGAATTGGGTATGAACAAACCATGATGTGATATAAAAGGGTTGATACTAAAATCTGTACTCTCAATTCTTACTCACCACAAAACCAGCAAAAGAGACTACAGCCTATGACTTTTCACCCCTCTCACCTTATCTTTTCTCAAATCAAATGTTGAGTGTACTTAGTCGTGTACTTAGTCGGGTCGAGTAGTTACCCATCACTAGTGATTGTACATAATATGATATCACGAATCAATATCCTAAACATTTTTTTACATGCATCTTATATCCAATATGAAACAATACTGTAAAGATTTGAATTCACTATCAATACACCCTTTAATACTCTAAGGGTAGAAGTACAAATGACAATGTGGCATTATTAGGAGAGAGGTATATATAGGTCACAAGTAAGATCTATAGATACACAAATCATATGTAATTGAAGATCAGCATACATGCATATGTAAATGCAACCAATAGATATAGGGAAAGAGAAAATTCCATTTTGGTTGTCTAGTATCAAAAGTTTGGTGGTACTAGGACAAATAGTGAGTTGGGCAATCTCTTTTAGATAGTATATAGTTTAAATGAGACATGAAAAAAATTAAACATGCATTTATGTTAAAATAATTCATTCACTTTATCAAAGGGTTGGACTTGGTTTTATCACTATGAATATGATAAAGGGACTGTGGAGTGAGAGGTGTGTGAACAAATGAGGAAAAGTATGTAACATCCAAGTATGGTAGGTCTACAATTATATTTTGTGTACTTCGTCGTCTTCAACTAGTTTCACCTTCCACATGCAACCGTGCAGTTCCTATCCCGTGCATGGAAAAAACATAGGAGAAATTATTTATAAAAATAACAATTTTAATCCGGGTTTTTTTTTGTAATTCACCACTCGTACCATTGTTCTTGCATATCACCGCCCAATATTATTTGTGAGTTACAACATCGTTAAAAGCATCTACAATCATTCAGTTTGACTGACACTAATATATATTGAGAGTAAAAAGAGAAAATCAGTTTCTCTATCCTCTTTTGACCTGACTAAAACAAATTAATGGATTAGTAGTCCTTCAGCATCGCTTAGGCTAAAACATAAAGCTAATACAAGAAAAAACTATAATTAATTTGTTTTTGATAAGGTTAAAATTTTATTAGTAAGACCTATTCCAGAAAAGGAATCGAAATAAACTGATTTAAGAAGAACTAGGGTAAAAAGGCAACGATAACAACAAAACTCACGAATAGAATTAAGGGCCTAACACCGAAAAATAGAAGGACTAAACGTCCAAAACCGATACTAAAAAGAACGAAACAATATCAACCTCATCTGTGACCCCCTCTTCACCTTCTGAAGTTAAGTTTGGATTGTCAAAAGCCTTCGCTTAGGCAGTCTGAGCTTTCTGAGTGTTTTGTGTTTGCGCGACCTGCTTCCAAACATCAACAGGATTCATGATTCTTTCACGACTCAAAGAACGAGCTCTTGGTTTGGATTTAACATAATAATCCGAAATGTGTTTAGGAAACCGACTCGTGCATTTCGAGGGTTGGAGAAGGACATCCTTCCAAGGACTACCCTGAACCCCCGAAGGACCACCTTGCATCAACCCATCCCTATCCAACGTTGTCGAGGCCTACACAAATTGAACGGGTACAAATCCACCAACCTCCTTTGGACATCCTGAACCACTCAACTTATGCTTAAAAATTAAATGGGAAACAACCACACTACCATCTGTGTGTGAACCACGAGCAACAACCACAGTTGGGCTTAGAGTTGGGATTGAAACTGTGTGGCCCACACAATCAACAAACCTAAAGTCAGGCATATCACGCTCAAATTGCAAACCCGAACGCCTGAAACATCAGGCTCAACCGAATGGGCTGAACCTACAACAGAGCTGGGCCGAACTGGTCCCAAGCACACGGTATCTCCAATCCCGTGATAAGCTTTATCCTTAACTCCAACAAAAATCAAAATAGAATCAAAACTTACCGGCGGACGAATCATGGCATTGCGCTTAACACATGGATCTTCTCTATATTTCTCGGAGGCTTCCAAACGACCTTCAACATCCATCCACGTCGATGAGATTGCCAAAGCAAGACGTGTCGGCATGCTCTATTCTCCAACATGGGAAAGAATAGAGTGATGATCGAACACAACGAGCAATACAAACCGATTGTATTTGAAGCCATTGGTTGTAACCCAAACAATGGTTGTGTAATAGGCTAGATGGAAGATAAATACCTTCGTGGTCGAGGTCCCTGTACCGAGAAGCTTACTCCCCCCACGACGACGTCTTAGTCTTGCAACCAAAGATATAGCAACGCCACCTGCATCATGGGCCGGTGCACGTCGGAAGAGGGATCCATCCCCGACGACACTATACTAGTACGAAATCCATCCACCACCTTAGAAGGCTTGCCTGAAACCTTCGTCACCGGAGCTTTGGATGAAACCTTTGTAACCTTGACAGAAGCTCGAGCTTCAGATGGAACCTTCGTAACAACCTTGACGGAAACACATGCTCTTCCATGAACAACCATGACCTTCTTGTACTTGTGTTTCCATCCATATGCCTCAACTTGAGCTGCGACTAGTCCAACAATCGTACATCTCAGAGCCTTCGCAATTGTACCCAACGCCTCTAAGACCACAAGCAGATCATCAAATCCCCCAACCGGAGGTTGATTTTTTCTACGGTGGCGATTGGAATTGGGCGAAAAACTATATAAAAAAATTATATTTAATTAGTTTATAAAATCCAAAAATCTAAAGGAAAATCACACTGATAAAGTACAAATTTAGAAATAAAGTAATACAATGAAAAATAATCAATAATGGTCGCCAAAATGATTCAAAATGTGCTCGATGAGATGTTTTTAATACGTTATGAACATGGTTATTGTGGATTGCATCCTCTCTCGACTTTCGACCTTCTTTCCAAAAACCCTAACCGCCGCCTCCGTCTCCCCTTCTCTGCCGGCGGCGTCCGGCCTTGGATGTCGTCGGCGGGGACTTGTGTGTGACCCCCCCTCTCCCCTTTGCTCGAGATCCATCTTCTCTTCCTCCTTTCTCTCCCTTCTTCCACCTCTACTGTACAGCCGCTTGTGACTGGCTCCCCAAGCTCGCCGTCGCTCGGGTCACGTAAAGACCGCTCCGATTTAAAACGGGTTAAGTTTTAAATTTAATCGTTTAGAACGTCGAGGTTGGAAAGCGGTTTGATTTTGGGAACGACTGCAAAAGAGAAAAGAAAACTTCAAAAAAAAAGGAAAAGAGCCGGGTCGGGCGGACCTGACCCGACCAGTAGACCCGGCCCGAGCCAGGCCAACCCAACCCAGCCCCACTTCTCGCTCTGGGCCAGCTTCTCAGGCCCGTTTGAGGCCCATGTTGGTGCGGCTCGCGTATTTAAACGCTTCTTTAGGGTTTCAACCCTTAGTTTGTTCTCAGCCTCACGAAGCCGACCTCCCCTCTCTCCTTCATCTCGTTCCTTCTTCATCTCAGCGCCGTCTCCGGCCTCGCTCTCCCTCATCTCCTTCTTCTCCGTTTCAGCCCAAGCCGCCACCGTCACCCTCGTCCTCTACGTCCAGCTCACGCCCGCGCCGCCCCTCTCCCTCGCCGAAGCCTTCTCATCCCTCTCCTCCTTCTACAGGTCGTAGCTGGGTTCCTCGCCGTCGTCGTGCACGGCCTGAAGCGAGTCGAACTCGCCGGCAAGCTCGCCAGATCTGGGACGAAAACTACCACACCGTCCAGATCTGGGGCGAGAGAGAGCCACCGTGCTCCGCCGCGCCACACCCATCCCCACCGTCATCTTTTTCCCCCACGGTGAGGAACTCGAAACCGTGAGCTTGGTCGCTGGCGGTGTCTTCGCCGGTGGCCGGACTCAAACCCGAAACCTCCTTTCCTCTTCCCTTTGTTTCTTTTTCCTCGTGCGATTCTGGATCTGGTTGGTGCGGAAACAAGGTTGTTTTGGATCTAGTCATCTTTGGAAAAAAAATCAAAATAATTAACAGAAAAGTTTTTAAAACCAAAATTGATTTAAATCAAAGAGGTTTCAAAATCAGAATTAATCAAAAGGAACTTGATTTGGTCTGTTGAACGTTTTTAGGACCTGGACGGTTAAACTGGTTGCTAAATCGGACTTAGAAGGAGACAAAAGTGGAACGCTGAATCGGACACCGCGGGATCCGTGCCTCGAAACTCGTGCTCGAGATTCGTGCCTCGAAACCCGTTCCTCGGGATTCATGGCTCGAAACCCATGCATCAGGAATCGTGCATCGAGACCCGTGCCTCGGGATCCATGCATTGGGAACCGTGCCTTGGGAAATGTGCACCAGGTTCTGTGCTCGAGGCTCGGGTGCTCAAACCTGATTCGTCGTATAATCCCGCTTTTGAACCGTTTGAGTTTAAAAGACAACTTGTTGTTTAATTTGGACTGTACCGGTTCTGAGTGTAAGTTTTACCTGTTAAAAGTCAGACTTGGACTTCGCCCGAGAAGACCGGAGTTGAACCCAGGCTTGGACTTCACCTGAGAAGACCGGAGATAGGCCCGGACGTCAGCAGCTAGGAGATGCAGCTGTCGTGACCGTCTTGAGGTAGGTAAAGTAGCGGATACCGGTTTAATTGTGGAAAGTTACTAGTATGCATGCTAGGGAATAATAAAACTAGAACGAGTGTTGGTATGAAATAAATAACCGGACGAGTCTTAGTAACATGTAGGATGTGATTCACTAGTGTTAACCGATTCAATATTCTAGGAAATTGTCGTGATGGTAGAATGGACATGTCGAGCCGTAGGTTGTGTGCTGATTGAATTGCATGTTATTGTTTGAGATGCGTGATGTGTGACTTAGTGTCGATAAGTTTAATAGTCAAGACTTAGTATCTCCGGTGAGCATGATGTTGCTATGTGTGGGCAAGTGTGCTGTGACTGTTGTTTTGTGAACCCTTGGTTGTGATATGGTCGGGTGAGTGATAGACTGATGTGCTGTGTATTTGTGGTAAGATTGTTAGGCTTGGTGAGCCGTGTTTGATCTGTGGTATTTCGATGCGTGATATTAGGTTGTTGTGTGTTCCTTGAGGATGGTATTCCGGCTGTGTTGGGCCTACAGGTCGTGTTGGGCCGACGGGTCTGAGCCGACGGGCCACATCACATCATATTGCATTGGGCCGACGGGTCACATCATATTGCATTGGGCCGACGGGTCGGAGCCGACGGGTCACATCATATCATATCATATCATGGTGGGCCTACGGGTCGTGTTTGGGCCTACGGGTCGTGTTTGGGCCTACGGGTCGTGTTGGTCCTACGGGTCGTGTTGGGCACTAGGTGCCGTGTTTCAGCCTCGATGATCTATGGTCCTTTGGAGACGTTTCCGAGGGTCCCGACGAATGTGTCCTCATAGGGATGTTTCCGGCATTCTCGATGTTATACGTCTCTGTGACGTTATGCGTCTCCTCTGGATCGAGAGGTAGTCTGATTGATGCTTGACCTACCGGTATGTTATGATGGTATCGGGCTGTGTACAACCGGCGGAGTTTGGGTATTGCGGTACGGGACGTGTGTACTGTTGGTTTTGTGTTGGTTGCGTTTGCTGTTTGTTATTGATTATTGTGTATGAACCCTGGTTTGGTATTTAGTCTTGTTGTACTAGTATGCCTTAATTGGACGGTTACCCGTGGTGGTGAGCGTTTGCTTATAACCTTAACTACTTTTCCTACCGAGCGAAAGCTCACCCCTCACCTTGTTGTTTTTCAGGTTCTAAGCGGGATGTGTACTAGCTGGATGCTCGATACTTGGGAGCTTGCGAGGGTCCTAGGCTAGATTGTGTAGAGACGTACCGTTAATTGTTGAATAATTTTACCGTTGTTTTTACCGAGCTGTGACTCGTGGTTTTGTTAAAAGTTTTTAAAATTTTGAATTGAGACTTGTTGGCTTTATTTTCAGTTAAAACTGTTATTGTTTTAGTTCACGTTTCGAGTTCGGTCAAAACCGGATTTGGGGCGTGACAGGTCAAGGTCACCGGATCTCGCTCCCTTCTCCTGCGTCTGATGGTTGGGTCTCCGGCGTTCGTGCGTCCCCGATCTGCTCGGTAGACCTCTTCAGTTCTCCGGGAACAGCTCCCCTTCGTCGTCAGTAGTTGTTGGCCGCTCGCCGGAAGCTCGAAATCGTGCTGTGTCGAGGTGGAGTTGGTTGGTCGTGGCGCGTCAGGTTCTGGCAGAAGCCTTGTCCGCCGGTGTGGACTCGTTGTGCTGGAGATGTGCAGTCGTGGCGCGTTCTCGGGTGCGGCGCGTTTCAGGCGCATGTGTTCAGGCCGGGTAGGGCTCTACCAATTCGGGTCGGGTTTGATCAACCGGGTCGGGTTGTTCTGGTGTGGGCAGGGTTTGGTGGGATGGGTTGGGTCTGGATCTCTCTGGTCTGGGCCTGCTAGTCTGGGCTAGTCTGGTCTGGGCCTGCTAATCTGGGCCAGTTTGGTCTGGGCCTGCTGATCTGGGCCAGTCTGGTCTGGGCCTTTAGGTCTGGGCTGGTCTGGTCTGGGTCTGGTCCGGGCACGTTGCTTGGTTGTTTTCCGGATCAGATCGTGGTGACTTTCGGGTGACTTCGTCTAGTTTCATCATGGGAGGTGTTTCGGAGTTCGTATTCGTTGTGCTTCTAGCGTCTTCTCTCTTCGTCACGATGGTATGGTTCTTATCTTTCCTTTGGCCTTATCTGTAGCTTGTGGGATTTCTGATCAGCCTTAGATTTAGGCTCCTTCGATTTCCTTTGTATCCCTGCCTTGATTGTGGGGCCCGTCATCCTTTAGGTGTTGGCCTATGACGGGTTGTACTGGGTTTTTAGGCCTTGGAGATCAAGTTGTCCTTCATTCTTAGGGTTTTGAGTTTCAGTGTTTTTGCACTGATTTATCTCTGCTGGTATGCGATGTTGGTCGGCGGCGTGTCGGTATCCTTTAACTCGTTGAGTTGGGATGCCGATGAGATACAGTTGCTCCTCTAGTTTAGGTTAGGTCTATGGTATTTACTTTGGAAGACGGCTAGCATTCTCGAGCTTCATGGTTGACATATCTGGGTTTTTGACCTTTTTTAGTGCTTCATGGTGGCTATATTTGGGTGTGAGTCTCCTTTTTTAGCCGTCTTTTTCTTTTATTTTGTTCATTTCCTTTTGGGTTTGCGTACCCTTTCATTTCTGGGTCTGCGTACCCGTGCACTTCTGGGTCTGTGTACCCCCTTTCACTTCTGGGTCGGCGTACCCGTGCTCTTCAGGGTCTGCGTATCTATTCAATTCAGGGTCTGCGTACCCATTCACTTCAGGGTCTGCGTACTCATTCATTCACTTCAGGGTCTGCGTACCCATCCACTTCAGGGTCTGCGTACTCATTCATCTTCAGGGTCTGCGTACCCGCTCATCTTCTTTCAGGGTCTGCGTACTCTTTCATAGCTACATGGGTTGTAGCAGTTGGTGTGGTCTTTTTTTGTAGGTGAGGCTGTAGCTAGATTCCCTCCGATGTACTCATCTTCCTCCTTGAGAGAGGCTTACTTTAATAATAAAAAAATATTGCTGATAAAAAAAACATGGTTATTGTGCATTCTAGCGGTGTTTACAAGTATGACATGGGAAGGGATGAAGCTTTCCTGATTGAATCTCTCTTCGAATGGTCCCATCTTTATTTATTTGTTCAATGTAACTGTTATGAGTATGATTTTATTTTAATATTTGGCTCTAAAAATGGACTTAACTTTTTTCCCATGAGTTAAGCCCGTTTAATCCAACCTAAGCCCATGTCTTGGGCCCATTTACCTTATTCGGTTTTAATTGCAAGAGGGGAACAAGATAATGAGCTGGTTCCAATTCTTGGGGGCGGCAGCAGAAGAACACAAGAGGCAAGAGCTTTTTTCCTCTTCTTTGATTTGGTTTCTTCTTAGGTGATAGTTCAACCAAAGCATCAAAAGTTGAATTTGATGAGAAGGGACTGTTCTTGACAGTGAGAAGAAGAGAAGAACAAGAGGGAAAGACTGGAGGTAGAGAGAGAAGGGGATAAAGCACAAGTGTGGTCTTATTAATTACTTGAGTGGATGTGCCAAAAGATCAAGAGTTGATAGATCCATTTCTTTTGTTTTGTAATTGGTTGGACAAAATGGTAGCCACGGGAGAGAGCACCTAGGTATTAATTTCAAATATCAAGATTTGATTCATTTGTTGTTTGAGTTGCGGAGTAACGAAGGAGCAAAGGTAGCAAATGATCTATGGTTCTTTGTGTGGTATGTGTATACACCTTCTCGATTTCATCTTTTACTTCTGAGAGCTTTAGTCATGGAAATAGTGAATCAGCGTCGTAATTCTAGGATTATTTTCTGGGTAATAAAAGAGTTCGTCGTTGTTCCGTGAATGTGGGTATATTATCGAACCATGTAAAATTGTTTGGGTTCTCTGTTTATTTTCTGCATCTTTATTATTGTTCGTAATTTACGCTTACCATGCATTCACAATTTTTCGAGTAGGTCCCAAGATCGGGGGTTAAAAATCAAGTTATCGGTGTCCGTTGTGGATTGAACCGCGTCAGTTCTTTTTCATGGATCCGATTGATTTTCGGGGGTGAATCTTTTATTCTGTTTTCGGGGGTACGGGATTTACTACAGTTCTGCCTCAACAATCATATCGTGCATGATAACATATGCAGTCATGAATATTTTTATATAAGCTCGGGTGTTTATTAAAAGAGACGATCTCTCTAACGAAAACAGGGTATAAAGGTCAAAAAGGTACGAAAAATGATTAAAAATAAACTCAACCAACGTGAACTTAAATGGCTAAGCCTTAAACTGAAGGAAGACAAGTCCGACAGAAAGCACAAAAAGTACTAATAACATAGTCAAGCCTTATTTTCGTACCACTCTTTGCCTTCCTATATCAAAGTTGGATCATTGAACGTTTTTTCCTCCGTATCCAAATTTTTATAGACAACATTTACAACAGCTTGCAAGACACTTTTCCACGAGTAGAAGGTCAAGAAGAGCCAACACTAACTGCTATTTCCCAACTTAGGGGTCGAGTTTTGGACCTGGTTTGGTAAACAAAATGGTGATCCAAAGAGAAGTGCGGATAGAAGTTATGAGGACCGACCCCTATGTTTCTTAGGTTTAAGAAGGGAGTTCTTCTAATTGTCAAGAGAACCTAGTTGTGCGCCGACTTTAGTTTGAGGCTCTTGTACAGTCCCAGTCGGAGTTGGCTTACCACAACTAATCGCGCCCTCAAGAACTAGGAAGAGAGACAACTCCGCTCTCCATATCAATCGTAACATGACCCTCTACAACATCAACGCCAACCAGATGGGTTGCTAAAAAGCAATTCCCCAACAAGATTAGTGGGCCCAAAGCTTACGTTGGGCTCACCCAAATCCTTACCACCAAAAACACTTCCAGCACCTCTATTAGTCACGCCTGTAATCTGCTCCACCGATTATGTCGCAGCAAATCCCGAACATGGAGGTGTGGAAGGATATGTTACTAGCAAACACCATCCCCTGAGATCCAGATGCATCCTTGCTGATGGAGAACCTCTCACCCTTATTATGCTTCTATTGGACGTTTGAGTACGAGCTTGTCTTAAGAACTTCTTTCCCGATGGTGATCGAGCCATCAACTAAAGGAGCCACACCCATTCTCTCATTTGTTGCGGGCTTTACACCATCGGCCTGTGAACCTGAACCAACAATCCCCTTTCAAATGCCTCTCCTTTAGACGGTGTTACAATCCCATGTCTAGTTTGAAACCGAACCGACCCAACGATCCAATCGCAGATGCATTGTGCGGCTTGATCTAAGAGTAGAATGCAACAAGATCCTTTCCTGTGATAGGAGAATCACAGCCGTCTATAGAGACCTTCCCCCGCAAAACAACCTCCCATACACATGTGAACATGGAAAAAAGACCATCGATCACAAAAGATCGTGCAATGTACCCCCACATATAGTTATGATTCTACTTAGTGACGAGGGCTTCTACAATCGGTTTGGACAAGTGATAATGTAAACCGAGCTTATAGACCTAAAATACTTTTTTCACATTTTTCTTACTACATTCTTAGACGTGAGAAGATTTCTTGTTCTTTGAAAGTTAAGGCAATAAGATTGTTTTCACAAAAAAATATGTTAGGAAGGTTAAATACCATCATCCAAGTAATACGGGATATTGTATTGTTTTTCAATGATCGTGTAATTGACGGGTGGTTTCGAACCATTGACGACGGCCGAGAATAATATTGATTAGTTAAGTGCATTTATGTCGTTGTTCGACCCCGTAATGCCAAAAAACGTGTGTCACATCCACAAGTCCTACGTGGAAACGACCTCAAGTATCACTGTCGGTCTATTACTTTGATCCCTCCTTAAAATGAACTCCTTCAAATGTCGTTAGGAAGTTCTTCCACTCGCAGTGCTTGCAGTCTAGACTACCCAACATCTCGGGAAATCGACGTCCCTCATTCACAACTATTATCTAATTTATATTAGCATGTGTAGGCTTGCTTAGATAGGTCTGCTTAATTATTGCATTGCAAAAAAAAATCATGCATTTAAGTGTCGTGGTCTCGCCCATTTTTAGGTACCCTTAAATGCCATCAACAGCACATCCATAACTCAATTGCCTAAAGGCTACAATACACTTTTGATATGGAGAGAATGATACATGTCCAAAGTCGTCCAAGCCTGGCTGGAAGTATGCATCATGTTGTTCCAATGTATGCAGAATACGCGTGAACACATCATTGGGAATTCAGAAACGAAGACGAAAATAAAGTTGAGTGTAAACTGGGTTGTCACAAAAGTACTCACGCATTAGACGTTCATGCGCAGCCATATGGTCTCTCTTGAAGTATTTCCTTTTCGAACGTAATAGCATTGTATGTGTGTGTACTGGGGGGGCGTTCATGACTCGATAAAACATCATTATTTGAACCTTTAGGAATGGGTTCATGATGCTATGAATGCCAAAATTTCTTCTTCGGAATAGTTCGAAATTGAATCGAACAAGGAGAATATAGGACAAGAATGGAAGGTGTAAGAGTAGAATCACATCCTGTGATTTTTGTGTACAAGATCAACACAATGTATAGTAGTTTAGGATCGACTGTCATTTATTTTTGTCGTAAACTTTGATTTTTCCAAAATAAAATTGAAATTTTTCGGGAGTCAGCTATTACTCAACAGCAAAAAATCTTTTTCATGTCGCGTTATTTATCCTGTCGCAACAAAAACGTTGGCTCAAAGCACCATCCAACGTGAATGTCAATATTACCCTTACACAAAATAAAATACTCTACAACCATAATGCAATGATGATTTTGTTTCATTTTAAGGTATAAATAAGTAGCGAAAAATCCAAAAAAGTAAATTTGTAGAATACAAACTGGATGCATGCGATTCGAGTACCTGATAAAGAAAAAGTGAATCTAAAATTTATTACCTCTTGTAGATTACAACTTGGTTCGAGACGGGGTCTTAAGAATCAAAGGTTTCCGCAAACTGTTGAGGCATCTCCGAATGAATCTACTATCTGCTAGTATCCACACATACAAGGCCTTCCAGAAACAAAGTGTTTTGGCAACTATCTCTCTAGTTTTCTCTCATTGTGCAGCAAAGGTAAATTTTATCTCTTTGATTTCGAACAAAAATAAGTGTCGAGAAATTCTAGTCAAATTGAATTTATATCAAAACAAGATAAGTGAAACGTTTCAAATATCTTGATATTGGAGTAAGGGAGATGGCTGACGAGTTAATAGATGTTCTGAGCTCAGTGATCATTCGACCTGATAAACTTGACATGGTGGTTTGGACAAAAACATATGAACGCTTCTCGTCTTCGATAGCTTATGATTTGTTGATTGAGGACCACCATAAATCTTACCCTTGGAGTCATTCTATAAGGGTGTTATTCTGATTTGGAGAGGTTTGGATCCTAAGAAATGGTGGAAGATGTGGGCCAAATTGGGTACTTGGTGCTTTAGCACATTTAGCTTCAGCGCAATGCTCTAGTTTTTAGAGGAGGGCATAAGGGATTGGAAGTTGTTCTTTCTAAATATCAGCACCACACTTTGTTTATTTATGAGGCGGTAGGGGATGTGAAATTGGATTGTGGATTTTGAGGTTCCAGGTAAGTGTGTTAAGATCGATTTGTACGTGACCAAGGCATTCACATTACACAAATGTTGGTCCATAGACATTGGCTCGAGTAACAGCTCAAACATTTAGGTTGAAAACTACATCGATTCAATTAATTGTTGGTTTTCTATACAAAAAATAAAATCTTGACCTGTTGAGTACCAGTTCACCTAAATTTGGTATCGGTTGATTCCAGTTCTGCCCAATTTTGTTTCGGTTGGATTTGGTTACTATCAGTAATTCTAGCAACGATATTTGGTGGCAAATATTTTCTCAAGGTCCGGTTAAGGTGGGGTTAAACTAATTGACTGATTATTTTTAAGGGAAATGTTCAGCTCACTACCATGGAATAGTTTTATTTCCAAATGAGTACCCTAAAAAAATATATATTTTTTCCACTATCCTAGAAAGATTTTATTTTCACTTTAGTCATTTCCATCTATTTTTTGACAAAAATTTGTCATGTGCTTCGCGCATGACCTTGTTTTTTCAGAAAATACCAAAACCACCATTAGCCTTTCGAATGAGTACCTTTGTCATTTTTCCATGTACGAGTAACACTCATTCAAATCTCTTGATGTTTCCCCATTTCTGACCACCTCCAAGCTCTAATATCGAGCTCTATCATCCCATGCCAACATCCTTGTTTGGTTCTTGTGAAGTTGAAGTAATTATGGTTGAAGGTCTTTGTGGAGATTGTGATGCATGAGTTTTTTTATGAAGAAATTTTTGGTAATGCTATCAAAAGGGATTATTTGGGAGAGGATGGCAGGTCGAGCATCGGTGGTGGCTTGGTTGATTTTCGGTGATAATCGTCTAGTGATCGTGGTCGTTTTCGGTGAAGCTTAAGGCACTTGAATGAAATGGGTATATGGGATTGAAAATCAATGTCATGATTTTGAACATTTGACTTTTGGTGAGGGGAATTAAGGACTTTTTAGATGTTTTGGATAAAAAAAAATAACTGAAATGACTAAATTCAAAATAAACTTTTTCAGGGTAGCAGAAAAAAGTAATAAACATATTAAGAATACATTTGAAAATATGACCTATTCGAAAATAACGCGTTAAAATTTTCTCGATATTTAACCGATACCTCAATTCGGTCGTAGTTAGTATCAATAAGCTAATTGTTTTCTTTTCTGTCTTCTAAATAGGTTTTATGGACTCTCCTATCTACTTAAAGCCTACTATGGACTTGTTTAAACTTTAATTTATTTGTTTTTATTGGGCTTTTCAGCCTCGAATATACTTCTTACTTTTCTAAAACTAAATTGAAAACTCTATCAATATATTTTATCATGTTGTTTGAATTGAAATATTAAAAAAAATTATAAATGACCAAATTTGTATGTATAATACTTTGTTGTCAAATTAACTTAATTTATTGTTAAAAGAAGCCTATTAGAGCCAACTAACCCTAAAACCATCTTTATAGTCCACCGTCTCCTTCTTAGGGTCTCTGAAACCACTGACGGCCTTCTTCCCCAAATCCCGCTCAAGACCTGTAGAACAATAAAGTAAAGGGGTGAGCTTTCGCTCAGTAGGGAAAGTAGTTAAGGAGATGAGTATCCGCTCACCACCACGGGTAACCGTCCAGTTAGGGCATACTAGAAAGGCACAACACTAATGACAACCACGGAGAACACATAATCACAAACACACTTTCAGGACCACTATTGTAAGAACCGCTCCCAGTCGAACCGGTGACTTTTAAGACAAGTTTGACTTTCTGCCGGAAAAGTCAACTGAGGACTCGGGATGTCACTCGGGGCTTTTCCGGGGCCCAAAAAGCTTAGCCGTCATCACGGTTGGCTTAATTGGGCCGTTTCCATTCATTTGAGTATAATATCAAAGGAAGTCAAATTTGGTCAAAACCGAGCTTTTTAATCGAGTAAATACATTTAATTTGGACTGTTGGATTTTTTTAAATGGAAGAGAGTGGTCCCCACTATGCCAAGTGTCACTAATAGCTTGGAGGAAAGGAAAGAGGCTCAAATGTCATCTCTACCCTCACTAGTTGTCCATAAAAGGGATAAGAACTAAAGGGTTTTTGGTCTTTTTCACCTCTAGGTCTTTTTAAGGCATTAGATGACACAAATTCATTTCATTTCTCTAGTGGTAGCCTAAATTTGAGAGAGGAGGGAGAACTTGGAGCTTCCATGGTGTCTTGAAGAGAAAGCAAGAGAAAAGAGAGACCTTTTGTATCAATCTCTACCCAAATCCTCTCCAAAATACCTTCATCTTCATCAACTCATTCTCCTAGAGGTATGGATACTCACAACTCTCCATTTCATCTACTCTCATTTCTTGGGTTTTGGCTTGAAGTTGTTAAACTAGCCTTGTTTTGGTTATTTGGAGAAGAAGTAGTGAAGTAGGAGGTTTGGATTGTGCTCTTGTTGAAGCTTTGATGAACCCATTTGAGGGTGTTGTTGTTGGGTGACTTTGGATGAACTTTTGGGAGTTTTTGATTTGATTGTGATTTGGAGAATACTTGGAAACTTGTTTATTTGTTGATTCCTACAATGGGTAGAGGAGTTTTTGAGGTATTTGATTGTTTTGGGAGTTGGAAATGGTTAAAAATGGGAGTTGATTCCTACAATGGGTGTCACGGCTCCGTGACAGTGTCCGTGACCGACCAGTTCTGGGGGTTTTTGAAGGGTTTTTCCGCCGTTTTGATCTTGTTTTGGAGCTGAACTTTTGGAAGGGTTTTGGGGAATTTTGTTACTGTTAAGTAGGACCTAATTAGGGTTTTTTATGTTCAAAGACCACAAGACCTTGAAGAACGAAGACCTTGCTGGTACCCGTGTGAAGAACGGTGTGGTGACTTTCGATTGTGATATCAAAGTGTTGAGAGGAAGACCGCAAGGTAGGGAAAGTCTTAATTTCTTAATTAACGCTTAGTATGCATGATTAGGATAATAAAATCGGAAAGGTCCTAGAATTGCCTATAGGATGCGAATAACTAGAATAATCGTACTTCAATTACTAATAAATGGATGAGTCTAGTATGCATGCTTAGGATGATGACGATTAATGAATCTTGCTTTCAATACTTGGGATTGATTTACTGGTAGAGAGGTTGTGAAGAGCTCTCGGATTAGTTGTGTGCTAGGTTCACATGCTTGGTTGCTAGTTATTAGGTTAACATAAGAGTCTAATGAAACTAGATTAGCTTGTATGATTGAATACTTAATTGATTGCTCACATGATGATTTATTGGTTGAATGCGTATTTGGTTGATTGATTGTTTGTGTTGATATAATTGTTGATTGAACGGATGATTGAGTATGACTGGTTGTGCCACGGGGTACAATCAGGTGATCGATGTACTGCTGGTTCGTGACAGGTAAGTATACGGTAAGTGTGGAGTGTATTGGATGTCTTTGTTGTGATGAAAGTGTGATTCGATGAGTGTTGATTGGTGACCAAGTTATGGTGTGTTTCCTTTATTCTTATTCTTGTTTAAAATGCTTGTTTGGTTCGGTACTACACCGGGGGGGCAGGTGATCCGGTGCCGTGGTAAAGGTGGAGTTTGACGGATACAGTGATATATTGGTTGAGAATTGGAGCCTGAGGGCATTGATTACTTGACATTACGAGTATTGATTATTGGCAGATCCTACGGGATATTTATTGATTATTGGCAGATCCTGCGGGATATAGATTGACTATGAGCAGATCCTGCGGGATATTATTTGGGTTACTTCTTGAGAGATGGTTACTAAGGTTTCACCCAAGGACGTGCGTCCCAGTGGAGCACCACCTTGGTTCCCTATGATATATGGTCCTTTGGAGGCATTTCTGGGAATCCCGATGATAAACGCCCATTTGGGATTGTTTCCGGTGCCCCAACGCATGTGCGTCATCTGGACCGAGGGAAAATCTGATATGACATGGGTACTCTGGTGGATCGGAATTATGGGAACCGAGGTGATCCCAGAATCTATCCATGGATCGGAAGCTTGAGAAAGCAAACGGTTGGCATGATATTAACTACTCCCATTTTAATCTTAACTTTTCGTTATGGAACTTTTATGCACTCGTTAAGCTACGGTTATTTTTAAGAGTGTGATATTGTTATGATTATATATTTTATTCATTAGTGCTACTTTGTAAATATTATTATTATGCCATTTGTTTATCCGTTTGAACAGTTTAAGTATTGATCTAAAGGTGGAGTTATTGAGATTTTTCCTACTGAGCGTAAGCTCATCCCCTTTGTTTCTCTTACTGTTTTACAGGAGTACCAGATGTCTAGAGTGGGCGAGGCTTGGGAGCTTCAGTTCATTTTGGGATTCGTTTTGGAGTTGTGTTGTTCTTTCCTGTTAAACATTTTATATCTTACTTTGTACATCGAGCTGTGACTCGTTGAGGATTTCGAACGTTTACTTATATCGTTTTGATGGAGTTTTTATGATATTCGAGCAATTTATCAATCGTTTATTACTTAATTTATTTTAACTCGAGTCGTGTAAGACCCGCTCCCGGTCGAACCGGCGACTTTTCAAGCAAGTTTGACTTGCTACCGGAAAGTCAACCGATGACTCAAGAAGTCACTCGGGACTTTTCCGGAACCCAAACGACTTAGCCATCATCACGGTTGGCTTAAGGGGAGAAATTCCATTCGTTTGAGTATAATGTTGGAGGAAGTCAATTTTAGTCAAAACGAGACTTTTTATCGACTAAGAGCATTAATTTAATTGTGCTGGAAATTGTTTTGGAAAACTAAATAACCTACTTGGACACTTGTCCCTCTTTGGTTGAAATAGAGAAAAGGGAGTAGTCTTAGACCCTTTTACCCTCCCAAAAGCTTCTACAAGGGATTCTAGCTCAAGGGCTTTTGGTCATTTGATACATCTAGGTATTATTTGAGTTTGGAAGAGCAAAACCTTCTAGAGGTAATGGAACTCTCTAATCCTCATTTCCCTTCATCTCTTTTCATGGGTTTTTGGGTGAAATTGCTAGATGTTGTTGGGTTTGAGTAGAAATGGTGGGAGATGTTGTGGATAAGAAGCTTTGTTGTGTTTTTGTGAGAAATCCTTGGTTTGTTGGAGCTTTTAAGTTGGTTTTGATTTGATGAATCATTAGAAACATGCTTATTTGTTGATTCCTACCATGGGTAGAGGAGTATTGAAGGATTTGGACTGTGTTGGTAGTTGGAAGGGGTAAAATTTGGGGTTTGAAGGTGGTTTTTCGGAGAAAAGGAGCTGGAGGTTGAAGAAGGGCGAAACTGCCCTGGTGCGCCACAGATCCGTGACGGATCCTGTGACGGGCGACGTCACGGCTCCGTGGGGGAGTCTATGACGACACTCGTCACGGCTCCGTGACGGTAACCGTGAGGGTTGACGTCACGGATCTGTGACCAGGTCCGTGGCCGAGCAGGGTGGGGGTTTCTTTGAGGATCTTTCACCTTGGTTGATCTTGGTTTTGAGCTGAACTTTGGAAGGGCTTTGGGGGTCTTTCTTGCTGTTTAAGTGGAGTCTAATTAACGTTTCTTTGTGTCCAAGACTTTGGGGATCGAGCTAGAGGAGCAAGGATCACACCGGGACCCGAGTGAAGAACGGAGTGGTGACCACCGGGCTTATCATCAGAGTGTTGAGAGGAAGACCTCGAGGTAGGGAAGTCTTAACTCCTCGTTTACGATGTTTAGTATGCATGTTAGGCTAATAAAATTGGAAAGGTCCTAGAAATGCCTATAGGATGCGAATAACTAGAACAATTGTCTTTCAATTACTAATAACCGGAAGTGTCTAGTGGTGAATGAATAGGATGCCAATCACTAGTGTAATTCGCTTTCAATACTTGGGAATTGTTTGTCTGGTAGAGTGGCCTTGGCAAAGCCCTCGGATTAGTTGTGTGTTAGGATCACATGCTTGATTTGTTTGATTGCTTAGTGGATAGGCTAAAGAGTCTAATGGAACTAGTTGAATTGCATATTTGAATGCTCGTTTGAAGGTTTTCATGTTTGGTTGATTGAACTCGTATTGGACTGTTGACTGTATTTGGATGATTGCTTGTTTTCCTTAAATGATTGCTTGGAGCATCGAGTATGACTGGTTGTACCGAGCGGTGCAATCAGGTGATCGATGCCCCGATGGGTCGAGACTGGTAAGTGAATGGTAAGTTGTGATTGTGTAATTCGTGTGCTGTGTGATGCGGTGAAACGGTGATGTGTGAGCTGTGTGTGATAGTGAATTGGTGGTTGTTGGGATTGGATTGTTTCGTGTTTCGGTTGAGTGTGTTACTCAGTTGTCGTCTGATTATTGTTGATACGGTGTGGTGCCTACACCGTTAAGGAGTCTGGTGTAGGATGAGATAATGATTATTGTTGATACGGTTTGGTGCCTACACCGTTGAGGAGTCCGGTGTAGGATGTCATAGTGAGTACTTGTTGAGTTGCCCAAGTGTATGCTTCCTATGGGAGTAATACCTTGGTTCCCGAGGACATAAAATCCTTTGGAGACGTTTATGAGAATCCCGATGATAAGCGCCCCGAAGGGTTGTTTCCGGTCGCCTCAATGATATGCGTCTCCTCTGGATTTGAGGGAAAATCCGATAGGACACATCATATGTGGATCGGAGGGTGGTGACTTTATGTGCCACGGCATTGGCTGGATTACTTTTTCCCGTGGTTGTTAAGAACTATCTTATTGTCTTTGTTGTTGACTTTATTGAGTTTAAGGTCCACCTTGTTATGTGTTTTCCCTACTGAGCGCAAGCTCACCCCTGTGAGTTTATTGTTGTGTTTACAGGCTTGATTGAGGAGTAGAGGCTTGGGAGCTTCTTGGTGTGGGTGTCTGTAGAGACTTCGCTTTTACTTTATTACTTTTTGGAACAAACCTTGTGGAGGATTATTATTACACTCCTGGAGGGTTATTTATGTTGTAAACCGAATTTTGTGGATTTTAGTTTCATATTGGAGTTTTTCAGGAACTTATTGTTGAGTTATTGTCTTTTAAATCATTTTAATGCTAGTCATGCCTCGAGTCCGGGCAAAAACCGGATTTGGGGCGTGACAAGTCGCGTCTCGAATCCGGTCAAAACCGGATTTGGGGCGTGACAACTATTACACCGAACACACATCACTTATCCAATCCTCAAACATACAACACATAGTAAAGCAATCACACGTCCGGTACAACAGTCCCTGAACCCGCCGGTTGTCCACAGCCCGACTCAACCATATCGTACCGGATCACACAAGATCGGTCTAGATATCTTCCCGGAACCACATCGGGGCACAATCACAATACATCATACCGGATCACACAACATCGTCGTAGATGTCTTCCCGGAATCGCATCGGGGCACGGTCACAATATATCGTACCGGCTCACTCCGCATCGGCCTAGATAGCCTACACCGGCATACCCCCTCGATGTAAATATCGTACCGGAACCACTATCCGGGCGAACGCGTACATGGGACCTCACCCTCGGCCTAGATACCACCCTACACCGACATACCCCCTCGGTGTAGGTATCATACCGGAATACACCTCATCTCGGAACATACATCAAAAGAGTCTCACGCATCACAATGCCATAATTCCACCACGGTATACCAACCGGGCCAACTTACCACAAGACATCACATCGGTCTATCAATCATCCGATCATATCACAAACACTGGTTCACAACATATCAAGCATGTCATACTTGCCAAAACACAACAACATACTACACCGAGTATACCATAACATGATTCTCCATCTAACAACGGATAAACCACACAACAAGCACATAATCATAGAACATGGCATCACAATCAACACACAACCTAAGGGCTCGACATGGCCCGCATGCATTTCTACAGCACGAAAATTCCCAAACTTACGGCTCGACATGGCTCGTAAGCTATCCCTCATTTCACTCGTTCCTCACATCCTACATGCATACTATCATTACATCAAGTATTCGCAACCTATATGCATACTAGTAACTTTCCGCAATTAAACCGGTATTCGCTACTTTCCCTACCTCGATCGCTTTCCAAACGCTTAGTCACTTCACGATGTCCAAAGGTCTCCTTTGCCGAGCTCGGGTCCAAAGTCTAACATCACAAACATTTGCGAATCAATGCTAATTCAAATGCGTTTTAACTAGAAAACAACTAAATTAAGCCTGAAAGTCAAAACATGGGCTGAAGGGAAACTGGCCCGGAACGAGGCCCAATCCGGGTGGCCCACAAGCCCGGTACCCGACCCGGCCCGTGCAGCACACCGGCCCGGAACCAGGCACGGTCCGTGCGGCACGTCGGCCCGGGACCAGGCACGGTCCGTGCTGCACACCGGCCCGGGACCAGGCACGTTCCGTGCTTCACACCGTGCCGGACCCTAGCACGATCCGTGTGGCACTCCGTGCCGGACCCTGGCACGATCCGTGCGGCGTTCCGTGCCGGTCTGGACAGACCCTTCTTCTTCCTCCTTCCACTTCGTTTCCACGAATTTCTACCTCAAAACTCCATTGATGACCTCTCAAACCTCCAAAACAGACCCAATAACTTCAACACTTCAATACCCACACTAGGTTTCATCAAAAACAACCCAAATCAAGTGATTTCTATCATCAGACTCCATTTCTTCTTCACAAATCAATATCTAAACCATCCAACACCCAAAACTCACTAGTTCAAGTCATCTCTACTCAAACCCACAACACCAATTTCATCAATGAAAGTTTTAATGAGCATTAACCTCTAGGAAATGAAGAGATAAAGTAGAAATGGAGAGGATTGGAGGTGAAAATCCATTAAAGGAACTCCCTTTTCACCTTGTTTCTTCTTCAAGCTTCAATGGTTTCCAACTCTCTCTCTCCCTTAGGTTATTTTCGGCCAGCACTATGCAATTGTGCTGAATTGCTATCCTTTTGGGGGCTTTAACTTAAAGGTGATCTCCCTAAAATGCCCCTCTTGCTCCCTCTCCCTCCTTTGGCTCACATGAGGATAGTTTGGTTAAATATCATCCATTTCTTCCCATCCAAGCCAACATGGAAACATGTCCATGTGGGGACCACCTCTAATCTTAAGAAAATCCATCACTTTAATTTTATTGTTTAAGACCCTCGATTTGACCGAAATTGACCCCGGGTTGACTTTTTCACAAAAAGGACTGTTTGAAAGGAAACGACCCAACTAAGCTAACCGTAACGACGTCTAAGCTTTTTGGGTCCCGGAAAGGTCCCGAATGACTCCCGGAGTCATCAGTTGACTTTTCCGGCACAAAGTCAACTTTAACCAAAATTCACCGGTTCAACCGGGATCGACCGGGGGTGGTTCTTACAATCTACTCCCCTTAAAAGAATTTCGTCCTCGAAATTTAAAACGGACGTACCTCAAGGGTCGAACAGGCTGGGGTACTTCGCACGAACCTCATCCTCGCGCTCCCAGGTCGACTCTGCTCCATGGTGCCGCCACTGCACCCGTACCAGTAAGATAGTCTTGCCACGCAAGACCTGCTCTCGCGTATCCAGAATCGTGACTGGCTTCTCCTCATACGAAACATCCTCAGCTACCTCGATGTCCGTCCACTCAATAACGTGGGAGGGGTCCGCCGTGTACTTCCGTAGTTGGGATACGTGGAAGACGTTATGAATGTTCCCGAGCTGCGGTGGCAATGCAAGGCGGTAAGCAACGGCTCCAACTCTTCCCAAAACCTCAAAAGGCCGATAAATCGCGGGGGCAACTTGCATCCGCTGCGGTTGAACCGCACTAGCCCCTTCTTCGGGCTCACCCTCAGAAACACATGATCACCAACTGTAAACTCAAGAGGCCAACGCCGTCTGTCAGCTTAACTCTTCTAACGACTCTGCGCGGTCCTCAACCGCTCCCGAATCGGTGCGACCTTCTCGGTCGTCTCCGAGACAAGCTCCGGACCAAGTAAACTCCTGCCTCCCACCTCTGCCCAACACACGGGCGAACGACACAGCCTATCGTACAACGCCTCAAACGGTGCCATCCCAATACTGGCCTGGAAGCTGTAGTTGTAGGCGAACTCAGCCAATGGTAAGTGGTCCTCCCATGACCCTCGGAAGTCCAACACACATGCCCGCAGCATATCCTCTAAGATTTGAATCGTGCGCTCTGATTGACCGTCTGTCTGTGGGTGATACGTTGTACTGAGCAAGACCTCGGTCCCCAGTGCTCTCTGCAAGCTCTCTGCAAGACCTCGAATGTGATCTATCTCGATCTATGGTTCTATTCGCTTGTGGGCATAGATCAGATCAAACATCGATATATTACTCCAACACATAAGTAATATAAAGCCGCTTTAATTTTATTGCTAATGATGATATATACATTTAGACATTTAGTATTGAACTATGGGCACTAAGACTAACAATCTCCCA
The DNA here is from genome assembly GCA_963921825.1 of Erodium maritimum. NCBI lineage: Eukaryota > Viridiplantae > Streptophyta > Magnoliopsida > Geraniales > Geraniaceae > Erodium > Erodium maritimum. Next base: position 46,975,237 of record OY997596.1, on the reverse strand, counting down.
CTTGCCCTAGTTCCAATCTAAACTCCAATATGGTTCCATCGACTTTACATGTCTAACATGTTTAGGCAGCGACACTACCTTAGTCAAAGGGTTAGCTATGTTATCATCTGTTGCAATATAGGTTATCTTCACGTCACCTCAGTTCAGTATTTCTCTGATTAGGAGTATACGCCGTAGTACATGTTTGGATTTGTTATGCGATCTGGGCTTTTAGCTTGCGCAATGGCCCTTGTGTTGTCGCAAAATGGATTCACCGGGCTGGATGGGTTTTTAATTACACCCAACCCTGCCGTGAATTTCCAAATCCACATGGCCTCCTTAGCTGCCTTTGAAACATCCATGTACTTGGCCTCTGTCGTAGATTCGGAAATGTTATCTTGCTTTGCGCTCTCCCAGCTAAAGCTCTTCCATTCAGCATAAACACATATCCTGACTGACTTCTAAAGTCATCTGGATTTGTCTTGGAAAACTAGCGTCTACTCATCCTTCGACGACTAGTTCAAAATCATCTTTCCCCCGGGTTAGACTGATGTCTACTGGTACAACATAATGCTTACGAGACGTCCGGTCTCATACATGTCATGGCATATATGATCGATCCTGCCCACAGGCACATAGGATTCTCATCATCCTTTTTAGCTCATCAGGTGTCTTAGGACACTGAGTCTTGCTGAGATTATTGCCATGACTAGTGGGTAAGAGTCCATTCTTTGAATCGAGCATTTAGAACCTACCCAATGCCTTGTTCACATAGGTTCCCTGACTTAAATCAAAGACCCTCTTGGTGCGATCTCTACATATCTTAATCCTTAAGATATAAGAAGCATCGCCTAAGTCCTTTATTGAAAAACACTTCCTCAACCAAGCTTTAGTCTCTTGCAAGGTTGGGAGGTCGTTTTCAATGAGAACCAGAAAGGTAATCTTGCTCCCACTAGCCTTCTTATAAACGCAAGATTCATCCTCGTTCTTGATTAAGCCAAATCCAATTACAACTTCATCAAAACGAAGGATCTAACTCCGAGAAGTTCGCTTCAATCCATAAATGGATTTCAACAACTTATAAATCTTTCCCTTATTCTTCGGATCGTCAAAACCTTTGGGCCGAGACATACAAGCGTACTCAGTCAAATTTCCATTTAGGAAAGCGATTTTGACATCCACTTGCCATATCTCGTAATTATGATACGCAGTTATGTCAAGAAGAATTTTGATCGATTTTGACCATAGCCACTAAGGAGAAGGTTTCTTCATAGTCAATCCATTGGATCTGCCTATAACCTTTCGCCACCAGTTGAGCTTTGTAGGTCAAAGGGTTGCCGTCCATCTACACCTTGAAGATCCATTTGCATCCGATGGTCCTCACACCATTGATGGGATCAACCGGTTCCCAGACTCGGTTGTCCGACATGGATTGTATTTCCTCCCTCATGGCTCCCAGCCATAACTCGGAGTCGGACCCATCCACGACTTCCGGAAAGGTGGCTGGATCATCGTGATCCACCATGACTTCATTGTCACCTCCGGATACCATATCTTGAAGGTGGAAGATTGATCCTTTCAAATCGCCTTGGACCTTCCGGAATTGTAACATAAATTGGTTCCTACTCTATGACAATCTCTAGCTCCTTTCTATTGGGTTGTCAATTGGTTTAGAAAGATCTGTACCATCCTGAATTTCTTCGAGATGCACAGTCCTCCCAATGACATCTTTGGAAAAAAACTCCTTTTCCATAAAGACCCCACCCCAAGCGACGAACATCATGTTCTCACTGGGATTGTAGAAGTAGTATCCCCTTGTTGCTTTGGGATACCACACGAAGGTGCATATCTCAGATCTTGGTGCGAGCTTAGTCGAAACCAAATGTTTCACATAAGCCTCGAAACCACAAATCTTTAGGAAGGACAAAGCGGGCATCATCCCGTACCATTTTTAAAATGGTGTCCCTTCCACACGCTTCGTCAAAGCCCGATTTACTATGAATGCGGTCATCTCTAGAGCATAACCCCAGAAAGAGATTGGGAGATCAGTCCAAATAATCATGGAACGGACCATTGTCTAACAATGTCCGATTTCTCCGTTTGGCTATACCTTTCAACTACAGTGTACCTGGAGGAGTCCATTCCAAAAGGATCCCATTCTCTTTGAGATGATCTAATAACTCTGTGGTCAAGTATTTTCCACCTCGATCCAATCGAAGTGCTTTAATACCTTTGTCGAGCTGGTTTTCTACTTTAGTCTTAAACTCTTTGAATTTATCAAAAGCTTCAGACTTATGTCTCACCGAATAGACATAACCATATTTATTGTAATCATCAGTAAATGTGACAAAGTAGCTAAAACCCCTCCTGGCAAGTGAACTTATTGGTCTACACACATTCGAGTGTATCAGCCCTAATAATTCACCCGCCCTTTCATCGCGATCGATAAAGGGCACTTTAGTCATTTTGCCCATCAAACAAACCTTGCACCTATCAATCGAATGGAATTCGAATGAACCTGAAAGCCTGCACTTTTGAAGTGCTGATAGGCGCTTCTTGTTTATGCGGCCCAAATGACAGTGCCATAACAGAGTTAGGTTTAAATCGTTGGATTTATACCTCTTGGTGCTAACGTAATATATAGAACTTGAGGCATTGTTACCCATATCTAATATGTACAATCCTCCATCCAAGTCAGTACTTGTATAAAACATATCATTGCATAGAACATTGAAAACTCCATTTCCAATATTAACATTATATCCTTCCTTGTCAAACACGGATACAGATATAATATTCCTATTAAAAGTATGTATGAAATATACATTATACAATACTAAGACAAGGCCACTTGGCAAAGCAAGACTCATGGATCCTACAGCAGTTGCCACAACTCTGAGGTCCACTTCGTGCTTTCCAAACCTCTCCTACTTTCAGCCACCATATATTAGTGCATGTGTGAGATTCAGTCCTGGTATCTAATAACCATGAATCTCTGGAAGTAGAGAGATGTAGTTCTATAGAGTTAATATCGGATGAAGGCACGGTCCCATCGCCCTTCCTTAGATCATCCAGATTTCCTGATGAAGGCGCAGTCCTACTGTCCTTCTTTAGATCATCCAGGCTATTTGATGAAGGCGCAGTCCCACTGCCCTTATTCAGATCAGCCGTGAACTTCTTGTAATCCCGGTTCCAATGACCAGGTTCTTGGCAGTATAAGCAGACATTCTCAGGTGTCTCATCTTCCTGCCAAGTGCGCATGGGCCACGCCCTTGCCACTTCCAATTCCGTTGTTGACCATCAGAATATCCTTGGATCCCAGATCCCTAATATATTCTTCTCAGCAGTTAATGACACTTCATGTAACTCTGATAAGGTCTTAGAGACACCCTTGTCAAGGACATATTCTTTACGTTCAGACTGGAGGACTATCCTCAAAATTCTGTACAAGTTCAAATAGTTTGTCCCATTTAGCTAGACCCTGTCAAGAATGAGTTTTAATGACAAACTATTAATGTTCGCTGAATTTTCCATTTGATCTACAACAGATAAAATTCAATCAATAATCTGAATAAATTTTATGAAGATCAAGCTTTAACACCAACAATCGATTCTATACCTTTAGAATCTAAAACCAAGATCCTTGATTCGCTCGATCAAGCTGAACGAAGGCTCACCACTCAAACGAGCTATGTAGGTAGGACCCCGTCCAATCACATCCAATGTGACTCTTGGCTAGGGTATGTACTTAAGTACACGGCTTACCCTATCTGATACCCTAGCTCAAGCCTAGCTGAGAATCGTAGTCGGATCCACCAATTTTCAACTATGACCCGCCACTATGTAGGTGCTCCGTTAAGGCGCACGACATCCACATATGTCGTCCAAACCTACTACCCGCTTTCCCATAGATGCTCTGTTAGTCTTAGTGACCGTAGTTCAATCATAAATGTCCAAATGTATATATCATCATTAGCAATAAGACTAAAACGGCTTTATATTACTTATGTGTTGGAGTAATATATCGATGTGTTTTCTGATCTATGCCCACCATGCGAATAGAACCATAGATCGAGATGGATCACACTCTATGGGTCCCTAGTCAATAAAGCTTCACTAGAAGCGACTAGTATGAAAGATGGCTCTTCATGGCTTACGTTCTGTTAGTCATTGGAATTGGATTCCGGAGTCTGATCATAGATATCATGTGGGACATGATATTGGACGACCCGCCCTAAATATGTTCCATAGATTGAGTCATGAACATATTCAGTGTCGTAGCTTGTCATGTATCCTTAGACCAAGGAGTCTTTGTGAGCGCTATGTAGTCAACAACTAAGTTTGACCTGAGCCTAACATTGTCCGTAACAGGGCTTCCATAACGGCCAGGATTTGCTTGGGGATGGGCTGCATGAGTGACACGAAAGACGGTTAAGGGATTTATCCCTCATACTGAGGTATGGGAAAGATATCGGTTTTCGGCCGCTTGATCGAGAATAACTGAAAGAATAGCATGGCCATGCACATGATACTGGGTATCATATATTCAATCATCTCACATATCAAGGAACAATGATTGAGAATAATAAGGATAACGGCTTTATGCCTTATCTCAATCAGGATATCAGAGAAAAAAGGATAATGACAGGGACGACGAAAAGGTTAGAATCGATTGGTTCGATTCTCTATGTGGTGTCAGGCAATACTAAAGTCTCGTTAGTTTCCACTTATATAGGATCAAGTAAAATGGGATTTAACTTGATCTATCGACATGCATAAACATAAGGGTCACACCGAAAGATGAAACTCATTGACACATTTATGGAGAATGGCCAAAAGAGAGTTGTTTCGGGACATGACCAAAACTGGGTTTTGGGTCATGTGCCCGTAAGTGAATAGGACATTACGGATCAAGACAAGGCTTGGAGTCTTGGGATTGATCGCATCGGATAATGTTGGACATTTCCGGTATGGAAGGCTTGGAGGCGATGAGCACGTCACGCGACCTCGTTGTGAATGACAATGGGCCATGTTCCAAGAGGCCCATGAAAGGCCCATGAAACTAATTAATCAAGTCTTGATTAATTAGTACTAAGTAAGCAAGACAAGGATTAAGGTGTTGGTGATTCACCGCCTAACCCATCTTGTCTTGCCATACTTAGCACCATACTTGTCTTACTTCACACCATGCTTCACACCTAACTTGTCCTTGATGGTTGTTGATGGTTTAAGTCATCTTTTTCCTACAACAAATCACAAGACAAGAAGAAAAACACAACTTCTATCCCTCTCACACTACAATTTCGGGTTTGGCATTTTTCCTCCCTCTTGTTGTGTTATTGAGTCATCTAAAAAAGAACTACGTGGATTTGATTCCAATTGGATACGTAGGCATCTTGGAGACTTAAGCCGATCATCGTTTCTTTGGTGTTCTTGAACGAATTGGTAAGGAGACATCCATATTGTTTATTCTCTTGTGTATCTAATATTTTGTGGTGTTCTATGGCATGGTCTCGAGTTATTTCCGCTGCAAGTATGTGTTCATACCCTCCATCGAGACCCAACAGTGGTATCAGAGCCGTGCTACCTTCGGGATTCACAAGAGAACTTTGGGTTTTGCTTGCTAGTTTTGGTTTTGCATGTTAATTTGCTAAATTGTTTGATAACATGTTTTAAATTCTTGTTTATGAGTTTAATGCATGAAAAATGAATTTTTGAAAAGTTTATCAAATCTGGAATTTTTGAAGTTTTTTTGATTTTTCGGGTCTCGGGAGCGGGACTCTCGGGGAGCCGAAACCGGGACCGAATGGGGCTCCGTTGGACGAAGCTAGGCCAAGCATGACCATTGGATGGTCAATATGCCGATCTAAACCGTTTTGTTAGTCATGAAGAGTTTGGAACCATCTTGACGAACTCAAAAATCAAATGTTCAAAAGTTTCAATTTTGAACGGTTTCGATAAACCGAGTATCAAAAAATTTCGAAACTTGGCAATTAATTAAAACCGGAAAATCACGTGATGTTTGATAACATGATTGTTTGATAACACGATGTGTGATATGATGTTGTCATGGTGTACATAATAGCCCCGAGTTCGATTTAATTATTTATTGCTTTTCACGACCTACGAGCCGTTAGAGTTAGCGCGTAATTATTTTTTCGAGGTGTGGTTGTCGTACCACTTATTTGTAATATTTATTAATTCTCGACCTACGAGTCGTGTATTCAGTTGTAATATTTTTCTCAAGACGAAGAAAGGGCAAAAAGGTCATTTGGTGGCTTTTCAGGTGTTGGCATCGGCTTGGAGTATATGGAGCTCAAGACGCTAGTGGGAGTTAGTTTAGGGGGCTATTATGTGCACATTTTTTGCTTTATTCTTGGTTTAGTTTATGCATGATTAATTCTATGTGTTGGATTATAATTGCATACTTAACTTAATTTACCGAGCATATCACCTCACATGCAAAGATAAAATTGGTTTTAATCATTGTTTGTGAGCCCTTAGAATCGTCATCACATTGGATGTAGTTGAAGGGCTCGAAGGAAGAATTACATTAGATGTAATTGGAGGCATCATTACATTTGGAATGTAGTTGATGTGCTCATCGCATCTAGGATGTGCCAAAAGTTTAAAACACAACCGGACAAGTAAAAACAGGTCATGTCCGATACCTCCCAATTATCAACACATTACTACCTCCCCGTCCTATGGGTGTCGTGCGCATTAGCGGAGCATCCATGGGAAAGAGGGGTAGTAGGTTTGGACGACATATGTGGGTGTCGTGCGCATTAGCGGAGCACCCACATAGTGACGGGCCATAGTTGAAAATTGGTGGACCCGACTACGATTCTCAGCCTGAGGCTGAGCTAGGGTATCAGATAGGGTAAGTCGTGTACATGAGTACATACCCTAGCCAAGAGTCACATTAGATGTGATTGGATGGAGTCCTACCTACATAGCTCGATCAAGTGGTGAGCATTAGTTCAGCTTAATCGGGTGAATCAAGGATCTTGGTTTTAGATTCTAAAGGTTTAGAATCAATTGGTTGGTGTTTGAACTTGATCTTCATAAAATTTATTCAATTTACTGATTGAATTTTGTTTGTCATGTAGATCAAATGGCAAGTACTTCAGCGAACAATAGTAGTTTGTCACTAAAAACCATTCTTGATAGGATCAAGCTAAGTGGGACAAACTACTTGGACTAAGACAGAAACTTGAGGATAGTCCTCAAATTCGAGCGCAAAGAATATGTCCTAGACCAGGCTATCCCTGAGGACCCAACTAATAATGCCACTACGGCCGTTAAGGATGCATACCAAAAGCACCTTAGCGATTCTATAGATGTGGCATGTATTATGCTGGGCTGCATGGAGTCTGATCTCCAAGACCAGTTCATGGAGTACTCTGATGACCCATATACTATGATGGGGATCATAAAGGGTATGTTCAAGGAAAGGGCACGTATCGTGAGATACAATGTCCTTAATGAACTTCTCTCCGCAAAATGTCAGCAGGAGTTTCCGTGGGTCCTTATGTCCTAAAGATGAAGGGGCATCTCGAACATCTTAATCGACTGGGTCTTAAGATAGAGAACGATATGGCAGCGGATGTGCTTATGCATTCCCTTCCTCGTTCATATGCTATGTTCGTCATGAACTATCATATGCACGATATGGACAAGGCCATTTCAGAGTTGTATGGAATGTTGGTAACTGCTGAAAAGAACGTCAAGGATCAAGGATCCAAGGATGTTATGATGGTCAGACAGGGAAACGGTTTCAAGAATAAGGGAACTGTTAGTGGTAAGGGCAAGGCCCCTATGCACTTGGTAGGAAAGATGAGGCATCCGAAGCGTCTTAACCCTCCTAGGACCGGGGAGTCCTCAAGGAAGGGGAAGGAGGTCGAGAATGTCTGCTTCTACTGTCAACAACCTGGTCACTGGAAGAAAGATTGCAGGAAGTTTCTGGATGATCTGAAGAAGGGCGGTGGGACTGCACCTTCATCAGGTATTTTCTTTATAGAGCTAAATCTCACTACTTCCAAAGATTCATGGGAATTGAATACCGGGGCGGAATCTCACATTTGTACTAATGTGCAGTGGCTGGAAGGTAGGAGAAGCTTGAAGAAGGACGAGGTGGACCTCAGAGTGGGCAACAAGACTAGAGTTGTGGCGACTGCTGTAGGATCCATAAGTCTTCTTTTGCCAAGTGGGCTAGTTTTTGTTTTGAACAATGTATATTGTGTACCTACTTTCAGTAGGAATATTGTATCATTTCTTTGTTGAACAAGGAAGGATACAATTTTGATGTTGGAAATGGGATTTTCAATATTGTATGCAATGATATATTTTAAGCTAGCGCCAAAATGGTTGGAGGATTGTACATATTGGATATGGATAAAAATGCCTCAAGCTCTATATATAATGTAAATACCAAGAAGTCTAAGTCTGACGATTTAGACCAAACTCTGTTATGGCACTGTCGTTTAGGCCACATAAACGAGAAACGCATATCAACACTTCACAAGTGTGGACTTCTTAGTCCATTCGAATTGCATTCGATTAATAGATGCGAATCTTGTTTGATGGGAAAACTGACTAAAGCGCCCTTCATCGGTCGCGGTGAAAGGGCGGGTGACTTATTGGGGCTAATACACTCGGATGTGTGTGGACCAATAAGTACACTTTCCAAGAGGGGTTTTAGCTACTTTATCACATTTACTGACGACTTCAGTAGATATGGTTATGTCTATTTGATGAGACATAAGTCTGAAGCTTTTGATAAATTCAAAGAGTTTAAGACTTAAGTAGAAAACTAGCTCGGGAAAAGTATTAAAGCACTACGATTAGATCGAGGTGGAGAATACTTGACCACAGAGTTTTTAGATCATCTAGCAGAAAGTGGGATCCTTTCGGAATGGACTCCTCCCGGAACACCACAATTGAATGGTGTGTCCGAACGGAGAAATCGGACTTTATTGGATATGGTCTAGTCCATGATCAGTGGGACTGATCTCCCAATCTCTTTCTGGGGTTATGCTCTGGAGACGGCCGCATTCATTTTGAATCGGGCTCCGACGAAGGCTGTGGAAGGGACACCATTTGAGAAATAGCGCGGGAGAAAGCCCGTTTTGTCCTTCCTAAATATTTTGGGTTGCGAGGCTTATGTGAAACGTTTAGTTCCGACTAAGCTCGAACCAGGATCTGATAAATGCACCTTCGTTGGGTATCCCAAAGAAACAATGGGGTACTACTTCTACAAACCCAGCGAGAACACAGTGTTCGTCGCTCGGGGTGGGGTCTTTATGGAAAGGGAGTTTATTTCCAAAGACGTCAGTGGGAGGGCTGTACATCTAGAAGAAATTCAGGGTGGTACAGATCCAACTGATCCACTGGACAACCATGTAGAAGAGCCTGAGATGGTCGTAGAGCAAGGACCAGTTCCTGCGACAATTCCAGAAGGTCCAAGGCGATCTGAAAGGGTTAGTCGTCCATCTCCAAGATATGGTTACTTTGTGTCTGGAGGTGACGGTGAACTTGTGGTGGATCACGATGATCCAACTACATTTCAGGAAGTTGTGGACGGACCCGACTCTGAGTTATGGCTGGGAGCCATGAGGGAGGAAATGCAATCCATGTCGGACAACCAAGTCTGGGAACTGGTTGATCCCATCGGTGGTGTAAGAACCATCGGATGCAAAATAGATCTTCAAGGTGAAGATGGACATGGAAGGCAACCCTCAGACCTACAAAGCCCGAATGGTGGCGAAAGGTTATAGGCAGATCCAAGGGATTGACTATGAGGAAAACTTTTCCCCAGTGACTATGGTCAAATCTATCCAAATTCTTCTTGCCATAGCTGCATATCACGATTATGAGATATGGAAAATGGATGTCAAAACCGCTTTCCGAAACGGAAATTTGTCGGAGGATATTTATATGTCTCAACCCGAAGGTTTTGTTGATCTGAAGAATAAGGGAAAGATTTATAAGTTTTTGAAATCCATTTATGGATTGAAACAAGTTTCTCGGAGTTGGAACCTTCGTTTTGATGAAGCTGTAATTGGATTTGGCTTTATCAAGAATGAAGAGGAACCTTGCGTTTACAAGAAGGCAAATGGGGGTAATATTACCTTTCTGGTGTTCTATGTCGATGACATACTACTCATTGGAAACGACATCCCAACCTTGCACGAGACTAAAGCTTGGTTAGGCGATGCTGCTTATATCTTAGGGATTAAGATATATAGAGATCGCACCAAGAAGGTCTTGGGTTTAAGTCAAAGCACTTATGTGAACAAGGTATTGAGTAGGTTCTCAATGCTTGATTCCAAGAAAAGACTCTTACCCGTACGTCATGGCGTTCATCTCAGCAAGACTCAGTGTCCTAAGACACATGATGAGCTGAAAAGGATGATGCGAATCCCATACGCTTCAGCGGTAGGATCGATCATGTATTCCATGATATGCACGAGACTGGATGTCTCATATGCCTTGAGTTGTACCAGCAGACATCAGTCTAACCCTGGTGAGGAACACTGGATATCGGTCAAAGCGATTCTCAAATATTTGAGAAGAACTAAGGACGCGTTTCTAGTGTACGGGGGAAAAGATGATTCTGAACTAGTTGTTAATGGATATGTAGACGCTAGTTTCCAGAAAGATCCAGATGACTTTATAAGTCAGTTAGGATATGTGTTCACGCTGAATGGCGGAGCTTTCCGCTGGAAGAGCGTGAAGCAAGACACCGTCGCTGACTCCACGACAGAGACCGAGTACATAGCGGCCAAGGAGGTTGTGTGGATTAGGAAGTTCACGGCAGGGTTGGGTGTAATCAAAAACCCATCCAGCCCGGTGAACCTATTTTGCGACAACACAGGGGCTATTGCGCAAGCTAAAGAGCCCAGATCGCAAAACAAATCCAAACATGTACTGCGGCGATACCACCTCATCAGAGAGATACTGAACCGAGGAGATGCGAAGATCACCTATATTGCAACTGATGATAACATAGCCAACCCGTTGACTAAGGTACTATTGTTGCCTAAACATGAGAGGCATGTAAGGTCAATAGGAATAGATTGGAGTTTAGATTGGAACTAGGGAAAGTGGGAGATTGTTAGTCTTAGTGCCCGTAGTTCAATCATAAATGTCCAAATGTATATATCATCATTAGCAATAAGATTAAAGCGGCTTTATATTACTTATGTGTTGGAGTAATATATCGATGTGTTTTCTGATCTATGCCCACCATGCGAATAGAACCATAGATCGAGATGGATCACACTCGATGGGTCCCTAGTCGATAAAGCTTCACTAGAAGCGACTAGTATGAAAGATGGCTCTTCATGGCTTACGTTCTGTTAGTCATTGGAATGAGATTCCGGAGTCTGATCATAGATATCATGTGGGACATGATATTGGACGACCCGCCCTAAATATGTGTCATAGATTGAGTCATGAACATATTCAGTGTCGTAGCTTGTCATGTATCCTTAGACCAAGGAGTCTTTGTGATTGCTATGTAGTCAACAACTGAGTTTGACCTGAGCCTAAAGTTTTCCGTAACAGGGCTTCCATAACGGCCAGGATTGGCTTGGGGACGGGCTACATGAGTGACACGAAAGGCGGCTAAGGGATTTATCCCTCATACTGAGGTATGGGAAAGATATCGGTTCTCGGCCACTTGATCGAGAATGACTGAAAGAATAGCATGGCCATGCACATGATACTGGGTATCATATATTCAGTCATCTCACATATCAAGGAACAGTGATTGAGAATAATAAGGATGACGGCTCTATGCCTTATCTCAATCAGGATATCAGAGATAAAAAGATAATGACAGGGACGACGAAAAGGTTAGAATCGATTGGTTCGATTCGCTATGTGGTGTCAGGCAATACTAAAGTCTCGTTAGTTGCCACTTATATAGGATCAAGTAAAATGGGATTTAACTTGATCTATCGACATGCATAAACATAAGGGTCACACCGGAGGATGAAACTCATTGACACATTTATGGAGAATGGCCAAAAGAGAGTTGTCTCGGGACATGACCAAAACTGGGTTTTGGGTCATGTGCCCGTAAGTGAATAGGACATTACGGATCAAGACAAGGCTTGGAGTCTTGGGATTGATCGCATCGGATAATGTTGGACATTTCCGGTATGGAAGGCTTGGAGGCGATGAACACGTCACGGGACCTCGTTGGGAATGACAATGGGCCATGTTCCAAGAGGCCCATGAAAGGCCCATGAAACTAATTAATCAAGTCTTGATTAATTAGTACTAAGTAAGCAAGACAAGAATTAAGGTGTTGGTGATTCACCGCCTAACCCATCTTGTCTTGTCATACTTAGCACCATACTTGTCTTACTTCACACCATGCTTCACACCTAACTTGTACTTGATGGTTGTTGATGGTTTAAGTCATCTTTTTCCTACAACAAATCACAAGACAAGAAGAAAAACACAACTTCTATCCCTCTCACACTACAATTTCGGGTTTGGCATTTTTCCTCCCTCTTGTTGTGTTCTTGAGTCATCTAAAAAAGAACTACGTGGATTTGATTCCAATTGGATACGTAGGCATCTTGGAGACTTAAGCCGATTATCGTTTCTTTGGTGTTCTTGAACGAATTGGTAAGGAGACATCCATATTGTTTATTCTCTTGTGTATCTAATATTTGGTAGTGTTCTATGGCATGGTCTCGAGTTATTTCCGCTGCAAGTATGTGTTCATACCCTCCATCGAGACCCAACATGCTCTGCTAAGGCGCACGACACCCATAGGATGGGGAAGTAGTAAGGTGATGATAATTGGGAGGTATCGGACATGACCCGTTTTTTCTTGTCCGGTTGTGTTTAAAACTTTTGGCACATCCTAGATGCGATGAGCACATCAATTACATTCCAAATGTAATGATGCCTCCAATTACATCCAATGTAATTCTTCCTTTAAACCCGTCAGCTACATCCAATGTAATGACGATTCTAAAGGCTCACACACAAGAATTAAAATTCCAATTTTATCTTTGCATGTGAGGTGATATGCTCGGTAAATAAAGTTAAGCATGTAATTCTAAAACACATAGAATTAATCATGCATAAACTAAATCAAGCATAAAGCGATATATGTGCACATAATAGTCCCCTAAACTAACTCCCACTAGCTTCTTGAGCTCAACCGACTCCAAGCCGATGCCAACACCCGAAAAGCCACCAAATGACCTTTTCGCCCTTTCTTCGTCTTGAGAAAAATATTACAATTTAATACACGATTTGCGGGTCGGGAATAAATAAATATTAAAAACAAGTGGTTCGACGACCACACCTTGAAAGAATAATTACACGCTAACTTCAACGACTCGCAGGCCGTGAAAAGTGATAAATAATTAAATCGAGCTCGGGGCTATTATGTACACCATGTCAACATCACATCACACATCGTGTTATCAAACAATCATGTTATCAAACATCATGTGATTTTTCGGTTTTATTTAATAGCCAAGTTTCGAAAATGTTTGATGCTCGGTTTATCGAAACCGTTCAAAAATGAAACTTTTGAACATTTGATCTTCGAGTTCGTCATGACGGTTCCAAACTCGTCATAACTAACAAAACGGTTTAGCCTTGGCATATCAACCATCCAATGGTCATGCTTGGCCTTGCTCCGTCCAACGGATCCCCGTTCGGTCCCGGTTTCGGCTCCCCGAGAGTCCCGCTCCCGAGACCCGAAAAATCAAATTTTTTTTCAAAATTTCCAGATTTGAAATAATTTTCAAAAATTCATTTTACATGCATTAAATCCATAAAAAAATAATTTAAAACATGTTATCAAACAATTTAGCAAAACAACATGCCAAAAATGAAACTTTCAAGCAAAACCGAAACTTTGGACACCGTCTTGTGAATCCCGAAGGTAGCACGGCTCTGATACCATTGTTGGGTCTCGAGGTAGGGTTGGAGATGAACCAACTCGCAGCGGAAAATCAATGAAAACCAAGAGACGATTAAACCATGAAACAACTAACAAAGAATGGATTCACAAGAGAAAAATTCAGTACTATTTCTTACCAAAACAAGAACACCGGTTAACGAATGATTGGCTTGAGTCTCCAAGACGCCTACATATCCACATGGGAATCAAAGCCACGTAGTTCCTCTCTTTGAGGACTCAAGAACACAAAAATGGAGGTGCAAACTAGCCAAACCCGGAATGGTAGGAGGAGGGAGAGAAAAAAGTTGATTCCCATTTTTTTCTTGTGTTTGTTATGTTGAAAAAAGATGACTTAAACATAACAAACCCCATACTTGTCCAACTAAAGGCATGGGACAAGCATGGTGACAAGTAAGGTGTAAATAGGAAAAAGTATGGCAAGACAAGATTGGGTTAGGTGGTGAATCACCAACACCTTAATCCTTGTCTTGCTTACTTAGTACTAATTAATCAAGACTTGATTAATTAGTTCCATGGGCCTTGGTTGCATGGGCCTTTCATGGGCCTCTTGGAACATGGCCCGTGGCCATTTCCAACGAGGTCCCGTGATTCGCTCATCGCCTCCAAGCCTTCCATACCGGAAATGTCCAACATTATCCGACGCGATCAATCCCAAGACTCCAAGCCTTGTCTCGATCCGTAAAGTCCTATTCACTTACGGGCACATGACCCAAAACCCGGTTTTGGTCATGTCCCGAGACAACTCCCTTTTGGACATTCTCCATAAATGTGTCAATGAGTTTCATCCTCCGGTGTGACCCTTAGGTTTATGCATGTCAATAGATCAACGTAAAATCCCATTTTACTTGATCCTATATAAGTGGCAACTAACGAGACTTTAGTATTTCCTGACACCGCATAGAGAATCGAACCAATCGATTCTAACCTTTCCGTTGTCCCTGTCATTATCCTTTTATCTCCAATATCCTGATTGAGATAAGGCATAGAGTCGTCATCCTTATTATTCTCAATCACTGTTCCTTGATATGTGAGATGACTGAATATATGATACCCAGTATCATGTGCATGGCCATGCTATTCTTTCAGTCACTCTCGATCAAGCGGCCAAGAACCGATATCTTTCTCATACCTCAGTATGAGGGATACATCCCTTAGCCGTCTTTCGTGTCACTCATGTAGCCCGTCCCCAAGCCAATCCTGGCCGTTATGGAAGCCCTGTTACGGACAACGTTAGGCTCAGGTCAAACTCAGTTGTTGACTACATAGCGATCACAAAGACTCCTTGGTCTAAGGATACATGACAAGCTACGACAATGAATATGTTCATGACTTGATCTATGGCACATATTCATGTCGGGTCGTCCAGTATCATGTCCCACATGATATCTATGATCAGACTCCGGAATCCCATTCCAATGACTAACAGAACCTAAGCCATAAAGAGCCATCTTTCATACTAGTCGCTTCTAGTGAAGCTTTGTTGACTAGGGACCCATCGAGTGTGATCTATCTCGATCTATGGTTCTATTCACATTGTGGGCTTAGATCAGATCACACATCGATATATTACTCCAACACATAAGTAATATAAAACCGCTTTAATTTTATTGCTAACGATGATATATACATTTAGGATTGAACTAAGGGCACTAAGGCTAACAGGTTGGACGTCGGGATAAAAGGTGTGGACTAGGGAGGGGCGGTAGTGGTGATCGGTACTAAGATGAGGGGCAGGAGGGAGGTAGTATTATCGGTGTATCATGAGACACCTTCATATACCTCTAGATTCTATCATTCCATGGCATGGTGGTTGAACACGGTGGTAGGGGGCTGGGATTGGCTGTGTGCGCGGTTGGTTGAGAGGTAGTGTGTGGTTTGTGGGCGGTGCATGACGGCGATTGAGGAGATTATTGAAAGAGAGGAGAGAACCCTAAAAGAATAGTTTTTTTGGATAATTCTAATATTTAGATTAGTTATCTACTTATTCTTTCTCAGGGCATTTAAAATCTCATGTAAAAGGGAGAAAATAGATATTTTTAGGAAAAATTACACACAATCTACCTTACTATCGCTTTTTTTAACCTCAACCTCTAACTATTTTTTTTTATATTTAACTCCCATAACTTTATTTTTTTTCACTTTAGTCCAATGATGTTAACTTTCCATCCAATGGATGTTAAATGTCCAAAGTATCACTCATTAACCATCAAAATTTTAAAAACAAGTCATTGACTCTTAAAACCTAAAAGCAATGAAATGTCTATATTAACCTTCACAAACTTTCTAATTTTCGAAATATACCATTAAGCTTATTTTTCAATACATTGTTTTTATATATTTTTAGATTATCTATTTATTTTTAAATATTATATTTTTCATTAATAATTATTTTATTTATTTTTATTTTAGAAAATTATTTTTCATTAATTAGATTCATTTTATATTAAAAAAATGTTTTTGATATTAAATTTTTTGTATTTTTAATTAAATACCATTATATTTTAATTAAAAATAATTATTGTTTTCTTTTGTAATACTTTTTTTTATTCTATGTTCTTCTTTGATGTAGTTAGGGTTCTGATCACCACCACCCCCAAATCAGACTTACGAACCTTAAATCAGGCCACCGTGAACAACCACACCCTGATGCAGATGTATTTTCACGCATAAAAGGGCCACATTATATCGGTTTTTATAGACTTTTAGTCCATTTTCTTATCATATACCTAGGTTTAGCATGAATAATTTTTTTTCTCTGTGTGTTCGGTGATTCGATAGAAAACCGATGTATTTGGGGTGTTTCATCCAAGTGGATCGTCAAGAGGGTGTCTTTTGTTCACTTCGGAATATATGCATGACTGGTCTTGTTTTATAGGTCTTGAATAGAATATTTTTTTGGCGCAAGAACGAGATCAATCGGAGTCCAAACGAAGTCGGAACGAGGAAAATAGCGAAAAGGTAACAAAAGGATGGAGCCCATCAGAAGCTGCCACATGGCGCCGCCAGCTCAACTGTCAGATCTCCCACGCTCGACACGTGGAACCGCCTTTCCCTTCTTGCACTCGTGGCGTGCCTTAGCGCTGACATGTGGCCTGTCCAGCCGCCGGTCTCCCCTCGCGCGACACATGTTCCCCCGGGCCCACTCCAGCCGCACTCTCTGCCTAGTGTCGACACCTGTCCTTCAACAGCTCTCCATTCTCTCCCTGACACGTGTCCGCTCGCTCAGCCAAACCTACTTCTCCCTTGCAGCGCCGCAACAAATGATTTCTTCTCCATTTTTTGATACACAGAACAAAGGGCACAAATCAGGAGAAACACCATTTTTGCACAGTTTTTTTTTTAGAGTTTGTAAGAGAATTTATCAGCTTGAATTATTTGCTGAGAGTCAAAATATTTAGTGGAAAAAGAACCAATTTGAGATTTCTTTGAGTAGAGATTTTTTGAAGCCAAACTCTAATTTTTGTCTACACAAGGGATTTCTTTTGGTGGATTTACAAGAACATCAACGAGAGAGATCGAAGAAGAGGAAGAGCAACCTTAAACGACTAATTCGGTGATTGTATCTCAACTTTCATCTTGATTATGAGTTTAATTGTTTGCTTCTTTTCATCCTTGCATTTTCTCACCATGAACAACTAAACCCCCAATTTCTAGGGTTATGGGGGATTAGAGTAGTGATTTCCATGTTTTGAATGCTTCGATTGTGGTGCTGGTTGATTTGCTTTAGTGTCTCGGATTGATTTGTGCGTAATGTTTTACCTCCCGTGTAGACTTGGTCATTGTTTCGAATTAGGATCCGTCACTTGAAAGAGGAGGATTCTAATTAGTCAAAAATCGATCATAGGGTAGATTTAAATCCTAACTAGAACTAGTGGGGTCAATACAATTGCAATAGCTATAGACTTGTTTTGTCGAAAGCTAGAAGTTGTCATAGAGCTTAACTCTTTGGGTCTTCCTACATCGAGAGTCGAAACAACTCGGTGGTTAGATTCCATTAGGATCCGAATCGTTCGAAAGAAGTTAGGACTAGAGTCGAGATAACTCGTTGCCTCTAAAATAAGTCGACATCGCAACAATCGAACGTGTTCAATTTTATGAAATGAACTCGATGAACCCATGCCCTTGATTTCTCTTCACTTGATTCAAGATAAGAAAACCCTCTACTAAATTCTATATTTGCTTTATTTTCTTTTTAGTCGTTGTAGGTTTATTTTCAAAACTAAAAACTAGATTTTTACCGAAACAACTTAGCTATGAACTTTAAATAGCAAGTGATTGTCTACTTCTCTCTTGTGCTCGATATCCCGGAATTTACTTTCGGTTACTACTTGGTGATCAGTGCACTTGTCGTGTCCCGTTTTTGCGCTTTAAACCCGCATGATGTCAAATCTCAAGGTGTACAGTCAACAGAAGCAGAAGAAAATACAATCCAAATCAAGTCCGCTAAATAAAAACACAAATTTATATGAACCAAACTCGTGCAGATCAGAGGTCCTTAGAGTAGATCCGACAAGACTTACAACTCTGATGCTGAAATTGGACACAATAAGCTTTTCTCGTTCCAATTTGTGATGCAATCGAACATATAGCCCCAATTTTCGTTCGGAAAAAAAAGCCCTAAAATCCTCAAACCAGAGAGGGTAGATCACCAAAACACCCTCTTCGGCCATCTTCAACACCTCCTTAGCCCCACCCACATACCTTCCCTTCACAACCACCCGCGGCGGCACGATTGCCTCCCTCCCCTTCCCTTCCATCAATCCCTTGAGCTCTTCCCAGAACCCTTCGTCCATCGACATGTCTCTCTCGCATATCGAGACTCTGTACCCTTCTAGCGTCGCCCGCATGGCGTTGTAGGCCTCGAATGTTTGGGGATCGGAGTGAAGCAGAAGCTGTCGAAGTCGACTATGAGATCCCCAGAGTTGATTACATCTAGGTCTGGCCGAAGGGACTTGGGTTCTGAGCGGAGGGATTTGGGCTCGAAGATGGAGCCGAGGGTGAAGCACGGCGGGGGAGTGGCCGGAGAGTTGATATTGGGTGTTTGTGGAGGTGGGTCGAGATTGAGGAGGTCGTAGGTTGTCGAGGTCAAAGAGACGATAAAGACAGGGGCTTGGGTTGAGATAAAGAGATAAATGTATAGAGGGATTAGGTTTGGAAGAGAGTGTAATTAAATTTTTAGTGGACACAAGGATAATATAGGTATGTTTGAAAAAAAAAATGCTAGGTGTTGTGCACATGCCATTTTTCGTCTAGATTGGACGGAAAATGATTAAAGTGAAAAAAAATTGAGTTAAATATCAGAAAAAAATAATTTAAAAGTGATAGTGAAAAAAACGATATTAAGATAGGTTGTCATCAACCAAAAGCCTTTGGTGGCCTTGCAATTAGATGTTTATTTGATTTCAACCTAGCTCTTTTATCGAAATGGCTTTGGAGATTCGCATCCGAAGAGAACCCTCGCTAGAAAAGAGTCATGTGCAGTCTATGGGTGGCATGATCATGCTTGGGAACTCTCCATTGTCCCGTCTACGAGTTGTTCCTCTAATATTGCCAACATCGTAAGTTTGTTTCAAGACGCCCGAATTGCAAGTCTTTTCGGCCCGGATGGAATTAGGTTGGAATTAGGCTCATGTTCTCGTGTTTTATTCTGGAAAGATTGTTGGGTCGGTCCAGAACCACTTTCAGACCTATATCCCTGACTTTTTCTAGTCGCAGACAACAGAGATGCTACTATTAACAGTTATGGATGCTACTAATTATTGTGAATCCCTTACATGAATAGGTGATATTATCACCTATATATACATGATACATAAGAGGTTATGGATGGTTACAGGAAGTTATATTATACAAATATAACTACTAATACAACAAAAAGCTTCCTTGAGGATCGTGGAATGAACCTTCCTCTCGCATCGGTCATGTGCAAATTCTGCTTTGTAGCCTTAGAAGATAACTCTCATATGCTACTTCTTTGTCCCCGGTCAGTAGTTCTTTGGCATTTAATTCTCATATGATGGAACATTTGCGGTTGTCTCCCTGCAACCCCCCTTCATCTAATAACTCAATGTAGTGGCCTTGTATCAAAAGGAATAATCAAGTCGTACTGGATGAAAACTTTGTTTTTTGGTTTCTCTGGCTCTCCTATAACGCAACGGTCTTCTCAACAGTCTTAGAGCCGATCGATCTGATTTTATCTCGAATTCAACTCTACAGCTTCTCTCTGCTTAATATGAAGCATGCCAACATCTCATAAACTGATTTGATCTTTTTGAAGCGTTTCCCATCCAGCTTTTTTAAAGCCCATGGTAGAACAAAAACCATTCACATGCATTCAATGTAACCAAGTGTAATTGCATGACTCTATGTTTGTTTCAGCTCTATTGTATCTGGTTTAATCTTAGTTTAGACTCATCAATAAAACCATTTTGTTGCTGATAAAAAAAAGAAGACAAGTTTTGGCATTATTCTGGAAAGATTGTTGGGTCGGTCCAGAACCACTTTCAGCTCTATATCCCCAACTTTTTCTAGTCGTAGACAGCAGAGATGCTACAATAAACAATTATTGGGTTGTAGGTCAATGGGATCCAAAATTCAGGCGTACTTTAATGGTCTACGAATCTGAGTTGCGAACTCTGCTCCTTTTGCACCTGTCATTGTTTCGACCTTCCTCTTGCCATGATCAAGTTCGTTGGCTTCACAACTCTAAATCTTTCTCTATCAAATCAGTAATAAGAAAAAGCTCGGTCGGCCTTAAACTTCCTTGGTCCTCGACCCTTTGGAAGGCCAAACTACCACCTAGAATTACCTTATTTGGGTGGCTAGTAGCACTAAACGTTGTTCCAACAAAAAGCTTCCTTGAGAATCGTGGAATGAACATTCCTCTCGCATCGACTATGTCCTACAGCTTTTGAAGATAACTCACATATGCTACTTCTTTGTCTCCGATCATCCTTCTTTGGCATTTAATTCTCATATGGTGGAACATTAGGGGCTGTCTCCCTGCAACCCCCCCTTGATCTAATAACTCAATGTAGTGGCCTTGTATCAAAAGGACTAGTCAAGCGTACGAGATGAAAACTCTGTTTCTTGGTTTTTGGTTTCTCTGACTCTCTTGTAACGCAACGGTCTTCTCAACAGTCTTAGAGTAGGTTGATATGATTTATCTCAAATTCAACTCTACAACTTCTCTCTGCTTAATATGAAGCATGCCTACATCTCAAAAACTGATTTGATCTTATGGAAGAGTTCCCCATCTAGCTTTTTTAGAGTCCATGGTGGAACAAAAGCCATTCATATGCATTGAGTGTAATTGCATGACGCTATGTTTGTTTCAGCTCTATTGTATCTGGTCTAATCTTAGCTGCGACTCATCAATAAAACCATTTTTCTGCTGATAAAAAAAAAGACAGGTTACTAGTAATTACCCATATATATTTATGAGTCAGAATATACAGGCTGAATCGAGATGATGAAATAGTCCTCGAGATGATGAAGTAGTCCTAGTCTGACTGTCTGATGGCCGCCATCGCATACAAAAGTATATGTAAGTGGACTCGTGTACCATGCTTTGTCCCTTAGTGGTTCATTATAATAGCGTTATCACTACATTATTATAATTTATATTGGTGGCTTTACCAATGAAAATATCTATTTAAATACTCTTTGTTCAAAAACTTACGGTTTTGGATTATTCCGTAAACTGGTTGTAACTTGTGTTACATGAGTTTTAGCACTTGACTCTTCAAAACGGAACCATTATTGCCTTCAGAGTATATATAAACAGTACATGCATCTGTTTTTTAATTTTCTTTTCATGGTAAAAAATAATAATGTAAAAGTGTATAGTAATTTACAAAACATATATACATGAAAATTACAAATTATAATCCATATATATAATATATGAAATAACACCCTTATTCCAAAAAAAAATTGAAGTCAAGTAATTTATTCCCGTCACAAATTACGAATTTACATACGAAAGTATTGAAGAATGTTGCATAGAAATAATAATATTTCGTTGATGGTATTTACAAAATAAACATAATTCATCATGACTAAAGTGCTTCAACTAGATACAAGGCATTTAAATCGTTAACTGTCTCGACCTTGAGAAAATAACCATAGCCCTACCTGCTATGGATCTCTCTACTGTCACCGTCGCCCCGGCGCCGTCTACAGCTACTGTCGGAATCGCAGTCCCTATTTTCATCAATCTCATCCGGTCGCAGTCCTCGCGGACCGCGTTTGGTGTGGGGGATATATACTGATGGGATTGGATCCCCACACCACACCCTTCGCCTTCCCTATCCTTCGTTGTCCCTCCTATGTTCTCGCTGGCTTCTAGTCTGAATCGTCATGAGACCCCGAGTATCTTCTATGCCGATATCGACCGGGATTCCTAATCCGCGAGGTCTGCCTTACTCTCTACAGCCCAATGAATCGATACAGAAAATTGAGGTGCTTTACGACCCACGCCACAAACGCGGCCCCTAACCGGCGGAATCCTAGCATGTCTCCCTAGGCCCACACGACCTTGCTCTGGTGGCTGGGGTGGACGACACGCAGTCTGGAGGTACGCCTCATAAGTTGGCGCCTTCTCGCTTCGTGGTGGCGAGGGTGGTCCGGGACGTGACAGAATGCGCGTTCTTTTCCTCGGTCACGGCAGTAAGGACCCGATTCCAGCACCTGGTCCGCGATCACTACGGGGTGCGGCAGAATACGGTGGAAGCCTCCTCCACGTTTGTGTTGTCGAAGATGGGTACGGAGGCGGAGTAGGGTTTGGATACCCTGTAGCAGAGTCGTTTCTAGTTTTGCTTCTGGGGCTGGTGGCCCGCGGCCTCGGGACTCGAGGATGGAGGCGTCGGCGTACATGGAGACCATTGTTCGGGAGAGAGTCCGGACATCGGTCTCAACACGGTATCCTCATACTCACCTCCCGGCTTATCAGAGAGGCCTGTTGTGGTACAATGCAGCGAGAGGATCGCGCCCCCGTGTCAGACGACAGGTGATTCATCACTCCCGTCCGGTTGGGGTGGCGCCGCAGTCCTATGGGGATTCTGGTGGAGTTGGTGCTGCGTTGGGTTGGGAGCGGGAGCCTATGGCCCCAACCCTGATGACAATGGACCCGATACCTACGACTCGTTATCTCGAGGAAGGGGGACCGGGGTGACATTAGACCGATACCTAACCCGGATCCTCGAGCCCCCACCTAGGATGCCAGACAGGAGCCCGCGATAGGGCCCTAGGGTGGTCCGTCACAAAAGCTTCGGCTTTTGTACACGGGAACATCCAGCGAGGGCTTGTGGAGATCAGTTCTCTGCTGATTCGATTGCTACCATGTTTGCCACGGGAGAGTGGTGTAAGTGTAGGTGGTGGTCGCGCCCATCCAGGAGAGCGAGCTATGGAAGCTTCGGCACCTTTGGTTCGTAGGAGTACAGTTGCTGGAGTACGTGCAAGGGTGGCGCCTGCATCTGGTTGGCTGGTCAATTCACAGGCGGGGAAGATGCACCGTTGGTAGGAATGATGCGCCACCTGAGCATCGAGGACTAGCCCTAGGAGGGGTCCCTAGACGATGCTTTGCCTCCCACCACCATTATTGATGTAGAGGTCCCTTAGGATCTCCTGTTTCTCATTCCTCCTCCCCGCCTTCTTACTTTGTCCATGAGGCGTCAAAATACCGTCTATAACGGTTCTGGTATTCCAAGGTTCAATGAACTAGTGTTCGTTCATACTGGTCTTTTATGATCGAGGAGCATGTTCCTCGAGACATTTTGATGTAATCACTCTTAAACCGTTATAAAATTACAAGTTGTCGCTGAAAAAACACATAATTCATCATGAGTTTTTATAACTATTCCTTTAAATAATTGACTAAACAGCACTTAGGTTGCTAGCCGAAGCTATAGGGCTATCAGAAAAGTATTAGTCTGTCGAAAACGAAATAGTTGCCATCAAACACAAAAATAGAGCGTTTCTAACTTGTCATCATGAATCGAAATTGAAACCCTAAAAAATACATTTTTTATAGTCACATTATTATCCAGTTTAAGATTTTTGGTCAAATAAGTTTCTGTCATTTCTGAAAAACAAAGTATGTTGAACGTGACCAATATAAAAGAAAGGAGAAGAAAATAAGAAAGGTTGCAATCAACATTTGGTGGGTGGTATAGTCTTATTCTCAATTAAGAAGATCATCGCGAATCGCGATTTTAACTCTTTTTTTCTATTGAGGCGGCGAAGCTGACCAAGCCGAATAGGAGTTTGGACTTAGGACACATTGAACGGAATTTGGTGGATGGCTTTTATGAGTATCATCAGGGTATTGAATGAATATTTAATACAAGTGACGTGTACTAAGTGGCCTCATAGTCACTCACTCATTTATGTATTTCTTGCCAACATTTTTCTTACCTCTCCTGTAAGCTTCAATGCTCTTCTCCGATAGGGTGGCCCAACCCTAATATGGCCTACACAAACTTTTTTTTGAAACGAGTTACTGGAGAAATGCATTACTGTGAACAGTAACCTATACAACGTAGGGCGTGCAAGTCCTGAGTTCCAGATATATGTCCCGATCGTCCGTAGGTCACCCGACGCTCATGGACCCGTAGAAATAGTCTGTTTTTGATTGCAGACACTAACTCAAGACATCCCCTTATCGACATTTCAGCGATACAAAACAGGAAATGAAAAGTCCAAATGTCAACCAAACTAATACAACCCAAATAAAAACGAACTAATTCATAAAGCAGGCGGAAATAGAGTGCTCTGAATGCGGTTTTCCCGAGACCTCCCGGCACCGGCAGTCCCGGGTTTGTGGGTATAGTCCGTAGACGGACCCTCCCACCCCCGCCGGGTCTTCTCATTTTCCCGAAGGAGGCTGAAGCGCCTCCGTCTACGGGTCCTGGAATTCCTCCTCGTCCCTCAACTGCTTTGCCCCGTCTTTGTGGACGAGGATGAGGACGCCCTTCGTGGATCTGCCACGACCAGCTTCGAACAAATTTGACGACTCTCCGGTATGCCGCGGGGACGCAAGGTAGTCTTACCCAATTCAGCGTGGGGCAGCCACGGGATCGGCCAGGCCGGAGATTGGGGTTTCTCCCGTAGACGAGGCTGCATCTCATGTTGCATGACTTCCAGCGAGAGTACCCCCGACATGGTGGGACCACGAGGGGTATCAGTCGACGGGGTGGGCCCCGGAGTCACTAGATCCAGGAGGAAATTCAGAGGGGAGGAGTACCTGTTCGGCAAAACGGTAGGGGAAGGTTGAGACGGTACCTGAACAGCGGTAATCGGCGCTACAGGGTGGCGGGGAGCCATGGCTGTGGTGGTATTTGGCGCGGCGGAGTGGTCTGTGTCCATGACTGTGGTGGGATTCGATAAGAGCCAGAGTACGAACCGATACGATCGGAGAGAGGCACGGCGGGTATGTGGCGGTCGGACTAGGCGCACAACCTTTGAAGGGAGCGCGAGGGCACACATCGACCGGAAGGATGGTCGGCGACGACTAGAATTCAACTATATGAGAGTTCAAAGAGAAACCCTAAGGACTCACGGAGAGCTTTTTTTTTATAAAAAAAGTATCCAAACTAGCATAAAAAAAATAGTTGTATCTACAGTTGAGTGATTAGTTCCTGATTTTCATGGCTTACACAAACTTGAAATCTTTTCACATTGATATGGATCAATAAATATCAAAACCTCATCAACTTTTTTTTGAGCGAAAGGTGCAACTTTTATAATACCACCTATTACATTTCAAAAAGAAATATCTTCTACTTAGGAAATTGTATATATATTTTTTTGAGCGAAAGGTGTAACTCATTAGTTTAAATTCAAAAACATCTGAGTGCATCATGAATAAAGCTCTGACTATAAAGAACAGATAAAAGACACAATGGTGTTACAGTTCTTTTCATACTATAACCGTCGCTAACGGTATTAGATATGCCAACTAACACTGAGCTGGGATGCTATATAGGCAAGGACAGAATACGAAGGGGAGGGGGGGGAGGGGGTGTCGGAAATCAGAGATCTCAACAACGGTGATGGTGGGAGGAAAAACATCGTCATGGGACTCCTCCCAGGGCCAGTCCCCAATGCTCTATCGGCTTTTCATTCCTCCTGGCGGGGTTGTTTCCCCACCCTTGCCTAAACTGGAGAGGTCATCCAGATCCAAAGTGCCTTGATCGGTCCCTCGAATCCCTCCCGGAGTTGCGAGGGTCGCTGTAGAGGCACGTCGGCTGGCGTTAGTCACAACCTTAGACAACGCATCGGTAAGGAGAAGAGCCTCGCGCTGTGAAGAGGAGGCAACACTAGAGCCCGCTCCGCTAGTGAGAGGAGGAACCTAGGCCCGGGTCGCAGCAGCACATGGTGAAGGCGCAACCCTAAAAAGCACGCCGCCCGGGAGAGGAAGCGCCAACGCAAGGTCTTGGCAAATTTGGGGGCCCAGGGGCCTAGGGTTTGGTGGGGGAAGGGCGGTGCTTGAGGAGGACGCAACCAAGGGACGCCACGTGGGCCATCTTATCGGTGGAGGCCAAGGAGGTGGGGACAACGCTGGCTGCTTCAATGGCGGGTGCAAAGATGGCGCCGAAGGAGAAGGAGGAATCGCCTACGAAGAAGACCAGGGTAGGTTGCCTCGCAGAGAGGGGGGATCTTCTAATCCCGGCCTAACAGCAACAAAAGAGGTAAAGGAACGGGGAGAGCGTCATGGCAGCGGGGACGAGGGACCGAAACTATGCCGAGAGGGACTGAGACTACGCCGGGAGGGGTGGAGGTTGGGATGGGGTGAGGCGCGGTAGGGCGGCACTGAAACCCTAGTCCCATCCTTTTGTAGAGCCCTAGGGACCGACAACGGCCCCTACCGCCGCCAGCTGCGCACGTCGTGACCCCCACCCCTTCTTTCCCACGCTGGCCATAAGGCTCCGCCACATCCCGGTCTCTACTACTGCGACCCGAACCTTCGTTGTCCTCCTTAGGCATCGATCCCCCCTCTCCCTTGCAACGATGTCGCGACCGCTGTGCTATCCACCTAAGTCGTCTTAAATCGAGAACCAGCCACCATCATGTGTTGCCGAACCGGATCATGGAAAAGTTATGCAAATGAATCCTGACGCCTCCCCTGCGCGCCAAAGACAGGACGAACAGGGACAGAGACTATCGACGACGGGGATTAAGCCACGGCCGCAGGGTCTGTACCAACCAACCCATTTGAAGTTCAATACTCAACGGGGAGGGATTACGACGAGCAACGAATGAATCCGATCTACTCCAAAACAATGACCGGTCTAATAGAAGCAATTCGAAGATTCAAAACTGAGAAAACATATACGGTGTGAAGAGAAAGGGCCCGAAACTACCTTCCTTCCCATGACGTTTATTCGGGCTTACAAAAAAAAAACTTTCGATTTCCTATTGTTGGTCGCCATGACCACTGTGACGACATGACTCCCACCTTACGGAACCCTAGCGGTGAGTGCTCTCATCGAGAACCTCAACATTTCAATAGAAATAGAGAGAAATAGAACATGTGTTATGCATTAAAGGAGAAAATTAAATGTTGGACGCATTTCCTTTCAAAAAAAAAAGTTGGACGCATTAGACAGTGGATCTGTAGTTTCCGGTCTAGGCGGATATGCTCTGTCCAGAACAGTTCGAGTCAACGACGTCGTTTTGGGGACGGCTCTGAGTCGACTCCGAGTGAGACGAGCTGATTCAGTGACTCCATTTTCGTCTTATCCTCCTCTCCTCCGTAGTCCCTCTCCACTCTCAGATTCCCAAATATATATATACAGGTTATACATATACACATGATTGTGCGTATATCATAGACCACACATCACAAGCACTCGATTCCTCAGCAGAAGCAGCAATTTCAATTTCTGGGTTTGGAACTGATGGCTCTGAATTTGCTTTGTCCAGCTGAGCTCAAGTCCGTCTCTTTCTTTGAATCTACCAGGCCCACTCACCTCCCTAAGCCTCCGCTTTCAGGTTTATTTCTCGTCTCACTACAATTTTATGTTTGGCTTCCGAGAAAATTCGCAAAACAATAAAAGTGAGACTGACTTTCACTTTGTGTTGTCCGACCGCTTGGCCATTTCATTCTGTAAATTTTCTTTCGTACGCTTTGAGCTATCAAAACTCACAATCAGAAAGCTTGATTGTTGTGGATTTGTTCTACTTTATGTCCTTACTTTTCTATTTCATGTGTGCGATCGATTCACGAAGATTGTTGGTAATTTTGGCTTCATCTGCTGGAATATAGGATGATTTTATGCATTTTCTGTTTGATCTTATACTTCTAGGTTGTTTGACCATTTCATTTTTATTTTATCTTTACTAACTAGTTCGTTGATTTCTTAAAGTTTTGATTTTTGATATCTGAGACCGTTAGTGTTTTTTTCTCCTGCCTTTTATTATATCTGCTCAGTTTGTTTTTAAAGTGGTGTTCCTTTATAATCATGTATCATTCCTTTAGTTTTTAGTGGCTTTTTTATTTCTAGGTGGGTTCACATGGAAGAGGAAGGATTTTGGAACTGCTTTTGGTAAAAAAATTCAATGTTCTGCTTCTGCACAGCCACCACCTCCAGCCTGGCCGGGGCGAGCTGTTCCAGAGTCCGGTCGTAAGACTTGGGAAGGTCCGAAACCCATCTCAATTGTTGGATCTACCGGCTCCATTGGAACTCAGGTACACATCAAAACATTATGGCTACCATGAACTAGGAATAGTGTTACATACTTTACTTAGGACCTATTTGACACAATTTTTATCATTCCCTTTCTGTCTCAAAAGCAATAAAACAAGAATTCAAGAGAGCACACACCTGATATATGCTAGATTATACAGTTCTAACAAGAGGACTTTAAAAGCTGACCACTTCTGAAGATGCAGTAGCTCTTATATTTTGTATAATTATCTCCGTTGGCATCATGACTTCTATCTCTCTCGACTTGTTTTCTCTCACCCTTTTCAGTTTGCTTCACTACTGTTGGTGGCCGGAATCTAGAAAATAAAAGCTTTTATATGTTGAATTAGTTTTGGCCATGTACTAGTTGCTTAGAATGATTTTTTTTGTTATGCAGACATTGGACATAGTGGCTGAGAATCCAGATAAATTCAGAGTTGTAGCTCTTGCAGCTGGTTCAAACATAACTCTTCTTGCTGAACAGGTAACCTGTCAATTTCATAATGTTTTACAGAACTTCTTCCTCCAAAGCCTACCCGGAAAAGTTTTACCATCATTTGATCATCAACTCAAATAGTGTTGGTATGATGAATAATACAGCTCTTTTTATAAATGAACGCATGCAGTGTTTTCTCATTTGCTGTCTACCATTAGATCAGAACAGAAAAAGATTTAATAATTATGCTTACTTTTGGTTCATTGTTGTTCATAAATTTATGGTATTGTACAGGTGAAGGCATTTAAGCCTCAACTAGTTGCTGTAAGAAATGAGTCATTGATTGATGAACTGAAAGAAGCGTTAGCTGATGTTGAGCACAAGCCTGAAATTATTCCTGGAGAGCAAGGAGTTGTTGAAGTAGGTTAAGATATATTTCTTTAATACCTGCTCAATACGAAAGGCAAAACAAAAGAAATATCTATTTAGACATGTCCGGCCTAAGAAAGCAATTCTAGTAACTTGTTCCTTTCTCACAAATTATCTACAGGTTGCCCGCCACCCAGATGCAGTTACTGTAGTTACAGGGATAGTAGGTTGTGCGGGACTCAAGGTAAAAACATGTCAATCTTCACGTGTGCTCTCTACTGATCATTTCTCTTTGCACATTATCATCCAGAAAATGTAGCACCTATTTTATTAGAAAGACGTATTTTCTAAAGCCAGCCTGTTTGATAGGAAATGCATTTTTTTTATCAAGTTTGAATACCAACTTTTATTGTTCACTTTTTTTTAATACAGTAGGTGCCAACTTAATATGCCAGACATTTAACAAATTTGTGTTTTTGTATATTTACTTTATTGTGTATATTCTGTAATGTCATTTGTGCTAGTGATTAACTGACGCTTCAATGTATGAATAAATGATACATAAAGGTGCGAACCTGTTTTTCTATCATATGCATGCTTGCTTGTAGGTCATGGCTGACATTTACATCTTAAAATATTCCTTTGACAGGATTTTGTTGACACAGTGATTGTAAATAGTTTAACTATTAGGGGAAAATAGAGATCAACTTAGTTTAACTGTCAGAAGCTTTACTATTTAGGCTAATCTTATTTACCCATGCATTTGGTTACTAGTTATAAGCAAGGCACAAAATATATTATGTAATCTCAGCTTGTTTGAGTTGGAGATATGCACACTAACATGCTTATATGGGTCTGTGGCAAACTAATTAAGACTTTTCTGGTACTCTTAGTTATTCTTTTGTCATGCTTCTATGCTTTTTCATTGAAAGGTCTTATATATGATAACTAGTTTTTTTGTAAGGAACATGGTAGAAGTTTTTTTATTTATTTTGATGCGTCAGGCTAGATTCCAGATATCGAATAATACAAAATACCAATCTGAAGATTCTCCTGATATTTTTGTTTAGCCTACCGTTGCCGCAATTGAAGCAGGGATAGACATAGCTTTGGCCAATAAAGAGACACTGATTGCTGGTGGTCCTTATGTTCTCCCTCTTGCTCGCAAACATAATGTTAAAATCCTTCCAGCAGATTCTGAACATTCTGCTATATTTCAGGTACGCAATACATTTGTCTTGATTTCTAATTCAGCAAGTTATTCTTAGTTGACAAGTGCTTGCATCACATAAATAAATATAAAAAATTGAACGTTAGCTGTAAGGCATCATCAATAGGCAATAGTTGGTGCATTTTATTGCTAGCAAGTGCCTACCAGTGTCACCCTTATTTACCTATCTCATCCCTCTTAACTAGGGTAGCATCTTATCATCTAACAAGGTACTTTTTTCTTCAGTGTATTCAAGGCCTGCCAGAGGGTGCACTTCGGCGTATTATATTGACTGCATCTGGTGGGGCTTTCAGGTATGAAGTCATAGTTGAAGCTGATATTTAGGCTAAAAGGTTGTCTTTTGCTTTTCTTTCTAGTATTTTGTTTGCATTAGGCTGCAATCTCCTGGCATCTTATGGTCAACTTATCTGTATGCGAGAATCTGATTGAACTCATCTGTAGTATCTCGCATACACCGAATCTGGAATGTCATGTCCTTTCCGTATTTTACTATGTTCACTGTTGCATGACCTGACAATATGTCTGCCTATGCAGAGACTGGCCTGTTGAAAAATTGAAAGATGTTCAAGTTGCTGATGCATTGAAGCATCCCAACTGGAGTATGGGGAAAAAGATCACTGTTGACTCTGCTACTCTGTTCAATAAGGTTTGTTTCCTTCGTATACACTTAACAATGTGTCTCGCTATATTTTCAATCATCCGCTTTTGTGATTGGACTTGCAAGTAACCAGCTCTCCTTTTCTTTGACAGGGTCTAGAAGTCATTGAAGCCCACTATCTCTATGGGTCTGAGTACGATGATATTGAGATTGTAATTCATCCACAGTCTATCATACATTCAATGGTGGAAACCCAGGTTGAGCTCCTACACTATATTTAAGTTGTCATCTATTAACTAAAATTAGAGAAATTCTGAAGTACTTCCTTGTAATTCTTTTTTTTATTTGTCCACAGGATTCTTCAGTTCTAGCTCAGCTGGGGTGGCCTGATATGCGTTTACCAATCCTATACACATTGTCCTGGCCGGAAAGAGTTTATTGCTCTGAAGTAACCTGGCCCCGTCTTGACCTTTGCAAGTAATTACACTCTTAACTTCTCAGAAATAGTCTCTAGGTGCATAAGGGTTTGGTTAACAAAGATACATTAACTTGCAGGGGTTGATTATTTACTATTTATTGATTTTTGGAACCGATCAAATGTCAACCAAATCACTCCCCAAGCTTGAACCCTCACAACTTTTAACGCAAATGTGTCAATTAAGACTCCTATTTGTAAATTGTCACTGGTATTTTTATCCATATCTTTCTCCACCCCATTGTAGAATACTGAATCACATCTTTGAAAGGGGGTTCTCCCCCTAGAAACCCTTATGCATGGTATCACGAACAGTAGGTATGTGCATCATCCATGGTGTGTCAAGGGTCTGCAAAATTGAGAGTGTATCACTAACATATGCATTTATTTGGAATAACTAATTTACTGAAATTGGAAATTGCAGGCTTGGTTCACTTACATTTAAAGCTCCAGACAATGCCAAGTACCCATCCATGGATCTTGCGTATGCTGCTGGTCGTGCTGGAGGCACCATGACTGGAGTCCTTAGTGCTGCTAATGAGAAGGCTGTAGAGATGTTTATTGATGAGAAGTAAGTAGCTAACTTTTCGATAGAGTTATCACCCCTTGAACTTAGACAGAAATGCTTCACTAAATAACAATTAGAAACCACAAGTAACTTGCAACTCTGTTCAAGAGTGCATCTGCTACAGTCCTAGGATGTATGTGTTCATTTGCTGATGGGTGATCTGTTTCCAGGATAAGCTACCTGGATATTTTCAAGGTTGTGGAGCTAACGTGCGATAAGCACCGGTCAGAACTAGTAGCAGCTCCATCTCTAGAAGAAATCATTCACTACGACTTGTGGGCACGGGACTATGCTGCTGGTTTGCAAGTTTCAGGTCGAAGCGCTGTTCCTGCTTGAAGTAGCCATGCCCATGCTTCGATTCAAACTGGACTCTAAGTATGCTTTCAATTTCCTTTTCCCCCAAACTGCACTGCTGCATAGTTTTTGGTGGGGGTTGAGCAATTGTATCATAAATGAATGTTTGGGCATTCAAAACATCAATACATGGCTTAACCACATTTAAAAAGAGTTGAATGGATGAAGGTGCCATAAGTTGATGATGATGTCTTGTAATCACCTTACTGGTGATCTTTGGTAGGGTAAGCTTGAGATTTGTGGACCAAAAGGACAATTAAGTGATAGATTAGAAAGAATAATTGTGGGATTGCACTATCAGAAACGACAAGTGCATTAGGTACATATCGTTGGTTGGTATAGAAACTAAGTGCAGTGCATTAGTACCTAATTCAAGGCATAGAAGAGGTCACTTGTATCTGTGAATTTCAAGGTCGGCAGTGAGTAGACCACTTGGCCATATTGGAGAACCAATGTGTTGTCAAATAGTAGCAAGTTTTCTAGTCTCTACCACTCCCCTTTTCAGCAATAAGCATCTTATTACTTTCTTTTATCAATGCTTATGAGGTTGTGATTGTGACTGCCTTTCCCTTTTCCTTCTTCTTCAAGGGGTTGATGAAGATTTGGTGGGTGTATGAGATATGTGTTAGTGGTAGAGGTTATAGAGCTCATCAATGAGATGTCAATTAAAATGGAAATGCATGACATGGGCATTGAGACATAAAAGGTGGCTATGGTCTGCCATTTTCAGTAAAAAAGAAAAAGAAAAAGGAGCTTAAAAAAGGTGGGGTTCTTGTGAACATGGCCAGCTATTCACCGGGGATTTTCCAAACTCTACATTCTCCAGATTAATTTGGTTTATGCATATAATTAATGTTTATTAATCAATCAAGATAGTGCCATGATTGCCTTGGATCTGTTAAGTGCATGATTAGGAGTATCATTACACAATAATCATATCACGAAAACAAAAAGAATTTAATACTTTATGCCTACACTATATTTCTAGATTAAGTTCATTGGGAATCTCCAACTCTAGTCTTGACTTTGGATGATCTTTATCATATTTATAGAATTATCCTCACCAACCAAATCCATATAAATGAAGAATAGATTTAAAAGGGGTCATAAAGTAAATTGAGGGGCAAGAAACAAGAAGGAAATCGGAGGGAGAAGAAAAAAAGAGGTTTGATGTGGAAGCTCACAATATGGACTTGTTTTGATAAGCCAATGTAAAGTGACATGACATGAGAGAAGAGCTATGCTGATTTAGACACTCTTTACGTGAAGTGTACCAAAAGAAGTGATTTAGACTCTTTATATCGACATTAAATAGGATATTTAAGAATAAAAAAAGGTACGTGAATGAATCCCAACTTAATCATCTGTTTTGAGGAGGAAAAGGAAAAGGTAAGGAAACTGGGATTGGGTTGTGGGTGGGTGGGACTAAGACAAGAAAATAAAATGGGTCCAAATGCAAAGTGAAAGTACAGTACTAGTAATTTAGTAAATGCTGAATAGTATGAAGATGTTGATTCCTGCAGAGATTGTTAGATCATAGTGACACTATCTTCCATCCTCCAATGTGAAAGCCCACAAAAGAGACATGGAGATAAATGCCACAACACTCATAATTCATATTCCTTTGCCATGACAAATGGTTGCCATGTGAATTGTGAAGTATGAATGCACCCTCCAAAATCTATTCTGCCACTGATCTTTATTTATTTCTTAATCTCCCTTCTCCCCAATATTCCCTATAAAAATTATTTCAAAAATAAGTTGAATGATTTGTCTAATTCAAAATAGTGTAACTTATCCTGTTGGTGGAATTAAGAAATTATCTTGACAAGCATAGTATTATTAAAGAGAATTGTCTAACTATCTAAAAAAAATTCTCTTATGTCGAATGTCTCTCCCGAGGAAACTCTAACCTTATCATTATCTATGATATTCTCTATCCCTACAACCAGGTCTTGTCCTGCCGCTGCCCCTTACCATACAGTTCTCTGTAGCTCCACCCTCTCGTCCTTCTTCTGAGGTCGCAAGCTCATTAAAGGCACGACATAGGGGGAAGCCGAATCCAACCCTAGCCGGCCTTCTTCCATCGCTTCTTTCATCGCCACCATCCTCCGTATTACCCCATTGCCATCTTCCACAGCGATTGTGGCGTTCTCTCCGGGGCTCACCACATCGCCGACGCCGTCACTACTCAAACCACAGAGGGGTCGTCCAGTGAAAAATCTAGTCGTAACTTCGGCTCCACGCAACTCACCACCATCCCTTCCGCCACCTCCCAGGGACGGGCCTGAGTGTCTACCTCCGATGCGTCAGGATCCTAGTCGTGGGAAGACGACCGGAGAACAGAGTTGGAGACGCCCCTCCATGTTGGCCTCTTGCTCCCCAATGCTGATTGGATTCTGGTGATCCCGTATTTACTAACTGTTTATGCAGGTATGGTTTGAAGGCGAGGAACGACGCTACCGCCGGAGGAAACCCTAACTCTAGAGGTGCCGTCGAGTTTGCTTGCGTCCACCATGGAAAGTCTCCATATTTTAGCCCATACTCATCCCCATACTAGGCACAACGCTGCGACAGTCACATGGTCGCCTTTGTGGAGCATTCCAGTACCACCGTGCCTACGGTTTTTTCTGTGGAGGTGCCTTATAGATACTCTGTAAATGGCATCTAATCTACTTCGAAGGTATGTCCCGGTCTCCCCTATTTGTGGTATTTGTGGTCTTGCTCAAGAGACGGTTGGCCACTTATTCTTATCCTGTGAATTTACGGAAACATATTGGGAACATCTGGGAGGGATCCCACCTATGCGACTAATGTCGGGTTTGAGTCATGGTGGGAACCCACTGTAGTGGGTACGCTTATGGGCTGGATAATGTAAATTCTCAATGTCCTATGGGAATATGGAAGGCCCGAAATGCTCTAATATTGGGGGCGAGGGGTGGGCACCATGCCTACTGCTTTCGGGGTGATCTCGATTGCAAAAAAAAATCTCGCAGCATGGCGGGAAGCAAATGCTAACATCGTGACTCCATACCCGGTATCCCCTATATGGTCGTCCAAATGGACACCCCTCCAATATGTACGGTGGTAATTAATGTGGATGGAAAGGTCTTCTAGGATTCCGATTAGTCTGCCCAAGGTATGATCGCCCACTCATCTAGGGGTATCGTGGGCATCACTGCTTATAAGGTTCTCCCGTGTTGCTGGTCCCCGATCTTGGTTGAAGCGCACGCTTTAGGGATGAATATACGGAATACACACACTCTGCGGACATGCCCGATTGTTATTCGATTTGATGCCCAAGTTTTGCTAAATATGATCAAGACAGGCGAGCCACCAACATCTCTGGTGGGTACTATCATTAAAGACATTCTTCACATGCTCAGTCAAAACGAGAGGATAACTCTCAAATTGTAAAATAACTACGAACAAAGTTGCTCATTAGGCAAAGAAGCACATTCTATGTCTGCTCTTTAGTGGTCAAGGGATCTCCCTGATGCACTACAATGTATTATCGGTTCTGATAATTAATAAAGTTGTATCTGTAAGTAAA
Organism: Erodium maritimum; assembly: GCA_963921825.1. Classification (NCBI taxonomy): domain Eukaryota; kingdom Viridiplantae; phylum Streptophyta; class Magnoliopsida; order Geraniales; family Geraniaceae; genus Erodium; species Erodium maritimum. Next base: position 46,939,021 of record OY997596.1, on the reverse strand, counting down.
AAAAATATTGAAACAAAATTACAATTTGAAAACCGTAATAACAAAATTGTGTAAATAACAAACTCATCAATTTCGTTTCCATAATTGTTCAATAAGATCGTCTGGGAGTCTTTGGTGTATTGTTGAGTTGCGAAGTGCAGCCGGCGATCTACCATGACATTGTAATCCAACGACGACTTGGGATGGATACGAAGTACCAAACTTATAGGGATTTCATCCTCGTCCACCATTGATTGGGCGCAAGCATAGATTCGTTGTTCATCCTCAACAATCATATTTTTGTTGATGATACAAGCATACATGAAATCTGTGAGGTCGGCTAATAACGTGTCATTGAGATTAAAGAACTCCAAACATTGGTCCAATATTTTTCTCTGCCAATTTTTATGCTAGAGCAAATAATTTGTGCTTCTCCTAGATCGATACATAAATGAGTTTCACAAACGTAACCCATAATGTATAAATATCATTTTCCAACTAATAAACCATGATTCTATTGCACACAATTTATTATGTATTGCATTAGAGGTAGATCGCCTCATAGAATATCTCTAAACAGCATTGACTAGTGCAGAACGTTGAAGTCGTTGTTGGAACCGACAACACCAAAATAATAATGTCATATCCATGTGTCTTGAGATTCTATCACTTCGAGCGTTAGTACATGTCACTTTGAATGCCACATATATGTTGGTCATGTCAAGCTATTTAACAATTTTTTATTCTCAATGCATGTTGTATATGCTTCTTAACATATTGGGTCATTCTTAGGCTCACCTACTTGCAAATGAAGAATGTCATCTCTATTTGGCTATCACTGGAAATCTCAATGATGCTTCTACACATTTCTTCATACACTACAACACAATGGTTTCGCCTACTCGAATCCACACCATCCATCCGCGCAGCCTCATTGGCTGTCATATGAATTATTTTGGTGCATTTCTAGTACGAATAAAAGTCGAGCCTCCCAGAATTGTATACCTGTTGTGTGACGTATGGTTCGTGCTCCGCAAACGTATGCATGAGGTATGGAATCAGACCCAACAACCCGTACGATTTTTGTCTCCGTCATCAATATCGTAGACATCAGAGAGAACACAAGATATGAAAGCCCTGAACTGGTGCATATATGAAAAATCAATTGAAAATAGAAAAGAGTTCTTAAAGCTTCGAATAAACGAGTACAAATATGAAGAAAAAAAAGACCGTAAACATAAATATGTTTTTATTGTTTTTCTTTAGGGCTTATTTTATAAGAAAAAATCTTATTTTATTTCTTTAGAATTGTTTATACTCTTATCAATATTTCTCTAATTATATTTATTTTTAAATAAAGGTATAAAGACAATTTCTCATGTACAATACTACTCCTCTATTAACTTAGAGCATCCGCGATCCTTCAGTTTGGCCGAAGTTGAAAGGAAGATGCTAGAAGAATAAAAACAGTTTCTCTTCCCTCTTTCAGCCTGACTGAAACAAATTTATTTGTAGTCCATGATTTTACAGTAAGTTGATAGGTGAGGCTGATAGAAAAATAAATGAAAAAAGGTAATTTAAATGGAACCACGTTAAAAGAAATGAAATTTCATTGGATATAATTAGAATGCTAATATATTAAAGGGAAATAACGTACGGTAATTCGAAACAAAGAAAAACAACTATGTATAAACATCAGACGTCACAAGTACAAGGTTCTAGAATTGTTGAAGAAGTTGATGGGAGGAGGAAGGAATAGACTAGAATGAAAGGATTCGCATTCCAATCAATCGAAATAAAGAAATACACTGAAAAATAAATATTCTTCATCGTCAGACTTATTTCAAATGTACTCGATGAGGTCTTCTTTCAATGCATGATGAACATGTTAATCGTGGATCATTTGGTTGTTTTCTATTATGACATTGGCGGGTACGAAGCTTCCCTGCCTGAATCTTGGTTCGTTTGACCCATCTTCATCTATGTGTTCAATGTAGTTATCATACCTATGATGTTCTGTCTAGGCAGTCATATTGTGCATGATAACACATGTATTCATGACTAGACCGAGGGAAGAGGGCTTCCACATTCGACTCAGGCAAGTGATAATAAGAAACAAAGATTAGAGGACCCCAAATGCTCGTTCCACATCCTTCCTACATGCTTTTTGGACTTGCAAATTTCTTGTGCTTCGGAAGTTGAGCCAATAAGATTGTTTTCACAAAATTTAGCCACAACGGGTAAATACCATCAGTTAAATAATAAGGAAGCTTGTATTGGTGTCTATTTACCGTGAATTATACCAGTGTTCGCGAACCATTAACGACGTTCGAGAACAACCTTGAATGACTAAGCATAGTTATGTCGTTGTTCGAACCCTCCATGCCAAAAAAACATGTGCTAAATCCACAAGTTCTGTGTGGCAATGGCCTCAAGGACCACGATCATTCTATTACCATGATCGCACCTTGAATGAGACCCTTTCAATACCGTCGGACAGTTCTTCCACCCCAAGTGCATACAGTCAAGACTACCCAACATCCTGGAAAATCCACACACATCATTTATTGTTGATATGTGATTCATATTAGCCTGCGTGTGCTTACGTAGATAGGTCAGGCCAAATATAGTAATTATTTCCTTACAATTTTTGTAAGGCATTCAAGAGTCGTGCTTTCAGCCATTCTCATATACTCGTCCATGCCATCGGTTGGAATTCCATAGGTTAATTGCCTAATGCCCACAATACATTTTTGATAATGAGAGGATGATACATGTTCCAAACCGTTCATGCCTTATTTTAAGTATGCACCTTTTTCTTTCAATTCACGGACAATATGCTAGAACACGTCCTTTGGCATTTGGAAACGATGACGAAAATGCATGTCAGTGTAAACTGGGAGGTTACTGAAATAGTCACGCATTAAATGTCCGTTCCCAGCAACCGGGTGTCTCTTGATGTAGTTTTTCTTCTTACGTTGTTGTGGTGGGTTCACGGCTTCATCAAACAAGCGTTGAACCTCTTCAGATTGGACTGGTGATGCTAGCTTCGGTTGGACGTTCCAACATTATCTCGAGCTTCCGTTGGTTGGAAAAAACACTATTCTTTGATCGGAATTTGTTAGGATATACATAGAGTTTGAATGATAATCAAACTCTAAAGATAGGATTTTGTATAGTTTGAATTGATTTATAGTTATCTGTATATACCTATATAGTTGTATTCCAAATTAATAACAGATCAACGAAGCTCTTCCCAGGCCTACACTGCTGTTCCTACTGACATTTCATCTACTATGGCTAATCTGTCCGTGCAACAGCCACCTGACGGGAATTGGTATATGGACAGCGGTGCTTCCTCCCACATGACTTCAAATTCAGGTACTCTTAGTTCTTATTATAAGTCGAATGTTAATCGCTCTATCATTGTTGGTAATGGACATCACATACCTGTTTCTGGTTCTGGACGAGCATCTATTTTCCCTACCCATCCTGATTATGTTTTACATGATGTATTGCATGCCCCACACATTGTTAAAAATCTAGTATATGTACGTAGGTTTGTCAAAGATAATAATGCCTCGATCGAATTTGACCCTTTTGGTTTTTGTGTGAAGGATTTTCGGACGGGACATCCGGTTTTGAGATGCAATAGCACATGAGATTTATACCCTGTCACTCCTACTGTTTCCTCCAGTTCGTCTGCATTTATTACTTTGTCTCCAGATATCTGGCACTCTCGTTTAGGTCATCCGGGTCGTCCGGTGTTTGATTTGCTTTGTCGTTCTAAACTTATTAATTGTACTTCGAACACTTTTAATAATTTGTGTCATTCATGTGTGCTTGGGAAACATGTGCGTTTACCATTTCAGACTTCTTTATCTGTTACAACTGCTCCTTTTGATATTATACACGCTGATTTATAGACATCCCCGATCTTGAGTTCTTCTGGACATAAATATTATCTTGTTTTGCTTGACGATTATACCAACTTTGTTTGGACTTTTCCTCTGGGAAAGAAATCTCAAGTTTATCAAGTATTTACATCTTTTAACGTATTTGTCTCAACTCAATTTGGTTGCAATGTCAAAAGTTTTCAGTGTGATAATGGGAAGGAGTTCGACAACACCCCGTTTCAAAATTTCGGTGACTCGTCTGGAATAGGGTTCCGGTTTTCTTGCCCTCATACCTCGTCCCAAAACGGTCGTGCTGAACGCAAGCTTCGTAGTCTCAACAATATGGTTCGTACCTTGTTGCTTCATGCATCTATTCCCCCGTCATTTTGGCACCATGCATTATCTATGTCCACTTATTTTTCAAATGTTCTCCCTTCTAAACTTCTTAATTTTTCCTCCCCCACATGGTTTCTTTACAAACGTCTTCCCTCATATTCTCATCTTCGTGTTTTTGGATGTCTATGCTTTCCCTTATTTCCTTCCACATCCATCAACAAATTGCAGGCTCGCTCTACGCCGTGTGTCTTTTTCGGATTTCCTCCGAACCATAGAGGGTATAAATGTTATGATTTACAATCTAATAAATTTATCATATCGAGGCATGTTATATTTGATGAATCTGTGTTTCATTTGCCTCCACCGCTCCACCAACCCTTCCTACTTATGATTTCTTACTTGACCCCATCTCACCTGTAGCCAAGGCCCAAGTATTTTTTCCACTTTCAGGTCCTATTGCAAGCCGATCACTTCTGTCAGGCGGCTCTCCACCATCATCACCTCTACCTCTTCCTGAGCCGGCCGAGCCCATCTCACAGCCCACACCATCAGCCCACCTTGACTCCTCGCCTAACTAGGTCTCCTCGGACCCGGTTCTCCCTACTGCCCCGCCGCTTTCTCCGGCCCGCGTTCATCCCATGGTCACACGTGGCCGAGCAGGTATCACTAAGCCCAAAATCCCTTTCAATTTATCTGCCACCACACCTATTTCCCCTATACCTCGTAGCCCTACGGATGCTCTCCAGGACCCGAACTGGAAACTAGCAATGACATATGAGTTTAATGCTTTGCTTAATAATAAAACTTGGGTTCTGGTTCCTCGTCCTGTTGGCGTGAACATCATTAGGTCTATGTGGATCTTTCGCCACAAGACTCATTCTGACGGTACTTTTGAGCGCTATAAGGCTCGTCTTGTTGGTGATGGCAGGTCTCAACAGGTTGGAGTTGACTGCGAGGAGACTTTCAGCCCGGTGGTCAAGCCCTCGACCATTCGCACAGTTCTCAGCATTGCTGTATCTCGTTCGTGGTCTATTCATCAATTTGACGTCAAGAATGCTTTCTTGCACGACAACCTCAATGAAACGATATACATGTATCAGCCACTTGGGTTCCGGAGCTCCACCCATCCAGACCATGTTTGTTTGCTCCATCGATCTCTCTATGGTCTCAAGCAGGCTCCCCGTGCGTGGTATCAGCGGTTCACAGACTTTGTGTCTACCATCGGTTTTTCTCATTGCAAATCTGATCACTCGTTGTTCATTTATCATCGTGGAGAGGACACTGCGTACATTCTCCTCTATGTGGACGATATCATTCTTGCCTCCTCCAGTGATGCACTCCGCCTCTCCGTCATGTCGAGTCTTAGCTCCGAGTTTGCCATGAAGGATCTCTGGCCTCTGTCATATTTCTTGGGCATTGCAGTTACTCGTCGTCCAGAGGGCATGTTTTTATGTCAGCATAAGTATGCCGCAAACATTATTGATCGTGCCGGCATGACCTCATGCTCTTCTTCTGTCACCCCGGTTGATACTCAGGGCAAACTGAGTGCTTCTGACAGTTCTCCCTTCGAGAATCCGACTCTTTACCGTAGTCTTGCGGGGGCACTTCAGTACCTCACATTTACCAGACCGGACATCTCTTATGCAGTTCAGCAGATATGCCTTCATATGCATGATCCACGAGTCAGTCACATGGGCGCTCTCAAGCGCATCATCCGGTATCTTCAGGGAACCCGCCATCTTGGACTACACATCTCCTCGTCCCCTACGTTGGGTCTTGTGGCCTATACCGATGCTGACTGGGCTGGTTGTCCAGACACCCGTCGATCTACCTCTGGCTTCTGTGTCTTCTTGGGAGACAATTTGGTATCCTGGTCCTCCAAGCGTCAGCCGACTATTTCTCGTTCTAGCACAGAGGCAAAGTACCGGGGTGTAGCCAATGTTGTCTCGGAAACATGTTGGCTACGCAACCTTCTTCTGGAGCTGCATTGTCTTGTCTCTCGTGCCACTCTTGTTTATTGTGATAATATCAGTACGATTTATCTCTCAGGCAATCCGGTCCAACACCAGCGGACCAAGCATATTGAGTTGGATATTCACTTTGTTCGAGAGAAGGTGGCCAAGGGTCAGGTTCGAGTTCTTCATGTTCCATCACGTTCTCAGATTGCAGATGTTTTCACCAAGGGCTTACCGCGCATTCTCTTTCTCGAGTTTCGGTCCAACCTAAACGTCCGGGAACCTCCCGTTCAGACTGCAGGGGCGTGTTAGGATATACATAGAGTTTGAATGATAATCAAACTCTAAAGATAGGATTTTGTATAGTTTGAATTGATTTATAGTTATCTATATATACCTATATAGTTGTATTCCAAATGAATAACAGATCAACGAATTACAATTCTATCAGAATTGTTCTCAATTGAGTTTAAAAAAGATGGAGACTACAAGATTTTGAGGATGTGAGAGTAAAGAATAGAAGTTGTGATTTTTGTGTTGATAAACTTCTGAATTTAGATAATCTTGGGGTCATATTAGAATTTATTTTTTGATTTTTGAAAAATAGTTTGTAGATAAACAAGGGTTAACTATTAATCGAAACCAATATGACAGTTGACGTCGTCTAAAATATGTGGCGGTAACCTTACCGTCGTTGGCAATACGTCACTCACTTCCACTTTTGTTTCAACCTTTCAACGTAGTATTCACTGGCGTTTTTTTCGTTGGCGTATTTTAGCCTCCTTTTCACCGACGACTACATCTACTCTTACACATTGTTTCACGACTCATATGACGAACAAATAAAACATTATGTTTGTTTTTTTCCAGAGATTTTTGTGCCCGAATTTAAAGAGCCATATTAAACACTTTTAAGCTTAAAGACGAGACAGTTTGAAAATTAGAGTAACTAAACAAATTTGACCCATACCTAAAAGATCAGTCCAAATAATTTGCCAAAGTGAAATAAAGATGCTAAATTTTCATTCATTTTGAACAAAATCAATATCACATGTCTCGAGACAAATTATCAAATATCGGATGCACATCTATAGGTACTACCGTGAAAAAACAACTAACGTGTGAGACCCACAATCTGGAGTTTAAAAGAGTAATATAGAATTCTTTACAATAATACATTGCCCAAAGCAGTTCCCTTTATTTGCTTTCGATATACGTCACTTTCATTGCTAATCGCACTACGAAATAAAATAAGTTTCACATCATTTTTCTCATTCAATGGATAATCATCAAATACAAAATAAGGTCTAATGTTTTTTTTTGAAACGGGAAATAAGGTCTAATGTTTACGACAAACCAATATGTACATTCATAAACCATGTCTTAATACTATATTATAAGCATTTAATTACATAAAACACAAGTTAACACCCCAAAATTCTAGCTCAAAAAAGGATGCAAATTACGACTAAGCCCATTAACATTGGCCAATATACCCATCAAGTCCTGTTTGTACGGTAGATGCGACCGCCTCTTCTCTCCTTCCTTGGCTCTTTTGCTCTTTACCGACACGCCCTCTCCCGCTCCCTCCACGCTTCCTTGTCCTCCGATTTTGTCGTCGGCGGTGGCCTTCTTACCGGAAGGAGACAAGAAGACGAACGTGTCCTTGCCGTCGCTGTTGCTCCGGTGGAGCAAGTCCTTGAGCTTCCATCTCTTGGAGGAGCCGGTGGAGCTGCTCTTCCGTCCGGAAGCGCCGCCGGGCAGTTTATTCGGCGCCCACACACAGTAAGTTCCAGGAGGGACGCTTTCGAGGTCGTCGGCTTCGGAGGAGGAGCACGAAGCCGTCGCGTCGCGGTCCTCGGTCATCAGTTTCTTCAGCGACTTCCGGCCTGACGACGTCGTTTCTGAGGGTTTGGAATTCGAACCAGCACCGTCGATTCCGGCGGTGCTGAGCAGGAAATCGACCGGCTTGATCTGGCCGTTGTGGAAGATCTCGTCCGCCGAAATCGGAGAATAGTTGGGTTCCGTGGTGACGAAAGCGAACTCAAATTCTTCTCCGTCGTCCTCGTAATCAGCAATCTGGCAGCCATTTTCGTCTTCTCCGAAATCCCCAACCTGAAGCCGCTCTGTTTGGACCCAGTCGAAGAGATTAGCCGTATCGGGGTGGGGCTCGTTTCGGAACTCCTCGATGACTCTGGCAGCAATATCGGCCAAAGCGGCGGAGGAGTGGGCGTTGAAGCTGGGAGAGAGCATCTTAATTTTCTGACAATTTTGGCGTGAGGAAGGGGAAGGAGATGTGTAAATGGAGACGCGAGTGGTGCTTGTCAAAACTCAAAAGAGAGAGAGATATATATGGCATTGGCATAGTCAGCTTCTCTCTCTCTACAATAGTAATGAAAGCTGGAGAGAGAAACACACCGTCAACGTCCGTCACATGAGCTTCCTTCACCTTTTGGATTTACTGCTCTATAACAATTTGCACCATATAAATCCAGAACATACTTTTTCTGCATTTATCAGTTTTTGATCAATTAATTAATCACTAATATCGTAGATATTAAATATGTATAATACTTTTGTAGGTGTGAGATCATATGTTTATGGTGCTCTCTCTGCTGGTTGTTGGTGTGACTCGTATTACCACCTGACACGTGTACATGGCACGTGTCACCTCCTCCAGTCCTGTCACTGTTTAGCTAATGACATGGCGCCACGTATACGTAATATCTATTCATCACAATGGTTTGACAATTTGAAGTTCTCTAATTTAAGCCATCAAAATGGCTTGTTGTATTAAAGGAAGATCCGTTCACAACTCTGACGTTGATGATTATCTTTTTACAAATACATGTAGGTGAGATATAGACGATATTTTAATTAATTACCTGATATCTCCATTGATGTTGATCTATACTCTATACATTGAGGGTTAGCGTGTTGTCTGAAATCATCAACTGCTTTGTACGCGTTTTATCTGTCATAAATATAATGGTTGTAAGTGAGCTTCCAACGTTTTAATTTGTTTGTTTTCATAGCGATACTAATAGTAAATTAGTAATGCTGTGTGATACTGATCGACTATTCTTTCTAGATGTTGTTCTGTTTCAAACAACTTTCTCCATAGACTTTACTTTAATCTTAACCAGAGCCTTTTATTATAAGTTCTTCATTTTCCATTCATAATCTCAATCAAAAATTTCTTCATTTGGGCTTCACGTCACCACTAGTAGTGGTCCAAAATAGTATATGGGCCTAAAATAAGCAACTCCCATCGATTGGAGGCCCAAAACATGACTTCCTAGACCCAAGCTCTACATGCTGCAATCTGCAAAACATTTTTTTCATGAACGTCAAAACACATTGTTCAATATTCACCGGTGTCTTTTCTGTGCGGCGTCAACTCAAGTTTCGTGTATTATTAGTTGCTGTATGATTATGCACGGATATCTTGGACATATATCTTAGTCAATCAGAAATTTTCGGCCAAGAATTTATCTTTGGTAGTGGGTTCGACCTCACATTTACATGTAATTATGCAAAAACGTTTTTTCTTTTCATAATTATCCGAAATTGAAACTATTCAACTTGGTCAAAGATCCAAATTAGCTTGATCTTTAGATTCTCCAATGAAATTGAGAGTCCAATTTTAATTGTTCCAACATGTTATGCAATGAAAACAGGAATCGATTAATTGGTCACCAATCAAACTAAATTTATCAATAATAAATTGATACGTTAGATCTAACTTATATCTCAAAAGTTGAATCGATTGATTATGCTGGTAATAAGAAGCTCGGAAATTGAAAGTATTCAATTTCTCTTGTCTTGTTCTTATATAGTTTATTTCAATTCTGAGACAAAATTGAACCTATTCAATTTGTCTTTACATGTTGTTAATAAGAACATGAACAAATTTGTTTTTAGATTCACATCGATCTTTTATATGTTTCACACCAATTGAAACTAGTAAAGTTAGCTCAAAATTAGATTGATTTGTCTCTTACGTGTTCCAAAAGAAACAAGATCAAAAAAAGAATACAAAACAAGAGGGAAAAAAAAGCTCTCAAGACCTTCGACCCCCACCCTAACTCTAGCACCCGCCGCCCTTCTTTCCCCCTATCCGTCGGCGGCGTTTGGCCTCGGATGTCGCCGGTAATGCCCTTTCTCCCTTGAATCCAAACCTCCCCTAAATCAAAAACATCTCGCCCCTTTCCTCTCCCTTCTCCGGCTCGTGTCCTTATGCTCAAAGTTCACCGGTGTTCCAACTCTGTCGGCTGGCGCGCGCGCATCGATTCATTCCGAAGTTCGTTGAAGTCGCTGGTCTGTTTTGCTCTCCCGACGCGCATACACTCGGATCCTGCCGGAGTTCGTGGCTCGGGGTTTGGATCTGCCGCCTCGTCCATATCTACAGCCTCCACACTTCCCCGGCGTCGCCTGCTCCCGTAGAGGTGAAGTGTCGGAACCCTCTTTTGCTACTGCTCATAGGGTCATCGGAACGGTACCGACTCGCCGGAATCTGCAGGTCAGTACGGCAGTCCGTTCTTGTTCTGGCGCTGGGTCGAAGGTTCGGGTCTGGCCTTGGGTTGCGGCCTGGGCCTGGATCAAATTCTGGACTGGGGCCTGGTATGGGCTTCAGCCTGAGCCAGAGTCTCGGGCCACGGCCTGGGCCAATGTCTTGGGCTTTCTCCTAGGCCTAGTTTGGGTCTGGCCCAAATCCCAATTTCCCTGTTCCAGACTTCGTGTCCGACGCTCTTCTGCTCCTACTCGTCGGAACTGTTCGACCAAATTGTTCGGCTTCTTGCAATTACAAGGTCGTCGGGCCAGTTTGGGTGTTGGCCCCCGGATTACCTAACCCCGTTGTTTTTCCGCCAAAGCGATGTGGTGGGAGACTGACAGTAGTAGTGGAGGTGTCTCTTTCAATGCTGTTTTGGATGCGTTCCCCCTGAGATTGTCGTCGACTTGGAAGTTTGTTGAGGTTTTCGGTACTCCTTACTTCGGCTATAATTTAGTTTCCCCTTCATTATACATGTATCGCTATTTGTTGGTAATTTCTGCTTCCTCCCATTTTCATGGGTATGACTCATCGGATTTGGGTGTTGGCCCCCGACGAGGTGCTTGGCCTTTGCGTCATTAAGCAGTATTCCATGAGTTTCGATTATAGTATAGTGAATTTTGGAGAATTTTATTCTTCGATTCGTCTCCGTCGTTTTAGGTGTTGGCCTTCGACTGGTTAGTGATCATCAAGTAGTCTGTGTGACTATCTAATGACACTGATGAGACAGAGTGATATTTCTAACTTTGGCAGTTGTTTGGTTTATCTTGTTCTTTGTGCTTAAAGGTTGGAAAATCTGGGTATTCAGACCTGTCTTTTCTCTGGGGTTCAAGGTTGGTAAACTTGGGATTCAGACCTGTATTGCTCCGGGCTTAATGGTAGAAAAATCCGGTTATTCAGACCAATTTTTCGTGGAGTTCTAGACACTCTCTCATCCTCATACATTCTCATTGTTGCACATGTTCAATCTGCTCAGGCAGTCACAGGGCTGCATACTCACAGGTCTCTCAGGGGACTCCATTACATCCCCATTCACTAGGCTGCATTCACATGCCTCTCAGAGGAATCCAATTACATTCCCATCACATGCCGCACAGGGGAATTCACTCAAGGTTGCATTTCATCGTACTTGGGGTTTGGGGATGAGCTGTTTGTGTTTAGGCTTCTCTTTCTGTATTTTTTTGTCTGGCTATTTTTTCTCAATCTGTAGCTAGTTTGGGATCTTTAGCTCTGTAACTTTTTCCTTAAAAGTTAATTTCAATTTGCTTTCGCTGATAAAAAAAACAAGATCAATTATATAAGAAATTGAATTTATTTGCTTCACAAATAGAGAATTGAAAAGGTGGTTTTCCATTTCTACCCCAAGGATCATAAATGGGAATAGTCAAATTTCGTTCATCATGTTCCAAGGTAAAAGTAGTTGTCCGCATGTGTTTTTTAAATAACATAATCAATATTGAACTTATATCCTTTTTAGTTTTGTAAAGTATGTTTTTTTAAATATGTCGCTTATATCGGTTCGGTTTTCCACAATTAAACAGTCAACCTTATTAATTTGGTGTTGCCCTATCCTTTATAAGTAGCTCTATATTATCATATTTCCTCAATGTGGATTTAACTTCAACATGTTCAAAACTTAATCGTTTTCACAAAGAAACATAATCAATTAATTAACTTTTCAAATCTGGGATGTATCAAACAAAAAGAAACCATTCAATTTGTCAATTTAAATCGATAACTTTCTATTGTCTAATACACGCTCGATTTTAATATGTTCGTACGTGTTCTACATTTTAAACCGAATCAGACGAATTTTAGGGATTCCACACAAATCTGTGCATTTGATCGTCTTTATGTGTATCCAAGAAAAAAAACGATCAATTTTCAAAGAACGTTTTTCTTTAGAAAATATTTCAATTTTCTTGAAAAATAGGAAATCTTCTAAGAGATAGTCCGAATTTGTTCCTTGAATTTTCGAGAAAAACGTTTAGAAATTTTAGTCCAAATTTGTTTTCTTTGAATTCACAAATTTGTTTAAGAATTTATAATTTCTTATGAAATTAATCTTTCGAACAAGCATTTATTTTCCTTAGAAGAAAACTCTTTTTTTCTTAAATTTCTGTCCAACCCACGAGATGAGCAGGAAAATCGCGATAGGAGATGAACCACAAAATAGCGTTGTATCTCGCGATATGCATGATGTCCAATCCGTGCTCTCGGACCCGACCCAGAAATGACCCGTGTGGTTGACCCGGTACGGAATCCAGATCCGCGTGTCTCCTTGAGGGTGGGCTCATCCTTTCTTTTGTATGGGCTCAAAATTATTTTGATATTTTTGGGCCTTAACAGAGACAATATACAGCCCAAACAACATAAAAATAACACGTAAACCTTCCTCTTTTTTGTCAGCCGCGTATCAGAGTCCTTCTTCAACCTCCAGCAGCCACAACCTGTAGCAGCGAAAACAAAAAAAGAATCTGCAGAAGAGATTTTTCAGCAGCGAAAAAGTAAATTCGAGCTCCAAACGAGGATGAATTAACGTTCCTTGCCTCAGAAAACAAAACCCAGGTAAGATTTCCGAAATCGATTTCGAACATTTAGTTTTGAAATTTTTGTTTTAAGTAAACAATTTCAACCCTTTGATTTCCAGAATCGGAAACCATATTTTCTCTTTTATTCAGAAGATCTGTTTTCAAAATTTCCCTCAAAGTTTGGTGATAGACTAGATATCAAAACCTTTTTGGAAACAAAACCAGTAATATGAAGTTTTGAAGCAATCGAATCAAAGGTCTCTCTACGTGTAGAGTCTTAAACAGAACAATATAACAATAAAGGTTTTAAGATTGTTAAACAGTCTTAACTTTAACACGGGAGAGGGTAAAAGATTTTCCTTGGCTTTAGAAAGACTAAATAGTTGGATTTGAAAACGTTCTCGCAAGGCCATTGTGTGGAAAATGCATTTTTTTTGAATTAATTAAATAAAATATCTTGTTCCGAAGATACAAAAGAAAAGTCCAAAGCTGATGCATAGAATACACATTTCCTCTAGTTTGAAGAGAAGCATTGAAGATAAACCTAGAGTTGTATTACAGATGACATGGCCGCTTAGGGCCCAGAAGAGAAAGAAATAGAGCCGCTTCCCCACAATCCGAATAACAATCTGTCGAACAACACTTCACAGGTACTTGAGATTGCCCTTGGCTGCTACAAATCCCAACAGAGATCTTTGAGACTGCAGAAACCATACAGCTCCCTTCCCGTAGAGACGAAGGCGCAGTGCAGAGCTTCCGCCGGCACCAACCTTCATAGCTCGAAACGTAGGTAAGTTTCTAATAATCCCATCTCCGAGACGTGTCCTTATTTATATCTGGTGTTTTTGAGCAACCGTATGAAATCAATTTTATTGAAAATTCATCTTAATTAGTGGTTTTAATTGAGCCTTAGGAGGCCTTTTAGGTCTTGTACAATGGAGTTAAAAGGTTCAATCTGATATGGTTGGCATGTTCGAAAAAATAGCTTGCTTGTTCTTTATTTCGTGTATTATTTATTACCTTTATGTAATTCTTTTGAGATGCTATTGTTTGATGGAATGCTGCTGAAGTAGGTTTAGTTCATTCATTGGACTTAAAAAGAGGAATATAAAACACTCTGTAGAAAATGAATTTGAACATGTCTTCTTTGTCTAACTGGGAGGTCTGTTTGGGTTCTTTCTACTGATTTCTGAAATGGGATTCACAAAAATGTTGCTCAGTACTGATGTTACTTGTCAATGTGCAAACTTCAGTTCATATGCTTCCTTTCCCTCCATTTTTATTTCTTGTTCTATATTCTGTTCCTTCAATCTAGCTAATGAAAATGTTCAACAAGCCCAGCTTTCAGTGCATAAAGGGGTAATTTCGTTCACTACCGTGCACTAATGATCTTTTACATCTGACTACCCTAAGGTTTCTTGCATAACAACTACCCTCAACTATTTTTCTAGTTGCATCGTCAGTTATATTTGAAATGACATTGTTTGGAGTAACTTGACTGTCATGTGACGAAAAGTAAAGCTATGTCCTCCTTCTCAATTTACCCTGTCTCCCCCAGTCAAGGACTGGGGCCGCACAATCAATAGCCAATATGCGTTTTTCTTAAGCCTTTCTATGTTCATGGTTTGATATCCTGGTGTCCTAGGCGTAATGGAAGTCAATGCTCACTCCTTCAGTCTATACAAAAATGCCTTTCTTTTCTATTCTATCAAAATTTCAAAATATTTCAAAATCTAAAATTCTCTATTCCTTAGCGCTTTTGTTATTGTGCCATTGAGTTGAATATAAATTTACATACATGCATAGAAACCCTTTCTTGGCGGGGGTATAAAAGCAGATTTGTTTCGATTTATGTAGATCTGCTTTGACTTGAATCCACCTTTTATTTTATTTTTGAAGAACCCTCGGATAGTCTATTTGATTATGGTCTAGAAAAAATGATTTCTAAAGAAATTTTCCAAATGCAATAATCGCCCTTTATTTTACTTGTTAATCTGTTTTGCTCATAGACGGGTTAGGGTTTGACAAGGTTATGAGCTGATCTGGCTCTTAGGGGTTGAGTATGATCAATAGCAATGAAGTCAAAGACGATAAATCCAAGGCTTTCAATTATCTTCATCTCCAACATTTCTTATCTACCCTCCTACCTTTTCTCTATTTTGTTCTAGAACTAGATATGAAAACAGTGATCGACAGGGCTGTTTAGTATTTGATTTTTTTTTTGAATATTTGGATTGGTTACCCAAAATGTTGTTTTAGAGTGTTCTCTTCTCTTGATTTCTTGTTCTGTCCTCAATTTGGTTCTGTAATTGGAAAAGTTTTTGGCTTTCTATTTTGGTGTGCTGGTCATACCTTGATGGAGAAATTGTTGGTATTCTAGTCTTATTTTTTTTTAAATTCCGTACTGGAGTGTGGAATTCTTACCTCTTTTTTCCTGTCCTGAAATGCTTGCTTCTTTTCTTGTTGATGACAGTCAGTTTGCTGAACATTCTATGTTGTGTTTTAATCAGTACCTTGTCATCAACCTCTATCTATTGAGAAGATGCAATGGGAGCTTCCAGCGGGCCAAGACTCTCTGGGATGCAGAAGCAAGTGCTGAGCCTGTACAGAGGGTTTTTGCGAGCAGCTTGTTCTAAAGATCAACGCCATATAAAAGAGCTCGTGTCCACTGAATTTCGCCACAATGCCAAGCAAGTGGACCGCAAAAATTTCCTCTATATTGAGTACTTGCTTCGACGTGGTAAGAGGCAACTCGATCAGCTCAAAAGCCCCGAAATCGTTGGCTTGTCATCCTTGAAAGTTAGCTTTTCTCAAACAGAAAATCCTAAGCCTTGAAATTACTAGGTTTATGGTAGATCGAAGTTTGTCCTTTCCTTTTTTAAACTGATCGTGTAAATAGAAACCCTGGCCTTGGGTTACTGTTTCTGCAGAATGAACTGATTGTTCTGTTCTGGGAAAGTCTGGTGTATCTTGGAATCAGGTAAAATTATGAACATGGATATGTATCTGCCTCTTGAATAATCTCAAACGAATAATCATCTTTATAGTACATGTATGTATGTATATACGATTCTCTAACTAAAACTGTGTACACTTAGTTTGCCCTTGCCCTTGCCCTTGGTGAAACAACACTCAAGTTGACATCAATCCATTTTTTACCAATCAATTCAAATGAAAGATTTTCCAATCCCTGCAACTCTTGCTACGGATCAAAGAATAGCTTAAAGATTCTGACTGAAGGCCATTTTTTTTCCGAGTTTCCTATTTAGACCCATCTATTTGTACAGATCGTAATTCTTAACAGCCAATAAATTAGTAAATCATTTTAACACCCTCCTAGTGCATCTTTTGAAATTTATCAGTAAATGCCTTGCATGATGCTTTTTGAGCATTTCTAGCTCACTCAGGCAACCCAAAGCTTCTACAATCAAGCATGTAACTTCTACTTGTGTTTTTGTATAAGAAGATAAAGTAGCACAAGACTAGTAGAAGTAAGCACCTGAAGCAATACGATCATGTCATGGTCATACGATTTCTCTTCTTTCTGTTCCACATTTTCTTTGCTTTCTGCAATGCATACGTTAGCAGCAAACCAATTAAATACTCAGGGAAATGAGAGCTATTGAACTTTAACAGATCAAAACTAAGACTTCGGTAATTTACATCACTAGTGTTTTTTTTTGATCGGCAAAACAAATTTAAATTAAAACTGTTCTTTGGAAGGAAGAACAGAGTATGAGTTACAACACCCGAGCAATCCACGAATTGATGAGCGGGAACAAACCCACATTGACGTTCATATCTAGTCGAGCAAGATCAGGTGATGAGGTTCAACGGAGTGTATGGCGTAAAGATAGGAGCTCAACCTCACCGCACTTTGGCACTACTCCTTCGCCTGACTGAGAATCATCAGACACATGATTGGATAGTGGCCCTCATTTGGGACATCCGTCATGCACTCACAAATATATGGGTTGAGGACCTTCCGATTAAGGGCTACCAGTTTACATAGGCAAGGAGGAGGATCTAAACACTCGGATGAAGATAAGATTGGACAGAGGATTGATGTCTTCGACTGCGAGGTCTCGATTTCCACAAGAACGACTTCGAATTGTGGGTTATACCACCTCGGATCACATGTCAATTCTGCTTCAGTTGTTTGAAGAGGCGATCGGGAAATTAGAGAGACAATTCAGGTTTGAAAACGGATGGGTCGACGATCCGGGTTGTGGTCAACTGGTTCAAAATGAACGGGGTAATTTGGGTGATCAAAAAATAAAACACCACATTCGACAGCTAGGTCAATTTCTAGACACATGGGGGAAATCGGTGTACCTGGAAACAATTAAAAAAGTCAGACGATGTTAGAGGTTACTAGGAGAGCTTAATGGTCTGCAAGACTGAGCGGCGATTAGGAAGAATTTGATCATACAAAAACAGTATCAGGAGGTCATATCTCGATAGAAGACCTTTTGGAAACAACGGCAAAGCAGCACTGGTAGGTGGATAGGGACCATAATATGAAAATTTTCCACACTACTGTGACAAAGCGACAATGGTGCAATCGGATCCGAACTCTTGACACGGATGAGGGAGTGGAGGTGGCATGGGACACGGGTATGAAGGAGACGTTGATACAGTTTTATCATTCTATATTCACGGTAGGGGATGTGGACTTGCAAGAACTCCCTATGTCGGTCCCGACTCTGATCACTGACGAACAGAACCACATCCTCACTACGGGGATCCTACATATTGAGGTTCTCCATGCAGTCTTTCATATGGGAGCCAACAAAACCCTGGGTCCAGATATGTTAAATCCATTTTTCTACCAGCATTACTAGGCCATGTTGTATAAGGAGGTTATTGCCTTCGTCCGGGAGGCGGTTGAGACTAGATTGACAAATGGGGACATCAATATCACTACATTGGTGCTGATACCGAAATATCCGAACCCGATAAATATCACAAACCTTTGGGCGATTGCGCTATGCATTGTTATACTCCGGGTCTTTTCCAAGGTGCTAGCCAATCGCCTGGAGTCCCTCCTCAACCATCTGATTGTAGTAAATCAAGGGGTGTTTGTGCCTGACAGAACAATACATGATAATGTCTTCATCTCCTACGAGATCATTCATTCCCTTTGGTGGCGTACATAGGGTTTCAATGGTTTTATGGCGCTGAAATTGTACATGAGCAAGGCCTACGACAAGGTAGAGTGGTATTTTATCTTTTCCATGATGGGTGCTTTCAGATATAGCTCACTCTGGAGATCCCTCATTTTGGCATGTCTCCAATCCATTCAGTATTCAGTCAGCTCGGAGGAAAGAGGACGAAGTTCTTTATTTTTGGTTGGGGGATCCGACAAAGAGATCCACCATCCCCCACCTCTTTCTCTTTTACATGGAAGGGTTGTTACGAATGTTGGGACAAGCGGAGAGGGACAGGAAAATCCATGGTTGCTCCGTTGCTCGGGGAGCCCCGATGATTTAGCACATATTCTTCGATGTTGACTACTATATTTTTTTATCGGGTGGATCGTCAGGAGTTCAAACACCTACAATAGATTTTCACCACTTTTGGAAACTTATTGGGTCGGTAATCAATAAGGCTAAATAGTCTATCTTTTTTAGTACGAATAGCCCATCTACTACTTATCTGGTTTGTTGTGCTACACTTGATATACATGAGATCTCCTAGGGGTCAATGTATTTGGGAGTCCCCAACATGCTGGAAAGGAACCGAGGATCCAATTTATATGTGATCGTCTACTTACCAAAATTATGTGATCGTCTACTTACCAAAATTATGACATGGGATGGTCAACTCCTGTCTGTGGGTGTAAGGAGGTGATGGTCCGGTCGGTTTTACAGGCCCTCCCAACCTATGTGATGCGTGCGTTCTTGTTTTCAAAAGGGACAGTGGCGACATATGGCCCTTACCAGGTACTGGTGGGCAGGTACCTCTTGGGTGACAAGGCCGATTATTTGACAAGACAGGGAAAAGCCGTGTTGTCCAAAGGATGAAGAAAGATTAGGTTTTCGGGACATTTACAATATGAATTTGGCGATGTTGTCCAAGATAGGGTGTAAGAACCGCCCCTGGTCGAACCAGGAAAATTTGGGGGAAGTTGACTTTCCGTTGGAAAAGTCAACCGATGACTCCGGAAGTCATTCGGGACCTTTCCGGGAACCAAAAAGCTTGGAAAGTCAACCGATGACTCCGGAAGTCATTCGGGACCTTTCCGGGAACCAAAAAGCTTATCCTTCATTACGGTTAGCTTAGTTGGGTCATTTCCTTTCGAATAACTACTTTCGCGAAAAAGTCAAACCCGGGTCAAACTAGGTCGAATTAGGGGTCTTAAACGAATTAATTTAATTTGAGCTGAGATATTTTGGGTAGAGGTGGACCCCACATGGACACATGTCCATGATGGCCTGGAGGGGAAGAAAAGGATGAGAAAAGACCATTTGGTCCCCACTTGTGGACAAAAGAGAGAGAGGGGCTAAAGGACGAAAGAGACATTTTTACCTTTAGGATATGACCACATGGAGCAACTTTTCAGCACAATTTCTTCACCTTGGCCGAAACTTTAGAGAGAGAGTGAGAGGGTGTGAATCCTCCATAGCTTGAAGAAGAAGAAAGGAGAAGAAGAGAAGAAAAGTGTCTCCTTTCACTTGATTTCTACCCTAAAAACCTCATTTTCTTCCATTTTCTTCATCATCTACCTATTCTCTAAGGTATTCAAGCACTTAACTTCCTTTTTGTTAAAATTATAGTTGTGGGTTTGGTAGAAAGTGCATGAACAAGACTTGGGCTTTATGAGTTTGGGGTTTTGTTGCTTAAATGGAGGATTTGTGGAGGGAAAGTGGAAGAGTTGTTGGAAATCAATTGGGTTTGTGGTTATTTGGATGAAACCCACTTTGGGTTTGAAGTTTTTGGAGTTGTTGAGGTTAATTTTGAGGTTTTAAGACTTAACCATGGAGTTTTGGAGTATCTAGAACTTGTTAGGAACTTTTTGGAGAAATGGGGTATTTTTCCGGCGACCAGAGTTTCGCCGGAGCTCCGGCCGGTCACCGGGGAAGGGAATACCGGCCATGGTCGGAGGAAGGGCACGAAGCCGTGATCGGCCACCCACGGCCCATGTGTGGCCGTGGGGCCCACTCGGTCGGGAAACGGGTTTGTCACGTTCGGGTGGTCTTGGGTGAACCCCGGATCGATATTTCACGCCCGGAGCGAATTATGGAGGTGATTTGTGAAATTTCGGGAAACGCGATTAGAAACTTTAATTGCGAAATTAGAACGCTCGGACAACGGAATTTGATTCCATCAAGTGCGTTGGAACAAGTAAACTTAATTAGGAATGATAGAAACAAAATGGGAAATTTTCGAAGTCCCGAGGGATGTTTTCCATATTCTGGGCCCATTTTGACAAGTTGAGCAATTGGGGGCTAGTTGGGTATTTCTCTCTTTAAACCACACTTGAATTAGTATTAATTCACGTATTACTTTGTGATCTTAGACGTTGGTCCCGAGCACGACGGAGGAGGCTACTAGGCGACTCGTCGATTTCTTGCGTTTGGATAGCGGTTGAGGTAGGGAAAAGTAGCGAATACCGGTTTAATTGCGGAAAGTTACTAGTATGCATATAGGGTATGAACAATTGATATAATATAGAATCGTATGTAGGATGTGAATAACTAGCGTAGTCATATAAAGATGGAACCACTTGCGGGCCAGGTCATGCTCGTAAGTGTGGGAATTGTTATGTTGTAGTATCACGTGTGGGTCCCTGGTTGGGCTCGTAGGATTGCGTGTTGGTTGTGTTTGTTGTGAATAGTAGCATGTAATGTTTGATATGTGGTATGTCCGTGGTTGAATCCAGGATCATGATATGCTATGAGAACGTGGTGAATGTTGGTGTGAATTATTGTTTACCATATGTGTGAGACTTTGTGATATGATCGGGTGATTGATAGACCGATGTGATGTGTTCGGTAAGATTATTCGGTATGGTATGCCGGTGTGATATGTTCGGCGTGATATGCTTGAGGATGTTGTTCCGGTCAGATATCGTGTCTGATGCTGTGCCGATTCTAGCACGATATGTTCCGAGGCGGTGTGTTCCGGTCCGATATCTATATCGATGGATGGTTCCGATATAGATATCTAGACCGAGGCTTTCGGTATGATATCTATACCGTGGAGGATTCCGGTATAGGATATCCAGGTCGAGGATTGGTTCTGGTGCGATACATGTGCTGCATGTGCGATTACGGTACAGGGGATCTAGAGCCGAGGAGGGTATTCCAAAGCAATGTTTATACCGTACCTCGGGATGATATGTGTGATGTGATTTGTACCCCGTGCTACGGGAAGATATACCCGACCGACGGAGGATTCCGGTCCACTATATTATGAGTTTTACCCCGATGATGTGTTCCGGGAAGATGTCCAGGCCGATGTCGAGTTCGGACGACGTGATAAGTCGGTCTTGATAGGCCGGCGCATTGCTTTGGAATACCATAGGTGGCAGTGATTGCTAATGATATTACTCTGTGTGTTGATCTGTGTTGACTGCTGTGATTGCTTATGCATGCTATGTGAGCTTCTGTGAATTTGAAATACAGTTATACCTGAGTTCAGTGTATTGTCGTGCGAGTTCGCACGTGTGGTCGGTTGTGAGATAACCGTGGGCGTTGTCCATTGAGAATTGTTAGGTGACGGGTGCTAAGAGCATAGCTGAGAAGAAATGTATGATTTCGGTTCAGTGTCGAGGTTGACTTACGGGTTGCACCCGAGCAAGAGTCAAGCGTTATCTTGGGTTACTTTTTTAATTGATTCGTAGTTATTGTGCTTACTAGTATGCCCTAACTGGACGGTTACCCGTGGTGGTGAGCGGATAACTCATCCCCTTAACTACTTTTTCCTACTGAGCGAAAGCTCATCCCTCTTTTCTACTGTTGTACAGGTTTTGATCGTGAGTCGGTTTAGAGGACGTCTCAGAGTTGGGGAGCCTAGCGAGAGTCCTTATTTTTGGGTTGTTTAGTGACGTACCTTCTTTTGTATTAAACTTCGTTTTATTGTGGTACTCGAGCATTTGACTCTTATTGTCAGGATTTATGAGTTTGAACCATTGTCGGAGTTTATTTCATTTAAACTTACTTTATTTATGGTTATATTTTGGTTCACGTCTCGAGTCCGGTCAAAACCGGATTTGGGGCGTGACATAGGGTGACGATTTCTATTAGAACTGAATAATCTGGTGGCACGGACATGTAAGGCCACGTCTTTCCTGATGATTGACTTTTTAACAGTAGGGGGGACACAATCCGATCTACATTTGGTCGGAGGTCCGTGCGACACATGAAATATTCTACTAGGGTCTCTAGAGGACGATTAGGGACGTAAGTACCACGTTGGTGAGAGGGGTTCCACGTCTATTAAGGGATATTTCATGTACTCTCGTGAGTACGATTGGGGTACCAGGATTAAAGGTTAAGGACTTTGTTGTGACAGAGAGTGGGGCTTAGAACACGACCCGTTTGGAGGAACTATATCGCCAGAGCTCGTTGGAAAAGTCTTGCAGGTTCCCTCCGATGGTGGGTCGAAAGGATAGGTGGTATTGGAATCTTAATACACGGGGATATACACGTGTAAGGAAGGGTACATGGATTTAGCCCGCATGAATGGATGGTGGATGCGTACGGGAGGCGCTACAATTTGGACGGTAATATGGGATCTTGATATATAGCCCCAAATCAAGGTGTTCCTATGGATGAATATTTCAGGCACATTACAAATGGTAGTCAACCTTCGGAAAAAACTGGTTTCGATTCCGAAGAAGTGACCGATGTGTAGGACGGGACATAAGCCTACATCCCACATTCTCCTTCATTTCCCGATAACTTAGGAGGTATGAGGCAAAGCACACTCTAAAGGCCCCCTTCTTCCCGAGCATACCTTCATGGATTGGTGGACCGTCGTTATGGCTCACCCTAATATGTCTCTTAAGGCACGATTGACACTCACAGTTCAGGAAACGTGGAAGGCACAAAACGGGATATTGTGGGAGAAAATGCCACAATCCGCAGCTTCCTTAGACGCTACAGTCCGGAGTCATCTCCACAACTAGCAATCGACGCACCGTGACCGAACCACCCCTACCCCAAGGTCCGATAGTCCTCTCCACCACTGGCTGGGTAACGATAAACGAGGATGGAACAGTGTTCTAAGATATGAGCCACTTGGCCCGGAGTATGATTTGTAGGGATGATAAAAGGGGTCGTAATAGAGGGTAGAAATGGTACCCTTCCCGGCATATAAGGATCATAAGTTGCGAAAGTTTTCGTGATCTGGATGCCCTTTTTATGGTTACAGCACACTCGATACACTCGTGTGATCATACAGAGTGATGCCTATCATATTGTGGGCTTAATTCACGGGATGGTTTCCCTTTTCTCCCCGGTAGGTCGAGTGCGAGGAATGTTGATCTCTCTTACTGTCTCTCGAGAATGTTTAACTCATTATGTGGCTAGGACAGTAAACAAAGCTGCATATTGACTAGCCATGAAGGCTTGCTCTGTGCCTCTTCTATTGTGGTCTAGGTTTGTAGTACCAGATGCACTTTTATGTATTTTACGAGCATTAAAAATAAAATCCTACGTCCCCCCGTTTCAGAAAAAACAACATATACACGTTTTTTACATTCCTACACTAACCTAACCACTAAATAACACCTTTTTTAATTGTCGATCATAACTTATGGGTGTATATGAGATTCCATAATTTTAAAGTCAACCGTGTTTATTAAGCTTGATCCTAAAATCTTTAGCTCGGTATGAGTTTATACTTGAACCATCTTAATACTTTTTTTTTTTTCATTTGTGCATCTAGAACTGAACAAAAGAAACATGAGTAATTTTCACCTCAGTGCCCTAACTATCGTTTTTTTTCACCTCAACACCGGAACTATTTTTAGTGGCACCTCAATACCCTAGAATGACATTTTCCGTCACTTTAGTACCCGCCGTCAACTTTCCATCCATTTTGGATGGAAAATGCTTGAAAAGTCCAAAATACCCCTCACTAACAGTCAAATTTTCAAAATACACCATTGGTTTTCAAAATTTCTTTTTATTTATTTATTTTATAAAAAACATTTTTTATTTTATAAAAATTAGAATTTTTTAAAAATATTAATTTTTTATTTCAAAAAATCAGTTTTTTTTATTATAAAATCAGTTTTTTTTTATATAAAATCAGTTTTCTTATTATAAAATCAGTTTTTTTATAAAATCAGTTTTTTTTATTATAAATCAGTTTTTTTTATAAAATACATAAAATCAGTTTTTTTATTTAATTATATTTATTTTTTCATTTTTCTACCTCTCTCTTGTGCTTCTTGTCTCTCTCTTGTGCCCAAATCAGTTTTACCTGCCATAAAATTGGGCACGAATCAAATCTCCTGCCATAAACTGGGCAAGAATTAAATCTCATGCCATAATTATACTTTTTTTCCTGAAATTTCAGTATGACACTGGACGTGAATCAAATCTCATTGATATACATATTTACAAAGGACTCTACATTTTGCAGCATCCCCCAAACAAAATGGATTGAGATTGAAACATGGTAGATGTAGAGAACATATTTACAGAACCAGGAACTCATTATCTAATATGCCACAAAACCCATTGAATCCCTATTTATCTAATATGCCACAAAACCCATTTACAAAAGTCGACGAGCTCGAGGGCACCACCAGGGGACACTTCGTCTGATTGAATCCGAACCAAACCCATTGAATCCCCAACCCACACCGAGCCTTCGTGGCAGATCTGGTCGCCTCTGGTCGCCGGAGTTCGTCAAGATCTGCACCTCTTGTGGAGGAGTGGATTGAGGAGGAGGCGAAGATGAACCGGTCAGATCTGGAGAGGTCCGACGAAGCTTCGATGGCGGAGATTCACGGCTAGCACGGGGAAGACGACTGAACCCAACCCTCCGTCGTCGCTGCTCCTCCACTGGTCTCGCCGTCTCTGTTACAGATCTGAGATGATTGGATGACGACCTTCAAAGCTCGGACCGGCGATCTTCGAAGCTTAGACTGTGACCTTCTAAGCTCGGACCGGCGATCTTCGAAGCTTAGATTGTGACCTTCGAATCTCGGACCGACAAGGTCGTTTATGGATGAAAGCTCGAAGCACTGAACATGAGAAGAGGAGAAGATGCTGTGATTTTTTTTTCTTTTTGAATCTGAATATGAAAATGGGAAGATGCGATGCTTGTTTTTTTGCTTTGAATACGAGTCAGAAAAAATAATCTTGAAGGATACATATCTTTCTTTTTGTTTTGATGTGAATAGATCGATAGATCTAGCGTTTTTTATTTTTTGTTGTCTTGATTTTTAACCCTAGAATTAAATAATAGATATATTTAGGTTTAGATATGTACCGGGTAGGTTTAGACGGTATATTTTTAAGTTTTTATTTCTTTAATTCATTTATTTTTACAAGTTTATAATTTTTAATAACTTTATAAATTTTGTAAAAACTGATTTTATAATAAAAAAAACTGATTTATAATATAAAAAAAGCTCGAACCCGGTTGCATATATGGCGAGAAAGCGGAGTTCTCACCAGGTTCCGTTAAAATTTCGTGGAAATCTCGTGCTAGTTCGTCGGGGGTGAATCCTACATCGTCACCCGCTGATTGTGAACGGGTATCTTCGTCGCCTGACATTTTTCACGAGAATATTGGAAATGATAGAGTAGAATTTGGGAATGGGAGATTGAAATTGGAGAATGGGTAAGTGAAAAAAATAAGGTTGGGGTTGGGGTATTTATAGGGTAAATATTGTAGTAGATTAAATAAATAAATAACAAAATTGTAACCGTTGCCGACCGTTAGAAAACGGTCGGATTTTTTTCTAACGCAGGGGACACGTGGCGGCATCAGATTGGAGTGCAGACGGACGCGGCCCGTCCCGAGGTTGTGGGACATGGGACGCGGGCCGCGGCCCGGCCCGTGTTTTTGCGGGACACGGGACGCGTAAAAGCCGTCCCACAATGGGAGGGTTCGCGTCCTGCGGCCCGCAAAAACGCGAGCCGGGCCGTTGAGCCGGTCCACTGTGTATGCTCTAAGCCTCGTATGCTGACTGGACAAAATAGTGGGAATCGGGACTCAAAATAGTGGGTGTTTTACAATGGAGCTTGGATGTGAGGCTTGTATTGTGAGTGAACCAATCATATTTAGTTAAATCTGATTTCTCGTATTTAAGAAAAAAAATAGTACGCATGGCACACGACCATTGGCTGGCCGAAGGACACGGAACGCGGGACTCGGCCCGACCCGTGTTTTTGCGGGACGCGTAAAAGCCGTCCCACAACGGGACGACTTGCGTCCCGCGTCCCGCAAAAACACGAACCGAGCATACGAGCCGACCCACTGTACATGCTTTAAGGCCACACCCATAGCATAGGCCTATTTGAAAAAAAAAATAATTGGGCTTAATTATAAATTACTTTAACCCAATATATATTCAACCCATGCGTAAACTTAATTTAATTTTAGTTCATGCAAAATGAAGTTCTAAATCAAATTATCATAAATCCCTATATTTAATAAATTCATTAATAATGCATAAAACAGAAAAATTCATACTTAATGAACATCAGAGAACATAAACTGCATGAAAAGAAGAATCAAAGATGATATACCTCAACCTCGGTCGTCTCCATCAGCTTCAACGAGCCATTTTCAATCCCCTTATTCGTTTTCCTCTTTTAGGTTTGAGTCTAATAGAGAGGATGAAAACCTTGGATTTATGTCTAAACCTTTCTCTTCCACTCCATTTGTACACATCTAGTCCTCTCTCCCTATCGACCTCTTCAGTTTCACCTCTCCTTGAGGTCACAGGTTCGAATCTCGGTGGGTACACTTGTTTGGGAGTAAGTGTGGGTGGTGGGTTAGATTAGGCTAAAATAAGATTTCCCTATATTTCTCTCTGATAAAAAATAACGGTCACTTATACAACATGCTTGAAAGAGAAAACAAGAAGTTGAGGCTTAAGGAGAGAAGGAGAAAGATGAAGAGAATTTGCAGAGAGAAGCTAAGTTTCAAAATGGAGAGAAGAGAGTGAGAGCGTGAAAGGAGAGGAGAGAGGTCGTATAAGACAGGGTAAGAGTCTAAGACATAAGTCTGTGTGGTCTCGGCATGACCACGTGGGTGCATCACAGCCTTCAAATCCGTAAAATGAACGATCCACATCAAAACACGTATGGGACTCTGAGGCGTTAATCTGTTGAGACCAAGCAACGACTGGATGAAGACCATGTGGACGATCCACATTGGGTCTCGGATGTGGCTCAAAATCAGCCACGTATCCCTTGCTACAGTGTCAGTCGGGGTTTTACCAGTTTGGCTCATGCAGAGCCGAAAACCAACCGAAAACGTTGTTAGATTTTCCAATTTCGGATTCTTCGATGATGGTTCCGATCGGTGATGGACGGTTTGAACGGTTTCAGGTAATTTTGCCCACCCCTACTGATTAGTGTGTAAATGTAGCCTAAGGTTAATGAGCAGTTATGCTCGAGAGTGAGCACTGTGTATTGTGGAAAAAAATCATTTACATGATGCGCCAAATAGTTGGGATGGAGCCATGAACCAATCTAGGCGCATGATATTAATCTAGTCTAAGCTAAAATCACACAAATAAATAATAATTTTGTAAGAGAGAGTTTCAAAAAGAAGTGAAATTAATAGAAGGGTATATAATAGTACTAGTCTAGGTTAGACTAATAACACTGGTGAAAAAATAGTTCCTAAAATAAAAAACGTGTATTGCATAATAATTATCACTAATAATTAAACAAGTAGAGATCTCTCTCGACCTTGAGAGCATAACCCTAGCTCTAACCTGTCGTCGTTATGGAGCTTCAGTCTGCTGTCGCTGCCGTGCCGTCTGTACCTGTCAGATTCGTCGTCCTGGTATTCGCGTACCCCAGTTGACCTTGCAGACCACGCCTGGTGCGGGGTTTAACTACGGGTGGGAATGGGTGGCTTGTCCACAAGCTTTCACGCCTCTTCCCCTCCCCGCCCCTCTTGAGCCTCCGGCGACTCATTCTCCGGTCGTTGTGTCCCCTCGCCCTATCGACCCAGTCTCGCCTAGTATTCCCCCACCTGATCTGCGAATCATACCAACACCACCGCCTCCTTCCTCCCTCCCCCAGATCTCGACCTGGCCGCCTCTCTTGGTGGAAACTGTGATCCCGGCTTCGGTTGCGAGGGATTCGTCGGGATTCTTCGGCCCACAAGGAACGATCCCCGACTCCCCTGGGGCGTTGGGTTGTGGCCGACGCTGGGAATGTCGCAACTGGGTGGGACGGGTCTCGGTGGCTTCGGCTACATGCTACAAGCCCCCTCCACGTGGGCTTAACCCTACCCCATTTTTTGGGTCTCATCAACGCCCAGACCTCGCTCTAGTGCATAGGGAGCCGCGTGCTCGGACCAGGGATCCATATCAGCCAGGGCTGCTGCAACTCCAGCTTCATCGCCTTCCAAGGGGGTGATCCGGGATGTTATGGAGATCTCGGCTACAGTCTCGGTCACGGCGATACGGACCCGTGCTTGGGGCTGGACCGTTGATCGAGCCGGGATGCGGTAAAGCATGGTGGAGAAATATTCACTTAGGGTTTCCCGATATTGGATGAGGAAACGGACGAGGGAGTGGGTATCGGATGTTGATCCACAGCCCCAAGGGGTTCCTGCTAGGGCTCGGGGTCTGTCGGCGTGCACACGGGGGCTGTTGTGGTATGCACCGGTGGGAGGCCATCGTCCTTGCCATCGTCGCCCGCGCCTGGTGGCTATGCACGGAGTATGCCCCGACCGCGGAGGATATCTGGGGGCCGGGGAATTGCGACTGCTGACAGTGGACCCGTTACCTAAACTAGGGCATCTCGTTGAGGGGAGCCAACATGACAATGGACCCGTTACCTAATATGGGTCCCCGGTTTCCCAACAGGAATGCCGGCTTGTCAACCGAGCAAGGTCGCCCTGGGTGGTCCTCCACCTCTCTCCCAGGCCCGCTTGCACACGGGACAAGGGGGTTGCGACTGGGCCAGCTCTCTACTGATTCTGTTGCTCCCGTTCGACTATGCCAGACTGGAGGGTTCGAAGGTAGAGGACATGCCCAACCAGCAGCGGCCATGTTGAGGTTCCAGCGCTCGAGGACCAACCGAGGGAGGCGACTGAAGTTCTGGGGAGGGTTGCGCCTGGCGCGGCATGGGATAACTCACCACAAGCGGGGAAGTGGCCCCGTTGGGAGGGATGAGGCATCGGGGACTGGCCCTGGGAGGGGTCCCCATACGATTCTTTTCCTCCATCATCACCATTACCGTCGAGGTCCCTCCGGATCTCCGGTATCCCGTTCCCCCACCCATATTCTATCCTTGCCCATGGGGCGCCAACTTCACACCGTTGAGGACGTTCCTACTGTAAAAAGAATAGTGAGCATTTTAAATGCTCTTGCCCTGTTCTTCGTGGTCAGAGAGTCTCTGATGCACTTTCTTGTCATTGCATATTTTAATTAATGAAATCTGCACCTTTCGCTAAAAGAAAAAATAACACTGGTGAAAAGTGATTTTATTACGATATTACATAAATTATTTATTTCGTATTTACAAATATGATATTGCGTAAATTTGATTATTTAAACAGTTTAACGAAATTCCATTAATACATCATATATGCTTTTTTAATAGAACGACCCTTTGAAAACAAATTATCGAAAAAACCTCTCTCCTTTGAGAGCTCTCTCCTAACCCTAGCCGCCGCTAGCTATGGTGTTCTCTCTTGCCCCCACCGTCGAGTTGTCCTCTGTCGTGGTTCCTCCGGTCGTTACTATTGTTGTCTCAGCCGGTGATGCCCCTCGCAGACCGTTCCCGGTGTTGGGGATAGGAGTCATTGACGGGAAAAAGCTAAACCCTCGGTTCAGGCTTTGACTTCCTCTACGCCGGTGCTGCCGGTCCTCCCACTCCCTGGCCAGGGTTTATCGGTGGACATGGACTCCTTCTCCATGGGAGCAACTGCTCCATCCCCGACCGCGACGCCGAGTAGAGGGCAGCCCTTGTGACGTCTCCTAGTTACGTCTTTTGCACGCACCGTCCTCCTCGGCTTCCCCCCTCCAAACCCTATTCCGTTGACTCAACCGCTTGGCCAAGACCTTGCTCTGGCCCCCCCTCCCTTGGGCAGCGCAGTTTCTAGGATTTTCCAAGACCTCGCTATGTCCCCTCCTCCCCCGGACGACGCAGTTTCTAGGGTTTGCTAAGACCTTTCTCTGGCCCCTACTCCTCTGGGCGGCGCAATTGCTAGGGTTCCGGCATCGCCTGTGACCCATGGGAGCGCAGCTGATGGAATGATGCAAAGGATGGCGTCAGTTCCTATGTGGGGCGACAAGTTACAGGCGGGGAAGGTGCCCCGTCGGGAGGAATGATGTACAACCTAATCATCGGGGACTGGCTCTAGGAGGGTCCCCAAAAGATGCGTTGCCTCCCACCATCACCATTACCGTCGAGGTCCCTCAGGATCTCTGGTACACTACCGTCGAGGTCCCTCGGGATCTCCAGTACCCCGTTCCTCCTCAACGTCTTCTTTCCTTGCCCAAGGGGCATCAAAATACTGTTTGTGACGGTTCTGATAATAAAAGGATCAGTGAACTACTGTTCGTTAATACTGATTTTCTGGTGGTCGGGGAGTCTGTTCCCCGTTGCGCGATAATGTAATCTATTTCACGTAATAAAATTGCACCCTTCGTTAAAAAAAAACGAAATTCCATTAAATGAAAAAACATAAGCCAAATTATATTAAATTAAAATCTCATATAAAATTATAAACTTAATTGAACTCCCCTATATTTTAGACATATATTTAATTAAGGAAAAATAAAATTTGTTCCGCTTAAGGGTTTCTCTCCAATTTCAAACAACCAAATTCTCTCCAATCATTTCGATCTCTTCCGACTGCTCCTTGAGCCATCTCTCATCTCTAATCAGCCAACATCTATGGATGTTAGAGTACTCCGTTCACCAAAATCTTTCCTAACGTCCCACCTCCCGGTTCGAGGCCAAACCACGACCCGATCATCCCATTGGAGATCCTGGATCATCTCAATGTATCCCCACCCATTATGACCAGTTGGAACCACACTTCCAACCACCATGACAACAAATCATGTCGACCCCCGTAGAGGAGCTCGGACCCCAATGGATCTCCGACCCAATTGATGCGAACCGAGGAGGGCGAGGACCGATTAGGGCACACTCGGTGACTATGATCCCATCCTTCCCGTAACTCCGCCCTTCTGGATAGAGGATTTGAACTCGATAAGGCCGAATCATCGTTTGCATCAATGAAATGAGGGACCGGACGCTAGATCTGGGACTGCGAGCTGGTCAAGACCGCTGGTATTCCTTGGAAGATCCCTACCAATAGTGGCCAATCGACCATTATGATCGCACCTTCTTCGATCCTACTACACATGGGTTGAAGAGTCACGATCCTGCCCGGGAGCCACGATTAACGGAGATGTTGTTGAGGCTTCGAGTGACACTGGATACCCGTCCCTATCATTCCAGGAGGAGGGGGACCAATTCATCTGCCGAAGCAGGTAGATAGGGTGAACAAGGGACTGAGCAGCCTCTAGAGCCGATACACAGGGCACGACGGAAGGAACCTCGGTGGTACCCTTCCCCTCCTAGGGACATAGAGCCCCCTTCCCCGGCCAAGGGACCGATGGAGTCTAGGTGGTATGCCTCATCCCCGGAAATGGATGTGTCCGACACCCCCACCCAAGATACCATGAAATCCACAAATACTTTGGTGGTAGATGGCCATGAGAGGACAAGGGCGAGGCACGTCTAGTTGCCTCGTAGGTCACCATGAGTCGCTCAAGGCATCTCGTGTGTTACTAAGGATCCACACCTCATCCCCACTGAATCAGACATACTCTGGTTCCAACCTCCTCCTTCCCATGACATACTCATTGGTTTCCTGATGTGACACACTAGTATCGATCAAGTCGAGAAGGGAGAAGCTCATAGGATCATCCGTACTACACACAACTAGAATATGGACCGACTACCTACATTTTCCTTAGATCTGTCTAGGACACTAGTTATAGGATCAATGATCTGGCTGTAACCGGAACTGTATCTTATCCTTTTACATTTATTCACAAACATGTACGACCTATACGACCTTTTCACTTTCTATCAATAAAAGTATTTGCTATTGTGCTAAAAAAGTTTAAGGAAAAATTACAATTCATGGGGATGGCTCTACTAGGATTTGCAGCAAGTCGTCCCCCTTCTTCCTCCAACCTATGGAGTTCTAGTTCGCCACTGCGTGACGGCCTCTGTCTCCAGGCCTCGTCCCGTCCACCACATCCACTAGTACAACTGTTCTCTCCATCCTCTGTGCTGCCCCCATTGATCTGATATCCCATAACCGCAAGCGATCGAGCCCCACCACTTACTCCTGTGTCGTCGCCGCCCTCGTCCATCATCAATCTCGACGGTTCACCCCCAATTCATCCTCTGTCGCCAACGCCGTCACTGCAAGCTCCTCTGCTACCACCAGAGCCGCAACCATCGCCACCTCCTCCGCTACTACCAGAGCCGCCGCCACCTCTGTTCCTGCCACCAGAACCTTCGTCGCCACCAGTGCCTCAACTACCACCAACGTCTTCGCCACAAGCTCTTCTACTACCTATGTTGTCTCCACATCCTATGGTGCCTCCTCCGCGAGCCTGCCTAATACCTTGTTGGTATCCGCCTGCGCCACCTACGCTACATCCTGCTCCGCTTCCATCACTCTGTGCAAGGATGTGCCATTCCCATCTGCTGGATCGGGACCCTTATATCGATGTAACTCAGTGCACTAACCCTGTTCACTAGACCAGGATTCTGACACCCCCGAGGTGTATGTGGGGACGTACACCTCGCCCTACCGAGGTCGGTGTAAATCCGACATGTTGGTTCCCCCATTTCCTTATAATCTCTCTAGATGGTCGCTATCCCTTTAACCGTCCCATATCAGATACACCGAGCATTTCAGATCGAGGACGGACACGAACCTCGTGGCATTCACGTCTTCCACTACAACCAGAGTCAACTAGATCCCTCCAAGGTGTATTTGGGTAGGCACGCCCCGACCCTTACGAATCAGAACCCATCTGATTCTCGACCTCCTCCTAGTCCTATCATACTCCTTGATCTAATGTTACGACACAACATACACGACCAAGTCGAGACGGTAAAAGTATCATGGATCTACAGAGCACAACACAGCTGGAATAGGGAACCACCCCTAGTTTCTCCCCAGTATGTACTAGGCTTTTAATTAAGGGACTAGTGTTTCGGCTGTCACCGAAATTTTATCTCGTCCCCGTATGTTATTTCCAATTATTGTATGGTCATTTTGACTCATCTCTTATTACATTAATAAAATCACTCTCGACTGCTAAAAAAATTCCACTCATCTTTTCATAGATTCCACCTCGTTTTGACCTCTATCTCTATGTGGTTTGGTTATACTTAACATTTTCTTACCTTGCGCGAATCATGTGGTGATTGGAATGAATTGTGATGTGCGCCCCTTAAACTGAGCTGAGTTCCATAGTGAGGAGATCAAATATGTGAATCATGATTTACATGGGTGTTGAGTGGATAATTAATTATTCTTTTTCTGAAATTATTAAATTTAGATTTAAAACAGTAAATACTAAATAAAATTGATAAAATATATACAGGGGAGCGTGAAGATAGTGTAGGTCTAACTAGCCATATTTTACAACCATGAAGTGCAAAACAAGTAAAATGAGAGAGGTCTAATACCAAGCGAAGAGAGGTCTAATACCCTAATTTTCCAACCATGAAGCTCTGAAAAAGAGAGAGGAAGGTCTTAGTACCTAGATTTTCTGAACATGAAGAGCTAAGAAAACGACGACCAAGACTGCAGTAGGTCCAAAGAAAATAAAGTTGCCGACATCATCAAAGGTCAGCTCAATTGTAGACGGAAGAGCTCGAACTCAGTCCTCTGAAACCATTTCCGGCCTACACTGAGAAAAGCCCCAAAGGGAGAGGACCGGTATTTCTACCGAGAACGAGCATAAAATTCCAAATAGGTAGCAACAAGAGATCACTTCTGGGATTCGAGGCTGGTTTCGAGCTGAGCATTCCGAAATCGTGACAGGCAACCCCTCGCCGGCCAACACCAGACGAGGACCCAAGAGGGAAGGTCTGTAATTATACTGAGCACAAACCAACCCGAACCCGGATAGAGCAGACACCAAAGAAAACATAGAAGCACAATGCCACGACCGAGCTTCCGACCAAAACACTCCAATAAGCAGGCAGTAATAAGTCCAAACTTCCAGGGATCCGAGGCTGGACTCGAGCTGAGCGTTCCGAAACCAAGATCGATAACCCCTCGCCGGCCAACACCAAGCGAGGACCTGAAGGGGAAGGCTTGTATTTATACCGAGCATGAGCCAGCCTGCACCTTGACAAAACTGACAATTAAGCCTAAAGAGAAGCGGAACGCCACCACTGAGCTTCTAACCCTCCGCGACGATGAGACCAAATTCACAACGAATCAAAGATCGAAACGATCAAGAAAATCTTCCCACGTTAAATCTGAATCAAGCCGTAAGAGAATCATCACGAACGGGTTCTGAAAAAGCTCAGCAAACCTGCTTCCACCACCACACCACCAGCCAAAGACTGACCCCCCCCCCCCCCCCCCCCACGAACTAGGGATCCGAGACTGAAACTCGAGCTAAGCGTTCCGATATCAAAACTGATAACTCCTCATCGGACAACACCTAACGAGGATCTGAAAGGAAAAGCATGTAATAATATCGAGCACGAGCGAAGTCAAACCCAGAGAGAGACCAAAACCAGATCTGAAGTGCGAGCTTGGACTCCCTTAAACTAAGGTCCAGTGAAGCAAAAAAGACATCCCGACGAAACGAGAAGCAATAGATAGGAAGAAGAAATTGCCAACAAGGCCATGTCCAAACCCAAACCAGCCTGAGCCTAAACTACCTAGGCCCAAAACTAGACCAAGGCCATAAACTGACCTGACCCGGTTAATGACCCGACCACGTACCCGACTTAGCCCATGACCCGACCACTACTCCGGTCCGACCCAAAGCCAAACCTGAACCGAAAACCTACCCGGTCTAAGACCCGAGAAAATGAAGAACCCGACCTGGACCATATCCAACCGTGTCCCTGACAGCCGAAGCTGGACCAACTAAGATCGAAACCGAGACGAACTCCACCGCGGAACAACAGCGCCAGAAAGTAGGAGATATGGTCCTTTGAAGCACCTCCACGATAGAAAGCTCCGGTGCCACCCTTAAGCAACACCATCTCACGAACCCTGAGCTCCGATCTGCGCCTAAGCAGCAACGAAGTCGCTGGAGCTCCGAAGAGCCTCTGACGAGCAAGAAAAGAGAACCCCGAGATCAGAACCAACACGAGCAAGCATCTCCAAAAGCAGAGCTCGAACGAACCGACACCACATGACCCTACTCGTCCCGACTACACCACCAAAAACATAGATCTACTTTAGACTTCAGCTCTGGCGAGGCGAGAGGGAGTCCAGGTCCGGCAAAGAACCAAAAAAAGTGAAACAGAGGTGAGTGAAAGGGAGTAAGGCTTGGAGAACGAAGAGAGAAGAAAGAGAGGGGAAAAGTAGAAGAGGAAAGGATGGGGAGCCACCACCGACGACATCCCTAGCCGGAGGCCAGAGCCGTCACCGATGGATGAGAGATGAGGGTGGCGGCTGATAAGGGCCAATGTCACGCCCCAAATCCGGTTTTGACTGGACTCGAGACGTGAACTAGGAATAATAATTAAATAATAAATAAAAAGAAAATTAATAATGCAATCTCCGAGTAAAACATAATTCAAATCTAAAGTCAAGAGTCAAACGTTCGTTTCAACAGAATAACGGGAAATATAGTTTGATACAAAAGGGCAGTGCGTCTCTACTACACAAAGTCACCCGAATCCTCAAGGAGCTCCCGAGCCCTGAGGCCAACTCTAGGTCTACTCATCAATGAAACCTGTAAAAACAGTAATTACGAAGGGGGAGAGCTTACGCTCAGTGGGAAAAAGTAGTAAAGTAAAAAGAACCCCCGCTTTGACAACAAAATCCCGGTTAGTACGATTAACCAAAAGACACCATAATCAGTGACCAACAAGAATTGCAACACTTCATAAAATAGTAACTCAAGGGGATCAACCGGCAGCAGCTTATCCACCAATAGAACAAGTAAAGACCACACGAGTACTGAAATATAGATAATTGAAATCACGAGACTCCGATCCACACACAAATCGACACATCATACCGGAATGCCCCTCGATCGCGATGGGACACA
This sequence comes from Erodium maritimum, assembly GCA_963921825.1. NCBI lineage: Eukaryota > Viridiplantae > Streptophyta > Magnoliopsida > Geraniales > Geraniaceae > Erodium > Erodium maritimum. The sequence goes on along the minus strand of OY997596.1, from coordinate 46,902,323 downwards.
TATCATCGGGGCTCCCGGAAATGTCCCCACAAGGAACACATATCATCGGGGCTCCCGGAAATGTCTCCAAAGAGACTCAGATCATCGGGGTGAAGCAAGATGTCCTCCCGGAAATCTCCCCGTAGGAACACATATCATCGGGGCAACCACATAATACAATATACCGGAATGCACATCGGTCTTCCCGGAACACACATCGGGGTAAACACTGTACCGGAATGCACATCGGTCTTCCCAAAACACACATTAGGGTAAACACTATACCGGAATGCACATCGGTCCTCCCGGAAATCCCTCGGGGCATAAATGTGACACCTCGAGCCAAAACACAAACCGTCGGTCTAGGTACTACCCCACACCGGCATACCCCCTCGGTGTAGGTACCATACCGGAATACAACTACTCTTGGAACACACATCAAGAGAATAACACACATCATAATGTCATAGTTCAAACATGGCTTACCAAGCCCAACAATCTTACCACAACACGTCACATAGAACTCATATTATCAACCAAGCTTACCGACACGGCTTACCAAACATATCCCATCGGTCTATCACTCACCCGATCATACCATCAGGGCACAATCACATAATCACATTCAAACATTCACAAGATCAATCATTACACAGATCAACCGTTCACATTACAATCATCACAATTCGTCTAGTTTAGTATGACTCTTATATTATCCAAAGAATGAAACATGCATCGGCATTTGATACCATTGATCACAATTCAACACAAACACAATCAATCCTAAGGCTCGTCATGGCCATTCTACCAGCACGGCAATTTCCCAATAATTGAAAGCGATTAAACTAGTGAATCACATCCTATATGCATACTAAGACTCTTCCGGTTATTAACATAATTGAAAGCGGCTATTATAGTGAATCACATCCTATATGAAAACTAGGACCTTTCCGGTTATTATTATCCTATAGGCATACTATTAGCATTCTTTAAATTAAGAGTGGAGTTTACTACACTTCCCTACCTTGAATTCTCCAATGCTTAATTACTCCTAGCTGCTGACGTCCTGGCTAACTTCCTCCTCTTCCGTGGACGAAGCCGGACTCTAAATTAACAAGGAACACGATAAATTAATAATGAGTCCAACATTGATTTAAAGTGACGAAAACCGAAATTAAGCCAACAAATCGTCCTTTTTTAATTTAAACGGTTTTAGGCATGAAATTCACGAACAACAGGCTTCGAACACCCGAGCCCCGAGTGCACGGTTCCCGGTGTACGGCCCCTGAGGCACGGGTCCCCATGCACGGTTCCCGAGGTACCTAGCCGTGTTCCCAAATTTCGGCACCAGTGGCCGGTCCTCCGGCGGCCGGCGCTCCGGCGAGCCTCTGGTCGCCGGAAAATTTTCCTTTTTCTCCAAATTCGTCCAAAAGTATTTTAGGTGCTTAATCCAACAAGTTTCATCAAAAGCCCCTTAATAAGAGTCCCAATTTTACACTTTCCCCAAATCTCCAAGTTAGGGTTTCAACTCCAATCTTCAATTCCAACGTTTTCTTTACATCTCCTTACAAATCCAACCTTGTTTTCTTGTTTCCAACCACACCTACTCTAAAAAAAGTTGATTCTTCCAAGACCCACGGATTTTAGTTCCTCAAAAACGAAAATAAAAGAGTTCCTACCGTATGGAATGAAGAGAGGAGAAGGAATATTGAAGAAAAATGGAATTTCGATAGAGAAATGGAGCTTGGATGAGCTTTCTTCTTCTTCTTCTTCTTCTTCTTCTTCTTCTTCTTCCTTGAGCAACAATGGAGGTCTCCAAGCTCTTTTCTCTCTCTATAGGTTCGGCCACAATGGTGAGAATGAGCTGAAATTTGTGTCTCAATTGCTCTTCAACCTAAAGTGAAAAAACCATAAAGCCCTTTTTGTCTTGTTTCACCTTTTTGGGAAAAAGAAAAGGCACAAAGGTCTTTTCTCACCTCTTTTCTCCCTTTTAATTAAATAATGCAAAGTGTCCAAATGAGGTCATTTCCAATTAAAATAATCTCAGCCCACTTATTTTATTTGATAAAATAATCCGATTCGAGCCCCCGTTTGACCAAATTTGACATTTTCCGTGAAGACCCTTTTTCGAATGGAAACGACCCAACTAAGCTAACAGTAATGATGTCTAAGCTTTTTGGGCCCCGGAAAGGTCCCGAATGACTCCCGGATTCATCGGTTGACTTGTCCGGTAAAAAGTCAACTTTCGCCGAAAACCTCTGGTTCGACCGGGGACGGTTCTTACAGCCAAGGCTTCAGAAGAGTTGAGAGCGTTTTTTTATAATAAACTTAAGTTCAGTTTCGCCTATCGTTAAAGTAATAAGTGAAGTGATATAAATTAGATTTAAAGGGCATAATAATGAAGTGATTCAAGTCAGATTGGTGTAAAAATTAGCAATCCATTAGGTGTGAAAATTGGCGATCTATTAAAACATTTGCAGCGCGCGCACCACCTTTTCGGACTACGGCCCACGATTTGTGAAATTGTAATTCACGGTTCGTGAGTCATACGATGTGGCATGCATGATTCGCCAATCGTAAATCACATTTTCTCGCGTTGCGATTCGGTACGCGAACTGCGACTCATAATTGTGAGTTGATGGTTCGCGAACCGCAATTCGCAGTCGGCCAATCAACGTGTGTCATGGAAGAAGAAAAAAAATTCATATCGTTGATAACGGTCCGAATTCAACGGTAACATTAATACAAAAAAATATTTTTTTCGCACCTATAAATACCCCTTCCCCTATTCAACAAAAAACATACATTTATCTCAATTTTCTCTCAACTCGTACTCTCAAAAACCCGATTAAAAATGTCTGACAACTCAAACCAACGCTGTCCTCACCAGAACAACAATATTACATGCCTGACTAACCAAGTGATCAGCTGAACACATCTCTAGCAAGCGGCTTTCAAAAGAGGTTGATCAGGTGAACACATCTTTAACACGTGTCACATCGGAATACAATAGATTGGAGGAGAAGGACGTGTCAAACTTCGACGAAGAGCAGCTGATCAATCACGTGGATTTGAATTCTTTGTTGATGGCACAATATGAGAAGATTCAATCTCACATTTTGAAGCTCCAATAAAACTACAATACTTTTATTTAATGAATGAATGTATTATATATATATATATATAGGAGAGCAATCAGGTGCGAACCACCTGATTTGGTGCGAACCTGCGCACTGCGTGATGGCCGTCCGATGTGAATTTCGCGATGGCGCAGATTTGAACGCGTCATCAGTGGCACGCGTCGTAAATAAGTCGCGCGTGAGATTCATTTTAACTGATTTGCTATGGTTCAGGGGTATAAACGTACTTTTATCTACCCGTTCGCGCAGAAACGTTTCGTGCTCACCAAAACACTTGCAGAATCGAGTTTTTAGCGAAACGAACATTTCGGAATCTGATCTTTTGAGCTTCCATTGCCTTGATTTTCGTCTTCTGCGCGATTTCGAAGTGAATTTCAATAGTTCATTGTTGGTGAGTTACAATTTTTGGTGTTTTAGGGTTTTGATTCAGTCTTGTTCGTTTGGTTATTTAGCTTTTTGATTATAGTAATCCGTTTGTAGAGAATGAAGAAGAAGGTTGCTGAATCTACAACATTCTGCAACAGGGACACCGAATCAGGTAATTTGAGAATATAGTGTTTGTAGTTTGCGGATTTTTTTATAGTTGCTATGTTTTCAGAGTGCTTGTGTTTTGCTTTTAGTGTACACCATTTCAACTCATATATGAAATTACCATGAAATTATTCAACTATGAGATGATTTTGATCTACTTTTGAGGAAAACCAAGTTGTTGGTTGAGATTTTGGGGTTTCTGTGTTGTTTTGCGGACATTGTTTTTCTGTTTTGCGAATAATGAATTTATGTTTTGCGAGTATTCTTTACCTAATTTGCGGATAATGAATTTATGTTTTGCGAGTGTGCGCACTTTGGTTTGAGAAACAGTTTTGAATAATCCTGCATTTGATATGTGCGTAGGTTTATTGTATGCAAATATGCACATTTTGGTTTGCAGATGTGTTTGGTAGTTGATGCATACCCTGTTATTGATTGACTTGTTTTGATAATATGTTGTACCTTGTTTGCGGATAGTGAATTTATGTTATGCGAATTAGATTTATCTAGTTGCGGATAGTGAATTTATGTTTTGCGAATATATAGTATCTTGTTTGCGGGCACTGTTTTTCTTTCTTGCGAATATTCAATGTTTTTGTATATTGTCTGTTTTGCTGAAATGCTAACCCTTGTTTGCGAATTATAGATAAAACTCCGGATACAGTGCTACCTCTTCCTTTAATGGATAGGCCATCCACAGAGGCTGATGTTGGTGAAGGAAATACGACTCTTGCTAATATGTTGAAGGAGCAGAAGTCTATTAACAATAAAGATAAACGAAGACTTTCAATTAAGAAAAGAAGGTAGCTGAGGTTCGTGAATGTCTCGATGTAGCTGTCCGACCTGCTAAAGCCGGAAAGAAGAGAGGTGGAGAATTAACTGTTGAGAAGAAGAATGTTAAGCGCACCAAGGGTTGTGAGTCTGATAGAGTTGTTCCGTTATCTGATAAGGTTGGCGTGGATGATGTTTTGAAGACCAGGTCATCCCCAAAGAGATTGGTTGAGTTGGTGGAGAGTTTGAATAAACACCAACAAGAAGCAGTGCGGGAAATTGAGTTTGGGCACATTTTTCATTTGGCTATGAAGATCATTCCAAGCAAGATTGTATACTACCCGGTGTCTAAGTATAACCACCTTAGCTCATCATTGGAATTTCCAGATGCCAAATTGCGTATCACAGAGAAGGAAGTGCATGAAACTTTTGGCATTCCAAATGGTGTGCGCGACGTCATAGTCGATAAGTAGGCCACCCTGTGCACTGATGAACTTAAATTGTGGCAGCGGTAGTTCGATACAAAAGAAAAAGGCGAGATCAAGCGTCTTATCACCAATAAGCAGTTGGTTGATCAGATGAAGATGCAAATTCAAGGGGGAGATGATTTCAAAAGAAACTTCATGATGTTGTTTGTGACTTGCATGATCGATTCGGGGAATGATGGTTATGTGAATCAGTCATGTTTCTGTTCTATTGTTGATGTATCTCACATACAAGATTTTAATTGGTGCAAGTTTTTAGTCAAGAAACTTGTGGATACAAAAAAAACCTGGTTAAATCAACCCGAAGGTTCAAAGAGTTTTTCTGGATCAATAACTTTCTTGTTGGTAAGTTTATTTTTCATTATAATGTGTTGTATTTTATATTTAATAAACTCTTGTGTTATATTCATGTGACATGTCTTTTTCTTTGAATGATGCAGTTGTTTTGTCTTGATCGTGTTGAAGTCAGCACGTGTGAGGTTCCTAGGGCGTGGCCCTCTTTGATTGGATGGAATACTTCATTGGTGAACAGAAGAGTCGGTGATGAATTACAGTGTGATGCATTTGGAATGGGTCACATACGGAGGGAGGGTCCTCCACGTGTTAGGGAGGAAGAGAATGTTGCTCAGCATCCACCCTCTAACGTAAATAGGGATAATGAAAGGGGGGGGGGGGGATAGAAATGGTGGAGATCCACCGGCCCCGAATACCCCCCGTTTCATAGTGAAAGGGGTTCTGCAGAGGTATTCTATTATTTAATTAATTTTTTTGTGGGGAAATTATGTTTTTCAAATATACAGTGAGATTTATTGATTGACTTGTTTTTTTGCGGATAGTGAACATATGTTTTGCGATTATGCTTTACTTAGTTTGCGGATAGTGAATATATGCTCTGCGAATAGTGAATATATGTTATGCGAATAGTGAATATATGTTCTGCGAATTTTGAAATTGTTTTTGCGGATAGTGAATATATGTTCTGCGAATATGCTTTACCTAGTTTGCTGATAGCGAATTTATGTTTTGTTGGTATGGTTTAACTAGTTTGCGGATACTGATTTTATGTTTTGCGAGAGTGTGTACTCTAGTAGAAACAGTTTTGAGTATATCCTGCATGTGATATGTGCGTAGGTTTATTGTATGAAAATATGCACATTTTGGTCTGCAGATGTGTGTTTTAGTTGATGCATACCCTATTATTGATTGACCTTTTTGCTAATATGCTTTACCTAGACTGCGGATAGTGAATATATGTTTTGCGAATATGCTTTACCTTGTTTGCGGATAGTGAATTTATGTTTTGCATGTATGCTTTACCTAGTTTGCGGATGGTGATTCTTTGTTTTGCTAGTATGCGCACTCTGGTTTGCGAAACAGTTTTGAGTATATACTGCATGTGATATGTGCGCAGGTTTATTGTGTGCACATATGCACATTTTGGTTTGCAGATGTGTTTTGTAGTTGATGCATACCCCGTGTTTTATTTGTTTGCATTTAATCTCATTAACATGCTTCTTTTTATTGTATTTAGAGGATTGCAGAAAGGTTTCGATTCGCGGGGAATAAGGTTGCAGAAGGTTTTTTGGAATGGCATCAGTTGTTGGTTGAAGGGCATATCGCCGATCCCAATATCGAGTATTTCAAGGCAATGTCAACCCTGTTTTATGGTTTGACCGGGAATAAAAATCCCGAAGATGCCATGCCTGACACACAAAGTGTGTTGCTGTCACAAGACTCATGGTTTAATCTACCCGGGGTTATGGAGACCATTGAGAAATTGATTGAAGCAGCAACACGCGTTGGGGAAGGGTACAAAGGAGCAGAGAAGCCACCTGCTCGTGCCGTTACTCCACCATCGTTCAAACTTCTTTCACCATCCCAAAAAATCGCCTGCCAATGTTCTTTCACCATGCCCTGCTGGATCCACTACATTGTCAAGCCCTGAATGCGATAATGTGGTTCAGAAATTGTTCGCAAGTAATGATGCAGCCCCTGTGGATAATATTGTTGTAGAACAAACTGAGCCAGAAAAGAATAACAGTGTTGGCGATGAGTTTGATGCTATTTCTGTTGCTTATGGTATTGGGAAGGAAGCTTGTGACATGGTTGTTGATAATCCAATCGCGGAATGTGAAGCTCCCGATGTTGTTAACAAAGATGATTGTTGGGCTCTTGTAGTGGAATCAGACCCACTTACTATAGAAGGCAGTCAAGGAAATGTCAACGGGTCTCCGTCTGTCAATGACTTTTGTCAGACACTTCAAGAGCAACCCGAGCCACTCAATATAATTGTTGTCGAAAAAATGTCAACAATGGTCCACCTGTTAATCAAGCTTGCAAGACTCAACCCCCGCCACTTGTTACTGCACGGGTTGACCAAAATATCAATTGTGCTATTGGTGGGAAAGAGGTCCCTGAGGTAGTTGACCAGAATCCTGAACTTGCAATGGCAAGATTTCGTGAATCCATAGTCCAACGCCCTGCTGGCATACCTCTTCATGATAAAAAAAAGGGCACATGCATCCTCCTAAGAAGTCGACTGATAGTGTTGGTCATGTGGAGTCTGGCTCAATTATTGATCCACCGAAGAAGAGAGGTCCCGCTCGTGCACCCGGTAAGAAAGGCCCCGCTGCTGTCCCCGAGAAGAAATTACCCCGTACTGTTGAAGCAAAAAAAGCTCAAGGTGGTGTTAAGAAAAATCCTCCTGTTGTTAAGAAACCTGCTGCAAGTGGCAATAGTTTTACGTCAATTGGGTGTAGCAAGGCATCTTTATTATTGGAAACCCCAGTCAAACAACCTCCACCTCGTTTGATTGCACTGTCTAAATTTCTGTGTTCTCCGTATGTTGATCGTCAAACAGATTATTGGTCCGATCTTCTGGAGGTTGAGTATTGTGTTGTTGATTGGGTGCTGAATATAAACAAAAAGGAGGATTGATAAGTAAAATATGTTTTCCCCTTATTTTGTTTTTATATTTTATTTCTGCAAATACAGTGAATAGGCTGCATGGATTGAAGTGAAAACCATTAATGGGTGGTGTCACTATCTGAATCATCTGGAAACTATCAAGAGTGATTTATCACCTAACCGGTTCTTCTTTTCAGCTTCTCTTAGTGTAAGCATATATTGCGCATTTTTTTGGTTGATTGCGTTTATAGTTTGAATTACTTTATTGTGTTTTGTTATTTATATGTTTATTTTGTAGGCTTCGATTGCTGAACATAAAAAAGATGTAGCTTTTGACGAAATTTTCAAGATTGAAACTAAGGAGTTCCCTTCTTTTTTATGGAAGAAGTTGGACTTGGTAAGAATAATACATGGTTGGTTTTAGAATATTCAATATGTTGGTTGAGGTTAAGGTTTGTATGTTTTGCGTCTATACGCACCCTTGCTTGAGAAATAACGTTTACCTGTTTGAGACACACAATATCTGGTTTGAGGTTATGGATTTTCTTGTTTGGGAATATACTCTATCAAGTTTGCGGATAATGAATACATGTTTTGCGGATATGCGCACCCTAGTTTAAGAAACAGTTTTCCCTGGGTTGCTGATAATGAATATGTAGTTTGCTGATAGTGAATATGTGTTTTGCTGATATTGTAGTGAATGGTTGTATTATATAAACCAATTTATCCATTATATTAATATGCTGATGGATTTTATATATTTTCTACAGGTTTTCATAGTTGTTTTTAAGAGCAATCACTACACACTCTTATGCATCGACATGAAGAACGGAAATTCAGATATTATCGACAATGTGAAAGGAACGGTTGATGACGATATTCGTTATGAAAAAATTCACTATACAATGGTACGTATTCTTCTCTCATTGAGTATGTGTTTGATTACTGTCTTCTATTCATTTCTGTTTTTATTTAATTTTCTTTGGTGTTTTTGTGTTGCATAGAGGTCTAAAATTTGCAAGGTCATAACAAAAACTGATAAAGCTCTAGCTCAGAAAATTTATAAAGGTAAGATTGAACGGTTCCATGTACCATGGGAATCTAACGACAATCATATGGATTGTGGGGTGTATGATATGTGGCACATGGAATCGTATCTTGGCAATGGGAATTGGGCAGGAGAATTGGCCGTTAATGATGTAAGTTAAACCAACAATTATTTCTTTGTCAGCGTATAACAATGAGTATAGATTTGATCTTGAAATTTTGATTTTGTAGGCTGCACAAATCGAATTATTGAGGAAAAGATTCCTTTTTAAGTTGGTCACATTTGAGAAGAACAGCCTGTGGCTAGGAATTGAGGAGAATATCAAAGATTATTTCAAAAAGAAGAAGACCACATTCAAATTTAGTGTCAAGTATAAAGCCTTATTACCATGCGAACGTCATAAAGCTTAGTGAATTACTCTTTTTGATTATTGGTGTTTGTTTTCAGAAACGACAATTTTTTTGTTTGAGAATTTATGATATATTGTTTGAGAATAATCTGTGTACTGTTTTGAGAATTTATAAGATCTTTTGTTTCTGAATATGCTGTATTTTAGGATAAACAAGTTGTTGGTTGAGGTTATGTGTTTTCTGTTTTGCGAATGTATATGTCTAGTTTGCGGGTACTATTTTTCTGTTTTGCGAAGAGGCAATCCTTGGTTTGCGAAACTGGGGTTCCTCTGTTGGTTGAGGTAATGTGTTTTCTGTTTTGCGAATATATAGTGTCTAGTTTGCGTGTACTATTTTTCTGTTTTGCGAATAGTTAATCCTTGGTTTGAGAAACTGGTTTCCTTGTTGGTTGAGGTCATGTGTTTACTGTTTTGCGAATATATAGTGTCTAGTTTGCGGAACTATTTTTCTGTTTTGCGAATAGTCAATCCTTGGTTTGAGAAAGTGGGTTTCCTTGTTTCAGATTATGCAATATGTTGGTTGAGTTTCAGTATTGTATGCTTTGCAGATATACGTAACGTGGTTTGCGGAATAACGTTTACATATTTGAGATATGCAACGTTTGGGGTTGAGGTTTTGGATTGTCTTGTACGAAGAATACACTGTAGTTCTGTTTGATTTAACAATGATAAGATATGCCTTAATATGTTAGTAACTTCAGTAATTTTTGTTTTGAGAATAATCATGTATTGGTTAACGAATATAACCATACGTGTTTGAGAATACAGAACATGTCGTTTGCGAATTAAATATAGGTGACTATGTCACGCCCCAATTTCAGTAAACCGAACTCGGGACGCGAACATTTAAAATAATAAAACAAATGAAACAAGTTTTGAATAAACACTTTAAAATCACCATTTAGTTAAACAAAATAATATTTACAACTCAAAATAAGTCCCAACAAGTGGACAAAACAAGGTATCCGTCACTAGACTCAAAAGTAAAACCCAGAAATCCCGCTCCTAGCTCTTCAAGCTTCAGAAGCTCACCTAGTCCAACCTGCGACCGGTACCTGTAGGAAAAGCAGCTAGGGGTGAGCGTTCGCTCACCACCACGGATAACAGACTGACTACGGCATAATTAGGAGACAATGCCGATAACACCAAAACAAAACCCAACACCCGGAATACAATCCCCAAACTCAAGTACTCAACTGACACAGAACCCGTTACCTTCCTCAACAGACTCAACACTCGGACTCGTAATGTAAACCCGACACAACTATCGACGACCTCCTCCAAGGACACGACAGAAAGTTACGCAACACTAAACAAGACCACAAAGGATCGCACACCAAACAAGATCACAAAGGATCGCAAACGAGCTGCTCAGTAACCTCCCTCACGCCCTTTACCGATCTCATCAGGTCAGGCGGTCGACCTGTCGCAATTCCTCGACACAAAGTCGGATCAGGCTGTCGACCTATCACACTCACAACTTCGAACCACACACGCGCGGCCATGACCCCTTTACTGACGGGCGGGCCCCCTACCCCGTCTAAACATGCAGACGCGTGTGCTCGAGGACCCCGTTTCATGAAGCGGGCCCACAACCTCAGGTAACCACAATCACAATCACAAACAAAGTTCAACAAACAGCAACAACACAAGTTCAGCACTCCACAGGCACTCATGGCCACCCAAGACACCAACCGTAAAACACGGACTCAACAACCCCACAGGCACTCACGGCCTCCCAAGATACACCAACAGTAACTCACGGGCTCAACAACCCCACGGGCACTCACGGCCACTCAAAACCACCAACATTAACTCACGGGCTCAACAACCCCACGGGCACTCACGGCCTCTCAAAACCACCAACAACTCACGGGCTCAACAACCCCACGGGCACTCACGGCCTCCCAAGACACACCAACAGTAACTCACGGGCTCAACAACCCCACAGGCACTCACGGCCTCCCAAGACACACCAATAGTAACTCACGGGCTCAACAACCCCACATGCACTCACGACCTCCCAAGACACACCAACAATAAAGACACGGGTTCAACAACCCCACGGGCACTCATGTCCACCCGCTTAAGCTTGCACTAACGTGCTTATCACTAAAGCGCTACACCGCTCAAGCTAAACGTACTTTATATACTAGCATTAGTAAACGAGACCTCAATGAGACCGCACCGACGTGCACCAAACAAGCGACGGCAAACCAACCCACACAACACGACGACCCCCGTTCACCGGGCCAATCAAAATCGAACCTTGCCCACCGGGCCAACCAAAATCAAACATACGCCCATAGGGCCAATCAAGTTCAAGACATGCCAACAGGGCCAACAATTTTAAAACCTTCACCCTTTCATTTTAAAACTTCGTTCCTTGACATCACGTAGTTACAACCCGGTTCAGGCGTCCCCGAACCACGTTGTACCGACTTGACATCAACACCGTCACGTTCGACTACAGGAGCGCTCCTGAGTCGACCCGCGACAGTTAAAAACAGTTCACGCAATCACACACAATCAGTATGCCAGCAACAAAATACTGTAACATACGCACAAACACAAACAAGGCTCAAGACATGACGGGTCTACACCGACTCGACTCTCCCCCCCTAAGTGACGGACAGTCCGAGGTTTGAAACCTCGAGCTCTGATACCAAGCTGTCACGCCCTAATTTCAGAGAACCGAACTCGGGACGCGAACATTTTAAAACATAAACACTTGAACCTGTTTGAATAAAAGCTCTGACATTTCCATTTACTTCTCAAAATAATAATAGTATTTACAATACAAAAACGCCCCCAACAAATGGACAAGGTACAACATCCGTCACTAGACTCGACAGAAAGTAAAGACCAGACTCCACTCCAAGCTCCATGAACTTCAAGAGCTAACCTAGTCCGTCCGGTGATCAGTACCTGTAGGAAAAGCAGCTAGGGGTGAGCGTTCGCTCACCTCCACGGATAACAGACTGACCATGGCATAATTAGCAGAAAAAGCCAGTAACACTAAAACCAAACCCAACACCGGGACTACAGTCCCCAACTCAAATACTCAACTGACCCACAACCCGTCACCTTCCTCAACAGACTCGACACTCGATAAAAACAGTGTAAACCCGACACAACTATCGACGACCTCCTCAAGGACACGACAGAAAGACTACACAACGCCAAACAAGATCACAAAGGATCGCACACCAGCTGCTCAGTAACCAATCTCAATCAGGTCAGGGTTCGACCTATCGCAATTCCTCGACACGAAGTCGGATCAGGCTGTCGACCTTTCAAACTCGCAATTCATCGACACTAAGTCGGATCAGGCTGTCGACCTTTAGAACTCGCAATTCATCGACACTAAGTCGGATCAGGCTGTCGACCTTTAGAACTCACCACCCCAGGTAACCACAATCACAATCACAGGCAAGTTCAATCACACAGGCACTCAAGACCACTCAAGACACATCAACAGTCAAGACTCGGGTTCAACAACCTCACGGGCACTCGCTGCCACTCAAGACACTTCAACAGTCAAGACTCGGGTTCAACAACCCCACGGGCACTCACTGCCACTCAAGACACCAAATTAAATACACGGCTCTCATGGTCACCCAGACTCAACAATAATTAACACGGGCTCTCAAGGCCACCCAAACTCAACAATTAAATACGGGCTCTCAAGGCCACCCAAACTCAACAATTAAATACGGGCTCTCAAGGCCACCCAAACTCAACAATTAAATACGGGCTCTCAAGGCCACCCAAACTCAACAATTTAAATAAAACGCACGCCAACCTCCGGCATACTCGATGCCTCCAACGGTCCTAAAATCACTAGTTTCACAAACAACCTCCGGGCATGGTCATATGCCTCCAGCAATTCAATTATCGCTAAGTTCTCTGTTCCTACGACACTACTAAGTGTCACATGCTTTTCTCTTAAACGCTACAATCCCGTATCATGCTTTTCTAATAATTAAATAAATCTACTCAACCCACGACACCCCGGTGTCACATGCAATTCTACTATTAACTTTCCCTAATCAGGGCCGAGATCCGGCTACTTTTCCCTACCTCGTAGATAAATCCAAAAGCGCTCCAACAACACCCGAAGTACACCCACTCACTCGCCGAGCTTCCCTTTGCCTCGGTCCGTAGCACGATCTAAAAGAACACAAATTCAAAGTACTTTTAAACTAGTACGAATAAACCGAAAATTAATAAACTTAACGCCCAAACGTAACCCCGACAATGCCGATCACTCCCAAACTTCCCAATTACTCGATATTGCCGATAAAGGACCCGTAAGGGCCAGATTCGCCCGACATGGCGAATCTGCCCGGTTTTGGTTAATTGCCTTCCGGGGCTCCAAAAGCCCCCGTTTTCGTTTCTACGGTCTTAGAATATTTCAAGGAACCCAACGCACTTGACGGAATTGAATTCCGACTTCTAAGTCAATTAATTAACGTTTAAAGTTTCCCAAAACCCGTTAATTACAACTTCTCCAAATTAATTCCAAATTTCGATTCGATTAGGAAAAAGTGGTCCGGGGAACGTTTTAAACTACCCGAGTAATTAAAACACGAACAACCGAGCACGTGGGCCCCACCCAAAGGGCTTGGCCGTGCCCTAGGGTTTGAGGGAGGGGCTCGGCCACCAAGTGGTGGCTGCTGCCACCTCCGGCCAGCCACCACATGGCCGGCCGGCCACCACCCACGGTGGCCGGAGCTCCTCCCGAGCCTCCGGTCACCGGAAAACGTGCCCTTACACCCCCAAACACCTCTAAAACGTCTCCAACACCTCCCAAACTCTACACAACCCTAAGTATTAGTTTAAAACTCAAACCCTAGCTTTCAAGAAAATAAACGAAACGAGAATCGGGTTAGTGCTTACTCGAGAGGAAGACGAGGGGAAGAGATTTGCTCCTTGCTTCGAATCGATCCAAGGGTTGAAAATCAAACCCTAACTCCACTTCCTTTCTTCTCTCTTCTTCTCCTTCTTCTTCTCTCTCTAAAACCTCTCTTCTTCTTTCTAATTTAATTAAAACTAACAACTAACTCCAAAAACTCCCCCCTTTTACCCATGTTCGGCCAACACACCACAACCACCCATTTTCCCCCCAAAACTAACACCACCACATTTAGGACATGTGTCAAGGTGGGTCCCACACCTTTTGGAAAATATCTAGTTGATATTTTCCAATCAGATTCGCGAAAAACGGACGTTTCGGGCCCCGAACGGGCACTTTTCCCAAGAAATTTTTAAACTGGACGGGCTTCAAGGAAACGGCCCAACTAAGACCGCTACGACGACGGCTAAGCTTTTCGGGTCCAAAACGGTCCTCGAATGGACCAAAACGTCGCTCGGGTGACTTTTCCAGCGAAGAATCAATCTTTCCCAAATTGACCAGAAAGTTGCCCTGAGTCCCCCGTAACTCATTTTAGTCGATAACGGGGTCAACTTAAGTCCGGCATGACCCTCGGGGTCAATTTAAGTTAAGTTAAGTGTCTATCTTGAAAATTTTAAATTTTCCTGTTTTTCGCAGGTTTGACTGACGTTGACCAGAAGTGGTTATTACACACACCAACAGTAAAGACACGGGTTCAACAACCCCACGGGCACTCATGGCCACCTAAGACACCAACAGTAAAGACACGGGTTCAACAACCCCACGGGCACTCATGGCCACCCAAGACACACCAACAGTAAAGACACGGGTTCAACAACCCCACGGGCACTCATGGCCACCCAAGACACCAACAGTAAACCACGGGCTCTCATGGCCACCCAAGAAACAAATTACACAATGAACCTCCGGCATAACCAATGCCTCCAACAGTCCTAATATCAACAGTATCACAATCAACCTCCAGACATGGTCATATGCCTCCAGTACTCCTAATATCGATAAGTTCACAATCAACCTCCGGGCATGGTCATATGCCTCCAGTAATTCTAACATCGATCAGTTCTCTGCTCCTACGACACTACTAAGTGTCACATGCATTTCCAATCTTCGATAACCTACTTAACCCACGACACCCCAAGAGTCACATGCATTTCTAATATTCGATAACCTACTTAACCCACGACACCCAAGTGTCACATGCAATTCTACTGTTAACTTTCCCTAGTCAGGGCCGAGATCCGGCTACTTTTCCCTACCTCGTGCGTGTTCTCCAAAAGTGCCCAAATAAGCCCCGGCGTGATCTCCGTCACTCGCCTAGCTTTCCTTTGCCTCGGTCCGCAACACGATCTAAAAGAACACAATTTTAAACGCTTTTAAGCTTGCAGCCATAATGCTGAATTTTAATAAACCTGACGCCCAAAAGTAACCCCGACAATGTCGATCACTCCCAAACTCCACAATTACTCGACATTGTCGATATTGGACCCGGAAAGGCCCGATTCGCCCGACATGGCGAATCTGCCCGGGTTTTGAAAACGCCCTTCCGGGGTTTCGAAAATTCCCGTTTTCGTTTCTACGGTCTTAGAATAATTCAAAGGTTCCTAGGCACTCGACGGAATCGAATTCCGACTTCCGAGTCAATTAATTAACGTTTAAAGTTTCAAAACCCGATAATTACAACTTTTCCAATTTAATTCCAAATTTCAATTCGGTTGTGGATAAATGATCCGGGGAACGTTCTAAACCACCCGAACACAAAACCCGATCACCCGAGCACGTGGGCCCCACCCGGCCAAGTTTGGCAAAATTCCCTTTTTGCCCCAAAACGTTCCTAACGAACCCCAAACCTCAACCATTCATCTTTAAACCAATTCTAACCAAAACCCAACCATATTTGAATCGTTTAAACTCAAACCCTAAAATTCGAACTTAACAAAACGAAAATCGGTTAGGTGCTCACCGTAGAGAATGACGGTGTGAGCTTGAATCTTCTATCGTTGAGACGATCCAACAGTTTAATCGACGGGAATCACCAAAACCTTCAACTTCTCCTTCTCTTTTCTCTCCTTCTTCTAACTCACCTTTCTCTCTCCAAAACTCCATTTTTTTCAATAATGAACGTGTAACACTCTTCCTCTTTCCTTTTGTTTTAGTTTAAAAACAACTAACCATCATATTCATGTCATGTGTCATGTGGGTCCACCTTTATTTTGGTTTAAAAACAACTAACCACCATTTGCTTGACATGTGTCAAGTGGGTCCCACCCCTTTTGGAAAATATCTTCTAGATATTTTTCAGTCAGATTCGCGAAATTCGGCCGTCTCGGGCCCCGAACGGGCACTTTTTCCAAGAAATTACGAAACTTCACGGGCTACAAGGAAACGGCTCAACTAAGACCGCTGCGACGACGGCTAAGCTTTTTGGATCCAAAACGGTCCTCGAATGGACCAAAACGTCGCTCGGTTGACTTTTCCAACGAAAAGTCAACATTTCCCAAATTGGTCAGAAAGTTGCCCTGAGTCCCCCGGAACTCAGTTTGGTCGATAACGGGGTCAACTTAAGTCCGGTATGACCCTCGGGGTCATATTTAGGTTCAATTAAGTGCATGTCTTAAATTTTTTAAATTTTCCTGTTTGTCGCAGGTTTGACTGGCGTTGACCGGGAGCGGTTCTTACAGACTATCACAATGAAAAGAAGATACTAGTCATACATTCATTGAGAAACCAAGTTTTCAAAAGACAACACAAAAACATCAAATAGGGAAAATATAACTACATCCTTCATGGGTCGGATGTGCCCTAGTCCAGT